>CM029926.1:36273261-37497636 GCA_017639245.1 Myiopsitta monachus
TGCCAAGCCTTTCCTTAATAATGACCTGATCTGAAAATCCTTTCCCTAAGTGATCACTCTTACAGAGCAGATTTGGAACAGAAGGCTGAGATAGAGATGGATGCGCCCAACAACTTCTTGACCCATTTCAGACTTCAAACCTTGCTTGCTGCTCCCAGGCACCAACCCTTACTGCCCCCAGTGATCCCAGCAGGAGCACTGCTGACACAACAGAGAAATATGCAGCTTCTATAATACTTAACACGTCCTTCATTTTTTGCTAGGACCAGGGATCTGCTTACAGGTAAGGATACACCAAAGTCAGGCTGGATTAGGGAGATGCAAAGTCTGCCCTGAGCAGCCACAGCTTTTTTGCCAAAGGGAATACACAGCAGTGGAGGAAGAGCCAAGTCCTGCAGCCATCTCCATGCAGGCATCTCCACTTAAGGGCTAAGCCAGCCAGGGGCAAGCTGAACCAAAATCTCACACTGAATGGGCAGGGCATGAAGCAGTCGGCTGAACGCCACAGAACGCATGAGGTGTGAATTACAGCATCATAACTCACGTCCTGCAGTGTCTTATTGCCAAATGGTTCAGGGCAGAGCTAGGATTCTTTTTTCCAGTGTTGTAATTCGCCTGCCTCTTTTCTCTTTCCCACAACCACCCTTTCAGTCGAGATACATCCAAAGAGGATCAAATCTCACCCTCCTCAGCCCTGTGAAACATGAGAAAAACTAGCAGGGCTTGGCCCACTGTGCCATTTCTTAAGGCTTCAATAAGATTAAATTAATACTATTCAAATATAAACCACTCTTGCCTTGGAACAACACAAAGACTTAAAATCACCCTATTCACAATCGGGTGCTATCAGCAGGCTCTGGTAAGAGCCACAGCATCCTGTGCCCTAGCAGAGTGCCTCCCCTTCCATCTACCTCCATGTACCAAGAGTAGATGGGCTGCAATGCAAATCAAGGCAAGGTGCAAAGGAAGGTCTCCAGATTCAAGCACCACAATCTCTATGGGCCTGACTCCATTTGCAGCCCACTAGTATGAGCTTGCTCTCCATGTGGAGATCCCAGGTAAAATAAACCCTTGCCCACACACCAGCAGATGCAGGCTGTTAAATAAGCGGGGCTGCCCTCAGCAATGCCACCAGGCCACTTGCTCCAGGATTTGCCCTAGTCTGTCTCAGGTAGAAGGAAAAGACATCCTGGACATCTCCTGGGTGCAGTGATGGGGCGATCTATTACTCTGGAGGCCAGCGGGATAGCTTCCAAGGTAAAATAAAAACCACACAAAACCCAAAAAGATCTGGGGCTACTCCCAAGTCAACCAAATCCCACTGGAAGCAGCAAGCAGGGGAGAATTCTCCCACAAGACACACCAAACTGACACAGCCATCGTGGCTGCTCTCACTTGAGGGAAAAGACAAAGTCAGACAAAATGAATGCAAGAGCTCTCCCAGATGACAAAGCCACAGGCTCAGGTTCCAGAGACAGACCATTAAGCTCCCACAGTCTCTCCTCTCCGTTAACCATCCAAATTGCTTTTGAGGGTAAGCAAAGGAGGCCAGCTGGAGAACTGACCGATAGTTTTGGTGGAGGATAACCACTAGCCCTGAGAGACAGCTGACCACAGGGAAAAAGCACTGCTCCCATCAGCATTCTCCAGCAAGCCCAGAACCACCCTGGGTGGGACAGGCAAGAGCAGAACCCAGGCCTGCACCCTGGGACCCGTGCTTTCTGTACTCTAGAGAAGGCAATTTCTGCTTCCCCGAGCTGCCTGTGAGGGTTCGCCACCAGCAACACAAAGACAGCCAAAAAGTTCCTCATGGTTTGAACACAGAGGCAAGTCCCACCTGATTGTCAGATGGTGGCTTGATATTCCCAGTTCTTCATGGTCACGAAACTGATCTCTCCAGCAACCATCCCTATTCTAAATACTGAGACTATGGGCATTTTGCTTTCGTCCCATGGATAAAAGTCATCTTCTCAGGACAGAAAATCTTCCTAGAAAGTGTAGAGCACACACTGAATGGTCTGCAGAGATCAGAACAGCAATCCCTTGGGGGCTCATCCTGCCAGGGCACTGATAGACATTCTGCACTTCAATAAAGGGCCTGAATTCCAGAGATTTCAATGGGATTTAAGCCTACACTTAACTGGTGCTGACTTGCAGTCTGCAACTGTCAAGGTCATCTTTGTCACTTTGTCCCTTGGACTTGTACAGCTGTTGATTTGTGGGCTGTGTTGCAAATCCTGACTGTTGGTAACTATCATCCTTCCACCACAATTTTGGGATTTCCCAAAACAGGCTCATGTAGTCTGTCTACAACCCTGACTGAGTAGCATGACAACTCTCTTCCAGCCTTGCACAGATGAGCAGGAACCCTCCAGCCCAACATCTCCCCAGCTTCAGCACACATGAATTGCTCCAACACCCTCATTTCACACATCAGTTATATATCCTGCCAAGTTTCAGCTGGAGATGACTGAATCCTCTCCAGATTGGCTCAGTTCTTGCCACAGCTGCAGCACTCCACACATTTCCAAACCCTGTTAAACCACACTAGCTGTGGTTGCCACATTGCCAGTTCTGCAGGCCCAGGGGAGGCTCTGAAGCAACCCCATCACAGTGGCAGGAAAGCCAGGTCTTGATTGCAGTCACTCAGCAGCCAGGACTCCTTGGAGAGGCTGCCACGTGGCCTTGGTCTGTCAACTGCGCTGCCTCTTAACTTGCAACCACGAAGATCTACAGCCAGCACGCTTGTCACCAGCTCTCCAAGTCAGCAAATCACTATCACAGTGAACAACCATGTATGTAAAAATACAGAAAATAGAAAAAATGTCACACCTCTTCTAGCTGAATAGCCCCATTTCTGTCCTATGGGTTTAAGGAGTGGGACAGGGCCATGAGCAACATGGTCTAGTGGAAGGTGTCCCTGTCCATGGCACGGGGATTGGAACTAGATGATCTTAAGGTCCTTTCCAACCCGGACCATTCTATGACAAGCAAAGGAGGCTGGAGGTTTGTTCAGGAGTTCAGCAAACCTATGGCAGAGGGGTACCAATTCCCATCTGCACACCTGACCACTCAATAGGTCCACTGGCCCACTTGGAAACACCTGCCAGGCCAACTGGAGACCAGACTGTCTTCTTGCTGACACAAGAACCCTCCTTAGCCCAAAACCTGACTCCAAAACACCACCAAACAGCAAATCAACTTGACAGAGTAAATTATAGAAGCATGATTTAAAAGCGAGCTCTGAAGCTGGGGAGCTCAGCCAGCTGCTGCATCTGGCCACAATATTGAGAGTCAATCCGCCAGTTAATAACCTCAGACTCCATCAAGGTGTGACATTAAAAAACTACCCAAATAATATACCAGCCATGTCACTTTATTCTTTTTCCCCTTGCAAGGACACCTGGCATGCAAAGCTTGGGCTCTCCCTCATCCCAGGGAAACCAGCAACAATATCTTCCAGAGTTCTGTTCCCTTGTTCTTAGGTGTTAAAGAACCATTAAGCTAGGAGGTACAATGCAGAGGGAATTCACAAGCATCCCTCAGGAATGCCAGCATCAGCACGCACAGCTGAGAGAGGTAAACTTGGTCTGGCTGGGCACAAGACAGAATAAAAAAAGGTTTGTAGGAAAGATTTCTTTTTTTTTCCTAGAAAAAAAAAGCACCATGTCTATAAAAGAGTGCATTTTCACACCACGTTTATTTTGAGCCATGGGCTGCAAGGCAGTGCTCTACTACTGACTGCCAAGCTGGCTACTGTGTTCCTCTTCACTCTGCAATACTTATTTGATTGGCAAGTTACTATTTTAGAGCTATAAAACCCACCTGGAACACATTCCCAATAAACTGAATTCCTTTTCTAACTAATCATTTTATTTCCCTAATTATTAGCAGCACTTGGAACAAATTAGACACCACAAGCAGAATCCAATGCAGTCCCTGCCCAGAAGCTCTTTATTATGCTGCTCTATGAAGGGCCAGGACTGGGGTTTCCAGCCCAGCTCCTCGTGCTAAGAGTGGACAGCAGAACAAGCAGAAGGCTATCTGGAGCATGCTGGAGAGCTGCCTACAGTAGGGCATGATGTATTCCCAGGATTAATAATGCCTAATTCAACTTTCACGTCCTACCTTGGCCTTGAAAAGATGCTCTCTTTCGATACTTGCCTTCAAGGAGCAGTAACTCCTGTCTATCCACTTTGACATAAACAATTACATTCTTATGGGGTGCACTGCCTCTCTGCAATGAAGAAGTTACCCTTCACGGGAATGAGAAAGAGCAGGAGCTGTAATTTCCCTATATAAAGCAAACAAAGTATGTTCCCTGCAGCAGCATCTGGAGGCATAATTTGGATGCAGAATCTGGATGCAGTATCCAGGAGACTGATACTCCAGCCCATATGGAAAAAGCACCATATGGTTAAACTCAGATAGAATCCGTTCTAGGGGCACCTTGGATGAGAGACCACAATTCAGGAGTTGGAGACAGTTGTTCAAAGAAATGACGGGTGAACAGCTTTGTTAAACAAGTATCAAGGACACATTTATGCTTAAATTAATAACCTTTCAGATAACACTGAAATAAAACTAATACAGACCTGTATTAAGAGGGCATGCTGCAGATACACAGCAGCATAGCAGTGCACCCCACTCAACCAAAGCTGCCCCTCCCAGCAGCAGAATAAACTTACCAGAGCCTTTTTTGTGGCACACTCAAATCCCACAGGATATAAAAAGCCCATTGACTCACCTGGCATGTGGGGACAGCAGCTCAGTCACACACAAGGATTTTCTCTTAAAACACTTCTCATCTCTCTCCTTGTGCAGGCATAGACAAACATGGTTTCCCAGCCCAGCGGGGATGGAATACCCCAGTATCAAATGTTTCAGGAAGTTCAAACCCTCGTCACACCTGACAAGGGAGAGCAGCAAAGGCCTCAGCATCACAGGGGAAGGAGGGCCTCCTAGGTCCTAATCCACCTCCTACTCCATCTCCTCTCCCATGAAGCCTAAGGCAGTATTTCCACTTAAATTCTGTGTTTTCATACACCCAGGTTTGAGTCCCAGGGCAAAAGGCAATCCTAGGAGGAACCTGCTCTGCACAACATGCAGACAGCAACAGAGAGGTCCCCGGAACAGGGAACATGAGCTTTAAAATAATTGGGGGGGGGGGGGGGGGGGGGGGCTGGGACCAAGAACAATATTCTGAAGCATACATAAAACCACTTTTAGCATGTTCACTTCACAGTTGCTAGAACATAAAGCCATGCCCTGGAGCTCTGCCAGCCAGTCAGTATTTTTACGACCGTATCAAAGCACATGATAAAACCAAAAAGCTTAAGGGTCAAACTCAGCACCAGGATTAGTAACCAGGCTGAAGTGAATAGCATGATACCAGGTCTGAACAGGATCCTCTGATCAAAGGCACGTAAAACACGTTTGTTTTCTACACAGACAGCAGTCGTGGCTGAAACCCATGTGCCAGATTCCTCCTCCAGCCCATTCGGGTGGGAAGAGCTTAGTGCAAAACCTCTAAATCCTTTCCACCAAGGAATACCAACAGCATCTGCAGCTGTCTCAAGACACATACATCACCCAGAGAGGCACATATCCAGCCCCTTCCCTTGTCACTGTCTCGTCCCCCCACTACCTCTGGTACAATTGCTTCTCACAGCAGCAGTCTATTTCCAAACATCCCTGTGTTAGGCATTACCATGAGTATGACATGCTTGCAGGCTGGAGCTTGCAAGCACTGGGAGAAGAGAAGGGTTCCCTTCTGCATAGACTTCAACTTATAACCAAGACGGGTTAATGACAGATTCAGTATAAGGAATCAGCCAACTTGTGCTGAAGGATCTAACAGAAGAAAGCACATCAATGATTAAGGCCAAGGTGTCCTTTCATGTTACATCAGAAACTGCTAATTGAGAGAGCCCCTCCCACAGCAGACCAGGAGATCCCAACAACAGCATTGCCTATCGGAACTGCTTTTGTGACCACCAGCAGCAAAGACACTGAGCTAGCCACTTGGCAGCCAGCACGGCCACTACTGGGTTACAAGATGGGATACAACGGGGATGCTACTCGCTGCCACTGCTACAGCTCAGAGCACAAAGGGTTTGCAGTAGCTCTAAGCTGAAATGCCTGGAATTAGAAACCATCACAGACACCTTCTCACCCTGTGGGTATCTGCACTCTGTGCCTCTGACACCCTCATCCTGATAAGTCAGGAGGCAGCAATGACAGGCACATGAGCCAGGGAGAGGGATGAGGACGCTGGTGGATGGTGGCATGTCCCCTGCTGCTTGGCCAGTGCTGAACAGCTCCAGCAGGACATGGTGCCACCTCATGCCATTGCAGTCCTCCTCTGCACGGCTGCAGAGCCAGGGTGTCCATGCAGACCTTACTTTCAGCTAAATGTCTCTTTTATCCAAGGAGAGAGGCGGCTTCCCTATTGAACAGTCTCCAAGGGTGAATTTTAATAGAAAAGATCAGAGAGAAGGTTAAAGCTCAGGCTGTTTGTTTTAAACACTGGATGTTCCCTTGGCTTGGTTATTTTGGCTGTTGGTTAAGCTCCCTTTTATGTTACACATAGAGATAATTTCTTCTTTTCTGTGGCAAGGCTGATCAAACCCAGGAGTAATTTCCTTCCAAAATATTTTTTTAAACTAAGTAAAATGACTTATTTGTTGCATTCAATACTTTTCAACAGTGCTTTTAGTTCCTGCACAAGATGCAGCATTTCACTCCAGGAGATGTAGAAAATGGTGGGGTTTTAAGGGATTAGTGTTGACTGCACGTGAACTGCAATGGCAATTCTTCAGTTTTGTTGTTTCACTAAAATGGGAGTTAAACCCACACATTTTTTACACCGCAGTGTTTTTAGCCACATACAGGAGCTTTCTCACAATCAGAATTAAGGACAATTTGCAGGCTATGTTGTGCACGATGGAGGTTTGGACATGTACCTCACTGTGACCAATTTGCACTTAACAACAGAATTACAGTTGGAAAAAAGCACTGAGGGAGGGAATGACTGAATGGAAAGAGAAAAGCCTGCTCCCCCTGTTTGAGCTGTCCACCACCCATCACTGGTGCCCCTAAGCTTTGACCCTATCTCGCACAAGCTGCCCAAGAGCTCCCATCCTGCAAATTGCAGAGCACGCTCTACTCCCACACATCTCTTTCATCACCAAGGCTTAATGGATTTGGGGCTGCAGCTCACCCCCAAAAGACAGTGAGATGGCACCAGAAATCACTTCAGGACTCTGCTCCAGGCAAGCTGTAATTTTGATTGAAAAAGCAAAATTTCTAGCTCACTCCAGCAGCTTCAGCTCCCACACAGGTTTTTCTTTTGACCCATCTGCCACTTTAATCAGGTTTTTAAACAGCTAACAGTATTGTCTTCTCTCCTTCCTGACATCATCTGACCCATGAGGCTCGACTGGGGCTATACTTCAAGCGCATCATACAGTACTACGCTCCCTTTGATGCAATGTGTCTCTGTGACAGATGACAGGGTTACACCGTGCCTTTGCACAAAAGCAGAAAGCCCAAAGAGGAACTTTCCCAGGAATAAATTAACAACCTGACACAACCGGCACGCACAACAGTTTCTCTGTTTCCAGACACAGCTTGTCTGACGGCACAGTTCAAGAAAAAAAGGAGTTTTTACAGGGTGGTTTTGACCTTCTCCGTCATCTGAAACCTCAACAGATACCAGCAGGAAAGGCACAGGTCTGAAGAGCCTGCAAAAAGGAGGTGCATCCTTACCCCAGAATATACTTTACATCTGGTAGATCCCAAGGCTTCTGCAACATGTGGCTCCAGCCACTTAAGTCTCTATGAGAGATATTTCACCATAGCTTTTTCCCCTTATAAACTGCTCTCACTGAAGCCCCAGTTCAAATATTTCCTCACTTCAAGGGGCTGAAATTTCAGAGGAGATGAGCACTTCCATGACGACTCATCCCCAGGTTGTTTCTCCTGCTGCCTGGAGATGACGATGCTTCTGTTTTAAAAGGGGACATTAATAAACCAAAGAGATTGTTTCTGAGCCAGTTTCATGTGTCCACAGCTGACCAAACTCCAGAGAAGGAAAAGCCAGCATATTTTGGGTTGCCAGTCCAACTGCAAGCTTTGAGCACAGAAGTTTGCTTCTGTGACCCAGCTTGTGAATCCCAGAAGCAGGAGGACCGTAACATCTTAATGACATGGCATGAGGACAGGCAGACTGACACAGCTCAAAGGCAAGCTGGCCTCGAAGCGGCTGGGTAGATACTGCAGTGCAAACTGCAGCATCCAGATGAGAAATCAAGTAAATACACCAAGCCCTGTGCTGACCCAGCTACCCTAACTAAGGGCTACAGCCAGCGCAGAGACACCTACACAAAGTGCTGTCATGGCCAAGACCCACTTTCTTTACTAAGAGCAGAAGTGAAAGCAGCCTGTCTTTTCTTATCTTTTCTACAACTTTTCATGTTAAGCATTCATGAAGTGAGATATGTAAGAGTCCAAAGAGCTGCTTCAGGTCACCCAGGTGTGCCAAGGCAGAGATCCCAGATTTGACAGACACACTGAATTACCCATGCAGGGCCTGCACTTACTTTCCTATCTTGCCTCTTGGACCACCACTATGAAGTACGTAGCAGGTACAACTCAAAAGATGCACGTTTATAAAGAAGCGGCTCCCGAACAGACACCGTCGCATTGCAGCTATGCTGAGTACTACCACAGAGAGGGCCTGAGCCTCTGACTGCTTTCACTCCTCACCATGGAGTTTGTGAGGAACTTGCCATCTCCTCCCATCCAAAACACAGGAGAAAATAGTATTGACCCTTTAAATTGTTCTGAGTACTCACGAGCCACGTTATAGCACAGTTCTGAAGTTGACTTTTGCTTCTTGCAAAGTCTTATTCCGACTGTAAAATTAAACAGCTCATTTTAAAAGTGGTAAAATGAGTCGACTTCAGAACACAGCTCTCAGGGGATAAAAAAAGTTCTCAATTTCAGCAGGGCAATGCATGAGACTTTTAATTACCAACAGAAAGGCAGCTGGTTCAGTTCCTGCTATCTTAATAACTTTCCTCTCTTTGATGTCTTGATCACATCTTTTGAACAATGTACTTGAAGAGTAACACTGCAGAGAACACTTGTTTTCATAATGAAAGGGAAATATTTTGCTCCATCCATAATATTTAGTTATCTTGATAGGCTGCATTGATAGGGTTTCATATATTGTATTTTCAAGCTAACACTGACTTTAAGAGGCCTGCAGGGAAGTGCAAGACCTCTATCTAAATGATAAATACGTAGTCGGTGTACGTCTTTAGAATCTTTCAAAGTGAAATCAAACGGTTTCTAGTAAGAAAGATAAAAGCACCCAAAACTTCCTTGCCCGAAAGGCATAAAAGTTAAGTTCACTTGTTTCCCATTTTAGTTCTCATAGTTAAAATTTCTAGGCCATATGAAGATGACGTTAAACTTTGTACAGCGTGACAACATATCTACTGTTGTATAACACAGTCAAACACCCTCTCCGCTTCCCACAGACACCAGAGACTACCAGCAATCTGGAGCAAGCACAGAGTTATGAAGGCTGGCAGGAACAGGATGGGGGTTTGCAAGAGTCACAGCAACCTACAAAAAGTACAGGTGTATGCTCCTTCACACTGCCCTACAGTAACAGGAATAGCTGGAGGATGACCCAGCTACACAAACATGGCACCAAATTCCTCGAGAGGCAGCTGGCCATGGCTCCCTGAAGTTAGGAGCTCTTTTACTGATGAATGGGCCCCATCCAAGATGGGCTCTGAATCAGTTTATCTTAATGGTCTAAATCATAATTTGAAGGTCAATGAGGGTATCCTGATTGGGCTGCACATCAGAGTAAAGCCCAGTGAACTGTGGAGGAGAACTTACTAAAACGATGTCCAGAGACATGAAAAATGCCTCAAAATGTTTATGACCTGGGCAGAAAGTTCAGGGCTATGGCAAACACATAGCCTTTGCTCTAATTCTCCACGTACAGGCTGAGTCTTGACATTACAGGTTACATTCAGTCTAAACAAAACCTAGCTGTGGAGGAGTGACTCCAGGATGCAGACTTTATTTTAACCACAACACCCATTTCCTCACTCTTTTCACTTTAAACCAGATGTTATTATATTTGCCTGTGTGACATTTACACTTAACAATGCAGACTCTGGTCGGATTTGCTGAAACAGGGAACAAAACCATGATTAAACTACTTCCTATATGCAAAAGCACTTTGAACATCGTGTGTGTCATGGAGACTGGCGAGTCGGAGGCGCAGCCACTGCCCGGCCGAGGTCAGACATGCTTTGAGCTGCAGCTGAGCAGATGTAGGAGGCAGCTGGCAACCACTCACCATCACCCTTCCCTCCAGCGGTTACCAGCACCTCACATACGCCAGAAGGACCAGGTGTGCCGCCCCTTGCAAATCCAGATGAGAAAAATCCGGCTAGGAAGTGGGCTCTAGTTAATCTCTGCTAGTATGGGAGAAGGGAGGGTGCCAGGGATTGGATCTGTGGGAGGATGTGACCTCTGGCCAGGAGTAGCTGGAAGAGATGACACTTCACCCCTGCACAGGATAGCATCCCTGAGCACAGCCCTGGGCTTCCACTGATGAAAGGAAAGCTTCTCTTCTGAAAAAGGAAATTATTTGGGATTTATTTTGCTCCCTTATTTGGCTATTTATTAGGGCCTCAGAGGAGAGCCAAGGCAAAGAGGGTGCAAGGAAGAGGACCAGGGCTGCTTTCAGTGGCAGCTGCCCCTGGCTCAGCACCACGGTCACCCTACACAGCAGGAGCCTGACTGTACTGCTCTGAGACCCAGACCCATATGGTCCTCTGGCAGAAGCTGCCATAGAAAAAGGATATATACCATGCTCCTAGATATACAGCAACAACCTGATGTCACTCATACCAGCAACACATGTGAAAGGACAGGGTTACCCACCTTCAGAAGCTCAATTGCTCTCAACAAATGACAAGTTCAATTGAGACTGAACTAGAACAACAAAATGAAGGGGTTAATGTGCATCAGCTGCACTGTGTCTGGAGTCAGGACCTTGGGCCAATCCTCCCCAGGTCAGAGACACATCTGAAACAAGTTGGAGAGGACTGGGACAATGGAAACAGCCTACACACCCACAAAACTGCACAGAAGGTCCTTCACAGCCATTGCTTTGGTGCTGCAATGCAAGGGGCCCTTGCTGGGTGCCTTACTGCCATACAGAGGGGCAGGATGGTCATGGTTTTCTATCCCACTTAAGGATGCTGCAGAGACAGACCCAGACTGAGGGCAGCCCAAAAGCCAGTCCAGCTTTCTGCCTCAGTGACACTGGACCCCCACTCTCTACACGTCCTTCCTCCAGTGAGCTACAAAGTGGAGAAAGGCTGGCACCAGCATTAACACATGCCAGAGGAGCCAGTGGAAGGAAGGTTAAAGCACTGCTCATCCTGTCCTTAAAGGAATGGGGGGGAAGGAAAGGCCACCACCCTCTGCAGCCTTCCTCACAGAGAGCAGAATAGGCACACACACCCTTCGGCCATAGCTTCACCCTCCAATTTAGCACTGCATGGAGCAGAACTGTATCCAGCCAGTGTCCAAGAATAAAAATAGACTGAGTTCTGTTGCTGGGACAGCCCCTTACAATCTCAGAGCCAGCAAGGAGCACTGCTTTGCCTTGGTGCTGAACCCTGACAGCTGAGCAGCTGAGGTGCCAGGATGTGCTGAAAGAGCCATCGCAGCTGCAAGGCCAACTGAGAGCCCCGGAGAGACCGAGCCAGCATGTTCTGCAAAGGTTTGTGGAACACTTGCTCCAGAGACTTTAGTTTCTTGCCCCTTACACGTACATCTTTCCTCCATTACCGCACAGCCCATGTCACTTTTATCAGCATCAGCCTGTGCTACCTGGGGAATGCTAAGCACGCAGCTGAATCCCGAGCTAAAAATTCATTTTTAGAAGAATATTACATCTCTATTAAGCTAACAACGTATTTTGCTAGAGAATGGGAGTTTCAGGGCATCCTTTGGAATATTACTGTGTCTCCAAATAAGACTGAGACACTTGGTGTGTGGAAATTTGGCCAGTTTTCAGCAACAGTGATGATAATAGTATTTATATCCTATTCCTCCTCCTTCCAGCACGAAGGAAAGCTCTTACGGAGCACAGCAACAAACACAGGATAATAACCCCACAGATTGTTGAAATACAAACACTCTCAAAATAAAACAAACTAGGAGCTGTAATTTGCAAGTGGGAGGCATCTCAGGTTGTGATAACAGACTCTTCTGCTGGCAAATCCATAGCACTCCATGGCAGCCAGAATCATCATTAGCAAGTTTCTTGACAAGGATCAATTAAACCAGGGCAGAAATAAAAAGACCTTCCCCAAGGAAACCCAGTGGAGCAGCAGGGATTGCAAGAGACCTTTGATTCACCCTCAGCTCACCAGACGAATCATTTCATGTTGCGCAAGCACCAAACCACAATGAAGAGATGCAACTGAAAGCTCCCAATTCCTGAAGCCTTTTCAGACAGCTCACTAAAGCCATCTAACAGACTGATCAGATACATTACCAAAGTGCTATGATTTATCTTCTGATATGCATTTGTTAATACATGGTAACCTTGCATAAACCTTGACCTGTGCTGCCAGCCCATTTGTTTCAGTTTAGCTGCAAAGAAAGAAAGTTTGCATGTACCATGTATCTGAGCCAACTGTGAGTGTGCAGGCAGTGAGCACCCCACTACTCATGCACTGTTACTTATTAAGTCACAGTAAATTGCCCATGAGATTTTAACTGAGATCAAAGGGAGATCGACTCCCGCCCTGTAATTTTGGCAATCGCATCTCTTTGCAAGATCATTGTTGAGTGTGCGGAGTCAAAATCACTGCTACAGCTCACTGCTCAAGCATGAGGAACCTCAGTTCCAATGCCCATCAACCCCCCATGGGCACAAGCAGGAATCCAGACACAGCAGTCAATCAGTGAGACTCAACTGCTGATTTTCTTTAGTGGTGCACTCCTGGGAGAAAAGACTGCAGAAGGAACAGTTTTGCAATAAATGTTCTTAATTTTAACCACCTTTATGAGATCTTTAAGTATATTAACCCCCTTTAGTACAATCTAGCAAGCCTAGTAAGTATTTTACAGCCAGAGTTACACTGTTGAATGTTAGCTTCTCTTTCGCTGAAGTAAGCAACAGCTGCTGGCAATGCCCCCAACCCAGCTCCTCGTGCTAATCCCCATCTGCCAAGGAGGTAACATGGCCTCGGGAAACGGGCCCAGTATGTCAGGCACTTTATCACTAATGCTGTCCTGCCTCACTGCTTTACACTTGGTTTCCATGTCTTCATGGGCACAGCATCTCTGGGTGGCTGGAGAGAGACAGGAATTGGCTATTTGACCCAGGTGCTTGTAATGGCATCTAATGCGACATGGCCCATTTTACACTGGA
Source organism: Myiopsitta monachus (assembly GCA_017639245.1). Taxonomy (NCBI): domain Eukaryota; kingdom Metazoa; phylum Chordata; class Aves; order Psittaciformes; family Psittacidae; genus Myiopsitta; species Myiopsitta monachus. The sequence continues at coordinate 36,286,748 of CM029926.1, forward strand.
AGGTCCCGGCTGTGCAACTGCCCAGGACATGTCTTTCCTTGTCTTCTGACTGGTCAGTTGGGAGTGCCAACTCCAGCCCCACAGGCTAGCAGCTAAAATGATGTGCTCTTCAGTGTGCTCAGCAGTGACTGGAAAGTACTAAGGATAATCCTTGTACTTGCCCCAGATAATGTTCAGGCAGTTAGAGCAGGGCTGGAAAACCAGAGTCACATCTGATACTGACAAAGACTAGAAGGGATGGGCAGCTGAAAATCTCCCAGGAACAGCTTCCAACACACAGGTATTCACCACCTTCCCGAGAGAACAGTCTCAGACAGGTCTCCCAAAACCCCAAACAAACCCCAAATCCATTCTCTCAGGGCCACTCTTCCCCAGGTTCATCACTGATGTGCTCAGTGGCAACAGGCAAGTCATACCAGGTTCCTCCCATCTTGCAGGCAAAAAAGACAGGTCTGTGTCATTTTCCTAGCAGGACTGCACAGAGGTTTCACCAGCTGTGTATGAGGCTTTCATGAGTCTCAGAGCAGCAGTTAGTTGGAAGCATAAAGCATCACTGCGCTCTCACTAGTAGTCAGCTCTGGTTCTTCCCCACCATATGTTTTTTAGCCTTTCTACACATGAACCCTCTACGCAGAAGCTTTACAGAGGACCTGCCACTGAATAACCATTGCTATCTGAGCACAAATGTCTCACTCCATCCAGAAAGATGGCTTGCAGACTTCTGGTTTTACCTCTAGCAAATTACATTAAAGACTTCCTAGTTTCCCCTCCTGATCCTCCTCACTGCTACCTACTGTTGATACTTTCACAGTAAGCACATACACCAAGGTGCTTCTGTAGTTTCATTGATGCTTGTAGAAAAGTGCAAATACACTGAATATAATTTTAACAAGTGGTCTCTGCACATTTTTCATCCACTGAACAGTGAACTTCAGCCTAAGAAAAGCAAACCTACTGCCAGTTGTTACTTTTACCCGTGCTTCTGGATCAGGCCACAAATCTCAGTGTGAAAACTACTGCCTTAAAGCATAAGGCACTGTGCTCCCCTCTTGGGTCTCCCAAAGAAATCAGCCTCTAAGACAGAGTTAAACATCTGAAGGGCAAATGAGTCTTAGACTACTTTGCTGAAGTAAGCTGCAGCCATCCCACAGCCTCCTGAGTTCACTGGTAACAAATCAGCCCTACAGCATGTGTAGAAACTGACACTGAGTGTGTCAATGAGGACACTGAACACTCTCCATGACAGATCCTGGGAATGTTCCGCAGCAGAGAAGGATGGAGAGACACCAGCCAGGAGGAGAGCTGGCCAAACAGCCAGGGTCAAGGATGGCTTTGGATGAGGAAGTCAGTACTCTGGAGCAGAGTCAGCCCCCTAGCTTTGTAAAGGGACGACTCCAAGTGACGCTGATCTTAATGGCAGCAGATCTATAATCACACAACTTGGACTCATGGGGATTGAAATCCCAGGGGTTGTGATGGCCCCTTCCTTACCCCAAAGGCAAATGCCAAGAACATTAAAAAAGAGCAGATATGGAAGCTGAAAAGAGGATGTTTGTCTGAAACTTCCCAGCATCAGTTTCGTATCATCAGCATCACAAACCAATCTACAAAGAAGCTTGCTGATAATCACCCCAGCTATCTCCACTGATACACTCACATATGATGTGGCACATCATTTCTGTGTCTGCCAAGACTGCAAGCTCCAAATGTGACCCTGGCTCCCTTCCCCAGGCACTGAGAAACTCTTGTTTTGTTTGGCTCCCCCCTTGTCCTCCCTTCATAAAGCCAGCAGGCTTCCACAACATCAATCTGGAATTATTTACTGCTGTTGAAGCTCAAACAGAAACCTCTCCTTTCAACCAAGCAGAACAAGCAGAGGTTGTCCAAATGAGAAGTCTTCACCCAAGTGCTTTCAATCCTGACAAGCATCAATCTGGGCAAATTGCTGCCCACTAAAATGATGCCGTCTTCATCTCTCCCACTCCATTCCCAAGACCTGCTGAAAACTAGTTTATCTGTGCCTTCAGAACATTAAATAGACACCATCTGCTTAAAATTACCCTCATTAAAGCTAACGTGGGAACATAATGAGCCACATTTTCTCTTCCCTACTTTTGCAAGTGGAGTGTCACTTGCAAGGCTTTGGGACTAGCTCTGAAACTCCCTGAAGGGAAGAAAATGAAACCGTGAAAGAACCACAAGTTATTCTCTGTCAAGCAATCTCCTTCATGCTCACACAGCTCAGGGACAGGCCAGACCGAAGAGCTTGTCTCTTCCAAATGGCACCTGACTACATCTGGCATATCATCCCATTGAAATCAAACTTATTCCCAGGTGGCTGCATCTGGCCCCTGCCAGCATGGGCAAGGCTATACCCAGCAGCGCAAATTAACCCACTACATGCTTGAAGTTACCCAGACTGAATTGCTGTCAGTACCTGGGCTCACTTATATTCTGCAAAAATGACTGCAAAAAGTGTGGTGTGGGGAGACCTATTTGCTATGCACCTTGGAGAGCGGCCTCTTCTACACAAGGGAGGCTAGAACAGCTCAGCAGAATGAAGGCTGAGAAGGGATACAGTCACTCTCTAAAAAATGGTGGACAGAAGTGGGACAGAAGGTCAAACCAAACTGAGAGCAGAGATGCGCTTATGCAAAAGGAAAATACTAGTGTGAGAACAAACAGAATGCTTGTGGATAAAATAAGTGTACACTGGAAGTCACTAACCATCAGAGGTTCTAAGCTTCCCACCAAGCCAACCCAACCACCCTGAAGGTTCATAGGTGGGAATGCAAAATGCTTACACACATACATCTGTCCCAGGTCTATGTTCTACAGTCTCCTGATCCACTCACAGTACTTTCAGCCATAAAAGAAAAGCTTGTTTCCACCAGTCCAAATTATTCCCTAACGTTGTGACAGCTCTGAGAAGGCACTTCTACCAGAGACACATTGATGCAAACAGGATGCTCTCACTGTCTGCTCTGACTACCTTGCAAAGAGATGCTGATGCCCAGTGCTGGGGGACCCATTGTTGAAAGGTATTACATAAGTACAAAGCCTGAATATGTATGAATCATACAAGACACAATACCTTTATAAATTGCCATTTGACCCAAGGCTGGGGAGAAGAAAATGATGTGTCAAGGGCCTGATGTGCAACACTAGCCCCTAAATCATAAAATCATAGAATGGTTTGGGTTGGAAAGGACCTTAAGATCATCTAGTTCAAACCCCTCTGCCATGGGGAGGGACACATGGGAAAGCATCAGAAGACCCAGTCTGGCCCAGAAAGTTTTAACATAGCTCATCACTCTGTTGTTAATGAAGCTAGATGGTAAATGCTTAATAGTAGCACAGAGAGCACAGTGTGCTTAGTCTTCAGCAATCAGTAGATGACAGACTTCCTGAGCCAACCACATATCTTGATTGCTGCGCTTAATAGCTGTCAGTCTTGTCCCTAGAAATTTGTCAGTTCTTTTTGTGAACCATTTGTACTTTCAGCCTTCCCATCACTTTTCAGCAAGGTGAAACAGCTTAATTGCAAAGTGGAGAAAAAACATTTTATTCCACCTCGTACCCAAGAATGTCGTAATTCCTACACCATTGCCAAGAGGCTGAACCTGTTCCTCTCCATCATCTATCCGCTCACGTATTGGAAGAATTCGGGATCTGCATTCAAATGAGCATCTCTCTCCTCTTTCCTCTGCTCTTAGACTTTAGACTAGACTACTTTAGTCTGATTTAGGATATCACTTCAATTAGGTCTTAGTATGAGACGGATTGGGTTGTTGCCAGCCCCAGAACGACCAACTAGAGCTAGGGATGAGAGGGCTGTTTGTTTTAAGCAGATTAGCTCTAAACCACTGAGTAATTTTATAAATCTTCAGTTTCATATCCTTCATGGAGACAGATGGAAGTAAGTCTAGCAGCAAAACAAGGAACAACAGTTACAAGAATGTTCTAAGTGGCTTTATATCATCTGTGGTAAGTGTTGTTTCTGAAAGCTAAGGAAGTTAATTTATACTGTTAGCAATTTAACAACCAGCCTTTTTAATAGGAACTCAGCTATTGGGTTTTGAAACAAACAGGAGCTATAGTGGCTGGGGTATTGCCCCTGGCTATGACTTGCCTATTATATCATCAATGAGGAGCAAGGCTAGGCTGCAAATCCCTTCACCTTGTTTTGCATGTCTGAACTCATGAATCCAAGAGTTTGTCTTAGCTAAAGTCACCAGAAGATGAAGCTTTACAAACCAAAGCATCTCTGCTAAACAGGTACAGCTCCATCTGAAACAAATAGGCTGGAATGTTTTAGCCACAACTGCTAGACTCTACACATTTCCCATAAAGCATCCATAGGTTTTTGATGGACACAGAGACCAGAACACAGGCAACAGTAGGAAGAAAGAGCCTGGGAACTCGGATAAAGCCCCAAAGTGAGTGGACATTTGCTGACAACAGCACTGTAAAGTTGGCTTCGGTGCTTGGCTCCTGGCAAAACAATGACATAATGCTGTGTTTACTAGCAGGGAAATCTGTGGGTTGGAAATGGGTCTGTAAAAAAACCACTAACACGTACTTTTTGACAAGCCAACAGATTAACATCTATTGTCACTGGGGCAAGGCCAAACTCGCCTGGAAAAGGTCCAGGAGTTTGATGTCACCGAGAGGCTCGCAAGGACGTCAGCTAAAGAGCTTTCCCATGTCATCTCAGCATTTACTGCTGTGTTACTGCCTAAAGCAAGCTCTTTGCCACCACCATCATCTGTTTAACCCTTCCTGTCACAACACATAGTAAAGACATGTTGGCCTTTCAGCAATAGGGGTTTGACCTAGATCTACTATGGCTCAGGTTAACCTGATGCAGAAGACTGACCAGTGACGAGTCAAGACAGGGTGCTGGCAGATAAAACACACGTTTGGTCAGGCTTGGACTGTCAGTCCTGTGCTAGTATTAACTGAAGACTCTACCTTTCTACAAACAGAAACAGAGGGCATTTCCTCATTGGAATCCTTAAGAAGTTGTCAATCCCCTGTGACCCAAATCATGTGGCCAGTTGCACCCTCGCCCTGGTCTGAATCCAAGTCTTTGTCATAACCTGGCCAATACTTCTCACACAGAGCAAGACAACAGCAAACAAGTTTTAGGTCCTCACAAACAAGATCCCAAAGCAAGGACACATGGATTCCCATACATGCCAGTGCCTGGTAGAGAACACTTTCACCCTACTAATCAGATGAGTTAGAGACCTGATGGCTGAGGGTCTCTATATGATAACATGGTATGCGGAGCCCCACAAAGCCCTCAGCACACAGGGAAAGCTCTGTGATGCCTCTCGTCGGGCACAAAAGCTGCAGTAAGCATATTAGGGCTGTACTCTCAGTCCTTCTACAGACCCCCAAAACCCAGTGGAAGGCCCTGCTGATTGCCCACAAGATGCTCTCCAGTCCAGCCTTATTACATTTGGAAGATCACCTAGAACTCCAGGAGTAAGACAATGGGAAATACCCCCATGCTGTGGATAAGATTAGAGCTTGTCAGAAGGAAGAAAACCAAAATAAAAGAAGAAAGAAGAAAGGAGTGTTCTTAGGATCTGGCCAGGACTGTGGCATCAGCTCCAATGGAACCTAAAGATCCTTTACAAACCTCTGCTTTTCACCCTATTTCTTTGACTGTGCCCTCTTCTTGCCCAAATGCAGAGCAACACAGAAGTTAAAACAGAAGGAAAACACATGCATGCACACACAAAGCCCCACATCAAAACCCTAATTCCTATCAAACACCTGCACTCTCCCCCAACTCAAGAATAGAGGAATTCTGTACAACAGTAATCCCAATGCTCCTTTGGCCAACACCACAGCACACAGATACACAGCATTACTCACAGCTGAAAGGACCAGCCGAAAACCCAAAACTGCCATAACCAAGCTGAGAAGCAATGCCTTGCTCCCATCCCCAGGCTGTGCATCCTCAGGTCCTGCTCACTTGGGTCTGAGCCTCAGTTCTTCCAAGAAGGAGACTCCCTCCAAGACAGCAGTGCCTGTTGCACACCAGTACATGCTGCCACTCTCCAGTGCCAATAGCACTATACGGAAAGATGTCAAGAGGGCAGAGAGAGGTCTAAAGACAGATGGATGGACAATCCTGCCCAGATCATGACTGCTGCAATCTCCAAGGGTAGTTACCCACGACATATTCACTTAATATATTTTTGGTTTAAACTGAGCTATTTATACTTATCTTTACAAATCAGGGAAGTCTGTATTAAAGGATTAAATGCAGGCTACAGCTGCCCAGCTCAAAGACAGGTGGAAAGCTGCTTCCCAAAACCAGTCCAGATTTCTGACAGACACTGTTACAAAGACAGCAGCAAAAGATGAAACAGAAAATCTGTTCTTGAGCAATAACAGGCAGAAGACTCCTTCGTATGCCTCAAGTGAGAGTATTTCAGAAGCTGGCGGCTGCACTGGGTTCCCTTTGAGTACAATATCATCTGTTGGCTTTACAAAATGCCTTTTGCTGAAGCATTAAAGGAAAACTTATCTGGATTCAGGGAAAGGAAGAAACTTGTTAAGGATGTCCAGGCCTTGTAAAATGCAGAGGATACGAGATTGCAACCCCTTGGTACATGGAAAACAGTATGGCTGTTCCTCTAGAATCTGTAACTTCTTATTCTTCTCTACTTCAGCCAACAGCTCTGACCTCTTGTTAGGAACAGAAAATAAGCAGCCCTTGTGTTAATAAAAAGAGATATTACCACCAGTGATGGTTCAAGGATTATAGCAGTTTTGCCTAATATATAACACACACACACACACGCACAGAGAACTCTTCTCCTACTCCTGCCTTTCTTCTGCCCTGCCCCAGAAGCCAGCTCCAGAGCCTGTTTTAATCCCACTTAGGAAAACACTGAACTCCAGTCCTTCTTCCTGTGACATGTTTGGGAGATGGGAGGAGGGAGATGCACTTAGATCTGCTCTTCGTGGCTTTCTTCCAGGAAAATACTTCACATATCCTTGTTTGTTTGTTTTGAAATTCTAAGTGATTTTAATGCCGGACAAAGCCACTGGAGTGACAGCCCTGGGAAACTGCAGGTCTCCCACTTACGCACTAGCAGGGGCTGTGCCAGCTGCCCTGCTTCTGCTGAAGACAGAGCTCAGCGGCCTCTTGGAGCATCTACCTACGAATAACCCTCAGCTCAGGCTGCTTGAGATGAGGCAGCTGTCAGTTTAACACATTTTCAAGCAAAGAACATATACGGAGCTCAGAGATGGAGCAGGAAATCACCTGCAGGGCAGGGAATGGAAAGACATTAAAAACTGATTTTCAGAGTACTCTGCTTGGAGTCACAGGGGTCTACTCTGAGCTTGCATCTGCAGGAGAGGGGAAAATCAGGAATAACCTTCTACCCATTGTGTATGAGTTAATTTGTAATTAATAATACAACAGTCTGAACCAAGCAGTAGGAAAACCTCATTGCATGCTAAGGGAGCCGTTAAAATCTCATCATCACAGAGTTACGAAAATGGTAATTCGGATGCTCCTGTTGCATCATCCCCCAAGGATACAAGAATGCCTGGCAAGATGATTTCACCTCTGCTGGTGAGCTTTCCTGGCAGGGAATACAGAGATACCAGTGAGAGATCAGACAGCAGCAGCTAGCAGCCTACTGCTGCAGGGCTTGCTCCCTTTACTCCATGCTTCACCTCAAATAGCTCCAGAGGTGCTGGGGCTCCAAGATGGGAAGAAATGCCCTACAGGAGTAGTCTCACAGCAGGCAAGCATGGCTGGTATCCTAAATGTTCCCCTCAGAGGGGAATGTAACTTTTATACCATCCCATTCATTACCATGTAATACTGGTATTAGTAATAGTCTGCTGAATGCTATTAGGGAAGCAACAGTCTGACTCCCATTTCCGGATAACACGATGATCTTGCCATTAGGCAAGTGCTGCTCCCAGGGATGGACCTGCTGGTAGAGGAACATGATCCAAACCTGGAGGTTTCAAAGTGTATCCTAGCAGTCAGCCATTAGGTAACACACACATCTTTACACTTTATAAAAGTTGAGTAAATCCTGTTGACTTTGCAGCAGAGCACACTAAGGCCCTGAAAGGTTAAACAAGCAATTCAAAGCCACGCCACCAGTGAAGAGGACACACAAGCTCTTCTAACATGCCACACTATGTCTTGTGCATATTGCACTGGACATTAGCTCAAGCATTTCTGGATGATTTATGAACTGTTTGCGTTAAAGTATGCATTTATAAGCATATCCTGGACAGTGGAGAACCATGCTTCCAATATCTCAGGGGCAGCTACGGAAGACTCCTGTAAAGTAGACAGCATGGTAGTGTGAAACTCTTGTTTAAACACAGCTATGGTCAGGAGAGTTTTGGCATGTTTCTCTCTGTGAACATAGATAAGGATGTTTTCCCTGCAAACAAGTTTGCATCAAGCCTACAAAATCATGCTGCTGGCTGTTGAGAGTACAGGAGCCTAGTGCACCACTGTGTTTAGCCAATGTGGTTACAGAAAAAATAGAACGTAGCCTACTGCTCAGAAAGACAGTGCCAGCAACATATATAGGCATATGCGTTTGAAACATGGGTTTCAAGCACGGTACGTATGTGATCACACACATATTTATGCACGATTTCTACAAACCTTTTATTTCACCCAAGAGTCTACCATGACAAAATAAAGAAGCTGAATTATAATGAATGTTACTACATATCAGTATATTGTGAAGCTATGGTACATCCCTGTCCTGTGCTAGTCAGCCCCTATTAAGACCAATTAAGAATACACTGCAGCATACAAATGCAGTATGTGAAGTTCTGATGAAAACACAGATTTGGGGATGTGTATTCTGCCCACAACAGTAGAATGCTCCCAGTGTAAGGACTTAGTTACTTACATGTTGGAACTAGATGATCTTAAGGTCCTTTCCAACCCTAACTATTCTATGATTCTATGTTGAATGCCTCTTATAAAAACTGCAATAAGGAGTAGCTTTGCCAAAATCAATAGCTCAATACAATCAAGAAGAAAATCTTTGTAATTGTCACAAAAAGAGCACGAGAGCACCAGTTAATACCAGCACTTTCAAGAACTTACAGGTGCTACAAAAAAGAAAATCTCTCTCTGCTCTACCTTCACCCCAGTGTAATTTAAAGTGTTATGGGATCATCCTTTTTTCGCAATGATGCCTAACTGACCACCAGACAGTAGTTTGGGTTTTGTTGAGACAATTACCTGCACAGTTAGTTGATATTGTCTCACTGTCCCCCACCTGCCTGTATGCATGCACCATGGCTTGCCTTTACAGCCCAGTGCAGAGACTATCTTCCAAGTCTGTTTGCACATATTTTAGTCCAAAAGCATCCTTGTTCTGTAATAAAGGCTCTTATGCATTCAAAAAGATCCCCATGTTTATAAACACATGTAATGAGTATATCATATTACTGACATATAGTGAATTCACATCTGAAACATTTGAATGACTGACTAGATTGTTATTATATATTCACCTAGAAGGTGGTTCAAAGAATCAGTAAGCTCAAGTGGGAAGATTCTAACTAGGTTGCAAGATGTTCCACTTTAAAGTCTTCCCATGTAAAGAAATCCACCTGTTTCCTTTTGTCTTCCCCCCCACTCCAGATGTGATGATGTCTCTGCCTAAAAGAGAATACAAAGAGATGCTGGAGAATATGCTTTTGCTTTTAAAGTAAAGACAACGGGAGATACACTATATTAAAAACCATAGTAATTACAAGCTTCTCAGTAAAACTTTCAATAAAGCCTCTGTCTAGAGGTGTGAGACAAGGCCCAGGGAAGTTTTTTTTCCGTTGACTTGACTGTATTTGGTTTTGACACTACCTGATTAAGCAGCAGACACCACCAGCTTCAAACAGAACGCTACTGTGCGGCTCGTTGCCTTCTTCATGTAATATTTACACAGCACGCTCCAGGCGAGGTGGTGTCAGGTCTCGCTACAAGAAAGCATTCAGCTTCACAATGCCATAGGGCTGACGCACAAAGCTGTCAGCCTGCTCTAATGATCCTGCTCTTCTCTGTGGTTACTGGGGACCAGTTCCCTTTGCGTGAGCAGGCACAGATTAAGAGGATATGGCATGAAAGAGGAAGATCAAAAAAAAGAGAAAATCATCTCTTATTAAAAGGCGCAGCTGTTTCCTCCCAGATTACTAAATTAGAGAGCTTGTACGTCACCTCCTGCCTCAGGTAGGGTCACACTGAATCCCTCTTCCTGTTTAATCCATATAAAATGGGAAATGGGTTTTGAGGAAGACAATGACAGAATGCAAGAGTAGTATTTTTTCAGGCTGTGTACGTTTATCTGATAAATTGCAAGACTGCTTTAGAAGCCAAAGCAAAGAATAGAAAATGCTGCCATATGCTTCATGAGTGGCCTAGGGCCAGCCACTTAATCTCTCTCTTTGCCTCATCTTCCCAATGGAAGTACAGGTATATTGGCTTCCTCACAAGGACAGGAGAGGGGCATTAACTTTGAGCTGCCCATCTCTCTAAGGGCTGCTCTGGGATGCAGGAAGTCTGGGCTCCATTTCCTATTCCACCACTTGCTTCCTTAGGATGTCTGTTCATTTCTCTCCAGCCAGCCCTTTTGGGAAAAGGGTGTGATTTGGTCTCTCCATTCCTCTTCCTTTTAACTCAGACTGGCATAATTGTGACTACAATCCATCAAGCTGTGCTGTACTAGTGGGCCCTAGCACCCACCACCTTACTTAGGGCTCTTACAAAGCCAGAGGTCACCCACAGCACGCAGCAGCTGAAAGCATTTATGCTGTCTCTTAGGACATCATCTCCCTGGTAGCTAAGTTCCGGTGAAAGTCAATAGCGGCATCTTCATCACTTTTAGAATGGAACTTGGAGGCTTTTGGAGCTGTTCCCCCCGGCTCACGGGCTTGCTAAAAGCTTTTCTTTGAGCTTTCTTTTGGCTGCCCTCCCAGCACACTGCAGGCTCAACCCCAGAAGAGCCAGTAGGCAGCCTGCCGGGATGTAGCCTCCTGTGTTATTTCATTCTGCCCTGGCCACAGCAAATCAGGACAACTTGCTTTTCTCTCTATTGGTGTTTAATTTATTCCTAAGGCTGGGGCCAGCCATTTACTGCAAACTGTTGAATTTAGATACTACTGACTCCTGGCTCAAGGTAACCAACCCCACAGCTCTGCTAGAATAAAGGACTGTGAGTGCTGCTTAATCTGCTGGGCTGCCCTGCTGCCTGCTGAAGAAACCTTGAGTTAGAGAGCAGTAAGTGCCAGACAGTGCATTATGAAAAGCAGGTAGATGCCTAAAGCGTCTGATCTACTTTGCAAGCCTGCTCTGAACAAGCTCAAAGGACTGACTCTTTTGGGCACTTCTGAAAGATAAGGGACATGGGAAAGACCTCCAAGAGAGACAATCAGGTAAAGGTACGGCACTGAAAGGCTAAGTGAATGCTGAGAAAAGGAAGAAAGTGAATGTCTCAAGGCAGTGAACAGAAAACACCTGGATGTTATTTTGGCCTCAGAAAAGAGTGGTGCCCTTAAAGTAAAAAACCCAACAGGACACAGAAACTAAAACCTCTGCTGTTAGGGAAGAATTTCACTTCAAGAAGCAACATTTCCATCAAGAACTGGTTACAGTGATAAGGAAGAGATAAGTCCTCTGAGTACCAGTGGGTGCAGCAGCTTTGCACTGGCAAGGTCTGATCTATACCTCCTGCTACCACTGATCCTCTGGTCATATGGGAGTAGGGAAAAGGGTCGAATCAACCTGCAGAGAACCGTCTATGCACAGCTCCCAGATATTTCAGAAATACAGACTTGTCCTGACATGTTCCCTCAGACATTAAAAACAACGAAAATTTGGTAGTCTGCAAAAGCATAAGATTTGCATCTGGAACAGGCAGAGGGATGGAAATTAACCTTAAAGACATACACCTACCCCAGCAGGGTGGTGGTCTACATACAGAGAAAGCCACTTCAAGGGAGAGGGAATGTTTTACCCCAATATGCTGTCTCCTGAGCTCTCCTCTGCTCTGCACACAGAGAATCACAGCCACCTCTGACATAACCCTTACCAATGCATGGAAGTTCAGTTTTGAGGAACGATGAAATCACGGAGCAGGCTGCTCCTTTTCTGGCTCTTTCCCAGCACCCCAGGCAAAGATAATAGTAGCAATAATAATTAATAATAATAATGCAGACTGGTGAGTCAAGTTGGATCATGGCCCTTGGAAGGAAAGCCACACAGGGTGTCTTGACAGGGGAAAAGGGAGAACAGAAAACAGTTCATAAGACCTAAACAGGTACTCTATCTGCCCATCTAACACTGCCTTCTGATTCACATCAGGTCCCTTACTGCTCTCTACCCACAGGCCACAAGCCATGTGATCTCCAAGTATGTCACATCCTGTCCACTCTGGAAGAGATCTGGCTCACAGTTTCCAGCTCTGCTAATTGAAAGGGTCAAACAAACCCAGGCTAAGCCATCCTTACCCATGAGCTGCTGGTACTGCTAGCACAAGTGGCATATGGAGCTCCTCAACTCAGACCTCCTGGCAGGGCCTCACTGAACAACCCATTTGATGACCCAGCTCCTTCTTCCATGGTAGCAACGAGGGACCAACATAGGAACAAAGATCCTTGCCACTAAATCCATGACATGTCCAGACCCTTCTTGTCAGTGCTAGCTTTTTTATAACCAGCAGCTTGCAGCAAATAGACAAAAGCAGTGAAGATGCCTGGTAACATCTAAGTCACTCTTGAGCCCAAGCAGTAAGCAGGAGCAGGTAAGACGCAAGGAACAGAGCTTGGCCCTAGCAGTATAAGGTTTTTCTTCAAAGCATGCTAAGGTTTTACAACAGGTCACTTGAGACAAGCACATTCAGGTGCTCTGGGGAGCAGCGCTGAAACTCAGCACAGGACTCAGTCCCTTACAGTTCAGTGATGCCAGTGCCCCAAGGAGCTTAGCAACCATATTCATGCAGCAAACAGAGTCCTACAAGAGCAACCCTGAGACATTCAGAGATGGCATTAGGAAACAATTACCCAGGAAAGGAACTGGAACAGCATGCAGGCATCTCAGATTTGATGATTCTAAGGGTCTTTTCCAACCTAAATAATTCTGTGATCTCAAATGAGTAAAATCAGCAATGCCATCACTCCAAAAGGAAAGAGATAGGGCAGCCACTTGTAAAACAAGAGGGTCTTACCTTCCCTCCATGCCATACAAAGCCGAAATACACACAAAGGCCAACTGCAACAGGAGTAGAGAAGTGCTGGAAGAGGAAAGCTGTAGCTATGTATCCATCCCTGCCCTTGGGATAACACAGGGACAACTAGAGACCTCAGAAATGACCTCAAGCATATAAATGCCTAGGGAGAGAAAACACATCAGTCCCCTGTGGAAAAGCAAGTGGTCAGGGAAGAGGGTGGGGGATCTCATACATTTGGTTTCTAACATACTTTTGCCATCAGCCAGGTCCTGCAAAGCTGTGAACAGGTGAAGGTGCTAACCTCCTCTCACCTCCCTGAGAGCAGGATCAAGCACATCTGGTAGGCAGAGGCTCCCTGCAGGGCTTCTAAAAGAGTTAGGCATTTGGGTAAAGGGTAAGATATCTGCTTAAAGATAAGCTGGCAACAGAGAGTAGAAGGGAGGATGTCTTGTTTTAGCTCCTTGATGGATGGTTAAGGGAGGCAAGCATCAACAGTGGGGCTTTTAAATAGAGAATGCATTTCTAGTTTGGGATCATTTCATATCTAAACCAGGCAACCACAATTTCAGACTAAAAGCCAGTGAAACCACCCCATAAACAGATGAAACTTCAACAACCTAGAGAAGAGACTTTCAGACTGTTTAAAACTTAGCAGGGGCCGGAAAAGGGATTTGGATTTTGTTACCAGCTTTTTCTCTTCAGAATGATTAACTGACACCTTCAACCCTTAACTGCAACATCCTAATCCACCCAGCTTCACCACAGCATTGCTCAGCCAATGTATGATGCCTGTCGCATCAAGGGTCTTTCCAACAAACCCAGACTTGACCTTCCTGACATTGTTCTTGTTAAAAGAAAAAGGAAGGGGGGAAAGCAAGGAGATTTAACATTTTTTAAGTATTATCAAACATAAATCAATTTTTAAAAGACCACCTATATGAAGAAAGAATATGAAATTAATTTGGAAAGTCAAAAGCTGTAAGAGCAGCAGGAGCTTATATTACTGATATACCATACAAGAGGCATGTGGCTATGGATCCAACCTTGTGTTTATCCTTTCACATGCTGCCATCCAGGGAGCCCAGCCTACCGGGTGGCCTTGTGCTGTCCAGTTGCTGACAGCGATGCAGAGCAAGGCAGTGTAGATTCCCTCCCTAGTAGTGATTTCCAAGCGGAATGGGGAAGAGAGCTGGCTGGGCTCCTATCAAACAGCACTGGATTGAAGACTTTAATCTCTTCCCATGTGCAAAGCACTACAAATCTTCCAGTGAGGTATTAATCTCTTTAGAAGTCTCACACACCAGGATCACAGCAGAGGATATGCAAAACCATCTTCTTTCTTTTACTTTCTTGAGTCAAGGCCACATAGCTATGCTGAGATCATGAAAGACATCTGCTCCAGGGAAGGATTCCTGGCATCTAGGCCAAGCAGTCCAGGGGCTCATGTGCTGGCTCATGTTCAGCCCTCGCCACATGTCCACAATACTTAAGACTTGCCTTCATCTCTGCGGGCTCCACTACTGCCTTGAAAGATCACAATTAAAAAGAAAGGGAGTCACATTAAAATGCCTGCAATACCTATGTCACCATCCGCCAGAGAAACACATCATTAATTGGATGCCAAGGCATGTGTTGCATGGCCTTGAGGCATGGCATGAAGGGGCTTACGGATGTTGGATGTAGAAAGGCTTTCTGATATTACAGAGCCACATGAGGCAGAGCACACTAGGCTCTACACTCTCCAAAGTGTCCACCAGCAACAGAGAGAACTAAATCCCAAGTCACGCTTACATTCATTTCAGAAGAAAATAGTTGTTTCTTGTTAAAAAAGAGCACAGAACCAAACTAACAACGATCAATGGATCAGACCCAGGGAATTAAACTCTTTGACAGCACAAGTCCACCCTCTGTGAGTTACTCCACCAAAGCCAGATGAAAGGCAAAGGCTGCAGCACACTGCAAACTGCAGTCTAGGAAACAAAAGAGTCCAAGGCTTTTGGACCTGTGGGCTAATTTACTCATCTAAAAGGAACAGATTCACAAGAACATGGATGACTATTATTTTTAACTGAATTACTCCAATGCTTATTTGTGAACCAAGACCCTATTGTGTGAATACTGTACAGCCAGAGATGGAGTGGGACAAAAAGCAGACATAAGAGTAATTACCAATTTGGGATATTTTTGGCGAAGAACTGGACACACAGGGACGTGGAACTGCTGTGCAGAAGACAGTATTAGAAAAGGTGTGTGGAGAGAAGGGTGAAGAGGAAGAAGTAGATTTTCCACTAGAAATGTTAAAGAGAGCTTCTTGGAACAATTTAAGCTACCGTTATTAAAATGCAATGACAGCCATCATCAAGTAAATACAGATGTGTTTCTGCATGCAAGCACGGAAAATATTTCCTTTCAAAACTGTAAATACAAGATTTAAATCCTTGTTTTCAGGTTATTTTCCAACAAATAAGAAATCAACAACGTCAGTTTCTTTTGGTGATAAGGAAGGTATCCTTACCAGCTCTTTTGTGTATCTTTGTGCTTGGCAGACATATCTCTCTGATGCTGAACTGCCGCCACCTTTCAGGTGAGAGAACAGCCTGCAGTGGTGTCAGCCACAATTCATAGCAGCAGCTTGCAAAGGCTAGAGCAGCCTGGAAGCAGTGAATGAGCAATAAACATACTGAACACACAGGTCCAGCTGGCAACCTGAGAGGACATGAGACCTAAAACTTCCACTCCTCTGAATCGGGCACAAGATGCTTAATTCTAAGGGAGATGAAAGCTTCAGCTTTACATCTACAAATCAGCATCTCTCAGCAACATAGTGCCCTCTAGCCTTGAACCGGGTTATGGTGTAAGCTCTAGAGGAAAAAGCTCAGTGATATGAAGTACTTTATGTCCAGTTTTCAGCCTTAATCTTTCAAGCAGGCTCTGAAGAAACCTGACAGACGTGCAGTGCCAGGAAACACAGTATACTCAGAGTGATTTCGCCCCAGCCACAGCACCCCGTCGGGCAACCTTTACCAAAGCTAGATGATTTACCTTCCCTAAACACAAAATCCAGCCTTCCACATATTAAAACGCAAATCGTATTTTGAGCAAAGAGTTAAAGGATTTGGTGTAACTAAAACCCAGAAACAGAACATACCCTCTCTACTTATGCAGCTAGGCAAAAGCTACTCCACCGTATGCTGCAAACTCCTGCAGGCAAAGACACTTCTACATGACACCCTGCAACACTGGAGTCTGGGAAGGTTGTTGAAAATCCTCTTACTGCTATTGGCAGTAAGGTGTGAAAGGAGCAAGGCGAAACAGAGATGAAAGAGATCCCAAAAGCTGAGTCTGACTTGATAACCATGCAAACAGGCTCCCCCCCTCTTCTGTCTTAATGTAACATATGGGAGAAAATTAGCGAAGAAGCATCCAGCACCTCCGGCTCACTGACCCCACAAACTGCAGAGACTTGCTCCACTCCCCACCGGGCACTCTGCAGTGCCACGGCCAGGACGGAGGCAAACCGGTGAGCCGAGAGATTCGTCCCATCCTGCACTGGGTACTGCCGAGCACGAAGGGAAGATCCCCCTGCAGAAAGGAGGGGAACTTCAAAATGATAACATCATAAAAAGCCAACCGCCGAACGGGATGAAGAAGGACGAGGAAGAAGAGCGCATTTCTACGGCAGCCCGGAGCCCCGCGGCCGCCTCACCCACAGGAGCAAATTGGGTGGGGGGCTACAACCGAGGCGGGTGCTTCGCCAAGGTCCGACCGCGGACGGCTCAGCGTTCCGGGCACCGCTCCGCGCCCGTCCCCGTCCCGTCCCTGCCCTCCTCCCGCACACGTGCGCCGCGACCCGCAGCCAGCCCGGCGGCGGAACGGGAGCCCGGCCGGGCCCCAGCGCCACTCACGTAGTGCTTCGAGGGGTTCCTCCGCTTCTCCACGTCCACCACGTTGGCGTCCAGCACGCCGTAGGACAGCATCTTCGCGCACCCCGCGGCGGGGCTCCGCCGCTCCCTGCCGGCGCTGGCAGCACCCTCCGCCGCGCTGCCCGCCGCGGCGATGCCGGCCGGCGCGCCGGGCGGGCGGGAGGGA
Source organism: Myiopsitta monachus (assembly GCA_017639245.1). Taxonomy (NCBI): domain Eukaryota; kingdom Metazoa; phylum Chordata; class Aves; order Psittaciformes; family Psittacidae; genus Myiopsitta; species Myiopsitta monachus. The sequence continues at coordinate 36,304,081 of CM029926.1, forward strand.
GGATGCCCCGGTGCCGGCTCCGCCCCGTGCCGCGGCAGCGGCTCCCCCCGTCTCTCGGCGGCGGCTCCGCGCCCTGCCCGCTGCCTCCGGCTGCGCGGCCAGTGCGGCGGGAGGGGCAGGGCCCGGCAGCAGGACCCGCCTCCGGGCGGCCCCGGGGGGCACCGGCGGGACCGGCCGTAAGGGATGCGGGGGCCACCGCCCCCGTGTGGCGAGGGGCGCGGCCTGCCCCCAGGCGGCTGCCGAAGGACTTGTCCCTGCCGGGAGGGCTCCGCGCCCCCCTGAGATACCTGGGGAAGGGACAGCGCAGGGCAGCGAACGGACTGGGTACCCCCAGGGGCCTCCATCACTGCATTGTCCGAGATGCTGCGCCCGAGGGCATGGACAAGGTCAAGGCAGAAAGAGAGCGGAGCTGAGCACGCAGCCCGCCAGGCTCCAGCTGCGAGCTCAAGCCTGGCCACTGCTTGGAGAGATCCACACTGCCCGGGCCACGGGGCTGCAGGAGTAACAAAGCTGGAGGAAGGATCCAGACTCGTGTCAGTGATACCATTCATGAGCGATAACCCCATTTCATCTATTCACATAGAGATAGATACATGTGCATCATCTTCCCCAGTCACACTTCAAGAAGAGTTTGCCCTAGAAAGTTCAGTTTTGTTGTGTTGGGTTTTTTCCCAGTAATGCATCATTACTTTTGATACGGTTATTTGAGAGTTACATCAGAAGCAAAAGCTTACGTATCATCTTCCAGCCTTCAGCTTGTTTCAAGACATTCATTAGCTATTCATCAAATTAATTGAAGTTGCTAAGATCTCTCATTCCTCTGAAGCTCTTCAGCAGCAGCCCATGCAGATTTTCCGTTAAGCTTCCAGAGTGCTGCTGACAGCTCTGGATCTGCTAGTGCAGGAGCACAGAAAGGGCCCAGCTCCTGGCAAAAAAAAGCCCCATTATTTACTGTGAGGACGGTTGATCACAATGTGGTTCCATTGCAGGCACAGTTTCTGAATCACAAATTTTAGAAGCACTATTGGCCCTGCAACAATGAGCATGAGAGAGACACCAGAGTCACAAAGCTTTAGATCCTTGAGCCCAAAGCCTGACATCTGAAAGTGACTGGTTTCAAACCATAGCTGGTTTCCACAAGCAGCCTAAAAAACAGAAGGAAAACCAGCAGCAGCCCCACCAGTGCACAGCTACTGCTGCTGCCAGGTGGGAAGCAGTTAATGCCAGGGATGTATATGCTCCAAGCTAGCCTTCTCCTCGCTCCTCAGCCTGGTACAACACACAAAACTAGTAAACTGACATAAAATGCTAAATTCCTGATGTCCAGCTGTAGGATATGCTCAGGTATACGTGCTTTACATGACTTTTGGTAATGGGGAGAGTGACAGAGCGGGAAAAGCTGATGTGCCCGCCTCTGTGGTCACTTTTCAGGCTTGTCTTTTCTTCTTCAGAGCACCTTCTTTCCTCCTCTTGAGAGACTTCCCGCCTCTAACCTAACCCTCCTGCATGACACAAGGACAGTGGAGCAATTATTTACATTAGAAATCTTTACTGTTTAGACTGGCCAAGAAGTCCCTGGTGTGTGGAGGAACCAAAGAAGATTCTTCCTTGAAAATGTAAATATTCAAATAACCCATTGATAAAATATGCCTGGCATGGCCAGTAGTCTTGGATGCCTCTTCCCTGTGAGCCGTTATCAATAGACATCACCCATTCCATCCCTTTCTCCTATCACCCTGTCCAAAAAAGAATAAAGGGTCCCGTCCATCATTAAAAACACTCAGGGTTTGTTTTAAATCAGCTTTCAAAACATATCATTGTGAGGGAAAGAGAGCAAATACATCATTCTCCACACACTCTGCCCCATCCTTCCTGACATTCTTACTAATTGGCATGTTCTTACTGGTGGTGCTCTCGTAAGGAAGGAGCTGCTATTTTCAGTGGAACCTGGGCCTGATGCTTTGGGCTTTGTGCTCCCTTAGTGCCTACACCATACTTCCATGGCATCTGCTCCATGGTTCACCTTTCTTCTATTCAGAATAACTCAATTCTCCACCACTCCAGGTGACCTTCTCCAGCTGTGAAGCCCTTGTACTGCTCTGGCTTCCCTCCTCCTCCTCCGTCACCTGATGGTTTTGTGCTCATCGCCACCTTATGCTCTTGTTTGCTGCATCCCTCCATCTACATTAGAAAAACATACGCTGCTAGGGGCATGGATCGTTCTTTTAAAATATGTACAACACCCAGTCTAGTGGGAGTCCAACCCCAGACTATTGCAAGGCTGACAGAAACATAACTGAAACCCCTTATTATGCTGCAGGCTTGGGAAAATCTGCTCCTCTTTAAGGCAGCAGCTGGGAAAATGAAGCTGACAGCACTTCCCAGCCTTGTGCTGGAAAGCCAGGCTCCGGCTGCTGGGGCTGAATGAAAGACAGCCTGAGCACACAGAGAAGAGCACAGCAGGCTTGGTCTGTGACCGACCCCACATGCCCAAGAGCGTGTACCTGATGAGGACCATGAAGACACAGGCTGAGGCACTATGAATCTGTAGGAAACTAACCAACTGTAGGGATTTAAATCCTAAATCTCAAGTATTTATATCTTTCTCTTAAAGCGTCTATTACTGAAGTCCTGTCATTACATGGTAAAATCACTGCCATTATCATCAAATTTAATACATATCTTAGCATCAGTATTAAAGCTGATTTAATAATTCACCTTTACAGACTTATGCTTCTGATAAAATTCACCTGAGGAACACCCTGGGAAATTCAGATTTCTGATGAAACCAGCTATTTTAAAAAGCTTTTTTTTTTTTTTTAGCTACTTACCTGGATAAGTGGGTTATTTGGGCAAAAAGGGTGGGTTTTTTGACCAAGCAGGTAATCACATTAGCCTCACAGACCTACTACAGCTATAGCCCAGCCACCCAGCCTGTGCTCCAATTACAGCAAAAGCTGATGCGTGACAGAGTGTGTGCGCAACAGTCTCAGAGCTGGAGCATGACTTGAGTTTTCATATTTCATGAGGATTTTGTCATGCTGCAAATGTTTTGTAAATAAGCATTTGGGTTGTAAATTGAAAACACTTGGGTCACAAAATCAGTGAGAAAATAAAACAAAGGACGGGCTTTTCTGTGCTCCATTAAGGCCACTTCTAATGCTTCTTATTAATTCATGGTATAGCACTGTAGATAAGTAACCCCCTATGAATATTAACCATCTGATGGTCTAACAGCCCTGTCTGTTGTGGCTGGAGCTGTTGTTAAAGATAAGTTTATTTCTTATCTATAATTTTCTGGCTGGGCAGCCAGGTGGAACACAATGTTTTCCTGTCCCACTAACCAGGGGAGGCTCTAACGGTGCGCAGCACCTGGAAGGGAAGCAAAGAGCCTCATAGCTCAGCCCAATCCGGTGGGGGAAGCCAGAGTGCTGTAGTGCTGTGCATGACAGATTAGCCACACAACTCATTACTGACGGCTAGAGCTGCATGCATAATCTGCTAGACATGGTACTAGAGATGTGCCCCTTAGGGGTTTTTTTGGCTCTGATGTGCAAGGCCACAACACAGAGCCTTTGTTACACTCCCATCTCAGCGTCTGTACTTACAAAACCTCAGCTTCTTAAAAGGGCTGCTTTCCATGCAGTCCTTCCACTTCAGGGTTTCCATGTACATGTCTTTTGATAGGAGTGACAAGAACAGTAGAGTCTGTCTGGCATTCAAATCTTATACTCTGAAACACAAAGCACGATGCAATCTTTTTTCTCCTATTTTTTAAAAGCCAATTGCATTTCATCTTCTTGAGAGATTACTGCTTTTCAAATGAAATTCACTCTGGAGATAAATAGGCCCAGTTTATGTGATGGAAATGGAAGCTCAGGGAACCAGCTGCAGCCCTGGCAGAGCAGTCCCCCAAGCACAGTGGTGTACCCCTTTCCCCCAGCCTCTTCACCAGAGAGTGCTGTGGCACCAGCCCCTGTGTGCAATCCAGGATAATGGGAAAAGGAAAATAATTGTTCCCCCTGCTAGCACTGTACATGCTTTCCCAATGGCATAACAGCTTTCACTCACATAATGAAAGAGCTGCTATACCCTCATGATTTAAATTATAGATTATCCCTTTCTTGAAGTATTTATCTTACAATTTAACACTTTCATGACTAATGTTATTTTTCAGTCCTCTCTTACCAATTGTGGATGAAGGATTTCCAACCTCAGTATGTGTGCTGCACTCTGTTTAAGGTAGTAGCAGCAAATTGCAGACTGTTTTTCATCCACATACACCTTGTACTTTTCCATTGTCATGAAGGCTTTGTAGATATCCATTGACAAGGTTAAAATAACAAAACAAAGCAAGCCCAAACCACACTTGTCTGTGTGTTTTATACATGTCAGGCTTACGTTTGAGACTGCTGAAGTTTGTCAAACTGATCACAGGTTTGGATTGGGATTCCCCAGGTTTCTTCCTGGATGCTATCTCTGACTTCAGTTGTTCTCACTGTTCTTGAAACAGCACATTTTGAGACTGGCTTCTGCCTCGTCCTCTGCAAAAAAACCCTTGGCAATCCTCTATTGAAGACTGCAGGCTTGTTACAAATAAAGTCAGTTTAGGAAGAAGCAGTCCTCCTTCGTGTTTTCTCCCATGTTACCTCTAAGTATGTACTTGGACACTGAGTCCTCAGTATTAACAGATCTAAATTTTCCACCAAGCCATTTTAAAACTTCAATATACTTGTTCACCGTTTTTACGTATTCAACCTATTCTGAAAGCAAGCAGTAATTTTATTTGGCTGCACATCCCCTAGAGAAGGTAGAAGAGTTTATCTGCCAATATCCAAACCAGAAAACATTTGACTGATGGACTGTGAATTACAAAAATGCATCAATAAAACCTTCTGAACCATGGAACTGTTGTTAGACCATAGACGACAAAACCACAAGCTTGACACTATGAGGGGAAACCCGTAACATACAACTTTTACCACTCAGCAGTGGACTGCATTGATCATTTTGTATTTATTTATTTATTAAAGTTACCTTCATGCAAAAGTGAAGTGGTTTTCCCAGCAGAGAGACTTCTTTAGGGGGAGCACTTTTGGACCTCCTCAGCAGCAACATCATCCCACAGGTACACATAAACAGTATTCTCAAGTTAAGACTTTGTAGGGCAGTAGTGGAGATGTTTGGAAAAAACAACGATGTTTATTGCTTGGAAAAACAAATGAGATCATTCCAAACCAGAAAACATCGTTTGGAAAGTGGGACTAGAGTTTCTCTAGCAGGTACAGGTGTGCTTTTCAGTCTGGAGCATGGACACACCATCCACATAATCCCATCCATTCATTTGGATCCAGGCATGTGTTAAGCTATGGCCACACAGCAGCAGGGATGCAACCCTAAAGACCATTTCATTAATGGGAGTCTCTCAGCCACTGATATGGTGAAAGTAGCACACAGACACCACTTACAAGACAATGGCAGCTCCTCCTTCAGGACTGTTTCCATCAGTTAGAATCAGCATTTGGGCTATTGACAGTTACATTGTCTTGAACATTTTCATCCTCAAAGACAAAAGAGCTCAAAGGCCAGCTCTTACTTTAGCATCTAACTTTGAGCATCCAAGGCACTGGTCTTTTATAGAAAGGACAAAATACCCTGCAGAACAGAGGAACTGTTAAAGGAAGGCAGAGGAAGAGCACATAAATATTACTGTGCTCTATATAAATTTGTCCAGCTGTTTATGGTAAATGTTCTCTTACTCAATTTCTTTCCGGCCCTCATTTCCTCCCCTACTTTCTAATTGCAGAAAGTAAAATAGTACAAGCCCTTGCTTTCATTACATGCAACACCTGCTGCCTGTCCTGAAACAGATGTCTAAAGCATCGTTAGGCAATTACTGCTTCAGCCTTTTTCAATGGGACTAATTTCAAACATCTTTGCGCTAAATCCTCCTCCTTCAGCTTCCTCTGTATTTCTCATCCTTCCCTACATTCAGAGTTCCAACAAAAAATCCTCTCCCACATTCAGAGTTCCAACAAAAACTCCTCTCTGTATCAGTTTGCCCTTGTAACGTTTGTCCTGGATCACTGCACACACAGAAGGACAAAGAGAGAGGCTATAACTACTCTGAATCAGAAATTAAGTTTAAATGTTTTTATTGGGGAGAAAAAGACAAGGTGAGGGAAGAAAACAATGAGACACTAGTAGTCAGCAGTTGTAGGCAGTAGTTTCAGATCACCACCTGGATTGTTACAGCTCTGGGCATTTTTGTGGACATTGCAGCAAAGAAGAGTTTAGTATTACATGCATGCAAGCACAAGTCCTCCACTGTCAATGTGAATGACTTAAATTTTGGCAATAGGAGAAAACACAACTCCTAACACCCTTTTTATTTCCCTGTCACCTTTGTACCTGGCCAAGAAAAGCACGTTAGAACCAGGTAAGCCTGAAGGGCTTACCCGACTGTTGTTGGGGAAGACATTTGAGGGAATGGATTCCTCCCTCCTATTTCCAAACAGCATTCTATACTTGGAAGAGGTCTCCACTCCTGGGAGGAGCCACAAGCATTACAGGTCAAAACCAGACTTGACACATGCTTCATTTAATCACATTGGCTAGTATGGCGTGACATACATTTAAAAGTTATCTTGCCTTGTTCACAGCAGACATGAGATGACTTTCCTGTCTGTTTTACTTTTAACTTGGGGAAATTAGAAGAACAAAGAACAGGTGTCTCTGGCCAAATCTTCCACAGAAGCAGTGGCCTAGCTGCAGCCACTCCTGCAGTTCTCAAGCAAGATAGGCAGATGTTTTGGCCTACATGCTTGTAGAGTCACAGCTTGTTCATCGCAGGCTAAGGTGGTAGAGAGCTCCGGTTCTAGCTGGCTGGGAAGCAGCATTCATTCTTCCAATCAATAACAAAAAAGCAAGCTAAAACAAGAGCTGTAGGACATGTTGTGCCAGGTTAATTGGCATCACACTGTTCAGTGGTTCAACACTTGCTGAAAATTGTTCCTTTAGGTTATTTCTTTCACAAGCAAATTCCAGTTGATGCTCGGGCAGACTTGTTAATCTGGGCTGGTTTCAACTTGTAAGTTATTGTGACTAGATTAGGGTAGCCCCCATGGCATATTTAAAAGATATTGGTAGGAATGGGCTGGTGGCACCCTTAACAATTAGTTGCTCAACTTTGTACCCTGAAGTAAATACTATAACTTTACTAGATTTTAATGACTTGAAGTTTCCCATCATGAATGGGAAACTTGGGGTGCTCCCTATGAGTAAGCTTCAGGAAAAAGTGTCCAGTCATTTCTTAAAAGAGCAGTCAGAGCAAGTGCTTCTGGTGACAGCTGAAGTTGCTGGTTATAAAAATGGGTTTCTTGGGACTGTCCTGTGTGTGGTTTCTCCAGTGATGTGTGACTGAGTTTCTTCCTTCCCTTAATGGAGGCACTAATTTGGGCTTCCCTCTTCTATCAGTGCATCCATTTTTCTCAGGGTCCTTCTCCCCTCTTAACTAGCCAACAGATTACAAAGTCACTTGGCGTGGTGGGACAGAAGTTGACAAATGCCCAGACACACACTATAATCACATTAAAGTATAATCCCTTTAAAGTAAAATCACACTTTCTCAGGAAAAAAAGGAGACATGCTAATCGGTAGACAAACTAAAAAGTCCACATCAACTTTACAGACCACGTCTGCAATGAAATCTGCCAGGACATGAAAGCAGCAGGGAGAAGCAGGTAGCTTCTGTCAGGAGCGTGACTTGTGCTTACTTAGATCTGGGCAAGTACATTTATTTTGCACTTGGATACCTGCAAGAAAACCACCACTGGAAACTTCGAGGGGACCACTGGGTCTTTGGGAGGGTGGGGTGGAATAAGTGTTGTTTTCCTGAAATTGTAACTCTTTCCTGCTCCAAACTACATGGGGAAGAAAGCTCTAGAATAAAGTCATTATCTGCCTCTTCTAGTGCCTGGACAAGGAGCCAAGCACAATCTTCTGGAATCAGAACAGGCTGTGAACAGTGCCAGGTCAGTTAGGAGAAGGGATTAGAGTGAAACTTCCAATTGCCAGATGCTGACTAGAATATTTGAGTTAGGAAAGAAAAAGGGAACAAAGTGGAGAGGAAGGAGGTTTGACAAGGATCTGTGGTACAGAGATGAACAATGAGACTGTGAATGAAATGAAGGGACTGAGAAATGACAGTTAGGGGAGAGAGTGCAGAGCAGAAATAGATGAAAGAAATGAGGGAGACAGCCTCTGTGCCTGACAGGGCACATTGCTGGGAATGACACCCAAGATCCCTGGCTCAGCATTTCCCGGCTGCCAACAAACATCCACAAAAATGTTTCTGTATTGCCGGGGCTCCTGGAGGATGGTACCCAATTACTGTAACTATTCTTTTATCTTTGCAGCTGAAATTTCGTTTGCTCGCTGGCCTGTAGGGTTGGGGCGGGAGGGCTGGAGACTGCGCTGAAAGATGGCAATAAAGAACATAGCGCTGCACTGACAGGAAGTTTCAAACTTCAGGTTGCCCATGGGGTCTGAACTTGCCCCTTTCCCATTCAGAAGTAAGTATAAAGATACAAATCTTTGCTAAGCGCATCTCTTCCCCCCACAGGATCGGCTTACTCCCAAAGTAAACTAAACTACATTTCTCTGACAAGCAGATTTTCAGTACTCTGCCTCATAATTCTTCATGTGGCTCCATGCCTCACTGAATGCTTGACAAATTTTCATTCTGAATGAAGAACCATAAACTCCTATTTACGGTGTTCATCACTGAAATACATAAGCATGCACAGATCCACAAAATAACAGCTTTCAGTCATGCAGCTGATCTTTAAATCTGTCATTTATTGCTTTGAAATTAAAGCTTCATTTCTCAGTTAGCTTGTGTAAAATACATACCCCCAGAGGTACAGATTTACAATCCAAAGATTTGAGAATGAGACGACCCAAAACTTATTTACCTGGATTTATATTTTTAAGAAGCCATAAGGGGGAACAGGATTCCAGGAAAAATACTGGATACAAATAAAACTAGGGAGACGCATCATTGCTTCATTGGACCTGGATAGCAGAAAGACAAGCCAGGCCAAGTAATATGCATGGAAAATGAGGTGGAGAAAGATAAAGCTATTAGCAAAAGTGAAGCTTGGATTAGAACTAAGCCCCACTCCAGCATATATCCATTCACCCTCTCCCACAGAAACAGTTATTCTTTAACAGGTCACATCAACAGATCTCAAGAGCTTTTAATGAATAACATTAAGAAAAGTTGAGGCTTACACCTATACAGGGAGCTGAACTACCTCCTATTTACAAAAGAGGGAAACTGAGGCATGAACCACCTCATTTCTTCACTCACCTAAGCAGATGGTGGGGACTGAAGGTAGAGTTCATTTCCTCACCAGAAAAGCACTCCCCTTACCTTTTGCTAGAATAGAATATTGAGGTTCTTTGGTAGTTTTTGTTCCTCAGGTGCTGCATTTCTATGGAAAGACACCTTTTTAAAGTAACAAAATGCTGACTGCTTGTAAAAACTCCATTTTACTTACCTGCTTCCACTGCCATAACTGTTTCTACGGAAACTCAAACTGGCCATGAAGCAGTCTTACAACATGAATTCTCACTTGTCAGCTTTAAACTAAAGTGCCACCTTCAAAGCCCTTCAGTAAAGCACTAATAATTGCGTTGTCTAACAAGTTTTCAAACTAAACAAAACAAAAAAGTGTGCTTTCACTGTATATTCCACACTATTTTGCAGGTGTGGTCAGTTTTCACAGCGTGCATGATATGACTCTCTTGGTTAAGGATATGATCTTTAAACAGAGAGACAGTTTATTAGCAGTAAAAGCCCCAGTGTGTGTAGTTAGACTTACATAAAGGTGACTTATACCAATACAGGTATGTCTAGACTGCTGTCACAGAAGCATACTGTAGAGATACTGAGTAAATGGGTAAACCAACCTACAGTGAGCTCTGTGCTCAGCTAGCCTGGGTACTTCTGTGCATGCATATGAATATGCTATTCCCTGTAGGTACAAGAGAGGAAATGCACTCAACCAGAGTGTTAGTCTGTGTTGGGTGGCTACCATGGAAAAAATAAAGCATGCAAGCTTAAGGCACAACTATTCCGTACAGTTATTCAGAATTAGAATCTCTGTAACTTAAATCTAGACTCCTCCACTAATTTTGCCTTAACCTTTCCGTCTTGTAAAAACTGTAGGCTCCCTTGTGTTCATTCATATTACTTCCCTGAGTTAACTCAAGTGAGAAAAATACCTTTTTCCTGTTCTTGGGGAGCAATCTGTAACAGAATACACCCTCCATCACATGAGTCCAGCATTGCCAGCAAGGACCAACTTAAAAACTGCCAAGGACAGGTTCTTTCAAGAGTGACTATCCATCTTTCCACAGGCAAGTTCATCTCACTTCATCTCTGAGGCTTCACAAGCTGCTTTAAAAGTGCAACTGGGACAGGACAGAGAGGGAAGACGCTTTGTGTCTGCATGAATCTCCGATGCGTAGAAAATAGGTGGCATGGAGTTTTAGGCAAACTTTACACACAGAAACACATCTAAAACCCAGGAAGTGCAGTAGTAAAGTTGGAGGCAGCCGAACCCATTATAAGCTGTGTGTATGACTATATAAGCTGCAGAGGACAAAGATGCAATCCTATTTTGGTATGAATTTATTTTAAGGAGACCCTAAAGAGCAACATGATCTCCAGACTATCTTTTCCTCCAAAACTTAACAAACTCATCCAGCCCACACACTTGGCTGACACCCTCAGGAGAACCAGGGTCAGTCTTTTTTCTAACCCAGGAGAGGAGATCACCTTTCCCACTGAGCCAGCAGTGTTCTTTTAACCCTTTCCCAGCAAAAATCAGCTTCTGCTAAAACAGAACATTTCAAGGAAATGGCCAACCCAGTCTCTTAAATTAGATGCTATGTTCTTCTGTATGCCCAAGACACCACATACTTTCCTGTAAAAAAATCCCTGAACTCATGCCAAGTAGGTGACTTGTCCATAATCAAGCAGTAGCATATGGTTAACTCCCAAAGTGAGTGTGAATTTAGGAATCAAATTCCAAACTGCTTCATAGATGGCCTTTGTTTTTAAGCATCACTTCAAACTGATCAGTAATCAGAGCAGGAATCTGAAAAACAAACCTTCCCTTTAGCCAACCAGACCTTTTGTAAGCATAAATTTAAGCTGCAATTCCCCTCAGTACCACTGAATCTGGACTTCTTTCACATTTATTTCTAGAAACATAGGACAGGCAGGCAAAGAGAGAAGACTTCTACAATTCTTTATTAATCATCTTCTCTTTCATGTCCTCCTGCACAGGTACATCCTTTTAGCATCTGTTCAGGCCCATATTAAGATCTGACTAACAGGTACCCAACTTGAACCAGAGCAGCAGTGCTAGGAGTAGGACAGCCTGCAGGGAAACAAATTATTGAGCCCTGCAGCAAGAAGGGAATTTACAGCAAAAGAATGATTCATACATCATTTTCCGCTACAAACAAATGCACCATCTCTTTAAGGACAGAGTTTTCCACAGGCCTCTCAATGCAAATGCCAAATATTTTGTCATGCCCTTCTCTTAGCCTATATCTCACTGCAGCCAGAGCTTGGAATGAGGCAGATAATGTAATAACAAACCAGAGACCTGGCACACATGGGGCTACTCACTGGCTTTCCTCATGCCTATGGTTTATTTTTCCCTGCTATGTCAATCCTTATAGGGCTTTACCATTACATCTGCCTCCTGGGAGTCTGCTATTTTGACTGCTCCAGGCAAGGTGCAGAGGAAAGAGGAAGGATACATTCAATCCTTTCTACTCTTTTCAAGTTAAAGGTCTCACCTCCACACCATTAAACAGATTCATTAAACAGACAAGCCCCTGCAGCAGCAAGCCCTCTCTAAGGATAAACACTGAACAGTTCTGGGCTTTGAACTGTGGCACGTAACAGAGATCAAACATCATGGCAACCTTCTTTAGGCTAGTGTTATTTCATCAATGTCTTCCATTCCCCTGCAAGCACAGAGCTGAATAGTATTTTTCCCCAAAAGTGACAAGGAATATAAGACAAAAGATACTGGGGGGCATGGAGATTACAATGGGTCTTGCTGGCTTTCATGTTTTCTTTTCCAAAGCATCTGACTTATGGTTTACCCTTTGTGACGTAGGAAGCAATTTAAAAATAAGCAGCAAAATGGAGGCTGATTTTGAGAATTCTGGTCAGAACAGAATCCACAGCAACATGCATCAGTAGTTGTCATGGGTTCAGCAGCGGCAGTCATTTTTCTCGTTCTTGGTAGCTGGTGCAGCACTGTGGTTTCGACTTTCGACCTGGGAATAGCACTGGTAACACCAATGTTTTCGGTTACTGCTTACTCATGTTCGGTCTGACCACGGACTTTCTGAGCTTCATGCTCTGCCAGGGAGGAGGGGAAGCCGAGAGAAAGCCGAGACGGGGCACCTGACCCAGACTGACCAAAGAGGTATTCCATGCCACAGCACATCATGCCCAGGATGTAAAAAATTAGGGGCAGGAACCTGGAAGAGTTAGTTCACAGCTCAGTTGCTGGGTGGTGAGCAGTTGTATTCTCTTCCCCTGTATTTCCCTGGTCATTATCACTGTTTGTGGTAGCAGCAGTGGTTTGTGTTATACGTGAGTTACAGGACAGTCCTTAACTCATGGGAGTTACATTCTTTCTATTCTCCCCTCCATCCCTCCGGGAGGTGGGGGGAAGAAGGAGAGAGGAGTGAGTGGGCAAACTGTGAGTTACGACTTAAACCACGACAGTAGTGCACACGGTAGCCAGGGGAATCCAGACACGCTTGGCAAGCGGTGGGCAAGGCTGCAGGGTGGGGAAGGGATGCAGGACTCCATTCCTGAATATAACTTTTCAGAGAAAGGCAAGGACTGTGCTTCAGTAGTGCAAAAGTTGTGCATATTCAGGAATACATATTTACAGACATGGGTACACCAACGTTGCCAGGAAGACCAGGCACATATTTTAATTGTTTGCTTATACGTCTTTTCTCTAGGTACTATAAAGTATATATAAAAAGAAAGATCCACAGCTATTACCATATGGAAAGATCACAAGATCAGTCTTTGAGCCATAAAAAATGAGTCCTGACATGCCCACTGTTGTAAACAGCACTCTGGAGGAGTGCCTTTTCTTTAGGGTTGTAAATGTGAGGATGATCATGCCACATCTTACTGCAAGGAAGGAGCAGTTTCTTTTCTAGCTCCCTTGCTCTATTAGGACATCCAGAATCAGGTTGATACAACTTTCACTAGGAATAGTGGGGAAGTCAGCAAGAATATTAACACAAGTATTTTAGCAACTTCTCTGGAGCTACACAAGACCAGTATTTGGAGAATCAGAATGCTCTTTTTTCTCCCTCTATCTAGATCATACCAGGTCATAGCAGCTTTTCAGGGTCACTCAGTCTCTCCTTCCTCTCTCCTTTATCTGGAATGGACCACAAAGAATGAATCTTATCTTCTCTCTTTAAAATGAGATATAATATCCTTCCATAGTGCTGACAACATCACTGTTTCTCTCCAGCAGTTCCAAGACACGGTGCATCACCACTTCAGTCAGAGAGGGGTTGTAGCTCTGACGAACACAACTTAAGATATGAAGGAAATGGCAGCCTTTTTCAGCATCTGCAGAAAAAAGAAGTTAAATGCAGTCAGACATGGAGGAAAGGCTTCAGTATTTTAACTATTGCAATCCAGACTGGTCATGAAAAAGCCACAGCTGTCAAAGAGGAAGAATGCTGTAGGTACTAAAGCAGAGATGTGTGTATTCAAAAGGAAGGGACCCAGTCTATGCCTGCAGCTCTTCAATTCTCAACTGTTCCTCCTGATTTTTCTGGGAAGTGTCAGGGCTGTAACGCTAATAATAAGGGCAAAATATCATCAATCTTGGAAACTCTAATATACAGGGCTCATTCAGTACAACCTGATGATGAGGTTAATAACTTCAGGGTACCTCCGCTATGCACTTATGCAAGCCATCCAGTTTCTGCAAGTGCAAAAGAAACCAAGTTAAAACTCTTTTGTTCATACCCAAGCTGGAAGCCAGATAGAACAAGGTCCATTGCCAGGATCCTTAACTGCCTGCCCAATGCTGGCATCTTGTGGAAAATCTGCTACAGTGCAACTTTCATCTAGCAATGCAATCCCATCCCCACACTTCAGACTACTCAGACAATAATGGAAGTAGAAATTCACAGAAGTATCAAATTTGATGTTCTTTTAAGAGGAATTAACCATGAAAATATACAAGAGATCAGAAATGCAAAATAATCCCCTTTCCTAGAGGGCAAACCAGAAACAAAAGTCTTTAATGGCTGCTGCAGTACTTCATGCAGCTACTGTGGGCCTGGTGGAGCCATCACTTGAAGCTCAGCTGTCCCAGTCAACATTTCGTCCAACAGACCCTGTAAACCCAGCCTCCCCAAGAGCTGAACTTGCAACAAGATTTCTATCTCCCCCATGGCTAACAATAGAAAGAAGCATAAATGAGACATACCAGAAAAAGAACAACTTTCCTCCTCTTCAGCTCACATGATTTAAGTTAAGATTGAGAAGTTACAGGGGAGTCCCTGCAACTTGTTCTTGCTGCCTTTGTTTATATTTTTGCCACTCTACTCTAGAATCAGCTGAGCCACAGATCTGCCTTAGAAGCTACTGAGAAAAATCACTGGTAGGTAGGAGACAATGCTGTGCACTGGTAAATAAACAGTTCAGCCTAATTCCTATTAGGCTGTGAATCCAAAGATAATTCTTTAAAAGTCAGTAATCCAGCATGATAAAACACTTTAGTGGCTGGTAGCCAAAAATGCATCTACCACCCTAGGATGGCTAAATGCAGGGAACAGAACAATGCCTCTACCTGGACATAGCGACTGTCGTTGCAAACAAAGTAGGTAGCTGCATTTTGCATTAGTCACAGGTTTGTCATAAGAAAGTTCAAAGTGCCCATCCCTGATCTAACTTACCTTAAGTCTCGAATGAATTAGAATAGTGACTCAAGTGTTACCCAACAGTACAATATATACTTTCCTCCTACATGCTGGAAGAAAATGGCATTTTGAGGTAGCTGCAGGTATGTACTATTATTAAGTAAACCAGAAACACTCCTAGTCTACGATCCAACTTTGAGGGAATACACTCCTTACAGTAGAGTGATGCTGTCACTCATTGACATACTGCACTCCAGCTTCTGTCTACCAGCTGAGGTAAGCCAGGTTGTGAATAACTACCAATGTCAGAGAGGACAGAGTCACAGAACAAATACCATTTGCCACTGTGAACATCTCACATAAGATCCATTCTGACATAGTAAATTTGACTTGAAATGGTCCTGGGGTTTTATTCCCTTCATTACTATTGGCCTCAGCTGAGCCTAAAATCAGAGCAGTATTAAAAAACAAAACAAAACCAAACAAACAATACTTTCTCTCTTCCCCCCTTTCCCCCTCAAAATAAACCAAATCAAATCTATCCCACCCCAATCTGGACTAAGTCTTCCATTTTGCAGTTCAGGCTGGAGTCAAAATGTGCTGTCATCCTTTTCTGGCTATCTTAGGCCTCTAGATGGACTCAGAGTGGCCTCGCATGAGGGCACTTAAGATCAGAGTGTGGAATTACAATTGGAGCCAAGGACTAAGCTTGGCAAGTAGGCATATTACAGGTCAGGGTTTGTGGAGCTCTGACTAGGCATGCTGGGGATTTTCTTTATTTCTAAAGTAGTTCCAGACAACTGGGCTGGGCCTGAGAATGTGTCACAACTAAAGCAATGGGGTGAGGCATTGCCTTGAAAACTGGCAGAGAAGTAACACACTGTCTGTCTGTCATGGAAGATTAATACTACTTTTGAAGGAAAATGGGTATCAATTTCTTGCAACAAATAAGCAAAAGCCCTTTAGGTATTACCATGTTCTTGTGTTCTCACTAGGAGCTTGCTCACTCTTCAAGGTCAAGCTGGCTGAGACTGCCAACCCACCAGCAGAGGGGGGCCGACAGCTATATTGAGCTCTCTGCTCTTGCATCATTCAGCGACAGTAAAATATCCGCAGTACCCTGTTGGTTTGGATTAAAACTCCTTGGCTTTCTTCCTCAGAATCTCCTATTACCAGTGCATTGAAAAGGTTTTTCTGAAAACTAGCAAAGAGACACTGACCTGGAAATTGTCCTCTTTACAACAGGAAACTAAGGAGATGGAAAGCTTCAAGCAGAACAAGAGGCTCTGTAAAGCAGTTGCTATTTTTAACCTGCTCAGTACGGAAAATATGGCTTTGAGGACTCGGGACTCTAAAGTATTTACTGGGACTGATCTACAAGTTTCTGTCTGCTGTTGACTCTTCCCAACTAGGAGAAAGAACTTCCCAACCTCTCAGTACTTTACCAGTGTGACAATACACAAGAAAGGAATTAAACACCAGGCAGCCACTCAGTGCCCTGTGTCAGTTATATATAGGTTCTGGCCCTTACAGTGGCAAAAATAAACAGGTTTCCATGAGAACCAGATGATGCATAAAATGGGCAGAAGAATGGCTTGACTCTTACAGAGATTATGTTTGTATTTGTTAATTGGATAAAAGACAATAAAAAAATGTGACATGGTAACTTGTACCGGAACAGCCTCAAGCAAACAAGCCCATCTTCACCTGCATGCCCATTAACATCTACTCCCTCCACCCCTCAAAGATACAGAAATTCTACCTGCACTTAGGACCCCTCTCTGCAATTACCCCACTGCTTGAAACAGCCAGTTGAAACCTCAGAAGTAATTGTACTTTGCCTATTTTCTTTCAGGATAACAATCATACACCAAGTCCTACAAGCACTATTATGGTTGTCATATTCTAAGAGCAATTTAAGATTATATGCCTGATGTTCTAGTCAGTCATTTATTCTGTACTAAAGAGCCTTCTACCCCACAAATAGCTGCACTCCAGCAGCTAGCGATCCCTGCTGACACATTCTGTCCAATGAATTGAAACCCTGTAGCAATGTGCCAGTGTAATTATCAGACATTCAAGTTAAGCACAAGCTATCGCTATGGCAATAAGACACAATAGGCTTGAGGGACAGGGATAACTCAGAAGCCACATGAGGCACATTACCGGAAAAGAAGTGGATTTTGTTAGACTGAAATTCCTATCTGCAAAACTAAAGAACAACCACCTGAGCCCTACCTGAGCTTAACATCTACAGCAAACACCCTACTGACTTAAGTTTTATTGTTGACTTAATAGAGGTGGGGATTTCACCTTTCTGCACAGTCACTTTTGTGTCAACACCCCTCTAGAAACTGAACTAGCAAGATTTGCTACTTACCTGAAGTGCAAAGTAGCAGCTGCTGGGTGCTGACCTGTGTTATGTTCAGTTCCTCCCAAAATCTAAGTGTTCTCCAAAGATACAGATCTAAGATAATGGCTGCTTATTTCAGATCTGAGAGGTTTGCTTCCTGCTGGGCACACCTGCTCCTTCTTTCTCCATGCTCACAGGAAGCTGCTTTTGCAGTCCTGCTTGCAGTTATACTGATATTAGCTACACCAACAGCTTAGCGCCAAGTTCAAGGGTAAGGACAAGAAGCATATCTAATCCAGCAGCAGGAGGAGATACCATCATCAATATATCAGCAACAGCTCATAAAAGCCCTAATTACACTGTTACTTACGCCTGGGTTTTCGACAGTCTTCTTTAATCACATCAAGGGTCACTTTAAGCAGCTCCTTATCATGGTCAGTCACCTGGACAAAACAGAAGAAACTGACAGTTTATAGCAGCCTATTTCACAGCAGATTGCATGGCTGTTGAAAATGCAATCCAATGCCATGATGTATTCTAAACTAACACTGTCTTAACTACAGTCTGCATTATATACTGCCTCTAAGATTAATAATGAATGATAAAATCTTTAGTTATTATTTTTAGTACCATTAGCAGCGCCCATGAGTTAGGCAAAGAACATGATATAACAGAATCCAAAGGGGGGTGGGTAACCAACTCAGGAGAACATCAAGTGTCACCCCACTTCGATCAAGAGAACTATCCCAGGTCTCAGCCTTCAGTGTGTTCAAGCTGCATTAGCAGTTTTGCAACCGTTGAACACAGACTGCACTCAGAATAGCATCAGTGCTTAAGTCTAGTGCTGAGTTACAAAAAGAACCACTCAGTAGGTGAGTGTCTCTGGGCCAATACCAACCTCATGAAGTTCAGCAAAGTGAAGTGCAAGGTCTTACACCTGGGTCAGGGCAACCCCAGGAACAGCTACAGGTTGGGCAGAGAAGTGATTCAGAGGAGCCCTGTGGAGGATGACTTAGGGGTGTTGGTCAATGAGAAACTGAGCATGAGCTGGCTTCAGTGTGTACTTGCAGCCCAGAAACCTGGCTGTTGGGCTGTATCAAAAGGAGCATGACCAGCAGGTTGAAGGAGGTGATCCTGCCCCTCTACTCTGCTCTACGTGACACCTCACTTAGGAGTATGCTGTGCAGTTCTTGTGGCTCCAATAGAAGAAAGGATATGGAGCTGCTGGAGCAAGTCCAGAGGAGGCCACAAGGATGATAAGGAGTCTGAAGCACCTCCTGTATGAAGATAGGCTGAGAAAGTTGGGGCTGTTCAGTCTGGAGAAGAGAAGGCTGCGTGGAAACCTCTAATCAGCCTTCCAGTATCTTAAGGGGGTCTACAAAGATGCTGGAGAGCGACTTCATCAGGAAATGTAGCAACAGGACTGTAGCGATAGGACAAGGGGTAATGGGTTCAAACTTAAACAGGGGAAGTTCAGGTTGGATATAAGGAAGAAGCTCTTTACTGTGAGGGTGGTGAGGCACTGGAACAGGTTGCCCAAGGAAGAGGTGAATGCTCCATCCCTGGCAGTTGTTCAAGGCCAGGTTGGACAGGGCATTGAGCAACCTGTTCTAGTAAGAGGCATCCCTGCCCATGGCATGGGGTTGGAACAAGATGATCTTAAGGTCCTTTCAAATTCAAACCATTCTATGATACAGAGAAAAAAGCAACAGTGAAGTAAGCCACAGGTAAGACTTCTAGTAAACAGACAGCACTTGGATGCCCAGCTTCTTTTTCACAGAGAATAGAAATTTTTCAGAAAGTCATAGCCCTGAACTTCTTTGCAACCACAGTTAAGTTTCTTACATGGTATAAGTCCTTGGAGCTACCGGGCTTCTGGAAAACCACCCCTTTTTCTTGTAGAATCCTTATTGCTTGCTTAAAAATACTGTGAATCCTTTTGGAACTGCAATTACTTTCTGACTTCACCTGGATAGGAAGAAAGGAATGAAGCAGACTGGTGAGAAATCTCAGCTCAACTAAAGTTACCAGCAAAAGCTCCAGATGCTTTCAAAAGCAAGACAACTTCAGGTGATTTTATTATACTTTTAGGGTTTTTATTTTGTAATTCACAAATCATACCTGTTATGCATAAGCCAACCAACATCCCTGAGCTTTAAAAACAAATACCAGAAGATTTTGCTATTCTTAAGGAATCGCAATCTCCTAAATACCTTCTTTGTATTTAGCAGCTATCTGATTGTGTACTGAGAACTCTCTTTTGGAACAGGTTTGTGATGCTCACACAGCATTTGACTGTTTAGCTAATCAAGCTTTGATCATATTCAGAGTTTTCCTGGTAATAAGGGTAGGAAGACAGAAAATCAGTGCTTTGTAAGGTGATATTCAGGAAGAATCCAAATGCTGGGGACTGGATGCCTATCTCTTGATTTGAAATTGAGGAAGCATCCAAGGAAAAGGAGGAAACTGGCAAGAGCAGTATTTGTTTCTTGTCCCCTGTGTTTCCAAAATTTTACACACATTTTGGTCACGCTCTCAAGAGATATTCCACAGCCTGATGAAATGAAAGGATAAAGAGCTCATAAGACATTAAGACAGGTATACAAAATGAGTGAACAAAGGATTCAGTTTTGAGGGCAGGCAGGGAACAAGACTCTTGGGAAAGGAGGCGGGCCTGGAAGTCCATAACTGAGGATGCCATTTAGAATAAAGGGCTCTGCATTTGGGACACTCCTAATAGAGCAGGAAGGAAGGGGAGGGAAAAAAAAAAAAACTAGGGAGAAGCAGGGTTTGCTTGGAAATAGAACAGAGCCAAGGCAGTGGAACGACAGCTAGGGAAGTGAGAGGAAATGAAGAATCAGTTGTGGGGAAGAGAAAGTATAGGTAGACAAGAGCAAGCCCATGATTTACTCTTCTCCATGTCTGATCTGTCCTACTATGCCTTGCTACTTCCCATTTATCTACACAGAGTGCTTTGTTCCCCCATTGTTGTTTGCTCATCTGTTGGGAGCACACTGTGCTCCCTGTGGTTTCCTTTGAGAAGAGAGCTAAGCTGCTTCCCACAAACCAACATGTGATAACGAGAACCACACCAGAGCAACCAAAGCATGATTTGCCAAGCTATTTCTTCAGCTTTCACTGTAAATGCTTCCACCCTATTCTGAAAAAAAAGGACTTCACATATCCTACTTCACTCACAGAAGCCTTGAGTGTGAAACAGGCAACCACCTATGCGCACTAGAATGAATTCACACAAATATGTGAAACAGACACCACATTAGCAATAGAAACGTATCTTCCCACAAAACATTCATTCAATCAATTGGCAAGTCTCAAGTGAAACTCCAACTGCTTCTAAGCCTGGAAGCTGATGTGTCTAAGTGGGAATAGTTCAAAGATCCAATAGGGATATAAGCATTAGCATGTATCATGAGTTTCTCCATCCCCTCTCTCCAAGCTAAACCTCAATATTTTGACAGGCCACAGTGACATCTCACTCTTTATGTCCCACAACAGCTTTTTCCTCTCAAACTGAGAGTCAGAAATCATTGCATAATAGTTCAAGATAATTAACACAGAACAACAGCCATTATTCTCAGTTCAGCTTTCTCCTTCTCTTCCAGACTGAAGGACTTCAGTTCCCAAATGCTGATCTGTGCCCCTGTCCATCACAGCTATATCAGTCTGGATAACAACAGTCACTGCTCCCAGTTACAAACTTGACTGTACATCTGGACACCATTCCAGTCATAGCTTTAATACCACTATCATATTTCTCTTTACAATGCCTCTTCTGAGAAACAGAAGAAACAAATATAAAATAGAAGGGTTAGGAGTGAATATTTTCTCATGGAAAAGCACATTGTCTTCACCATATGTAAAATGAAGGGACTTTGCCTCTCAAATGCAGTAATAAATCCTCAAGAATCTAAGAAACTGCTAGCAAAGCAACCGCCTCAAGACTCTGATCAATTTTTAATGTGAAAGCAAACATTTGGGGAAAGAAAAAAAAAGATAAAAATATCTCCAAAGCAGCATGATAATTATTCAGTTTGGCTTAACACTGAGAGCCCGTCAGAAAAGGGAGATAATTAAAACCAGACACTGTGTGAACTGACACACAGCTCAGCCTGGATGGATACTGAAACAGAATCACTAAGAATGCAAGTCAAGGCACTGACAGAGCGAAGGCAAAGAAGCAGGCTTGGGGGTGAGAAAATAAGTAAGCAGCTGCTACCTATCAGCACACTCTCATATGTCCTGCAGAGTTCAAGGGAAAGGGCTCCACGGCAGAAGGACTGTTCCTAAAAAACAAATGAGGGCTCCAGCCCTCTTCAGGGACTTCAACACTATCCTGAAATGACACAAGAAGTTTGCATTTCTTTCCTGTTGTGCTCTAGAAGATGCTTCCTCCTTTACATCCCTACAAGTAGAGCAACAATTGAGGAGTTCTTATGTGAATACAAGCCAAAATTACTAGTATGTTCTTTTAGTCCACCTAAAGTATCTCCAGCATCTCATCCTGAAAATTTGTAAGTCAACAGTACTTCTTCCCAATACCTTATCACTTTCTGTTAAGCCAAACCAGGCCACCACTTCCTCTGGACTTGGATCCCCTCAGAGCCAATGTACACCTAAGCTTCTGACTTACTCTACTGAGCAGAAATCTGCAGGAGGCTGAACATGGGGTTATACACAGAGAGAAGAAATCTAGGACTATGAAATCCTGCTTTTATTTCAGATTTGAAATGCAAGCACTTATCACAGTTACTAGGATGTATTGTAGCTGTCAGCATAGTTCCTTCTGAGTCACAGCTTATTAGCCATTGCTTTACTTCTACAAAGCTTTTCATCTGAGAAATGCAGACGTTTAGTAGTTTAACTGGTCATCCAAAGCACCAGCAAGATTTAAATATGGATTCTGAATTTAAGTCTCACAATGTTCACGCTTCATTTTGCAAAATGCCTCTCACCTCAGCATGCCTTAGTTTCCCCAAAAGCACTCATTGCTTTTGCAAAGCATCTTCCCCCCCATAGAAAGAGAAGCAGCTATTAAATAACAGTTTTACCACCACTACTGTCACTCCCAAGACCAGCTAAGGACTCTGTAGCAAAGCCAACAGAAGAATCCATGTCTCCAGAATTGGTATTTTAATCAATATACTACATCTGGAGGGTTTCACACAGCTTAGTGAGCTGGTACTGTGCAAGCAGTTATTCTCAGATCTTTAAAATGAGACAAACTCTGTACAATCAATAATAGGTCAAAGAATGAAGTGGTACAGGAATTAGTCAGTTTGTTCAAAACACTGAAAGTATGTAACCTTTGGCTTACTACAAATCACAACACACCCTGATGGTGTTAAAGTTTCTTGGTATAAGCACACACGTGATTCTACTCATGGAATTGCCCTTTGCAGTTTCTCATGCAATGTTTAATCCTTAGCATAGACAGGTGATAATTTTAGTAATAGTGACTCTGGACATGTCAGTCCTGCAGTCCTATAATAAGTCCTCTGCAATATACATATTTAAAGTAGCAGTGAAGCTTCCTCGAGAGGCAGGAAGATAAGCATATAGCATTAAGAACATATAATGCACTATATTACACCTACAGTAAAATGTACAGGGTATATACAGTAAGTACAAACAGCATCATAAAACTTCCTGCTTTAACGAGTATACTTGTCATTGCTGACCCCAAGATAACATTCAAATCACAAGTAGTACAAACAGTAGAGCCTGAAAATCAAAACCCAAGTTACATGTCCAAGCTAGTGACATACGCAAACTGGAATGGCAAAACTAAAATAGCACACACTATAGCTTATGCATGGAAGAAGTACATAAAAATGGTTAATCAGGGCTGGCTGGTTGCAAGACATATTTAATCCAGTTGAGAAACTGGATGGACTAAGTTCACATATAGTTTTCTTTAGAAAAAGGAACCAAAGGCTTGTCTATTTGCCAAACATGATTGCTCAAATCCAGCAAGTACATCCTCTAGGTTCTCTAAGCACAAGCTTGCTTCTTCTGTTTCTTGCTTTTAGTCTTCCTTGCGGCACCAAGCCCTCCAGTCTCAAAAGTCATTAGTTTTAGATAAGGGAAAGGTTACAGCTTAGGGACAGAGGGGGCAGTTGTTATGTGAAATAGATCTCTATTGGCTTTAAAAACACCAAGCCTTCCAATTCTCTTACTCATCCTCTGTAGGCTATAAAATTAAATATTCTCTAGTATATATCTGAGCAGAAGACATGATTTGAGTTCTGCTATGTGCATTTGCTAGAAGGAAATTTATTCTGGAGAGCCAGAAAACTGCACTGCTGGAGAGCCATTAGGACTGGAACTAGATATTGTAGGACATGGATGGGATGTAGACAGGCCTCAGGGTACAGTAATGCTGAAAAGGAACAGACATGCTGTCTACCTCAAGCTATACCAGCTACCTCCTCCTATCTTCAACCGCTGCTCCACGGCACTGCCAGTGACTCCATAGCAGCTCACCACCCCCCTGAAGAAAATACTCCGTGGGGAGATACCCTCCCACTTTGATGAGCACTGTGCAAATACTTAAAAGCTGGGAAAGAGATGAAGCAGGTGCACCACATCTCCTAGAGTCACAGGGTGAGGAAGACAGAGGCAAGAAAAGAGTTTAACAGCAACTGTTGCGGGGTTAGAAAAGATGAAGTTATACATCCAAAAAACTTACACTTTCACATAAAGGAAAAATGCAAGAAGTGAGCAAGGGAATATATTGACATATGGTCTAATTGTTTGGTCCACTCACCTAGCCATTGCCTAGCCAAATTGACATAAAATAACATCATTCCAAGCAGAACCCTTTATCCTTTTGATTTGAGGGCAATACAAAACAGAAGACTACAGAAGGGAAAAGAGAAAAAGAGTGAGAGAAACCAGATCTATTACACTTATTTTTGTGGATCAAGCTGGGTACTTGACCCTTTGCCAATTATGAGAAGTGACCCCTTCAAGAGACAGGGCAAAAGATCAATGAAATGCATTTCTAGACCATTACTTGGTGCTCCTCTTAAGCATTCAGGTCACTTGACAACTGCAGGTTCTTTCTTACGCAAAGATATATAAGCCTCTTTGCAAGCGATTAATACCAAAGGGCAATAGGGAGAACTGCAGTTTCTAAATAAGCATCTGTGTGCCCAAATTCCTGGGACACATACTCACACCTTTGCATCATGGTCAGAAGTAACTATTATTACGATAGCTCCTCATGGCTGCTAACAACGCTGATGCTACATTGGTTTTCTCGGTTTGAGTTTTTCTGGTTATATGGTGGGGAGGTTTTGTGCATTTTTGTTTGTTCTGCACCAGGTTCCTACTTTAAATGGATTTGCAAGTTATTCATCTTGATCTTTCTATAAAAGCTGAAACTTCAAAGGTGGAAGTTTCCATTATTAGTTACAAGGACCACTACTTTCTTTAATGCAAAGCATTTGGAAACTTTTAATACCATTCCAGCTAGTTTAGAAAACATACCCTGTCCCATGTTGGATATTCTAGTATCAAACTTTTCTCTCAAACATGAAAGTTGCTCCTGTTATAGTTTATGCTCACTTTAAAGCAAACAACAAAATCACCTTTAATAAAAGAAACAGCTAAAACAGTGATCAGGAAGCAGCTATGACCTCATCTACAAGGGAATGTTTTTTGTCTTGTTTGTTTGGTTTGGTTTTGGCTTTGTTGTTTTGGGGTGGGTTTTTTTTAAGAATTAAACAGACATCAGATGTTAATATAACACAGCACTTCACTTTTACAGTGCATATCAAAATCAGGCAGTGAAAATGACTGCCATGGATTTATTTCTCTAGAGAAACCTAAGTATAAACAAGTGTATCACAACACAAGCTTAAGTTTCAGTTGCCATTGGTAACATGGTAAAAGCCATAACTGTTACTTTTGCAGAAATTTACTTCACACCAGTTAAGAATCTGGTCTGTAATTTATCCAAATAACACAGAGTAATATGAAGCCATTTGACAGAATGTTTGTTGTTCTATTTCCAATTCTGCAGTAGATCAAGAATGTACTGTCTCACTGGAAAGTTTCTTAACAGTTTGGTTACATGCAACTGCATGGAAACTGATTTCAGCTAAATTCCATCCTTCTGATCCTTTCAATCATGGCCTTTCACAATTAGGGATTTCTAACAAAACGAACATGTAGCAGGGAGCACTGTTCATCCACTCATTTTAATCTCCTTTTGAAAGGTACATCTCTGTTAATATATCGAGCTTCAAATGAGAAAGACTTCATCTTCTTTTCCTGATCAAACTCAGGATCTCACACATCTGTCCCAAACAGCTCAAGCACCTTAAAGGGATCTTCTTTTCTCATACTGCCACTATTTACAGATCTAGGTAAGTTAGCGCCTGTTGCCGACTAAGGTTAGTTAGGCCTAATACAAGATTACACTTAACAACAGGATTTTCTCACATAGCTTTCTTCAGTTTTATATGTCTCAAGTGACCAGGTTTTCTCAAGCTCTGTAAACAATTCACACATGAAGCTAAAGCACTTGTGGCTTTTGAATCCTTCCCAAGGCACCAGTCTCTTATCTGGTTGTTTAGGCTTAAAAAAAGTGCATGGTATTATTTCCCCCCACTAAACACTTGAAACAGTTACATTCACTTACCTCCTGACAGCCAGGATTGGGTAGATGAAAAACAACCAGTGACACCAACGTATCAATTGTCTCCAACTCCTGTTGGTAAAAGGTCTGAATTTTGTTTTCTATTAGAAAGCCCTTCACTTTCTCATGCAGCACATTAATCGAGAATGTCTGACCCTCCAGGCCACTACAAGGATACACAGAACACACCAAAAGGCAAGAAATAACACTCTTAACATTTTTTTAGTTACCTAAAGTTAGCCTTTTAGACTGGTTTGCACAGATCTAAAGGTATTTTAGTGTCCTTAAAGAATCTGAATTTAAACCTTTAATTAAACCAGACCATTTTTATATGCAATAAGCATTGAACTGTTCCTCTTAAATCATTTTCTGTAACAGTGTTGTGCTTTTAAGATCTACAGACTCTGAAAACACACTATATGCATCAGACCTTCCACTAAACATCCAGCTAACCTTAAACTGAATACAGGAATGGGTGGGTGTTTGAATCAGTTCATTGAGGTTATGTCTGTGACTTGATGATGACAAGGGCAGTAGAAGCTGAGAACATTTCAATGGAATAGACCCTTACCCTTACGCATAAAATCAGGCAAAGATGTTCCTCCACCTAATCTGTTGATCTTGCATCCAAAACTTGCTCAAAACCCCAGCTTTTTTACTAGAAGCAAGAGATCTGTACACAGTGTTTTACCCCCTTCTGAATACTCACTTTGGTTCAGTTGTATTTCTTTTCTCAGATTATGCACAGGTATCTGTGCATAGAAAGGTTGGAGCAGATGATCCTTGAGGTCCCTTTCAACCTGATATTCTGTGATCTCATCTATCTGTGTGGTTTATCAATTATTTGGGAGAAAAGCAGACTGCTACTTTATGCTTATGCAGAGACTAAATCACAGTTGGGCCCCGTTCTTTCTCCAAAGTTATTACAATAAGAAATAAACAATAATAAAAAAAACATGCTTTGCCCCAAGACCAGTCTGGATACTGCATTTACCTCTGTCCCTCCTCAGGGCCTTGGAAAGGTTTATCATAAACTTCTCTATAGAGACAGGGGAGCTCCAGCATCCTTGAAATCTGAACGTTACACACAGGATCATCCACTTTATCTAGAGCAGTAAAAGGAATGCACACAGTTGGCCAGGACAGCCATACCGATCTTATAAGCAAGAACACCTGAGGCAACACAACAGAGCTTCCCATGCCAGCATTAAATTGGCAAATTTTGTTCACTTCTGCTTTTATAAAAAAAAAAACCCACAAAGGGCACTCCTGCTTTTACAGTTTACAAGGAGGTAAATGGCCTGTTGCGATGCATTGCAGATCATGCTTTTGTCTGACAACTTATTTAACCAGAATTTATGATCTCTATTTTACCTTTCAGAAGTCTCTATCCATTACATAAAGTTGACACACAGTATGGAGCCTTTTTTGGGCCAAAATGAAAGGAACTTAGAGGCTATTTGAACTGCATGGCTCTCCTTTACTGAAACAATGGTGTTATTACCAGCCGTTGAATGGGTTATACATTCATAAATCTTCTGTCTGGAAAGGAGGTTGAATTCCCTCTCAGGTTTCAATTAGAGCCAAAAAAAGCTAGATCTTTTTGCTAAGCTACACAGGTTTTGTATAAAAGATGGGCTTCCCCCCAAGGAATCATTTTTATATAGTCTCAAAGATCTCACTGGAGAAAACTGACTCTTACACAATAGCACAGGCACAGAGAAGAGAAGAAATTATGTAACTGAGAGCTCATAGGGTGCAATGAGTGGACTTCAGAACCCTGCTGTCTAAAGAGCTGTTGGATACAGAAGCATCACCTGCACACAGGTATGTGCCCTCGTGCCTGAAGATGAGGCTTCATTTTCCAATCATTCTGCAGAACCAGAGAGCTTGGAAGAACCTTGGCTTCAAGTGGTACAATGTGCCCATATGCTGCTGTCTGCCCACAAAATGGATTATACCAGCAACTGTTTCTCCAAAGCAGCTAATGCTCCTGATGAAGTGTGACATAAAACATCACCAGCTCCCTTCCCATGGGCTTTGGCTGTTCCACCTCAACACAAAGAAAACTGAAGAGCAAGTTACTCTCACAGATACCAAATCACAGTATCTGCATGGTATTCTTGTATGCATGCTAGCAATAATTTACAGTTCTTTTATAAATGAGGCATTTTCCAGGAAGGCCTCATTTACAGGCAATCTAATCCTACACATTTAGTAGTATGCCTTCTAACCTTCCACTGCTAAAACTGAAATAAAGACATGCAGATGTAAATCTCTTTAGAAAAACGAGGTGCCAAAATATAAAGCAGAAACGATCCAGTGAATTACATACAGCTTAGATCATCTCACGAATTCAGACAACTATTCAGACAAAGATACACATGTCACAAGTCCACAATACTCACAAAAACATGAAGCCCGAACTTCTCTTTGCTGCCTGTAGGTTCGGATGTGACCTCTGACCCTGACAACATCCCCGATCTCCAGCTTAGTTTTCTGGCTCACCATTTCTTGGAGCTTCTTCATCTGTTCAAGCACAGTAAGACTACTGGGTGTGCTTGGATGACCTGCAAGAAGTGAGGGAAAGGAAATCAGCCATTAAGGCCAAGAGGACTGTCCTTTTGCATTCACCTAAACATCCCAGGACTCACATTACTAAGAAAGGGTTAAGGTCCCAGGCCCCATAAGTTCTGGGTAGCAAAACATTTGGGTAATAAAGTTAATTTACAGTATTATATTTAATAGATCACCCAGGAAAAGTGTAAAAGGAATGAGGAGGAGATACTGATTTATCGGTGAAAATGTTGCAGGTGGGTTGCAAAGTTGAAACATTAATTGAAGTGGGTTCTGTCATTTTTTGATTTTGCCATGCTATCATGGATGAGAGGTGAAAAGAAAGGACAGCTGAACTTCTTACATAAAAAAATGAGTCATCTGAGGTGCGGCCAAAGTATTCATGTGATGCAATTTGAAGGCTACACTGAGATGAATGCAACTTGACAGAACTTCGCATTTACATAACACACCTTTGCAGGAGAGTAAATTCTTCATAATGTAAAACCTGATTCATGATCCAAGTATCCCTGATCACAATTACAAAGGGCTGGAAGGAAGTTTCCTCTGCCCCCCAGGAGCTGTTTTCTTTAGCAAGGTACAAATTAATTGATTTCCACTAATAACACAGTGTCCATTCAAGCACTGCTGACGTACAGGCAAAATAAGAACACAAAGTTGAAAGGAGCATTCTCAGTCCTCATTCTATTTCAAGCAGAATTTAGCTCCTCATAAAAACCAGATTTGATTGTGGATCCCCATTATTTTTTTTTGAAAGCTGTGCTGTAACATCACCTTTCTAAAAGTGAGAGCTGACTTCTAGATTCCAGTTGCAGTTGGGATTGTTTCTATCAATTGTCATACCATTATTAAATAGAAGAATTATCTGCCTATACAACTGGGCTTGTTCCACAGACAAGAGTTTTTAACTTTTACATCAAGTCTTTCTCTCCCCATTCTATGTGTAGATAACCCTAACACCAATACATCATACAAGTAACATTTATTTCAGTAGGATTTCGTCAGTTCTGTGTCAGGATTGTCAATCTACCACATGACCTTTTAAGGTCAAAAAAAAGAGAGTATTCCATACTTTGACCTATGAGAAATGGTGGGAGAAAAATCAAAGAGAAAACCAGACACTAGTGAGCTCTTCTGTTATTGAATGCAATAATAGATTCATTTCAAATGCACAATTTCTGCATATTTAGAACTTTCCCAAATCATAAAAGGCTGCTGGCATCCTCCCACTGTGCTTCACGCTACTTTCAAGTTCATCAAGGACAGTATATGCATGAGCAGAAGGATATGAATGAAAACAAAGATGAACGCTGAAACCACTGTACCACAAGAGTGGGGAAGGTACACCAGGTTACTGGTCAATAGATTGGCTTTGGAAACAGAAGCCGTGGCATGTGGCAGGTTTCCAGCCTAGTTCCTCACTAGATGTAGTCACAAAAAGAACTGTAAGAGAAGGATTCTCTAAACAATGTCACAACATAGAATTGAAATACCATATTACTCAGATAAGGAAAAGGCTTGACAAGTCATAGTGTAGTGCTTTTATTGGCATCACCATTGGACACAACATAAAGAGTAATATGAAGACTCCCAAAATGGACCAGGCTGTAGGATGTGATGGTTTAAATTAAGAAAAGCATTGAATTTGCTCTTCTGCAAGTTTAATCATTTAGAAAATTCCATAAGAGAGACATAAGCAAAAAGGTACAGTCAAAAAAAGTATTGTTTATTTGTCAAATTACCTGATGAAGATGTTTCAGCTACCATGGGATTTTTCCAGCAGACACAATTTATAACTCCAGTACTATCATCCACTGCAAAAACAAAATAAAATTGCAAGAATGAGAGAATAAGAAAGGTAGTGATGTTCCAGGAGGTGAAAGAGACAGGATATCTCATTCCAACCAGTCTGAAGGGGAAAGTAGGGGCTCAATCCCTGCTTAATACCTCTGAAATAGTCTCCACAGTCATTTCAGTCATGGAAGGAGCTCAGCACCAAGTATATGTTTACGTGCATAGTGGGCAGAGTAACGGCTACAGTCTCAAAAATCAATCAAGTTATTTAAAATATGAGGCTTCAGTACATATACTGGGTACTAAAGGGTTTTAATCTCATTGACAAGGGTCAGAAGAAGAATCAGGGCTGAAAACTGAAGCCGGACAAATTAAAACAGGAAATCAGACAGAAACCACAGAAACATTACTGTAACAGTGAGAAAATAGCACTTTAGCACTGGAGGGCACAGTCATGTGAATAGACTAGGAGGGCTGCTACCTCCAGCTACATTGGTTTCCATGCTAACAATGTGCACAAAGTCTGCCAGCCACTCCTATACAAGGTGCTCTAGAGAGCAGAAAGGCAGCTCCTCCAGCCAGGAAGGACAGGAAACAGCACATGCTTGGGGTTCTGCTCTAGGCCAAGAATTCTCAACTTAAAGTATACATACTGGTGGCATGCAAGACACTTCCGTTGCCAAAACAGCTTAACACCTTCTCCAGAGCACAGGAGCTACCTAGGTTTTCCTGTTTTGCTAGCACCCAATCAAAGTAAATTTGAGGATTTCTGCCCCAGGCACTGCATTGTCAAGGACAGCAGAGAAAGACAAAAGCCAAAGAAAATGAAAAAACTAACAGAAGAATCAATAGTTCTACCGATCAAGAGACTGTAAATAGATGGCATGTCCAATCTACACTCTAACTAAAAAGGTACTAAATGGTTGTCATGCTACAGCAAGGATCACATCTCACACCCAGGTAATGCTCCAAGCACCTTGCTGCTTGAATGCAACCATCTTCAAGACAGAGCTTCCACTCTTCACAAATTAGAATTTGCAATTTTCTTCTGCTCGTTACATCAGATGCATGACTACAAAAGTAACAGCAATGTTTACCAGGAAGATACTGATTGGTACCTGCAGTCATTTCCTTTGGGAACCATAGCATCAAAGTATAATGCCTTTGCACTGTCTCACATGTTTTGAAACAATCTCCCTATTGGGGGATCCAATTTCAAATCACTGTCTTGCCTTCCTGTTTCCCAGTAGTTTAGCTGCATATTCTTAGTAACAAGCACAGAGCATTTATAAAATGCAGGCAATTCTAAATTCCATCACAAAAGTACACTCAGCTCATTGCGACCCTCTTTTTGAGATGCTGTGTCTGCAGCTTTAATTTTGTACCAGAGTACAGATAATGATCTATCTGGTAGGATTTCCTCCTCAGTATAGACAAAACACAACTATTTTGGTAGGAGTCAGAGCCCCCACATACCATGCCACTAAGAAACAGGGCACATGACATTCTGCTATTATATTACTGCAGCTTCTAGATATTCCAGCTTGCAACTAGCTGTTGCACCAACTGTGATAGATAGGCTGCCTAGAAAGAGCTTAGAAACAAACCAGACTGAAGGATTAGGAGGCTGGACTCCTTCTCATCAACAGCTGAAAACAGCTGAGTCCTGGAGAGCCTGACCTGTTCTTGACCACACAGGAAATCTGGTAGCAGAAGAAAATTCTGAAGCAAAGTTTTCCTAGTTCACAAATAAAAGCTTTGAGCAAAAAGACGAATAACTCCTCAAGCACAGATGAATGAGAACCCTTGCAATTGTATTCTAATTAGACAGGAGAATGATCATCTATTTTAAATGCACTCAAAGGGTCTGCAGGCTTTTGAAAACTTCCTGCGCTCCCTGTGCCACCCTTCCTCATCTCTGTGGGTTTAAACATCTTTTTGTTTAAATGTGGGTTTGTTTTTCGGGGCTGTTTGGGTTTTCTTAGCTCTTATATAAATGATCCAAGGGGTACCAATCTCAAAGCTACCTGGTAAATGAGATAACTGTGTTCATTTTTATTTCTTCATGACAAAAAGGGTATGGTTCCTGTAGGGCCTGCGTGAGCCTAATGAGATCCCGGTGAGATGTTTTCAGTTTGTTTTAAAGGCAAGTGCGTTCGGCCTTTCAAAACAGTTCTGGAGAACACGGAAAACCACATGGGACGTTTTGTTTTGGTAAAAAGGAAAGGGAAAAAAAACAAGTCAAAGGTCAGAAAGGTGCATTAGATACAACAAGAGCTTGTTCAAAGTTACACTTTAACTGGGTATCTTTCTCCTAATCAGTCATGACAATAGCAACAATCAATCACATCAACATGTCAAAATCACATTTTACACATGGTTGGGTTTGTTTGTTTGTTTGCTTCTTTAAGCCTAGAAAGAGTCAATTTACTCTCTTAACACTATTGCTATTTTGTCACCAGTTCAGGCTGCACAGTTTTCAGCGCACAGAAAGATTCACTGGGATTGATTAAAGATCAATCACAGAATCTTAAATCTTTCAGTTGATGAAAGATGTAAGATTCTCTTAAAATAAGCGGTGTATATTCTGAAGTAGACATATAGGAAATGAGGGGGGGAGATAGTGGCAGTGACACAAAGACATTTCAGCTCTCCATCAGAGAAAAATTACAAAGGGGGAATTACTTCGTAAATCACTTTTAAGCAGATGGGAAGTGAGCAAGTACTGAGCAGCGTGCGGCAGTTCAACTGACAAAACATTAGCTCTGTGACTCACCAACCAGAGGTTGCTGTACCCACAGAAGCAAGAAGTTACAAGCGGGAAACTCTCTAAGAAGTTACAATTTTAAGGGTGCGGAGTCAGCCTGCCTGTGAGGGAGGGCAGGCTGGGGAGGGCAGCCTGAAAGCTCAAACCAGGAACTGCTGGAACAAAGAGCAGAGTTGGACGTCAAAGGACAGCAGGAAGCCAAGCTCTCTGAGAGCTGTACTTAAAGGCTGGCTGTTCTAACACTAAGGCCTTAATTCCATGACTTTGTAGGTTCTTTTTATTTCTATTCCTCCATTTTCTGCCACAATCGAATATTTCCAATAAGTTTACATCTGAGCTAATGCCGAGAGCAGCGTGGGAAACCCTGGCCCATAGAATTGTTTTTACCTTGGTCATTTTGATTATATCTTCCTCTGTTCTCATGAAGCAATGACTGCATTTGCATACTACTGCAATGAAAGAATAATAGCTGACGTTCAACTAATATTTCAACACTTCATTATATCCCCACCTCTTAACTTAGGTGCTTGTTTAGCCTGTGCTATTTAAGTGCCTGAGAAACTTGCGCTTCAAAATATTTACTGTCAAGTCATTTAGCATAATGGCAGATTAATAACAAACATACAGAAATTAGACTTAAAAATAAACTAGAAAATATCCACTCTAACAAACTTGCAGGGA
This sequence comes from Myiopsitta monachus, assembly GCA_017639245.1. Taxonomy (NCBI): domain Eukaryota; kingdom Metazoa; phylum Chordata; class Aves; order Psittaciformes; family Psittacidae; genus Myiopsitta; species Myiopsitta monachus. The sequence goes on from CM029926.1 coordinate 36,337,924, forward strand.
CATTTCTATAGAGCACAGAGCCAACACTATGCAGCTGCACCCAGTGTGGGGTACACTATATGCATTAGAAGATGCTACTCTGCAGCAGTATGATGCAACTACAGGCGTTATGGGAGCAGGGATCTGATTGCCAACTCTATCTTCACAATAGTCCTGAGTCAGGGAATTGCTGCTGACACAATTTCATAAATGGCATAAAAAGGCAACTGGATAAGATGACGGCCTCCATGACTTGCCTCCATCAGGTGAAAACCTATGGCAGAGGAAGACACTGGACATGAGTCCTTCAAGCGCTTCAATAGGATCTATGCATTTGGCTCCCCCTTCCTACTGTGAGATGACCTCTCCCTTCCCTGCTTTTGAAACATGCCACATCACTCTGCTTTTTCTCCAGATGAAAAAGACAGCTGAACAAAATGACAATCAGATGTTTCCATGTTAAAAGAACAGCCTGACTATTAGGAAAAGCAATAGGGAGTAGACAACTTCCAGCTGGTGTTGGTAAGGACTAGTACTATGATGCTCAACTTAGATTTGTTAAGACTCTTCACACATCTAAATACAAACTCCTAACTGCTATTAAAAGCTGGCTCTAAGATACAACAAAACATACAAAAAGTCAGAAAGGTTCAAAAAAGGAAGAAGTGACTTCTCATGTGCAGGCACTATTAAATCCATTTATATCTTACCAAAGAAACTGCATGTACATGTGCGTATGTATGTGTATATAATACGTATGTATGCGTGTGTGAGAGGAAAATTGTAAGTCCAGTGGCAAAGCAATTAACTAAAATTAAGATGTGCAAGATGACCCTGTGTTTTAACTGTTTCTCTACTTTAGAAGTAGAGATAAATAGTAGCTTCCCTAAGTTTGCTAAATAATCCAAGCTGCAAATACGTATTATATTAGGATAAGAGCACAATTGTTTCAAGAACAATGATTAAATAAGGCAACTTTAAAGTTCTAATGGTAACTAAGATTAGAAGGCTGGTAAGTGCAAGAAGAAAGAAACTTTCTTACCTCCATAACTATAGAAGGCATCTCGCTCTTTCATTTGAACCACTATCCCAACAACATCCACCTGTCTTACTGGATGTCCGTTATAAAAGAATATACCTAGACACAAAACATACTTGTTAAGCATAACTTACTTTCAACATCCTACCCTATACAGTCACATTTGCCAGTAAAAAGGCCCATACTTTCTTACATATTTAATGTATCTTGAAATACACAATGCCTAGTCATGTGAAAAATCTCCTGGATCAGTGAGGACTGAGAACACTCAAAGAAAGAAATATTAGCTCTACTTAGGATACCAAAAGCTTGTTTTTGTAGAGTGTCAGAACTCTATTAACCTCTTCTTTTCTTGCACATTTGGACCTGAAAAACAGTTTGTTTGCTGCAGTTATTAGGGGTGTTTTAGTTGTTTTGTTATTTCATTTCAGTTTGGGGTTTTCTTTGTTTGTTTTGGGGTTTAGCATCTTCATCAGGATTCAGAATAAATAATAGAACACAATGGAAGCAGTCTGAGCATCTCACAGTGCAGCTGTTCCCGATTAAGGCAGAGCTACCAAAAGGAAAACTAACATAATTCTGTCTTTCATTTCTAAAAGAACAGGAGCAATGGGGGGGGAAGAGGGGGGGAGGGGAAGAGAAACAAGCCTCTCAGATGGTGGCATACACTATGCAGTCATCATGGACAGCAAACTGAACTTCAGCTTTTGAAATAACAGCTTCTAAAAACAGTCCTTCAAAGCTATTTTTGTGCATACATAAAGATGACTTAAATTAGAGTAACATGTGAAAATGTGTCCAGGAAACAGTGAGGAATCAGTGCTCAGTGGACTTTGACAGCATTGAAGTTGCTACATGCCCTTTGAAGAGAGAGACAAATGTTGTTAAGGAACACCAATGCAAACATCATACACTGAAGCTTCACAGTCCACTAGCAGGACAAGAATAGGGCAGTAAGCCCAGATCCTGGGCTGGGTAATTTTCAGTTAATGTGTTTTGTTCAGTTTTTGAGTATTGCTGCTTCACTGAAATATGCTGGGATGTTCAATAACTGTCTTTAAAAACTAGGTAACTCAAGGGACTAAGAAGGGAACATTTGGCTCCATACACTGTGGCAAGTCTTATTCTTACAAAGAGAAACACTGCAACGAGGGACTGAGAGAAAAAATCAAAACCAAAATCCAAAAATAACTTGGCCTACATAGCTGGCAGCCTTAAATGAGCCTGGAATTAACTTGCTTCACATAAGAAAGACAAAACACCCCGAGTTTCAAAAGAAATCACAGGTGATCAGCCAAGCAGCTCATAAACAGCAGGTCTGCTCATGAAAATCCAGTGCAATGTTTTGAGGATGTGTCTATCGCTGTCATCTTAGAGCTGGCTGTAGTAATCATGCAGTCACTGGTCAGGTCTGGTGTAACGAACGTTTAGCGGGTCTGTCCATTTTAGTTTCATTCCACTTCCCAGGACACCAATAAAAATTGCTACAGAAACCCTCAATGGAGATGCTCCCAGTGTATATAGTTGCTCACTAAACTGGAAAAAAATCTCTATTAAAAAAAAAAAAAAGGCTGAGCCAGTTTCTGGGTACTCCTGTGGAGTGAGGACACCAAGCTCTTGACTGCGCAAACAAGCAACATATTATTATGCTCATTTCCATCAGTAAGCTGAGTTTTGACAAATGACAGAACCAGATAAAACTGGTTCTCTCCATCCCCATAAACTCACATTGAATTCCATCCTTACTCTTCAAGAAACTACTCAAATTTGGAACATGAAATTATATTTACACTTTTAAAAGTTATTGAACTTGACTTCAGGGTGCAAATTGTTTCTCCTGCCAACTTACTTGTTTATATTGGTAGCAATAAAACAGATGTGAAGCTACTTGTAAGCACCTCCAGTCCACCTCCTAGTAACCCAGTAAACCACATGTTCAATAACATGCTGTTACCACAACAGGAAATCACAGCAGTGGCATAGGGGGCTCTAAATGCTGAGCTCTCTAAGGCAAGTTCTGGTCATGTCTTTACCAGCATTAATAAACACTGAGCTGTTTGCCATTGCTATAATTATTATTACCTCCTTTTATGCTATTTGTAGCTTCCCTCACTTGTTGATAAGCTGTCACAATGCAGCGCTGCACGATAAATCAGAGAAAAGCTCATTTCCATTATGTGTTGTAACAGAGTTTAACACCCACTCGCATTTCATGGCCTCTAAGATGACACAATTGCTGGTTTTATCTGGGAGGTTTTCCAGCCTTCTTGTCACCATTTATAGCAGGGGAGTAATTGGCCAGGTTTACTGCTTTCCTCTCTGTAAAGGGATTAGTCATTATGGGATAAAATTCTAATGCTTAAAAATGGAAAGAAAAAACTTATTAGGTCATTCAGTCCATTTCCTCAGGGTCAATGCAAGACCATTCCGTACAGTAAATTCCTGGCAGTGTGTACAGTCAGGATATAAACAATCCCAGTGAAGGGCATCCCACCTTTTTCCTGGGAAGGCTGCTCCATGGTTTGGCAGATGTCATTCTAAGGATGTTTTTCCTGACATTCAGTCAGTGTGTCTTTCCATTCTTCCTAGTTACAACTCTTTGGTTTGCAATCATTCATTCTTAATTACCTTTACTTAATGACTGATTTACAACCAATCATATATTTAGCTTCAGCTGGTCTTTAACAAACCCATTAAAGGCAGGAAACATCAACAGCAAACACCTACCTGCTTCCTTCCCCAAAAGACTTTATTCTTTAGTGTTTCTGTGTGCTAACATTTGTTACCAATAAATAAGACACGCTGAAAAATATCTGATTTGGTATATACACAGCACTAGGAGAATTTAAAAAGCTCAGGGTGTTCGTTCTATGAGATATCATTTTATTCTTTAAAGAGTTGTTTTAGAAAATGATACGGGATTGCAAGCAAGCTTAGTTGTTCAAAATGTCAGATGCACAGGAAGTAGAGAAAGCTTGCATGCACTGATTTTAAAGGCTGATATCTTTACATGACAATTACCACTTCCTTAGGATCATCTTAGGAAAGAAAAGTAATAAAAAAAACTGAAGTTCCTGAAGCAGAAGGAAACTCACCTAAGTAAAAGAACAGGAAAGGAAGTGAGAAGGGAAATTAAAGGTAACAAAGAGCAGGACTCTGTTTTCTAGGACTGCTCCTGCTTCTGTGAAATGTTTATTGATGTTTAAGTTCAATTCCTATGAATATATTTTTGCATGTATATGTAACTAATGTCCAACACCAAACTACAATCCTATTCTGTTAACATTGTTTTGTATTTGCTTGGAAACAATTAAAATGTCTCTAATTGAAGCAGGAACAGGTTTTTACCAGAAGCATTTGCTACAGCAGTACTACTATATGACTGCACACTTTAGAAAGACCTCTAAGTACTACTCACACTAGTAAAAACATCAACAACTGACTGTAGCCTTGTTCTTTCAGTGGATTTAAGACAAAAGTATCCTATCATATTAAATAACAGAGGTATATATATGTACTGGGCTTTGCAGTTTGTGATGCCCACATGTATATAAAAATGGTTGCAAGAAGAGCAAAATAAAAACCTCACCACTCCTTCATTTCTTCAACAATACACTGCTGTTACCCTTGCTATTAAAGAAAAGTAAGTAAGAGCAGCAAAACCTACAAGGCAGAGCATATTCAAAGAGCCAAATAGGTATACCTTGTCTCTGTGGAGGAAAAAAAAACAAACCAAAAAACCCACAAACTCTGCTTAGGGTTTACTGCTTTGTCTCATTAATTCAAAGTAACTTGGGTTCCTCCCTGATTATCTCGGACCTTGTCAAGCTTCAATTTGGAGTAATGAACCCTTCTATAGCACAAAACTTTCTGAAGTCTATTTAAAGTCTTCATAGAGAAAACAGAAATTCAAGGTCGGACCCCTGTTGCTTTAGACAACATACACATGTGGGTGATATTGGCTGAAGACCAGCAGGAAACAGACTGCAAAGCATAAGATTTCCAGCAGTGGGTAGGAAATGAAAGGTGTGGTGTAAGATTCAGCACAGATGCCAGAATTTACAATAAGATTGTTCAAATATATGAAGATGTCAGCTGTCTGTCATATCTGGAAATTCATTAGACAAACCCTCAAAACCTGTACCTGCTTTATAATACCTTAATATTCAGAGGAAAAAGCAAAGCCACATACACTCAGCCATTAACTCAAGATTTTGCAACAATTAGAAGATGCATAAAATCCTTCTCTAATGTTGTAGAGACAGTGGAAAGATGTAACACAGATGACCAGAAAGGACCAGCATTTTTAGAATTAATGTTGTCAGAAAATAACAAGCACTACCACACAGATGAAATACAACATTACCTTAATGTAAGAGTTGTTCTGTATCTATCTATCTATCTATATATGAGAGGAAGAAAAGCCATTAGAATGAACATTTTATTTTTACATAAATTTCACATGCAACCTGTTGTTCCCAGAACTGTTAAAGTTATTAATGTCACTTAGCCTTGGGGCATGGAACATTACTGGAGCTCATGAAGCATTCTGCAATCCCTCAATAAAGAGCACAACATAAATCAATTAGAATTCTGTGTGCATCATAATCAGCACATATAGGTACATACCCGGCACTTGTTTAGATTCTCTCATTTCTTTTATATCTTTAATATACAGTCTTGCAAACGCAAAAAATACAGGATCCATCCCCCAGTGCAGAGAAGGTGTCTCTTCTTCTTCATACTTCCTAGACTCTGACTGCATTCTAAACCTGTGAACACAGAGGAACTTGTGACTATTTTCTGCACAGGTAAAGAGCTGTTCACATATGTTCCACCTGTATGAAAAAACAGCCTGGGATTTTAGACACAATAACACAGCAGAGCTGATAAGAAACACAGAAGCTTATCTACTACAATGTTAGCTCTGTGTTACCACATGAAATATTCAAAGTGTCAATACTTAGCAGGATTGTGGGATACCCATTGGCTGCTTTCTGCACCCTGGGTTATTTTTTTTCCCCTCTCATTCTTTCTCCCTTCCATAAGATATTCTCCTCATTGTTCATCCTGTGCTTTACTGCAGTGTGGGGAATTCATTTTCAATTAAACAAAAGCAGCTGGCCCTTATTTATTTTGGACATACAGTCTCAATTAACTTTGTAATTGTTACTTCCCCTTTTTGCCTCTTCAGATTTCCCTGTTTAATACCTGTCATCTTCCACCATTACCAGAGCCAATGCTTTGCTTATCACAGAGTTGATGTCAGAAGAAAAACACAGCAATCAATTGAGGAAGGATCCTTGTAGAGATTTGGAACCTGAATATACTTTTTATTAGCTTCTCCTGTATGGACAGGTAATAAATTATTTATTAGCTTCTTCTGTATGGATAGCTAAAGCTTTCCACGTCACCCTCAAATGGGTTTCAGCCACTTACAGCTATAGGGCAAAGGTGGTAAGTGGAGTGATTTTGAGCAATACATAATAGGACTGAGATCTGGCAGCTACAGTCTCCTGAGAGGGAACAGCTCCATGCTAGGAGTCAGCCTGTAGGAGACACTTCTGGCTACTGATGTAGAGGAAGCATGCCATGAGTAGCATCATAGCACCTTGCTTCTGTGAGAAACAACAGAGCTTGGATTCCTTGTGATTTCTGTTTTCATGCTTAAATTTTAATTTGGGGCAGAAAAAGGGAGAGTAGCACGAAATGCTGAAGTGTTGCTGGCATCTACTCTATGCTGTGAAAAGAACTGCAGATGACAATCATACTAATTTCTGGGGTGCATTTTTATTTTTTTAAACAACAAAAGGTTAGCCATACTTTGACCTTCCTTAGACCGGTCATTTGTTTTGTTAGCTGTTGAAAGTATCTGATTTAGTCAATGCTACCAGTCACTTTATCTTCAAGTAACAAACTAGCTTTGTTTACACCTGGATTTATTCCTCTCCCTGCTATAGGCAGCTTTTCTAAACCTAGCCCTTCTGCACACACAACATCTACTCAAAAAATCTCACCACCCTTTTCTCCCTCACATCTCCCCAGGAAGCACATTTTTTTTCTGCTGCTGAATTGCAGATACTGCTCTGTAGAAATTCATAAATTAAGCTTTAACTGTATGATCTTAATAACACAAAGCTGCTATTCCTCCATATGGCAGTTCCTCAGTTGCTTGCTATAGTCTACGTCAAATTCAGACCATAAATTTTCCCAAGCAAACACATGGTTTGAACTCGTGTTTTACTTAGCACGCTCATTTTTGTAATGAAATTAGTCTTCCCCATCCCCTTCTTTTTGCTTGCAGTCTCTAGTACCAAGTTACCTGCATTGTCCCTATGCTACTGTGCTTTTATAGCTTCTATTAGAAAAATAGTAGAGGGGGAAAGGGAAAATATAAAAGAAAAATAATAAATGTAGTCCAGCAAAAGGTGGTGGTGAATGAGAAGAGCTCACATATCACTCGATAAACACACACACTATAGTCAATCAAGGTTAACAGACAATGAGTTGGAATAAGGAAAAGCACTACTCCGTCAGTGTCATCCCACCTCCCACCCAGAGTCAGGAACTTTAAAGACGTAATTTTGTCCTTAATGGTGCTACAGTCCCCTTCCAGTGGCACTTCTCCCCGACACAAAACATGGATACAATCATAGACTGTTGTCCAAGATCATGTTTTACACAAATACTCTTTTCTGCACTGTAACCCCCACCTTACTCTGCATGGATACAGTCTCTCATAGCTCAGCACCTGGGTTTTTTTTTTCTACAAGACAGATGGTAGGCTGAGCTAAGCAGCCAAAAAGAAAGAATTGGGTAACAAGCCTGTCTAGCTTTCTGCATTTCACATGAACAGCCACACATTGGAGCAAAAAGCAGAAGTCACCCCTGCACACCTGAGGGGAAATCAATGAAGTAGCCCCACTGGAGATTACAAATATCTGCATTTTGCTATTTCAGTAAACAGCTGTCAAACCTGAAATGCCCAAATGTTAACAGATCAATAACCAGAAGTGCAAACAACACTTCTAGCTATTTAAGCATCTCTTTTAGCTATGAAGATCCTCCCAAATCTTTAATTTCTTCCTTATCCTGAAGGATGAAGGATTTCTGCAGCAAAAGCTCTATCTCAGAAACTACTGGGAGCTAAATCTCATTCTGGAGCTTCTTTCTAGCTCCCAGGCCTTCTTACAGCTCTTCACTGGAGAAATTTACATCCATCACATTTATCTTCATGTAGAGACTCACTCTGCTTGGTTCAAGTCTGCTACAGACACACTAAGTTTAATCATACAGATTTGGCATAGATTCTTTGACAACAAGTAAATCACGCCCCCAGCGCTATAAAGAGATCACAAGAGCTCTTGAAGCCCACGGGACAAATCTGCTGAAGTCATGAGTTATAGACTCTTCATCCAGACCAGGCTCCCACAGTGAAACCATACTCCAGCCACTCACTTTCAGCAATGCCTGACAGACACAAAGAACATTCTGCAGTGCAGTCTTCCCTTGGCTCTTCATGGTCCCAACAGCCCTCCCAACCGCCACCCAAAATCACATCCATTTTCTTTCTTCCCTCTCAAGAGGCCACTTGGTAGCTACATTTGAACTGCGACCTCCTTTAAGCCAAACGCCTGTGGCCTGCTGGGAGGAAGAGATATTTACTGCTTCCTGCGCTGCTTCCCATCACATACTTTTATTAAAAACCCATTCTTCTTGTGCTGTTGTCTTTTTGCTCCTATAGCAAAGGAAGACGCTCAGACAGAGAAGCAACCCTTCCAAAAGTACCTATTTCCCAGTTAGTTTCCAAGCTTCTTTCAGGAAGATAGCATTAGAAAACATAATTCTCACAAGGCAAATAGAATCATAGAATAGTTAGGGTTGGAAAAGACCTTAAGATCATCTAATTCCAACCCCCCTGCCTTGGGCAGGGACACCACACACTAAACCGTGCCACCCAAGGCTCCATCCAGTCTGAGATAAAATACTTCAAATCCATTTCTCTTTTGCTTTTTTTCTCTTTGCTCTTCCCATAAGTTTTTCTTAAGCTGGCACAGGAAGCCTCTGTCGCAGGCAGAATATCCCAGGGGCTAATTCATTACTGAGTCATTCTGGTGAAAGTGGAATTTTTCATTATGCTGCAAGTGTTTTCAGCTCTTAACTGGTACCACTGGCGATATGCTATAAGCAAGGAAGATAACAGCTAGCCTGTACAATGATGATCCAAGGGGCAAATAGCCGCCATTGCGGAGATGCAGGGCATTATAATCAATGAGAATACAGATAGTTCACAATAGGCAATTCTGAGCAGATATTATATTACAAATGTTAAAGGATTGAACTGGCTTTTGCTGAAAGGCGGTGAAAAGGCTTAGTAATACAGAGTCCTAGCAAAAAGGTCATCCCTTTCTTCATTTTGTTTTAAATGCAGGGTAATGACTTTACAGTTGCTGTAGTGCAAGGAATTCAATCCTGCTATAGGAGAAAGGCAAGAGAAGCATCTGGTCCATGAGCTCATTAGATAGAAGATATCTGTATTCTATTTTTAGCTCTTTATAAAATAACTCCAAAGAAAGGCTACAAAAGCATAATCAAAACCAGAATTAAACTCTGCTATCTGTACCACTTCTTGGGAAGACTATCCTGTTTCAAACCCAGAAAGCTCAAGTTTACACAGTAGTTATCTAAATACAAATAAACAAAAAGCCTCAATTTGAGATTATTCTAGACACTAACCTATTAAAATAAGGCTCTTTCACCTACTGCTATCAATGTTCGCTTTCTGACTGCAGTGAGAATTAAATCAAGCCCATAATCCTTAGTGTTATCTTGAGAGCTCAGCAAGGTGTTATCCTAAAAGGGAAAGAAAGGAAACCAAGGAAAATTCACAGCCTTCCCAATAATGCCACTGCCCAAATCAAAGCCCTATCTCTTTCTTCCCTCTCAAGCAGCCTACCTGGTAGCCTTGTTAGAAGAGCTACCTATTTAACACTAGAGTTTTTCAACAGAACCAGCCCTGGCCAGTGATTTCTTGGTTCCTGTTCCTGCGTTCACCAGGTACCTTTTCAAAAATGGTAAACGATTAAGAATTGGTTTGCTTCCTATCTCAGTGAAATGGAAAACCCAGAGAATAATATCTGGTTTAATTTTTCTTGGTATCTTTTCTCCAGGTGTAATTACCAAGACTCTTGGAGAAAATTGCCTTAGTTTGAGATGACTCTTTTGGAGCCATAGCAAAGGTATCTTGCCAGCTGTTGTCTGCAACTGCTGGCAAACTGCTACAAAGATTTTAAGGTTTGCTGTAAACCAGAAGAGAATATTTATCCACCAATACAGGCAGCTTAAACATTCTACCATGCATTCATTCACTCTTCTCCAAAGACTGCCATGACCATACTAGCACTCATGATCTATATAGGAAGTAGCTCCTAAGCTGTTAGAGCTGCCAACTCTGTGCATTAAAACAAAGGCAGCATTGGTTTACTTGAATAAATGAGGCTATAAACTGTGGCTGTTGAAGAATTGCTTCATGGGTCAGGCATCCCAGCCACAGAGAAAAGCAACTTGTGGAAGGAGGAGCAGAGTCAACAGCTGGGTTTTGTACCAACCTCTGTCATCTAAATTGAACTCATCTCTGTTTGAGTCAGCACCTTACATAACAAATGATTATTATTCAATTCTTCATAATCAGCAGAGGCAATTTCAGCACAACACAATTAAAGACACCATATTTCAAGAAATGCTTTTAATTAGCCAAGGCCACATACAACGTTTTAAACTAAAACCAAACAAATCCAGTATCTTATTATACAAGTAGATCTTAGTGAGCTGGAATGTAACGCCTTTGGTTACAGATACTATAAAGATTCTAACAATGAAGCTCAGCCATAGACTTGTTAAAAAGGAAAGTTTTCCATGCCAGTAACAAAATGAAAACCATAACAGAGACTAAAATACATCACTGAAAGATGAAAAAAGGCTCCTAAAAGGGATGTGTACTGATATCAACTTTACAGCTGTTAGAAAACTACCAAACAGTAAAATAAGGTCAGTTTGGATCCACTTCCTACCTGGTGATTCTGTTAAAAGTCAAAGTACTGTAAGCACTTTCAGTCTTTCCTAATAAACTACCTTCAGCTGTTGCTGCTCATGTGAAGTCCTTTGAATTTAGTTGCTACATGCTGCAACAGTCCGTAAGGGCACTATGTGTCCTATGGGTCGCATATACAAGGCAAGTACGATTTCAGTTCAAAAACAAAAGAGGTTTGGAAACAAAATTCAGAGAGTTACAACTCCTCTGAACTTACAGCAGTTCCTGAAATGTTACAAGTGTCAACATCTGTCTAACCTCCCGAGGTAACAGATGTACCAAGAAGAACGAATTACATAATTTTTCTTTAAGATACTGTTTGAAATGTTAAACATCTTATGTCCTTTAATTACATTAAATTACAATACACTTCCCTGGCAAGGGAAGATGGTGCAAGACAAAAGATCCAGCATCACAAATTTTAGCCCATAGAGAGTCCATCAAAAACATACAAAGGTACTGCCCACACTGCCCATAATAATCAGGATATAGGAGGATAAAAAAGGCTTGTTTTATCAATAAACTGACACCACTACTGTGTAACCGTCTTTCAGTGGAGTCAATGTCTCCAGGCCCTAACCTGTAATGTATTTCCCTCTCTTTGTTTTTTTCCTTTCTACAGCACTGACCAGAAATCCTCTGACAGGCACATGTGGCTGCAGAACATCAGACAGACTGGCTCCTCTAACATCAACAGTCTTGGAAGGAAGGGGGACAAAGCTGTCACTTCTAGATTGCCTTCTTTGCCACTGCAATTTGTTTTATATGCAAGTTAAACCTTGTAATAAGGTTTTGGCACCCAATTTTCCAAAAGCATGATTCTGGAAAACTAACAAGGAAGTGTGCAATAAAATAAACAGTAGAAGTAGCTCCTCCTCATCCTTGTCCTATGCATTAGTCACAAGATATTTTCCTACGCATCAAGAAATCAGCAAACAACTCAAAAGAGCAGTAAACCAGCACTATATGTTGATTTGTCATGGACAGCTGTAAGCATACCATGAAAAAGGTAGAGTAGTCACTACTGATATTCAGAATGCTTCACTTGCTATTTGTATTTTAAAGCTATTGGATAATCACACTGAGGCACCTTCTTCAACTAATTCTCTAACTTGTCTCGACTGAGGGCAGGAGGAAGTCTATAAAGATGATTAATTCTCTGCAAGCTCTTAATCACCCACAGTGCTGCCAGAATAAGCTGAGCTACTGTGAAGACATTCTTTCACTGGGAGAGAGAAGGTTCTAAGTTATCAGCATGAAATAAAACCAAACAAAACTAAAAATAAATTACTTCTTATAAACAATAAGATTGCTGCTTGGAAAAACAGCAGTATGGAAGCTTTCATAGCAACAGGATTCCAAAGAGGCTCTTGGCAAAGGAAAGTTTTTTGACAGGTACATGTAATCTACTGATCCAACATAAAGGAATATTGACTCATCCAAGTTAACGAACAGCAAAGAGAATAAAACCTAATTCACCCCAGCTGAAGGCAACACAGTTGTCTTTGGTACATATTATTCACATGAACAATAGAGCATTCCATTACAACCAGAGACTTAAAAATAATTAACCTACCATTCAGTCTAGGTGCACAGTTGTGATGAAGTTCTCAAAATATTCTCAGCATATACCAAAGCATCAGGTTATGACAGACCTGCTGAATGTTCTAAATAAGTTTTTATTTGCTATCCAAGTAAGCCTATTAACTACATCAGAACACTCTAAGGGTGTGTTTGAAACAGTGTCCAAGTAGCACTGTTGGTATATACAAAATAATTCAAATCAGAGTAATTTTGAAGTCTCAGATCCAGCTAGGATCATAATATATTTTGTGAGTGTACCTAGAGACTAAGTTTGCTCATTTGGACCTCTTTTGGAACACTGGGACCTAACTGTTACTCTTCTTTGAAAGATCAACACCAACCATGATCATGTCCAACCTTTACTCAATGACCGCCAAGGCCACCACTAAACCATGTCACTAAAGGCCTCATCTACACAATTTTTAAACACTTCCAGGGATGGTGACTCCATTACTGCCCTGGGCAGCCTGCTCCAATACTGGATCACTCTTTTGGTAAAGACTTTTTTCCTAATATCCAACCTAAACCTCCCCTGGCACAGCTTTGGCATATTATGACAGTAATCTCTCTGTTACTGGGAGAAGTTCACAGTATCACCCCATGTAAGAATATAGCTTTTGTTATGCTTTTCTAATGTTCCTCAAAAGGGTCCTCTCAACCAGCATCTAGGAGAAATATCAATAGAGTAGGGGCTTTGCATCAAAAATGGTACAGTTCCCAGCCTGCTATTCTCTGTAACTGTGCCTCCTTTCTGAGAATTAGAACTTTCATACCTGAAATCAAGCACAGGATTTCTTAGTCACACCCAGGCACTTCTGACCTACAAAACCAAAGAAGTTTCAGAAATGCCAATGGTATGCAGCTATTTCTTGATTCCTCAAGACAAACTGCTCTGCACAATCTCTTACACTGCATTCTATGAACTTTGAATCATCTCAAGACTAGTTTTTTCTCAGATAAGGAAAGCTGGCTCATCATCCCTTATCTTCAGCCACTAAACTCTATTAGGATCTCTTAAAAACCCAGAGACTTTGTCCTCTAACTTTTGGTTTAGCAATTTTTGTAATTCTCTGAGGATGTTCTGAAATAACAAAATCGTACAGATGTTCCCTCTGAGATCTGTCCAAATTTCATCACTGAGAGCTGACATAGGACTGATAATGAACAAACCAAGAATGTTCAGGAACACCAGTCCTACAATGTGAATATCTTACTAGCTTTCTTCCCCACAGAGCAAAGAAGGCTATAGGCTTCTTTGCTAAAGATTATTTCTGCCCATCTTTAAAAACTTCTTCTGAATTCAGTAAGAATGCACCACACAGACATAACACTATCAAGATTATTGAAAGCAAATATCTCACCAGTGACTGTGGCTGCAATTTTTTACATTCCCTACATGAATCACTGTCACAGCTAACACAATAAAGTCACTGCTATTTCTGACTTCTCAGTATGTAAAAAAAAAACCAAACCACCTTTTATAAACAGAGTTAAATGTCTCCTTAATTGCACTTAAATAGATGCTACTCCCTACTTAACTCATGCTTCTGAAAGTAAGTCACTCTTGGACAGTACATAGAATCATAGAATAGTTAGGGTTGGAAAGGACCTTAAGATCATCTAGTTCCAACCCCCCCTGCCATGGGCAGGAACACCACATACTAAACCATGTCACCCAATACTCTGTCCAACCTGGCCTTGAACACTGCCAGAGATGGAGCATTCACAGCTTCCTTGGGAAATCTGTTCCAGTGCCTCACCACATACAGAACAATGTGTTATAGCTCAGCCATAGGAATTTATTTTTCCAATAGGTAACTGTATTTTCTGCTATAGAAAATTCAGTCTACTTAATGGAATGGGCTTTTTTGACATAATCCATAAATGCCACATGGCCCATAAGTATTTTATGGTTGTAAAATGTAGTATTGTGGATTAGATACGAGATTCAATGTCCCTTCTGTCAAAAAAATAAAGATTCCAGGGCACTTGAGACAAGAAGTGTATCACATCACAATACTGTTTTCTCATAAGCAAGTCCTAGTTCCCAAAGTTTGCTACACTATTGTTGAACACACAATAGCTGTTGTGTGCCTTAACAACTGACACATTATTACAGCTCCACATATTACTGCTGTACCATGAAGAGATTCTCCATAAAGCCAAATTCTACTTTACAACACATAGTAAACCTTTTGTTTTGCCTCAAAAGTGAGAATTATGCAATAGCTCATAAAAATCTAGGTAAAAAAAAAAAAGAGAACATTACACATACAGAAACTATTTTAAACACGGTTGTAGTATAAAAATAATTTTTTTTATTAAAAAACCTAAACTGTTTTCTCAGTAAAACCAGTTTATATTTTCAAGTCTAGCTCTGCATTAATAAACAGCTGGTATCTCACATTCCCCTTTTTGTTTGTAGACATATCTCCAATCCCATCCCACTGCAATGTCTCTCTTCAGGATATTACTAAAGAATCAGTAGTTTTCAGTGGTGTCACTTTGTCAGATTGTCCTTTTTTTATTCTGTTTGTGAAATATTGCCTACTTTACTGTATGGTATATTTTTAATAATAGTTGCAGAAGTCATAATAAACTTCCTGCTTATGCTTACCACATAACCAGGATTGGGTTTGCTGGCTGGCTAGCCATAATAAAAACCAGATTTAAAAATAACTCATTTTCATACTACAGAACAAGTTATTCAGTCCCAAGATTCCAGAGCCGATCAGGATCACAAAAGAACACAATGTCTACTCTGGAAAAAAAAAGTTCCTGGGAAACAGGGGAAGAAAGTCAAGATTTGCTGAAAGAAAGCAGCATTACATGAGAGGTTTTTGTTCAGACATTTTTTTGTACCAATATTGACTGAAAGCAATACTGAAATGCAAAGCTATCTTTATCCCTTAATAAACTTCTAATCCTAGCTGCTATGTGAACTAATGCAAATTTGAAAGCCACAAACAAAAAGAGCAAATCAGCTCATGACTGCTATGCAAGAGAAAAGATCTAATTACCATCTGGAGGAAAGGCAAACACGGTGAAGCACTTGTAATACATGCTTTCATGTGACTCAACTAAATCTTCTAATATCCATCAGATGGAGGGGGCTCTGCAAGTTACAAATTCTTTCCCTTTTGTTCATGTACAGTTCTGAGCAAATAGATTTTGCTTTAAATGAAATATAATCTCAAATTATTAAAATTGTTGGAAAGAATACAGCAATAAAGCTAAGAGGAGTAGTATTTTAATTGTATATTCTTTTAAAAGAAATCAGTACTTTGGATAGCCTAATAAAAATTCTTTTCCTCCATGTCTTAATGACTATAACAATCTTTCAGAAAACCACACATAAGTCTAACTACTGTATTCAAAAAATGCAGCTGTCCACTAATGCAAGTCAATATTATAATATTATCTGAAAATTCCTATAAAGAGTTTTTCAGGTAAATCTAAACCAAAGTGTCCAGCCTTCTTGTAAAATGTTATAGTGAAAGAGGACTCAAAGTTGTTAACTGCATTAGTCAGTTAACAAATGAAGAGAATCGGCTAAGTTTCAAGTTGTTGACACTTGCATTAAATCTGAGATTTGCTTCTCACTGAAGTAAGTATAAAACCACAACTTACCCTTCCAATTATCTATAACTGTTTCTGAATGTCACTCTTGAAGGTGGCTTTCTTACAGACCAGCTAGAGGCAGACCTATTTCTTTTTTGCAATAACTTCAATGAAGTTAACACGTTAAAGCTTGAACGCCTTTTACCCGACACAGTACCAGAATATTTCTTGGAAACATTTTTTGAACTATTTGATCCATATTCAAGATTTCTATATTTATATTATTTCTTTTTCTTCTGACACTTGATTTCAGAAGTTTCACAATAAAACAGCATTGGTTTACTTGGAAATGGTCAAGTAATTTGGTTACTTTTGTATTTGCTCTGACATCACTCCCAGAGGCTTTGACTGATATCAGAACCACACTCCAAGAGCTCTGCTGGCAGTGGTATCCCCATACATAGGAAGAACCATCCCCATCACACGTTTCCAGGACAACTCTCCTCACACAGTTAAATACTGTGTGATAAAGATAAATATCTAAAATAGGAAAGGGTGACTTGCCCTCTGAAGATACCTTTCCCCACTCAGTACTGAAACCATGAGGCTAATTCAGAACAAACACACAGATTTCTCTGAAGCCAAAATTAGCTCAACCTTATTCCTAACCATTTTTACACTAAGGTTGTTTGGTTTTTTTTTTTTTTTTTTCACAAACATCAAGTAATACCCTTATATGTTGAAGCTTCCAAATACCAAGTTTCTATGGCAATTCTTAGATTAACCAGCCCTGCAGTAATGCATTAAAGAAAGAAAAAAATAGGGAAAACAAAGTCATGCAATGCATAGTTTCCAGATTGATAGGACCCTGACCATTGACTGGCTAATGAGATACGAGGAAGCTCTAGAGCATCTAACTTTTGGTATTATTCTTTTTCCTGTTTGTGTTATATATGACGGAATTATTACTGTTACTCATATCAGAATGTCTCTTAAAACACCAAGTACAAAACTGAGTCATTGTTCCTTTATGAAGACAGTTTTAAATTTCATAGGCAGAATTGAAATACATAATAATAAACAACATATCTATCAACTGCACATTTAATAGAAAAGCTTTAAGAATCCTATATACCATACTGTCTCCCCTCTCAAGGCTTCCGATAAATGGGTAATATGACTCAATGCAGTCCTGGATTAATGGTTGGACTTGATGATCTTAACAGTCTTTTTTAACCTAGTTGATTCTACGATGCTCCTTAGAGGGAAACATACAGCCTTTTAAGCCATTCTCTTACATCATAAAGAAATAAAAAGATTTTTTCATATCTCTTTGTATTTCTTTCTTCATCTTGTCATAACCGTGGGTTATTAGGTAATGATACTTCTAGCTCCTCCATATTTACCACCATTTATTAGAGCATTAGGACACAGGAGTCAGGAGGTATAAAAGGGTCACAGAAAACAGACAGAGTTAAAATGTACACAAAGAAGATGGAAAAGTCACAATAGGAAGAAAAGGAATATCTTTAAGGTCAACATACAAGATTGAAAGAGACTTGAAACACCATGTATTTAAAAAACAGTGAACTGGTATGTTCCTATCAGAGGGCAACACATTCAGAAACAGTGGAAAAGGGAAAATGATAATGAATAGGAGAAGGCAGAAACCAGTCAGGTATGGGAGAGTCACTGGAAATTTCTCATAAAGCCTGAAGGACTGAGGGAAGTTAGTAAAGCTATGGTGGTACATGGTGAAAAAGTATCAAAACTTAATTCCATAAAATCCCAAACTCCAAGGAAAAAGGAGTCAGATTCAAGCAAAGCAGCTTTTGGGAGTAACTTCAGATACAGAAGCTAGACATATGAGACCTTGGCAAAAAAATAGAAATGCAAAAAGGAGGAGGTTAAAATGAAAGGTAGCGGGTTAAATAGAAGAATCTAGAGGATACAGTGGACTCAGGTCTTAAATGAGTCCTATACGGCATAAAACAAACTTTGGGAATAGAACCAAGTAGAAATGATAGAATCTATGGAAAGCCACCACCATATAATTGGAAAATACCAGTGAAAACGTCAGACAACGTCAAGAAAACAGAAGGGACAGTGTTGAGTGCCAAAGGCGACAGACAAATTAAGACGGATGAAACAAGAATTATACTTCAGATTTAACCACAAACAAAACACCTGTGACCTTAGAGCAGTTCAATGAACTCAAACATCAGAAAGAAGACTGAAGATCAGTGAAAGTGTGGGTGGACAGGAAGTCAAGACAATATAAAGATATACCATTAAATATTGATAGAACTGAAGACAGGATGTAGGACTGCAGTGAAAGAGGAATATACGCTGTGAAAACACTTAAAATTAAATCTCCGAAACAAGTGTTTATTTTCAATGAAGATAAACTGAAGCAAAGCAGTTTAAATAAAACAGAACTTACAGAGGGAGTTAGGAACAGTAGCAAGCGTAAGCGATTAAGCCAATGGGAAAGGATGCAGCAGCAAGTGTAAAGGAGACTTCTAAATCACAAAGAGATGAAAAAGGCTGCAGTGAAGAGTTACAGCTATTTTAAGCCAGTGTATTTGGTACACAACCAATATAGTTCTTTAACGTTTTTACTCTGACATTTTAAGGAAGTGTTGAATTTTCAAGCAGTATTGCATTAAATTCCCGAAGAAAAAATTTTTATATACTTATTACTCACTTTTACCTTTAAATCCTTACCATCTGGAAACATTTACAGTTGCTAAAAACTCAGGCAACCAGGGAAAAACAAAAACCAAAGAACTAAATAACCCTCTCACACAATAAACCCACTGCACACACAAACAACTAGGCTTCATACAGCCTCCTCCATACCAGGAGGTCAGTACAAATTGGGAAGGATTTGCTACTAGCATTTAACCTTCACCTTAGAGAGTTTATTTTTAGGGTTGAGTGGCAAGCTGTCACTCTAGAGTGAAAGAATAAGGGAAAAATTGAGACTGTGCCACTGTTTTCAGATATAAGTGTTTTATCTTAAATTACTTGTTAAAGAAAATAAAAGTTAAAAGCAAACCTTTATCACTAGATTAATTGCTCCTTTCTTGCGCAGTCTTTCATCTTATCTTTTCAACATTATACGAATTAACAGATCTCTAGAACAGGAAGACTATAAAAGTTTAAAGCAACACACCTGTAAGTACTCACTAATAATTATTCATTGGTAGGATGACACTACTGTCCCTGTTCTGCTCTGAATGAACCTGTTTTATCACACACATACTCAAAGCAAACTGATACATTATAAAGATGCTGTATGTTAACCACTTACAGTCAAAAGTTCATTTATCAATGGAGCCAAGAAAAAACTGGGTCCTGGTATCCCATAACTGCCAGCCTTATTAAGGCAGCAAGCTCAACTACATTTGTTCACATATAGCTCAAGGAATTTTCTTCTAGTTTTGCATTTATTTCCAGTTATTATTACAAACTCTGGTATACACACACACCTTGCTGCCCTATGACATTAATCCTGAGGCTAAAGAAAAACTAATCCTACCTAGATACAAGGATTTCACGCTATGGCTTTGGATTCCTTTTTTGACAATCCTCTATCAGTTTGCCATTCCAAACAAACAGATAAAAATTAGTCACCAAGCATTTTTTATCCAACAGAAAGCAAGTTAAAATCAAAATACTCGATTTAAAAACAAAATGAAAATCATTATTAAAGCTACCATTGTATTTTAACATCCATATCAAAGCTGGTGCTGGAGAAACCATATCAATCACTTTGTTATTAATTCAAACTATCTGCATGAAACTTAGAAACTAATAGGTGCAACCAGCCAGCCAGATCATAGAGGAGAATGAAAACCAGCTCATTTGGATTGCAGTTGTTTCTTGGTATTACCGTTACACACGTAAATGGTCTTGGCTTTAACACTCAACAGTTTTACATTTTGTGGCCAAGCTGTCAGCACAAAGGAACCACAAAGCCCAAGATCATTTCTGAACAACAAATGCTGATATTACAGCAAATCAGGACTGCTATCAGGTTAGCAAGAGTACTTGAAAGGCTCTCTATTAATGAAGTGATAGTATCCTTGAAACTAACTTTATGCAGATTAAAGAAATTAACTCATGACACAACACTGCTTGTTGATTCATAAACTTCTTGTGCCAGCGGACATCTCCTTGTTCTATGGCAGTACAGTGCCTAGCACACCATGTTCCTGTACACTATGAATACCATTAGCACCATTAATTACTCAACATACAACACCAACAGTCTTAAAAGGCTTCTACCCCAGCATGCTTTGACTAAAACAACATTAACACATGATGCAAAGTTCAGTTCTAGGGTGCTGCTATGCTCTTAGTTCCCTCTGAACGACCTTTCTAATCTTCATTACTACAAACATCTGTACTATTAGACTACTCCTTTGCTGAAATCCCTTTATTAGCTCAGGCCAGGACTTCTTATACCTTCAAGTCATGTTTCTTTCAAGGAGACTGTCAAGGTTGCCATATGATCCCCATAACTGGTGCATCTCAATATCTCATTATTATTACTCAGCTTATACATGGACTGCCCTACTCAGCAAACTACTATCAAGCTAATAAAATGGACTGAGGAATGATAAACACCAGAGGCTTGACCTTTAGAAGCTTATAATGCAGTTCAAATTAATGGCAACTGCAGGCACTCAGGTTCATATGAGGATAAAGAATTACATGACTTTCACGGGGTGTTTGACTCATTGCCAGATCTCTCTTAGGTCTCATATCATTGCCACAACTGCAAGATCGACTTCCTGCCTCCCATCACAACTTAAACTTTGTCTTCAAGATGTCTGCTAATTGTGCCTTATCCAGGCAACAAGGAACAACTCTTGCTTTCATGTGAAAAAATGATACACATTTGGTGGCAAATAAACAACACAACTATTAAAACACAATCATACTTCAGGCTGATGAAAGAATCACTTGTGGAAAGGTTGTGAGATAAGGAAATTCAATCCTGTCCTACTGATCAAATCTCACAAGATACTAAACATGGCCAGCACATGAACATCACACCCTGCTATGACTGAATGCTGTGACAAAGTAGCGGGGCTAGGAGAATCACTAACCCACAAACAAAGTCTTCCAATATTGCCTTACTCTACCAACATCTTCCTCAAAGAAATATTCCCAAGCTCAAACCCTCCAGGAGACACCAACCGCCAACAAAACACTCCTGGCCATCTCCCCTTTTAACTCCCACATTCAGACATAGAATCATAGAATAGTTTGGAGTGGAAGGGACCTTCAAAGACCACCCAGTCCAACCCCCTGCAACGAGCAGGGACATCTTCAACTAGATCAGGTTGTGAAGAACTACATCAAGCCTGGCCTTAAGGAAGCAATGTGGGGGAAGAGGCACTCTACTTGGCTGAAAAGAGGAACTTAAGGTACCCCGCCAGTCCAGAATTGAAGCTGCCCCCTTACCTAGGAAACATCACACTCTGCCGCAGGAGACCTACACGGGACAGCTAAGAATAAATAAGAGAGGGGCAGGGTGCCCTTCGGGAATCAACAACTCAGCAGAGGGCAAAGGGACCTCTTTCCCACAGAGCCTCTCCCACCACGGTTACAAGAAAACGAAGCAGTCACTTTCCTCTCCCGACCCGCGCCGCTCCCAACTACGCATACGCAGCCTATTCCCAAAGAAAACCAGAAGCAACACAAGCGGACAAGAGCTCAGCACCCGCAAGCACTGCCACCCAGCTCTGAGGAAAGGGGGCGACCCTCCTCCATCTTGGAGCCAGGCACCAACTTACCCGCCGGAAGCCTCAGAGCGCTTCTATTGGCTTACGCCGTCGACGCCGCGTCACGTGGGCACAGAACCCCACCTCTCCCCCCACCACCTCTGCCGGAGACTTATACGTTCGGGGGGGGGGGGGGGGGGGGGAGACCGCGGCTGTCGCCACGGCG
The DNA here is from genome assembly GCA_017639245.1 of Myiopsitta monachus. Taxonomy (NCBI): domain Eukaryota; kingdom Metazoa; phylum Chordata; class Aves; order Psittaciformes; family Psittacidae; genus Myiopsitta; species Myiopsitta monachus. The sequence continues at coordinate 36,360,141 of CM029926.1, forward strand.
CGTGCGCATGCCCCGGAGGAGGCGGTGCGCGTGCGCTGGCGCGGCGGCGGTCGGCGGGTGCGAGGTGGTTCCGGGAGCGCGGGAAGAGGGGCGGGGGCACGGGGCGCGCGCACGCGCTCGGCGGCGGCGGCGGCGGCGGCTGCGGGTGGAGGGAGGCGGGAGAGGGAGGCGCGGCCCCGCCCCGCAGGAAACGGTGCCGCCCGGGCCGCGCTCTGCGAGAGGGCGGGCAGTGACCGAGAGACAAACCCCGAGAGGACGGCCGGGGAGCCGCAACGCCCAGCAACGCACGCTCCGGTAGGACACTGGCCCGGAGTCCGGAGCGGGGCAGCCCCTCCGCTCCTCTTCCTACATCCGCCCCGTCCTCTGAAGCGGGAGCGCTCTCGGCGAGCTGCTGGGTGGCCGCTTCCCCGTCCGCCGAGCCCCGCTGCCCCTTTCCAGCGGGAGCCGTGATCTCTTCGCCGCGCTTCTTCTCCTCAGGCTCCGTCCCGAGGAGGGAGCCCGGCACTTGTTGCTGACGCGATGGTCACCGGTCCGGCCGAATAGGCAGGGACCGCTGAGCCCACCGCGGGAGAGCTCCGCTGCAGTTGCCGTCTACGGCCCGGCCCCTTCGGGGAGATCCGAGGGGTTGCTTCCTCCCAGCTCCCGGCGACGACGGCTTCCCAGGCGGCGTGAGGACTGCCCTCGGGCCTCGAGGGGATCGCGCCCGTAGGACCCCCCCTGCCCACCCCGGATGGTGACGGCAGGCTGAGGGGGCATCGTCAGAAGCCGCCCGGCCCCTTGCTGCCCGCGCCTGGCCTCCCTCGGCAGGAGCAAAGATGTCTTTCTTCAACTTTCGGAAGATCTTCAAGCTGGGTGGTGAGAAGAAGAAGAAACAATACGAGCACGTCAAAAGGGATTTGAACCCTGAGGAGTTCTGGGAGATTATAGGAGAGCTGGGAGATGGTGCTTTCGGTAAAGTGTTCAAGGTAAGGGCAAGAAGGAAACTCGAACCGGTTGTGTGGCTCGTTGTTAAAAAATGACCTGCGTATCGCTTCTGATTCCTGTCTAAAGCTTGCCTGTCTGCAAGTGCTGTCACCTTGGGATACCTGTTGTAAGCATCAGGTGGCCGGAGAACTTACTTAGGCCGGTAGGTGCTGTGCCATCCCGGCCGGGGGATGAGCAGAGCCTGATCCGGGCGCCTCTTGTCCACCGCGCCTCATGAAACTAAAGATAGAAAAGACCTATTAGGTCATCGTCCCGCCTTCTGCTCCACCCTGCCCGTTGCGGAATCGCTCGTTTCTCCTGTGTTTTGTTGGTTTTGGACTCGTGTACGCAGCGTGGTTTCTGACATTACAGAGACTCTGGTTTAGGTGTGTCGTTCGTATTTATTTAATTTTTTCCGAAGTTTCTGTACGGAAGGAAGCCGTACACAGGGAAATTGAGTTGTGTGCCTCGTGAGTAGTTTATAAAGCCAAGCTCACGTTGCTTTTAATGGGCATTCTCCTCTCTTGTTCCATGTGGGATTGAATTAAATAGTTGTGTTCCCTTGGCTTGCTTTACGTGACAGCATTCCTGTATTGGGTCTTTAACTTCTCTTAGTTGTTTGATTTTTATATCTTTGAGTATACTGGCACAAGTAGTGTTTTTAAGGATGCTTATCTAGAATTTATCAAGCAAAGTAGAATATAATGGCATAGTTATAACAGTGCTAGTGTTTGACAAGGCTGTAGCTTTCAGGCAAATCTTTAGCTACTCTTCCTCTTTCTAAAAGGGTATTAATACACCACATTTGGTTTAGGGATAGTGTGGAGAAAACATCATGGAGGATAAGCATGACAGAACTGGGGAGCTGACATGAACAGAGACCCTGGAACAGGTTCTTGAGATTGAAAAAAAAGTAGTATGAGAAAGAATAGGAGTTACAGTGTTTCTGGGAGCTAATTAGGTCAAGAAATAGTTCTGTTTAGAGTACAGCGCTTGAGAGGTTATGAAATGTGCAAACTCATAAAACTTGTGCTATTTTTGCTAGAAATTATTTTAGATTTTATTGTTGTGTGGTGTTACCTGTTCGTAAATTTGAGCAAAAGTGCCCCAGTCAGTTCAGAATGCTAGGTGAGGTGTTTTCTCATCCTAGAAATTTGTGTCAGTGTCCTATTATAAGAGCATCTAGTTTATGTCAGTGTAATACGTAGTGTAGATAGTTGTTCTCATGCTAGTGTCGAAGTTAAGTGATTTGTTTTCATTAAAATGATAGGGAAATATGTCTGAAGTTGCTCTATCTTAAAGCTTGGTGACTGTAAAAACATAATGTTGTCTCTAATGGCACTTGCAGATGATTGAAAGTTCTTCTTTAAACTTCATAGTGGAGTTTTGATTCCTTGTTGGTGAATATCAAGCTCTGTCTCTTAAGAGATGACTGGGAAAGCCTCAAAGCTACAATAATAAATGTGTTCTCCTCCCCCATATGCATTTCCTCACCCATCCTCAAACCTCTTCTCACTTCATGTTTATCTGCGGGCATGTCTGTATAAGCAGTAGTCTGTAGAGGAAGATATCTGAGCAAGACAGCTGGCAAATCTTGCATTTCGGTGTGCTTTGTGTGCCATAAGGGTTTTTTCCAGTTGGATGTGATTTTTCAATTTGAGATTTATTTCTGAATATGAAATGACGGCGTTAGCTGATGAAATTGATTTATTTTATTTAAATAAAACCCTATTTTAAAAGTTGTAGTCAGAATGACACATGAAGTTACATGGGTGAGCATGTTGAACCTAGCACTCACGAAAATTAGGAATGACTACTATTCCCAGGGGAAAAAAAAGTAAGTCCCACTTTAAAAAAGAAGTCTCCTAGTGCATGTATTCAGCAGCATTCATTTTGTTTCCATCTAGTTTGAGGAGGAGGATTACACATAGATGCTAACAGTACTTGTGTTCCTGCATCTGAGCATGCTTGGCAAGAAACTGTTTTGAAAGCAAAGGTGTGGTAAGTTCTTCCTTGGATGAGGCACTGCAAGAATAGCCATTCAGTACCTTCTCAAATTTTGGAATCTAAGCTGTGAACTAGAACAAAACTGTCAACATTTACAGAATTTATCTAAGTAATGTAAGGGGGGTAGTGGTTTAATTTTATGTGTGTAGTGGGGTTTTTGTTTGTTTACAAAGCCCAGCTATGTTTGCCTTTGTTTAAGATCCTTGGAGTCCGTGTGTGACAGAGGTTTGGCAGATATATGATCAAGTGGAATTGCCAGATTAATAAGGCTTTGTATACTTTGGACTTCTAATAAAAAATAGGTTAGATTGGTTACATGCTATGATTTCCTGTAGGGAAGTATTTGGTTTGGTTGTGTAACTCTTCTTCTGGACAGAGTATCAAATATTAAAATAAAAACTCAAAAGATACTCTTAAATTATCCTGTCAGTACTATGAAGCCTACCTGATTAAATTTTTTACTTTAAAAAATGCTGTGTCTAGTGATAACTAGTTTTATATCCACATGCCTTAAGGGTACTGAAAACTTGTGATTTACTCCCCTTCTTCCCAACCAACTACAAGGGTCTTGCTTATTTTTTTTTAATAACTTAGCCAGATTGCCAGACGAGCTTATTTCCTTTGAAGCTGTTTAAGTTTTCTAAAGCTTTCTTAGCTCTGACAAGTCATACGTTTGTATTCACTAAGTAATGTTTAGAAATGCTCTTAAGTATTTCGACTGCTGTGGCAAATCTGTTGTTATCAGCAGAGCTGGGTAACTCTAGACTACTGATGCCAAAGGTTTATGGTTATATAGGACTTTACATTTCTAGCCCTTTTCAGCCTCTTCAAAGAGGCCACTTCTAGGCTGTTTTCTTTTTATTCTTGGCTAGTGTGGTTTTCCGTCCTCTTTCAGCTTATAGGCCCTTGCAGTACTTCAGTATCAGGGGATGGCCCTTGTAAAGAGAATTTCAGGGCTGCTGATGATTGACTTTTTTCCAATGTCTTTTAATTGCCTTTCATGGATTATTTAGAATTACTGAATGAACTGCCAGGGTTCTGACAGCCACTGAAGAAGCATAACATTGGAGGCTGATTTCAACTTTGAAATTTGACAGCTAGACTGCAAAATATTCTTTTACTTTTTCTTTTGGTAAAAGAAAAGCAAAAAAACAAAACAGTTTGAAACTGCTCTGGATTTGATCAGGTTAAGTCCCCTGAAAAATCATAGGCTGTTAATGTTTAAGTTAATAGTAATAAGTTTGCTTTAGAAATTAGTAACATTATTATATTATGCTATTTCATTGTGTGTTATATTGCCCTACTGTATTCAGTTTCAGTTCGGTGCACATAGTAAACATTGCTTTAAGGTGAATCCGTATAAGTAAGTGTTAGAGTTTCATCTGCTTAAAGTTACTTTCTAAATTCGCAGTTGATATTCACATAGTGTGAAAACAGACCTTTAAAAAGCCTGGTCTGTTCTGCTGCTCTTTCTTGCTAAAGTTCCTGACTGAGAGTCTTAATCATACAGATGCATGTAACTGATTAAAATGCAGATGCCATCCTAAGTTAACCTCTTGAAGTGCCAGGACTGTATTTCAGTAAAATTTCTCAGCCTTTTTGGTAGTCAGAGCACTTAAATTGCAGAAAGATATTTTCCTCATGACTAATTGGTGTCATCTCTGAGCCCTTCACTAGAGGATGCTTTTCAAAGAAATTAATGAGAGGTACCATCTGTATATATATACACACTCATTGTAAGTTTTCTACCAGAGCAGAATGGCAGGATATATGTGGCAGTACCCTATGTCTTACATAGGGTATTTATATATGGTATGTGTATAGAGAGGGAATATATAGTATATGTGCATTTTAATAGAAATCAACAAATTACTATTCAGGAGTTCCTTATACTTGTCTGGTTTTGAATTGCATTCATGTGTCTTAGTTTGAATTGGAATATTCTTCCCATTTATAGTATCCCATTTATTACCTGCATCTAAGATGTTGGAAGCATCATATTTCCAAGATTCTTATAGGAATTTGGAAAATCAAATATTTGTATTTCATTTAAAGTTACTAACTCTCCAACTCTCTGCAATTAACTGGTGCTTGGTTAAAAAGCCTATTCTGCTTTCTCTTTAGGTTCAGAGAAGAGATGTTGTGGAAGCTGATGGCCCTAATCATGGTGAACACCATTACCCAAATGCATTCCTTATCTTCTGAAAACTATAAATACATTAAGTATTCATATATACTTATATTCATAGTAGTGGCCAATATAAATTATCTCTGGCTAATGATAGTAACTTTTGATATTAGTGTTTCTTCAAGTCCAATAGACTTATGATTTTGCTTCATTTAAGTTAGGCCTTTATTTCTGCTTTTAAAACAATCCTACCTGTAAAGTACCTGAGTGACTTACAGGAGAGCCTGGTTTTGCCATCATGTCTTCTACAGCAGGTAGAAACAAATAGACTTTTTTTGAATACTGATTTCATGAGGCTGGACCAATTCTATAATATAACGATAGTGTGGTTTCCGCTCCTTTAAATGCCAAAATATGAACTGACAATTGGTGGTGCTTAGAAGTACTTTTTGTGTACCACTAACGTCATAACTTATTTTCTAATCCTAGAAAATACTTAAGTAGTCTGACCTGAAAACAGAATCAAGGCAGGGCGTTCATAATTTGTAGGTTTTGTGGCTTTACAGTGCACTGTTCTAAATAATCCCTCCAGGTGGATATTGCAAGTTGAAGTTATCTTAATGATATTAACTTCTCATGCTGCTTGCTAGGGTGGATTTCTTTTATCGCTGTAACTTGAAACTCATAAGAGTAGATTTTGACCACTTAGTATCTAAGTTGAAGCACAGATAAGCTGTTTTTCTCTGCTCTTTATCTTTTGACTTACCTGGTGTCATTAGCTTTACTAATTCTTTAGAAGAATGATAGAGCTGTTGGAACTCATAATCATTCCTATATGAAAAGATAGTTTCCTGTGGAAGGATATTGCTTGAGTTCATTTGAAATCCTTTGTGTTTGGTGCTAGTTGGAAGATAAATTCACGTTTGAAAATTTTCAATAAAGTCAAATACTCAAGTTTTATGACTCTGCCATAGCCCAGACCTGGAAGACAAAGCAGGTGAAAGTGTCCTAAATTAAATTTTAATAGATAAGAATAAATCAGTGCAGAACTTATGGCAATTTTGATTTAAATTGTTTGCTATACTAAATACATTTTGTTCTAATCTATTTTCATTCATAATTGACTGTATAAGTTGACCTCTGATTAAACTGGAGCAGTAAAGTAGTGCAGTTGTCCCCAGGAGATCTGAATTAATAATACTCACTTAAATGCTATGTTGCTTTGTTTAGCCGTAGAGGCATTAGTAGATAGAGGAGAGAAGAGAGCTGATTTACTCTCAGGACACTAATGTTTAAGATGGCAGTGTTCAATTTTAAATATTTAGTCTAAGTAAATGGAACTAAAACTTTAGGTAAAGCTTGCTAAGAACAGAAATTTCTGTAAGAGTAGCCTGGGTGGTTTAGGGCTGTTGTGCGTGGTCTAGGTGAAAAGATGTGTGACTCTTCATAGAAGACAAACGATTTTAGTCTTCCTGATCAGCTTGGTGAGTTGCGCTATAGTATTACCTTTTTTTTTCACATCATTGTGGTTTTAGAATGTTGAGGACACCAGCTAAGGAAATGGCTGCATTCACTGGTTTAAACCCTGGAAAATGTGTCAAGGGGAAAGTTTCACAAAACTATTTACCCTCTTGTCAATCTTAAGCTTTCTGAGGAAACAGGTAGTGCAAGAAAGTCCTCTCTAGATCGTAAGCTGAGATAATTTTCTTGGTTTAAATGGCTTCTTTCCATTTTGTCTGTAGCAAGGAAATACTCTGAAGAAGTATAGCACGTTTTGTGTCTCATTTTCTGAACATCTTTTAGTCGCTCGGCTTAAAGTCACCATCACAATACTTATGAGTAATGTATTGTTTGTCTGTTGCATTCAGAATTGAACTGCAGACATGTTTGTGGAGGATAAATATAGAATGTTCATGATCACTCCTTGGTAAGGCAGTCATCTTTTCCAAGGTGTGGGCACAGTTACATGAACTGTTTTAAACTCTTAAGTAAATAAGAAATCGTGATTTTATTCATCCATCTTTATAAAAGTTCCTATTTGTTTTCATGTCTTCTGATATTTCATATTTCTTAGATGACTATTTGTGTGAGTGCTTGGACTGTTAGTTTCTTGTCTGGAGAGCAGAACTTTGGATTTGAGACATAAACTAAATGTGACTGTTTAATGGCAAATAGAATGCAGAGCGAAGCTTTTTTAAGCTGTTCTAACTTGATGAAATAATTCTACATATCTAAGATGCAGTCCATTATATTAAGTAATTCTGATATAGGGGCTAAAAAAATGTAGTGGTTCTACTGTTTTGTTTTTGCCCTTTTTTTTTTCCTTTTAACAGGTTTTGTAGACAAATTGGTCTACAAAATTAAGTCTTTTGAGCTTAATCTTTGGCAAGGTAGTATTCCTCCAGGAATGTAATCCTCCAAGCAGTAATACATGCTATTGTTGCAGAGCAGTACATCACAAGTTTCTTTTAGTGGTGACTCAAATTCTAGTTTTGATCACCCCATAAACAATATTGAAGAAATCATTTTTCATTTGTATTTGCAAATGCCACAGTTCCCAGTTCGGGTGTTTTTTTAATTAAAAGCAGTTATGAATGGGCCTTATGTTTTCCATGGGCCATGACCCACCTTTTGAGAATCTCGTGAGGTTATAAACATCATTCGCCTTCAGTGACAGTTGCCTCTGTGTAAAAGAGGCATCATGTAATTAAACAATGTGGTTTGAGATCTTAAGTGCATTCCTTGAGACCCTTGCCTGAATTGTGGTTTATGAATACTACTTTGGTGTTTGCTTCCTTGTGCTCCCCCAATAATCTTTAATTAGATTATACATGGATTTGGAAAATTCATATTGTCTCACTTCTTTTGCCCATTGTCTTATTTTACTGTAGTTGCCAAATTACTCAAATACAATGCTTGTGCTGTCTTTTCATTTGACACTGTTTGGATTGTTCCCGTTGTCAACATTTAGTGACAGAAAAAACATGAAATTTGAAGTTGCAAAACAAAGCAGACTGAATGAATAACAGTAAAAAAATGAATGATGTTTTATAATTTTTGTTCAAACTCATGTAAAATATATATTGTCACTCCCTCTAATTCATTTATAATGGCTTTATAACAGGATGGAATGCTTGAAAGACATTTTAACTGCCAAATATGTCTCAGATATGTTACGTGGAAACACATTTTTTTCCACTCAGAAATTGGAATGAATCTTTTTCAAGGGAAAGAAGACCTAGTAGTTGCAGAATATGTTTGAAGGGTGTCAGGCAATAAAAATTGGCCAAGTAATATTCAATAAAAAGTACTAGGCTACTTCATACTGCCAACAAAAATTAAAGCTTTAATGTAAATGTTAACTTTCCGCTGGAATTTCAAATTTTCTGTGGAATACGCTCTACATTCATGATATAAACCAACTGAAGTACATGCAGCAGCAGATTTAACTAAAGTGAAAAATCCACAATAAAATAGTAATGGAAGATTATTTGTATGCTTAATGTACCTCCTTAAAGTATTACATTTGATTTTTAGGAGGACATACTGTCAGTTACAGAAATTCTAAATATATGTAAAAGCAAGTTACAATATTAAAAGTTGTGGATTTTTCTTGTTTATTTTCACTCTTCTGGATTAAGAGTGGTTTGCAGTATTCTGTAAGACTGCATGTGTTTATATAGAGAGGTTAATGTAAAACAGCTAAGCATGAATGATGATTTGGAAGCTAAGAGAAAGACACTAACATTTTCCCCTTGACATAGCCATGTTTATGTTTTGGAGCCATTTTCTATTTAGTTAATTACCTATAGCCTAGGGGAAGAAATTGCTCGAGCATAGATTCATGTTTGAATCAAGTTCCACCTAAAATCTGGCTTTAAAAAGGTTCTAATTACCTGAAGCATGCTATTCTATGATATGGGTTTTTTATTTTTTACTGATTTTTCTATGGGTAAGAATATGAAAATGAAAAAAATAAGATTGTGCTACAACAGCCAAATCAATTTATTGATTAGAATTTAAAATCTGCTGAATCTCTTCTCACTGCAGAGGACTAAGTGACTGTTACCTTAAGGTGTCAAGTCTTAAAAACAAATCTGTTGGTGGTGGTTTCAGAAAAACCTGAAACTGAAGGAGGCCATAACAAATAAAGGGACTTTATTATTTTCAGAAAGTATTTTTTCTGAAGTTGCATTAATGCGCTTTCTCAAAATGAGAGGATGAGCAGAGAGTGGAAGGGCAACTGTACAGTCTGAAGGTTTGGGGAGACCCATTGTCTGATAACTTCGGTTGTGCCTACATCAAAATAGTTTTACCTAGTATGAAAGCAATGATGAAGCCCAATGCTAAAGCAGAATTGTTTTGGTACCCATCTGGCTTGATAATGAATTGGAGAAGGCTGTCCCTTTACTTTATTCATATCTCATTGAATAGCAGTTTGGATCTGTCTGGGGCTTTCTTCATTAAGAAGGACTTTAAGGAACTAGGTTTTGTCTCTAGAAATATTTAGTTGTAGCCATAATTCAGAGAACAGTATTCTGAGGGAAATTACTGTAAATTTGTTAATGATACAGTATAACTTGGCAAGACCTTTTGCGGTGGAATTTATTCTTTATCTTGTAGATGATGGTTCTCTTGACACAGATTTTTGCTGTGAAACTAAAGCTTTTCTCTAGTACATGTCTGAATTTTCGTTATAGAAGATGACTTTTCACTTTTATTTCTAAGCAGTACTTTACCAGGAAAAGAGTTAATAATTTGTAATCAGAAGGCAGGCAAACCTTAATGGAGTAATGTCAGCTGAGTGCTTCAGCAAGAATTAGCATGTTGCAGTAAACCCTCATCTCCTTCACAGCTTTTGTCTCAGGCAGGCTTTACTCAATTCATATGCTCCCTTTTTCATTTTGTAAAGTTCAGTCTTGTTCCTGCCCCACCTTCAGCTTTTCCTGTTCGAATTGAAGAGGCCCAATCTTTTTAGTCTGCTTTTTATAAGACAACTGCTTGACCCTTTAGTGATTTTAATTGTCCTCTCATTCTGTTACTTGCTGAACTTATGTGAATGCCACAGATCTTTCAGTTCACCATTCAGGCAAGCGTTCTGGTTTTTGGTGCTTGATAGTCATGGGTCGAAACCACTGTGCAACTGCATTGGACTGTGAAAAGTGTGATCATTGCTGGGAAATACGGTTAGAAGAGTTTGAAGAGGAATTATCCCCCAAGCGAACTGAAATCATTCCAGTAATGTTGAGAAATGGGTACTCTTGAAGTTAAGCCAAGCTTGTTTTTATTCTTTCACCCTTTCCAAGCAGTTTTTACTGGTAGTGAGGTGAATGCAGCAGCTGAGTTTGTAAGTAACCTGAAAGAAGAAAGTACTGTCTGCTATTTTTTATCTCTCTGGGTGGGAAGTCTGGAAGCTCAAGGATCATCATATAAACAAGAATAACGTCAAGTGTTTCCTATTGATTTACAGGATAACTGGAGTACCTGAAAATGCCTCCTTTGCTTTTGGATATAGCAACAACTTCAAGCTATCTTTTAGTAGTAAACTTAGATGTTCTGGTCAGCTTAACCACAACCCTAGAGGTTGTTTGTTAAATTAACTTGTTACAGTTAAATAAAACACAAACAACCACACACTTCCCCTAACCTTTAAAAGTAAAATAGAAAAATAAGCAAGTGTGCAAACTTAACTCTCCCATTTATGATGTCTATGTGTATGTGGTGGCTCAATGTTTTATTGACGCCGTTACAACTCCTTAGTGTTTACTGTCTTTATTAGTGGCCCGGCATGGGACCTCACCTTGAGGCAGTGCAATATGAAGAAAATTCTTCTGATTCTCTGGAAAGCAGTGAATCAGTCTGGAATTGTGATACGAATTGAAACAGTCAATAACACATTTTCTCAAAGTGGTATGTTTCAATAGCTTTATGTAGGTACAGAAGCACCTTTGAATGATGAGTAGCTTGGTCTTTACAAAGGCTGTTTTCCATAGCAGTTTCTGACAATGCTAGTCAATGCAGTCAGAGTTCTGGCAGTGTGTTCCCTTTCCCACCTCCCTCCTTGTGACCGTTCTGGTGCTTGCCAGCCCCACGATGATCTGGTTCAAGGAACTAAGCCACCCAAAAGCTGATTGTACATGTAATCTCCTTGGCTTCCCAGATCAGCTCATGGGAGAGCCAGACAAGTGGCAATGGTGATATAAGGGTAAAATGACAGGGCAGTGTCAGCATTGGCTTAAATAGCTGTAAAAGGGAAGCCACCAGGTTGGCATATTGATATTCTGAAGTTAAGGTATGTCAGAGGAATGTGGTTTTGTAAGGACAAAGGGAAAAATAGACATACTTCTGTTGTGTAAATCATCTACTGTTAGCAGCGGTACTGATAAAAGGCAGTTTTGCTAAATAGTGCTGTTGGTGTTATTGGCCGGTAGTTCTGTCCCTTTGCATCACTGGCACCCATGCTAGAAGAATTTTGTTATGTGGAATCATAGAATCAACCAGGTTGGAAAGGGCTTTCAAGATTATCAAGTCCAGCCATTACTCCAGACCACATATATAGGCCACCACATATATATACATATCTTTAACTGGAAGTGCACTAAAAGCTTGTTCTCTGAGTTTTGTTCTGGGTGGTAATTCTTTTTTATACTTTAGGCATGATACATAACTGCTAGAAAAGAAAGAAAAATGTATAAGACTACTTATTTGGCACCAAATTTACCTATATGAGGAAAGTACAGAAACTGAATTGGAGTGAGCAGTGTTTTGAAGTAAGAAGTGGCCTAGATAATTTTCTCAAAGGAATGGAATTCTGCATTCTCTCTCCCTCTATAAATACACAACAAAAGATAGTCCTTTGCTTCAAAAAGCCTTCAGCCTAATAAAAGAATAAAAAAAAATGTGATAGAAAAGGAGGAGTACGAGAATACTTCATTTCTATCAGCTGGGCTGGTACAGGCTCATTGCTGTCACTTCTTGGGGACATGGGCAAAATAAAGCTTTCATAATTCCATGAAAAGTAATATTGCTACACTATTAAGAGACAAGAACAGCACTTCCTCTTGAACATCTTGTTTGTTTAACTGTTTAATGTTATTATGGTACTCAGCAGTTATGTTGGAAGAACATTGTTCCTACATTGCCTGAAGATCTTTTACTGATAGCTCACAATTTCATTAAGTTGCAAAAGTATGAGTAAAGCAACTGTTTTCCCTTTGCATATTGTGTGCATCAAACTCTAGAGAGTCGAAGTATTTATCATGATTTGGTTTTAATAATTTTATCAAGTAATGCAATTATTCCTTTGATAATTTGTATTTATCACTAGCATATTAGGTAAATTCTGAATGAATTGCAGTAAAATGGCAAACAGCAAGTGCAAAAACTGTATCATAATATGAAAAAGATTATCAGCAGCAGCATGCAACCCCTACAAACCAAACAGTTAATGTGAAAGGCAACATCAGAAGCAACATGTTCCACTACTGTGCTGAATACAAATGAAGTTTACTTACAGAACCCAAGATGCTATTTCTGTGGCACTTGAGTAGCTAGTTTTCAAGGGATACCAAATATTTATTCAGATGGTGCTTTCTCATCTCTTGAGATATCATACTTGCAGCACAAAAATAGCTTAGGTCATTACAAACTGTATGCGAGGCAACCTTTCTAACTTGCATGTGGAAAGATTTCACTTTGTTTTCATGAGATGGTATGTAGCTTTAGGGTCATTACTTAAGACTCACTAGAAGACTACTGGCAAGTCACTGTGCAAGTGTGAAGTAGTATACAACATCGTAGTGAATTTTGTAACTAATAAAGTTCATTTTGGAAATGACAGGACACTAGCTTACGTTGAAGAGAGCTGGAAGGCATTGGCTTAACTGCATTGATTTCTTTGGTGGTCGTTGCTGTCTTTGGAGTTGGTTTCTGTTAGATTGTTTTAAAGATGAGTACGTGAGGAAGCAATAACTTCCCTCTAGAATTCTAAATTTCCCATTCTTTTTAAAATATATTAGTACCATAAAGATAATAGTAACTTTTCTGTAGTGATTTGACTTAAAAAACAGGGATAATGTTGTACAGCTTTTTTATGAAAGCTGTCAAAAGCTACTTCCTTTTTTCTATTACTTTAGAAATAGGGGAAGTTTCATCTTAAGAAACTAGAACATGCATGGAGCAACAGAATATATGCTTTGATAGTTTTGCAAGAACTGTTGCCAGTTTTAATGTGGTATTGATGTAGTTGTGTTTCATTTCCCATTCACTGTGTCTTTTTGTAAAATACTGAATCCTAAACTGCCCGTGTATCTTATACTTTTCCCTTTAAAATATGAAGTATATTTTATTTATTGTTCACTTTAGCAGGATAGGGAATGAAATGGGCTGGTAATGCTTCATCTTGTTTCATTTGTTTCATTTAATCTTTTCCCTCTGGCTACTTAGTTGTGCTTGTTGCAAGCTGTGAATGTGGTTCACATTGCAGTATCAAATTATGCAGAACCTTTTCCCAAACTGCCCATATTTTTCAGCTAGTAAGATGTGTACACTCTAAGTGACAGTTTAAGTTACATCTGTTACATCCTAGCATCTTTGACAATAAATCCATACATTTATAAAATCATAGAATAGTTAGGGTTGGAAAGGACCTTAAGATCATCTAGTTCCAACCCCCCTGCCATGGCCAGGGACACCGCACACTAAACCATGCCACCAGAGGTCACCCAAATTGTCTTAGTGTAGGTCTTTAATGCCTTCCTTCTGCTATATGAAATGTAGAGCTTTTAATACTATTCTTTTTTGACAGGAAGAATTTTTTTAACGTAATGACTGTGCCACATTTCATCTCTATGACTATGTAGTTTCCCTAGTAATGTGTTAGAAGGCCTTTGTTGAAGGGTTCTTAAACTTCAAAGTAGTTGTCATTTTTGTTTATTATTTTGTTGACTTGTTCATTTCCAGTTGGGAAAGGCAGAATTTTCTATGCTCAAGTCAGATGCCTTCTTTGTTGTTCGTTTGTTATATATGAATAGCTGTGCTGGCTCAGCAAACAGCTGTGGCCATCTTACAGCTGGGCTGGCTAAAGGCTCTGGGCAGAGCAGATCCCAGTTTTGTTGTGTAACCTAACTCCAGGGAGCAGAGTGAGGAACTATGGATTGACCTAGCCACTTTATTAAGAGACAGTAAAAAAATCTAGTTTGATCTGTGTACATCTGTGAATGTACATTAGAAAGTTCTAGTAAACAAAATGACAGGAAGCTGAAACACTCTGTGGTATATCTGCAGAAAGCTAAAGTTACAACTCCAAATTTACAACTTTTACAACACCAAATGCCTCCTTGGGAAAAGATGTTAGCAGAAGTAGCACTGGGTCTTAGATCTCAAGTGAACTAAAGCATTCTTAGAGATTTTAAATGACTAGAAGCTAGATTATAACACAGAATCCTCCCAAGTAAAGGAATCAGGATTCTTAAGTCCTGTATTCACACAAATTGTGAAGTTATCAAGAACAAATAGAATTCTCAACTTTCAACCTGGCAGCATGGTACTTTTCAGGAAAATGATAAAAAAAAGGCATTTTGGAAAGCTTCAATTCTGCCTTGTTGGTTGTCTTAAAAGTAATTGTAGTGAACAGCTAGAATTAGCAATTGTTTGATTAAAAACTATTTCTTGATATCATTGTTTCTTGGAAGAATTAGTTTACATCACCTGGAATAAAGGTGTGTTTATTGCTGGAATCAAGACTTAACTATAAGATTAAGTGACCAAAATAAACTTGTAAATTAAGAAGTAATAAGCATTGTTTTCTTTCTTCTAATGACACAATACTGAATAAATAACTGCAGGGATATCTGTAATCCAAGATGAAGATACACTGAGCTACTATCTCTCCTGGGAAGTTGCAAGTCAGTTTGGGGCTGACATTGTCTGGTGCTGGATGAAAAGGAGAAAACCTCTGCCAGCAACTGTTAGTGTCCTCTGCAGGTGAAAGATACTGGCAAAGCAGCTTAGCACTGCAGGGATAAATCTTAATTTGTCACACCTCCCCCTTCTCGAGTATAGCAGTTACTTGTAATGCAGAATGGTGTATTTTAATAACGCTGCTTTTGCAAGTGGTATGTGCAGTTGTTAAAACTGAACTTGGGAAAAAATTTACCAGTCCTTTGCTCTTACACCTCTAACACCACTTACTGCTTTAGTTACAAATGTTTCCCCTGTATTATCAGCTGTTTTTCCCTTTTGCTTTTATGTGAGCTGTCACACAACAGGAGACAGGAAAATTATGTGCTATTATAAAACCACGTGGCATATTTTGGAGGTTTTCTTGCCAATGTTTAACAATCTTTTGTTCTTATTTTTTGTTCAGTTTTTTAATGGATTTGCTTAAACTAGAAGAATGATGCTGAAATCTGATATAATATCCTCTGCTGAGTTTCCTTTGAAAGACTGTTTCAATTACTTTGCATATACTGGCCAGCTCAGTCCTGATACCTTTCAAATATGTCTATAAATATTCCTGACACAACACAGGAATCAGGATGGGAACTCTAGTTAGTTGGTATACAGAATACCACAGAAGTAATGAAAAGATATGAAGGGAATCATGAGGTTAAACATGAAAACTATATTCCCTACCACTCCCCAGAATAACTTGTGGAATCCTCAGAAACCAACTGTGGAGGAAACAGAAGAACCACAATATGTATGAAGTACAAGGATAGTGTTAGAAGAGTGAAATTGTCATGGAAACTGCTCCAAAACTAGTATAGCCACAGAGGCAGCACCAGACCACAGTATCATATAGACCTGCTTCAGTAGTCTGGGTTGAACCCTGGGCTCCACTTTATTTGCTTGTAGGAAGTAGAGGCACTTCTATCTACACTTCTGTTTCAATATTTTTTTCCCAAGCATTAAATGTTTCTTAAGTAGAAGAAACTGTTTAATAGGTAGTTATGATACATTGTTCAGACAGGAAGATTTCTGGCTGATCAGCTGTATTTTAAAGCATGTATCATCTTTGGGAGATACTCTCCTGTCATTATCTTTTGAATAGCTCTTTTGTAACAGTCATTTCAACAAGTTTTAGCAGGTATTACTGAAGTTAGTTGGTTTTTAATTCCTTGGACAAACCATATCTGTAATTAAAAAAATTGCATTCTCTATAGTTTTTTTTATTACTGCTACATTTTGAAGCACTATGTAGGTAAGACTGCTGAATCAGCTTCTGTTAAATGGCTGGCTTATTCTAACTTCCAGAGATCTGTGGAGGTCGCCATCTCCTTCACTAGCCTAATGTGATTTATCGTAAAAGTCGTGGCTTAATATTGCAGAGGTTGATATTTGCTTTTGAATTCAAACTTTTAATTACATTTATCAACAATTTTAGAGTTCCTGCTTTCTTTTATTGGATTAATTAGCTACTTTTTCTGAAATTCACTATTAAAGAGCACCTTTCTATGTTTTAAAAAGAAGTTTATATGCTTGATACTGGACAATCATGCAGGTTTGGTTTTGGGGGGGTTAAGGGTTTTTTTAGCTTCAGAATGCACAGACCAATGTTAAATGTGGTATAGCGAGCTTACACAAAACCAAGTGCAGTTTGCTTTTTCCAGTAAGCCACACTAGTACTTACAGATTTATTAGATCAGGCTGTTAAAATCTGAAATTTGTCTGTTTTTTCTCCTTGTTTCATATGTTTAAGAAAACCTGAGATCCACTGCTTTTTGATAGCTCTGAGAAGCAGCTTTTGCCTTTGCTTTTTCAGTACTGATTACTCAGACATCATCAGAAAGTATACAGAGCTAGATCTGACAGTCACAGGTTTACACAAAGTGCATCTTTTTACCTGCCAAAACATCCTTTGTTGGAAAGGGATGTGCGTATTTTTCACTTTTTGATGGTCTATGATTATAAGTGTAGTTTAGTTGAGAAGAATGAGTCAGAAAGGAAGAGCTGCCTAATTGATTTGTTTTGCTGCCTGCAGAACATGCCATGTGGTTACATAAGATCTCAGAAGAGATCAGGCTTCAGCAAGGTGATGAGCAATTTTCTACCTCCTATCTCAGCTTTGTTTCCAGCTGGCTGAACAATAGATGGAGGATGCACTTAACTTTGTTCAGTTGTAAATGGTGGTTAATTTTTAGATGTCTACATGCTGCACGGTTCAAAAGAAAACAGTTGCTGGTGATAAGAAACTAAAATGGCTCCTCACAACCTAGGCTGAAACTTCATATTGGTCATCTACAGATGAAAGACTACGAGTTATCTCCAAGCTGTAATCCTATTACTCTGGAGCAGTGGCTCTGCTCTCCTTGCTGTTCATGGCTGGGAATATGCAGCTTCTTGGCTCAGTGCCCAGACAGTAAACCTGCCTTTTAATATTCTGCTATCAGCTTCTTCACAAAGCTTCTGGCTCTGGAACTTGTATGTGGTTATATGATACTGTATTAAACCACAGCGTTGATAAGGAGGAGTTGCGAATTTCGCGTGCTCATGGATCCTAGTGTTGTGTAGGATGGTTATTCTTCTTTCTTGTACTGATACGTTTTCAAATTTTTTTGGGTTTGTGCATTAGGTGTTGCCATTTTAGTGTAAGGGATTTAGGTTCACAGAAAAAGCAATTTGCAAGTTCTGATTTGCAAGATCATATTTATTCTACGCAAAACTGCAGACCATCTTTCTGAAAGCACTTTATCTTGGGAGAATAAGAGTATCTGCATGTTTTCTACTAATGAGACTATGCCATCCATTGCTAGAACCATGCTGTAACATACAGTTTGCTATTCAGTTGTGCATACTATCTCTGTAAGTTAACATTTGCTGCAGTAACCTTAAATATATAATGCAAATAGAAGTTTTGGTGGAAGGATTACCAGTATTTGTTGTTGCATATAATAGTTAATAATATCTATGTCATATTCCATTAGTCAGGTCTTGGGGGAATGAGTTACTCCAGTTTTCAGCATCTATATATAAATCTCTTTAAAAGATCAAATTTTGCTAATGCAAAGAAGGAGAAGCTTAGTCTCCCTTTCTTTCCTGTTTCTACATAAGGCAGGATTGAACATTGAAGATGCCAGTTTGGATTTCTTAGCTTAGGACTGAAGCTTAAATGACATATCATGGAATCAGAATCAAATGTATTTAAGCAAGGCATTTGGAATAACTTGAATTGGTAGTTGAGAGCCAAAATATAGGAAGAAGCCATTGGTTTGCTGATAACAGGACATGCTTTGAAAGAGCAGAACCTCTGAGTAGCCTAAATTGTTATTTGTCTTTAAATGTTCATGTACCCAAATGCAAAATTAGTATATGCAAATCAAGACTGCATCTACACCGTCATTGTTGCTCCTGCTCTGACCTTTGGAGAATGTTATGTGGCAGAAGAAGGACTTCAGCCAAAGTGTAGAAAAAACAAACATGCCCACAAAAAGCTGTAAATGCTTTTTGTTCCTCTAAATCCAGAGGGTTTTTTATTTGGTTTTCCCCCCCCCCCAATATGATATAGTACTACATAAATCTTGTGCTTGAACAGTAAAAGCCTTTCCTACACAGTTCAGAAGAGCATATTTCTTACATACTTCTTACAGTAAGCTGCATAGATTTAGTATTTATTAGAGTGCGCTGTGGGGTGGAGATGAGTAATGTCTTATTCAAAAAGAACTTTAAAAATCATGTTAAAAATATATACAGATTTTTTTATTTTTTCAGGTGTAATTTGATGTATGCTTAAAATGTTTGGTCAGGCCTCAGAAATGCCCGGTGGAGATACACTACTTATAAAGCTTTTCTGTTTAAAGATCTTACAAAAAAGTCTGGATCTAGACCTACAAAATTTTACTATCTCAAGTCAGAACAAAGGCAAACATTTTTGTTTATAATTGTTAAGATACCCATAGAGATAATCATACTGACTCTATAATCACTTCTGGTTTTTTAATGAAGTGTTTTAATAGAGCTACCACAAGGAGAAAATAAAAGAAGCTTACACAAAGCAGATTTCTAGTTACTTTAAGCAAAAGGATCTGGGAGAAATCAAAATACAAAGTAGTCTGTCAATAGAAGAAAACAAAATATGCTGTAAATGCAACAAACTACCTAGCATGTAATTTACCAGTGCTTCTTTCTCTCAGAAGGCGAAGCTGAATCTGAAAACAATAACATCTGTTATTGTTACCTGGTGTAGACTTTATAGTTTCATTTAAACGAAATATTACTACTGTTATATAGTTCACATGTAAATATGTGTAAAGATGAATTTCGGATTTATTTTCCCCCTAAGTATCCTTCTAAGGTACAGTGGAGTGTGTGGCTGTAAAAATGTGAACTTACAATTAATATTTGAATTGTCTAGAAAGGTGCTTTAACAACCATTGTCTGTACATGTAAAGCTACCAAGTCTAATTCTCTTGTGGAGCCAGACATGTGTTTACCTTTCATGTTTAATTTACAGTGCAGCTCAGGAATAGGAAGGTTGGTCTTTCACTTCTTGCTATAAAGCATGAAACCAAAACAAATTAAGTTTGTGTTGTGAAGCAGACCTTTTTATTATTAGAATGTGTGTTGGGTAAGAATGTTTTATTATTAGAACATGTGTTTTTATTATTAGAATGTACATTGGACAACTCAGCAGTTTGTTTTCAAACAATAATGTTACAGGAATCTCATATCTGTTGTTAAAAATGAGAGGGCAAATATTGAGGTTGGGAAGGTGGTTTGTTTTGGGTTTTTTTTTGTTTTGGAAAGAATATCGAGACAAAAATGAAGGTTATAGAAAACATTTACCCTCAACATACGATGAATCAGCCAGGACTATGCTTATAAATCTGTTTTGTTTGTTACTGCTGCTTTACTGAATGTTATCATAACTATTTATCTCAAAATCATTTATTCTCTTTTGCCACATTCAGAGAATTATTTATGGCTGTGAAAGTAAGAAAGTATAGATCTTGGGAATCATTCAGAAGAATTCTTACTTGCTGTCTGTCATCAGCTTTAGTCTGATAATGAGATTAAGTGGCAAAAGTCAGGTTTGGGGATTCTTGCTGTGTCCTTGTCCTGGTTTCATCTCAGCTACGTTTGCCCTGGTGCACCAGCAGTCCCAGCAGAGAGACAGGATGAACCACCTTTTGATGCTTCACATCAGGAGTCAGATTTGCCCCTGCAGGTTCTTGTCTCTTGCTGCTTTGGAGAGAGCCTATGTACCTTCTTCAAATTTAATTTGAATGTCAAATGCTAGGTGAAGTAAATCCAGGCCTTTTCTTTGAGGTCTTCATAAATGGTGAAGTCAGCTTCAGTCCTGCAACTTCATTAATTCAGAGGCAAAAGGTGACCACTTATCAGACTGCAACTGCTTTTACAAACTAGTGTTTTTATGATGGCTTGAGAAAAGTACACTTTCTTGTTTAAAGTTTACTTAATTCCAAGTTGTTACAGTATTCCTTCAAACGTAGCTTACAATAGAATTATTAGAAAGTGTGTATAGTTTTGTGTATGTACCCATAGTCGTATAGGCTGGGTGTTCAATATTTGCTTTATCGCCCACATATTTAAAAGGAGATTATAATCTCACCTTGCCAAGATTTGCTGTATTAGTGTCTCAGCAGTATTCCATGAATAAGCCTTTACAGCAACCAGTTTCTGAATTTTTTCCTATTTAAATAGTAGTCACCCTAGTTGTGTGCATGTTCTTAGGTTTAAAAAAAGCCGAGACTATTTAAATGCCTAGTAGAAATGCCTGGGTTTGTTTTGGCTTGGCTTGGATTTTTTATCCCCTTGGGTACCTAGGGTTTTGTTTTCCTCCTGCCTCTTACTTGTTCTCCCGTTGAATTTATCGCTACAGAAGTTCTAGTTCTCCCAAGTCCTAAGGTGTGGAGTAATAGAGGCTGGCAGCGTTTTCAGTGCGGCTAACTTCAATGAGTAGCCCTCTGTGGAAGTCCTCCTAGACTTCTGAAACAAAGAGAGCAAAATGCCCAGACAAATTAATGATGGCTTGGCAGCTTCATAATGTGGGAGCTTGAATACAGCCCCTGGCTGAAGAAGAGCCTAACCTACTGATTACTGGTAGAGGAGCTGCTTTTCTCTGTGGCTTTGCGAGCAGGCTGTGCTGCCCCAGCGTGGGGAGTGTCAGAAGGGCAAGAATGTGCGCTCAGAAATGAGAGAGAGGGTGGAAGACAGATACTTCATGCTCTTGCCAAGTGTTAATAGGTAGTTTTTTGAGGAGCACCACAAAACTTTTATCTTAGGAGTACAAAATAGTAACAACCCTCAGCTATTAACTGCATGATGGTTTGAGGATTGTGATGAGAATTGTTTTTATATTCCTGGCTCTCATTGTTTCTTGACCATGAGAAAAGTTACTAAACCCATTTTCTGCTAGACTTTATCTAGTCTTTAATATGCAGGTCTTCTCTTTTTGTAGAGAAGCAAACTAAAGGCAGGAAAGCAATACAGAACTATCCAGAGAGGGGGTTTTGTTGCTTTGTTTTATTCCTGCTGACAGTTATCTGGTGAAATTCACACGTGTACTTTTGCTGTGACTTTTCTAGGCTCAGAACAAAGAAACGAAAGTTCTGGCTGCTGCGAAGGTGATTGATACTAAATCAGAAGAAGAGCTGGAAGATTACATGGTTGAGATTGACATTTTAGCATCCTGTGATCATCCCAAATATTGTTAAGCTCCTAGATGCTTTCTACTATGAAAACAATCTGTGGGTAGGTGTTTTTTCTTTTTTTAAATACTTCTACTTAGTTCAAAAGTAAATTGTACAAAAATAAAAAGTACATTTTTTCTTCACTCAAAGATCATTTGTCCATCGCATCTTTTTTGGGTTGTCGCTATTGGAATAACTGTTCAGCTTCAAAACTAATTTGTAAATTGTGGGTATGACTTTTAGGAAATTGTCAGTGCAAAACTGGGCTATACTGAGTCATTTGGTTGTACATCACTTTTCTGCTCTATCTTATGCATTGAACAGGTTTAGCTATGAAAATGCAACTTTTTTCTTCTAGGCAATGCAATGCAATATTTCAAGTGGTTTTGGAATTGTGCAGAGAATACCTCTTTTTTTTAAAAGGGGTTTATAATTTGGAAAGATACCTAAACCAAGTAAAAGGAAATCTCCTTCAAGTCTTATAAACATGCTTTAGCTTTTAAGCACAAAAATAATAGAAGTGTAATACCATGTTTCCTGATCTAGATTTATTTTGATAAGCTTTGTGAAAACCTTGTGTGATCTGAATGCAGAGGAATTCAGATCTTGTATAAAGATATTGTATGCAACAGTGGAATACTGAAAAGATTTCCATGCATAATGGTCAGCATGAAAGCAGGTGGGCATAGAGGCAGAATATGAAACTGAGTGGATAGGCTTCACTAGTAGAATAAAGATAGAAGAGGTGTAAATAGTTTGAAATTAAAATTGTAGATATATAGTTACAGTGAGATGCAGAGACAAGAAAGGGCCAAAAGGAAGGCTATCATGATGTGGTAAGTAAACAGAATTTAGTAGAAGAAAAAAGCAAAAAAGTATGCTTTTGCTTTTCAGGTTTAGAAACAATTTCTGTACCATGGAGAGACTTTTGTGAGGTTGTCAATCCAAACGGCAAATTTTAGAGAAAGAAATTCTTTATTTACAAATTCCCACACTTAACCTACTTGGCAGTAGGTATGTAGAAGCATGAAAATGGAATAATGGTTTAAGGGATTTACAAAGTGTTACATTATATATTTGTTAGTACCATTGTAAGGATTAATTATAATACCAATTTGAAGCAATATTTAGTAGAGGTGGTGTATATATTTATAGAAAAAGTGTTATGGTATAAGGTAAAAGGTATAATTTGAGTTTGCCTCTTTTATGGGAAGCTAAACTCTGCTTTTAAAAGTACTCTAAATGAAAAAGTTAATGTATTTCCCAGAATATTGACCATTAGGATTCTGACAAGGAATACTCATTAGCTGTCAGACTGAAAAGTATAATTGAGTGTTTAAAGTTCAAATTAAAGAAGAAAACACGCATAAGGAAGAATAGTGGGAGGTGTCCCTGCCCATGGCAGGTGGGTTGGAACTAGATGATCTTAAGGTCCTTTCCAACCCTAACTATTCTATGATTCTATAAATAGGGTATCAGTCTTGGATGACCTTTCCTCTTTCTTGCTCTCCTCATTCTCTTTGTCTACTTTTTTTCTCCTTTGTCTATGTTCTTTCTGTCCTACATGTCAGTATAGTTTGTGCCTCAAAATAGTTGCAGCTTATTTTTGTTTCAAATGGAAACTGAAAAATGAAGATGGAGTTCTAGTGTTATTAGATATCGTAGGCATCAGTGAAAATGGAGGAAAATTCATGTAAGCATCTGAATTTAGCCATTTTCTGTTAATTTTTAAGAGTTTCCCTATTTTCATCTCATTTGAAAAAATACAGGTGATATCTGCTACTGGGAAATCATAGAGCTCTTATTCTTGGGCTTCAGTCAGAGAGATTATAATATAGAAATACAGTTGAATAATTAAGAACTGAGTTTGCAGGGATTGTGTAAATCACATTAAAGTGAGTCAGGTAGAAGCTGTTTTATTATAAGCTTTGTTATGGAATTTTATGTTTTGATTAAAACTTTTGTCTGAGCATCCTCAAGCATTTTTCAAATCATGTGTTTGAGCAACATAAGCCCTACTTTTAGCTGTAACAGTTACTATTGGGTAACCAATATTTTGCAGAGGTTAGGTAAATAATTTGTAAAGGCCAAATAGTCTGAAACTCTGGTCTTCCAGTAATGCTCCCATAATCAAGGTTCAGCTCAGCAGAACTATTTAATTTGTAATTTGTGTATTCTTTTGTTTGTATACAGATCCTGATCGAATTTTGTGCAGGTGGAGCAGTAGATGCAGTAATGTTGGGTAAATAAGTTGTTTCAAATAATAAACTTTGTAACATCTTAAAATTATAATATATATTGTAAGACTTGTTTCATATGTATATTGTTTTGAAATGCAAATATTTATGTAATGGGTGTGCTGTATGTGTCTAATGTTGGGGGTTTTAATTCAGGATTTACACCTCTCTCTGTGGACATTATAGTTAGATTAATTTTCTCTCATCTTTAAAGTATTCATTTACATTTCAAAACACATTTTTGTCTTGACCCTTTAAGCGAATGTGATGAGTTGTCCTCATATGCTTATTGAGCTCTCTGTTATAACGTAATCTATATGAGCCTTTCTCAGGTTCTCAGTCTTCCCCTTCCGTCTTCCAAATTACATTGTGATAATTTTTTTTGTATTGCATAAACCTTAAAGTTAGATTTTTTCTGTGTTTATTCCTCAAATTAGGTGGATGTAATAAGTAAAGGATCTAGTCTTTAACATCTCTGTGTACCACACAAAAGAACCAGTCTCTAAACTCTATAGCCTTTTCACAGTTCAGATAGGCAGGTATGCCTTGTTCATAATGAGGAGGGGGTTGGGTACAAGGGACGACATTATTAGTGAAAGGAGCAAGTATGTTAAGATAGAAATTTTTCTGACATACGATAAGGATCTGTCAGATTAATTAATTTTCACATACTTCTATACAGCTTGCTATGAACACATAATGCAAAAATGTTGCGCTTATTTCTGTCTCTTTCTCCTGTAGAGCTTGAAAGGCCATTAACAGAGCCGCAGATCAAAGTGGTGTGCAGGCAGACACTGGAAGCATTGAACTACTTGCATGAAAATAAGATCATCCACAGAGATCTAAAAGCTGGCAATATTCTTTTCACATTAGATGGAGACATTAAACTAGGTAAGCATCCTGCATATTAAAGTCTTTCCCAGAACTTTGCATGGTCTTATAATTGTATTTTCCTTAGGCTGTAGCTTGGCAGAATTCAGTATTTATCTATTTAAATGTCAGTCTAATAATGAGAGTGTTTTCAGTGCAAGGTTTGCTACAAAAAGTAAAAAAACTTGAGTAAATGTCATAACCATACTTGGCACATCTTTCAGATTTAAAAATTAGCAGGGGTAGGAGTCATACCAATACCTGTACTGGCAAATGTGCATAAACTGTCAGCCTTTACAGTGGCTTTACCAATGTCATAATTCCTTGACATAGCAGCTTGCATTCAGGTTTCAAACTATGTCTCTTTACATGATCAGCTGTATTTATTTGGATGCAAGTTACACAGAGGGTAAAGTCAAAGAGAATCAGATCACCACAGTGAAGTGGGGCTCTACGTTTCCCAGCCTTGCTACACACATTCTTTTTAAATGTAAGCAAGATGTGTCCAAATTCATAAATATAACCGCTACCTAACTTGTATTGATCACAGTCTCTCTGTAGGGGTATAGTGCATCATCTCTCTTAAGAAGTTCAGAATATTTAAGAACCTACTTTTGCTACATTGATCAGTTAAGTGAATCTATGCTGTTTGCATGGATTCCCTTGCAGATCATTACTTCTACGTTAACACTTGAATGTGCCTTTCTAGAACTTCATCCACAAAGTACATGTAACTTCACTGGTTACGGGTTTTCTTGGAAGCCTGAAAATTTAGTGATGGACTCAGTCTCATAGGCCTTATTTAAAAAAGTAATAGAGCCACTATCTTAGTACTACTGTAAAAGAAATCACAGATCTTAGCAAGAGTCTCATGGTCAGAGAGAGAAACATTTGTTTCTGTGGATTTTATTTGCCTCACATGACTTGGCTCCTCATACAGACTGGAACTATTTTAAGATTTTGTCAAGCTTGGCTAATACGCAGCACTGTGCAGGCTGTCCGGAGACATTACAGTTCAGATCATGGGGAGATTTCTTTCACACATATATTTATTGATGTATTAGGTTTGTTAATAAAGATTTTTAAAAAAAGATTTCATTTTGAAAAGTAAAGCATCCCTTAAATGAGCATTTTACTCCTTATAAACTATTTGTATTTTGGTTCTGGTCCATACAGGAATAAGTAATTCCTTGTTTTACAAATACAAATAATATTTACAAAACAAAGGTAAATTTCCTTCTTTGCATTTATTTGTATAAGGATTTGAATTTTATTATTTCTGTGTCTGTAGTCCCTCAAGGTTTCAAATTTTGCATTTGAACAGCTAGCTCTCCTTAGTCCTTTTTTCTTCCCCACAGAGTAAAATTAGGCTTCTGAAATGTTGAGTCCATTGAGTAATTTTGTACAGACTGTACAGGGGGTTGTACAGAATGAAGACATGTGGCTGTCTTGTCCCTTTGCTCTGCTCTCTAGATCTTCATGAAGTTACATCTATAATAAGCATATAACATTTATTTAAAAGTTGTCCTTTTTTTCTAAGTGAGAAATGTAGTGCTTTATAGACAAGTAATATTAATTGCAAAGACAAAGTTGATTTTTGGTTGGATGTTACATCTTGTTCCGCACAGCTCAGCAGTAGCATTATGTTTTATTATAGCAATGGAGAATAACATTATCATTATTGTTCAATACCTTTTATTAGAAATGCTATAGAATGTTGGCGCTCAATTATCAAAACATGTATTTTTGCTCTGAAACATAAAACATTTAAAAAATAGTTGTAAAATATAAAAATATATTCTCCACCACCCATTTAATAGCATTTTACTGTTTGCTTTAAGCGGATTTTGGAGTATCAGCTAAAAACACAAGAACAATACAAAGAAGAGATTCTTTTATTGGTACCCCATATTGGTAAGTGCACTGTTTTGCTGTCTTTTAAGTATTAACTAATATCTTAGTATTTACTTTGCTGTTACTATTACAAGCTTCATACAATATTGTGTAAATATATTTAGTGAGAATAGAATGCGCTTCCTAAAATGTTTCAGTGAGTTTATCTATTTAGAAGTTTTTTTGGGGTTGGGTTTTTTTTTTCCAGACTTGATAAAGAGTGTTTTTTTCCCAATGCAGTATTTCATTACTCTCTTTGCAGGATGGCTCCAGAAGTAGTAATGTGCGAGACCTCTAAAGACAGGCCTTATGATTACAAGGCTGATATTTGGTCTCTTGGCATTACTTTAATAGAAATGGCTCAAATAGAGCCACCTCATCATGAATTAAATCCAATGCGAGTGCTTCTGAAAATAGCAAAATCCGATCCACCTACATTAGCACAGCCTTCAAAATGGTGAGTATTCTGTTTACAACTTTCTCAGCCCAGCTTGTAGGTTTTGAATATGAGGTATGCCAAGTTATTTATTTGATAAACTTAATGTTCATGGACATAGACCTGTTGAACTTCATGGGACTAGCTTGATGCATAAAGTCAGGTATTTATTCTGTAGATGTTTGTACATCTATACATGTACATGTATACAGATAGTATAAGGAGATACATAGGTGGACTACGGTCTTTTTGTTGTCATTCTGTATAAAAGCTTTTATTGCTAATATTTGGCAGATTTAGCATTAAAATAAGCACAAAATAGCTTTTACAAATGCAGGAAAAGATCTGAAGACCATCTGAAAAACAAGATCAGATGAATGGAGACTAAAGTATTTTTATACTAAGAAAACATTTTTAAAAGCCATTTACTATTTGATCATTTTTAATATCTTTATGTGATTCAGTGATACAGCAGATGTGTTGTATTATAAATCCAGAGCCAAATGTAAACTCTTCTATTAATGGACAAATATTTTAAGGATTGTATTTGTGTTGCATTGGTCTTTGCATTCCTGTACTACCTTTCTGTTGTCCTAAATCAATAGAAGGACCTGGAGCTGCAGTGTTACGTGCATGTGAAAGCAAAAGAATATTTCACTGTACCACAAGACAAAAGAAGAACCCCTACCCGTTTGCTTTTTTTTTTGTGTAGGTCATCAGATTTTAAAGATTTTCTGAAGAAATGTTTGGAAAAGAATGTAGATGCAAGGTGGAGCGCGACTCAACTTCTACAGGTGGGGAGGGTTGATTATTCAGCGCCAGTGTTTAAAAGCAAGGAGATCTTGAACTTTTTTTAAAGCAGAACAGTATTATACTATATAAATAATTTCAAGTTAAGTGTTCAGACACAATGTGGTTTTAACATTGTTGCATTGATCTTTATTTGGTAAAATTTGATTAAATGATACCAAGTGCAGATCAGATTCGGCATTTACACGTTTTGATGTAATATAATTATTCCGCATAAGTATTTATACTTTGATACTTTTAGTGGAGGAAGGAGATATTTACATAAGTAGTCAATTGCTGACAGGTGTTTTAAAAGCTTTAGTGCTCAGCCTTCCTCTGTAATGCTGTCACTGCAGAATAGCTAAACAGGAATAGATGTGACCAGGTACGTTTGATTCTGTCAGCACGAATTTACTTTATCCAGTTTACAGCCAGCATATCTTGAGTACATTTAAGCAGCAGGGCCAAGCAGAGAAAGAAGATTCAGACAACAGGGGAAGAACAAGAAGCTGTTTCCTCTTAAAGAAAAATACAGAATTCTATTTCTTGAGAGGAAAAATTGTTCTAAAGACAAAGCAGAATATTTCTAGATAAAGCTTATCAGGAAATAATTTAACTCTGGAACTGGAAAAGAAATGAAGCTCATTTCCAGGAAAAATAAGCTCCTAAAAAATCTTTCTACTTCTATTCTTGGGATTGTGAAGCAGGTCAGTACAAATGAATTATCTGTATTTTTAGCAAGTTTGTTAGACTTACACAGTATATTTGAATACAAATGTTTTGATATTAAAACTTCTGCAGAAAAAAGTATGTCAGGACAGTTATGATTAATATTAAGTCTGAATCTTCCAGTTTGAAAGAACCCAAGTAACATTTCTCTGAAGTTTTCTTTCTTTCAAGTTACAATTTTTCTCCTGTTTACAATGAAGTCAGCACATAATATTGTTCTTATTTTTTATTTTCACAAGCATCCATTTGTTACTGTTACTTCCAATAAACCAATAAGAGAACTGATTGCAGAAGCTAAGGCTGAAGTTACAGAAGAAGTCGAAGATGGTAAAGATGAGGATGAAGAAGAAGAAACGGAAAATTCTCTGGTCAGTTTAAAATTTACTTTTCTGAATATGCAACTATTTTCAATCAGCCAGTGTCCAGTGCAGAGCTCGGCTCCTGATGTACTACCCAACATTTGCATCAGGTCTTTTAAGAATAACAACATAAATATACTCTAACCTTATTAAAAAATAAGTAATCGGCATTTTCAAAATCACCATGTTCTTAAACTCCTTAGGAACTAATAATAAAGAATATTAGCTAATAAAGACTGTTATCTTCATTTATTTTTGCATGTATATGTAGTATAGAATTTTAAAACTGAGTTTTATGTAAATGCTTTTAAGTCAAAATGACTAGATGAAAAGATAAACATGTCTTTGTATTCCAGAAGATGCTTAAAACATTAAGGTAGCTGTGGACCATTATGCTACAAACTGTCAAAGAAAAGGAAAAAAAGCAAAAGCCCCGTGTTTTACTAACACATGATTGCATTTATGAATGTATTTCTGAAGATTCTTACAGCACAAATTCAGTTCCTCAGAGGGCAAAGCCATGAAGTTCAGTGGTAGGGCAGCAGCTTTCAGAGTACGCAGGTATTTTGCTTTCTGACTTAACTGGCTCAGGCACTAATAAACATGGACAGTGACCAGTGCCACTAGTAGTAGCAATTACCTGCAATGGTAAAGAAGCCAAATGCATGTGCACAAGAACCACACCTCCATTTCCTCCTTGCCTTCACCACACTAGTCACATCTCCTGGTCAGTTTCCCTGTCCACCCCAGCAGATCTCCAAGCGTTCATTCTTACCAACTTCCTCCATGACTTATTCTCTATTTGCTAAGGCATTACCCGCCATCTCCTCTGCTGATTAGCTGCTAAGCCATCAGTTCCCAGGAGGGTTGGGAATGGTGTCCACCCTGTGACTCAATTTAAGTGTCTCAACACAAGCAGCAGTTTAGGAAATGTGAGGTAGATGCATTTATGTTATTTACTTGTGGTAGTTTTAGAAACTGCTTCAAGATCAGCACTAAGCTTCTACAGTCACATGAAATCTTTGAAATGTGCTTTTCAATTCAAAAGACCTGGGTTTTGTATGCTGTGGAGCAACCTAAAGTAGGAAAAGCAGGATGAAACCCATGCTTGTTACAATAGCTAACCCAGTATGTTCCCAGTGGCAAGTCAGAAGGCTGATCTGCAAATTACAGGGTTCTAACAGTAAATATAGACAGAGAGATATTGCAATCACTTTGAAGAGTGAAAGGGCAATTATGGTTAAAATGGTACTTTATTAGTATATTCTTTTGTAGATCTGTGTGCAATCTGATAACATTCACTCATGTTCCAGAAGCAGCAATTTCTACAGTGATGTAACTGTTTCTATTCTAGTTTCATATTGCCACTTAATCAGATCTGCTGGAGGTTTTCAATATTTTAATGGAGTTTCACAGTGATTAAAAAACAGATAAAATTTCAGGCATTCTTAACAAAGAGCCCAAGGAAAGATACTCTTTTTGATGAAGCAGGAGCAGGTCTTTAATCTTGCATTTTATCAGTGCTGCACTAAGTAAAGCTACACACGCAGCTTCTTCCGAGTCAAACTGGCACAGACACGTGACTTTCAAATCCAATTGTAGCTGGGACTACAGGGGAACTGAACCAGGTAAAAATAAGCAGCATGATTGGAAAAAGGCTCTTGAAGATCCTGTTAAGAGTGAGACACATGGCTGGCCATGGTCCCTTTCCTTCAACCCAGTATATTTTAATAAATTATAAGAGATGGAAGAGGGTTCTTGTGTAGTTGTTCTCTTCAGAGCCTCTGTGGAGTCCATGCTCTTGTTCTGTGGTAATACCAAGTGAAGTGCTCTGAGATTATCAAATTCCTATAACTCTGCCTGTAAATACAGTATCTCTATTCAGGTATTCTTCAATAGAACTGTGCTTTAATTATGTTAGAATATTTAATCATGTTAGAAAATCATTCAGTATTCTTTTTCCTTCAATTTTTTAGCAGTTACCTGCAGAGAAGCGTGCCTCCTCTGACCTAAGTATTGCCAGCTCTGAAGAGGATAAACTTTCACAGAATGCCTCTGTTCTGGAATCTCTTTCTGAGAAAACAGAAAGTAATGCAATTGAGGACAAAACCAGCACGATATTTCCAGATGGCAAAACAACTGGAGATGAATCTGAGGACATTAGGAAAATGGCTGATAACATAAGTGATAGTACTGTTGGTGATAGGAAAGTGCAGAATGGTTCTGTGCCAACTGGTGAAGGTGAGCAAGGCAAAATAGTGCCAGCTGAAAAGAGTACAGAAAGCCTGGAAAATCTACATGAAGATACTGAACCCCAGAAAGAAAGAAAAGAACTTGATGTAGTAACAAAATCAGAAATAAAGGATGAACCCCATCTAAAATCAGAGAAGGAAAATGACATGGTAACTGAACAAACAGAAGATAATAAGCTGAAAATAGTACCTGCAACTGAAAATAATGTAGAAACTGAAGAAGCCATTTCTAGTGAAACTGGGGAAAAAGAAGAGGAGAACAGAACAGATCTCTCTGAAAGTAAGGAAGAAAGGGTCCCTGCAGAAAATGCTACAGAGCAAAAGGAAGATAAAGGTGAAGCTCATAAAGAGGCTGTAAGAGACACCACTACAGAAACTGTACCTAATGCTGCAGATGAAGTGGCTGATGAAGAAAAGGAACTAGCAAAGCATGGAATTGACAACATTAAGGAGATAGGTGGTATTGCTGAAATACAGATCAGTGATGGGGATAAAATACCTGAGCCAGAGGATAAGCCAGTGGAAAGTCAGGCTAAGCAGGTCCATGAGATAATCAGCTCTGAAGAAACTGTATCAGAAAGCCAAGATAAAGTGATCAAAGTAGACAAGAAACTGTCAGAAAGTGAAAATGAGAACATTAGTAATGTAAGCAGCATGGAGATCAAAGACTCTGAGAAAGACGTAGACCACAAGGCAATACAGAGCAAGCCTGAGGATACGTCTGCTAAAATGGAGGATAAACTGACTGATACAGACCAAAATTCGGAAGAGAGAAGACCTGAGAATATCCAGGAAAACAATATTCAGATAGACAAAGAGCATTCAGAAGTTACTTCTGATGAAATAGTGAAGAATAAGCTTCAAGATACTGTCAATGAACAAGCTGATGATTCTGAAGTCACTCCAGTCCCCAGTATTAGTATTAGCACTGAAGAAAAAGAGAAGGTCAAAACAGATAATCAAGACAATACGGAAACGTTACAACAGCTAGAATCGGAGAATCTGAAGGAAAATGATGCAGATTCAGGCACTGGTTCTACGACTGATAACAGCAGCATTGATTTGAACTTGTCAATTTCTAGTTTCCTTAGTAAAAACAAAGAGACAGGATCAATATCTTTACAGGTAAGTACAATCAATCATATATTTTTTAATATAAAATTCTATGTGAGTGTGACTCTAAAATTATCTCCAAGTTTGACCTTTGCAACAAAGAAAATTACTGAGCAAGAAACTAGTATGACAAATAAATGCAAAACTTTATAGAAACCAAAGTGTTCTAAATTGCACGCTCTAACCATGTTTTGGATTGTGTGCAGTTATGCAGCAAAGCTAGAAGCTACAGAGCTGCCAAGTATTTTATTTTCATGCATAATTGTAGTTTAAAAATGTAGACTAATGAATAACAGGAGGTTTAACTATTAAAGGTGAAGAGTTATGAATGGCTCTAGTTCAGAGCTTGTATTCAAGATCACTAGTTCAGTGCCTTACTTTTGCACAGAATCCGTGTTTAACCGGACAAATCTCTTGTAACATCTCATCTTACACTGAATTCCTGTCACTTCCATGTTCTGTCTCTGTTTAGAATTGAAAGATCTAAGTCAGACAGTCTCTCAGGTTTGTTTATTCCCAACACGGTACTCCTGTGGTTGTACTATCATCAATACAACTATGCCAGTATGAACAAGCTTATTCAGAAGGAGCACATTTCACATTATGAACTTTATTTATATCTTTATACTAATATGATTACAGCCAGTATAGAATATTAAATGTGTAACCATGAGTTTGAAAAAAACAAAACCCAACTCAAAACAAGCAAACAGACAAAAAAAAACCTCAAGGAAAAATGCTAACTCTGTATAGCAGTGCTGAGCATGACTTCAGGGTGTTTGCAGTAGCCCAAACATAGTAGCGATGCAGTTTCAACTGGGGTCTCTCTTCCCTCATAATGAAACAAAGCAGCTCAGACAAGGGAGATTTGGCCAATTCTGTCAGGAAGAGCATCACATGATTTTTTTATTAATATATAAGAAATAAAAAAATGAACTTGCTGGTTTAATTTATTTCCAAGCAGAAGTAGGTAGGTGAGTAAATTGCTGTTCTGTTTCAGTACAGGCTTTCGGATTATCTTTTTTGGTGTCTGGGGAAATTACGGTCAAACACAAACAGTAATTGCAGCTGTCTCCAGCTCTTGAACATAAAACTGCATCAGTTCTGTTCAGGGTTTATCTAGATTATTTTTTTCTTCTGCTTATTTGGATGATCAATAATTGCAGTTTTCCCTTGCTGACTACAGAAAGTCTCAGTATATTAGAATTTTTCAAGTTCTCTTGGTTAGTGAGGTACCTGATAAGCAAAAACTCCTGATTGCCCTACAGTGGACCTTCACAGAAATATTTGAAGTAATTGAATATTAAGAAATAAAGGGAAAGGATGTAACTTAAATAAGTCCTGAATAACTTAGCCATGCTTTATTCAGGAAACTAGAAGACAGAAGAAGACTTTAAAGAAAACTCGGAAGTTTGTTGTTGATGGAGTAGAAGTGAGTGTAACCACATCAAAAATAGTTACTGAAAATGACTCAAAAAGTGAAGAAATGCGATTTTTACGGTAAGTGTTTTTAAAGTAAAATTTACAAGAGGTTAGCTTTTTTTTTTTCTGTTTAAATAAAAGCAGGGGACTAATGATCTTATTTCTGTAACATTTGGGTACTAATTTCAATTATTTTGTTAGTAAAAAGGAATGTGAGGTGTTTCTTAATAGGACAATCAATTCAAAACTAGTTTTACTGGACCTAAGTTGTGGATGCTTTTTTCGTCTTCTGTAGTTTTTCACTATTAAGTGTTTTTTCCCCATTATTAGGCGTCAAGAGCTGAGAGAGCTGAGGCTTCTTCAGAAAGAGGAGCAGAGAGCCCAACAGCAGCTCAGTAATAAGCTTTTGCAACAGCGAGAACAGATGTACAGGCGTTTTGAACAGGAAATGACAGTGAGTTTCTGGATTTTGGTGCCCTTAAAATATGACATCTTGATGGAGTAGGCAGAATACTTCTAGAAGCAATCAGATGTTTCCTTTTATGATGGCTATAGCTTAGGTTTCATGCTTATTAATAAATAGCAGTATTTTCCATTGTGGGGTGCCCGGCTTGTATGCTAGAACTCACCTACCCAGACAGTTGGTTATGGGCATCCTGTGGACAGCACTTCACTGAATGGAATTTAGTTTTGTCAAAAAAGATGCCAAATTGTTTTTACAGAATAAAAAGCGACAGTATGATCAGGAAATAGAGAATCTAGAAAAGCAGCAGAAACAGACAATAGAGCGCCTGGAGCAGGAACACACAAACCGCTTACGAGATGAAGCAAAACGCATCAAAGCAGAACAGGAGAAGGAATTGTCCAAATTCCAGAATATGCTGAAGAACAAAAAAAAAGAGGTAAGAGATAATGGTGATAATATAGAAAATGAGGAGTATGGGTATAGCAACAGCTGAGATTAGGTCTCTCAGAAGCCTTGTCAACCTTGTGCTGTACTGAGTTATGGAAGGGTTACTAGCAGCCAGTGTTATTTCTTTTGTCTTACTGCCTAAAGTGAAATACAAACAGCTAATGGGGAAGATTTACATATTGACTTAATGTAGAGAACACCACTAAGTTAGAAAACTTAATTTTTCACAGCATCTTTAATAAAGGATTTTCGGTCAAATCAAGACAATTGTTTTCTTAAAGATTGTGAAAAATATTTGAGGTTTTTACTCTAACAAATCCAGCCA
Source organism: Myiopsitta monachus (assembly GCA_017639245.1). Classification (NCBI taxonomy): domain Eukaryota; kingdom Metazoa; phylum Chordata; class Aves; order Psittaciformes; family Psittacidae; genus Myiopsitta; species Myiopsitta monachus. Next base: position 36,395,229 of record CM029926.1, read on the forward strand.
TAGCTACGTAGGAAATATGCATAAAATTAGTTTAGAATAAAAGAAAATGGTTTTGATTAGTACTGAGAACCACTTAGAGTCAAATGCTTTCTGTTAATTTGTTAGGCTTCTATTGAATGTGTGCTGTTGTTGTTTAGAATGTCTTTAAATGAAGCGCAGCAGTTACGGATTTAGTTTCCTTTAAAAAGGAAAGCCAGGAGGGAAAAGTCTGGATAACCACTTTTACAGTTAATTTAATGTGTGTCATACCCTTAAGGCAAAATGAATGGCATTTGACAATAGCACCGTATGCTATTAATTTGTTTGAATTAGACTAAGAGAAGGTGATGTGTTTCCATATGGGTTTTGCATCTTAAAAGCTGTTTCATTTCATTTGCAGATCAATTGTGTAGTGCTTGTTTGTATATAAATGGCTCTAGTGTTTGCTCTAATAGTTACTTAGACTCAGATTTCCATGCTTCTGCATAGAATGATCCTGTAATACAAAAGAACAAAAAATAATACAAGTTGTATTCAGTTTGAACCATATGCTCACATGTAAATAACAATTTTTCTTCTTTTGCGATACCTCTTGCATTTTTGAGTCTCTCTCTATTTACTGGTGATTGGGTCCTACATGGGAAAGCGGGAAGAATTTTACATATTGCTCTGAGCTAAAAGCAGTTCTTTCATGGAAACAGGAATAGCATGTGGTGGTTTGGACTCTTGTTTTCTGATGATGCTTCCACTATTGAACAAACAGGCATTTGTTTTTGAGTGCATAGTTTTGTATTTCATGCTTAAGGAGGCGATTTACAGTTCGAAGTCAAAATGCAGCTGCTGCTCTGAAGCTCCCCATGCTATACTGGAGCGTGCAATGTTACATGTTTATAATCCTTAAAAATAAATAAAGCACATCAGCAAATTAACAGATTAATAGTCAGTTGATTCAGCCAGGTTATATTTAGAATCTTTCTACTAATCTAGTCTAATTCCCCTTGGACTGAAACCCCCTTTGGCTGCTGAAACGTTCAGTTCCAGCACACGTGTTGTGGGAAGTTTCTTGAAAATATACTTAGTTAGTGGTGGCTTTTGCTTTTAAATTCTTCAGAACCAAACACAGCCAATTAATATTTTATTTGCTTGTATGGTTATTTTAAAGACATAATCTGTGTAGATGTCATTTATGGTTGGATTCGCTACTAATGGCATCTTATAAATTCATGTTTGAGACAGTGTCAGAAATAGCTGGTTTTCAGCGGAAGTTGTTTTAAACTTCCAACCATTTTCACAGCTTTACCGTGAGGTAAACATGCTCTCTAGTTCTTTTGATATAGTGCTTCAAGAAAATACCACTTTTGCAGGTGGTAGTTTTCTTTACTATTGACTATTATAGCTGCTGCATGAAACCACAAGCAAGAGATTGCCATTTCTGAGAGCACTGGGCAGCATTTGCATGCAAAAAGAGGCTGGCATATACCTCCTTTCTGCACTGCTGGCACACATAAAGCATGTATTATTCCTTCTCTTTTCATTAAGCTCTTTTCACTACTAACATCCCTGCCACTGAAGTAATGCACGCTTCCCGGTAACTCTAGTGCTTGACCTGTGTGTCCTGTGTTCACAATAATGCTTGCTGTGGAGAAAGTGTGTCCTTTTCGCCACCTTCTGCATGCTTATATACACTGTAGGTTTTATGTGAAGTGGAGAAAGCACCAAAAGAGCTGAGAAAAGAGCTCATGAAACGCAAGAAAGAGGAGCTTGCGCAAAGCCAGCATGCTCAGGTAACAACGGCAGCTTCAAGCTACTAAAATACAAAAGGCAGCAGTATTCACACAGCTTGATGATTTCACGTCTTGTTGTTGTTGAGTGAATATGGAACTTAACTCGAACTAACCCTACGTACTGCTCTCTTTCTTCAAGTACTCCCATGTCGCATCCCATTGAGTATACTGTGTAGAAATGTAGGAGCAGCAGTTCCCAGGTTTGTTCTGTTAAGCGTAATGTTTCATATGCTGTACTGAAAAAAGAGCAGTGTTTTTTCACAGCAAGTTTGTTTCCAGTGCTTTTATGAGTGGTAAGTACCTCATAGGTCCATCAAATTGTAAAGGTTACAGCCAGAAGTAAGTTTTGAGCGATGTAAGTGTAGGAGAGGAAAAGGTATATAATGTGTAAACATGAGGCATCCTGTTCATAGAAGCAAAACAGATTAGGTAAAATGGAGTTATTTAAATGTCAAAGTGTAGGTGTATGGCAACTTTATGAGACATCATCTATAATTTCACACCTTTAGACTTGCTGCTTTTATATGTCCCAGCTAGGAAGGGAGCTAGTGTTTTAAAAAAATACTGGCTTTGTGATGGCCACAGCTTGTACAGAGTGAGTTTGCACCGTGACAGAGCGTGTTTGGATGAGTTATTTAAGGACGTTTATGTGAAGGACCTGATGGAAAATAATAGCAACTTTGTTTGATTACGTGTTTAATTCATGAAGGAATTTCCCAGGATAGAATGTAACTCAGCTGCAGTGCTCCCCCCATGGCAGGGATATGTGTCTGAACTTTTTAAGGAAACAATTAAAAACCTGAATTCTCATCGTGCTTGTAGTGACTTGGATTGTTTTCTTTGCTGGTTTCAGTTTTTGAAGTGAGGGGTGTAAAGGGCAACTTTAAAGGTGAAATATCCTTACTTGGAATGTTAAGTGCAAGACAAGGTGCAGATGTTTAGTTTTCAACTATCTGGAACTTCTGTCAGTAACTACTTTAGTGTGATGAGCCTTGACAATTTAAATGTGTATTACTAACATACAGCAGATCTCATTTCTCCTTGTGTTTTTTTAAGAGCAGAAATGTATATTACATTATATTCTGACATAGGAAGTACATTGTGTCCCACAGGGCGTTGCTCAGGTTATGATTCAGTCTTTTCAGTTGTCTTCATGTACACTTTTCAACGCGCAAATGCAGGATGTAAGTCTTAAAATGCAAAGCAACAAAAGTTTTGTTACTCTCATTTTTCAGATGTTTTCTTCTGCTCTCATGTGCTGATCAATGTCACTGCTGTCCCTAAACCAGTTAGCAAAAATTCATGTGATTATGCACTATTGACAGTAAAAAGATCAAAATTACAGCAATTATTCAGTCTGGGCAAGACACTGAAGTTTCACACGTGCTATGTAATGCTGTTCTCTGGTGCTTATTAGTTGCTCAGCACATGTGACAAGCAATGTGTGGCTTCTGTGCTGTGTGTGCAGTGAAACCATGTATTTTTAAGATATCTGTTTTTAAAGTACTTACTGGGCAGAACCAAGTGGTAATTTTCAAAAGGCAGAATACCTTGCACTGTGTGCCTTTAACCCTTCAACATGTTCTTTAGTCAAGTCTGTGACTTTATTGTATGTGATATTTGAGTAGATGTGAGAAGTGGAAAGGCCAGAGTGCTTTCTGAGACTGCCTGGTTTATCTTCTAGTGGTAGCAAATCTAAAACTTAAGATCTATGATGTAGAGAGAGCAGTGATGGTATTTAAATGATTGAGTAGAGCTCAAACTCAATTGCTTTTTGATCGTGACTACATTAGAACAGCTTTCTCCCCTCCCCCTCCAAATCAAAAAACTCCTGGCAAATCAAACACTGTTAATTACATGTCTGCACCCTAAGAATAATAAGCTTGTAGTTTTCATATCCTTTTCATCTAGAAAGGGGAACAGAACAGTATTTTTTGTCAATCCCTGTATTTGCTTAGGTATGTCTGACTTCATTTACGGACATGGCCTTACAGTTCTTTTTCGTACCCTTACGTCTGTCACTGTCTACTTACTCCACCTCTAGTTTTCTGTTAGCTGGCTAATTGTAACCGCTCTCCACTGGGAGAGATGGCAGTCTCATCTATTAGTAACTGTCTGTGAAGATGAAAACCAGGATTCTCCTGGTCATAGTAAAAAGTTCGTTTAATGAACTTCTAATTCCATATGTTGCTGACAGTTCTTCTAGCCAGAAGCATAGGTTCAGTAAAAAAATCAGACAGTTCCTCTCATCATCTGTAGGCCAGTGCTGTCTTCCTGCCTCATCCCATCTCTCCCTTCCGATAAAACGTCATTTAACATTGCTTTGTTATGTATAACAGCAAATGCCTCAGCTGCCCACCTTGGCTCTCATAGGACACTGCCATCATCCTTCCTTTTGATCGTTATGTCATGGTAGAAACATCTGCTTTAATTTCTGATTCTCAAAGAGTGTGTGTGTGCATGCCTGCATGCTTGGAGATGCTTGTTTTGTTATTTGAAGTTGCAGAGATGAAAGACAACAGGGCATGGGAGGGGGATTCTTAGTGCTGCCTGCTTTTCATGGTAGGATGCAACAGAATGGTACACCTAAGGCAATGTGGAGGTAATACGGGGCTGCATCAGACAGATGGCAGATTGCTTTGTGAGGAGCCCACTCAGCTCTGGTGTGACAAGCTTGCAAGTCCTGCAAATGCAGTTCCTGCAAAAGCTGTTGGGTGTCTTCATAGCAGTCTTGCAGCACTCCCAACCTCAATATCTTTGCATTCATGACAAAAGACACAAATCTGAAACCCAACTGTATAAATAAATAGGCTTTAACTAACTATCCAAAGCAAAATTACCTAATGTACTTACATTTTCTTATATGCATTAATATGTAACCCTTGATATGATAATATCAACTTTGTATTGAGTACTTCACTGGCTTTGAACCTGCAGCTTGTTTTGAGGAGGGACAAGAGATGGAATGAATTGCAGATTGCTGGCTAGTTCATTGCCTTTGTTCTTACTTCTGAAGGTATTATTTAAACATTAAGTACACTCTTACCTACTCTCCACGTAGAAAATACAAGAGATTCATAATTTATAGCTGAGGCATGTTAACTCAGATTTTCATAGATGTATTTGCTTTTCATATATTGCTAATGCTGAGAGGAACTGGGAGTTTCATTAAAATGTCATGGGTTAGAAGAACACAATGTAATTAATTTGTGTTGGTTTTTACCAGGAGCAGGAATTTGTGCAGAAGCAGCAACAAGAGCTGGATGCATCTCTGAAGAAAATTATTCAGCAGCAGAAGACAGAACTAGCCACTATTGAACGGGATTGCCTCAACAACAAGCAGCAGCTCATGAGAGGTATCTGGCATTGGCATCTCTCTTTAAAAACAGACATTTGTGTTGTATTTCACTAAAACAATGGTCTGTCTTAAACTTATGAAATCAAAAGACCCTCATGACTAATCCAGAGCTGTAATGAAACATTTGCTAAGGATTTGTTCTTAAAATGCCCACATAGGCCAGTTCTAAACACACTGGCAGTTAGATTAGAAAGTATTACGTGGTACTTTCTGAACCAGCCTTCCTCTTTCTCCCAGCTCGCGAAGCTGCCATCTGGGAGCTGGAGGAGCGACATCTACAAGAGAAACACCAGCTCCTCAAACAGCAGCTCAAAGATCAGTACTTCATGCAGAGACACCAGCTGCTTAAGAGGCATGAAAAAGTCAGTGTTGCCTTTGACTCTTTCTTTTGTGTGTTGTAACAGAGGGGTTTTTTTATGAAGTAGTCTTATGATCTCTACTGGTAGCTGTTTGCTTGCACAGGAAGGACCCACATAGTTATTTTAAAGCTCTGTAAGTGGTCATATATTTCCCTTTTGATTCTCAAAAACCTAAGCCAATAACAACATCGACCTTTCTTTATTTAAAAATAGCAAATTCTACTTATACACTTGTGTTTAAGTAAGTCTACTCATTAGTACATAATTCTGGGATTAAGTGAGCAGAATGAACCCGATTAGCTTTTGGGCAAGTAGCTGATAACTGTCTCTGTGGCTAAACCCTCTGAAAGCCCAGAAGACAAGACTTGTATCCCACAAGGCATTTTTGTTTTTCATAGAATATGCTAAACAGAACAGTTCAGTGTTTGGAAACATAAAGCCAGTGGAGAGTTGTTATGGGATCTCCTTGGTGATTGGAACATGAGCAGCCTCCCCTGGAGGCTTGTTTTTTGTGTGGTTGGGTGTTGCTTTTGCAACAAACCAGCCCTTCACAACTGCAGTTGTGGAAGTTCAGTTCCACACAGATTCTCCCTTTGAACCAGACTTTTAAAAATGCAGTTCAGGAGTTGAATAGCCACTGGTGAAATATAAATGTATGCATTTTCAGTAGAGTCTTAGAGAACTTCATCTGGGTTGGGCATGATCCAGAGCTTTCTGGAATAAGCTCCCTTCCTCCCTGTTGATATCACTAGCACCTGGACTGGTTTCTCTGAAAGAAGCTGACTCAAACAGCATGCCTATTGATGAAATGAGGTGCAAATATATTAAGTAGTTCCTCTGTCATGTTTCCATATGGTTAACGTTTTAGGAAACAGAACAAATGCAGAGATATAATCAACGCCTGATCGAGGAGTTAAAGAACAAGCACACTCAGGAAAGAGCCAGACTGCCTAAAATCCAGAGGAGTGAAGCAAAGACTCGAATGGCAATGTTTAAGAAGAGTTTAAGAATCAATTCACTGGCCTCTCCAGACCAAGACCGTGAGAAGATTAAGCAGGTTATTAATCAAAACAGTTTTAATAGTGTAGATGCTTAAAGCAAAGTGAATGTGAGGACGGGATGGAGTGCACTCTCAGCAGGTTCACTGATGGTACAAAACAGGGTTGATGCCCTGGAGAAGATCATAGAATCATAGAATAGTTAGGGTTGGAAAGGACCTTAAGATCATCACGTTCCAACCCCCGTGCCATGGGCAGGGACACCTCACACTAAACCATGCCACCCAAGGCTCTGTCCAACCTGGCCTTGAACACCGCCAGCAATGGAGCATTCACAACTTCCCTGAGCAACCCATTCCAGAGCCTCACTACCCTCACAGTAAAGAATTTCTTCCTCATACCCAATCTAAACTTCCCCTCTTTAAGTTTGAACCCATTACCCCTTGTCCTATCACTACAGTCCCTCATGAAGAGTCCCTCCCCAGCATTCCTATAGGCCCCCTTCAGATACTGGAAGGTCTCCATGCAGCCTTCTCTTCTCCAGGCTGAACAGCCCCAACTTTCTCATCCTATCTTCATATGGGAAGTGCTCCAGTCCCCTGATCATCCTCGTGGCCCTCCTCTGGACTTGTTCCAACAGTTCTGTGTCCTTTTTATGTTGAGGACAGCAGAACTGCACACAATACTCCAAGTGAGGTCTCACGAGGTCAAGAGGATGTTGTCCTTCCCCTGGCACTGGTGAGGTTCCTCTGGAGCACTGTGTCCAATCCTGGACTTCCCAGCACAAGACAAACATGGGTTTACTGGAGCAAGTTCCACAAAGGGCCTTGAAGATGACTGAGGGACTGCTGGGTCTTGTTATAGGAGGAGACACTTACAATACCTGCGACGCTGCAGCTGGAGGCAGGAAGGCACAGGGGTGTCACCCATGTGTATAAGTACCCATCAGAAGGAGTAAGAAATACAGAGAATCCAGCGTAACATAAGCGAACGCTTTCTTTAGTGTGAGGGTGGTCAGACACTAGAACAGGTTGCCCAGAGATGTTGTGGAGATACTTTGAACCCAGCTGGACACAGTCCTGTGCAGCCTACTGCAGCTGACCCTGCTCTCAGCCAGGGGGGTTGATCTTTGCAGGACCTTTCCAATCTCAAGTGTTCTGTGGTTCTGTGAAATACTTTTCAGAATGCTTAATTTTTGCGAGCTTTTGAACTAAAACTGCAAGGTTTTGTTCTTTCAAAGGGAATGTAGTGAAGAGGTTTAGAGGTTTGCTTTCTACTGATGCGCCAAAGTCCCAAATCTTTGATTCATAGCGTGAGCACTGGAAGGATAAATAATCTGGAAGAACCAGACTCCAGTAGGTGTATAACACCAACCTTAACTGAGACTTGTAGCAACGCTGCTGTGTCACTTAGCTTGAGAGGAGATAACTTGAGGAGCATGGAAGTGAAATGTGCTGTGTTTTAAGGAAAAATGGGAGTGCAGGCATGGGATGATGGCATATAATGATGAGAGATGGAATGATGAGCAGAACTGTGAGGATATTCCCTTTGTAAGAATTTAAAAAAGACTAAAGGAAGTATAGTTACTGTTTACATCTTTTAAAACTATTATGCTGTGTGTATTCATTCTGTTACATCCCTTCCTTTGACTTGTGTAAGCTGTTGTATCTAGAGGCACAATATAAACTGTCTTTTTATTATGCATTTTAGTTTGCTGTTCAAGAAGAAAAGAGGCAGAAGAATGAGAGACTGGCTCAGCATCAGAAACACGAAAACCAAATGCGGGACCTTCAGCTGCAGTGTGAAGCCAACATCAGAGAGCTGCATCAGTTACAGGTTAAAAATAGATGATATTATAAATGAACCTTTAGCAGGAAGACTTGGGTTAATGACAGATGAAGGCAATGCAGAAACATCTTTTCCTTCATGTTTTAACTTTGCTTTCAAAGGCCTGCAGCAAACCACTTAACCAGATCCAAATACTTGCAATTAATGAAGAATCATTTTAAATGCAAGACCAGTATCAACCAGAAGCAGATGATCACTTCTAGACTATCAGGTTCCTAGTGCTATTTTCTGTGGCAGCCTTTCCTTTTAACCTGATTCTGCTGAGATGTCATTCATCAGAACAGAGGCAGGCAGCACCAGGCATCGCCCACAAGACATTTGAGGCAGTACTTGGACTAGGGAGGCTTTTACCAAGTGCAGGCTGCCTTTTGTACTTGAGCTTCTGGAAGGTACTTGGAAGGAATTCTCTTCTTGCAATGCGGCACTTGTAAAAGTCGCTGCTGTTTCCCAGAGACCAGGTCTCCTTTTACGTTGTATCATTTTTTTTTCTGTTTCAGGGACAGTTTTGAAGCATTAAATGATCATCTGCTGATAACTTCTGCGTAGGGAAACCTTCCCATGACCAGTGAAGCTGGTTCTACTGTGTGCACTTACGTCCTCGAGCACAGTCACCGACTGTGCCACTAATACACCTAGTAAATCCCCAAGTACCGTGGGAGCCTTGTGGGAGTTTCAGCTCCAGTAAAATCAAGCAGATTAGGGCTACACTGAGCTTCACCAGGAAAAACTGGTCCCTGGCTACGCTCCGGTCTGGCCATGTGCTTGTCAGTTTTGTTCCTGTGATCTTGCACTGTGGATCAGACCCAGTTGGGGCTGGCACCCTAGAAACAAGGACATGGGTTTAGAGACTGCCAACTGCTCTTAAAAAGCAAATATTTGATGTAGCCAAATACGTAACTTCTGTTTCTCCCCATGCTTCACAAGTCCTCTGAAAGATCAGCAGCTGCCTGTGTGCCTCACTGAGAGGAGTGTGAAGCTAATGCGTGGCTTGGTTGCCCTTTTCCATCTCATAGGGCAATTCCGAGGCTGCTTCTGTAAGCTCATTTCTCCCCTCTCTAAGTCCTATTTGTTAGTCTTGAGCTCGTTGGCACCAAGAGTTGAAATACTTCCAAAAACCTACCTCCTTTTTAATGTAATTGACTTTAATACATTATACAAACTGTCTTTAGAAATCAAAGCAGAAATGCTGTATGACCTTGAGAAGCATCTTTGGCAACGAAACACAGTTTTGAGTAACACTGTTGGCTGCCGCCCTAATGATATTTCAGAAGTATATTTGGACTTGCAAGTATTTCTTATCTCAATTGGTTCTAATGGAAAGATCAGCTTTGGATAATGCAGGCTCGTAACATACTTTTATCTTGTAATTATTCACGTCACTATTTACAGGAAATAAGCTAATTAAAAAGAATTAGGACAACATATGTCAGTGTACAAACGTTGAGTTGCCTAATCTGAATTAGTTTTACATAAGGATTATCTTTATCTTGTTTCAAGAATGAAAAATGCCATCTACTGGTTGAGCATGAGACGCAGAAGCTAAAAGAGCTGGATGAAGAACACAGCCAAGAACTGAAGGAATGGAGAGAGAAATTGAGACCAAGAAAAAAGGTAAATCAGAACAGTTTGTGAATTGGAAAATCAAGAGCTGGATCTAGCAAATATAGACCATACAGAAGGTAGTGCAGAGGAGGAGACCAAGCCACTGTACCAAACTGCTGCCCTTCATTGCATAATAAAAGATATTAAAACAACATCAAATGTGCAAAAACTGAGCAAAGGGCAAGTGCAACAAGAAAGGCTTCTGTGTTACCAGCCCCTGACTGTTCCTTCTTGCAGCTTGTGTGTGCATATTTGCATGTGAAACTCGATAGCTGGAGGTAAATCTGGGTTTGGGAATGTATTTCAGGAGCCAGTAGGCTACTACAAAAACTGAGGCTGGATAACAGGTGGTGGAGGTTGGCTTTGGGGTTTATATTTAATGTTCAATAAGAGATTTTCACGCTGTTTGGAGTGTGTCCTGCAGGAAGATGGTGTCCTGAGCTTCCCCTGTCTTGGTTGTCGTGCAGTTTCTGAATTGCCTGGTGTTTTTATTGTGATGGGGTGTGAAGTCACAGTGTTCTGTCAGACAGAATGGCACCCGTGTGATGGGTTTCTTGTGCTTATGCTCCTTGTGCTAATCCCATGACAATCTGATTTTGATTGTAGACGCTGGAAGAAGAATTTGCCAGGAAACTGCAGGAGCAGGAAGTTTTCTTTAAAATGACTGGAGAATCGGAATGCCTTAACCCTTCCACACAAAGCCGGATTTCCAAATTCTACCCAATCCCCAGCCTTCACTCCACTGGCCCCTAATTCCAGGAACTACTGTAGGTTATTTCATACTTGGAATTCTCCATCCTCATCATCTAACCCGACTGGATCTGCGGTGTACATCAAAGGACCTCGTGCTCTTTCTTTTCAGTGGAGACAATCAGTGTCGGGATCCGTTTCTTTACTTCTCTGAACAGAAGAAAAGAGGAAAGGTGTTTGTGTATGATGGTAATGTTGTGTCCTTCGGATGTTTCAAGAGTAACTGGGGTTTTTATCTTGGTCTCAAAAAGTAACTTATAGACGGTTTTGACTTTAAGCCTAAAACATTGTTTATACTCTTTCTGATCACAAAAAGAAACGGTTTCTCCTGTGAGCATTTAAACAGTGTAATATTGGTTCTGCTACTGTGTTCTTCAGTGTCTGATTTCTCCACAAGAGAATTCCACAATTGAAACTGCCGTGGGAGGTTTAAAACTCTGTAATGCTGAGCAGTGTCTTCATAGCAAGGACTGAAACAAATTACTCAGAACATGCCAATCATGAGAGAAAGAAACCCTTATGTTTAAACCTGACTGGTAAAAGCAAAAGCCTTTGCAGCCTCTTTGAAAAGAAACCTCTGGCATGAATTAAACTGAGCTGATCTCCATGACATATTTTGTCCATTAATTCCATAATAAAGTGGGGTGCTAGTTTAATTAATACAGTGCCTGAAACAGATATGCTGAACCTGGCAACAGGGTGGCATTTCATCATTTAAAGAAACATAAACTCCTTAGCATTGTTGTTACTGTACAGAACAGAAGATTTCTTGCTGCTACTGCCATTTTTGTTGTAAGTCCTCACCCTAAAGTATTTTGCACTAAAATATGTAAAGGTGAAAGAAATGCTAACTTTAAGGATGCACAGTTTGTTATTTTCCTTTGCTATTCCAGGGGGTTAGTTCTACAAATTGAACACTGTAGAATGTCTTTTTTAGGAAGCGGCGTGCACCATGCACGTGGTTTCTCTAACTGAACCTGCAATGGGTAGAGCCATTTTTCTGTTCTTACCAAAGCCTCTTCATTTAAACTCCATCGGGCAAGTGGAGCTGGGTGGTCATATTTATAAATACCCACGGCTAAGTCTGATTTGGTTTAGAAGTGTTGGATCTGATGGGGTTTTTTTAGTCATTTTATTTTATAGAAAGATTTAAGTTAAGTATATAGACAAACTACGTAATGAAGCTGGGTTTTTGCTTTCGTGTTGCCACATACTAACGTAGGCAAGTTTTGTTTTTCATAGACGTACAATAAGTTATTTACCTGACTGATGTGCAGTGGGAAAAATCGGAGATGTAGGGGCAATACAGCTCTGTTGGGTCACTTTTACTGCACTCTTTCGGTGGTTTGAGTCATATCAAAGCAGCGTTACCACCCGTGCTTTGGTATGCTGGCGTTCAGCTTGTGAAGTAGTACTTGCTTTCTGTCCTTTTGAGGCCTGACTTTTCGGCTGTTTGGGTATCAACCATATGCGTTCTGTTTTGCTGGCTTGTGTTAAACGTGCAACTGCTGACCGTTACATGGCGTTCATTTCATGGGAACAGTATTGATGCATGTGAATGAAGTCATAAGTTAACATAGGACTTTAATCAGATGTGGCTGAACCCTTGGATGCTGAAATCCTTGGACATTGAAGTGTCTTCATTGCCCCCCTCAATGAAGACTCTTAATTTACAGCACAGGAAAAAACAGCTAATTTGGAAAATGCATGTTTTAATTTAAATTTTGTAACTTTTTGATAGCATAATTACTTTATAGCTAGCCTTAATTCCTGGCATTTTATTATATAACTGTGTATTGTGTACTGTTGTAAATTCACATACCATATCTCTAGAATGTTACCTAGTGCTGAATGCAAAGTTCTTTACGTTGTTCTTTCAGGAGGGTGAAAAGAGCCCCTGAAGGCCTTTTTAAGCTCCACCGTCATAAATCGGCTGTTACTAAAGTAACATTAAATAATCCTCATCTTTAACGGAGTTTGGTGGCAGTTTCGTATGAAGTAGGCTCCGTGCTTTCCTCGGGGAGCAGGCAGGGCAGGCACATTTCCCCTCCTGGATTATCTCTACCTTCATCCAGGTTAGATCCTTGGTGGGAAGGGTTAATCCTCTCCTTACACCTTCGGCAGTTCCAGTGATAACTTGCTAATATATATTGACAAACTGTTTACCTCGGTCTAAATCTCATAAGTGTTTTACTTGAAGACCCTTTTCACACCGGCCCCAGCGGCGCGGTCTCATAGTGAACTGTAAGTATTTAGGTTCTGCGATGGAGGGAGGGATCGAGTGCAGAAGTGGGTACTGGGTCAGGTCTGCAGGTGTGGAGCACTGTGAACTGTGCTGAGGCTTGATAGGGAGTGTGAAAAGGTGTTTTTCTAGGGGATTACAGGAGCTAGCCTGGGTACTTAGACATTTAGACTGATAACATTGGGGTTAAGTACTGCAGAACCTGAAGCAGGGGTACAATATTGTGTCAATGTCAGAAAATTCAGTTCAAATTAACTTAAGTCTCGCAGAGGCCTGGAAGAGATCTTCTGAGATACAAAATCCAATCTGTTTTGTATCACATCACCTCCCTTTAACAAATGTGAGGAGCTCCATCTCCGCTGTAGTTAGGTGTATTTTCCCTCACAAAACAATGCACTTTGTTGCTCAGTGTTCAGCAGATCTCATTTCCCCCCGTGCCCTTCAAAAGACAAATCAGTATTTACTCCCTTTGTGTTTTACATCATAAATGCCGCCCCCAGGAAAATGAACAAAGGCAGTGAATGTGGGAGTTGCAGTGCACTATATTGGTTAGCTGTCCTGTATTTACAGCTGCCTCTGGCAGGTTCAGCCCTCACAGCTCATTCTTCCTGAGCTCTGAGGGCAGATTTTGGCACCTGCAAAGTCAGCTTTGTTGGGATAGGGCCTTGGAAGGGTGAGAGCCACTGGCTCTGCCCACGTCCTGACCATTACGAGGGCTCAGCTGCTTGCAGGAACCTCTGCCTATGCAGCAGTGCTGGCAGCCCTGGCGGATCTCTGCCTGGGTGAACCTCGCATGGTCGTGCTGCCCCTGCGCTTCGGAGGTCCTGCATCTCGAATAAATGGGGCATCTCTCCCGGATGGCGCTGGCTGAGGTGGGGTTACCAGTGAGGAGGATTCCAGCTGTGCCTCAGCCTTGGCCTCCTGGGGCCCCAGGGGAGCTTTGCTTCACTTTGGTGAAGGGGGAATATTCCGGGGTCTGTTCCGCTCAGATTCCCATAAAGCAATTGTGTTTGTAAGCACTGCTGAACACAAGAGCAGTGTGTGTGGCATGAAGAGTCAGGACACTGAGGTCGTTAGGATTGATTAAATAGCTCCTGATTTATTAACACCTGAAGGAAAACTGGAATTGACACCTGAATTCCAGTTCAGAGGCAGCCGCACCGCACTGTCCTTACCCCAGTGGCGTTCACTCCCAGTGATTTCTCACATCGCTTTTAAAATACGGATACTCATTCCCAGCAGCATCCTTTTTTCAGACAATGGCTTGAGCTAATACCCTCTTAAACTTACATCCATGGATATTGATTATCTGATCCATGACAGGGTTTCACAAGTATCCTTCTGTCCCAGAGGACTTTCTCTATTATAACTCCATGCTACTGAATTTGTAATCTCAATAAATAGGAAACTTAGCACCTTAACTAAAACAGAGCCAAGCAATGCAGTGATGTACCATCGCACCACGATGTCTTACATGGCAGCAGTATCACATAGGAAGCTTAACTTGATTCTCCACATGAAATACTTGCAAGGCAGATACTCTTAAGGTTACTTTGGTATAGGAAAAATAACACTTTTTTTAATCCAGGCCCTTAAATGCACCTTTATATAGCCTGGCTGTCAGAGCTGCTGTGTAGTTGCAGCTCTGAAGTGCTCCTCATGCTGAAAACCAGGGAACAGACTTCACTGTGTGAATAAGCTCAGTGCTGGTTGCTTCCACTGAGCTATTGCCCTTTGGTTACTCTGCCTTGGGGAAGAGAGGCAAGGTTTTGGGGGCAGTGGCTTTGTGGTCACTGGAGGAAAGGGCAAGGAGGAGCATGTGGGACGGTCACTGTGTAGGTAACTTTCTGCTTTTTATGTCAGCATTTACAGTCTGGTCATTTAACTTCAAATTCGTCACTTCTGGGTCTCAGACTTCCTTGAGTTGATACATCCGTGCACGTTTCCCATTCCCAGACCACTTCTGCTGTCTTTGCAGCACATGCGAAGCAAGGTCAGAGAGAATAAACCTTCCTCATTCAGAGGCAAGGATGCTGTGTTGGTTCTCAGTCTTAAAAAAGGTGAGAACGGATGAAGGGGAGGAGGAGGCAAAAGGAGCTTGTCAGCGTTCCTCTATATTGCTTGCAGAGCTCTCAGTTGTTCTCCATCCCCTTTCTCTTACCTCATCCTCATACTGCATTTCTGTAGGTACTTCTGGCATTAGGTGCCAGAGCAATGAGACAAACCTCTTAAGAACGTGCTCAAAGCCATGGAAGCTCATGCGTAAGGGCTCATGTGCTTCCGCTGTACCAAAAGCAGAAGGGAGTGGCTGAGCCCAAAGATGCTTTAGTTTGTCAAAGTCTCTTCTACAGTTCCCAAGGTAGGTGGTAAAGCCTCTTTCTTACAAATTATCAATACTAAAATGGGGGAAAGAATGGAAACTGGAAAGGGACATTGAGTGAAATCTGTGATGTTGAACTCTCACACCCATTTCCTATAGGAAAGGGAAGCAGGGGGGGGGGGATCTGCTGTGATCAAGTGTACACTGAGGCATCCCCACCTCATGTTGTCCCAGCCATTTGCTGCATGTTTTGTGTTACCCGCAACCCCAGATGAATTTTGCCTTACAGAAAGCAACCAAAAATCAGGGGATGGATGACTTAACTGGTTGAGGGTCTCCGTACGTACAGCTCATGGAAGTGAACTTGCAGTAGCAGCCATACACCAGTCTTGGGTTGGTTTATTTTTTTCTTGTCTTGTTTTTAAAAGTAATTTGATTTCTATGGCTTTCTGTAGAATATTGTAATAATTCTGCTGTAAATACAATAAAATCACAGTTTGCTGAGCTGGCCTCCGGTTTGCTGATGGAAAAGTTGCATGAAATACACGTGATGCTGGAGTGAAGGGGACTTTAAAATAAATGAGGGTAAAAAGTACTGCAGGTTGTGCAGTGTGTGGCTGCCTGTCTGGAATAGCCCAGGGCAGGAGGGCAGATTGAGCACAAGCCTAAAAGGATGCTGTTTGCAGTGACTGCTGTGCCCTGTCAGTGGGAATGCAACATGGGGTTGCATGACAGCCACCCTGACCCCTTGGGTACAGGCGAAGAGGTGAGGAACTGCTGTTTGGCAGCAGAGCCCCCCTCAGCAATGGTCCAGGCTGAATGATGAAGCAAATGAGAGGCTGTGCCTGTGGGGCCTCAGCGCTCTGAGCTGCCCAACCCTGTCTCACAGCACAGCCTGCAAGCACAGTACGGCTGTCCTGAGTAGTACAGCATGCACACACCGCTGCTGTGCTTAAACATGACAGCACAGGGCTGTTGGTGTTGTTTTTAAACGAGAATTAAAAGGCAAGGTCTCCACAGAGCCAGGGAAGGTATAAATCACCCAGAAGGAGGCAGGCTTTATTGGCAAACAAGCTGTATGCTCTGAGAGCTGGCCTGGTTCACCCAGGCCTTCGCTCTGAACACTCCAACACTTGACATTAGTAAACCTGGACTGAAAACAAGCAGTTCAAGCAAGGGGTTGTGGGGTTTTTTGCTATAAAAATGAACCACTGACCTGCTATGGCCAATCCCTGGAACTAAAGTAGCACCTCAGTGTGTGTGTGCAGCACGCACGGCCCCAGGAACACCGTAATGCTGATGTGGTGTCACACACGTGGTAGCCAGGCACCGTGCTGCACTGAAATGCCATCCTCTGCCTTGTGGTACCTTACAGCTCAGCCATGGCTCAGCCCCTAGGCTCCCCCAGCTGAAATACGTAAGCTTTACCAGCAATGCCTCACTGCAAGGAGGAAGGCAGTGGCACCCTGGGACAACGTGCAGAGGCTGCTGCTAATGGGACTGGCACCTGCTGACACCTGAAGCAGCAGGTCAGCATGGGCTTGGCTCACACTCCTGTGCTGGGAAACAGAACAGCCACCAGCACCACCCAGCTGTGTCTGCCCATGCTCACAGTGATGCCCGATGCAACGATGCTCACGCAAGCCTGGGTTGGGAAACACACTTTAATTGGGCAGTTTAGATTAAAAATATTCCCCCACCCCACTATTTTTAAAAAACAATACAAAAATACTTCTAGAAAGATCAAATTCTGTTTAAAAGTGCTTCAGTTCGGTCCCTGTGCATGTCACGTCCTGCTGCGCTGCTGTGAACAGGTATTGCAAAGCATGTGCTGACCCAGGCAGAAGCATTTGCATGTGCTGTACCCATCACTGTCTGCACCCCTCCAGTAACAGCTTCTCCAAGGAGCTGTGCTCAAGAGCAGGTTTAATGCACCTGGAGCATTAAACCTACTCCCAAGGCCAGCTGGGTGGGCATCGCTTTCCAAAGCAAGTCATGGGCTGGGGTGATTGTCCTGTGGGCTGAATCAGCTCTTAAAGGCATGTGTTTGATGGGAAGGGATGCTTTCTCTTTTAATTTATGCTGGATAGTTGGCTGGTTGTTAAAATAGGATTTTAGATAGCGGGGAGTAATACAAGAAGCCTGGACTGAGTGAGACAGACAGGGCTCTCTGTCAGCCCACAGCTCGGGAGCTTGGGATGCTAAGCCAAACATCAGCAACAGCAGCAAATACCCACATCAGGGCCATACCTGACACGTAAAAGAGCCATTCAAAGCTCTGCAGCAACACCGAACTATCAAGCCTAAGTGGTTAGCTGATGGGCAGGGATGTGTTAGCTTCAAGGCAGTGACGACTCAGGCTAATTCTCTATAGGCTGCTGGGAATTCTGCCCAGTGCAGAACTGAGCTGCTGCTTTCCTCAAGCCCCAACATTTCTTCTTTTTCTTCTGCCAACATACATTTGTTCACCTGGGGAGAAGAAAGTCAAAAGGAGAGTTACTTGAAAAGTTCATGTGGGGTAACAAAGACAAAAGACCCCAAACAAACATCTGGGGCCGTGTGGGTTTTCCAGCAGTTCCCAGAGATTCCCTGGGGAATCCTCCCCTCCCCAACAGGCAACCCCTGCTCTCCTGGGGATGGCAGATGTTCATACCTTTCTCTCCTTTCTCTCCTTTCGGTCCCCTGTGCCCGTGGCGTCCTGGTGGGCCCATTGGTCCAGGATCACCTGAGGGAATGAGGAGACCAAGTTTGCCCTTGGGCATGGCTGCCCCACCAACAGGGACAGGCCAGGGCAAGGAAGAGCAAGTCCTGCTGAGATCCTGAAGGTGCCACCTCCACTGTGGGGAGGCTGTGACCTTGAGCAGCCCTGTGCCAACTACCTCTGTGGACACAGGGCTGCTCCCTGGCTGTTAGGAGGCTTGAGAGGGAAAGGATGGCAAGCCTTACCTTTGGGTCCAGGATAACCTCTCTCCCCTTTTTCACCTGGTGGTCCCTGGATGGCACCATATGCTGGAGAGGGAAATAAAGGAGAGGATGAGTGAGTGGGACAAACCACTTGCAAGGGGCTCTGTACCCTCAGAGCAGCAGTGAGTCACTCTGGAAGGACATTTCTCTAGGTCAGATGGGATTAGACTGACGGAAAGCAAGTTCTGGTTCTGGTCCCAGCAAAGTCCCAGGGCAGGGCATGATCCCATTTCACTGGCACTGCTCTGCCACCCTCTGCAAGTCCTGGCTGTCACCAGTGCTGGAGCTGGCCCACACTCAGGGAGGGGACTCTCAGCACAAAGTGAGCTGCTGGCTCCTGTTGCTCTACACATGCCAGCCCAGCCATGGTAAAATTGGCCACAGGGGTTGCAAGCACAGTGTGGCTTTGGGATTTGGGATGAGTTTTCTGCAAGTAGTGGGGAAATCCAATGCCTTCCTAACGACGAGACTGCACCTCCCCAGCAAGGGAGGAATGGGATGGACAGACTACCTGCCTCCAGCTTTGTATCTTAGCAGTATTTCTGCAGCGTGCAAAGGTGAAAAGATCACTGGGTCTACAAAAGGTTGGTGATATCTCACATGCATGAGCCAGAAACATGAAGTCAATATGTCACTTACTCCTAAAGAAGTCCATGAGGTCCGCAGTGACGTTGCCATAGGCTGCAAAGACCCGGCTGATGCCAGGAGGACCAGGAGGGCCTGGGGGACCTGCGGGTCCCTGCGCAGTGTAAGACATCAGGTCCTGGAGAATACCTTGGCCTAAGGAATTAAAGATATCGTTTGAAAGGAGCTCTGGGAAAAACAGGCTGGATGCTGAGGCAGGAAGGTGTAAGGGGGAGGTGGAGCTAGCAGGAAGGG
Source organism: Myiopsitta monachus (assembly GCA_017639245.1). Classification (NCBI taxonomy): domain Eukaryota; kingdom Metazoa; phylum Chordata; class Aves; order Psittaciformes; family Psittacidae; genus Myiopsitta; species Myiopsitta monachus. The sequence continues at coordinate 36,414,312 of CM029926.1, forward strand.
CAAGGGATGTAAACACTGACACAAAGCACAGAGGGTTAGGGTTGTGGGCTGGGACAGGGAGGGACAGGACAAGCAGGCATTCCACTCACTCTGTAGGCTCTCTGACACACGGAGTGCCAGCTCATTGTAATCCAGGGAACCAGAGAAGGAGTTGCTGTAGGATCTGCTTGAACTTGATCTCCTGCGTGATTCCTCCTCTGCCAGCAACCCATCAAAAGACCCATCATTGCCCATGGAGGTCTCATAAGAGCCATCGCTGCCCATTGAGGCACTGTAAGACGACATGCTGCTCATGGAGCTGCCATATGAGCTGCCCGTGCCCAGTGATCCCCCATGGGATCCCTCGGCACCAAGGGATTCTCCATGCATCCGCTCGGAAGTCCGTAACCCTTGGTATGACGAAGACATAGACCCAGCCACCAAGCCACTATCTCCTTTGGGTCCTGGTGGTCCCCTTGGTCCAGGGGGTCCGGGTGGCCCCGAGATGTAGTTTCGAACTTCGTCACCTGCAAAACACAAGAGGGCGGATGTCAGGGACACTGGGGTGCTGGGGACTCCAGGCTTGGCACAGGTCCTGTGCCACCACCTGAATAGAGACTGGAGTGTGAAATTTTGTCCTGGCAATCATCACAGTAACCCTCATCCAGGGCCATCTCTCAGGCAGCAGGCACAGATGCCAACCTTAATCTCCACAGGTGCCATAGCACCCTCCTCCTTCCCATCTCTCCCACGGTTTTGGGTGGCCCAATCTTGGCAACATGCCCACAGTGGAAGGGTGCACTCCTCTCAGGCCAATGTCAGCACCTCTGCCAAAACAGCCACCCTGTGACCAAAAGTGAGGAGATCCCCATGTTTTTGGAAGGCTGCCCTGGATGACTTGCCAGCTTGAGAGCTCAGATTAATGCGGCTTCACTGCTGATTGGGTTCCAACCCCTGCATCACCCATTGCTCTACAGGCAGGTGTTTGTCAAAGAAGATGCATTTCCCATGGCAAAACTCTGCAGATGACCTTATCAGGGACTTATTTGGACCTTACAGGCCAATTGTAGCTGCCCAGTGCCTGTTCCTTTTGGCTCACAACATGGACTTTGCCTCCTTGAGAGGAGACCAGCCCATCGGGTGCAACGTAGACCTGGCTGTAGAGATAAGGTGTTTCTGCAGCCCAATTTTAGGGAAGGCTCCTACAGGACTGCCTTAGTTGTGGCAGAGCCAGCAGCCTACACAAAGCAAAGCATGGCTCGGGTGCGTGCTGGGGATGGATGATGTCCCCTTACTCTTCAGGTACTGGATCAGCTCACTCCTGAACTCATCGCTGTTGGTGATGTCAGCATAGGACAGGAGACCAGTTCCTGAGAAGCCTGGTGGTCCTGGAGGGCCGGGAGGGCCAGGTGGGCCCTGGATTCCAGAGAGGGAGGAGTATCCCACACCTTGAGAGAGAAGAATTATTTTCCAGCAGTGAGAGGACAAAGGAATCACACATGTCTGGGGATCTTCAAAGCGCAAAGGCTCCAACCCCAACTTCCACCCCTCTCCAGCGGATGTTGTGAAGTGACCCTGTTCTCAGTGGGCAGACCCAGCCCTGCTGAGCTAAATCTCAGTCTCAGTCCCCCAGCACCTACAGACAGAATCTCCCTGCCAGCTGTGAGAAGTACAAGTGCTCTTTACTTTGTAGGTAAGCAGAGAAGTCCTCCAGAGAGGTGCCTGGTGATCCAGGGATCCCCGGAGGTCCTTGGGGCCCTGCAGGTCCAGGGGGCCCGACAAGCCCGCTGAATTCAGAGTCTGTAAGACACAACCGAAGGAGTCACTCAAACCACCACAACCCTGATGAACCTTCCCTGACAATACAGTCAACATCAGCCACAGCCAAGTATAAGGTCTTTTTTTTCTCCCCAGCACCTTCTGGTGCAGCCTTCCTGGTGCACCTCACTTTCTTGTGTGTAGATATCACAGTCAGGAGATCCCAAAGAGGGCAGAAGTCCCTACTTTTTAAATATACTTTCTTAAAGTGGCATAAAAAATTCCTTTATGCTGCAGAGCTGGGAGAAGGGCTCCTCCAGTCCCATTCCCAGGACAGCATCTCCCTGCTGCTGCTCTCCACAGGAGCATGGTGATCTGCCTGCAGCCCTTCATGGTCTGCGCAGGTCCTAGCAGAGCCCAGGAAGGCTGCAGTGTTCCTAAGTGACCATCACAGTCTCATGGACAATTATTTGTCATGATGGGCAAAAGGGGAAATTCTGGCTAAGCCTGTAAAAGAAGATCCTGAGCTGCGCAGGGACCTCAGACAGGGGAGTAAAGAAGCTGGCTTACTTCTGAGGTATGCTGTCAGGTCACTGTAAGATATACCAGGTGTCCCCGGAGGCCCAGGTGGTCCAGGGAGACCAATGCTCATCCCAGAATCTGCAAAATCAAACAGATCCAAGAGTAGCACATTCATAGAACAGGCAATCACATTGTGAACAGACAGGCTGCAGGGCTTGTTCACAGGCAATGCAGAGGGACTCCTGCAGGGTGGAATGTTCCCAGCAGCAGATTGTGCTGGGAACAATGGCTTTAACCTTGTTCTGGGCTTGGGAGTTAAAGCTTGCCCCATTAATCTGAACATGAGGGCACCTGCAGATCGGCAGGCATCAGGCCTTTATTCATGACCCACTGGCATGTGCTGCTCTCCCTGTGTCTGCCTATCTGCAGTAGGTCCGATGCAGAACTTTGCATCTTTGTGATGTGCATTAATGAAATGTCCCTGCTGGTAAAGTGCAGCTGTCCTGGGTGGGGTGCTACTGCTAAACAGCATTTTTCTGCTTCCAGAGCCAAAGAGGTAATTCCCACCATCTTCGGAGCAGCCAACTAGCGAAGTCTGGTCTCCAAGGTCAGTTCAAGGAGACTAAGAATGGACCAGGCTGTGCTTTTAAGGAGAAAAACGCAGCTACTAGGATTAGGCATTTTAGCACTGCTGTTGGGGATGCTCCGGGGTCCTCTCTACCCAACAGCTCTTACATGCCACATCACTCCTTTACAAATGGAAAAATGAAGCAAAGAGGCGCTTCATTTACTTGTAAGACTTTGTTGTCTCAGCTGTCTTGACACAAAGTGGATAAATCAACTCTTCCACAGAGACATATTTCCGGGCCACAGAGCCAATGAAAAAAGGGTTGTAAAGGCACTTGAAGGGATTGATGGGAATTTTAAGATGAAATTGTGTTCCTAAACTCAGTTTTTAGCAGAGCAAGAACTCATTACTAGAGTTTGTGGACAGTATCTTGGCTACGGGGGGGTCTTTATTTTCTTCTAAGTCTCTCACAATCCCTGTGAGGAGGTCTCTGTACATAGGGATTGACACAGTCAACACTGGAAGAGTTTTCACTGACTGCATGAGCCTTCTGCTCAGTTCCCAAAAGAACAGAAGGAAATGCACACTAATAAAGGCCATTACTTGTCAAGTAGCTGATAAACCGTCTGGTCAGCTCATCATAATCCAGTGACAGAGACACGCCATCTCCCCCTGGTCCAGGAGGTCCTGGTGGGCCCCGAGGTCCCACCAGATACTGACGAATTTCTTCTCCTGGAAATGAAAAATGCATCTTTTAAGGCCATCCAGCTCCTGCAAAGGCACCAGGTCTGAGGAGTTCAGCACCTATGGCAGGCCCTGACCCTCTGAAGCAGCTGCTGGTAACTCCAGTTGGACACAGGAGATTGGAAGAAGAGATCTGGGATGCTTTACCCATAACCCCCATGTTTCCTTTCAAAGGCCACTTACTCTGCAGCATGTCCAGAAGTTCTTGGTACAAAACAGACGTAGTTGATACCGAACTGGCAAATGACTGATAGCGATCTGAAGAGCCTGTGGGAATGAGACAGAAGGTGAAGAAGGGTCAGGCAGGGACAAAGGAAAGCTGAGTTAATCCAGTTTAACTGGTGGAATGAGCCTCCCATGCCCTCAACCATGATTCAGTTCTGTCTCACCCATACTGGTCATCTCCACAGATGTGTTCTCTGTGCTTTTCTGACTAAGATTCCAGGCTACTTCCAAAAGCTCTGGAAATTTCACCCACTTTAGGAGGGCCCCAAGTGTACAAGACAGCCCCAGAATACTTGAGATCACATATACCAAATAGAGGCACCTTGCCTGGGTCTTAGGGGCTGTACTGGGTCTGACAGCTAATGTTTACTGTGAGACTCTTTAAACAGCAGCACTGTTAGTTTATCTAACCATTAAAATGAAACAAGGCTCAGAGGCCACCTCAGCTGTGTAAGACTGCAGAAGATGAATAACTGGGTTGGGGTGCTGCTATTTAAAGACTGATGTTTCTCCTCTGGTTCTCACCTCCCAGGTGTTGTACAAGCTCAGACAACAGCATGACTCAGTACAGAGCTTACCAACATGGTGCTTACTTGTCATATAGCTCATAACACGGGTAGCCAGCTCTGCATAATCCAAGTTCATCCCATCCGCAGTGGTGATGACTCCAGGTGGGCCCGGAGGGCCTGGTGGGCCTTGGGCACCAATCAAATAATGCCTTACGTTGTCACCTACATAGGAAGCCCAAGATATATCCACATCAGCGGAGGGAAGAAAATGGCCACATGCACAATTACTGGACCCTCTTCTCCTGGCAAAAAGCAGGCCAACAAAAGGACAGTTCTGCAGACATTACAGTGGGCAATGGCACTTCACAGTATTCAACAGAAATAAGATCAGAGCAGTAAGGCTGTTGTTTCTAAAGGGAGGGTGACATGGGGCTCAGGGAGAAAGGCATGCTGCTGCTGAGCCATGGCGAACTCTCATTATACTCACTCTTCAGGTAGTCAGTGATATACTGCTGAATCTCCTGAGATGAACTTCCACCTGGGCCAGGAGGACCAGGTGGCCCGGGAGGTCCAGGGGGTCCTTGTCTGGATCCACCTACAGAAAGCATGGTAAAGAGAAGGCATGCTTACATTAGACCAAACGATGCTGAAGAGTGTTTGCCCTGAGCCCTTCCCACAGGTCTGGAAATAGCTTTGGGAATGGACAGTGGAGGGGCTCCCCATTCATCTCTAAACACGGTCTAGGCATAGGCTATGGGGCAGTATATTGCCTTCAATTAATTCAGCATTTTATAATTCAGCCTGTGCAGCTCTGTAGGGCTGAGTCCAGAGACCTCTCTGGCTTTGTACTGACAGACCTGGGTCAGTTCGTGCCCCAGAGTGCAATGCTCTGTGGAAATATAGATGGAGCTCCATAAAGTGCAGAAGCTCATTAGTCTAACGTCATTGCCTTGCTGCTCCCACCCTGGGCAGCACCAGCTCAAGAACCTCAACACTCATCTCCATTGCAAGATACAGGTGGGTCCTGTATGACTCCTGTCACCATGTTGTCAAGTAACACCTCATGTTCTTTAAGGTGTCTTCCCATGCCCCTGAAGTAGTATTCCTATGATGTAGAGAATCATCAAGGGGTTTCTTCATATGGAGGGACACTTAGGTTAATACATATGCACTTTCTGTGAAACTGCACTAATATCCTACATACACAGATGCTCTTACTGAGAATGAAAGCAGCTTAATTCACAGGAACCCACTTGAAGGTAGGTAAAACTGAACAAAGGGCACTTATGTTCTGATCAGATTTTCCACTAGAGGGTTCAATGCAGCTTCCCTAATCCCTTGTGGAACACGGTTAGGCAACCTAGAATCCCTTTCTTTCATGTGTGGAAAAACTCAAAGGATTCCAGTAAGCTGATAACGGAAAACTTGCAACTCTTAAATTATCTGATTTCAGGCAGGCTGTGCAAAAAGAGGTTTTGAACACAAATCCCATCAGCATTAGGTTGGCATCCACAGCTGTAAAACCTGAAGGAGCTTTTTCAAAGTCATTTCAAAGGACGTCAGCATTTCTTGATAGTATCAGAGCAATGATGGTCTGGCCTCTTACCTCGAGATGCTCCTGGGATGCCAGGAGCGCCTGGGACACCTGCATCACCTGGAAACCAGAGTGAGGGAGACAGACAATTGGAATGGGTGACACTGCCTGCTGCATACTTGGTCATATAAAACAGTTGAGCTACGTGTTGTCAGAGAAGCAACTACCTAGCCTTGTAATGACTATCTTGAATTAGCATCTTCTTGGGGAAGAGCAGAAGGAAGAGGCCACAGCAGCTTTCCTGAGTCTTCTGTGACCCACCCATGTGCCTTGTGCTCAGAGCATTTCTATTGCCATGGTCCTGCTCTGCCTGAAAAGGCAGTGGTGAGAACAGATGAGATTTCCAAAGGACCAGGTTGCTCCATGCTCCAGTCTCAACCAGTCTTGGTTGTGTGAGGCTACCAGCAAAGAAAGAAATAAGATTTTCAACTTCACCTTTGGGTCCAGGTGGGCCTGGTGGGCCTGGAGGTCCCTGTATGGTGACTCTCTCACCTGCCAATTGCAGAAGAAGAGTCAGAGATTCACAGGAATAAAACGCACGGACAGAATCCTGGCTCCACTAAAACTAAGGTAGATTCAATAGAGCAGGATTTTGTCCCCTGATTTCAGTCTAGGGACAAGTGAATTAAAAGGAGGAAAGGGTGCACAGACTAACCATGGGAGGAGAAAGCTGAAAGGCCAGGCTCACCCGGTTCTCCTGCATGGGAGCACAGAAATGAAGGAGCAGTCACATATACAGGCAAGCTACCCTGCACCCCACTGGTGTCTCCTGGAAGCCTCCTTACCTGTGAATCCTCGCGGACCTCGTTCGCCTGTGAACAGGGGGGCAGAGGAACAGTGTTAGCATTTGCCTTGCTCTGATCAGCAACATCCCAGCCCACACTGCAGAATATTTTCATGGCCTTTGATGTGCAAGGCAGAAACAAGCAAGGAACTAGGTGCCATGTTTTCCTGCCAGCTGAGAGCTGAGCTACACTTTACAGGGCCCTCTCCTTACACTGACTTAGCCAAGTTCACTTTGCATTTTGTGTGGACATTTCCCCTTTGATGGCAAATCTGAAGCTCTAAATGCTCCTGAATCTAATGGGCTTGCACAGTTAGGATGTGAATACATCAATTGCCTTGAATACAGCAGTGGAGGCTAATAAATTTCTCTGACAAAGACAGACTTGTTTTACATGAGCAGAAAGGAGTCCTATTTAGTGAGCACTGTGCTAGCTTTCTTACAGCCACAGAAAGGCAGGACACTTTCTGCTTCCAAGCCCTCCCTTCTTTCTTTTCAGTATGAAGTGCTGAGATCCATCTAGTATCTTGGTAAGGCAGCAGCATATACCCACCTTGATCTCCCTTTGGGCCTGGTGGGCCTGGTGGACCTGGTGGGCCTGTGAAGAATGCTTCTGTAATTAAAACAAAAGGGTTTCTTCATGGCATCCAACAGAACACGACACAAATTTTGTCTGACTCCAGCTGGTCCTAGCCAAGGATGTAACTTACTCTATGGAACCACAAGTCAGGACATTCCCAGGGCACAGGTGAGGGAATGAGTGGGAAGAACCTACCTGAGGTGGACACAGAAGATCCTGATCTCCCTGGTGGGCCTGGAGGTCCTGGCAATCCTTCTCCTATGCAAAAGGGAAACACAAAGGCTTTAGGAATGATAAGGATTTGTAACTTGAATGCATGTCAGAGCTGCTACATCTTCAGCCATGGCCATAGCTGAAGTATTTTCAAGTGTAGGATTTGTATCATTGTTTTCTCCACACACATCTATCTATGTTAGTTATTTTTCATTATCTGTTGCCACCACAGCAGACACAGGACAGAGGAAAAACTTCCTTCATGGTACAGAATGCCTATCCCAGCTGGCCTCCACCACTTTGATATGGAAGATTCATTTCATCACACACCTGACCTGCTCCCCTTTGCTACTGAGCAGAGAGCAAGGAATGGGGTTATGCTCCTGTCTCATGCTCTCCTGCACCTCCTCTCTTCTGGCTGTGAATGGGAAATCTGTGTTACAGGAAGTGGATGTGTTCCTCATGATAAGAAGCCACTCCATCTGTCCCCAGCTGGAAGTTAAGGCTGGACAAGTAAGACATGAAGACGGAATTGATGGCAGTTACTTCCTCTGGGACTTGAGAACATTGAGTGTCTTCTCAAAAAGTATGGCTTTTATGTATTACTAGCCTGGCTAGCAAACCTCTGACAAAACAAATCTCCTCTCCTGGGCAGCACCTTGCTGCTGAAAACTATATTGCAGTGAAATTGTTTTAGTAGGAACCCACTATGGGAAATTCTGCTTCCAGTAAAATCAGCCTTACTAACTTCCACTAGGTCCAAGATTGCATCTGGGATACCACAAAGCACAGGATAGAAGTACACCTCCCACTTTCTGGGTTTGTTTCAGAGAAACAAGCTCTTACCTGGGGGGCCAGGAGGGCCAGGGGGTCCCTGCACAGATTCACCTGATGACAAAAGAAACAGGGCTTACCTAGCAAACTCTATGGCCCAGAAATGTGCCATGTATGTTAGCATTCCCCTGCTATGTACCAAGCTCTGCTATGTTGCGTACCTGGTGGTCCAGGGGGACCTGGTGGTCCTGCTCGCCCTTGTAAATCTGACAGCACTGTGCAAATGAAACACACATAAAAAAGGAGAAAATCGTTGCTATGGAGCTAGCACTGCTATAGAAACTCTACCATTACATTGCTGTTAGAAGCCTTTACAGTCAAAGGTGGACTAAGGCAGGACCGGAGTGACCTAAGCCAAAGTTGAAGAAGAGCGGGGAGAGGAGAGATGTATCTGATTGCTACCATGTAGGTTAGGACATGAAGCAAAATACAGCCCTAAGCAGGCTGGCAGAATACTGGAAACAGAGAGATCTCTCTGGAGAATGATTGCTGAGGGAAGGAGCAAAGGACTCAAAGGCTAAAGAAGGAGGGAAAGAATTTTCCAGGAGAAGAAACATTCCTTCAAAGAGGGGCAAGTTTGCTAGGAGAACACTATGCAGCCATTATTTTAACAAGCAGCTGCACTGTGTTATCTTGATTTGAGATGTATCCTCACCTTCAAGTTGAGGCATAAACTTAAAGTTCAGTAATGCTGAGATCCAAGACTCCTGAATGGGGGATGGGAAAGTACTAAAGCATGGTCTGGATATACATGACCCCATTCAGATGGTGATCAGGGAAAGAACCATTTATGATTTTATGCCCTCCTCTACCTTGCCTTTCCTGCACACTTGCAGAGGTCCAAGACCCTAAGAATTCTGACTGTAAGTGCACAACACATCTGGTATTGCACAGAACAAGCAGACATGTTTCTTGGGATGCTGCTAAACCATTCTGTTCTGCTCCACTTATTTTCCATTTTAAAATAGCATTTGCTCCTCTGTGAATTCATCCTCCAACTCATAGAGAGGTTTTGATGGCTGTTGCTCAAATTAGTGTGCCTTTTCAACCTGGTTCTCCTCTTATGGGTGGCTCTGTGATCATAGGGAACTGCCCTGTGTGGCTAAAAGGCCAGGCTGAAATCTCACAGCTCTGTGACCATCTCTGCTGCTAGGAACTGTTCAACAGCCACCATTCCTTAGCTTTCCTCTCTGTGACATATGACAGGGGCCTGATGCCATCTACTTCCTTTTGAAAGCACTTTGGGATGCATGGATGAGAAGGATGAGAAGGAGGGCAGAAGAGGTAGCTGGTATTGTTATCCCACCACCAAACATACACGTACATACTTGCCCTATGTCATGTTGAGCAGAAAGAAGTAGAGGCATCTCTGTTAGCTGTGAGCAGGCCTTGAGGCCTCTGGCACTTCTCTAAGCGAAGGAATGGAAAGGTGGCCCACTTACTTTGAGATGCTAACGATGAGACTTCTGTTCTGATAGTTTCTATCACAGCTTCACCTGGGGATCCCTTCTCGCCCCGTGGACCTTTTTCAGGGAACAGAAGAAGAAAAAGTGAATCATGTAACCGAAAGAGGGTGACATTTTGTACCCACTCCTTACCTCCTTGTCAATGGGTTCAGACTTTGCCTATGTGAACAGGGAGAGTGACCTCAGTCCCTAGCTCTGAGGGACACTGTATTCAAATGTGGAAATTACTGCACAATTTGCTCTAACAGGATCATAAGGAACCAGCTAAGAAAGGTTCTTAGCAGTCAGCTCTGTTCAGGCCCTTCCAAACAGACATCTGTCCAGTTAGCAGTGGTTTCACAGTGACATTATTCTCAATCTCCCTCTAGGTTGCTCTCCCACCTTTCAAAATGGCACGAGGTATCAGCTGGACTATATCCCCTACCACAGAAAGGCATCCGCACTTCAGAAGTGCCTTAGAAATACCAGCCTCCAGAAAATATAACACAAGAGACAAAATGACATTTGCAGCATCCACATCACACTGGCTCTTCCCACCCCCCTCTCCTGGGAAAGGAAAAAAGAATAGAAGTTCTTTGCAAGATTCATTAAGCCAAATAATACAGCAAAATGAACTGAAAGGAAGAAATCTGCAGACAAAAGGGAGAGGGATTGTGCCAAGGGCTGAGAGAATTAGAAACAAAGGAAAAGTAATGATTTCAGTTCTCTTTAAGAAGCAGAATCAAAGCTGACAGAGAATGGTACCTTGCTGTCCAGGGAGACCAGCTGGTCCAACAGGACCTGGTTTCAAAGGATAAAAAACCAGACTGCATTAGATTTGCCTTGTTGTATTTTACAACAGCAATAGGTCTTTTATAAGAACTGAGACTATCAAATAATCTATTTGCTTGCACAAGTCAATGGAATTGCTATACGGTATTGACTTCATCAATGTCCCATGTATTACCCGAATCTCTGGAAGAGAGGCTTATTTTCCATCATGTGGTAATTAAAGTGCTTGGTGCCTCTTAGACTGAGGAAATAACCAGAATGTCACTGACCACAGTAAGAATGAGATAGGCCTAACCCTCCTCCTGCATTCCTTGCTTCAAGCTGAGGCTAGCTCCATCAAACCAGCTCCAAGAAGCTGGAAGAGGCACAGAAATTCCATGAGAATCAGGGCTCAGGAGATACGCTGCCTGACACCAGAATGCTGGAGGGCAGTGTCTGACCTGGAACAGAAGAGTCTTAGGACCAAGCTCATGTTTATGTTTGTCTGTGTGTCTGTGTTTGTATGAAAGTTTTGCAGACAGTAAATGTGGGATTGCTGCTGTCTTAAATTCAAAGCTAAGACTGGAAAACAAGCACTTCCTGATTTTGGTGACAGTGCTGGGAAAGGGATTAGACACTAGCCTGCTTTCCTGGGACACAAAAGAGCTTGATTCTACTCACAGTATTTGACCTATCGCTATTTTGTACTCATCAGATCAAAGGACAACAACAGTGTTCTCAGTTTCTTCATCTTCTCAGCACTCCCTTCTGTCCTTCCCCCTCTGTGATTGTACCCCATTTGTCCCTTGAGGCTGCTGCCTTCCTAACTCCACCTGAGATCTTGGTCTTTCTGCAGGGAAGGGTGAGGACCGTGAGTCCTGCCTGAGCAATCTTGCCATCCAGACAGGGCAGGCTGGCAGAGATCATAAACATCACACATTAAATTAAGAACTGGATCCACAGTGATGTAAGCTGCCTGCAAAAACCACAGCAGAAGAGCAGCTTCCTCACCTGGAACACCTGGGGGTCCAGTGGGTCCAGCTGGGCCAGGAGGACCTGGTGGGCCTGGCAGAGCAATAGTTGAGGAACCCTCTGAAACACAGACACATACACTTGTACACATACATACACACATCCAGTGAACGTATAACAAATCTACCCTCAAGGAATCACACATCTACAGCATATGTATTCTCCCAACATAGGGAGCCCCAGTACAGGTCTGGCACATAATCAAGATGAATTTAGGAAGCATAGCGAAAACCAGAGATAGTCCTCCAAAAGCAGATGTATTTGAACTCTCATAGCACTACTTACCAGCACTTACAACTTTTCCTGGAGCTCCAGGTTCTCCTAAAAAAAAACAGAGAGACAAAAGATGAACTTCTTTTTTGGGGAAAATCTGTCACTAGCTCAATGTCATTCTCCTATTAAATATGTGATTTCTGTTCTTTTTGCCCTGATCTCTTGTCTGAGAAGTCATCGCACTAGAAGGTCATGGGGGAAGCAACAGCATTCAGCTAATCCAAAGATATCCTCTGACCAGCTTCCCAGGCACTACATCTGTCAGCATAGCCGATAGGCCTTGACTTAGCTGAGACAGCCACACAGCTTCCATGGTAGTCAACATGCATCATACTCATATGCTAAGGCACAATCAGGTTTCCTAAGGTTTTCTAAGCGTAGAACTGTCGTGCTGACAGCCTCAGCAGATGCCCTGCCTTTCCTGTATACTCAGGGAGGCTTTGGCTACCGCCTGTTTCTCAAACCTTCCCTTCCTGAAGCCACTAGATGCCACTGTTGATTCAGGGACTGATCACAAGAGCAGATAATCCTCCCTAAAATGAAGTGCTTGGAGAGAAAATTAGTATTGGGGAAGAAACAAAACTCACCTTTAGCTCCTGGTAGGCCTGGGTTGCCTGGAAGCCCTGATAAGAGGTGGATGAACAATTTTAAAAGGTTAGTGCAAACACTGTTTGCTGTTTTTTTCACATACTGCAGTTGAGTTTCACTTGTGGATTTACAGAAGGAGCTCCCTACTCAAGACCCTGGCTTTCAGCATTTATAAGCAGGTCACTAGCAGCAAGTGGAGGACTTCACAGTGGATTGTAGACTGACCTGTAGTGTCTCTGGGTGTAGTTAAGGGCTTCCTTTCTCCCATTGCTTCCTGGATGATAGCACTCTTAGATTTACCTGTAGCTTCTTCCAGGTACTGCTCCCTGGCTTGAGGCTCTTGGATAAATTTCCCTGTGATTTGCCCCCCAAATCACCTCTGCTTGCAGACATCACATCCTCTGTTTCCATCTCTACTGCTACATCCTCTCCCCTCTGTTTCTGCTGCTGATTAGAAGGACTTTTCAGTGATGCATAGGGAACCAGAACATATTATTTGCTGCAAACTGTTTTAAGAGAGCTAAACTTTCCACATTCCAAGGCTCTGCATTGCTAAGAATTACACACCAACCACAAAAACTGTCTCAGAAGCCAAAGGACATGCAGAAACCTTAGGATATCACTTTGGAAGACCCAGGCAGCACCAAGGGAAAAATAAAAAGGGTTTCTTTGAGCCCATATCAAAATGTGTCATTGATAAATTGGAACACGGTAGAAAAGCCTACCTGGCGGTCCTTGGGGTCCTGTGAGACCTGGAAGAAAAAGATAAAAGTTCTACGAAATTTCAGGTGGGGAAAAGACAGACAAGGAGAAAAGGATTACATTTATTTGAAATTATAACACACGGTTCACAAGGGGTGTAAACTGGCATAGCGCCTGGTAGGTAAACTGAATGTTGGCTCATAGCTGATGTTCTTGTCTGCAGCGTGTGCAATCCTGAGATCACAAAGGGTCTAGATTTCCTGCGTGTCTCCCTTTCATCACCATCTTACAGTACAGAGATCCTCTGCCAGCCTCAAATTAAGACTGGAAATTGTTGACAAAGACATCTGTGTTCCTGACTAAGCAATAGTACTTTTGTTCCCTATAGCCTTTTACCTGGTTCTCCTGCATCTCCAGAGGGTCCTGGGGGGCCTCGGGCTCCTGGCATTCCCATAAGACCTGGTTCACCTAGGGATATAAGCACCATTAACAAGCCAGAAGTCCCTGACATACAATCTGCCAATTCATTCAAGCTTGGCCACCAGCTGTCCTGCTGCACTTTCTACCTATTGTATCCTCATATTGGGGAGGTGAACATCAATGACAGAAGAGTTCTGTAGTGAGAAGAGCTGCACAAGTTTAGTCAGCTCCATTATAGGTCTCAGTTCCATGCTTACATGGTTGACTCTACAGTTCTTCTGAAACAGCAAGATCCCAAAACCTGAATCTGCTGCCATCTTCTCCCACCCCTTTTACGAATCAACCTCCTGCCAAATAAGAAAGTAGCTGTACTTCTACCTCAGAGGAATCCCTTACCTTTTTCACCTGGCTGTCCATCACGACCAGCTTGTCCTGTCCAAAGAAAAGTGACTGTTAGGAACCACGGCAGTAGTACACAGTTGCCCTGTCCTACTAAGCAGAGCACAGCCCTAAACACAAGAGAGTGTTTTTTCATCATATTGCGTCTGAAAAGAAACCTTAGCTGCAGTTACTGAAGATCTAGAAAACATTCACTTGAAATTTAGCTGTAGATCATCTTTTCTGAGCATACAGGCTAATCTTAACTATCTAGAGAAAAGACCCAGGATCAAAAGAAGTATGATTCCACCCCCATGTTGTTTCCTTGTCTGTGCTCATAAAAACACACTCTGCATGGAAATAATATTGCCCCACATCTAAACAGCTGATTCCTGTTACCCACCTGCAGGTCCTTTAGCCCCTGGCTCTCCTGGAGGACCAGGAGTTCCTCTTGAGCCTTGTTCACCTGTAGCAAAATGGTATGAAAATGAATCAATCAAATCTTGGTGAATATACAATTTATGACTGTCAGCAATAGTGGGTGCTCTGCACTGACATGATGTTCAGGTCTCATGATTTGTGACTGTCTCTGGGCATTAGAAAAGCTCAAGTGATGTGAATAGAGGGCATGTGAAGGAGAATTTCCTTAAAGCTAAATACAAAGATTGCTACCAAGATTACTGAAACAAGAATGGGATCTATTTGTTTAAAACTTGGGTGCAAAAATAAAACTCCTATAACTAATAATGTCATTATACTTTTTCAGAAAGCTAACTGGGATTGGCTAGGCTATACTGTTATTTGAAACTCAAATAACAGATGTGTGTATTAGGTAAGCTGTTACTCCAGGAAAACAATCCACTGACCTGTCATTCCACGAGAACCTTTCTCACCCTGATCACCTGTGGTACAGAAAAGAGAAGGATTCTGTGACACTTGTTTCATTGTAAATGTTTCCATCTGAGAAAATAAAGCCTGCTTTCTGACACTAGCACAGAAGAAAAAGGCAAAGGAGGATAGAATTAATACCCATGGACAGTATCCACCTCTAAAGGAATCTAAAGAAAATAGCCACCAAAGATAGTGCATATAACTGATCAACATACCTTTGGGTCCAGGGGCTCCAGCAGCTCCTTTCTCACCTGAAAGGTATACAAATGATTGAAGAATAATAAGAAGTCAGAAGGGAAATGAAGCTAATGCATCAAGAAAAAACAAGGGAAATACAAATGCTCTGATACCAAACAAACTCAAACCATAAATTCCTTTGCTTCAATACAGTTCCATCCATCCAACCCCATTTCCTTACCTAGAGTGCTCTGTTGACTCTGTGTCTCCTGTATTTCTCAATACTTATTTGCAATTGCTGACTAAGTTTAGTTCCTCATCCTCTTTCCTCAGCCTTAACTCTTTCCTTTGCCCCTAGCATCAAAATGTCTCATGCTCAGACCAAGTATGCTACTCAGGGCAGTGCTGGAAAAGCGCATCAGCAGTTAGCGCTGCTGTAATTGCCAAGGGGAAGAGAAGCATACCTTTAGCACCTGGGAGACCTGCTTCTCCTCTAAATCCTGCAGACCAGGAGGACCTGCAGAAAAATGAGATGGGGGGGTTAATTCATCCCACTGACCATTATGCGTTAGTGAAGAAGAAAAGCTATGAGAAGCTGTCACTTTGGTTTTGTTTCCTCTAGTCTCTAGATTTCACAGCAAAGGAATGCAGCACTCACCTGGAGGACCTTGTGGGCCTGGAGAACCCATCAGACCTGTGAATAGGGAACAGATTTTCTTTCAGTAACACCACAATTAGAAAATTAACTTTCAGTTTGGTATTCACAACACAATAGGTGTTCAGCTGATTGGAATTCCCTCAGCCACTTGAAAGAATTTGCATCATCGGCATCCCCAAACCCATGACAACAAAGCTACACAACTTAGTTCTTGTGACATAGAGTAAGCAGTTTTCCCTAAAGTAAGGTAAAGAGACTCAAGCCTTCCACTTTGGCTGGGATGCTGAGATCTGTACTTCAGGGGGGACCCAATTTTTCATAGTGCATTTTTCATCGCAGTTACATGTACTGTAGAGCTGTAACTCTGTGAGAAGCCTGTTAGGAACATAGAGCTTACCTTATTGTTCCTGAAAGCAGAGAAAAAACCATCTGGAAACATCACACATCTTAAACTTTGCGAAACCCTGCCAATCCTCATTGTCACTCAAAAATACCCAAGAAATTATTGCTCTAAAGGTTATGTGTACCTACCAAAGTAAATTTTATCTAAAATGAGGACCATTCATTCACTTTTCTCATGACTGCAGTGCAGCACAAGTGGAACAGGAAGGCTGGAGTGCTCATCTACTCCTAACCAGTCTGCTAGGCTTAGGCTCTCTCTTTCCCTCTTCATACTTACCTTTAAGGCCAGCAGAACCTGGGGGACCAGGTGGCCCTGGAGGACCTGGTTCACCAATACCACCTGTAGAGTAAGAGCATGAATAGACAATTGTGAACCCATGTTTCCATTATTTTCTATTATTCTTTCTCTGGCAAGTGTCATGATTAATCTGCTGGTCAGTTTGAAACACCAAAATAAGCATGCATTGTCCAAGAAAGAAATCCCATCTCACTGGGATTCAGGATGAGCAAGAAATACCCCAGCTTTGGTGACTTGGATAACAGGTAAGGTGACCTTGATACTAAGTGCTTTTGTTTCTGTCAAACTCAAACCTGATCGTAAGACCTGGAGAACCAAAGAACCCTTGTTTACCCATTGCAAGTTTGGCAAAAAAGTCCTTTAGTCCAGATTTGTCTGTGCTGGAAAATGTCTAAAATAAAATCTGGATTTGAATAATCAAGTACTATCACTGAGGTGTTTTATAAATCAGGACCAAACTTTAGCTTTTTTCCATCTCTTCTTCATCCAAAAATGGGACACCTAGTTCCTACCTCTGTCTCCTTTTTCTCCAAATCCTGGTGGTCCAGGCTCCCCTCGAGGCCCTGGTAGCCCTTCTCGACCTCTCTGTCCCATAGGACCTTCCACGCCAGGATCACCTACAGGAAACAAATGCCTAGTAAAAAAAAGTGTCTTTAGGGAGGGCTTGGGCAAGAGGATCCATGGCCCCCTCCGTAGGGGAAGGCAACAATCACACCAACCTGGATGGAGTCTGTATTCCTACGCCACATGTCAATCAGCTGGGAGAGACTCACAGCATTGACAGAGATGCTTACCCATGCTGCCTTTCTGTCCTTTCGGTCCTTCTGGTCCTTGGTGTCCAATTGGACCAGGAATGCCTGGAAAATAAAACACAACAAATGTTCAGGATTCTTGTCTGAGTGCCATGGAAGAATAACATGTAAACGAGGGGAACCTGAACCCTGGACGGGTTCATCAGCTAGGGTAAAGAAGATAATACTTGGAAGGTAGGTACTTGAATAGGGATCTCTTTAGAAGAACACAGTACTTACTAAGAGCACAAGTAAGTTGGACCAGGTACTCATGCAGCTGTGGGACTCTTTCAGAGGTAGGCTGGGATCTTCACAACCTCAAATTAGGCATGTTTGGCTAAGTGGAAATCAGGCTGAGGCCTTGCTTGTAACCAAGCCTCCAAGCTGTGCCTGTAGCTCAGCACCAAGTGACTTAATCAAGTGACTTAATCAAGTGACCGATGCTAAATATTGACTCTTTAGAGAACCACCTTGAGCTAGCTGTGCAGTTCGAAATTTGTCCCTGCCTACAGTAATGTCACTAAATGTCCTCCCTCAAAAGGGAATTGTACTATTGCCTACCTGGGACACCAGGAAGTCCTCGCTCTCCTGTAGAGAGAAAGAAAAAGACATTCAGTGGGGAATAGGTCTTCCCTGTTTGTCACTTTGGCCAACCCTAAAGCCCCATATAAAGGGGTTTATGTTCCTAGCAAGTTTACAAGTTCTACCACCTCCAGCAATACCACATTGGCCTTCTTGTTTTTATGAAATGGATTGAATCATTCACACCAGTGTAAAATTCTCTGAAGCACTATGTGATTAAATCAGATAGAGCTTGGCTTCAGGAATGACTTTCATCTAGGTATAAGAAGTTTCTAGATTCAAAGTGAGATCTGCTATGTCTTCTAATGTGAACTCTAAAACTGTTTTTGCTTGGAAGAAGAGCAAAAACTCCCAACCATTATAACAATGTCTGAATTAGAGAATGTACCAGCTTCTGCATCTAACTTGCGGAGTAACAAAAATCCATTTGTTACACAGGCCCTATGGCAGGCTGCTGATCTACCTGAGAAAGTAGGTAACTCCCGACTCACCTCTGGGACCTTGCATTCCCATATCACCTAAGTGGGAAAAAAATAAAATTAGGAGAAATCCTAGAGCTATTTCCAACAACTGTTCATTCTTTTTGTTTTTCTGGTTGCTTTCCCACCCACCCTCAATGAAACACAAAGGAGTTTTGGGTGAACAGGGATACTTCACACTTGAATAGCGCAGGATCAGACCCACTGCACTAGTAGCACAACGCAAGACTGG
This sequence comes from Myiopsitta monachus, assembly GCA_017639245.1. Lineage (NCBI taxonomy): Eukaryota > Metazoa > Chordata > Aves > Psittaciformes > Psittacidae > Myiopsitta > Myiopsitta monachus. The sequence continues at coordinate 36,432,741 of CM029926.1, forward strand.
GCCTCCTGTATTTGTTCTGCATAGGATCAGGCCCTCTACACTTTATGCAGCAAGCTAGCTTTACACTCTAGTAGGACCAGGAAGGAGATCATCCCTTTGTATTTGGCACTGGTGAGACTGCACCTAGAATAATGTGGGTTTGGGGCTCCTCACTACAAGAGAGATATTGAGGTGCTGGAGCAGGTCCAGAGAAGGGCAACAAAGCTGGTGAAGGGCCTGGAGCACAAGTGTGATGAGGAGTGGCTGAGGGAACTGGGGTTGTTTAGTCTGGAGAAGAGAAGGGTCAGGGGATACCTTATCACTCTCTATAACTACCTAGAAGGGGGATGGAGAGAGGAGGAGGCTGGTCTCTTCTCCCGAGTAACAAGTGATAGGACAAGAGGAAACAGCCTCAAGTTGTGCCAGGGGAGGTTTAGACTGGATATTAGGAACAATTTCTTCACCAAGAGGGTTGTCAAACACTGGAACACGCGCTCAGGGAGCTGGTGGAGTCACCATTTCTGGAACCATTTAAAAGACATTTAGAAGTGGCACCTGGGGACACGGTTTAGTGGTGGACTTGGAAGTGTTATGTTTACAGTTGGACAGGGTGATTTTAAAGGTCTTTTCCAAACTAAATGATTCTGCAATTCTTTTTGTTCAAGTACAAACCAGCTTCATCTTTTTCACTGCCAGTTACCACCTGTGGCAACATCCAGGCCAAACTTGGGCACTACCAGAATAAGGAATAGGACAGGGGAAGAGAAGGACTATATGGCTGTACCTTTCTCCCCAGGCTCTCCTCTCTCCCCTCGGAAGTAGCCTGTAACAGAAAGTGAAGGGGCCCTTAGAGTGCATCACACAACAGAACAGCTACTTGCCTTATGTACAAGGATCCTTCTGTTTGGAGCTCGTGTCTGCAGGCAGCACAAGGGTATCAAGCCCAGCATGGCTTTCTAAGTAGAGTTTTCTCAGCAAATTTGCTTTTGCAAATACATGAAACTTCTGAAGCTGGGAGAATGTAGGCTCCTCTGATCTTAACCTATTTCAATCATCTGCTAAACAGAAGTAAATTGGTTTTCCCTTGCTAACAAAAGTAGCATGAGAAAAAAAAAAGTGTGGGCTCATTTTTCTAGGTAGTTCTTTCAAAATGGAAAGCTTCTTTGCTGCAGCAAACATGATACAGCCTGGCACAGGATGGCATATCCACAAGCTCCTTTCTCCTCTTTTCTGCTGGCTTTAAGAGATGCACCACCAGCGTAAGTGGTAGCACTCTGAGCTCCAGCACAGCCTGTCTGTGAGGACAGGTAAGGGCACTATTTTTGGCAGACTTCATCACACTCTAAAAGTCTTTAGGCCCTTGGGTAAGAAAATATTCCCACTCCCTTTCAAATAACCTGGTCTCAGGCAGCACCACAGCCATTGACACTGCTCACCTCGTTCCATTTCCTTGTTCAGTCTGCTCTTCACCATCAGCCAGACTGACTCTTCATTTTCATAAGGGAAGGTTGAGGAGGGTGAAATGCCATGAAGAAAGTCTACTCTTGAAACATCCTTTTCTATTTTTGAATTCCCTTGGTTAATTGCCAGGAGGCCGCCATTGATTTTTTCCAGGTCTTCCACACGAGCTTTCAGCTTTCTCACCTCTTCCGCTGGAAGTTAAAGTAAAATGCTAGGGAACATCTGTTGCCGCAGACGCATGCCTGAAATACCTATCTCTAATAGCAGGGACCAGGCAACACTGTGCAGATAGCTATGGCCACTGAGTTTTGCAGGATTGCTTTTTGTAGCTATTCTTCTAGCAGGGATATCTGAAGTTTAAATGACAACTTTGGAATCTATTAGTCTCTGAGAAGACCTCAGATCTCAGGAGTTTTCCTAACCTACTCACCCCAAGACTACATAACCCCCATTAAAGATTTATATTCCTTATCCATTCTTTCTGTACATTTGTAATATCTTAGTGGCAGTCAAGCTGAATGTGCTCCTCCTCAGCTATCTTGCTGTCTCCGGTCCTTGGCCTCTCTACCAGCTTATGCCCTCTTTCTATCCCATTCGACATTTCATTCCTCAGTTATTTCTTACCCAGAGCAATGAGTCCAAAAAGCAATCCAAGAAGAAGCAACCAAGCCAGAAGCAAACCCAGGAGCCATTTCCACCAGCTACAGCAGGAACTACAGGGACACCAGGATGGTGCTGATCCAACTGCACCCCCCATATCACCATTCCGTATTTCTGGAAGAGAGAAGGGGCAGTCTCCCGGTTAATGAAAGGTTCCTTAACTTCAATCAAGAATCTCTTACAACAAGGACACCAAGTCTAATCCATTACACAAAGGGCTATGGAGAAAAATCTTTACATCCCACTCTGCATATGGTGGATGTAATTCATGTCCCTGTGGAAGCTGGGAACATCATTCTCAATGAGAATTCCAAGAGGGGACTAACACTTAGTGCATTTTAATATAACAACTGAAAAACATGGTTCCAATGAGATCACCCATGTCCCTTAAGGATTGCTTTTTTAGTCACTTAAAGATTGCTTTTTTATATATTGTGCTTTGGCACCCTTCCAATTAAAGTCTAAATTGCATCACTTACCTGCATAAGCTGCTTTGTCTCTTGTTGCTGCTGATTTTAGTCCTCCTGTTTTAACAGCAGTAAAGAGGTTTTAAAAGTCTGTCTGTTCATCATTAAAGTTAGAGCATTAGCTTGAAAGGGGAAGGCAGTAATGGAATCAGGAGAAAGTTCTATTGTTTTTCCACAAGGAAAACTCTTACCATTTGCATCTGATTTTATGCCAGTATCTGTAGCATAAGAGGAGATCAATCCCTGCTTCTCTTTCTTCAAAGTGTCTTCTGCAAATGATCCTGAACAGGTAATTAAAACCACTACATCAGAAGTTCATCCAGGCCTATCTTTTCTCTTTGGCAAAAGGCATATTTGTTAGTGGGATGACACAATAGCTCTGCCTTTTTTTTGCTTTCAAAGCTCCTGAGCTTTGCGAAATATTCCAAGGCACAATCTGAAGCTTCAAATGCAAAAGCCAGGTCTAGATTGCAACCGCCATGGTCAAAGGCTAACTGTCCTGTCAGAGCTTCTTGTTTGGCTTGCAGAGGTTTGAGTCAGGTGTCCTGAACTCTGAACTCCCCCCATTTCTCTGCCCTATCATATACACATGTCCAGAAGAAGATAAGTTACCTCCATTAAGCCCAGTGGTAGAGGCACTAAAGACTTTACCACTGTCCTTGTTCATGATCAAGTGCTCCACCTCCTTCTTTGCTGGGGCATTCTCCTTCTCCAGCAGCAGGAACTTGCAGTCTTTGCGCAGAATGTCTTCTCCCTGAGAGCTCAAAACCATTCCCCCTGTGATATTGGTAATGGATGGGAAAGAGGAGGAGATGAGTGTGGGCTACTGAGTCATAACTGCACACCACAACCCTTTTGTTCATTAAAATACGCAGTCTCATTGCGACTGGAGTTGCTACTACTGTAAGTACTGAGTAAAGAGACACACATGTCGCTGAAGCTAAAAGGAGACCTGTGTGTGTCATTAGATTTCTTTAGAGATATGTATTTCACTAGCAGGGAAGCAACTGCAACCAGAAATGGAGAGCATCTGGAATTCAATCACGTGAAGAAATTATCTGATCAGTGATATCTTTGCTTCTGAAACACACTTACTATAGAATCATAGAAACTCAGTCTGAGAGAGACACTCAAGGGCCACAAGAGCCAGCACAGGTTAAGCTGAGGAGGAGCTTTAGCAGACCTACTCTGTCAAGCACAAAGGACTCCATATCCTTAGGAGACAGGCATGGTTATGAGGCACTGAACTGTAGCTTACTGAGGTTTGGCACAGGCCAAGCAAGGCTCAAAAACATTGGTGTGGTCACCCTTCTGCAACCAGAAAGTACCAAGTATGCTCTGAACGGTGTACAAACCTGAATTTGCATACAAATTGACACAACACTGAAAATCAAGATAACCGTAACGGTATTATTCCATTACTCTAACACAAACCTGGAGTAAACCTGTATTAGAAGTGTCATTATAACTTCTGTGGTATTTACATCTATTTTTAAGCCTCATGTTTGGAATTCCTTGGATTTCAAAAGAAACTTGGCTTCCCTTACACACACACAAAAAAACAACCCTAATTTATACATCTCAGTCACAGAAGAAAGCTGGATAAGATGAATCCCAACCATTCAAGACTACAGGCCAGGAGAAAGAACTCCTTGCATTTAAAAACAAATAATCTGATCATGTGTAAGTCAATCCCTTGATTTTTCAGTGGTTGAGGCTGGTACTACTGCAAAATGATGTTTAAGAGCAACCTTGCAAATCTTTTGGCTTCAAATGAAGCAGGATTTCACATGTGTGATCTTCTGTCCAGTTACCTGCCTGTTGAGCAGAAATAGCTGCAATTAAATCATCCAAGTTACCACAGAGCAGGGGAGATCTGAATTAGATCACCTCATTTGCTCGTTCTTAGCTTCTAATTCATTTGTTTTCTATTCAAAACATCACCTGGCTAGTGACATGTCATGCTCCTGAGGAGCAGGTGTTAGTGTCACTTAATTAGATGAACCTCTGACTCATTTTTATCATGATATGCTCGTTAAGGCCACGCCTAAACAACTGTGAATGACATACTCATACTCACCTGCTGTGGTAGACACACCAGTACTTGCCATGGTGTTGCTCTGTGAAGAGTTCTTCATCCCATATGCTGCAATGAAGAAATTTGAGAATGAAGAGATGAAGGTTAACAAGGTACTTAGGACAATTCAAACAAGCAAGGAAATCCCCAGCAAGCAAATCTCTAGTGCTTACATAGGCACTGGGAGCTGTTCTTGCCCATGCAAAGTAGAGGAAATGTTCCTCAATATCCCCTCATATGATGCTGTGCTACAAAAGATGGTCATGAAGGAGCCTCTGCCAATATGAACTTCCTAGTCACTACAGATAAAGGGGGGAGAAGGCAGCACACATTGTGTGACCCTCACACTTTTTCTAGGCTTAAATTTTACTGACCTGCAGAGGCTGCAGTAGCATTCTGGGGCAGGGTCGAAGAGCTTGGAGACAGGTTGTTTTGAACTCCAAACACTGCAAATAAAAACATTGCCATAGGGGTTATAGGAGTCCTACAGTGCAGGTGATATTCCAGCTAAAACCAAAACTACCAGCCAGCTGGAGGCATTACAGGCCTAAGCATTCCTGTTCAAAGATTTTCCTTACAAGATGTTTTTTTCCTTAGATCATTTTGCCAGTATAAGTTATTGCTGGCCCAGGACAATAATGATGACCACTTTAAAACATGATCTCAAGTTAGACGGTGAGGCAACTCACATGGTGATTTCTGAAAGTAGAGCACTAGGCAAAAAAAGTAAATTCAGAAAACTGGCTTGGATTGTCTAAGGTAGATTTAAGGCCCTAACTGTACAGTGTGCACTGTCAAAGTACTGCGAGAGAGAAGTAAACAGCTTGGAAGGTGACATCTTCGGTGCTAGAATCAGTGTGTATAGCATGCAGGCTGCCTCTAATACACCCTGCTCTCTTTGCAGGCCCAGTCAGAGACCCTGCATGATGGCACTGCGCTGTGTAGACACAGTGTGTCTATAAACATGTGTGGATTAGGACATAAGTCTATTTTTTAAGGCATTATCCTGAGTTGTTCTAGGGAAGAAACAGCTATCCTAACAGACAAATTACTCCCCTTGAAAAATCTCTAGTGTTCCCTGCCTCCCAGACAAAAATAGGAGCTAACACCAGCTATAGAGGTCTGAATAAATCCACTGCAAATGTATAGCTGGGGCATGTAGATAAGCTGCTGACACTGAGACGAGGAACAGAAGAGAAACAGAGTGATATTGGTATTATTTCATTGTACATGTCTGCCAGGATTGTGCTGATGAAGGGAAAAGGAGAGAATTCTGACCTGTAGAGGAAGTGCTCAGGCCTGCATTCAGAGTGTGAGTGCTGGGAGCCAGGTTATTTGGGACACCAAAAACTGCAAAAATAGGAAGTGAAATATTACTTCTCTGGAATCAGAAATCCAGTACCCAAAGGTCAGTGGCACATTCACAGAAATTAAGTCAGGGTCACTGTGAAATGCAGTGAATGAAAATGCACAATAAGTGCAGAGAGGAAAAATCTTCACAATTGTGACATCAAACCACTCTGCTACTAAACTGACAAAGGGGAGAAAATCCTACATCAGACAATTTTCAATCATGCGACAGTGTGAGAAAGCAAAGCTTTTAATAGTATGCTATCATAAAGCTTCCCATGTTTTTTTTCTGCAGCTGGGAAATGCAGCATCCCTGGCATTCAGGTCTTAAAAGGTATAAGCACACTCAACACTTATAACATCTAAGATTACATCTTTAGTGTATGAGGACTGAAGGATTAGACCCAGTTGTTTTTACAGTGGGCTAGGCTAATTCAATGTTAACGAGAGTTTAAAGCCAGTTTTGATACGGAATGTGAGCCTGACCTCATTGACAAAGCTATCATCAAAACTTTAGAAACAGATCAAGCAATAAGGAAAATAGATTCTCACAAAGAAGGATTTTCAAATATAGTCAGTGTAGAAGCAGAGAGCACCAAGTTACAGAAAACCAGAGGAAATTCGAGCATAATCCCCTGCCATCTCAATTCTTCCATCACTTTAGCTCTTCTTGCTGTGCAAAAAACCCCCACTGCTGTTGACCCAGTTTCATTATGGAATGATATCCTTCAAGCCTGGATGGTCCAGGAAGCATACCTGAACCTGTAGAGTGAGACATAGCATTGATCAAGGAAGAGCTGTTATGGTATCCACCAAGGGAAGACCCAGCAGGCAGAGTGGACGACCACATGTATGAAGGGAGAGCGGTATTCAGTATGGTTGTATCATATGTCCCCGACACTGTATAAAAACCAAACAGAAGTGGTTTTTGATAAGACCAGGCATATGGCTCAGCATGCATTGCAGCTTTACATAGCAAATAACTTTATCTGCCTTAAATTTCAATTACCCTTGTGGAGTCAACAGTGACTCTAGACCAACATGGTATAACCGATCTCAAATGACAGCTAATTACAGCCCAGCTAAATTTTAAGCAATGGAATAAAGATTGATCTGGTAGCATAATCATTCACAAAACATTGAGGAGATTTCATTGCTTGTTGATGCTATGATACCAGAATAAAACACTTCAGTCCACCGTTCTGTTAATTAATCATCCTGGGCCATGGGACATATTTTGCTTCCCAGAAATGGCTTTGACTGGTTCACTAGTGTATTGGGCTAAAATTCCCAGTTTTAGACAGGATTTGAACCATGTGCAAGTAAAAAGGTATAGCTTATTGCTAGCTACTGGTGAAGGACAGTGGAGTGAATGTGAATACTACTGCCTCAAGCCCTGTGGTGAGGCTTATAAGAGCTGCTTATTGTATTTTAAGTACCACTTCTATTATTATCAAGTTCTAGCGATCTCTGAACTGTGTGGTGCGCACAACAGATCAAACACTGATCCAAATGTTGTCTTCAGTGCTATCTCCATCTTTCTTGAAGATAAGATATCATATCGCTTCAAGAGGTATTTGCTTACGGCTCTTGCCTATGCCAGAAGCACCTCTGAATTAAAGCTGGTGGCAGCAGGAACTGGCTTATTCTGACAGAAATTAGACAAGTAACTAGGAAGCTACCCAAGATGGCTCTTGTCAGGACAACATCTGGACAGCTCTCCAGCAATCTGACCCTTTTTCTGTATTGCCACCACTGCCTGGGACAGAAACTGCTTTCTTACTCAGATGTTCTTAGCAACTGGGTATTTTTATGGCAAATAATGTTTGGAATGGCTCCAGCATTGCCAAGTACCTGACTGAGAACTCTCAGTAACCATCTTTGTCTCCACCACAGCCTTTTTCGGTATTGGGAGTGTACTTGATGGTGATCGAGTAGGGCTGCAGCTGGCTGATCGACTTCCTTTCAGCAAACGTTTCACATCATCCAGTTCTGTCCCTGTCAGGAAAAGAAAAGTGTCCAGATCACCCAAAAGCCATTGTTTCATTGATCTATAATCTTGCCCTGGCTAAACCATTTCAGTGTCACTTACACGTGTGTCTGTGAAGTTGTACTTTCTGGGGGGGCCACTTACTAACAAAGCTTCAGGGCCTCTTTCTGGGACTAAGTACAACTACATCCTTGCAAGACCACCATCTAACACATAGCATGCTTCCTTGTTCAGAAAGGGGAGACAAATGAATGTTCTTAACAGGGAAAAAGAATTACATGCTGCTATCTGTCATCATGAAGACTGGACCCCAGAGTCACTGCAAACATTCCCAGAGCAGCAACATCCTCTATCTTATACCTGATCCCCCTGGAATGAAAGCCATGGCACTTACATCTGCCAGAAGGAGATGCACTCTGCAGTCGGACTCGTATTTCACTCTCTGGAAAACGAAAAAGCAGATCATGAATATGGAGTGAGATGTATTTGTGCCCTGGGCTGGGAATGAATCTTTAGGCTGAACTGAATTCTTCCCTTCCTGCTGTCTATGTTCCACCTTGCTGTCTTGCTGCTTGACCTGAGCTGCACTTATGGCCCAATGTGAACTGGCTGTAAATTGCTTTGGGTGATTTTTCATTTTGGGGTCACTTTTTGCTACATTTAATTCCAGAGAGTTTTACTCATTGAGGGCCTCTGTTGAAGTCAATAGTATTCTTACTGCCAGACATACAGAAGGCCTACTCCATAAATGCAGTCCTTCAATCACATTGATATTCCCACTCATCACAAATATTGTTATTATTGTCTTTCTGGACAAAAACCTAGAGAGCCAAAAGAAGCTTAGTAAATACACAAATTCCCCACTACTTCTTGGGTAAAATTCACACTACGATGAGCTCTATGATTAAGTCTCCTACAACTTGCTGACTTCTCTTCTGGCTCACTGAATGTAACCAGGCCATTTTAAGTCAACATTCTCACCAGATACTTTATTTTATTACTGACTTCTACTGTCCAGCACAACAGACTATACAGTTAATGGGATTTGGTTGGGGCAAGCCTTTAAGCTTGTGTCATGGTTTAAGCCTCACCGAGGCTAATAACTCACGAAGTTCGCTCACTCACTTACTCCCTCTCTTTCTTCCCCCAGTCCCGGCGGAATGGGGAGGAGAATCGAAAGAATGCAACTCGCACAGGTTGAGATAAGAACAGTTCAGTAACTAAGGTATAACACAAATCTCTACTGCTACCACCAGTAATAATACAAGAGAAATACACAGAAAGAGAATACAACTGCCCACCAAGCCCAACCCAGCCAGTGAACCCCACAGCAGCGAACCCCACAATGCACCACCACCACACCCTTCCAGGTCTCTGCCCTCCGTTTTCACATCCTGGACATGACGTGCTGTGGTATGGAATAACCTCTTTGGTCAGTTTGGGTCAGGTGTCCTGTCTCTGCTTCCTCCCGGCTCCCCTCCTCCCTGGCATAGCATGAGACTCAGAAAGTCCTTGGTTAGACCAAAACATTGCCAAGCAGTAACTGAAAACACTGGTGTTATCAGCGCTGCTCCCAGGCCCAAAATCAAAAACACAGTGCTGCACCAGCTACCAAGAAAGAAAAAATGACTGCTGCTGCTGAACCCAGGACAGCTTGCTACCCATAAGCAAACTTACCAGCCAGGACATGTGACACATGCTCCTCAAGATGAAATCTGACAGTGCATGCACTATAAAAGACACACTAGCCGTGGCATTCATGTGGAGAAGCTGATGGATTAGAATTATTTTCTGAAGTAATATGAGAAGCTGGAGCTAATTCTCTGGTGTCTTTTTTATTATGTATGGCCTAGATCTGCTGGGAGCTTATGTATGTAGTGTGCTAGAGGAAACTGTGAAGATCTGAGGCAGAATAATTGGTAGCTCTGACACTCCAGTAGGAGTGTGCAAGAGTACACTTTGATTTATATCCACTGCTAAAATTAACTTGGATAAAATGACATTATAGTTTCCTCTTCAAGCAACTGGGAACAGATATTACACACTTACAGACCAATATAGCCCTTCTTTCCCCAGCACTGCTAATAAATTATTAGAAGACCTGAATGATTTAAACAAGGCAGATCTTTATAGTGAGCTGGCTAAACAGACCACAGCAAGACCATAATTTCCTCACCATCTCCTTAGTACTAGCATGATATCTTTTCAGGGTATGGCCTTACAGTTTGTAAGATAGATCACGTTAGGAGGAACATGAATATACTTATTATAAATATGTCATAGGCAGGTCACAGAGCACAGATGGACTGAGCTATGGTAGTGTACAGACAAAATGGAAGATGATGTCCTATGCTCCCGGCTGTCCAGCTCCTCAAGTAGATCCTCTTGTGTGACACAGTCCAAACCAACATGGCCTTCACTAGGGTCAATTTTTACACTGAGCTTGCATAAGCAATTGCTTAGTGATAAATGGTTCACATCTGCAGTAGTGTAAATCCACGTACCTCATCCTACTACTCTGCACTTACTGATTGCAACTAAGGAACAGGTCCATTTAACACACCCTGAATAAAAAACAAAGGAGTTTCTAAAAGAACAGTATCACCCACCTCGACTTTGGCTTCTACCTCTTGTGGCTGCAGATGCTGTGAACAGCAATGAGAGTAAAGCAATATTAGGGTTTACTGCCCATGACATCTCAGAAAATTAACACATGATCTTGCTCAGAGTGCTCAGATTCAGACAGTAACCTTTACTTAGGGCACAGCTGGGGAAATCGAACCTTAGAGTTTTTACCATGCCCCCTTTAGACTATAAGGTATCTAAAGAATCAGTAGCACCTTTAGCATTTCTGGACCAATTGCTGCTTCTTTTTGTACACACAAATGAGCACAGATGATGATCTCCCATTTCAATTGCCCAAAAGGAAGCTAATGAGGCTGTTTACCCCATCAACTAAGGCTGGACACTGTGAAACCCTGCCTTCTCTCTGAGCCTTAAGTCTTTCTCAGAGAGAAAGACTGCCTGATCATATTGTTTCACTATGTACAGTGAGTAAAATTGGCAGCTCAGAGTTTAGACAGGGTAAGATCATACCTGCTGATAATGTTTAGTGTAAATATATCACTTGCTAGACACTTCAGCTTCCCATATAAATATGCTGAAGTCTAGAAAAGTGCTACTGGAAAAGCATATGTAGCAATGCTCAAGATCCTGAGCCTGAGCTTTCTTTCCTGGAGCTGTTCTCCCAGTTATGGCAGGGCAGAGGGAAGGAAATGATACGATGCATCCCACGTCTATGTTCTACCATCCATGTCCTGTGCCATATGGGGAGCATAACAAGAGCAGCTGAGGGTAGCAGATATACAGTATGTATCCTCTGTTTGAATATGCATCAGCTAGAGACCCTGCTGTCAGCTGTTAATGTAAATCCCAAATAACTCCTCTGAAGGAAGCATAGGTAGGGCAAGACACAGCAATATGCAAAATGCCACCATAGCCACCAACTCACATGACCTTGCCATCAAGTTCAGAGGAACAGCTCTAAAAAGAACATACCAAACTCTTTTCTGGGAAACTCAGGAGAAGAGTTGGCACTGGAGCTCCCTGCAGAGAATAGGAAGGTATTCATTAATACTTTGCACAAGATCATTAAAAGCTTTCAAAACATGTCTTCCTGGTAACTGTCTAATCCCAGTGGGCAACAAACATTTCCATTTAAAAAGAAGAGCTGTTCAGGATTACATGAAAGGGCTGCTAATGTCTTTCATCAAAAATATGTCACAACTCCTTTTAGGAATGAGCATTTCTATCCATAGGAGTTAATCATTAAAATGTGTCCCTGATGGCTTATTTCCTAGCAAAACCACAATGGTATTCTTGTGCTATTTGGGACAATCCCGCATTAATGCAATCTCAGAGTGCACTACACATTGCCTCCTTATGGCATATTCTGTGATACCTTCGTATGTTGCATGGCGGTTGACATAGGTTTTTCTTTCAAATGTTGAGCCAGGTGATTTGGTGAGAGTAGAGCTGGGAGACTGGGTTTGTCTGTAGCCAGAAGATGATGTTGAATTCAATCTACCACTTCCACCTATAGGTAAAACAAAATACACTCGGCAAATTGAAGACATAGTCTGGATGTACACTCTGGATGCCTTGGGTGCTTTATGTTGCTGCTGTCTGAGCTGGGGAAATTTGCATTGGTATCTCACAACTGGAGATTAGGCAAGAACAACATTTGGGTCTAACTCTGACTGTCCCCAGCATTCAGTGCAGGGAGAAGTATTTGTTATCATTGTGGTTTCAAAAAAAACATTGTCAATGATATATATGACTGTAGGTTTTGGCCTAAGAGGATGAATGAGCCATCTCCCCTGAGTACGACTACCTGGCTCTTGATGGTGCTGGGTTTTGGTATGGATACAGATCTGCCTGTAAACTCAAGTGTTATATGTCACAGACCACAAAAACTGGGAGACTTTTAAGCCAAATTCAGAGTGCTGAAGGATGCAGTTCATGAGATAAGGGAAAGCAGAGATAAGTCCACTTCCCTTCCAAAGCAGGTATCCACACTCTCGCTTAGTCATGCCTTAGTCAGTTCATTTTCTGGAGAAGTGACTGAGGTGTGCATCAGGCCCAAGGCATCTTGAAGATTATTAGTGGCTGTTATATGTAGACAGAAGAAAGAATTTCCCTCCTAATTTACATCAACGATGTGGAGAAAGAACTAAGCAGACATAACTAATGTGTCCATATTCTTGTTTGAAATCAAATTCTGGAGTATGATCAGACAGCAGCAAAAAGGGGGCCCTGTAATAAAGTGCACCATATCCACACTGATCAGTAGGATCAGACTGAATATTGTTTAGCCATCCCTGCAAAAAGAGCATGCCCATGTGATCTCAACAGAGTGCTTTCTTGCCAACTTTCCCATCTACAAGGACCTGTATTGTTCTGTAGCTTTTTGACTTAATTCAGCAGGAAGAACTACTGTGACAAGTAGGCCTCTGTTAGAGGCATTCTGCAAGCAGAGATTAGAAAATGCTTTATGAAACTTCAGGAACTCATTATCTCTAAAGTTGAGGTTCTTTTCTCTTCCTCCACACACTGAAAATAAATAACAAGGGAGATGGCAATCCTGCCACAGTTGTCTGAGTTTGCAGGGCTGGGTTCAGTTCTCAGACTGGTGTCAGTCCAGACAATTACACTGACATCTCCCTTCACTGGAGTTACTTCACACCTCCTCTGAGGCAAAGGGATTCTACAGTCTGGCTTTTAATTGGTATGGAGGTGTCTGTCAGACCTACTGGGTAGGCCTAATCCTCCCATTGAGCTTCCAAACTGCACTTCACTCCCTTTGGTTTGACAGCTCTTTCAGGGCATGGAGGATGTTTTCTACAAGGATGGTTATACAGTCTGGCCCACTGAGGCTAGAGAGTGGTGTGCCAGAAACCTGGTTAGGAACCTTATTCTTCAGACACCTTTGCTAAGACAATCTAAAGCTGGGATTCTTTGGAATGCCGTTAGAAGAACCCTTTCATCATGGAGTAGACAGCACATACTGATTTAGCACGTCCAGAAAATCTAGAAGACCGTTTCAAAGTGCTAAAGCCATGGACAGACACACACACCCAAGAAAATATTTTCTAGGAAATTCTGTAATAATATTCTATCCTGAGCAAGATCAACAAAATGATTTGTCAAAACTGTCTTTTGAGTAAAAATGGTCAGAATGACTGTGATTTGGAAATCCTGAAAGAAGGGAAAATTGGGTTCTAAATGACTTCCTAACAATACTGGGAATGGCATTTTGTGGTGTTGTTCCCCTGCAATCAAGTTTTCCCTGTGAAAAATGGGAATTTTGCCTTTTACTCACTCCTCCTCACACCCAACTTTAGGCAAGGAATACCTTTGTTTTGACTATTTGCCACTTCTACTTCCATAAACTTATTTTCCTTACCTTTGGCTCATCCTACTCCCCTGGCCTGAATCTCTCCTCAGACCATTTCAGCTGCCCTTGCTCTCTTTTTGCTCACTGTGCAATGCCTTAATTCCTTACTTGAAGTCACATAGCTGCTGCTATGGGTGTAAGATCTCTTTTCCACTCCACTCCCTCCAGTGTGGGATGATGTTTTGAGCCCACTGCTGCTCCCTCCTTCTGGAATAGATAAGCACAAAATAAGACATTCTCTCAAGGTGAAAGATCAGAAGAGCAACGACACTGCAAGACAAGGCAGGAGGTACCCAAAGCTGTCCTCACAATTACAAATATAGCTTCATGTCTGGTGAGATACCAAAACTGCAGGGAAGTGTCTTGGCAGAGGAGATAAAACATTTAGACTGCAGACCCTGCAGTTCTGCATTCAAGTTTTGCTTCACAGATAGACTGAAGGATACTCCTGATAACCCTCATCATAAATGAGATGCAATTCCTTTCCAACCCAGCTGGAGCAAGCTAATAAAGAATATGGTGCCATAAAGAGCATAAAGGATTCTTCCCTGCTTGATACTTGCACTTCCCTACAGAAGTAGAAATCACCCATGACACTTGACATTACCCAGAAAGATTCACTCACTGTTGTCTGCTGGGTAAGATGACACGAGAATACACTGCAGCTCCAGCAATGGAGGCTGCAGACCCATTACTTTTGATCCTTGTCCCCAAGAGACAGTCACCAGTAGAGACCCTCTATCTGGCTTTAAGCCCTAGGAGAGTCTGGTCTACCAGTCTTAGTGGACTGTGCAGCTTTGTTTCTGACAGTATCCAGACAGCTTCCCACATACTACTTCCTGCATATCCTCCAGTAAAAAGTATTTTTGGAGAAGCATTTCTGAAAATAGCTCCTCCTTGGGTGCGAATCTTTTTGCACAGAGACTGCCTACACCCAGGGATTTATGGAAATAATGCACTCAAAAAGCCTGGAGGAGCACAGAACAGCAGAAGTACTGTAATGACAGTTACTTACTGGGTGGCAAGGACGTCAGTCTTGTGGTCACAGTCTCCGTAATAACTGAAGAAAGAAAAGGATGCAGAAGTATTGGCATGTTAATATAGCCATTCAAGATCAATGTTCTACTTAACTTCCATGGAAGAACATGACTTATTCAAAGATGTTCTCATTTAAAGAACAGTCCGTTAAGACCACACTGCCTGGAAGCTGCAGTCTCATTAGTACCCAATGCTGTGTGCTTGTTTTCAAGCCTTCCTACCTCTACAGTAACTAGGGACATGCTGCCATGAAACTCTTTTGCTCTTCACAAGATCCCTGTAGAACATGGAAGTACTATTATTCCTGGGCACAGCCACTGCAGGAACAGCATCCCCCTTACTAACTTCCTCCTAGTTAATTCCCATAATGCCAGCAGGAAACCTATCACCTGTTTTACACACAGCCAAAAAACGTATCTAAAGAACATCATCTAGGCCACACAGGCACTGGTATCAGAGGTGAGTCCAAATGTCTGCACTACTGGCTAAAAATGTTACCATAGGGCAGTCACCTGTGGCTAAACAATCTGGTCATGCTACGCTGTCTCTGTATGTGTGATCTTGGCCCTTACTCTGTCTTCAACAGAGAAACCAGGGACAGATGCAGAATTTAGCTCTGGACCTCTGGTCAGCATTCAATCCCTTAGAAAACTGAGCATCCACTTCTGGGATTTCTGGTGTGTGACTCAAAAAATGTTCTCCTTACGTCTTTCAGTAACTTCTGATCCATCTTGCCTCGTTTTCTTTGTTACAGAATCCATACCATTGCCACCTGCAAGGAAAGCAGACACTGCACTCATAGCTCTGTGAACAGGAGGAGATTACAACAGCTCCCCACAAGGCCCACCACTTTTCTCCCTTCAGCTGTGGAAGACATCTATGCCAGTGAGTTTATAATGCCTTTCAAGAGCCATATGAGTATTACTAACAGACCTGCACCACTTCACTACAAAACTGGATGCAGCAGAGCTGAAACAGCAGGAGGGGTTGTGAAGCCAGCAGGTGAAATAGGGGCCATTGAAGCAAATCCACTCAGTGCTGGAGAAGTTTAGACCTGGATTTACATCCAGACTTTGTGGCACTACAGTATTGTCTCCTGTTGTGCCCCTATAAAGGCTTGATCAAAACCACAGGATCAAAATGCCACTCCCACACATGTGCTCTGGGCAGGACTCAACAGTACAGGATTAGACACACAGGCAGTGGCAGGAGTAAGCTACATGCACCATGCCAGCACTGCCAGAAGCACCTAAGCAGAGATACTGTTCCACTTCTGACAGTAATACTGTGCATTCTCTGGGTAAATTGATGCTAAAGCCACAACATTGACTTTAGTGAAGCAGAAAAACACTGGAGGCACCCTTAAACTAGCTGTTTTCAGCAGCTAAGAACTTAAGGTAGGAAGTGCTTTATCTTGTTTTATAAGCAGAGTGGAGACAGTTTGGAGGCCCTGTCTGCATCTTTGGAATCTGATATAACTTAATGCCAGCTCAGGTCACTCTACATAGTATTGGAATCACTGCTGGGAATGCTGCGTACACTCCTTTTCATACCTCGGATCACACTCTAGTCAAAATTACAGAGTCATACCTCTAGCAGGAGTATAACTGCCTGCCAAGGCAGGAATACCACAAAGAAATGTGACTGTGGAAAAACACCAATTAGAAGAGAAAACATTCCTGTCAGAAGGAAATACACATTTGCTCATTCCTCGTCTCTCGAAGATAACATTTTATCTTGTGTAGCCACAAACAATGAAAAGGAACAGCTCTGAATTTATGCACATGGTGATAACAGATCAGAACTCTCTGCTGCATTCAACGACTCCTCCTCAAAACTGAAGACCCAGCAGTACCAAAATGTACACAAGTAACAGGCTGAGTACAAAAAACACACATTGGGAAAAATTCCTTCCAAGTTTCAGAGCCCAGCTTGAGGCAGAACCCAAGATTGTGCCCTCCAATTTAGCTCCCATTTGAGTTTGATACTCATGATTCCACTTACCTTTCTGCAAATGTCTACTGAGTGCCCCCTTGATGTTACACTTGTATTGCCCACCCACAAATAATGGCACAAGGCAGGATGCAGCAGAGAATCTGCAGGAATATCTCAAGTTCAGATTCAGTTCTGCTATTCCCAGAGCTGGACAGCAACAATTTGAGTGTAGAAGACACACTATCAGTCAAGCCACTTTAGCCTCCTATCACAGACTCAGCTCCACTTTGCAGAGAACACCTACACTGCCCAGGACCCTCACTATGCACCTCAGACCTGAGCTTGGCTAAACAGCCCTGTAAATGGAGCTCCTGAGGCCACATCCAAGTCCATACACAACCTTGGCATCAGAATACCATCCACGCCTTACAGTGCTTGCTAACACTGGGGATTTCCAAGGGATTATCGAGAGTGATGATTCCAAGGCATGTGCAAGACTGGAGCTGTATGTGTTAGGAGAGTTCCTCCTCCAGCAGAACAACAGTGCCCTCCAATGGAAGAGTCATTCACTCCAAGGAAGGTAATCTCTCTGCTATTCTTCTTTATTACATCAACAGTGGAAAC
This sequence comes from Myiopsitta monachus, assembly GCA_017639245.1. NCBI lineage: Eukaryota > Metazoa > Chordata > Aves > Psittaciformes > Psittacidae > Myiopsitta > Myiopsitta monachus. The sequence goes on from CM029926.1 coordinate 36,450,278, forward strand.
ATCTTTTAAGCTCCTTCCCTAAAAAACAGATGCTGGAAGCTCTTGTCAGCACTGTTGGCTTTGCCAGTGCTTTTGGCAGGGAACACAGGTTTGTATTTTGAAACTGCTTTCCTGTTGCTTTGCAGCCCCAGAACTCCACTTCCTTTCTGCTACTGGGAAGTGGTGCTGCTTATGGGCGCTGGAAGAGGCTAGCACCACCACGGAATAAATACATCTTCTGCATCTTTGCCTTCCCTTGAGGAACAGGCATACCTTGCTCTGTTACCAATAAAAATTGTAAAATAACAAGAGGTTAAACCACATCTTTGGAGCCACACATGCCATAGCCCAGCTCCAGCACATGGTGCAGTTTGGTCTATGTTGCATGTGTTAGCCACACAAATGCAAAAGCCAGCCCAGGCTCCAGTAGGATGACTGAGCTGGATTTCCATTATGTGCCAGGACTGACTCATTTCACCAGCTCCTATCTGGATTCACAAAGCCATAGCTGTGGGCTATGTCTGTGGCAAAGCAATAGCACTGTTGAATCAGAGAAGCCACCTGCAATCATCTCTGAGCAATAAGCAGGAACTCGTGCAGTGGGATCACTCTCAAACAGTGCAGGCAGCATAAGAGAGGGCAACCCTATGGCCACTTTAACATAAGCTCAGAGGTTGCAGTGTCCTTGTGGCACCCACAAAAACAGGGAATTTGCAGACCCTAATGGTGTGAAGAACCAGGAGAGGTCTAGCACTGCCACACTTGTCCACACTCTTTCCTCTTTGTAGAGCACTGAAAAGCAGGATAGTAATAGCAACCCAGCTTTGCAAGGCATACTTAGATCAGTGCTTTCCACATCAGCCTGACACTGCAGGGCGACTCCTGCACTCCCTTCTCCACCTCACTGCAGTGCAGCAACACTTCAAGGACACTAAGCCACTGAGATGGGACCCTCAAACCCCTCGTACTACGTCAGAATTTAGGTATGGTGTGCAAAGGTAATAAAGTTCATTACAGACATTTTTCCAAAGGGGAGGCGAATAGCCACGAAGACACATTTTAATGGAAAAATGAAAGCAGGTATGTTTCAGATTCTTTTATTCCTCCACAATGTCCTTCCAGTTTTCATGTCAGAATGCTGTTACATCCTCACTGCACATCCTTTCAGCTCCCTCTTTCCTCCATTAATAAGGCTACTGCTGTTAGACACTCCATTAGGAGAAAGAGGCACCAGCAGGTGCTGAGGTTAGTAATATTTAATATCACTGGAATCCTTTGATCACAAATACTCTGAGACTCAGTAGATGTCCCCAAACCATGTTACTGACTATGTTAAAAGTAAATGCCATGTCTCCCATCATATCAAATGTCTCTTAGGGTGCCCCTTTCTCTTAATCAAGCCTTTCAGGTACCACTGTCCTGGGACTAGAGTTACAGAATCAACTGGTTTTGAATAGAGTTTTAAAATGGCCCCTTATCTCTCCTTCTTACACCACAGTATAGGAATCTGAGCTCCTCATTGTGCTTTAAAACCTGTTTCTTTTCAGCTACTCTAAGAAAACCAACACAGTCAGAATCAAATCAACCAAATCTGCTCATTTTGTAGACTCACTGAAATGATGCTCATTCCAAGGAAGCAGGTTAGTGCCCAACCAAAGCTTGGGCATGCTGCAGGAACCAAATGCTTCCCTGCCCACAACCTGTCCTGTCTTCTTTGACAGCAGTATGTGCTCATTTTCCAGAGCACAAGCAGGAGCAGCTGCCCAGACCTTACTCCACACTGCCAGGTACCTTCCATTTTAAAACATGTCCTCACTGTCTCTACTTAATTGGGCTACTCAAAGAGAAACAGCCCAAACCAAGGCCAGCCTGACCTGCACAAGCTTCTCGCTTCTGGCACAGAAAGGGAGCTGAACAACATGGTATTATACAAAATATGTTTGCAGAACAAGCAAGTGCTGCTGTCACCATTCCACAGATGAAGCTACTAGTCACAGAAGGACAAGAAACTTCCCTGAAGTCACTCTACAATTCAGTCCAGACAGGTCTTTTACCTTATGCTACTGTGTTCAAATTGCCAGACCTGCTGCTGAAAGGTTTCAAACCAATTCAGAGATCAGAGTTCTCCAACTTATCATGACAAAGCTTCAATAACACCTTACAGTGCCTCCTAATCTTCTACGACAAAAATGTAGCACGAAGTCCATAGTCAATGAGTCACTGCTGATAAATAAGTCTACCCAGCATAGGACAAAACAAAGCTTGTCCATGGCAACACAAACTTTCACTCAGAAGCAGTTCCAGGCATTCTCAGGACTAAACATCAATTCCTTAATATTACACCCTGCACCCACCACCTGAAGCTCTGATTTACAATCATCATTCCTCCAGCACGTTTCAGCTCTACTCACTTTTAAAATGAGCCAACAGATGATGTGCATTTCACCATGCTGGTACCCTTACAGAACAGAGAACATCTAGCTAAGCTTTATCTATTTGTATCGCAGTATCACAAGGAGTATTAAAAGTATGCCAGAGCTTGGCTTCACATTTCTTATCTCCCAGCAGGTACACTCCTTTCACTTGATGCTCACTTTAAAAGAGTGGTATTTATTGACAAATGCAAACCCCAAATGACCCAGCTCTTCCACAATTTTAAGTTTTACATTGTATTCCCCAGAGAAAAATGTAAGACCTCCTCTATTTTGTCCTGAGAATTCAGCCTTATTCTTCAAGGAATCTAGGAGAGAGAAAACAAAGGATACTTTTTTCCTACTCTTCTGTAAGTAATGTAACTTACCTGGAGTGCTTTGCTTACTGAACTGAAAATCTGTTTTTCTTCTCAACCGTTTCCTCTCTACCAAAATTTGCCACCTACACTTTATATCACGTCCTTCCAAAGGTGTGTGGAATCTGAGTGATCATCCAAAAATGTTCACCTCTTCTTTAGTCAATCTGTTTTATTCTCGCCCTTCTTCTGCTTTTCTATTCCGGCGCTCTCAAACAAGCCCCAACAAAGGCGTGTCGTGGTTTCCTGCCTCACCCTACCCTTCCAATTACCTGACACTCACTGGAAAAAAAGATCTGCCTCCAGGAATCAAACTTTATTGAAAGAAAAAAATTCTCCTGCCTATTTGCTCTGGTAAGATTAACTATTTAGATCCCAGACAGACAAAGGTGTGAAGGCTTAAGCTGGAGAAAATGAAGTTACACCAATACTTTCTGATATATGATCCAAGATCTATACTGGTATTTCCTTACAGTCACAGAGCACCTGTGGATGTCTCTGCAAAGCTGGCTGCAAACTAAGCATATTTTGCTGCTTGCAATAGAAGGAGCTGAACTCCCAGCTAGTACAAACTGACTGGAAAGTGCTCAAGTCAGCAATCTGAACTGCATAGCCCACCACATAGATACTTATGCTCTATTCAGAAGGCAGCACTATTACAAATATAAATACATCAAACTGCTTAAGGAACAAAATTTCTTTCACTGCTTAAGGAACAAAATTTCTTCCATGTATATCACCTATAGACTTCACTGAATAGGAACTGGAGCAGAAGAGCAGCCAAGGTGGGTCAAAGCAAAACTTCATCTAACTCACGACCCTGTCTTCCGCCATGGCACGTTTTAACAGCCCAGGGAAGACTATGGGAACAGGACAAGCATATACAGGTATTTTCCTGGTGTACAATGGAGACTTCCTAAATCAAAAGCAGCAGCATTACAATCATTCCTTGATGGGTATTTTCCATTAATTTGTCCAATTATTTTTGGAATCTGTACAATATTTTAAGATGTAATGTCCTACAGCAAAGATGTTTACAGCTTAATTATACCTTGTGTAAAGACACTTCCACCTACTGAACATGACAGTGTCGTTTGGTGTCCTGTGTATATTTGTAAGAATCAGAACTCACCTTGGCTCCTCTCACCCTACACAGATTTTGACAGGTTTGTACCACAGAATGGGAAAAGAACTTGATGCTTCATGCCTGGTTTTGCACAGACCTTTTGAGGGATTGTACCTGTGTACTGTCAAGATTGTACTCTGTTCTTTTAAGCTGCAAACTTCCAAAAGTGTGTAGGGACATGGCTGCTATTCAGCACTCCACTGCCACTCCAAAGGCTATGCCCTATGTTTGTTGATGGGAATCAAGACTTCTTCAGAATTCATCAATGCATCTCCTAAATCATAGAACTTGAAATTATGTTTACCTTTAATCAGAAAAGCACTTATGAAGCATAAATTCCTCCCTGCATGGGGAGGACTCTGCCTTCTGAACACTAATCAAAGGACAATTTTAGTTGTCTAAACAGGCTGCATGTGGTAAGTAAGTCATTAAGAGGGGTAGAGCTCAGCCTGGGACTTGGCCAAACTGCACTTGGCTTAGACTTGATAAAAGGATAAAAGTGGATTTAGCCTTTTGAACTTCACACTCTTTGAACATGACACTTTACTGTCCCTCTTACTGTCAGCTGCACTTTAAATCTGCACTTTGGTCATTTTATTTTACGTCTGATTCCAGCACAACCCAGAGCTGTATGCTCCAGACATAGCCTGGCTTCTCACAGACAGAAATTGTTCAAGGCAAAACAGCACTGAATGCACTGAGATATCATAGCTCTGTAAGACCCTCTAGTACAGGGAAGATCCACTGGAATGACTTAGAGATTTCACTAGGAGCAAGAGACGGGACATCACATTTTAAGATAATATCCTCAGGACTGGTGAAATTTTCTCACTCCTTGACCTTTGTTCACCAGTTTTCTTTCACATAGGTATAACCAAAAGTAGCCATCCCAATTTTGATAAAAGAAGAAAATTACAGAATTTTAGTCCCTGCAATGTCATCAGTGAGAAAAATACTGGTTTAATGTGTCTGGAGAACAAAGTGTTCATGGAGTGTCTCTTCTTTCTTACTGGAAAGAAAAACAAGAGGATGGGGGGGTAGGTGTAGAAATGCCGTAAAATGAAACCATTGACTGAGAAGCACTAACTCTGCATTTAAAAGGGGAAATATAGGAGAAGGTAAAGTTGAGGATGCTGCTTGATGAAACACACTGATTACTGCACTCAAGTTCCTAATGGACATAATTTCGAGAGGTCCTGAGCTGCTTCACCTTTCACTGAAGTCACTGACTGGCTCAGGTACCCACAGCTACCGAAAGTCAGGTGTCTAGCTGGCATACTGCAATGAACTGCAGCTGACCTAGCTTCAGGTCATCAGGGGCCACTTCTCCAGTAACAGCAGTGGTGTTTGGACTGGCGGTTAGAGCAGGGGAGGCACTTTGAGCTGATGTTGGAGGAAACAGTATCTATCCTCCCATTCCCTCATCTGTCCTGCTTAGTTTGCTTTTAGAAGGTGAAGTCTGTCCAGATGGAGTCTACACTCCTGGAGTACACTGCTCCTAGGTGTACCTGTGAATGTTATACCAGATGCAGAGTCTGCTGCTTTCCCTGTTCCCAGCACAAGAAGAAGCTGCACAGACTGAACTTTCAACTGACACCTCAGTCTGGCAGCTACAGAGATCAAATCATGTTTGAAGACAGGACTGTTTGTTCTGGTGAAAGATGCTCCAAAAGTCCACAACAGCTGATGCTGGCACTGAAAAAGCTGAGAAGATGAGGCAGGAGTCTCCACTGCATATTCACTGCAGCTGGGAGTGGGCTGTGCTACAGCACATCTGAATCCCTTCTCACTCTGCAAGGAGAGCCCAAAGATAAAGAGTCTCAAGGCTGAAGCAGCTGGTTTTGTCACTGCTGTCCTTTAGCAGCTTAAGGGGTGTTCAAGGTTTAGAAACAGCCAAGTGATGATAACTTGTTATCTTCAATTTCAAGGCAGCTGTGGAGCACAGGATAAGGTGTGCATGGGTCTCGTAATTCTAACTTGACTGACACATAAATTACACAGCTAGTGAATCAGCCAACAAGCTCATTGGAACAGTGCAGGTCTGCACAAGGATGGTTCGCATAGGGAAGAAGAAACCACACCTATTTCTGTGTAGCAACTGCAGTTCCCTCTGAGTCCTGGTTTTGTACAATGGAGCTGGGCAGCTACTGAACCAAACAGAGCCTCCTGAGTCACTTCCTTGACTCAATGCCCCGAGTCCACAGTTTGCACATAACTTGAGAAACTTACTGTGAGTAACCTCGGGCATGAATAGAAGTCTTGTGGGGAACTGATCATTGCTTTTGGGGTGCTGGAAGGTGAGTAATGTCAAGATGCAAAAAGCCATTGATAACTCAACCTCCCAGGTTCCAAAAGACTTGAGTGATCAAGAGATGTCTTAGCTGTTTGTACTCCTTAATATAAAAACTCTATAGCTAAGGACTGCCTTTCCCCTCTCCTTCTGGCTTTATATGGCATTCCACACAATGGGAGGCTTGCTACAGCTTCTAAGGCTTATCACAGTGCAAATAATATATGGCAATAATTATAATGAAGCTATATATGCATATGGAGCATTGTAAAACACTGATCCTTCACAGTGCAGGACAAACTGAATTGTACTGGTCCAGAAAGGAGGATCTTGGCTGTTCTGGTGGAGGGCAAAGACTGGCAAGGGGCGGCTAAAGACTTGGGCTTGCTGCTTTTACTATTACCATGTGGACAGGAGGAGTGGGACTCTTCTGCAGCAGTAGACAGCTGTCTACCTCTGCTCAGAGACAAGCCAGTATAGACACTAGGTCCCTGATGCTGTATCGATGCTCTGCAATACAACTGCCTAATAGTTACTAGCAAGTAGCCCAGTCCAAGGGCTGAGAATGGACATGTGCATTGTCTTGTGTATGTGGAACTGCTCCTGGTAACGTAAGATTTGGGAACAGACAGATCCAAACAAAACACACTGGTGACCTCTTACAGCCCCTCTGTCCTCCGTGCAGCTTTGAATGCACATTGATGCTTAGTCATATTGTACATTTTAGGTACAGGTCAGGCTGTTGGCTGGCAGAGCCAGGAGCTATCATCCATACCAGACTCACCTCTAACAGCAGCAGGGCTGGGATGTTAACAGACCTGTTTGCCAATGTGACCTGCTGCCATCTCTCCCTCTCCCTTTCCACTCCCACCATGGCAATTCAGGAACTAGCCCAGATGTGCAGCAAGCCACAACATCTGCCAGGGAACACAGCTGTGAAGCAGCACTGCTCTGAGGGATATCACTGTGAGTTTAAGTAATTTTCACCCATAAGGAGCCTCTTCTTCCCTGTGCTGGCTTTCACTTTGTCCTCTAAGTAAGAGCTGCCTGCAACACATGCTGCACACAGCAGCAGAGCTCAGAGCTGGACTGTCTCTCGTTTGATGTGCTAGTTACTCCGAATCAGCCCACTGCCCCATCTGCTTGATCAAAGGAAACCAGTCCTTGAGTGTTTTATTTGGGACAATTCAAAATCTGATTCATAGGATCAAATAATTACCCATCCCTTAGCTTTCAGAAAACTACTGATTGTTTTCAAGCCCACCTGTGAACCCTTAAAACAGTTTTAGCACCAGTGTCTTTTAGACAAAAAATATGCATCAGAAAATGCACTATTTGCCAACATCACACATCAAATGATTCAGACAGCCAGGCAGCAAAGGGACACAACCAATGCCAGATGACCTGGCTGTGGTACTGCCAATATAAATAATGGAGCAAAGTCAAAGCAAACTGTTTACAAAGATCTGTCAGCAAGCAAAAAAAACCACCAAAACCCAAAAAAACCTTTCTGGCAGATGCAAAGCAAACAAGATTGGATTTGTGAATTGCTCACCAGCCATACCCATGGTCAAAATTCCAAGCAATTAGTATTTCAAACAAACAATACAACCAGTTCTACCTGCTGCCAGTCCAAAGCTTGAAAGTTTAAGCACCATCACAAAAAGCAACACAGGGAGAACTGCAATGCTACAGTACAGGACAGAAGCTGAAGACAATGCTTGTCTTGGAGATCTGCCCCAGAAGATGATGAGTGTTGGCAAATAGATTTCTGAGTTGGCAACTGATTTCTGAGTGCCATCCTGACAGAAAATTCAAAACATACATTGTCAAAAAAGTTCTGATGGAACATCTCTGCTCGGCTCAGCTGCAGCTTGGAGCAACTCACCACCTGTACAGACAGGGGCTCTCTCTAGCAGGGGTAGGAAATGCATAGGAGGGTGCCTGAAGGGTCCCTGAGAGCAGTTTTCTTTTGCTCTCCCCTTCTCCAGCTTTATACATCCCTGCCCTGCAAGTCCTTCTCCCTGCTAATATTCTGAGGGTTATTTTTGTATCAAGGATTATTTCACAGCCCATAAGGGATTTTCAAGAGACTTTAGGAAGAGAAGCGCTGCTGATGCTTGGTCACTCAGGTGAGTATGTAGTGCAAGAACATCTCCTGAAAGTATGTGGGCACAGGGAATGGAAATTAAACACATGACTATGCATAAAGCCCACAGTTCACACCCAGACCAAGGAACCTGGCAAAGCGCTGAGGATCACCGCAGGGGCACCAGAACTGTTGCTGCAGGGACAGCTGAACTGCAAGTCTATACTGTTGGTGGTACACCTCCTATATCCCATTCCCAAGCTCCCCAGCCTTATCTATACTGTCAAGATCTAACTTCATCTTTCATAACAGATTTCCTCATTATTCACATTGTTTATGCAATACTAAGAGAGAACATTAGCCTGAACTCCAGAGTAGCCTGGGGCAGGTCCAGAGCATAAGCAGTGCTCAATACTACTTCACTCATGCAGTCCAGATTGATCTACCATGCACAGTTAAATATAAGGTGTCACTAGTTTTCACATATTCCAGAAGGCCTCATAGGCATCCCTAGAAGGTTTTCTAACCAATACACAAATGATTTTGCAGTGCATCTTCTCCAGAATTTGGCTTGTGCCTAATTGCTGTATTGACACAATGAACTCTAACTACTGGTTTCCTACACCAAGACAAAATTGGGTACATGGAGCAAAAGTCAATGACTTGATACCACATGTGGCAAGTTTATACTCACTCTTGAGGTGGTGCTTGCAGTGTACAGAGACCTTCTATGTCTCTGTCAGGTGCAGGAGCAAGAGAAAAAGGGAGCTTCCTGAAAGATTTCTGTAATAAAGCATAGAGTGCCACAGGTGGCTTCTCAGACTGCAGGGCTCCTGATCCAGCAGGACTCCTGATCCAGCAGGACTCCTGATCCAGCAGGGATGGGGATCCTCAGCAGCAGAAGCAAGCACAATGAGCTTGCGAGCTCATCTTCTAACAAACTTATCAATGATAGAGTACTGCAGGCCACCAAGAGAATGTGCTTCAATTATCAGGGGTTCTGATTTAGCATAAAGCAAATGATCACCCAGGGAAAGAAAGAATTGACATATATGGAGATTTTATATGTGTATTCAGTATGTTAATGTTTCTGTTTTGTGAGCCAACAAGTTGGAACCCATTATGGATGAAATACATTTCACTCACCATTTTCACCCACGGACTTTATGAAGAACCTCTGGTAAGTAAAAGAAGCATATTGACAAATGATTTTAACCTACAACAGAGGGATTAGCCCCTCCTCTAAAAATCCTTGTAAGTCTGCAAGTTAAAAAAGGCTGGAAACTATTGTATCAGATCATGTTAAAATATGTTAAAAGCACAGAACATGCATATACAAATATTCTGTATATGATTTGATCCCTTCTGCAGGGATCTTTTGTAGCACATGGAAAGTACGTAATGAGTTTGGATTCAGGGTAGAAAGGGAATGATGATTCAAACTCAGTCTGTTTTAGTAACACAGATCTTTACTGTGCCCCATCTATATGGCACGCCAGCCTGGCACTTCAGGAAACATAAAAGCATTAAAAAAAATTCAGCCAAATCAAGTTTTTGAGTTTTTCAGGTTTGCTGTTTGCACACAATGGGCTTTTTGCAGTCCCTGGATGGTGTGCCTGGTTTGTTGGCATGTCTGTGCACATTTGTCTGTTGATCATGAAGCTGCCTTTGTTGTGAGTTTCAATTAAAAACCTAGAGGACACTGAATACCGAACATGGTTCTGTTCTCCAGCAACACTACTGAAGAGCTTGTGTGGCTAAAAGAGGGCCAGGTTTTTCCTCAAGAGTATATATGGCAGTTAGGAGAAAGGGAAAAGACAGACCCAGAACCATGATAATCTCTTCATTGTTTACAATATGGGAAATAAATAATGGAGCAAAATCATCAATTGACTGAAAACTCTCCATCAATTTTGTTTTTCACACCACTTTTATGGAGAAATTTACAAGAAAAAAAATATTTTTAGTTCCAACAGATTTTGAAACTCACATAGAATTGAAAATTTCTCTTTGTTCCCTTCTTCTATTTATTTATTTATTTATTTTCCTCCAGGGAAGTAAGAGCAATCATTGGGATTACAGGCTTTCCCAAAAGAAAAGTTAAAAAAACCCCAAAATAGAAGGTTTTTAGAACATTTTTCAACATTTGCATTGGACATTTATAATTTAAAATTAAAATCCCTCCCCCTAAGAATTAAACAAATAAAACTCTGCATTTCTTCCAAAAATATTTACCTAAATAGATTCTATTTGAGAACCCTCTTTGCTAACTCTGTTAAGCTAAAGTCTGGTGCTAGGCAGAACCTGGAAGAAACTCACTGATAAATGAGGCTGGTACAATCTAAACCCAGAAATGATAAGCACAAGAAAGCTGATTTTACAGATCTGAATGGTGGTAACACTTGGACATTTTTACCACGTAACATTTTCTGAGATTACTCTTTCTAGTAAAGAGGGCTTGAAAGCACAAAACTGTATTTCTACTCCTTGAACAGGCAAATAAAAACATCTTAAAAGCACACATTTCATGTACAATCATAAGGCTTGATCTTTCCCTCAGTTCTGTCAGGTTTACCTGGCTATGATTCAAGTACAGTAACTCATCTCTCTGAGTTTTTATATTCATTTTTGAACTCTAGTGTAGACCAAATGACGCAGCAAATATACTGTCTAGCACTACAATAATACTGATAGGGTAAGAGTCTCCCCTTGGTTTGAAATCCATGTCAAACTGAAATCAAGGCATTCTGTTTGTTTGGGTTTTTTTTGTGGAGATACAAGAGAAGGCCAACCCAGTGGTAAATCTAATCACTTGGAATATGCAAACACCTCTATAGGGATTTAAACCTGTAACTTTCACATTGCTCTTTCCAACCCTGTGATCAGACAGTCTGTCCTGGGCCAAAGGAGCTTTGAGAAAATGCTTCCTTTAAAATAATAAGGTTTCCAGGGGAATTGTCAAGCTTAGGTAGGAATGGCTCTGAAGGGAACAAAAGAGTGGGTTTGTACAAACATGTTAGAATAGCTGTGCTGCGTGTATCCTGGGAAGTTCTGACTATCCCCTGGACCCATGCATGACAAAGACAGGAAACTTTCTGAGTCAGACTTGGAATTGAAGACTACAGAGTTCCACTAGATTTCTAGTCCAAGATGGTCCCTGCCACTGTGATCCTTCTTCCCTGCTAGGAACCTACTTCCTGTGATTAGGCGCTCAAGCATTTCAGGGTGGAGCTCACTTTTCACTACCAAAGTAAACAACAGGAAGAAAAGTCCCTGCCGGGCTACTAAGGCGTTCACTTCAAGGGAACATGCTCTGTTGTGAGCTGTGTTTATTGCCAGTGATCATCAGGTATTTATCAAGGACTGGCATTTATCACAGTAAAGATCAACATTATTACAGGGGATGGGCATTTCAGCTTACATCAGCTTTTTGCTTCTATGGGTGCTTCAGAGCCATAAATCAACTTTCAAACATATGTTTATCTGAGTATTGCAAAAGAGTTTTATCAAGGGACTGATTTCCATTAGTGTAAAGCTGGACTGTACTTGTTTGTTGCATTTGTTCAGATGTGGAGTAACACCGTGCATTATAAAAGAGCAATCTGGATCTTACTTTGGTTCTGTAGGCGACATCATACCACTTGCTATAACTGCTTGTGGCAAGGATGTGCATGAAACTGGTTTTGTTCCCACTTCTACTGCTATTTATTTGCCACACTGGTCCTCAGAAAGGTTTAGATCCCTCTTACTGGCTGTTGTCATGCTGCACCTGCTTTTCCTGGGGCACACAGCCTCACCTGCCATGTGCAGGCTTGCAAAGCCCCAATTTAAATGGCACTCCTTCATTAGAAGATACATTCCAGAAGCATAAAATATTATTATCCGATATACATGGCTAGAAGATTGCTGATCTCCTGCAAGCACAAGATGGGACATGAGACTCTTGGTAAAATCATTCTCCAGAAAGCACCTAATGTGGCAGCTGGAAGCCTTGTGCATGTTCTTCGTAGTAAGGTTGAAGACTGCCTTGGAGAACATGTTCTCTCACACTGTAAAAATTACTGAAGTAAAGAATGAGTTAATCTCATTGAGAGCTAGTAACACCTCTTCAGCTTTGTCTCTTCTTTGGAAACATTTTCCTACATTAGCAAAACTTCTTGGTTTTACTCCATCGCTTTTCTCTCTTCCCTTCTACAAGAGCTGTCACGTATCATCTCTTCAAAACAGAGATACCATCTGTGCTCTTCCTAGTCCTTTCACAAATTTTCCGCATCTTTTCAGCAAGGAGCTATGGAAATTTCTGAATTCCTAAATTTTGTGGTCATAGGAAGGAAGGTGTAATTTCAATTCACGTGACTGGCAGCAGAGTTGTATAAGCTGCTGTACTGCAGTTTTGCAGATTTAGTACCTTTTCCTGCTCTATTCACTCAACTGTGCCTTGAGTTATGCTTTATTTACAAAATTGAACTGCTCGTTCAACTTCCAGTACATTGTTCCTACTCTCCTTGATTTACTGCCTGAAGCTTTAATTTACAAGTGCTAAGATTTTTAGCTTCCCTGACTATTTAAAGAAAAAACAACTTACTGAGTTCTGATGGAAGGACATTCAGTCCCTTGAGGTGAGCAAATGCACTCTCAGATCTATACTGAGAGTCAGTTGTGCATAATACCTGTTTTGACAAACATTTATTCATGATAGAATAATATTCATTTTTCCTGAGCTGTCAGCTGGTTACAGGATCAATGTAAAAAGGCATTTTGTAGGCTAGTATGTATACATTCTCTAACAGCCCCCACCCCCCAAACCTCTTCAGCTCAGTAAATACTGATGAAATGAAGAATTGGAGTCTTGCAAGTAAGTGTGTAGTTTATAGCAGCAATAAAATACAGAGTCCAGAACAAAATACTGATGCAACAGTTCTGAAGTTTGGGGGTTTTTAAATGCTGGTTTTGGTAAGCAAAGAGGCTATAAAGTCCAAAGCTGTTAAATTCTATACTTCATACAGGCCCTATGGCAAGGATACAGGGAGAACATGGAGAGGGTAAGAAAAATACTTCCTTTTTACTGCATCTTGAATAAAAGGAGAACACTGACCGAAGTTCTTTAAAGCCATACAACCCAGAAGCTCATATCCCAATTTCAATATTACATCCACAGAAGCTTTGATCTACGCATCTGAAAGCAGGGAAAATGCTTTTGTCCTCAGCAGAGGGATGGGACACTCAGAGAGGAAGACATCAAATTAGGCTGGGATGTATTTATTCACAGGTTGTAAATCACTTGCACACCAGTACAATATCTTTCTACTCCTAATTATGTGCCTTCAATCCACATGATGAAAATCTTCAGCCGTTTCAAATTCATCAACCAGTTTCTTAGGAAATGGAATAAAGTAGATGGATTGAATGATTACAGCTCACACTTTCAGTCCTTCAACAAATAATGATAGATGCACTGTATAGACCAACCAAAGTCAACAAGTTTTAAGTATGTTGTGAGTAATAAGAGCTACAAATGCCATAGCAGGGCCTGATAAGCAACCCTTAACTACACAAGAACTCATCAAACCCAGGCATTGAAGGAGTCATACTGTTTGGCAGATCTGAATCTGAGTCAGCGACTGCTAAGATCTCTTTCGATATGGAAGTTAAAGGTGTCCTTGTCTAGAACACACTTTGACTTTCAAGGTGAACTGGTCATTTACAAAAAGACATCTTTATACCAAGTTTGCCAAAAGCATAGTGGTCTGTCTTTCTTCAACCTGGTCACTGAAAAGGCTTGGAAAGAGTAGTGTGTCTACAGTGTGCTGCCCACTTCTTGGTGGTTATCTTGGAGGCAATACAGATCCTTGCTCTGTAATGAGGAAGCTGGCACAGACTGAAATTGGGATCCAGCTTTGTTCCACACTGGGATTTTTCTTAAGATCTTGCCAAAAGGTACAAGGTTTATCTTTCTCAAATTCTGTTACGTATGGATTTTTATAAATACTCATTATTTATGTCTTTCACTGTGCCCTTCATCTGTATCATGTGTTGAAATTAATTATAGCATTTATGGACTTCTTTTTTGATATGCCAGCACTTCAGCAACCTTGATCAAGTTTCACATCTACATCTCACACCCTGACCATACAAATGTTCCCAGAGAGACAGAACAACAGACCAGACCTACAGGAAACACAACATAGAATCAACACCTCTCTTCAGAAACTATTCAGAAAGAACAGATACAAGAGTTAAAGCAAGCAAGTCTCCACACATTCTTTTTTGCCTTGACTCTGAATTGATTATGAACAGATATATATAAAAGCTGACAACAGTTTCTAACGATGCAGTACTTAGAAACACTTCATTTATCAAAAATTAGAAAGAGTAAATATTTGAGCAATATTATAGAAGTCAACGGTCATAGCTGGCAGCTCATTAACAAAGGTTTTTCAATCTGTTTTACAATCCCTCAGTGTTCTTTAATCTAGAATGTCTTTTAGTTTGCAGCTTGCTTCTTATGTGGATTAAAAGCAGTATTCAGCACCATTTGTGGTTACTTTCTTTATGCTCCCAGTGGCTCACACCTCTCCAAGTTTCTTGGTTTTCATTAGAGATTATGCTTCTGCAAGCAAATCTCTAGTCAGACACACCTTTGCCATGCAAAACCACAAGTGATAAACTAATTCCAACCAAAAATATTTGTTGAAGGATAAACGAAAAGAAGATCTGTGACCCAGAAGAAACCAGAAATGATCAGTGCAAGTCTGTGGCTGTTCCTTTGCTATTTATGTCTGCTTCAAAAGAATGCAGAGGTATAATGCAGTCTGTGGAATATCTACCCATGCTTATTGGTGTAGCAGCAGTAAAAAGAGTACTAACAATAGTAACTCCTACAGAAATCACGCAGCTGTTTCATGCATGAAGATCTTACAATTAGTTCATACACAGGTAGAACCAATATGTCCCAAGTTGCTGCACCTATCACAATGCATCCAAGAAGAAAGGAGAAGGACTTGGGGGTGTTGGTCGATGAGAAAATGAACATGAGCCGGCTGCAGTGTGCGCTCACAGCCTGGAAAGCCAAACGTATCCTGGGATGCATCAAAAGGAGAGTGACCAGCAGGTCGAGGGAGGTGATCCTGCCCCTCTGTTCTGCTCTCGTGAGACCTCACTTGGAGTACTGTGTGCAGTTCTGGTGTCCTCAACATCAAAAGGACATGGAACTGTTGGAACAAGTCCAAAGGAGGGCCACGAGGATGATCAGGGGACTGGAGCACCTCCCGTACGAACATAGGATGAGAAAGTTGGGGCTGTTCAGCCTGGAGAAGAGAAAGCTGCATGGAGACCTCCTAGCAGCCTTCCAGTATTTGAAGGGGGCCTATAGGGATGCTGGGGAGGGACTCTTCATGAGGGACTGTAGTGATAGGACAAGGGGTAATGGGTTCAAACTTAAACAGGGGAAGTTTAGATTGGATATAAGGAAGAAGCTGTTTACTGTAAGGGTCGTGAGGGACTGCAATGGGCTGCCCAGGGAAGCTGTGAATGCTCCATCCCTGGCAGTGTTCAAGGCCAGGTTGGACAGAGCCTTGGGTGACATGGTTTAGTGTGAGGTGTCCCTGCCCATGGCAGGGGGATTGGAACTAGATGATCTTAAGGTCCTTTCCAACCCTAACTATTCTATGATTCTGTAAGTGATCTGTAACTCACTGCCACAACCAAAATGACCATGTTAAGGTGACAGCTGGGTCTGCTCTCCAGTATGACAGAGGTGACTGGGCAGGGGATTTTTTTGTCAACAGGACATGAGTCTTCATTTCAGTGCAGACTTCTTTCACACATTTCTCCTGATGGTTACATGGAAAAGATGATCCTAAGCTGGCTGGGGTCACACTACCTTGCACAATGAGGCTTCTCCTGGAATAGCTTGCCATTTTTGTAGAAGGTTAGTATGACAATTTCAGTTGC
This sequence comes from Myiopsitta monachus, assembly GCA_017639245.1. Classification (NCBI taxonomy): domain Eukaryota; kingdom Metazoa; phylum Chordata; class Aves; order Psittaciformes; family Psittacidae; genus Myiopsitta; species Myiopsitta monachus. Next base: position 36,466,503 of record CM029926.1, read on the forward strand.
AATGAATAAAACAACAGAGACTTATGGAATATTCAGAGAAAGAGAATGAGCAGTAGCTGGCTTTACTGGCTCAGAGTTACTCCTTTACTTCATGCTCTCCCCAGTAATGGCCATGAATGATTCTATCACATAAAGTTGCCTGCAAGAGGATCTCATTTTACAAACCAGCTTTTCTCCAGTGCCAGGAAGGCATTCAAAATCAAAAGAAAAGGAATAATGGTGGCATAATGGCAAGTACACTGTGCTTCAGCTGCTTAGCTGGTAGGGCAGAACCCTGGGAAAAAAGCAGCTTTTCTTTTCAGGGCTTGAACACTGATCTCAGAGTAGCAGGTTACTTTTTAAATAGTTCTGAGTAAGACATTTGCAAGTGAACACTCATAACTTGGATCCAAGCTATTTAAGTTGCCTCTGCTCCCAATTTCTGGCAGTTTTTCCCACTTGGCTCTGAACCTTCTGACTATGCCCATCTGTATTTTCATGTCTCTGCTTGAAAAATCCTGTTTCTTATTCAAAGCACAAAAGTATTGCCTTTCCCAAAAGCCAGGTCTGTTGTGTGTCACTACTCTGCAAGATGACTGGCTGGAAACTCCGTTGTTAGGCAAACTTTTCATTTCACAGCAACTCAGGTTCTCATTAATTTACTTCCATCAGAAGTTCAGCTTGTGAAACCTGTGATAACACAGACTTCTTTTATTAAAATTAAGGCACCCTGGGCTCATCCTCACTCCATATGTTATGACTGCAGATGTTCCTGCTGGCATGGAATATATCTGGGTATATTTATTGTTATCACAGGGTTGCCAGATGCATGTTACGATGGCTGCCTTCCTTACCCAGTGCCTGCAAAGGAACTGCTCTTTGGATTTTACTTTAGAAACACCCATGATTAAAGCTGTCAACTGAAGGCTTTCTAACCACAACATCTAAAGATGTTTTTCACTTCCAGCATAACTTAAAGATTTCAGAATAAAATATTTAACACACACGCCCCCAAATATTAAAAACCTGCACTAAGAAAAACGCTCCGTCAGGTGTAATGGCAAGATAAAAATAATGGCTAAACCCCAATATGGGCAGTGATCTGAAGTGAAGAACCCTCCCTAACAAGTGTGTGTATTTTCTGGAGTTCAGTACACTGAGTTCACTGAACCCAGTGTTTTGGAAAGATGAGGTATTGACAGGGAGCCCAATAAGAACACCAGTCCATTGCTCCACCTTCTGACAAAACAGCATTTGCCTAAGCTCATAAAGAACAACTCTGTGGGAGTCTTTATACATTTATTTTGATGTACATGTGTAATTTTAAGCACATAAAATAACACAACTGTAGAAAATAAGGCTGAAAAGGCCTTCAGTTAGGTATCTTGTCCCTCTCTCTGACCCAAGACCCAGCTCCAACTTAACTATTCTTGACAGATTTTTCATTAGAAGACTTTTACAAACTTTCATGAGGTTTCGGAGCCTCCCAAGGTGATCAGATTCATATGTCACCATACTTGCTGTTAGAAAATGGCTTGAAGTTCCAAACTAAGTATCTCCTGCTTCAGCTAAGGATCACTTCCTCTCTTCCATTCTCAATGTAACAAATCTCCTTTCTTGCTACTGCCCTTTATGTTATGAATACTGTTATATTTGCCATTAGAGTTTTCAATAGCAGACTAAGCTTTTCCTATTCCTGCAGCTTTCTTCAGACACGGAGTTTCCTAGACCTTTGAAGACTGAGAACTAGTGCTAGCCTTCATGGGGACTACCCACATACTTAAAGCTACAGGCATATTTAAGTACTGTGCTGAACTGGGGACTTCATTCCTAGTGCTGCCCAAGGCTGTCAAACACACGCGGGTCTAGTTTAATGCATGACACTTCAGCTAATTACTGTTTTGATAATAGCCATCTGGAAGTTTGCAAATGTCTTTAACTTATAACTGCAGGTAAGAACTACCATATTTTGCTGGTGAAGGACGACCAGTGCCAAATTGTTGTGAACCTTATCTACCTGACCAGCAGACAGCATTTAACTCACAGTTTCATAAGGCATTTCCTTAACAATACAGCCATGAACAGTATTGGAAACCGGTATTCTTAATATGCATAGAAGCAAATGCTTTTGCCAATAAACAGCCATGTCCAACACTTAATGCTTGATGAGGCATTGGTAAGCACATATATCCCCATCCTCGTCAATAAAGAGGTTCAATAACCTCCATTTGAGTACACAAAATGCAGCAGACAGAACAGCATCTGTGGTAGCTAATGCACACCAAGCAGACGCAATCAAGCAAAACATAAAGGAATCAACAAGCCAATACATGCACATAAAAAATTATAATGAAAACTTAGCAGACAGAATCCAAGTGGGAAGAAGACGGAATGGAAACAGAGGCTAAGCAATTGCCAGTCACGAGCAATCAGCTCACAGGAGGGAGGGCAGTGAACTGTGGTTAGATTGGGTTAAAGGGACTATAGAATTATGCGTTCCTACTTCTGTTCTGTTTACTTTACTGTAGTTTTTTGCAGTGCCGTGAATTTGGCCCATGTGTTTTGCCCGTTTCAAAAATAAGTGCAGTAATAGAGCTTGTCATGGTGACTTCAGGGCGTGTGGTTTGTTCCTTCACATTCTGGATTTTAAATCATTACAACTTCTCCATCTTACCTGTGAGGATGGCTGCAGACAGGTTTGCTTAGAAAAGGGAAAGTAAATACTTCTGTGTAAGATACATATGTGAGCAACATCCTTACTATTTGTCTTTTCTCAGTGGTATTGCTTGTATGCTTCTGGTGACATACCTAAGTCTTAAGAGTATATCACAGATGACTTCACCATTCTAGCCTGCTTCTGAGATTTGGCAATACACATGGCAATGTATCTTTGGTGAATTCAGATTAATTATAAAAGGAAAATGTACAAATTCTTTAGCTTCTTGAGGTCCCCTCAACTTCTCTACTGCCTGGTGGCCTCTCCAGACAGCGGTAATTTAGGTTGGTTGTCTAGTGTCAAAATTTGACTGCAGGCTTGATCATTAAAAATCCATACGGCATCTGACTGGCAGAGCTGAGGCACACTGCCTGTAGCACTGAGCAGAAAGGGCGGCATTTTCACCTGCAGTTTTCCCAGCAATGCCATGCAGTCAATGTGATGTTGCATCCCAGCATCAACTTTCAGCATCTCACCAGTGTTGGCTTGAGACATATTTGTACTTCTTACCTGTAAGATGTACCCATGGTGCACTTGAGAAACTGGAGATTGGTGAAGAGAGCTATTTATTTATTCTAAATGGAACCTGAAACTCCTTGAGAAGGCAACAGCTAAACAGCAAGGCTTTCCAGTCACAGGTATGGCACAAAAGCTCTATCTGGAGAAGGGATCCTCCTCTACGACATTTCCAACCTCTGCCTATTGTCTTTGTGTGTTAAACATATCTTTAGAAAATCAGAAGTTACAGCTAGGCACACCTCCTGGGAATGCAAAGTAGTAGTAGCTCCTGCATTATAGTACTTGTGAGAAAGCATGTCACTTCAGGGTTGAGAGAAAGCTAGGAGAAGGAAGTGTTAGACCAGGGGTAGTTTAACAGCTTCTACACTTGATTTTTAAAACAGAGACTCCTGCTTTAAGGAAAAAAAAAAATCTGACCCAGAATTCCTAACTGACATGGAAAAGAAAGATGTCACCAAACAAAATGAACTGCAGGGAGTAGATGATAATATTCTTGATTACTCTTTGTACCCACATATCACATATGATAAAGTAGCGTGCACCCATATGTGCATTGTTGATCCTAGAAAAATTAATCCCACACAGGAATTCCTATCCAGACATGGATGTGCAGTTTTCAGGTTAGTTATACCCGGATTCACAGGCTCAAGAAGAGACAGGGTATATTCTAGCTAAAGTTCCAGAGTGATCTATCTACTGATCTAACTCCTGTGGAGTCTTTCAAGAGAAAACTTGTCAATGCATACCCATGTGTTGAGTTACCACCAACCATTTAACCATGATGAAATAGCTTATTCTGGCATATGCTACCCATAAAATGCTTGTAATTAACTCAAGGGAAAAATGCACTAAACTGTAAAACATCAAAACCAGAACAGCTCTTTCAGCTGTGTATGGGATGTACTGGGATAATTCCAGTACTGGGAGATTTCCGGTTACAAGAGTGCTACTGGAAATGGTATTGCATGGCTGTCATCAAAGAGGCTGGTGACAAAGAAAGCTTGTTCAGTGACTATTGATATGTGTGATGGAGGTCACTGGTGCCATGACACAGCCTCAAAGCTACATGGGCTACTGATGGGAAACGTTCCCAGTTAAGGTGGGAAGCATTTGCTCACCTGGGTCATTAAAGAATTTTCTTGTTTCACTTAGTATCAGTTCAGCATTCCTGGATACCATTTAAGACAAATGTTCTTCACCCAAAATAAAGTTGTCTTAATGTGTTGAGAGGGAGACTGGTATTTCACACACACATTAAACACAGCGTGAAACACTTATGCTAACGCAGTCAGCTGCAATTCCAGTATCTCAGCACCACATGAAATTGCGCCATTAGCTCACTCCATATGCCATACTTCTACTAACTTCCATCAGGATAGTGTAGTTCTGCTTCCCTTCAGTTCAGCAGGAACTTTCTCAACGACTTCAAATGTCACAAGGGCTAAGCTGCAGTAACTCAATAAAATGGTAAAAATAATGTAAGAGTAATCACTTTAACCCATTGAGGCTGTAAGAAAATACTACACACTCACCAGTAAAGCTCTTCCTCTATGTCTATGTAGAGAAAGGGACTGAAACTAGTTTGCAGTGTGAACACGAATAAAAAATTTGCACTAAACCAATACAGTTCACAAACATTAAAATAACCATTTAGAAATGAGCCACAACTGGCATAAACAGTGCATTTTACGCAAGAAATGAGAAGTCAAAAAGCTTCACCGGACATTTTACTTGCTAAAGGAAATGGCGCAGCAGACATCCTTGTCTTCTTCCCTATAGCTGAGTATTTTGAGAGGAGGGTTGATAAACAAGTATTTACTGAGTTCCCATTGCCTGTGAGTACCTTAAGTCTTGACTTGTAAAGAATTTGCTTCAACCTTTCTATTAAAATGTGGAAGTTTCACATCTGTTCATAATTCTTGGTGAATTGCCTTACTTGCAATCCTAAGGCAGCTGTCATAGAATCATAGAATGGTTTGGGTTGGAAAGGACCTTAAAATCATCTAGTTCCAACACCCTTGCCTTGGGCAGGGACACCTCACACTACATCGTGTGTTGCCCAAGGCTGTCCTTAGACATGTGATTTTGCTTGCATGAACAATAGAGACATACCCCCCTATCACAACAATTATGCACACTTAAAACATTATGTAAGTTACTAAATGTATGACCAGGACACCAGGGGAGAGCTTTAAGCCAGCTCTCACATGAGTGTATTAACCTGTGAGCCTGGTTTGCAACAGAAGCATGGTCAGTGCTGACAGCATTGCCCCACTGGCATCTTAGCCCTCAAGATGTGACTTCATTGCCAGTAGTACCCAGAGATGGAAAACTCCCACGAGCACATTTGTATTTCATCCTGATGAAAAGACCTCCTAATTTTTACTTCATAAGGCTTTCTCTAGCCTTAGGTAAATGACCTAATTTCTTTCTTAATGAGAGGAAGTGTATTTTTGAATCCTGTCTGCTGATGCTGCAGCTTGGTAGGGAAGGAGGTTTGCTGGGTAGAATAGCCATTCTACCATCTAACCAGTGATGCTGCTGAAGTGTTGATGGACACTACTCGCTCATGACTATACTCAGAGCAACAGGAAAACTTCCAGAGACCAGGAAGAAGGTAAGGTGTGCATCGCTATCTGCGCTTACCTGGATTAACTTGTTTGGTACCCCATTTTAATCTAATGAGTCCACCCAAGGCCTCCAGACTATGGGCAATTGCCCTCAAATCAGCTCATCTGTGCTTGCAAATAAACCACATTCACTTCTTCAGCTTCACCAATTTCAGCAGCACAAATGCCAGCAACCTAAAAGGTACAGCACAGCATGGTAACTTCTTTATTAAGTATGTGAGAAAACAGAGTGACTCCAAGCTCCACTGCAGTCCAAATACCTTTAACACAAAAATATGCTCAGACCATCACAGATGACAAAAGCCACACCGGGTACTAGTTTAGGTGAGAGTATGGATTTAAAAGGCTTGAGTTTTCTTAAGGTAATGATCAATCAGTTCTACAGCAAAGACAAGAACACTGAAGGTCTGTTTATTGTTTCCTTTGTCTGCTACAACCTCATAAAGACTTCAAACTGTAGGTTTTGGCATGCCTGTGTCAAGGAAAATCCCACAAGCAGACACAAAATTAAGAGACAGTCCTTGTGCCCTTCCCTTTTATTAGTCCTGTGCCTCACCCACTTCACTATTCACACATGCAGCAGCGAGACCAAGGCAGCCCATCTCAGCTTCCTCTTGTATTATCTTTTGTAATGGCAAATTGCAGTGCCCCTTAGCGACAATAAATTATGTCCATTTTTCAAGACAGGTGCATTGAAAATTGAAGTAAAAAAAATATGGGGTAGTCTAAGCCAAGCCTAAATGTAAAATCGAAAGAGCAACAAAACTTTACTTTTGCTTTAGCTTCATGCTGATGTCCTCCTAGTGACTTCACTGTAATTACTGGACATTTGCACTATTATGAGAGCAGAATGTATCTCCCAAGGACAGGTTTTGTTGCAGTAAACTAGTTTTACTCCTGGAATCTGGTCTATAAAGCCCTTCCCTTGATATATTTACATGGCTATAGGCAAGTCAGAACAGTTTTCTGAGAACTGAATTACAGCCAGCAAAAACACAGCCCCAGGCCCATGCTGAAGTGGGTAGGATCTGAAAATTTCTGCAGCAGTTAGTGGTGTGGCACATAAAAATACCCCACCCTCCCGCCTCAGGCAAGAGAGAATATGCAGACAGTGCAGAGTGTACTTCATGTGTCAGGATACATCATTTGGCTTTCAACAAGATCAACAGATTACAGAGAAACCAGAGAAGGTAATGCAGTTCCCTCTCTTCTTAAGTGTGTGCCTTAAGACAGTATGTTGACTAACATCTCAGTTACTCACAAGCAATGTTAGAGAGAAAAGTCCTGGCTGTGGTGCCCAGCAAGCTGTTAAATGGAAGTTCTCTGATGCTCCTGGCACTCTAGAAGAACTTAGAAAGGTCAGACTGGAGTCTCTGAACACAAAACCAGTATGCTTTACTATTACTCTCCATTTTGGCTTTGTTACTACAGATGATGTCCGTAGGGGAATATAAGATGTTCTTGTCCTGTCAGTGCTGATGTGTGAGCCCTAGTGCTTGTATGGTAACATAAAATAAATGAAACAGACAATACATAGGGAATGTTGTTCAGCTGTGAAGACAAACTTGTGTCAACTGAAAAAAAAACATCCAATCACTACAATGTCATCACAGAAACATCAAAGAACATAAAACAAGGAAGCACATTTTCCTTCTAGTTCCATGGAGAAACAAGTTTCTCTGAAGGGCAGCAATAAATTCAGCAGAAAGAGCTCAATAATTTTATTACCCTGTGCACAATTTCCTGTGTATTTTTTTTGTTATATTTTGCTTACCCCAAACTATTCTGATCACAAAAGAATTTAAAAAAAAAAATAAATCAAACAATAGCATTATAGCGCTTAATAAAGACTGTTTTGCAGGGAACCTTCTACCTGCCTGGACATACTAGTGAGCTTAATTGATCAGTATGAGAAACACTCTCCATGTGCCATGAACATGCCAGGATCAATAACACATAGATAAGCTCTTTTCCTCAAGGGAAACAGATGTGCACTTTTTGAGAGGAAGGTGTTAGTCTGTCTCCTATCTGCCATCAGTAAGTTGCAGATAACACAATAACCATCAGTACTGTGTTTCTGCAATAGAAGTACTTGATAGTCACTGGAGAATGACAGATGACACTCTAGTTCCCAGCTCCATCAGGGCCCTTCTTCCAGGTCTTGGACAAGTCATGTTTTTGCAGTACTACATGTAAACATCAAGTAAACCCATCGGTAAATGTGGTAAAAACAGCTAAACGCTTATTACCAAACTGAAACAGGGTCTCTTCCTACAGTGATTAGCCATCAGTGAATACTGATAGCATTTCCTTTTCTCTACACTATGTGTAGTACATTAAACTCATAAACCCAGCATGCGGACCCGTCTTTCTGTATTCACAACCTCAAGCAGACTGTAATCCTTACTTGGGGTGGGGCACGTAGGTGTTGCTCAAATAGAGTAGCAATGATAATGCACAGGATGATTTTTTCATGTGTTATGTTCCTGCAAAATCATACTGGAATCTCTGCTGGCAAATGATCTAAAATCTCAAACTTTCTGTTGTTCTTGTGCAACTCTACTGTTAACATGTCTGCACAACAGAGCATGAGTAATTTAAAGCAGGGACCATCCTTCAGACAGAAGGGATTATGTTGAAAACTTGGAGACATGCCATCTCAAAGCTCCAGACTATCTGAGGTCCAACCCACTTGGTACCTTTGCAGCAGAAATTCTATTAGCACTTTTAATGTCGCACTTGGGAGCCCATTTTTAACATTAAAAACCAAAAAACAAAACCAAAAATCAAACAAAAAAAAAAAACATTAAAAAACTCACCAAAACCAAACTTATGACAGTAAGTCAGCTGCAGGTATTAAACAAAAACACAGGCAGGTTTGCTGGTTTAAAAAACGCCTCCAAACTGCCTCAACAGTTGAGATATTGTGTCAGGTTTTTCACTAGCTGATTATAAAAGACCACACAACTTAGTCACATAATCTAACTTGCCTCATTTGCTACTGGGAATAGTCTAAATCACTTTCACCCAGTCAACTCCTATACAAGGAGAAATCTAAAGGCCCAAAGTTCTCAGATTTCCCAAAGTGACTTGTTCTGGATGGGCTTTGAATGCTTTGATACTTTTTATTGTATGAGAGAAAAAGGTTGCTATCATCCCTGTGAAATGCTATTTGAAGTGAGCAAATCTGTGTATACTTGTGTGCTTAAAAGCATAGCAATGGCTAACATATGATCACATCTACCCTCAGTGCTTACTCACCTCTCAGTGCAAGAGTGTATCTTGTCCCAGTACAGATGGGAGTTACACAAGGTGAAGAGACAAATGCACATCCTCATCTGTGGCTGTGAGGAAGAATAAGGCAGGAAATCAATGCATTTGTGCTGCAGAAATTAAGGGCACAATCTAGGCAAAAGCACAGGCGTGCATATACTCCACATGCAACACTCGGCACAGCTGCACAAGGCCTCAATGCACAGCACGGAACAGTTTGGCTGTGGGCAGCGCTGAAGAAACCACAGATGCATCATCTCTCTGAGCTGGGAAGTATTGCTGTTACACTTCTGCAGCTCATTGCAGCTCACTTGTTCAATCCTAACAGTTATATTTGAAAACCACTTTGTGCAAGTCGGTTTTGAGAAATGTCAAGTCCACGTGGAGAAACCAGGTCTGCAGCATGGAAAGAAAGCTTGCTAGTAAAGATATGAAAATCACATTTGCTTCAGCAGTGCCTTTGAGAGCCAGGGTACCCTCATCCTGCACTGACGTACATGACTGCAACTACAGCTGGGGCTGCTCCTTGTCACTATCACAATACACCTGCCTGGTTGTCCTGTCAAGTTTCTTCACTTCCTTCTCCTTCCCTCACAACCAAGGCAGTGCCATTCAGATTCCACCGACGCGTTCCTCAGACACCGGAACATCCTCATCCCCCTTCTGTGAGCACACAGTGCCTGAGGTAGAAGTGACGGATTGCCTGGAAAGTAGTGCTTTTCTTGTCTGTGCCAAAAGGCAGTACCTCCCCTGCCCTCACAGCGGGAAGCACTCTACGCCCTGGCTGATTCGCAGGCACACGGACACTTACAACAAGATAGCACAGAGCCTTCAACAAACTCCTAAGAGACACAGCACAGCCGGGCACGCCCGGCTGCAACAGACGCGTGTACCAGGCTCGCCTGGCCGCTCCGCAGCGGAGCTCCGGAAGCCCTCCTCTAGCCCTCCACCCAGCACGCCTGCAGCAGCAACGCCCCATCCGCCATTTTCCGCCCGACCGGGCGCGTTAACAATCTTACTGCGCCCGCCCGCGCCACACCGTTACCGCGCCCACCGCCCTCTGCTGAGCGCAGCCGCAACGCGAAGCGGCGGGGCGCGCATGCGCACTGCTGGTCCCGCCCCTTCCCCGGAAGCGGGAGATTGAAGCGGCGCGGCCGGTGCGGGCTCGTCCCGCTCGGCTCCTCTGCTCCCCGCAGCGCAGTGCTGCTGGGTGGAAGAGGGAGGGGAGCGGGGCCTTCGGGGTTGTGCCTCTTCTCGGCTCTCATCCTGGATCTCAGCTGGTTCCCAGGGGCGGGCCTCCCCTTGCTGCACGGCGTGTGTCTCGGGCTGCGGTTGTGCTCCTGTGTTCCGTTTCTGAGGTGCCTCTTGAGCTTCCGTGGTGCTTCGCCTCAGAAAGAGCTCCTCGGGTCTGTGGCTGTGCTTATGGGCTGCCTCATGGCAGCCTTCTTTCCGCTTCTCTGCGGTGCGGAGGGATGGCTGGAAAAAAGTTGTTGAATGATAACAGAGGCTTCGGTTGGCCAGAGGAGGGTGAAGGAGGAGTGAGTGGTGTTACATAGTGTAGCTATAAGCAGGAAAACTAAGACTTGTAGCATCAGGGGCTTACCTAAAGCAAAAAATCAAATTAGTACTGAAGTGCAAAATTGTCTTCCCCCCCCCCCCTTCTAGCTCGAGTTTTCCGTACTTACTAGACAAAAATAACGTCACAGCTTGAAATGTAAACGGTACTTGGGCTGAGATATTGGGGAAGGGTTTTGAGAGCGCAGTGATCTGTGTGACCTGATATAGCGGAGGTGTCCCTGCCTGTGGCAGGGGGCTTGGAACGAGATGATCTTTAAAGTTCTTTCCCACCTAATCCATTCTGTGATTCTCTGAATGTGCTATGAAGCAAAGAGTTAAAGTAACAGCATTAGTGAAGCATTGGAAAGATTATTCATTGTAATGGTTATTTGAAGACAAATCGTACTGAAAGAGTCACAGGACAGGATTCTGTTGAAGCCCTTAGGTTTGAAATGATTTTGCTGCTGGGGAAGACTGATTACGTATTTGTGACCTATTGTATACAGAGGCATGAGGTAGCTTCTTCTAGGCTCTTGCTTACAGTAAGAAATAAAACCCTGTGTAGTATTTAATGGGTGCTGTGGGCTTCCTGTTCAATTGATAGATTGCTTAAATACCCAATTAACTGGACTTCGTTTACTAAAGTTTGGGAGGTTTTAAATCAAGTACCATACGTTGAATTTTGAACAACTGGAGGAATGTTGACTTGTAAGATAATGTGCCCTTTGGTATAGAACAAGGAAGACCAGGTCATTTTTTTAAAGGCTTCTGTTTTCAAACTTCTAATTGCAATGTGCAGCTAACTGGGAGGTGAAGCTGACAATTTTCCAGCTGTGTTTTGGTCATTAGCAGGTCGTTCACAAGTGCTAAACTAAGATAAACACTGCTAAAGCAATTTGAAGTTGGTACATGCTGGGAGACAGGACTTGTCATTTTAATTGAGGTTCTTTTCTGAGCAGACTGGGGATGCTTACTTTCGATTTAAAATTCTACTTCTGTGAGTAATTTCCTTTTTAAGCAGCATCCCCAGAAGGCTCAAATGAGAGAGTGGATTATTTTCAGGCTTCCATACCCAATTATTTTTTTTTCTAGAAAAGATTGTACATCGGGACAATAAAAATCTTGTGGTTCCAACAATCCGTCTTACTACTTGGGTTGAAGTTAAAATTAAAGGACTGGTTCTTCACACCTGATTTAGTAATTATTATTCTTTTGAGTTAGACAAGCATTAAAGATCATCCAGGTTAAGAAAATACAATTTGTTTGGAGTGAGCTTTTTTGATGAGTTCAGTGTTGCAGGATCTGATCCATGCAATGTCTGATTTATAGATGGACTGTAATGGGTTTGTTTCAGATGTTGTCTTGCTCCTTTTTAGCACTTGAAAGAGGATATCAGGAAAAAAAAGATGTTGTGGAGAGTAACTTAGACTTTTTATATTATTTTTCATCTTTCAGAGACAAAAATCCAGAGTTTCAGGAGTGAAGGAAAAGTAACCTACAAAATTCATAGTACAAAGCTTTATACTAGTTAATAGTGTTGTTCATCCTCTTGAAGCCACTCACAAAGCAAAGTGTCTTTTTTGAAGTTGCCAATTAGAAAATAAGCTTTAGTATTTCTCATTAGGGCTTTTTCCTTGTTTCTGCAGCCACATGGCTCATTATAATCAGGTGAAAATGGCACCATACATAATTTATTCTGTCTTTTAACAGAAATCGCTATCCGTTGTGAGATGGAAGAACCAGTGCTTGATAAATTGGCATCTTTGTGCCATACTCCAAAGGATTCTCGGGATAGCAGCTCCACAGGCGACTAGTTCAGGGAAACAGGTATGAAAACTTACTTGGTTTCCCAATAATGTGACTCTTTGTGTAACAAAACTGTTTGTGAAATCAATAAGTAGTCGGAAGTTGCTAAGATACTGTTTGCTGGAAGGCTAAAAATAGGCAGTTTATATACATAGCTACAAGGTTGTCCAGGTAAGGAATGTGCTCAGTGTAGTTTGCTCTGAATATGCAGATGTTTGCTGTGAAAACAAAGTGATGGAGCAGTATAACCCAAATGCCATAATAAATGGCATAAATGTAAATAGTATTGAGGACTGGTGGTAGGGTTTGTTATGTTTGTTTTTTCTTGAATCTGTTATCTTCAGTTTTCCCAGATTCTAATTTTCTAGGTTGCTGTGTATGCCGGATGACCTTCTGCTTACACTTGAACAAAATACACTGCTTTCAGTCTGTATATTCTCCATACTGCAGAGCTCTGCTTAGGTGTTCATCCTAGCGTGCGTTATGGTGATGCTGTCACACTCAGCACCTGCACCTATACAGGATAGGGCTAGTTTGCAAGTGTTCCGTAACTAATTCTTCTCCCCCCTATTGTAGTATGTTTTCACAAGTAAAAATATTAGGCACATTATGCAAATTAACTCTGAAGAAAAAAGTCACTTTTTAGATCCTTATTAGTGAAGGATCTCAAAGCATGAACAAGTCAAAATTAGATCATTTCTAATACCGTGAAGCAGAATACAGGTGTTTTATATGGGTACTCGTGTGTGGTGGGATGGAACAGCAAAAAAACCTAACCCTCATCTCCATTAAACTAGAGGAGGGAATTGGACTTGATGGAATAATATTAGCCATGTTGAAATATACCATATACTTTCTGCACAAAGACTAGATGAGTAGGTTTGCCTCAGCAGAATACAGGCTTTGCTCCCAGAAAATGTGGAAGTAAATCTTTCCATATCTTGCAGGTGTGTGTGCAAGTATATATGAAGGGAAGACATTTGTTCAAATTTGTGAAAACTATGGAGAAAATTGGGAATTCCAGCTTCACAATCATGCTTACATATATACTGTAGGCTATGTAGATAATAACCAGGATAAACAGTTCTTTGAAATTTGATCAAAAATTAGGTTCTTCTGATCTACATCTTCCTTTGGTTTTGTTTTAATATTTTCTAGCCAATGAGTGCCGCTCTTAGGGAGCGATTGAGGAAAACAAGACGTTCATTTAATGCTAATATTGCAGTGGCGAAGCGGCTTAAAATAAACACTGAAGAAGAAGACTGTCCTGATGCTGACAAAGGCTGTCTGCTGAAGACAAGTACAGATTGTTCCACATTACAAGATGGTTTGGAAAGCCTGGAAGGAAGTGGCACTGGACATATATGTGTCAAAAGTCCCTTACAGGAGAGGTGTCTCTGCAGATCTGCAGAGAATTCTGATGTGCCACAGACTGATCTTAGTCAGCAGCAGTCCCTGGAAGAAAAAGTAAGGCTGCTGAAACAAGTGCAAGAGAAAGAAGAACTACTTCGAAGACTCAAACTGGTTAAGATGTATCGATCTAAGGTGAGGCAGACCTCTGAAAAAGCACTTTTAGGTCATTCTTTGAAGTGGAATTGATAGTGTAATCGTCAGTTCTTAATTTAAGCCACAATACTCCTGTGTGGTGTTTGTGTAGTGTCTAAGGTGTTTTGTAAAAACAGATCTGCAGGGTATCAAGAAACTCCACATTTCAGCAAATGATAACTTTTTTTTTGGTTTCTTTTGTCCAAATTTCAGAACAACCTGTCTGAACTGCAGGCTCTGATAGTGAAATGGAGAAGTAGTACCCAGCTGATGCTGTATGAACTCCAGTCTGCCTTTTCTGCAGATGGCAAGAAAGTGAGTCTCACTCAACTGATAGATTACTTTTGGATTAGAAGACCAATTACTGCACTACAGCAGGACAGAAGAAGATTTTGTAGATTCATAATCTACAGGTGTAAAAAGCTTTGAATTACACACATGCAAAAGCAGAAAAGACTGAATGAATTCTGATCACATAAGAAATGTTGATCAGACAGTGGACTTTATGCTTTGAGGTTATTAGGGTTTCTTGTAAACTTGTATAGCTGTGTACTTAAATACAGTAGGCACTGTAAAAGGCATTACCTAAGAGAAAACACTGAACTCTTGCTGTTCTGACTTGATTAGTGAATCATTCTTTAATAAAAATGAAATGAAATCAAGCCATATTTTAACAGGTAGAAGGCAGCCCATTCTTTGATTAGTCTTTGCAAGGTTACCTGTATTGATATAGTAACTCAATTTGTCACTTTTGTTGATGTTCTGATGGGGAAGAGTTCAGTTCTTTGTTCATAGATATGTCCTTGTTTTACACGTCTTCCTGCTGCCATTCAGTTAATAACAGCATTTTGCAAGTTAACTAATTTTCATGTTGTTAATATTCTGAAGCCACAGTGAGATGTTCTCAATAGCTTTAATTGTTCCTGACACAAATGTGCCACAATGCAGTCACTTTCAGGTAATGGTCCAGCCAGTTGTCTTCGGGGAAGCTCTCTCTTAAGCATTCTCCCACAGCCTGAGATAATGGAAGGGAAGGCAAGAAAATTGTAACCAACCCCCGTTTCCTGTACTATTTCATGTGAGAGTCAGGTATTTTCTCTCTTCAAACAAACAAGGAAAACAAAGCCTTGTCTAAAGGGAGTGATTCTAATACAGCATCATAAAGCTGAATGAAACTTCAGCATTTCATTTACCCTCCAATAAATGTCTTTTTAAAATGTTGGGGTTTTATCTTAGCTTGAAATTGCTTATTTTCTCATGATGACCTACTGTGTGTAGTGTGGTGACTTCTGCCTGCTTTTATTTCTTTCAAATCTCTGCTTGTCAAATGTAATATGTGAGCCGTAACTACTCTGCAACTCTCCCTGCTATGAATATTATTTTATATACAATCACATTCCTTACTGGCTGCACCATAACTGGTTTGTTTACAGGTGCCATTTCCTGTTTCCCATGGGAAAGAAAATCAAAAATCGTATAGATCTTTTTAATATTGATAGGGCTTATTAGTCTTACATCTGTACCCACAACATGCTCTTAACAGTATTGATTGTTGGTGTCCACAGAGAATTAGTGAAGAGAACCTTTATTGCTAATCACATTTTGAGTATTAAGACACTATTTCTTCTGCCTCTTGAAGTTAGTAAAAAAAGATGATGGTGCCTGGTAAAGGGGGTGGTGTCTTCACTGAGTGTCTTGGCAAATTTGCAGTTCTGCTGCTTCTTGGCAAGTTTCAGCAGGAAAACATCTTGTGAAAGGAATGAAGATGTAATCAGAATCCTTACAGACCCTAGTTAGAGGTGGTAAAGCAGAAAAAGAGGTGGTGTACAGCTGTAAGGAGGTGGCATACAAGTTCCTAGCAGTAGTTTTCTTTGCAAGGGTAGAATTTTTTTAAACTAAGATACTTTAGAATCACAGAATGGGTTGGGTTGGGAAAGACCTTATGATCATCCAGTTCCAACCCCCTGCCATGAGCAGGGATGCCTCACCCTAGACCATGTCACCCAAGGTTCTGTCCAATCTGGCCTTGAACGCTGCCAGAGATGGAGCATTTACCACTTCTTTGGGCAATCCATTCCAGTTCCTCACCACCCTCACAGTAGAGAACTTCTTCCTTATATCTAACCTGAACTACCCCTGTTTAAGTTTAAACCTACTTCCTCTTGTCCTGTTGCTATGGTCCCTGATGAAGAGTCCCTCTCCAGCATCCTTATAGGTCCTCTTAAGCTATAGGAAGGCTGCTAGTGAGGTCTCCACGCAGCTTTCTCTTCTCCAGGCTGAACAGCCCCAACTTTCTCAGCCTGTCTTCATACAGTAGGTGCCCCAACTCCCTTATCATCCTTCTCTGGGCTTCGCTCCAACATCTCCATGTCCTTCTTATGTAGAGGACACCAGAACTGCACACGATACTTCAAGTGGGGTCTCACAAGAGCAGAGTAGAGGGACAAGGATTACTTCCTTAGACCTGCTGGTCATGCGCATTTTAAAGCAGCCCAGGATATGATTGGCTTTCTGGGCTGTGAGTGCATACTGAAGCTGGCTTATGGTCAGTTTCTCATTGACCAACACCCCCAAGTCCTCTGGAGGGTTGCTCTGAATCACCTCTGCCCTACCTGTAGCTGTTCCTGGATTGCCCTAACCCAGGCATAGGACCTGCTATTAATGCTCTTGCAATGGAATGAATTAAAAATTTATGTGCATTTATGAAAGGAGAAGAAGAATTGACACATGTCATGGAACAGGGAAATAAAGATAAGGAGGTAGATCAGTGCCCAGCAGTAGTTAATTATTTCAAGGGTTCATTATTTTTCTTAGCTGTCTTGGAGACATCTGGCAGGAGAATAGACTGCATATTGGTGTGAAGGAATTGGGAGATAGCAGCAACTATTTCAGGAGGCCAGATGTTTCCAACCTGATTTTCCTGTGATTCTGCCAGTGGTAGCAGCCACTGCTAATGGTGGCTATGGGTAATTATGCTATCATAAGCCACAGCAGCTTTCAGGACTGGGTGAGGTAGCACGCATGATTGTGACAAAGCATACCTTCACCTTGCAACCTACACCTCTGCCATCGCAGGTGTAAATAGTTTTAAAGAAGCAAAATGAAATCAAAACCAGAGATGTAAATTTTAGCAGATGAAAATTCATGCAGTGCTTCACTTTCAGAATGTTCTATAATTGCATATTGCAGACTAAGGCTATACAAATGCACCCATTCTTCTATCGGTCTACAATATCTTGTATCCTGTTTAATGCAATGAGCTATAGGGTTTATATAATCAAAACAGCAGAAATAAATCTCATGAACTGAAATAGGTATAGAACGTACAAACCAGACAAACATACATCTTTCAAACAAGTTATTTTTAAAGAAATTACAGAAGAATTGTGTTTGTGGATTATGTTTGTGGAAAGGAAAGTTCTGGGAGAACTGTAGATGTCAAAGCTCCTTTTCTTAGCCATGACCATGGTATTGTATATCTACCTGGACTCTGAGTTTTAAAGAATAGGGAAGAGTCTTGATCGCAGTCTTTCAGCTTGTGCCTGAAGAATGCCAAACTCTTGTTTCTCTTCCTTGATCAGCCCCCGTAGGTGTTTCTGCTTCAAAATCTCTCGGTAGCGCTGCCTTGCAGCCTTTTCAGAAATATGCCGTGTGTCTGCATAAAACAAAATAATAAGGGTCAGCCTGTACTTGTAGGGGATGCACAGTCTGTATTTCTATTGGACACGTCCTGGGGTTATTCCAAGTTCTGTATAAAATAGGGAAGCACTTTAAAGAAGGCTCACAGTTGGGCTTAAGAGCCTATATAGTACTGAATAAAGCAAAAAGAAATTCCAAAAGGCACTGGGAATGCTTTCCTTTAGTTTCTAGCAAGTATTTTGAATATCTGTTTTCCATTAGTGGAAAGAACTCTACAGTTTTCCTAGTAATGAATACCCTTCTCAGCTTCACATTACTACCTCTGATCCCTTCAATGGTGAAAGCAAGTGGGTTGAAGAGTTCTGAGAAAGAATGAAAGCCCTTTGCCTGATGAGGATATTAATGACTGTAATATTCTGACTTGAATAGTTTCAGCAATTTAGATAGTTAGCTTTGGGTACAAGCACAACAGTCTCTAGGTATGCTCTTAAATAAACAATGCTAAACTGTCCCTGAGACAAAGGGCACTGCTAGTTTTGCACACAGTAATCAAGCAATAGGTGCTCCTTGCCCATTAGCTGATGCTGATGGAGAACAGGACTGTGTAGCCTTGGAGGTAATTTCTGAATGTTCTTTGCTTGTGACCTAAAGTGTGTTACTGTGACTCACCAGCTGCTTCAAAGATATGCCTCCTTTCTGAAGTAGAGACCAGCATTTCTTTCAGCTCCAGGCTGAGCTCATAGTTTTCTTGCTCTTTTAAACTGATGCACTTCTCCAATTCTTTAACTTTTTTCTGGCGGTTCTTCACATTCTTCTTGTGCAGCTGTCCATTTCCAAATGAATAAAGCAAATATAAGAGATTATACAAAAGCTGTTCCGACAAACTTAGGATAGAAACCTATAATCATAAGCACTGCATGGTAGCTCGATGAACTTGTGTATTTTGGCTTGACTAACAGCACATTCTAGCTTTACTTTGTATAGTATCTTTCATGCCCGCTGTATTACAGTATGCTTTATGGTAGTTCTAATTTAAGTGGCTGACAAGGACCAAAGAAGTATGGGCCAGGGAGAGAGATCTATTAAAGATAAAACTGGAAAGGCAAAGGGAGTGAAGGAAGCAAATGGAATCAGTGAGTTGAGAAACTCTCTTGGCTTCTAGGAGCTGCTAAAGAAAGGGTGGTCATGCTGAAGTTGTTGGATGAGCTGTAGAGGGGCAAAAGAAATACTAAAGCTTGAAGAAGAAGAGGAGGCTCATGCCAGCTAAAGCAACCTAGGAAAACAATCCAGTGGAATCACTTGAGAACAAAGATAATGATAATTTGAATTCTGAAATAGATGAGGGAGCCAGCAAATCAGACCTTTGTGTCTCATTTTGAATGTAGGGGGGCAGTAATATTAGGAACAGGCTGGCACTCCTGAAGAGAAACATTAAGCAGCGAGGACTGGAAAAATGCTTCATTAGAAATGGAAGAGTGACTTTTATAGGTAATGCTGTGTAAGAAGTGATAAGCAGATCTGCATTCAGATGTTCATGAAGGAAGCATTTAGTTCTAGTAAACAGGGTAAGTAGATTTCTCTCCATAGATTTTATCTATGCAGCTATCCATGTATAATGACTGCTTCCGAAGACTTTGGAGAACTGCTGCTGTAGACAGCTCAGTGCAAGCTGAAGAAACTATTTAAAGGCAGATGAATAAATACATGGAAGTAGATAGATAGATAGATAATCCATCTGTGTGTACTGTTATGGCTATGCTGCAACAGTCCTTGACTTAGTATGCCTATATCAGTTGCACTTAATCCTTACAAATACCTCTTGCTAATGAAGGAGAGGAGTTGCATTTAAACAAAAGATGTTTCTCAAATGTACTGGTTCACTTAGGATTTACCTCATCCATGATGCCAAGAGTCTGCTCCATCACTGAAATGTGGTGGGCAACGTTGCTGTCATAGTTCGGCACATTTAGGAGCTGATGAATTAAAACCAGAAAGAAACCATCTTATTAAGCTTGTTTGTTTGTTCTCAACAATTTCCCACTTCTGTAAAGACAATTACATTATGTGAAACTCAAAACCCCTAAAATTCTACATGGTTGAAAAGCTTACTAGTGATCATAAACGGACATTGTAAAGATACTCCTGGACTTTGTGTGAATAGTAAACTCTACTCTTGTTAAAAAGAATGTTAACTATTATGTGTTAATGGAAACAAAGACCAAGTAAATTTGTTGTGAGGTTATCAAAAAGACCTCAAGCTATCCTTTTGCTTATTAGGTAGTCTAAGCTAACACAGCTGGAAGGCAAAGTGCCGTACAGTCTGTCCTTAGGCCAGAGAAGAAAGTGATTATTTTCTGTCAAGTGGCTTCCTAGTAATACTTACTTCTTTTACTGTTCTTGTGTCTGCATAGTAATTCAGATTTCAGACAATATATTGAAGATTTTTCTGGGGGACAGTGCTACTATAACACTTCTTTGTCAAATGGCAAATGGTAGAACAGGCTGTATGACCCATAATGGGCAGTAGACAGGTTTCTGTAGATATAGCTTAATCCTTCCAGAGTACTGCCCCACCAAAGTGACCAGTAAAATTTTGTGGACTGCTCTAGTTAGAGGAGGAGAAACAGGAAAGACCCAACAGGCTCCTTGCCTACAGCACCAAACTTCTTTCACACACTGATTTGTTAATAGCCCTCATTTCAGGTGTTCTCAGGTCCTTGTCCTCACACATTTATACAAGCCATCTTTCTTTCTGTTCCTGTTGTTGGGGTGTCTGTTGCCTTGTCTTTTCCACTAGCCTCACATTTCTACTCACAAAGTAATGTCAAGCCCCTCAGAGCATTCAGATTTTGATTAAACTGGTATATGCCTCTGCCATTGGCAAGTTTAAGTCTCTCTGAAGGGCAGTAGTTCTGTTCATCAGTTTAAATTAAGTTTGTGCTAAAGGCAACACTCTGGTGATGAATGTGCTACAAGAACTTTTCAATGTGTTGTCACATCACCTTGTTGGAAAGCTGTTTTGTTGGTGTTAGTTATGGAAGTCCCTTGGGTGTGATTCAGAAGTGAACAAGCTGTTTGGATAGCAGCAAAACAAATGAAGCCTGAGCAAAACATGTGTTTTGGATTTTCTTTTCATCTTTTGATTGAATTGCAATATCCTTACATGCTCTCCAACATTCTTCATTTTCTCTGTGCTTGCTTTATAGCTCTCCCCCACTGCAATATACTCATCCTACAACATCCCTTACTGTAAGTCTTTATCTCCCCACCACCACCACCTCACTGCCATAGTTTCATCAGCTTTCTGTGCAGTCCTCTACATCCCATACTGCAATACCCTCAGGCTTCCCCTCCAACCTTTCTTCTTGCTCCTCTCTTCTCCCACTGGTATCCTTGTCTCTTTCCCACAGCCTTTACCTATGTTTTCTGGCCTGCCAGCTGGGCTTGTTCAGAGTTATGTGGGTGTTGATTTGCTGGCCAACTGCTGCCTCTTGCCTGCCAGGCATGGCAAAACGACTACCTGTCATTCTGCTGCTGGGCCAACAAATTGCAGTGAGCAGGGCTCAGTGAGGCTTCTGTAGGAATGCTCCATCTTTGTACCCTGAGCAGCAATTACGTTGTTTCTGTGAGATACCAGATGAGGGCACTTCAGACCTTCCACTTTAAAGGAAATTACAGTGCTTGATTTCAAAAATCTGTTCTTCGTGGCTGCAAAACCCTGATGCCTTACTCTCAGTGCCAATTTTGAAACACTGAAACTTAGGGCTAATTTTGCCTTCATTTACATCTGAACATCATAAAGAACTTCATCACTGATCAATCTCAAGGGTAAAACTGAATTGTTGAACTATTAGGCATCAGGTTTCTCAGTAGAAGTAAGAGATGAGGCAGAGACGATCTTACAGGTATAGGCAGCAAAATATTCTGCAGTCAAAATATGAATTAGAGAAAGTAACTCACTAGCTGGAGATCTTTGGAAATAATTAGTGATACAATATCCCGAGCCTTCTGTTGCAGATCTTCTATCTGCATTCTCATTTTCTTGTGTTCCCATTCCAGCTGAAGTATCCCTTTAGAGAAGTCTTTATATTCCACCATGCTAGCAATTTTTTTTTCTCCTTGAGCCTGAAAAAAATAGATTAATCTTAATTAACACACTTTACAGATTATGGAATTATTATTTGCAACAAGATAGGCAAGTTTCCAAAGCTATAATTTAGGAAGGAAAACACGCTATATTGCACTCTCTTTCCAGACTTTGCTCCGGATGGTTATCTTTTGTGGAATTTTGTACCCTTTTATACTCTGTGGCACAGCCTTGGATCATGAAGGGAGATGAAGAAAGTTCCCTTCATCTTTCTGCAAGAATGTGAAGGCATTTTAGCACTACTAAATATAAACTTGCTCTGTATAGAGTATTTTGCAGTCGCTACTGAAGGCTTTGTGCAGGAGCTGTAAGAAGCTATTTTTGACGGCCAGAACACCCAGAAAAAGAATGTTTAATGACAGTATCATAGCATCACAGAATTGTAGAATCCCAGGTTGGAAGGGACCTCAAGGATCATCTAGTCAAATTTTTCTTGGCAAACAGTCTAGACAAGATGGTCCAGCACCCTCTCCAGCTGAATCTTAAAAGTATCCAATACGGGGAAATCCACCACTTCCCTGAGGAGATTATTCCAAAGGCTGATTGTTCTCATGTAAAAAATTTTCCTCTAGCATCCAGTCAGAATCTCCCCAAGAGTAATTTGTGTCCATTAGCTCTTGTCTTTCCCATGTGACACCTTTAAAAAGGGAGTCTCTATCTTCTTTGTAGACACCCTGTAAATACTAGACCAAACTGATGAGGTCTCCCCTGAGCCTTCTTTTCTCTAGGCTGAACAAACCCAGGTCTCTCAGCCTTTCCTCATTCAGCAGGCTTCCCAGTCCTTTGATCATCTTTGTGGCCCTTCTCTGAACCCTCTCCAGCCTGTCCACATAATTTTTATATAGCAGGGACCAAAACTGAATGCAGTATTCCAGGGGTGGCTTGACAAGAGCTGAGCAGAGCGGGCTAATGGCTTCTCTGTCTCCACTGGTGATACCCCTGTTAATGTAACCCAGCATCCTGCTGGCTTTCTTTGCTGCAGCAGCACACTGTTTGCTCATCTTGAGCTTGCTGTCCACCAGGACCCCCAGGTCCTTTTCCACAGAGCTGCTCCCCAGACAGGTAGATCCCAACTTGTGCTGCACTCTTGGATTGTATTTTCTCAGGTGCAAGACATTACACTTGTCCTTGTTGAACTTCATAAGGTTTTCGCTAGCCCACTCTTCCAGCCTGTCCAGGATGGCTCTCCCTTCCAAAGTTTCCACTTACAGTTTAGTATCATTGGCAAACTTGGCCAGAGCACACTTAATCCCATCTTTCAGATCAGTTAGGAAGATATTAAACAGTGTTGGATCCAATAGCGAATTCCCAGGGATCCCCACAGGTCACCAGTTTGAAAAGTATGAAAAACTATTTTAAGTATGATCACCAATTTCACCTTACATAGAAAAGTGTATTAAATTTTTTAATCTTAATGTAAGCTACTCTTCAGATGCTACTTAGCATGACTGTAAGTTTGGCTTGAGGGAATTTTTGGACTTGTGCCCAAGATATTAGCATTTTCTATTTACAATGTGTGTGTGAGTGATGGCATGTCTAAAGGCTGCTGCTGTTTCATTGATCTGAATTGTATTGATCAAACATCAAGAAAGCAGTCTGTATTGCAATCTTTACATCATGATAAGAGACATTACAGAATTCTTAATAGCTTCTAGATTACAATTGAGCCCACTGGTGTGTAGTAATGAATTGAAATTAGATGTTTCTGGAGAAAAAACAGAGCCCCTGAAGGACAATACATTTGTTTAAAAAGCTTAGATTTCCTTTGGATAATGTAAATTACCATGATATTGCGATTCAGTTCTTCAATAATGCTCTTATTAATGAGAATGGCATCACTGTATTCTGGGATCTCTGTATTTTCCAGTTCTACCTGTCCTTGCTTTAGCAAAAACTGGATAGTCAAATTCAATTGAAGTTTCATCTTCTCCTCTTGCAGCCTAAAATGGCAGAAAACGAAAACAATGCTTAGTGCTTTCAAGAGGTATATATAAATCCTCCCCTGATTCTCAAAATGTTTATATTTATTGCTGGTTAGTGGTACATTCATCCAGGGGTTACTGTTTGACAGCTTGGTTTCTATTTTGTCCCAAAGTGACTACAGAATTTGCATCTTATTTCTACAAATGAAGTTTTCAACCACTGGATTCAGTTTAACATACTCTAGCAGATGTTGTCAGAGAAAGTGCTGTTACTGAACAGAAATCTTAACAATTGAAAAGGAAATGGAGAAGACTCCCAGCCAGCACCCATTTTCTTGTATCATTTGTCCTGGGGTTTATTCCTGAATGACAATGAATCTGAAAATTATGTCATGGAAACACTGCAGATCTAAGCAGGTCAATAAAATTGGGCATCATGTGGCACATTGCAATTGGGAGTGATCACTGTATCTTAGGCCTACATGAGTGAAATTTAACTGAGCTAGCTAGCACATATATGGCCTTGAAGGCTTTGGGGATTCACTTTCTGATGTAGTGTTTGGGCAGTCAGCTTGCATTGAAGACCATGGTGCTATCCTTACTGATATTGTTACTTAAGAAGGTAGGTTGAGAGTGGTGTGGCCTGCTCACATGTGCTGTAATTACACCTCATTTCAGAAATATAGGTCTCAGATGGTGCTAGATAAGAGTGTTAGAGGACATAGCTGCGTAATTCTGTAGCTTTTGGTTCTGGTTTGGTGGAGTATTAAGTTGTTGCTGAACATAGGAAAAGAAACAGAATTACCAAGTGAGTTCTTGGAAAATGTCTTCTATTTCTGAATCAATTACATCACTGTCATCTACTCTTCTCTGGAGAAAGGCCTGCATCTCTGCCAGAGTCTGGGACTTCCATTTCACCTAAGCAAGCAACACCATGACATTCTGAACTTTTTCAACTTGTATATCAGGGCAAGCCTCTTCAAGAACAGTGAAGACAAGTTCTTAAGAAGACATATGTATGTATAAATATGCAGCCTGATATTTTGAGAATCCCAGTAGAGCACATGAGATACAGAGGTTACAATCCTTACACTCTGCTCAGGAAAGTATTTATTCATTTATGCATAGTTTATTCACATGAAGGGAAATAATATTTCTTTTTCTCTTAGTGAAATTTCATTATCTCTGTCTCTGGGTATTTCAGATTTACACCTTTATGCTTTTAAAATAGAACTTTCCAGCAACACCCTTTCATAAGAATTGGGAATGCATTGGTGCAAATGTAGATAAGCAAATGGGAGAGAATTACTCCAACAGATCATAGAAGTCAAATACCTTAACAGTTTTTTGGTATAGATGCAGAAAAGGAAAATGATCTTTTTTTAAAAAATGAAACTATATCAAGATCACAGTCATTCTGATCAAGTCTGTCCGTATTAATATGATGATTTTTCCTCTGAAGGAGAACTAAAACTTCTGTGTCCAGAAGGAACTTTCATACTCAAATGTAGCTTATGTATCCTGCAAGTGGTATTTCACTACCACTTGAACTCCAAAAAAGTTTAGGACCTGGAAATATCAAGTAGAGTACTAGCAAAATAAAGAATTTTACATACCAGCTCCTCATTCTCCATTTTATTTCGTCTAGCTAGACAAAAATTTTCCCATATGGACAGATCTAAGCTATTAGGCATGTGCTCAGGACTGTCCAGTTCATCCATGGCTTTCATTAAAAGGGTAAGTGCTTCTTTGTTATCTTCAGCTGAGCCCAAACACTTCCCATAGGGGTTAGCTGTGTCAAGGACAGTTTCTTTCACTGGAGTCCTAGTGCATACACATAGAACATACAGTGTTTATTTTTAATTTTCTCTGGCATAAGAGAAGCTCACAAACAACTAAAAATCTCTTGCAAAGAGCAAATAGGTAATACTACATCATACACAAAGTAAGAACATATGGTTTTGAGACCTGATGATTACTTAGATTGCATTTAAAATAGATTGTGTGAGGAGAATAAGGCAATGCAAAATAGAAGCTGTTAGTATGATAGGAAATCCATGATTGTTAGCTAGCCAATAAAAAGCGGGCAGTCTGATTATCAAAATAGTTGATACTATTGAAATAAATAACATTCTCATTCTTGACTCACAAAAAGTACTAGTATTTAAAGAGATGGAATGAAGGGGGATCTTACTTTGGTCGCTGCCTGTAAAGTTGGAGAAGTTCCTCAAGGACATCGGCAGGTACGTCAGCAAACTCCCTTGCAAAACTAGATTCCACATTCTGGGAGGGAAACAGGAAGTTTTCTTCTTACCACAATGTTATTTTTAAAAAGAGCATCCACCTTCCCAAATCTTAGAAATAACTCCATGTACTCCCAAGCATCACAGGAATCTGGACTATTCCATAAATTCTTCTGTGCACATATTCTCCTTTACAGCTTAATTTCAGTGATCAGGACATTGACCAGAACTCATCCCATGCTTACAGTGAAGTATGTTCTCAGTATCAAGACACAGCATTAACTTTTTAACTTCTGAACCTCATTGTGTTTGTCGAGTCTCACCTTCTCTTGAACTACGGCATTTTCGTAGATGTCTATGTAAGCCTCAATTTTATTTTTTGTCATCTGAATTGTTCTTGCAGTCTTGACCTGTAGCAAAACCAAAAGATTTCAGGAATGAAACTCAGCCGGCAGAAGCACTGAATGGCCATTCATGTACACTGATGAACTGACACTTTCTTATTTCTAGAGAAAACCTTTTGAGCTATTTTTGCAATCAATTTAATGCCTTCTTCAGAGGGTTACTTGTAGATACTGCTAAAAAGTGAGCAGGTGAGAAATTAAACTAGGCCACTGCCTAAGAAAGTAAGAATTTTGTGAAGGAAATATCTTATGCAAATGCTTATAAATCTTCTTTTTAAACTTCAGAATGTGTGTTGCTACTTGTTTACACTTGCATAGAGATTTCCTTTTCCTTTCATGTCATCACAGTTACGACCAGTCAAAAGTTCCCAGTAAAGCATTCTTTATTTTAGAGTGCAGTTTCCTGTTGTCATGACATAGTTCTGCTACATGTCAGGATACTAAGCTCATCTGTTTTATTGAGGCTGTTCAATGCTTACATTCTGCTGGGGGGCCAGTTTTGATGTATTTGACAGTTTGCATGGACCAAAAGTTATATCAATGGGAACATTTAAAAAATGAAGGAAAACAAAAAAGATGTATTTTGAAAAACATATGCTGGTATACACTTGGCCTCAGATACTTTTAAAAGTAGGTCATCCTGTACTTTGGAACCTCTCCCTGTAGCTCACGTACAAATGGCTCCTTGCAGCTCCAGATACAGAGGTCTGCACAGGTTGAGTAGATCTGACATGGGGAGGCATTAGTATACATGTGTGTGTGTATATATATTTTAGTATAGTCCACAGAAATGTGGACTCAGGAACAGGTCCATGAAGATAAATGGGCTATGCTGTCCCAAGCACCAGGACCAACCTGCAGACTACCACCACTTAGATCACCTGAGTCACACAAGTATTGGCAGGACACAGGAATCAGAACTGTCACTCAAAGTTATTACTGTGGGCAGTAAGCACTCGTACTGAAATCTAGATCTACTACTTGTGCTCTCCAGTCTTTTTTTATGTATGGTTTTACAGGGATGGGTAAACTCTTCAGGAGGTTAAACTGGTCAACAAGGCTATAAACACTTTGTACTCTGTTGTATGTTCTGCTTCCGTAGCCAGATACTCATACACAACCTCTCTCTATACTTTGAACTGGCAAACAAGTCAGCGTGGCCCTGGTCTACGTTAGACACCAAGTGGAAAATGTGACGGCATTACTCATTCTTTTGTGCACCTTCCTGTCATAAAAGCATCATAATTGGTGCTTCCAGTTTGATATTGTATACTAAAAAATATTATATATAGAAAAGAAATAGCAGCATGCCCTTCTGAATGTGTGGATCTTTACCAAAGGACTCTAGATGAACCAAGACGAGTATCTATTCAAAACCATATGTATTTATAATGGATGTCACCTGCATCGGTTGAAAAAAAAATAAAGTGACCCTATAAATTGTCAGAAAATCATTTATAGCAAAATTTTGATTTGGAAAAAGCAGTCTTCACAAGAAAGTACATTTTAAATATTACTCTTTTCCTAAGAACAGCATTTCAAATGACAACTTACTTTTTCTTTCTCCTTTTTCATAAGGAAATTATGAAGTCCGGTTTCTCTGGTGCCCAACTCTTCATCCAACATTAGAGCATAAACAAGATTGACTATTTTGAGTTCTTCCTGTGAAATGATTGTAATAAAAAAATAAATTAACATTCCTGCTGCACAGAGGCATAAATGAAAGAAGAATGTTTTCTGCAATACCTGATAGATGACCATCTCTAATTTCACTTTCTTTTCAGAGAGTTTGCGCACAGCCTCATCAAAATTCTGTGTTGTTTCTTGTATAGAAGCTTCAAGCTTCTCCAATTCATCTTCCAGTGACTGGGAAAGGAAGGACAAAAGCAGCAATATTACATCTGAAGGAACAAATAAGCTCTGATATAGTATATCAGATGCTGGAGAACGCGCAATTTGGAACTCTATTCTTCAGCCAAAAGGTTCCAAAAATCACTTGTTTGGAAAGAGAGTGCTGCCAGGCTACCAAGTTATGTTGTTTGAATACCACTTTGAAGGACAAATATAACTATTATTTTTGTATGGAATCAGCAAATCTGGGAATGGAACCTTAAAAAATCCCTCATTTTCAGACCACTGGTACATTTGTGAAGGAAAGTTCCCTTTTGTGAAATATCACAAGTTTTGGCACATATTAACTGGTGTAAGTAGAGTTTGCCTTATATTACTGTCTAAGCTAGGAGTGATTTAATATGCCACATGATCTTTGTTTTTAATTTATTCTTTGTTCATTTATTTATTAGTATTCATTTTTAGACGTAGCTCCTGACAAAGATCAGAAGCTTTGGTCAGGAGCACTGTGAACAAACCCACAACTTTTCTCCTTTTAATTTACCATTCTGTAATTTTCTTTTTCTTCGTTCAGCTCCTTGACTTTTTTCTCATAGTCTCTAAATTTTTTCTTTTCTTCATCAGTCCAAACATGCTCAGGTTTGGATATAAAAGCAGGTGGAGGAATATCCTGGAAACATTAAAGACAAATACTCTTCAAAAGCAAAACAAGGTCTCCATCAGCACACTACTGAACTATACCACATGTCAAATTTAATGGAAGATATGTCTTAGTGGTAAGTAAAGTACAAGCCTTAACTCTAAATAACGTGTATGTTACTGTAATAGTAATACTAGATTATATTCCGTCAGTATTCCACTGTGATAGGGACAGGTGTTGATGGGTAAATCATATGCAGGCACTAGAATCTTGTGGTCTCTTTTGAGTCCAGTGTATGGTCTCTTATGGAGTATATCTAGGCATAATGCAATTCTACAATTCTCTGACTTTCTTCCATCACTTAAGTTGGAAATGTTTGCTAGTTGTATTTCACATTTCTTTAAAAGCCCCCAGGCTACCCAAATGATACGGCAGAAACACAGCTCACCATTTTCAAGATGTCTTCCTTTTTGACTTCTAGCACTCCACCCATCATGTCATCAAGAGCACGCAGTCTCTCATTGTCCTGGGAAGAACCACAAAAAGTATTTTAGGCTAAAAAAGGAAGTAGAGTAATTGGAAGTTTTGGGAACGATAATAAGGTAGTTCACCTCTACAACACCCGTACAATTATTCTGTGTGTCACTGGTAGTTTAATGCTTTTCAGTGATGCATGTGAAATATGCTAAAAGTCTCAGTGTTTTCTGGTGGCCAGATGTTCGTATACCAAATAACTTACTACAAGTGCCATTCTGGCAGGCTTGGAAAGAATACAAAGGCATAGACTACTCCTGGGAAGTTGGCAGGCTAGGATGAAGGAAGTTGTAGTACTGTCTTATTGTGCATCTTTTTTGGGGGTCATAAACATCTTAGGCTTTTCACAGATGTATTTTAAACCCGGAGGAAAGTGTTATGATCTTCCATTCTGATCCCTGAAGAACAAAGGTTGCTCAGTCAGCAAACACCTATTAAGCACAAAGCTCTTGACTGAGCAATAGCAAGCGTTTAGAAATGTATCTAGTTCTCAGTCACCTGATACGGTATTTTTAATTGCCACTAAGCACATTAAAAATTGAGAGCCTAACACTTTTCTTCTCCCGGATAGTCTATGTAGTAAAGGATTATGTGACTGTAAATGATAATAAGAGTAAAAAGGAACACATCATCATTACCTACCATTCAAAATTTATTCTTCCATACTACTTTACTGGAATATTCCAGTGCTGCATGAACAAAATAAGCTTAACCAGAGACAAAGGGCTATTCGGTAAAAGGATACTACTGAAAGTACCATAGCAGCAAGTTGTCTTTCCATTTCAAGCCTAGCCAGCATTTCTGCTTTCTCTCTCTCTTCTTGATTCAAGTATTTTTCAGCTTTAATCTGAAGGAAGAAAATGACATTCATATCAGGGTTCTTTTCTCCAAACATGATGACATGTGGGCTAAGAACACTTGTAAAGGTAGGCATCCTGGTTTCAGCTTTTTTCCTTCCTAGTAGCTGATACAGTGTTGTGGTTTGGATTTGTGGTGAGAATAATGTTCATAACACATCAATGTTTAGTTGTTGCTGAGCAGTGGTACACAAAATCAAGGACTTTCAGCTTCTCGTGCTGCCTGCCAGTGAGGAGGCTGGGCAGGCACAAGAAGCTGGGAGGGGACACAGCCAGGACAGCTGAACCAAACTGGGCAAAGGGATATTCCATACATATGGTGTCACGCTAAGCATATAAACTAGGGAAAAAGTTGACCAAAGGTTGGGAACAGGCTGGGCATTGGTTGGTTGGTGGTGAGCAATTATTTTTCATTGGCATTACTTTTTTTCTGGGGTTTCATTCCTCTGTTTTCCTTTTCATTACAATTTACTGTTATTGCTGTTGTTATTATTATTACTATCATTATAATTTATTTTATTTCAATTATTAAACTGTTCTTATCTCAGCCTATGAGTTTTCTCACTTTTACTTTTCCCCGTCCCACCAGGGAGTGAGCAAGCAGCTGTGTGGTGCTTAGTTGCCAGCTGGGATTAAACCACTACAATGGTGTCATACTAATCCCTAATGCTTTTTGTTTCTCTGCTCTATGATGATATTCCTCAAGAAGAAAATTGCCCTTTTTTAAACAGCTCCCAAAGATACATTTAAAAATGCTAAAACACAAACTACCCTAATTTTTGTTGAAATGAATTGCGTTTTGTGCATACCTTTTCTGACAGTGGAATATCATGGACTGGTGGGAGAGTAGAGAGAAGTGAAGAAAGTCTGACCAAAAGAGCAGTGAGATCAGCACAATATATTGTTCCTTTATTGGTGTTTCTTTATAAATTATCAATTTAATTTATAAGTACAATACTAAGTATCTTTCAGTACCTAAATACTTAGTTTGAAGCTACTTAGATTCAAAATGGTGCTCAGATTAAACGGAGAAACCCTTATCTATGGAAGTAATCTCTGAGAGCCTGGTTTGAATCTTACTGTCCAGAACAGGGGAATTTCTACCTAACCTATGGGCAATTAAAAACTTTTAATGGCAATAAATTAAGATTGTATACATTTATTCATTTCAGATTGATTTATGAAGAGTTTTCTCCCTAAAATGGAAAGGGAAGCAAAAGACTCAAAAAGATGATTTTAAGTACAGAGGCATCTCTGTACTGACACAATGTCTGGAAATGAGAAGAGTTAGAGAACTGTATTTGAGCGGGTGAAAGAGAAGGATTTCTTTTTCAGACACCTCTGAATCCTGAACAGTGAGTGCTCGCTCTGGCATCTCATCATCTGTAAGAGCTGGCTCCCACACTTCCACTTGGAGTTCAAGCTGTGCCAAGATTTCATGGATCCTCAGGTTTCTTTCTTTCACTCGTGCTATGTCCTGCTCCTTTTGTCGTGCAACTTTGTCAAATTCCTTATTAAAAGCAGTTTTCAAGTTGTAAATGATGTCCTGAAATACCAAAAAAGGAAACAGCAATGCTGCACAGGTCACACCCATCCATGATTACACCTAATCCCTCAAGCTATCAGAATCATAAATGTTTATTTTTATGTGTGACAGGGGTATAAACTGGTAAAGCCCTTTGGTGAAAATCCTAAGGGCCAAGTTTAGTCTATTTGTTAAATAGAGGTGGGCAGATTATCTGTTTTCTTGGGTTTTTTTCTGTTTCCTCTAGAAAATTTTATTCCTTTTTTCTATGTATTTACCATTTGACAAGGATTCTGAATGAAACATACTGCAGCCAAAACTAGATAAAAAATCAGCTGCCTTATATTTACTGGGTTTTGCACTCATCAGCTGAAAGAAGAAGGGGCTTCAAAGAAAAAAACATGTGACCTATAAATGTATAGATTGTAAATCACAGGTGCAGGGAGGCAGAGGTAAGAACATAATTACCTAACTTCTAAGTGATGCAACCTGCAGTTTCAATATGCATTCATGTGCTTTTCTGTCTGACATATGTAAGTAAAATGTGTCCATTAAGTAAACAAACATTGGAAGCTAATATTTAAAAACACTTGAGACCTTAAAATGTTTTTAACAAGTATATATTCTTAGTGGATAAATTCTTCATTTAGTTAATTGATCTCAACACAGCAAAGTAGAATATTAAAAGAGCAAACCATGTGTCTCTCCTACTGTGTCAATTTGCTAAAATGAAATATGAAAAAGATTTCAGTTCTATTTAAACTTCATGTTTTGAGATGCTTTGCTGCTTGCAGTTTGCATCGTAATAAATATTTGTGTCCATGTTGGACACATTTCATTTATTTCCAATCTAATAAGAAGTTAGGATGCAATAAAGCAGGCTGGCAGGTAAGGTACAATGTGGCTAGGAGAAAAAAGGTTGTGCTCAATGTCTATTCAGCCACGTATCTAACAGCAAGCTCGCTGTGTTGGCCAGGAACCCTGAAGAGCTATTTACACTTGGATACATAATACACGTCTTTAAAGCCATACAGTAGAAAGAACTTGTTACATCCAAGCTTACATCTAAAAGTGCTCCTTGTGTTTCTTCCCCGTTTACTTTAAACACTAGCTTATCTACTAGATTTTATGTATTAAAATGCATAATTATTGAGCTCTGCTATCACAGCCTTAAAGAGCTCTGAGGAGCCAATGCTTTATAATAGTTTAACCACTTATACCCTTGTAGATCATCTTTGTAAGAAGCCTATTCTGTAGCATGTTTACTACTTAATAAACTGTCTGAGATAAGAGAGTCTGCTAGTAATGAATAATAAATAACAGGAACATTAAAGACCCCAAATAAAGGGATGGTAAGACTGGAGAGAAAGGAAATGGTGTGAGGATCCAGCTGATCTTTCATTTGATAGCAAATAACAGGGAAGAGGTCATGTTTTTACAGGGCATGCTGAGATGTACAAACTATCTTTGGCTATACAAACTTTCCAAGCACAGTGGGCAAGTACAGATACCCTCAAATTGGATAACCAATTCCACGAAAATGTTTTTCTTCCAGACCTGAACTGGCAAATCCACATGGTGCTCTACTGCACCGTGTGCATTTATCAGCTTTCACCTCAGTAACTCAGAGACCTATGTGACTTTCCATTGAATAGCTGTCAGTAAGCCCAAAATCTAACAGTGGCTGTGACTGCTGTGAGAACCAACAGTGTCACTGCAGTAATACAAATTTAAGATGACATCACCTTCAATAATACTATCTGGTTGACTTTCTGCTC
Source organism: Myiopsitta monachus (assembly GCA_017639245.1). Classification (NCBI taxonomy): domain Eukaryota; kingdom Metazoa; phylum Chordata; class Aves; order Psittaciformes; family Psittacidae; genus Myiopsitta; species Myiopsitta monachus. Next base: position 36,500,068 of record CM029926.1, read on the forward strand.
CCTGGTGTGCAAGTCCCATTGGCTGTATAGGATAGATGTGTCTCCACCGTACTGAGAGCTCAGACTTCCAGTCAGGCAGCAAGATGCACTGTCATCAGCCATTACTTCTGCCTTCTTTCCTTCTTCCTTAGATAATACAAGGAAGATAATACTCAGTCTCAGGACTTTTCTTCTGAACATAAATATCACAAAGATGGTAACTGTTAATTTTGTACATGATCCAGTGGCAAATGTATGGAAAAAAAAATCTAGAGGTTATATTCTGGCAACATGGTCTAGTGTGAGGTGTTCCTGCCCATGGCAGGAGGGTTGAGCTAGGTGATCTTGAGGTCCTTTCCAACCCTAACTATTCTATCATTCTATGATTCTGTGATTCTGCAGTTAAGCACAGAGATCAAAATAATACAAGTCGAAAGGTTCATATCTAGAATATTTGGTCCACTTTTATGTTCTCCAGTAAAAGAAAGACACAGGCATACTGGAGCAAGTACAGTGATAGGCCACTAATGCAATTAAGGCTTTGAAGCATCTAACGTGTGAGGACAGGTTAAGAGAGCTGGAATTGTTTAATCTCAAGAAGGAGATTAAGGCTTGGGGGAATCTTAATAATGCATATAAAAAAATAATGGCGGGGAGTAAGGACAACAGAGCCAGACTCTTCTCAGTGATGCTCAGTGACAGACTGAGAGAAAATTCATATACATAGAAATATAGGACGTCCAACTTAACCATAACACTTTTCCTGTGAGGGTTGATGAAAGTGCAGCACAGGCTGGGATTTACTTTGCTGAGGAGATCAACACGGGTATCACCAGAGGAGACAGAGAAGTTACTGTCCCACTCTGCTCAGCTCTTCTCAAGCCACCCCTGGAACACTGCATTCAGTTTTGGTCCCTGCTGTATAAAAATGAGGCTCCAGAGAAGGGCCACAAAGATGATCAAAGGACTGGGAAGCCTGCTGAATGAGGAAAGGCTGAGAGACCTGGGTTTGTTCAGCCTAGAGAAAAGAAAGCTCAGGGCAGACCTCATCAGCACATTCTAGTTATTTAAAGGGTGGCTACAAAGAAGACAGACTCCCTTTTTTACAGGAGTCACACTGAAAAGATGAAGGATAGTGGGCACAAATTACTCCTGGGGAGATTCTGGTTGGATGCTAGAGGAAGATTTTTCACAATAAGAACAATCAGTCTTTGGAATAATCTCCTTGGGAAGTGGTGGATTTCCCAATATTGAATACTTCTAAGATTCAGCTGGAGAGGGTGCTGGGCCATCTTGTCTAGACTGTGTTTGCCAAGAAAAATTTGATCAGATGACCCTTGAGGTCCTTTCCAACCTGGGATTCTATGATTAATCTTATTTTATCTTTTTAATTTTTTTTTAATAAACTCTATAGCAAGAAAATGGACCATAGAAATGTAACTATGTGAAAAGGGGGGAAGATGCCAACTCAGAACACCCTGAACATGCCTTCATGCAATACTTCAACGAGATTGTACCTTAACATCAGCTGTTTCAACCTTCTTTAACCTAAGAACTTTCTCCAATGTTTCCAGCTCTTCTTTACTACGCTTCTTCAATGGATAATTCTTCACTTCAAGAGCCATATGGAAGCTCTGTTCAAATTAAACACAAACAAACCAAAAACCAACTAAATAAAGAAAACCCCAAAACAAAAAGCCCAGGGTAAAAAGTTCTCCAGATAGCAGCTATCAATTCATTTTTCAATACCTAAATATTGAACAGTTATAAACACTTCTTAAAATCTTTACCTACAGAATTCAACTGGAAAGACTTTGGGTTTTTTAAGCGACTTGGTCTTTCACCACTCTTGAGATAAACCAGTATCATCAGTTTGACCAATCTCCCTTTGTTTAAAATAGGCAAAATCAGGGTTAAATTTTGCCTTTATGATCTGTATAGCAGAAGTCATACTTACTGCACACAAAAAAAATAACATTACTTCTCCTTTTAGCAACACTGCATAAAGATATCCTCTGACACAACAGAATTCAAAAGTTGCTTATTTGCTTATCAGCACTCTTATCCACCTTAGAAGTTAAAATCAGCCAGGCTCAGATAAAATTAACTGAATAAAAGATTTGCATGAGCCCTGAGAAGTAAGTTTTTTCCCATGAGTAAATCAGAAATGTGTTATACTTCTATTTATTTTGTCTTTGCGCCTTAAAGAGTCAAGAAACTACTGCAGAAAATGAATTAGAAAGCAGAGGTTACCTTAACTGCACGTCCTTTTACATACATAGCATCCCAGCACTCACGTTTGATGACATCCTGCACATAGCAGTTGGCTAAATTCTCCATCTCAATCTCCTTCCTCATCTTTCAAGATACAGAAAATAGCATGATGTGGTGCAAAATAACAAGGTATGGGCAATTTGTATTGAATTATTGAATGAATCCTAACAGATGAAATGAATAACCAATATTTCATCATCTTATCACTATTGCAGCTATCTTTTCCAAAAACTATATTCCATACTACTAAAAGGCATCATTTTATATGTGCAGAAAAGCATTCTAGAGCTTAAGTGATGTGCCCAAGGCCAGTGTCAGATTTACAGTTTCTGACATAGATCCTGTTCCAATTGGCAATGCATCAGCAGCTTCACCTGCTACAAATACTTTTAACTTTTCCTCCTCAGCAGCAAACAGCAACTTTGAGATCTTCTTCTGCTCTTCAATCATTCCTTCTCCTTTTCACTGCTAGTTTTAAGATGTTCCATCCCCATTCTAACATACCATAATCACTTTTTGTTCAGCCTCCGCTTGAGCTTTTTCCAGTTCTTCTATATCCAGGCTGAACTCCTGTAGCTCTAGTTTCTCAGTGTCTGGCACTTGTTCATTTTCAAGTATCATTTTCTGAATCTGTTTTTTTAAAAAGCAGGTATGAGGAAAAAAAAGTAATTTGAACGTGAATAGAGTCCATAAAGGAAGGATACTTGTAAAGGAAACTGGAAAGCTGAGCCATTACCATTGTGAGAAACTCACAGTTTCACGCAGCTTTTCTACTTCCATTTCCAGCTCTTTCTTCTTGTTACCAAACCTCTGAGTCTCTTCTTTCATAACCTGACATACATCAAATATATTGTTGAAAGACAAAAATAGGCAAGAGAAAAAATATGTAAATAATCTAAAGGAACATTATCTGTACAGAAAACAAAACTCCAAAGGCTTAATAACTGAAACAGACATAATCCTAATTCAATAGGATGATTCTTTGAAGTGCTCAAGGGAAAGAAGATTGTTCAACCAGGTCACGTTGTAAATTGATTGTACAGCAACAGAGCATAAAGGAAAGAAAATATTTAAGAAAGAAGTAATTACAAGTGCAATGATTACATAAACATTGAACTGCAGAAAGCCTACTGCCAGAATTTGTTAAATGCTTTGTATTCCTCAGATTTTTTATTGTAACTAAGCATTTCCAGTGGCATATTTAAAGAAACAAGTAAACTAAACCATCTGGTCCTCATTCTGGAAGCAGTGAAAGTTTCTTGCCCCTACAGCCTTTACAATTCATCTCTTAGGGAAAATATTGCATAGTCTGCACCTCTGGAATTTGCTTTCTAAAATAAATTTACAGCTTTAAGTAGGATTATAGCTATTGATTGAAAGAAAGGGATGTCTCCTTCAGACCTTAGATGGACTCCATCCTCTAACAGTCACATGCAAGTCTCTTAGGACATTAATGAGCATCTTAAAACAACCTAGAACCATACTGCTGCTTTCAACCTTTGCTTCTCATCACCTATCCATACCTGATAATAATAATTATGTGGTACTCATGTGTATGCACAGTCATACGGATTTGTCAAAAAATCCCAGCAGAGGTGCCAAAGCATGAGCCCCAGCATCAAAGCAGGAACAGGAATACATGTCTAGAAGAGTGATGGAGAAGATGCCACTTTCAGTAGCAGTAGCAGCCTTAGATTGACTTGAGCCACTTAGGAAACTGCATCATAATTTGTAAAGTCACTCTTGGAATTACTCAGAAAGCAATGATATTTTGCTTTGTCCTATCATTGAACCTCAAAAGCTGCACAAAAAAACACAGCTCTGGCTCGTATCAGAAAGAACTAGCATTCGTGAATTCACATTTCTGGGGGAAAAAAAGAAAGCTATGCTAGCAGTAACATAGCAGTTTCCAGGCTCACAAAGTGCTGAATCCCCTCTCTGTAAATCTTTGATGCACTTTTACTTATAAAAAATTTGGTTACATAACATACCTCAGTCTTAACCTGAAATAAACCTCGGGGGTTCTGTAATTAATGTCATATCGTTGAGTATTGATTTATCAGTGCAGTTTAATTTGTTATTCTGGCCCTTGGGAAGAAGACAGCGCTGCTTGGTTTCTGGTAATAATATTCCATGCAATTTTTTGACATTTACAAGAAGAAAGTTTTAACAAGTTTCTAAAGGAAACATTTCTCTGGCTTTTCTGTTTTTTTGTTCAGAGCTCTTATTGTGCTACCTACTTTCTCTGATGCATTTATAACCTTGAGCTAGGATTTCTAAAAGTCTAGATTGCAATGCCTTAAAGAGAGGTCCAAATGTCAGAAAAGCTTCAGAAACTAGATTTCTTTACAGCATATAATTTGGCACTGCAAATCACTAGTGACTCTTGAAAATTCTGGTTTTGATTAATACTTGTTCTATGAAAGTACCTTCTTTATTTTCTGACCTATCCATGTCATGTCAATGGTTCCAGATGAATGCAAAGTGGTGATGTCTCCATCTTCTTCTGTCACCTCTACATTGGAAGATTTAAGTGGTGCCTCCTGAAATTAAGGACATAAACTTCCATCAGGTACTTGGAAAGAATGAAAGAGGCAGAGATGAAATAAAAAAATAGACTCACATTAGAAACACCATCACCAAATTCCAGAGCATTACAACATTTTTATTCCCTAACCAGTCCTCCAATTTGATCCTGCAAAGCCTTGCTATTATGCAAAGCCTTTTGAGACCTCACTTGGAGTATTGTGTGCAGTTCTGGTGTCCTCAACATCAAAAGGACATGGAACTGTTGGAACAAGTCCAAAGGAGGGCCACGAGGATGATAAGGGGACTGGAGCACCTCCCATACTGAACATAAGATGAGAAAGTTGGGACTGTTCAGCCTAGAGAAGAGAAGGCTGCGTGGAGACCTCCTAGCAGCCTTCCAGTATCTGAAGGGGGCCTATAGGGATGCTGGGGAGGGACTCTTCATGAGGGACTGTAGTGATAGGACAAGGGGTAACGGGTTCAAACTTAAACAGGGGAAGTTTACATTGGGTATAAGGAGGAACTTCTTTACTGTGAGGGTGGTAAGGCACTGGAATGGGTTGCTCAGGGAAGCAGTGAATGCTCCATCCCTGGCAGTGTTCAAGGCCAGGTTGGACAGGTTTAGTGTGAGGTGTCCCTGCCCACGGCTGGGGGATTGGAACTAGATGATCTTAAGGTCCTTTCCAACCCTAACTGTTCTATGATTCTATGATTCTACGACTGAAATGGGCTTACTGCACTAATCTCTGTAATCACTGCTTTGCCTGATTCCAGCAGAAAAATATATGACTAGTAGCACACAGTGTATAGCAGTAACATCACACTGGGAATGACACATAATTTCATATGAGGAGAAACTGGTTTTCACTGAGTTTTCTGTGGCTGAATAAACCGAGTGAAATTGATGATCTGAATGTCATCCTCACATAACTATTTCATCTCCTTGATAATAGTATTCTACAAATTAATAATTCAGCATATTCAGCCTGTCCTCAGGGGTATTCTTTTACTTTTACAAAACGATCAGAGTTTCTTTAGAGGACAGTTTTTATCATGTGTAATTTAAGGATAATGATCAAAGTTTTTTCCCCCTTAAAAATAAAGAAAATACCTTAACTTTCTCTTCTGGAAGTGATCCTAATTTGGATTCTGGGTCAAACTGCCATTCTGCCATAGATTTTAAAAAAGCATTTTCATTTGAAGTAGTCTTGTTCAGTATAGCCAGAAGAGATTTCCAGTAAGAAGCAGCTTCCTTAACTTCAGTTTTTTTTAGCTTTCTAGTGAACGGAAAGGGAACTGATGTATTATATATGTATTATGGAAAACAAACAAAGTATTAAATATTTTTGATTGTTATCTTTATAACACAAGTATTATTAACTTGTTTAAAAATGTCTAGTCAATATTGTTCCATATGATTCAGTATTGTTTGAGTTCTAGAACTGCAGAATTAAATGCAGTTTCCACAGAATTATAAATTCTAAAAGATGGATTACCCAGCTTAGAAATATTGCTCTGGTAGAGACATTTTTAATCTGTGCATCTACCTGAACAACTGTTATATATTTCTGTAGTATATATATTACAGAAAAGCTGTAGTTTCAAGTGTCTCTTACTCCTGATGTCTGCTGAGTTCTCTATAGCCAAAGTTGAATTCCCATTAAAGCTGTGATGTCTCCTAATAACTGAGTTAAAATAGTATCTCGTGAGATTACACCCCTTACATTCCCAGAGAACCCCTTCCAGATGGTTTATTTGAAAATGATAAGAAACTCACTGTAGGTAACACTAAGATACTCATGTATCTCGTATTGCGACCATCCCCAAACTATGAGATTTTTTATGAGCTAGGTACACAGCCTCTAAGGATGACAGGAGCGATTTGATATCTATCCAATTCTTCTCCTTACTTTCAGACTAATAAATGGGAAGTCTAGATTCACTAATAGATACAAAAATTAGTCTGTCAGGATATAAAGAATTTACAGCAATATTGGTCTGCCACTTTATACGTACTTCCATTTCAGACACACCAGGGCACCATCATTTTTGCCATTAATGAGGATGAATTTGCCATCCAGTGAAAATACCACGGAACTGATTCCCCCTCCTTGATGTGAGTGACAATACTTTTGAACAAGTATATCCTAGAAAAGTCATAGAAGCAGTGTCAGCAAACATGGTTTTCTAATAGGATATGTCTGTAAATTATACTTCATGGCTTTTAGATAAAAGTCAATTCAAAGTACATAAAAGACTAGGATTTATGAGTTTAAAAAGTCTGACTACAGATGGCGCAAGTTCACAGTACACTTATTTTGCAGAATATAAATAAGAGTAATAAAATTATCTGTCCTAAGATATATTGGAGAAGAAAGCAGCTTGTATGATTGTATACATATTCATTATATAAACTATTTTATTGTATAATTCTATGTCAATTCATGTTCAACATTAATTTTTCTGGAACACCTTATATTCAAGTGAAGAGAAGCTTACAGTAAAAGAATGTAGCTTTCACACCTCTTGCTCATGTAAACCAAACAAAGCCTGTGCCTGGATGCCTACCTACCATAGTAAAAGTATCATAGATGAGCAAAACACCATCCTTTGCTGCTGATGCCAGCCACCGGCTGTTGGGTGATAAACAGAGGAAACCTGATCCCAACTGATTGCTGGGAGTCCTCTTTTCTGATAAAAACACTGATGAATCTTCTGAGATATTCTGCCAAAAAACAAACTGTTAGCAGCAGTTCAGATGATGGCAGTATCTATGCCATTTTGAGAAGACTAGTGAGAGCTTGTGGGTTATTACATGCAGTGCAATTTCAAATGTTGTTGGATTTCTCAGCTCAGGAAGCAGTACCATTGCTATGCTGCTGATTCTCATCTCTTCAAAAGGGTCTGTATGCAGTATATTTGAGCCTGGAGTTTCTTGGCTCAGAAAGTAAGGGATGTGTTGAAGAGGAATGCTCACCTTTGGAATTCACCTTCTTGCTTGACCTAACTCTTAAACTGATGGAGATCTATGAGCTTCAGAGAGCTGAAGTTCATCAACAGTCAATAACAGTGGCTTCCCGAAGCCCCTATTACTTCGTTGCGAGGCACAGCTGGCCTGGGTTTGCAGTTGAATCTTAGAGTCGTGGGCTCACATTGGCTCAGTTCCTTCAATAGCTGGATATTCAGGTTACTCAGCAGGACTACACAAAAGTACAGCTCCAATACAGAAGCTACATGTGAAGTGCCTGCAAGCCATATGAGTTTTAAGAGCAACTATTTAGCTTTTTCTGTAATAGAAAAAGGAGATTGCTTTTGCCAGGTTTCTGAGCAGGTGGTAGCATACTGCAAGTTGATGTTTATGGATGGAGTAGGTATTTTTAGTGCAGAGGGGATTTAAGATAATATCCTGCTATATTCACCCACAGCCTTTGTTCACTGGTATTTAACCATGACCCAAAACAAAGCAGTGTCAGAGAATTACCTCTTCAGGGAGACAGTATTTACAGATGAAAGGTGCACAGGTGCAGTAGCCATACACAGTGTTATCCTTCAACCTGACTGCTGAGCTCAGAGAGTAATCCAGATCATATTGCTTCATTTTAATGGCACTAGCATTAAACATTCCATGTGCATTAACATACTTATCATTATCTAAAAGATTAATGAAAAGAAAAAGACAGGAAGAGGCATCACTACCACTGATGCAAGTGCTTCATCTCTTAAGTAATTATAAAAAACAATCTCAGGAAGGAGTGAGCATGATGTGAGTTTTCAAAGAGGAGACTGGGAATTAAGATACCTATCTTGCTTTAACACTAACTCTGTGGGTTGGCTGATGTAGCACACTGCAGTGAAGCAGAGGGATAAGTCTACTAGCTCTAAAGAAGTACTAGAAACAGTTTAATCACAGCAATGTGACAATTTGCATGCACTAATTTACACTTCTACTTGGGTATTATTTAAGCAGTGCTAATTAGTTTGCATGGAGGTTCATGTCATCGTTGTCTTCATCTAGACATTATTTAGGCATCTTTGCCTATTTAGGCATCTTTGCCTAAACAGCCTGGGTAGTATTGGTTAAAACACTTCACATCTTCAAAAGGACATTTTATTCTTTTTGTTTCCTTAATTTGAGCTTTAAAGAGACATCTGAAATCAAGACTGATGCAATAACTGTAGATCTTTAGCAACTTCGAAAATTAAGCCTCATTTTAGGTCTAAAAATAGGCAAAAAAAGAAGCCCAACATTAGTGAATATTAAAAAGAAAATACTAACTCCATTGAAAACTACTTTTGAAAGATTGGAAATTGTAAGGCCTCTTAAAAACTAAATATAAATGGATAGAAAGCCTGATATTAGGCTTTCTACAATTTTACGTAAGTTTTCTCTACAAAAGGCTTTGTTAGTAATTCAACTGCTTATAATAAGAGCAAAGTGATATAAAAATAGCATCTTAACAATGAACACACAGTGCCTTTTGCTTTAATATGATAGGTAGAAAACATCTCACTGAAACCCCAAGCTATACTGATCTAGCAATTCTCAGGTGGAAGAGACATAAAACTGGAAGTATATGGTGCCACTGCCAACCAAGCCTGTCCTGCACTGGCTGCATGGTGAGGACACAAACAGCAATACTAGCCTGCACTGTGCCTTAGTTAAGTTAACACATTTAAACCTTTTCATGACACCTGAATTAGTTCCCCAGCTGATTCCAGGAAGTGTCCCAAATGGATGTATTCCTAGAATATCAGACACAATTAAAAGCTCTGTGATCACTCATGACGCTTGGGTCCATTTTTTTTTGCTTTAGTACTTCTATAATGCTATATTACACATGTGTTCTGAATGACTGTCCTGGGTTCAGCAGTAGCAGTCATTTGTCTTCTTCTTAGCACCTGGTGCAGTGCTGTGGTTTTGACTTTTGGTCTGGGAACAGCGCTGATAACACCGATGTTTTAGTTGCTGCTCAGTAATGTTTACTCTGACCAAGGACTTTCTGAGCCTCATGCTCTGCCAGGGAGGAGGGGAAGGTGGGAGAAAGCAGAGACAGAACACCTGACCCAAATTGACCAAAGAGGTATTCCATACCACAGCACGTCATGCCCGCTATATGAACTGGGGGCAGTTACCCGGAAGGGTTAGATCACTGCTTGGTCCGGCTGGGTATCGGTCAGCGGGTGGTGAGTAGTTGTATTCTCTTCCCTTGTTATTTCCCTTATCATTATTATTATTGGTGGTAGCAGCAGTGGGTTGTGTTATCCTTAGTTACTAGACTGCTCTTATGTCAACCCGTGGGAGTTACATTCCTTCGATTCTCCTCCTCATCCCTTCAGAAGTGGGGGGAGGAAGGGGGGTGAGTGAGAGAACAGCTGCGTGGTTTCTGAGTGACAGGATGGGCTTAAACTGCACCAATGACACAAACACACTATTGAGTTGTTTCACAGCTGAGTATAGAATTTATAAAACAAATCATGAACAGTATTGGAGCACTTAACATGGGTTACCTGATATAGTGAAAGACTAACAAGTTCCCTTCATTTTACTGCCAGATTATGATTACCTATTCTAACTGTGATATCCCAATATGTACATTTGTACATTGCACACTGCAGGTATACAGGGACAGATTTCCAGAAAGTGAATGGAGGTGCACCATTTTTAAGTCTCCTTAATTCTCCCCTTTTCCTCATCATGCCATTTTTTTATTGAATGTGTCTCTGCAAGGTTCCTTATTCAGACACAAATTAATATTTATTATATACAGTGGACTTTCCCCTTGGTGCGTTTATACAGAAAAGCTATAGCAAACACAAGTAATCATGATTTTTTTAAATATATTAACTTTAGCTTTTTGTAATGATATATTGTAAACATTTAATAATTACCTGAAGAGGCTGTTGAGGCTGATTCTACTTAACACTTGATATGCTAGTCTGCATAGGGGCGATACCACATTCAAGGCCTCTTTGTGGCCAAGTTTGGGCATTGCCCACATAGTAGCACTAATAATAATAATAACAACAACCAGTAGTAGTAGTAGTTAAGTGGTGGCTTTGTGATTCTGAAAGTAAATTACCCCTCTCCTTCCTTTCTTAGCCTTCCGTCAAAATATCACAGTCTTTCTGCTGAAGTGATTCAGCTGACTATAAGTCTACAGACAGCATGAAAAATGATGCCCCCAGAGGATATACAGATGAGATGAAGAAAAAGATTAAGATTGTTAGTATTTTGTGTTAAGGGATAGCAATATGTTCTTGCCTTAGAAAAATATCACGTGGTGTGTATTTCAACTCTTACCTGTTGCGAGTGCTGAAGATAGACAAAAAGTTCCCAGTCTTGCTCGCTGGACCACTGCTACATTAAGAAGTACCACCACTTCAACTAAGTCACTCTTGAAGTCAGAAAGTACAGAAAGATCCAGCACTTCACCTGCCAACTCTGAAGCAGGTAGGGAACACCAATGCAATTTGTTACTGAAGCATGGTAGTATTGTTTTCACTAAGATACCACGTGAAACAAAATGAGATCTCTCTTTAGAATACATCTCTGGTCAACCACACAGTTTTGAACTTGCATTAAGATGTCAGACAAGCCACAGCCTGTTTTCAGAAAGTGCTGCATGCACAAAACTCCAACTTGATGCATTGAGTACTGAGAATACTAAGCATCAGTGTGTTATTATTACATTAAACATTCAAATCTGAGTTTACGAAGCTTGAATTGTAGCAATTTGGAGGCTGTCTGCTGGTAACTGCCAGATAAAGCATAGAAAAGCCTCCTCTAAGAAGCCAGGCAGACAATGAGAACATGATCAGGCAAATTCTGAAAACTTTCTAAGGAGACGCAATACTATATTTATCAAACCAATGAAAATGATAAAATAATGTATTTTATACTTAAAATTATGATGAAGATCTATATGCACAGATATGATCTGTAAGTATACAGATTTTCCAGGGCAAAATATGGTTGGGAAATAGGTGGGAAGAATATGTTTAGTCTTCAAAACAAGTAAGGAAAGTGGCTTAGTCTGACCAGCAAATATGCTTAAAATGCAGCAAATAGTGAAAACGCAAAGTAATTAATGTTGTTACATATATTACCTACATATCCAAGAACTTTGAATAATTTTGAAGGCCGGGCATCTAGAATAAAGATGTGTCCTTGCGTAGCTCTAGCGATGAGGAGCTGGCCACTCTGATCGTAACTAGGTAAAATATAAATCCAAGGAAACCCCAGTTCAATACAGTCAATAAAAAGGGTCAAATAATTCCACTCCCATATCTCTGGTGACTTCATTGAGGGCATAAATACAACTGGATTTTCAGCTTTTAGGATAGCTGGGTTACAAAGCCCAACACAATTCCTAATTGAGCAGGTGATCAATCTGAAGCTAACAATATTCCGTAGCATCTGTGTTAACAACTTTATTAAATCTTTCTTTGAAATTCACTTCTTTAAAAGTAAAACTGCTACAGGGATTTTTATATTATTTTCAATAGTCATGTCTTTGGTTGCATTGATTTGACTTTGAACAAGCTGCTTTCTGTAAGCATTTTTAGTGGTTTAGCTTAGGTAACTGTGAAAAGAGATTACGTTTAAGTCTCCAAATAACACACAGATTTATATTAATGTTTAACAGTTCAAAATCCATTCTATTTTATGAAAAGTAGAAGTAAAATAATCTCAGACTCTTCAATAGCTGAAAAAACAAAACCCAGCCAAACAAAAAGGCCTTTTAGATCACTAGATCTAATTATAAAACTGGTAAATTCTGGAACTCTAAGCAAATGAGTAACTAGCAATGGTAATAAAAATCCACTATATAAGAATGGATGACTTAAAGGCTTAAACTTAACTTCATAAAAACTCAAAATTGTATTCAGTGAGAAATAACCCTCTGAATTCAGATACATGGAATTGTGTGTAATAACTGCATCTGGGTGGATCTGTCAGAAAGTATCTTACACATCAATATCTTTGGTGCACAGTTAAAGCTTCTTAAAGTACAGGTTTTATTCTATTTTTCTCATATCAAATCTTGCTACTATTCCTCTTGCAAGCAGTTAAAATAATTGAAGCTGTTAAAATATTTTTATTTGCTATTTTTAGAAGAAAACCTTATTTTTATTTTTTTTTTGTTTAACAGCATTACTCAAGCAACAAATTGACAATATTCCCGCCCTTGTAACGAGATACTTACTGCAAAGACAGCACCGGAAATTCGGAAACAAAAATTCTGTGAACAACCCGTGGAGCTTCAGCTTCCGTAACATCAAGGAAATAGATTTGACCTCTTTTGGTCCCTACAGCAATGCTGTTGGAGGAGGGACAGCAAGCCATAGCAGTTGCCTAGTTGAGAAGTAAAAGATACTTAACAGTTCCACATCTCTCTATGTATTATCCTACATGTCAGTACCCATTTTCTTTTACTATTTAAAACAAATTTGGAGAAGAAACCTTCAATGGTTTATCTAAAAAACAAACAAGGACAGTTTTAGAGACATTACAGGGATTTTACCTATGTTCTGTATCTACATATCAATGGATAATTCTGTGCTCCCCAGAAAATAAAATTAAATCGACTATCCAGATTTTAAGTGAAAGAAGTTCCACCTAAATAAAACAGTGAATGCACTGTTACATGTACAGCCGTAACAAGAAGTGATTTTTTTTTTCTTACTAGGTCAGATTTCAGGGTTTGCATGCACCTTGAATCAGGGCAAAGCATTAACAGTTTGAAAAACTTATATCAACTCAATTCTTAAAACCTGTTTTTCAGATCAGTCATGGAATTGAGTTTTTATACACCTGAAACTTTTCTTCTGGTTATGACACTCGTTAAAATTAAAAACTAATAAAGTAATACCATAAAAATTGTGATTATTATTTACAAATATGTGCTTAAAGACAGATCACGAGGACACTAGGTTGAAATGTTTCCTCTGCTTTATGGCCAGGTTAAATACAAAACTAGTTCAAGGAAACATTCTGAAAGACAATCTTTTTTAAATCTGTTTCAAATCTGTTTCATGGGATGTTTAAAGACACTACTGAGCTTTCCTTATCACTGCTTGATCCAAATCTGTGGAATATTACGCTATGAATTGAAAAATATTAGAGAAAACTTTAAGTATCAGTCACCGTATAAGCTCCTGGTTACATGTACCTGAACATTAAGGTTTAGCTTGCTGAGGCCAGTTCCATCTTTCAGCAACCAAACTTGTACTTCACCTGAAATGGTTACAGACTGTTGAAGAGAGAAAAACATAGTCAAAGGAGGGTGGAAAAAACAAATAGCCTGGAAGTGACTGGTGATCTCCTATAAAGTATAGATTCAGCTGATGTCTGAGCCCAGCAGATCAAAGGCCACTAGTTTTACTTGCAATTATCTTGCTTTCCCATTAAGTCCAGTTGCTGCAAGGTGCACCTGCCTAAGAAAAACATATAACAATTTTTGTGAATTGCCGCAACTATAGGAACGGTCTTTAAGCAGAATGAGACAATCTAGGCCAAAACATGTAAGCTTGATCAATATTAGCACTTCCACCATTCAGCCAGCAATAGAAAAACTTGTTTATAATTTTCTTTGCAGAAGAAATCAGTTAAGAACAGGTCTTGTTTTCCCACATGAAAAAAGATATATATCATAATGGAGCTTGAGTTCTAGTCTACAGGCATTTTTCTAATTCCACAGTAAAGTATAGCTAGACCAATCAACCCTTACATTGCTCACTGAGAGTTAGGTAAAATCTATCATTCCCATGTTAACAACAAACAAACAGATTCAGCAAATCTGATTAAGACCCCAGGTTCCTAGGCTGGTTACTTGAAGAATTAATGGCCTGGGGATGAACTGCTGGCTAAAGTATGTCTGGCAGGAGTCAAAGACATAGGAGGAAAGCAAGGAACTTCTCATAATGGACAGATGAGTAAGACCTTTTTTGTCCCTGGACCCAGGACAGAGGCATCTCTCAGGCTGGTCCAATTTGTGCTGAAGGCTGAAAAGATAAGTAGGAATTTCTTGTTCCAACATCTATTTCCTGAATTGAATCCACCTTTTGCTCTGCTATGTTCCTGAAAATAGTGAGTCACACAAATCAGCAGCAGAACCAATAAGACATTTTAGCAATCTGTGAATTATTTACTCTGCATTCTAGGGCAAGTTCTGACCCTTCTATAGGCCGTACCTGAATTAATGCCATTTACTTCTGTAACAAGTATCAGACAGTCCCAATCTCTGCAAAGCTTTAGATTCTGGGCCTTAGCAACGTACTGGTTACCTGAAAAAAAGCCACTATTATATATAAAACAGAATAACATTTCTTACCACACAGTACTTGTTCCCTGGAAGAAAATCAGCTGCCAGAAAACAACTTCTGCATGTGTCCAGGAGTTTGACAGCTTCTCCACTATGTGCAGGTTTGTAAGTATAGAGTGTCCCCTGAAAAAAAGAGAAATAATTCATCACTGGCCTATGAAAGTTTTCATTAAGACCTTCTTAAGACTTCAACAAAAAAAAGCCATCTTTCTAAGCTTCACTCTTTAAAGTTTTATATTTGACCCTAAACTGAGGTAAAAAGTGCCCAGCAGAATTCTCATTAAATCAATGGATTATATTGACACTAGCTGAAGATCAGGTTAGTTCATTTTAGAGTGATCCAGCCAGTCACATTCTGAAAAAGTTCTGTTTCTCAAAACTGCTTTAATAAAATAATTTAAAACCACTTTATTTCATGTCACTCCAGGACTCAATAAATATTCTAGACCAATATAAAATACATGTCATAAATCTTAAGCTTTAAGAGATGCTTTTATCTAAAGATCTCAAAGCCTCTTAGAAACAATTCATAACTAACATTAACAAAGATTTTAGATCATCTTATTTTACAAAAGGAGAATGAAATCAGTGTGAGTGAAGTTATCATTGCATTGCTGTCCTGAATACAGAACCTCCTGACATGCACAAAAAAACATTTTAAGAGCTTTAAAAATGACAATTTCAACAATTAAAGGTCTGCAAGAAAGGTAGAATTTCAGGATTTGGGACCCTTGTGTAAACACCTGTACATCAACATGGTCAGAGAAGGATCTTGGACTGGGTTGCCAGACAAATTCAGGTACATGAACAGAACAGCTCTACTGCATAGCCACAGTAGATCTGATGTACACAAGTTACTCTTTTCTTACTGGGCAGGCACACATTAAGCCTAGAGCGCATGCTCAGTTGGTCCAATGTGACCTGAACACACTGTAGACCCTAAAGTTACTCCACTGTACACACACAAGTGTTTATGTTGGGAAATCTCAGCATCAGGTACTATATCATTCACCACCTGTACGAGACAAAAGTTCTGCGCTTCATTAAAAGTCTTTCCAATCTTTCATTAAAAAAACACAAGCTGTTTTCACCTCTAATACAATTTGTGACTTGTGTGATTACATTGCAGACATTTCATGCTAATGATATCAGCATACACATGTAGCATCACAGGAACATCCCATTATGTCATGCCATTATCTCAAATGCTATACCTGGTCAGTGACAAGCAGAAGTACAGTGTAATCAGGGGAGAATACGAGGCTGGATATGGGTTGTAAGATATCAGCATAGATTTTCATCTCGTACTGCAGACCTTTGATTTGATAAAAGAACAAAATGCCCTCCTGTGCAGAAAAATACAAATCCACATGAGGTCTGGGTCATTTCTCTGGCAAAGTGAACTGCAAGAAGTTCTGTAAAATCTCTGAACTAACAGCGTTTAACTGTATCCCATCACTAACAGACTCATTTGCCTTTAGAGTATTTAAATCCAGTGTGGTTTTACCCTGGGTAATAAATCTACTGAAAAATGAAGGTATTCTTTAATACAAGTCTTAGTAACAGTCCATGCCTGATAAAAACGGACTCTTTCATCAGTTAATTCTTCAGATTTCATATTGATTTTTTTTGAGACAGAATAAGAATTTGTCCCACTCTGAAGCAGTAACGTACAGTGGTATTTTCAGTTTGGGTTAAATATTGAGTTAAGAGTTGAACAAAACAATTTGGCAGTTCCCTCAGCCATTTTCTCTCTTGCTTTTTGTCCATCCTCCTTTTCTGTTCCTCTAGAATACTCCTTATCTTTTGTTAAAAGAAAGATTGTCCTCTTCTATTGCTTCCTTGACCACAAAAATAGAATCCCTTCTCACCCTGCTCCCTTCCAATTTCTTGTCTCAAGTCTTAACAAAGAAAATACATACATCAGAGAGGACCCTTATAGTTCTGCATCCCTCCACTTTTTTTCTAACTCCTGTCTTTGTGGTGAACTCTGCAAATATACTCCATTTGAACATTCTTTGATTTTCACACAGTAAGCTAAAAGCATAAAAGATGCCTTACACTTCCAGCTGTGTACAGTCCCTCGTTACAAAATGCCATGCCAAATAAAACTGGTTTTTGCAGATCCGTTGGTTTATCACCTGAGAGCACAAAACCAACACAAAACATCAAATTTGATTTATTGCAACAATGCGTGTCAACTTCAAAACTGAGATGATTTATTAATTGTGAGTAAAAAGGCTTTGTGGGCTAAATATTCTTTGGATGTTTGCTGTGATTAATGAAGCAGAAGGCTGGTATACATAATTTGAAGTGACAGCACTACTGTGGTGAACTAGAAATTTGAGAAATCATTTGACTTTTCTAAAGGCTGCTAAATAGCCACATTAAAGTCGCTCAATAACAGAATCATTTATGTTGGAAGGGACCTTAGAAGTCCTCTGATCCAATCTCATGATCAGCACAGAGCCAACTTCAAACTCAGAGCCAACTTCAAAGTTAGATCATGCTGTCCAGAGTCACATGCAGCTGAGGTTTGAATATATGCAAGAGTGGAATTTCCATAGCTTCTTGGGGCAACTTGTCCCAGTGTCTGACTACCTTCACTGTGAAAGTGTTTTTATTCCTAGTATCTACCCAGAATTTCCATTGTCCTTTGCCTGTCTGGTTCCATCTTCTCTCTAACTTTTCATTAAGTAGGTAAAGCAACAGTAAAATCCCACATTTCTGTTTCTTCAGGCTGAATAAACATGGTTCTCTCAGCCTACCTTTGTGTGTTGGGTACTGAGACTCTGCAATAATCTTTGTGGCCCTGTGATGAACTTCTTCCATTATGTGATTATCTTTTTTCTACTGTGGAGCCCGAAACAGTGTTTGAAACA
The DNA here is from genome assembly GCA_017639245.1 of Myiopsitta monachus. Lineage (NCBI taxonomy): Eukaryota > Metazoa > Chordata > Aves > Psittaciformes > Psittacidae > Myiopsitta > Myiopsitta monachus. Next base: position 36,518,057 of record CM029926.1, read on the forward strand.
ACTCTCTAAATACTAACTCAAGTAAATTTCAAGTGATTGCAGATCTAAAAAAAAGTTACTAAAACTAAGCAGTAGGGAACCTATTCTAGCATCCTTATTCCAATGTAAATTAGAATGAAGAGAAATTATTTCCCTACCACTGTTTTTCCTGAGGCTATGCATTTGGCTGTCCATTAGCACAAAAGCTATTAATCATTTGTCATGTAAACATATAAAAAATTGCCATCAATGTGTCTTAGAGAGGCCAGTGTGAGCAGAGTTTTTCTAACCAGTGGCTTCCAGCTGTACTCTCGTATTATTACTCCCAGACATAGACATCAGTGGTGCTATTAGCTTAATTTGAACATGGAAATACCTTTCTTTCTCTGCACTTCTTTATGAACGTACGATACCACGTTCGATATTTTGCTCAGGTGATCTGCACAAGAGAAAAACTTATAACATCAACCTTGTTTATATGTCAATATTGCAGTAAAAGTCAGCTGTATTCCAGTCTACCAAACAATAGCCCAGGTTCAGTACACTGAATCTTCCCCAACATCTGTCATTTCCATCATTTATGTAACTAAGCAGGCACAATCTTTGTCTGATTGAGCTTACAGCTGTAAAAGGGAATAGCAATGGAGATACCATGGAGAGTGGTACAGATGCAGATTTATACATCTTCTAGTGCTAAGTGCTGGTATTCTTATTTCTAACCGTGGGTTTGCGTTTTTTTATTTGATGTACTTATGAAGGAGACTTCAGTCAATCTCATAAAAATGCCCAAGTGAAATGTTGTGGCCGCTTATGGTTCTGTTTGCAACACCATAATAGGAATTTAGCATACACTTAAAGCTGGGCATGCACTTAAGCTTTCTGCTAAACAGATACAGGTTGCAGTATGCTTTATATTAAGCAGAAGGTTCATTATAATATGAATACAGATAGTTGTGTTTGTTAGACAGTTTCAGGACAGGACTCAAAGAAGAATATACAGATCAATGAAAAGCCCAGATGGCAAATATTCTTGTTTCTTTCCACTGAAGTGCCAAACATTTTTGGTCACACCTCAGCTTTTTATTTGTTGATGATTTCCAGCTCTTGATTTGGTAAGCTTAAAACTCTGATATTTTCAAAAGCAGAGAAATAATGCTAGTTTGTTGGGGTTTTTTTATGAGCAGCCTTCCATTTCTGTGTTAACTATTACAGCACTTTGGGAATGTCAGGGAAACTTGCTGCAGCTTAAAACCCCATGTATTACATGACAAAACAAGGAAGCAAATTATCACTATCCTATCTATAACAGAATCATAGAATCATTAGGTTGAAAAGGACCTTTAAGATCATCGAGTCCCACCATAAACCTAACACTCTCAAGTCTACCACTGAGCCATGTCCCTAAGTGCCACATCTACAGGCTTTTTTAAATACCTCCAGGGATGGTGACTCCACCACTTTCCTGAGCAGCCTGTTCCAGTGCTTGACAACCTTTGGTGAAGAAATTTTTCCTAATATCCAGTCTGATTCAGTGTTTATTAGTGAAACAGTTCTATGCTGGTCTAAACCAGGATATTACCCAGCTATAGTGCTAGGGAGAATCATATTCCAGTACCTCTCTTAGACCTGACTGAACCAGTGAACTTCATGTACACAGTTGGACTGACACCTTCCATCCCTGCAAAGGATGATAGGCCCAGGCTGCCACTGCCAAAACATTTTATGCCAGCTGTGTCTCACTGTCCTCCATCTTGGGAGTGCTCTGAATGGTCACAGAAGGGTAGCATGTGGCATTCTATTAAGCAACATTACCTTAAATTCAGTGTTGTTGTTTGAAGACTCATAATGAGTCTTCGAAGATATGTTCTAACATCATCTAACACACCAAATGAGGACAATCCAATATTTCATGCAAAATAAAATTAAGTCTTGGTACTTACCTAATAGTAAAAAGACTGTGTATAGCTGGAATATTAATAATTTAACATTAATCTCATAGGACTGGTTAATGAGATCTGGACTCCTAGAAATATTGTTCATTTTATCAGTTTTGATAAAAATGAAAGCCAAAAGAGAAACTCAAATAGAAGTTCAAAAGCTATTTCAAATGCTTATCATACTAATAAGAGAAATATGGTTCTACAACATAGCTTTACAATTTCTGTATGGTACGCAATAGGAGAACAGAAGAAAGCAAAAAAAGCTTTCACCGATCCACTTTCCTCACTACTTGAATAAAACACACAATGCAGCTATTTCTTACCAGGCAGAGGTTTTTGTTGAAGAACAGAAACACCACATGTCTCAGCATCAATTGCCAAAACATATCCTTCTTTGCAGCCCACATAAACTTCTGAGGTTGCAGACCAGCAGTGGGCAGTTGGATGCAGTAAAGGCTTAATATAATTTCTAGGCTGCAGCACAAAAAGTAACAAATTCAATCAACAATTGGCAAGTATATGTACAAGCAGTTACATACATTTTAAGGCAAAAAAAATGAAAGATCATTAACTGACAGAGTCTGACCACTTGTATAACATCAGCCTTACTTTATTCTGTCATTTGTTCACTGAGGCTTGCAACTTGAGAAACAAGAACATTTTCCAGAAAAGTCTGTGTCTGGAGATAGTTTCTTCAAGGGAAAGAATATCCATTATGGATTCTTGTCATGAAAAATTTCATAAAAAGACAATGTAACAAAATGGTCCTGGGGAAGAAGTGGAGTTAAGTGGGCTTGACATGGTAAAGCATGCTAAAGAAAACTCAGGTGCCAATCGTAAGGAATATTGAAACAAAACTAAATCAATCTAATTCAAGAAAGAAAAGGATTGAAAGCAGGAGGAGATTTCAATTCCTTTCACTCTGCTGCCCCGTTGTGGTTACACCTTGGTACACACCCAGCCTCAGAAGCTCGCTCCAGAGTATGGAACCCTAACACATTTCAAAGAAGCAAACAACACTGGCAATGGGCTTGCTTTTCTTCCTTGCCTCTCACGCACCACTTATGAGTGGGCGACAGCCTCCAAGGATGTTGTAATATAGGTTGAGGACAACTCCTTCAGTAATAGCCTAAATAAATGGTTCTCCACTTTGGATGTTCACATCAATATGAAAAACATTGATCTCAACCAGCTCAGATTTTGTGATAAAGAACAAAAACCCTTCTGTCAAATACTGTGGAGATAGCAAGAGCTTTGTCAGGCCATGATACCATTCCCACTGCATTCAGCTGAATGCACCTCATGAGCCACCACAGGAGAAGCAGGATGTCTCTTATTAATTGAAAAAACATTGATGATAGGAGAGAGGAAAATAACTCTAAGGTTATTTTCCTCTACAAATGTTGAGACACACATTCTAGGCCAGAGTCAGACAACTGCTCATGGACATTAGTAATGGTGCACAAATCATTAGTGCTAATAACTATTGATACATCTGCCACAGCAGCCTGTCAATGTGAAGAGACAATGAAGAACAGTAGTTACAGCAGCTCTATAATGAACAGCCTTGTCCATTACAGCGACTGTAATTTGAAGATATATGGATATCTGAGGAACACAGCAAGTTCAGTCATTTCAATCTCTCTCAAAGTTCCTGCATTGGACACTTTTCAACACAAGGGTCTTGATAAAATATTATTTCAAAGGAGTATCTTCTCCATCAAGCATATTCTCATCAACTTGTGTGGGAACTACTTTGCCAAAGCCATATGTTCTATGCTGGAGCGCTGGAGTGCCTGACAAGACATATGCATGTGATTCCTCCCCAGTGTGGGGGGTTACAAGACCTAGCGGTGGCTCAGTTTTTCTTCTAGATTAGAGATAAAATACATGTATACAGGCATGCACAGAGGGGAGAATTAGTGCTGTAAGGCACAATAAATGCAAGCCCTGCAAAAAATTGCACAGATACTATAGTCTGGAGCAAGGTGAAAACATGCAAGAAATTGGTTCAGTCTCTCCTAAAGCTAAACTGTAAGCGTAGCACCTCAGAACTTATAGGAAACAACATAGCACCACAAGAAGAAAAGAAACAACAGCAGCATGCCTTTCTAAAAAAAAACAACCCTAAACTTCTTTCCTTTCTAAAGAACCTGTTGTTCATTATCTTGTCAATATTCTCAACCTTAATACACCCACCTAGGGAATTTGGGCAGTAAATAACTACCAAAATATTTATCACGTAATTTGAAAGAAAAGGAAATCTTCATCAAAGACTAGTAGAACAATCTACTCTTACTCTAGGAATATTTCTAAAGAGAACATGATCATCTTGAAGGTGCTAAAAAGAGACCCAGGTTTCTCTGAAGGCAGTTAGGAATGCAAAGAACTTACAGTAGTTTCTATTGTAGAATGGTTTGGGTTGGAAAGGACCTTAAGATCACCTAGTTCCAACCCTCCTGCCATAGGAAGGGACACCTCCCACTTGATGAGGTTGTTCAAGTTCCTGCCCAACATTTTCAACCGAGTATGGTTGAGAGCACAAACCTTTCCATGGGGAAAAGTTCATGGAATGATTCTGAAAGTTCAAGCAGAAGAACCTAGCGTTTCTGAATGGAATAGCATCCATTCAAGGACAAAAAAATTCTATTAAGCCTCAGAGACCTAACATGGTAGTTGTTTTTTTTTTGTCCCCAGTACCTCTTGTAGTTCACTTTACAGGCTAAAGAACAAATTGGGTTTTGCAGTTCATCATCTGTACATAATACAAGAGGCAGTAAGGCAGAAGAAAAAGGCAATGCCCCTGATGAGCATTTTCATTTTCTATGTTCTAAGCAATCTGAAATAAAAGCAGCTCATGTGTAAACAGAATCAGTGGATGACGTTTGTTTGTAGTTACTGATGGTGCTGGAAACCAAGGGCATCAGCAGGTACACAGTGAAAAACCTCTGTGAATCTGAATGCATGAAGCTATGAAAAGACGCTGAAGTCAGGAAAGCATCATTCCCTGTTTTCATTTTTTATTTTGCTTTATAAGAAAAGTTTATGGCAGAAACCTGTGGTATACTAATCTGGTAATACACCTCTCACACTTATCCAATGAAAAGACTTAGTATAGTGCCAGTAATATCTTATACATGGTAGTTTGGGCATTTCTTGCATATCACAAGCAACCACAAAGAAATTGATGGTATTAATCTTAGAGGAGAATCCCAGATTTGCAAGTTAAATGTTTTCACACTGGTAGATGCCTCTGGCTGACAGTTAAGTGAAGGTAAATTTCAAAGTGGGAACAGTTTTGAGGCCTCTCAAAAGAGGCATCTCAAGGGAAGCTAAGAAGTAAATAATCAAATAAAAAGTGAGACAAACAGGCAAGCCCAACACTGACAGTGGTATTAGAGTGTATTTCAGGTGCAGGGGTTGCTGTTTGGAATGAAGCCTTCCATGTTTCCATAGTTCGTGACATTTCAGTCAAAAAGTAAACAAATCCCAAAGGGAAGTAAGGATACCTGAAGGGTTACTATCAGTTTAGCCTGGGAATAGGTTTTCAAGGTTTTGGCAGGGCATATTAGCTTTGGCATGGTTAAATGCTTACATGCTTATACTGCTTCTGGGATACAGATTAGTACCTTCTGGGATACAGATTAGTACCTCCACTGCTTCTGGGATACAGATTAGTACCTCCACTGTGCAGATATATGACTATGCTAGGATCTGTGCAGTACCAGCATGACTTGTAAGCCTCCTGTCAAAATGGATTTAAAAAGTATTATTGAGACAACAGATCTATTTACTGGGTTGTACCTGTTTAACAGACATTAAATTATGAACACCTATTTGCATAAAAAAGTATAATGACTTGGAATAGTAAAAAGGAAAAAAAAACCAGCAATTACCATGAATGTTTCTGCTTCATCTCCTGCCAATCCAGCAATGGCTGAAACTGGTAAAAGAGGGCCATAGTATGGGTCTTCATCGTAAGAAATTGGGAAAAACAAATCCGTATGATGACTCACAGACCCTTGTGCATCAGGGAGTTCCACAGGGCTGTAGAAAAGCAAGAGACACTGTCTGAGGAGAAGAAATAGAATGAATAGTAAATGCTGACACAAAATTGAGAAGCAGGTTTTCAAAAGTTTGAGACACCATCTCATTTAAGGGGCTTTGCTTCTGTGAGAGTAATGAAGGATTGTTGTAGATAATCATTCCACACAGCACATACCTTTTTACTGAAAAGTAATAGTAAGGCTACTACAAAAGAGGAATGTTCCTAAGGCACAGAAATGGATTGCCATGTTCAAGCTCAGTCTTTTCTTCTTGCCTTGTATAAACAACCATTCTATGCTATTATTTCCTTATTAACCAGGATCAGTAAAGTCACACACTTAACTTGCATATGCTGTGAGGATTCCTGCTTAATGTTTACTTGCAGAAAGTTTAATGATGATGAAAAATTAGTAGCAGTATTTGCCTGCTGCACATCAGAAACTGGTGTCTGAGTAGCTGTTACAACGCCTCTACTGAATGCAATGAAAAGTGAGGAAAAAAGAGAATGCATGTATTTTCACACATGTACTCTATACTGACAAGAGGCAAAACCCTCTTCAGTATTCTTTTCAGATCTCAAATTAAGGCCTTGTCTATACTTTCACTAGTATAGGGCAATAGTTGGCAATATATTCATCGTTAACATGTGAGTTCTATACCAACCTCAAAAACCATTTTTGCATAAACAAATTTTAGGTTTGCTGTGCTCAGGGAATTGCATTGACAGAGCCACCTGCTCTGGACCAGTAAATTGGCCACACAAGGTGGAAATCACACAGAAAATTGATACTGCTTTTGATACAATTTGTGAATAAAACAGCGTATTGTATAACTATGCTTACTAGAAAGAAACTTGATCCAAATGCGGCGATTTCATAGCTACAAAAGCAATACTCAACATAGCCACTTGCAGGAAAGTAGTCCAGCTACTACCTTAATTCAGTTATGCAGCTTTTGATGGAGGCTGCCAAGTCAGTTGATCAGTATTAGCTTCATGATGTGTATAATCTGGACATGTGAGCGCTAAGACATTAAATCATAAATTCAATTAACTTGACTTACCAGATAGATCCACACTGGTGGTGATTTAGCAATTACTGATTACAATTGCTTGGTGAGGGAAATTGGATTAAATTCTTTGTGAACAGATGTAGGTTGCTAGTTTTCGTTATTAAACAACTAGATTTTTCTCTTAACCTAAAGGGTCTTCCACTTACTTTTGCTTCAGATGATGTTCATCATTATTCCTTTCAATATGCCAGATAGTAACATTGCTCTCATCAACAAGACAGAGCTGTTGCCAATTCATAGGGTTAAAACTCATAGATGTCACTGTTACCCCTGGCTGAGACTTGCTGCAAAGGAGGATATTTTCTTGCCAGTTCCTTCATTAACAAGAGTAAAAGAAAATCAAATTCATTAAATAAGTCAAAAACATGCTAAAGATCTGGATGTGGTTATGACTGATTTTCAAGATCAAGTTTGGAAAACAAATATTCTGACACTGACAAAAAATTTCTACTGTCAAACAAGTTAGGTCCTCGTGAGAGTGCAAAGGTTAATTAGCCACACTGAAAATTATTACTGCTACAAAAAGATTGAATAGTAAAATGACTTTGAAAACTGCCATTTTAGAAACCTTATCATGCACTTCCTTTTGTGAAAAGACCAACGGACTCATGAGACATGGATCTTTTTCCATCAGTTCCATCAGTGACAACTTGAATCGTCCAAACAATCAACTCTTTGGCACCCCAGACCTCAGCCTTGCTTTTCCAACCCATGCTTTCCCATGCTTTTCAATGCTTGCAAGCTTGCAGTGGAAGGATTATTATTAGGAAATAAACCACAGTCAGCCCCTGATTGTCTATGGATTAATTACTTAGGTAATACAATAACAGTGCTGTGAATGCAGACACACAAGCTACGGCTGCATTAACTAACATGAGCACAAACCAGCAGAATTTGTGTAGGGCTGTTATGTATAGCTGACACAAGGCTAGGAATCTGCTTTCCACTGAATTTCCTTTGGTCCAGTGTAACCTATTTTACGTTCTCGTAATTGTATTTCTCCATTATCTAGATTAATTCTTGACTGCATTTGCATTTTTAGGTGCTGTCCAAGAACTGATTAACATCATTTGAAGCAAATGGGTAAAACTGCTTCTTAATTTATTGGATGATATATCTGACTGTTAATCTAAATCACATTTACAGCTTTAGTATTTATCTTTACTGCTGAGAGGAAACAAAACCTAAAATGCATACACTGCTGTAAATGGATTTAGTATAATCCTGGTGTTTTGGCCTGCAATAAATTCACTTACATAAACAGGTCAGGATGCAAGACAATGGTTAATATTGATGGCACATGCAAAAAATGGGAAGTATTCACACATACACAGTAACTCTCATCAAAATTACAGAAAGCTATAAGCTGCAATCCTGACTTTAAAAGATATCAGTGTAGCTCTTTCTCTAAAGATCTGTCAGCATGTTCTCATCTCATACCTAACAGATAGTGCCAACACTCTTTTATAGTAGATAAAATACTAAGATCTGAAACTATATAGTTCATGTATCTGAAAAAGAATCTAGCATTAAGCCTCCCCTTTGAACAGAACAGAGTAAAGATCTAGGGATAAAATATCTCAGATGAAAGGCAGCTTTTAGTTATCCATAAGCTTTCTATATTTTGAGACTGACATAACTTTCAAAACATCTTTTATACCTCTGATTCCAAACTGCATTAAAATACAGGAACTCTGCAATCATTATATTACAATTACACATCGAGATTTCTCTCATCTGTACACATACAATTCTACAAAGAATGAACATTATAATCCAATTGCAAAAATGGAGGTCCTGATCTTACAGTAATTTCACATACTTGAGCAGAGCTCAAGTTATTATAAATTCTATGTTTAATACAGTAAGGTAATCCTATTTTACTACTAAATTCTTTCTGACTGAAATCTGGGATGGTTCTTTCATGAGAATTAGCTGCTGATAGCCATACTCAGGCTGATTCAAATAGGTTTAACTTGTTTGGCCCTGGGAATTACCATTACTTTAAAGCATTCAAACATTTCTAGATATTTCCAGTTTAAAGAATAATCTAAAGAAGTTTTTCAAGATGGTGGATTTTTGTTCAAGTGTACACAATGAACACGTTAGATCACATGTGTTATTTATGCTCTAAGTGACAAACATGTAAGCTCTTCAGGCCAGTGAGGCTGTCTTATTGGTTTCTACTGCAATATACACAGTCATCCTTCCTGAATTATTGTATGTAATCAGAGTTCACAGCAAACATTTGTCTTCTTCATAAGGGATAAATAAGAGGCATTTGTAATTCCATCTACTATCACTACTAAAATTCTGAAGTTACAGGAGTTTCTGCCTCTTCAGTAATCATTGTACAAGAAAAGGTCACAATTAAATTGGGAGTATACAGAATATTCCTTACATGTCCTTGTTCACCTTCCTCCTACTCCACCCTCCCTATCTGTTTTGAAGAAGTGCTCAGGCTCCACAGTCAGTGCAAGCTTGCTGGCAATGGAGGTGAGGAGGATTATAGTTTTACAGAACCATTTTAAAAATTGAATAGTCTAACTTTCTGTTTGAATCAACTTCTCACACAGTATTATTTAATACTTCTATTCATGACAATGATCAGAAAATGATGATGTAACCCAGTGAGGCAGGGTAGCGTAATCACTGAACAAAACTGTGAGACAGAACTAAGATCAAGCACAATTAGTTAAGAGGACTGCTAAATGACCGAGGTGAGACAAAAGAAGTAGAAATTGGCTTTAGAATGTTTCTCGTTGTTTCAGCAGGCAACTTTTTTTCACAAACAGCATGGTATTCAGCTTCCAGGGGTGAACAGGTTATTAACTGATGCTGAACACTTTGAAGAAGCTAGAAGATAGCTGTAGCAAAGTAACAGTCATTCTGTGTAGTAGCTACTAATGCTAGTAAATCAACACTAATTTTGGTACAGAAAGGTTGCAGACAATGATCAATCAGGGAAAAGGAGATTAAGGCAACCAGTGTGTCTTTCACTTTGTTAATTTATGCTACAACAGCCCCCCCCCCCCCAAAAAAAATATGAATTAAATGTAAATGGTATTAGATTTTAAACTCTTACCATATTGAAAGAATAAATTCTGGGATGGAAGAGAAACTGGCTAGATATGGACCTGTGAAACTCAATGCAAGCAAGGTGTAGTCCAGCTGAGCTGTACCTGAAATGTTAAAGAATATGGTCTCTAATTGCGCTGGACTTCATTGTACACTATCTTAGTAATCTTCTCAGTAATCTTCTCAGTTCCTTCATATCCACTTTAACTCTTCAGAAACATTCTTAACGCCTCTCATTTTTTGCTTGAGTAAGAATTTGTTTATTTTCTCATAAAAATGTTCCCCATGTATTGCTGCTTGGAGATTTTTCAATTTTTTTTCAAGAATACCTTGGATTTTTAAAGTATTTTTTGCCCAAGTACCCTGAAATCCTTTGCAGTCATAATTTGATTCATATACAGGAGAAAAGCAAGTAGCATGAAACTCATTTACATGGCAAGGAAACTGAAACACGGGTAAGGTAAGCAGCTTAACTAAGGAGAGAAATGTTACGAGGCAGGCAAAAAAGAAAAAAACAACCCCAGACTCCAGGATTTAATTGCAAGAACCCTCATTCCTCTCACATCTCTGATTTGTTAGTGTGGTTTCAGCAGACTGCTTGGAGCCTACTGCAGTATGATTTTTCTTGTGATTTTGACTATATTTTCCAAAAATTAATTCCATTTGTTTTCCCTTTAAAACAGCTCCATTTTGTACTGTCCTTTTCCTCCCTAGCTTAAGCCTAACTAAAAGTAGGGCAGTGGAAAATTCCTTCCACTGCTTTCCAAGTGTCTAGCCATGAGATAATGTTCAGTCACAGTTTTTCAAGTCTTATAAATAAAACCCCTTCAGAAAGTGGATGATTTAAGCATTGTTTTAATGAAAGAATGACTGGAAGGATTACCACATATTTACCTTTTAATTCTGCCAGTTTAGTGAGCTCTGGAAAAGTGTAGATATATATGATGGCATTTAGTCTCCGGTCTGAAAAGGCCAGCACGTGACTGCTCCCATTCTCTGTGAAGGCTCCCACCTGGCCAGTCTGACACTGCAGCGCTGTTGTCTTCTTTGTTTCAATGTCCAGGAAGAGGATGTAATTGCCACAAGGGTAGCAGACAGTTTGATTGTTGATAAAGCCAAAGTTCTTGTTTGAGCATCCCTGAACCCAACTTAAAAAAGAGCAAGTGAATGTTAAAACATTAATCAAAGACAGACATTTCTCAGAACACTGTGATAAAGGGAATGGTGTAGCCCAAGTTACACTGAACTGATGTTAGACTTATCCTCATACCAAGTTGCAAAACCAAAATAACTTCAAGATCTAGTACTGTGGATCACTGTGTCACTGTTTCCAAAAATACAGGGTCAATCTTACCTTGTGGAGCACAAAGGACTGTCATAAGAATAAGGAGAGATGCTTATATTTCACTTTTCACTAAAAATGAAATTACCTGTTCACAGGCTCTGGTTTGGTATTCCTATATTATAGTAATAGAGTACACTTTATTCTGAATTACATAGGTACAATCCATACTTTGGACCCAATTGTGTTTGCTTAACCTTTTTATACACTTTCATAGCTCATCTCGTTCCTATAAAATAGAAAGTACAAAGGCATGGCTTGGGTTTATATGAATGTAACCAGGATGACTGGTCTGCTTTAAAGATAAATACTTCAACATGGTAAAACTTGGGAATGTAAACAGGATGTGTTACACAAGGACTGAAAGAAATTACTGAAAAGGAGCCAACTTATGAACTTACAATACATTAACAAATTCATAACTGCCTGCAGATCTTTCTGCCTTTCAGCAAATGTGTGGATAAATATCAGGGGCCTCTTATCGAAGGGATTGCATTTACCACTAAGTGAAGGTCTTTGAGCCACATCTTAGCCTCCTAGTACCATGGCAAAAAATTTTCAGCAGTGTAACAGCTATCCTCTGTGTACAACACTGCTGTTAACACCTTCTAATTTCTATTCAGAAATTTTCCATCTCTTCTCTTCTTCCAAATAAGAGAGTTTGACTGGAAAAGATCTCTGTCCCCTGCAATTGCAATACGCTCTTTTCATGATCATAAGTCAGTCATAAGAGCAGTTCAGCTGCTGATCCTCTGAACTCTCACTAGAAGGTTGTACTGCAGCCCCAGCACTCTCATAGTTAAGAACGCTTTAAAATTATTTGTCTTAGGAAATATATATGGGTGCAGTGGAGATGGCAGTGGTTTTTTGCTCCCCCCAAAAAGCTGGCTCCAATTACAATCATTTCCACATCAGGATTCTTCTATTTTACAGCAAGGGACATGGCTTAGCGGTGGACTTGGTAGTCCTGGTGTAACGGTTGGACTCGATGATTTTAAAGGTCTTTTCCAACCTACTTGGTTCTATGATTCTATGTCCAGCAATAACTTCTCATTATCTTTTCTGAGTAGCTTCTGCTTTTGGCTTATTTTGCTACATACCAGATGACTGAGTGTAGCCAGAGGGAAGTGGAAGCACACTAACCACGTGCTTGTGCAGATGAACTGAACACCATGGCAACAAAGAGGAGACATTTCAGCTGATAAATGTTTTTCTAGACCTTTTACACAAGAACTAGCTGTACGATATGCCATGGCACATAAGCAGACCTTTATGAACATGCTCACAGGACTAGCTGTATGCTTTTCTCTAACATTAGATCTCAACAGTGGAAATTAAGTATTTTTAACTTTTGTTTGCAGAGGCAAAATGAAATCCAGAAAACATGTATGCAGGGAAAAATTAATGGGATGACAGAGCAATTTATCATTCTTATATAACCAGTAAAGGCTTAAGGGAGCAAAGATTCAGGCTGTTACCTGATGTCATCTCTGACTAGTGCAGTAATCAGCCATGGCACACTCACATTTCCCATGCTACGTCTGTCTCCAGTTCTATATAAACATTGTGTCAGAAGTATTTCAGTCATAAAATTTGCCAGCTGGTGAAATGTAGACGGGGCAAAGTAATTAGAGTTTCCTTACAGAGCATTTTTTCACTGAAAAATGCTAGCTCCATGAGTTTTGTGAAAGTTCAGTGCTTTCTGAAGACAGAAACTACAGCATTCCAATTGCCTGCTGCAAAATAATTTTTGTCACTTTCTTCTGATATACATACTGCTACTGCTACGTTAATTGATAAGAAAAGCAAACTTTAAACTTTTCCATTTTATGGAAATGGACTTTGCTTTACATTCAAAAGGATTTAAATTCTTTTTTATTTTGGATAGTATTTTCATTTCACAATGGTGTTTTCACAAAGCAGAAAACCTGGGTCACAGCTCTTGCAAGTAACACCAGTTTGCACAAGGAACTTCCTCTGAATAGCAATGAAGTGCTTCAGATGGTATCTTTTTCACTCTGCAAGTATCAGAATGGTTAAGGCTGAAGCCTGCTTCTCCTATCACTAGAACGAATAAGTGCTGCACCTATAATCATGGATGTATGTAGCCACAGGCATTGATGTAAATGGCTGAAATACTTACAGTGGGCAAGGAAACTTAAACACCTGTCCCATTACATAGAAAGTATGTGTAAACATCCTAGATTGTTGTGAAAGGGTCAACGAAGGTGGGGTAGGAAGGATAATTTATCTACAGCGCCTATTTGTTCACAACCAAAAAGCAAGTTGTTGGACTACCAAGAGCTCTGGAAAAGAAGTGTTATTCTATATAGAGTGTGGGCTATATTTCTGGGAAATCAAAATCTGAAAGTCTCTGACACGCAGATTAAGTTGCTGAGAAAGGCAGGATTTAGAATACCAAGAGCCATGGCAGAAGATCATGACAGTGGGGTTTAGGAGGTACGGAACAGCCAGGGAAATTCTAGAAGTTGAAGTAGTCAAGGTAAAATAGATGAGAGACGTGGCCATGAACAGAACTGTATGGGTTCACAAGGCCAGGTACTGAGAAGAAAACCATGCCGCAAGACGACATGCTGTGTGCTGCCAGAACTACTACAGAAAATACAGTAACTTACACCACACTTCTTGTCAACTTGTCAAGTTCCAGCTTAAAAGCAATCAGGATTGCTTATTCCTGTGCTAAGGGCAGTGAACCTAAGCTTCATCTAAACCCATGACAGGCTCAGTCGACACTATATGCTGTGGTACAAGTGTTTCTTTTCCTCCCTGTCCCACAACTACCTGCCGCCCTAACACGGCCCGCAGCGCGGCAGCCTCCTTTCCCTCTTAGACCCTTCCAATTCTCTGACCCGGGGTAACAGGGGTAGAGTCCCGGGCGCACAGCACACCCCGGCGGGGCTGAGGGCTCGGGAGTGTGTGGCGCAGGTGTGTGTGGGTGTGCGTGTGCGTGTGGGTGTGCGTGCGGGTGTGCGTGCGGGTGTGCGTGCGGGTGTGCGTGCGGGTGTGCGTGCGGGTGTGCGTGCGGGTGTGCGTGCGGGTGTGCGTGTGCCGAAGGGCTCGGGCTGTCCCGGCAGGCCCCACCTCACTTCCAGCGCGGCCTCCCCGGCCGAACTGCAGCGGCGGGCCCCGGCGCGCGGCTCCTCAGCGGCCGCCTCCATCGGCGCCGCCGGCTTGTTTACACCCGTCTCTTAGGAACCAGGGCACCTCCCGCCAGCCTCCAAGCAGGCCACGGATTGGCCCGTGGCCCTGCGCCGCTCGCCAATGAGCACTGGCAGGCATCTACAGGGCCTGCGGGCCCGGAGGAAGGAGTGAGCGGGACTTTGGACCCGAGCAGGGGAAAGTCGAGTACATAGTGGTGAGCGAGACGCTGTATATCAGTGGGTAATCAGGTGTTTTATCAGGCGAAGGAGTGAGTCAGCCGTGGGGTTCATTCCCTTGGACACCACACTGGTTCTTCTGCAGCTGCTGGTCCTATTCCAATGGCATATGACCTCTCATCTCAGTGAGGCAGCTGTGGCAGTCCTCCTGTTGCTTCCATGGCTTTCCTGTCATGGGGTACTGCAGTTCTTGGGGTGTGTAATACAGCGTTCCTGAAGCTTCGAAGAAAATGGAGAAGTTGATCGCTGGAAGGAGTCACAAAATGGTTTGGGTTGAAAGGAGCCTTAAGTATTATCTAGTTCCAATCGCTTCTGTCATGGGCAGGGTTATCTCCCACTAGACCAGGTTGCTCAAGCTCAATGAAGTAAAGCTGACAATCTTTGCCTATATACTTATGGCTTTTAGCATTGTAACACAGTACAAATCTCAAAGTATTTAAAAGCAATATTATCTCCCTTTTCCTTTTTCTAAAGGGAGAAGTCTTATTCATAGTGTTTTGCTTGTGTTAGTTTGTTATCATTTATCTGTACAGCAGCAGTGTGCAGATTTGTGATGCTGCTACACACTCACAGTGCTACAGAGAACAAGAGAGTGGCACTGCTATCCAGAGGTAGCAGGGCAAGCCTATACCTTACTCTTGTCTTCCACACATGCTCTGTGTGCCATGCAAAACCAAGGTAAAATGAAGAAATGGGTCTGTTTTAGCATGGTGCCCTCGAGGGGCATCTTGTGATGCTGCTTTGGGTTCCTCCATGTCTCTTTCTGGGCTGTGAGTTGGCAGACTGTGTTCTTAATTGCTAAAGGAAATCTCGAATTAATTTTCTCTTTTTCTCATGACCCAGAATGTTGCTGAATCTCTCCTAAGGCAGGCACTCGGAGGAATGAGAAATATGTCCTCTAACAGCTATTTTGCTTTAACGTTGGGAGAAATTACTTTGTCGGCACAGGACATGTATAGATTCTGTTTGCCTAGGGCATGGCAGGCTTGTGCAACAAATCACTGCTCCCTTCACAGCTGCTTGTTACATAATTAATTACCTAATCAAACCACAACGACTTATCAACAAATCATGTGGTTCTTCCATTCTAACAGATAATGGTGTCAGGTGTGTGATTACTTTACTAGTGGCTACCTCAGTGTCTTGCAAGAGAGATCACTGCAGAAAATCATGGTCATTGCAAGATGATGCCTGGAGGCCCATATCCAGTTACAAAACAAAACCAAAAGTCACCAACAGGAAAAACTTCCCCACTGTGTGAGCATGGATCTGCTGATGAGACTGGAGAAGCTCTGGTTCCTCTGTTAGCCTTGGGGCTGTGACAGAAATGTGACCATTGCCAGGGAGGCAAGGACTGCCCCAACCCTCTGGTGTCTACAAAAGTGCTGCTTCTTAATAACATATAGCTCTGACCTGAAGGTTGGGTGTAAGTGCATGGACCCCCACATAGGGAAGCATTTTATTTCTAGGACCATAGACCAACTTGGATGCGGTATGAAATGCATTAAAAAGTAAGTTCCTCCATTTCCACTACTATACCTCACCAAAAGCTGGTACAAATAAAGCCTTGGTGCCTTTGCCTCAAATGGAGAGGGAGAAAAAGGACTGGAGGGGACTTCAGTCCATGGTTTTGTTCCCTCTTTTGCTCTGTACACATACTGATGGTCCCATGGGTTACATTTGCAGAAACAAGCCTGAATCCCCCTAAGTAGTAATTAAATAGAATCTAGCTTTTGCTTGCACCCCCCTATCTTTTAGGTTATCTGTTAGATTATCTGTTGTCTCTAGGGTTTTCCTCATGAAGCAGAATAGCTGAAGAAGAGAGAAACTCTCCTTGTTATCCTCAAGGTGGGATTGGATTTTAATGGCAATAGGTGATGCAGTGGTGCTGTAGCAGGAGAGGACCCTTTCTAGGGAGAGAGGCAGGAAGGAGGCCTGATGCTCCACCATCTGCTGGAGGCACCACTTCACAACAGGTGTATGGGGTGGAGCTTTGCTATCGATTTCTCATTTAAATGGTAGTGCCAGCTGGTGCGGGTTGTGTTGAGGTTATAAAGAGACTATTAAGTGCAGCTTAATAGTGCCTGTTCCAGCAGCCCCTCAGCACCCCCGGTGGGGAGGACGGTTCAGCTCAGGGAAGGGTTACCGGGGCGCTCCCTTATCTCTCCGAAACACAAGCTTTCTGCCGGCTATGGGAGGCAGCGCCTGAGGCAGGGCGCTCTTCGTTCCCGAGGGGTTGGGAGGCAGCGCCTGAGGCAGGGCGCTCATCGTTCCCGAGGGGTTGGGGACCGGCCCCGGCCCGCCCAAGTCCCACTGAGGAGCGGTGGTTCCCGCCTCCCGCGAGAGGGCGGGGACGACACAACACTACGCCGCGCAGCGTAACGCCGCACACTGCATCGTGATGGCCGGCGACCATTCTCGCAGCCTGGGCAAAGGCAAGCGGCAGCCCTGGCGGGCAGCGGGCTGCTGTATCACCTCCGCTGGGCCTGGTCGGCGGAGGGGGCGCGGGGCGGGTAATGGCTGTAACGGGTCTTCTCTTGTCTCCTCAGGGAGCGCGGCGCCGGGCCCGGTGCCCGAGGGGGTGATCCGGCTCTACAGCATGCGGTTCTGCCCCTTCGCCCAGAGGACGCGCCTCGTTCTCCGCGCCAAGGGCATCAGGTGAGGCCTTCCTGGAGAGCCCATGAGGCTCGGTGCGCGGCTCCCCACCGGCTGCTCTCCTCCTCCGCTCCCCGGCCTGCCCGCGCTCCGCCGTGCCGCTACCCCCCGCGGGCTGTCGGTTCTCGCAGGGGACGGTCCGAGCTTCCTCTCTTACTTGGACATCCTGAATGGCTCTTAACTAAACATCCCTGAAAACAAAGAATTAGGAAGGGGTTTCTGAGGGTGATTTTGCCCTAAAGCTGGCACTTCTTAAGACTTGTTTTGGGGAGCAGTGTCTTGCTGAAGTGGGAAATAAGAAGTCTGCAATGAAATCAATAACTTAAAGGCCCAGTGTAAATAGGTAGGGACAAACCCCAAGCTAATTCTTTTTTTTTTTTTTTTCTACGTATATCATCCTGAATGTTTGCAGTAATAACGTTTGAGCTTGTTGTGGGTAAACGTGAGTAGAGCCTTAAGGTATGTTGTTTGGGTTTGATGTAAGTTGCAGTGAAAATTCTGGGAGATTCAAATGCGGTGGCCTATTATAAAAGATGTATAGTGTTACTGTAGCATCTTCTCATTCCTGTGCTGCAGTAAGTTAATGGAGTTGAGTACTTGAGTTTGTTTCTGTCTCAGGATAGTAATTTTAGTGTTTTTAAGTAGGGTCTAGTGCTTCTCTCAGTTTACAGTTTCAAAGTAATGGGTATTTCCACCGACTTGATTCCCACCAAATCCCAGGCTGGCCAAAGGTTTATTAACAGGGCTTGGGGTTCATGTTAGCATAGTGAATGCTTACCATTCCGTTCTCCTGATACAGAGGTGAGAGTTGGGTTCATTGGTTTGGTTTTTTTCTTGGGTCTTTCTTCAAAAGAGTAAGTGCTTTAAAACTTCCAAGTCAGTTTAATTCTGCCTTTATTTAGTGTCTTCGGATTGATCTTGGAACTGGGAAGTTTGTTTTAGTGTAGTGATTTTGGAGAGCTTTTATGGCTACCTAGATGTGGTAGCTGCCTTCTGATAACCTTTCAGTTGTTTTGCATGTTAAGTTGTGTTCAGCAGACCTTATCAGTATCTATTTGCATTTACCTTAAACACCTGTTCTAGTCTGAGGCCATAGGTGGGGGAAGATAAATAGGTAAGGATGCTCTTCTGGTGTGCTCCTTGGTGTAAGGTCAGATTAAAAATCAGTTGCCGTTCTTAATTGGAGTGTAGTTTACTTGTGCTTCTTTCACAGAATATCCCTAACCCGCATGCATTCTGAGCTTGAGCTTTGTTTTTAGCATGACCACAACGGCTGCCTCTGTGTGCTTCCAGACTGTTTATGTGATTTTTACTGGTTTATTAAACAACTCATTCTAAGTTAATGCTGGTTATTTTCCAGTGAAGTGCTCCTCCCTTTCCCCTGGCAGTCTTTGTACATGTTGGATGGTGTTGAAGACATTTCTTTGCCCTAGGTTTCCCAAAGCAGAGGCTCAGATGTCTGACTGCTGGAAAATAGATAATTTAGTGATTGAGTGGTACAGCAATAGGAACGGCTTGAGCTGGGTACCTCTGGAGAGGGACCAGGACAAAGAAACCCTTAGGCTTTTGTACCCTTGCAGTCTCTGCACTTGTTCTTCACATGTTCTTCATGCATCTTTCATGCATCTCTTGGTCCAGTGGTGATTTTTGGTCTGGGGTCTTGTTCCTAATTGGATTCTTTTCTGGATCTAGGTGGGCTATTAGCTGGGTAAGTTGCAGCTTCTGCTTTCAGTTGTGGCTTCCTTATCTTAGTTTGCACTGGTCTCTGAGCCTCCCTTCAAACAACTAAGCAATAGTTCAAGATAAGTTCAACTTTTCTAGGTCACAGTTTGCAGCCTTCAGCAGTTTTAGCTAATCATGCTAAGCAAAGCTACTCAGACAAAATAAGACAGTTAAAAGTATTCAGCTAACTGAACTTAATTTACAACAATGGTTAGTCTTGCAAAGGACTTCAGGGAGGACAAGAAAGAGTTTAGTGGTGGACTTGGCAGTCCTGGTGGAACAGCTGGACTTGATGACCTTGAAGGTCTTTTTAACCTAGTTGATTCAGTGTTTCAGCCACTCAAGTACTGTAGCTGTTGAGGTATGCTGACTGCCTTTCACCATGGTATGGACTGTAGCAGAAGCTGAGCCTGGGTCTTGTTTCTTTTGCTCTTTTAGCCACGAAGTAATCAACATCAATCTGAAGAACAAACCTGACTGGTTCTTTGAGAAGAACCCCTTTGGGCTGGTTCCTGTTCTGGAGACCAGCAAGGGCCAGCTGATCTATGAGTCCCCAATCACTTGTGAATATTTGGATGATGCATTTCCAGGGAAGAAGTTGATGCCTTCAGACCCATATGAGCGAGCCTTTCAGAAGATGCTCTTGGAACACTTCTCAAAGGTACTGTAGGATCAGTGTGGGAATGTGTTTCTTTACCATAGCACCAAAACCTGCATTGGTCTGTTGCCAATTCTGCTTTCATCCTTTAAGGCAGGTCTTGCACCTGGGAGGAGTTATTTGGAGTCTCCTGCTGTGAGCACATACAAACCACTGTGTGTCTGAACTGCTCCTAGCATTTGTGTTTTGGGATGGATGCAGGAAGACAGCCAAGCTAGTGAGAGTGTATATGACTGAGGCAGGATTTTGAGCATCCCACAACAGAGCATAAGTTAGTAGACCAAACCAGATGAATGCCTGAGACCTGGACAGTAACAGCTGCTATATTTTAATCTGAATCTTTCTGTAGGAAGTACTGTATGAATGTGGAATGCAAAAAGTGCCTGACTGAGAGAGCCTACAGCCATGGATGAGAAGTATCGGTAGACATGGGACATGTATAAAGTCTCTGAGGGTTGGAGGAGAGCACTGTAGCTGACTGGAAGTAACCTGTGCAAGCATATGCTTTGAAGAGTGTAGGAAGTTAAAGAAGTCCATTTGGATCTGAGGCAGAAGAGAGGGAGAGGAAGCAACAGAAGCTGGAAAGAAATGTGGACAAAGGAGAGGGTTAGAAAGGAAAATGTATTTACAACAGGCCTTTCTGAATCGGCATGATGGGAAGAGGGTCACAGGGAAGCATTTTGCGAGAAACAAAACATGCACTGAATATTGGTTGTATGAATGGCAAGATCTTAGAAAAATAGTTTTCTGAGTTTTGAAGAATGTAATTTAGTGAAGCTTGGCCACTGGGCAGCTTTCTAGTACTGTATGCTGATTTCTCAGTTACCAAATCAGAAAATGCACTGATCTGTAGAAGCCTGCATATCCTGGGCTGCATGTCTCTTTCTTAAAGTACCTTTAATGCTGATAATAAAAGTGTGTTTGGAACTCAGGAATGTGTAGCTTGAAAAAGAGTATTTCTCTGCACATCAGTAGCTTTTTGGTTACTTTTTTAGTAGCGTGTGCAAATGGGAGACATGCCATTCTTTTCATTGTTCTTATTACAAAATTCATTTATATTTACATTCATTCTTCCTTTAAGACTCCGCTTATCTTTTCCGAAGTATGAAAGGTTTTGTTAGTGGACTTTATTTAACTCTTCAAAGTTAAATCTTCAAGATTTAACTTCAGTCTAATATCTTAACGTTTAACATTTTAAGGTCTGAGTGACTTGCTTGTATTATTGTAATAGAACATTAAAAACATTACACTTTCCTTTGCATAGATAACACCATTGGTTTTCAAGTGTTTTGTGGCCATCAAAGATGGACAGGATACCACAGCACTGAAAGCAGAGATTGCTGAAAAGTTTGGCAAATTTGAAGAGGTAAGAGTATGTCATGATCAATGAGCAGATTGCCAGTCATTGTATGATCCCATTTTTCTTTCGTAGTGTGGCCTTTGGAGCTCAATCTCTTCTCAGTTAGTAGTTATAGGAATGAATAATCTTTCAATTTACACTCCCCAGCCTAGGATGCCCAACAGCACTGTTTGAGAAAACTCCACACAGCTAAACTAAACTTACGTATGGTGATGACTTTGTGGACTTGTGGGTTCTTTTGAATTCTGGCTGCTGCTGTTATCTTGGATATCCTTGCTTTGCATTAAATGTAAGGAGACCTTGCAGCATGTTCTAATAGGAGTCTGAGCTGCTGAAGAGCAGCTGTGCTGGAGCTTTGCAGAAATCATTGCACATACCCCAGCAATGACACAAAATCTCGTGTTCAGGAACTTACCTTTGTTGGGCATGGGGCACAGCAGAATGTAATCTGTCCATTTCACAAATCCAGGCCTGGGCCATGTTATGCTACTGGTAGTGTGATGCAACTCCAGCAGAGCTCCAGGGAGTATCAGATGGCTTTGATGCTGTATTAGGACTTCACAGTCTATGGCACTAGTGGTTCCTGGCTAGTCTGAGCAAGTCAGACTTGCCTGTATCATGAACCCATTCTTTCTGCATCTTTAGCAGTCACAACTAATGCTTGTCTGACTTGGTGAAGAAGTGTTCCTCCAGAGTGTTTTTCTTCAGGTGCAAAGTTACCAATAGCTTCCTAATACTTTCCTAACTCTCCCAGCAGTCGTGTGCATTCTGCTTCTCCACCCCCTTGAGTTGCGAAAGAAAAATTGTTCTTAGGATAACCTTGTCTCTCTGATCAGGCTGATGCTGGAGTAGTGCAGATAATAAATGAGTTCTTGGGTCAAGCCATGTGTGTTTCACTTCCCTGAAATACAGATCTGTTAAATATTAAGGAAGAATTAACCTTCTTTCTGCTTTATTAATGCTGTGAAATACTTGCTGCTCCTTCAGTGCCTCTATTTTACTATACCCTGAAGGATTTTGCTGCAGCAGCTGAAGGTCAGCTGAGGATGGGGGGAAGGAACAGAGCCATGCCAACTTCATGTGGCTTATTGCAAGAGAGGTTCAAGGAAGTGTTTTGAAACGCTGCTGTGTTAGTTTGCTGCTACCCGACAGAGGGAGCTGTGTTCCCATCTCTGCAACTGTGCAACTGATGGGTTATATTCTGCCAGACATCTGGTAATTCAAACAGCTTGATGCTTCCTGAATGACTTAATAGATCATGGGGTCTTGGGGACAGGGAGTAAATGGCGTAGGAGTATAGTGTTGTGTGTCCAGAAATACTAAGGTTTATCATGTCTCTGGAGTTCCACCTCTAAAGTGCCTGACAACATAGGGACTGGTCTTACAAAAGATAAGACCAAGCTCTGGAGGTTCCTTAAAGCATGTTAAACTTGAATGACCATGGCACTTGAAATGTATCGGAAACCTAAATGTAACAGAAGAACTTGATGAATTCTTGTGGCTCTGCTTTCTGAGTTGAGTTGTGGGGATCTCTTTGGCATATATGGATGTACGCTTGCTTTCCTTTGCGCCTGGAATCAAATCCAGTTCTAGATGTAATGTCAGAAATGGTTCCCTGGCACCGCTTGACCTCAAGTGCTGTGGGTTTAGTGAGTTCCTGCTAAAACAGTGTTCTAGTCTACCTGGATGTTACATTTAGCTGGATTTATTGTTCAAGAAATGCATGTGCATTGCTATGTTTGATTAGTCTGGGCATTAATGCTTTTTGACAGGTAAGAAATCAAAAACTGAAGGATTCTGAGCTAGATTTCTTTAGTGCACAAGCACTAAAGTCAATAGTGATTGACTTTTTGAACCTCTGTAAAAAGAGCTGGACTGACTACATATGAAATAGTTAATCTTGATATTGTAGTAGCTACAGAGAAGCTCTGACTCCCCAGATACTGCCTGCACAGGGTAAAAGTGCTGTACAGAATCGTAGAATAGTTAGGGTTGGAAAGGGCCTTAAGACCATCTAGTTCCAACCCCCTGCCATGGGCAGGGACACCTCACACTAAACCATGCCACCCAAGGCTCTGTCCAACCTGGCCTTGAATGCCGTCAGGGATGGAGCATTCACAGCTTCTTTGGGCAACCCATTCCAGTGCCTCACCACCCTCACAGTGAAGAATTTCTTCCTCATATCCAATCTAAACTTCCCCTGTTTAAGTTTGAACCCATTACCCCTTGTCCTATCTCTACAGTCCCTCATGAAGAGTCCCTCCCCAGCATCCCTAAACCCCCCCTTCAGGTACTGGAAGGCTGCTCTGAGGTCTCCACGCAGCCTTCTCCTCTCCAGGCTGAACAGCCCTAACTTTCTCAGCCTATCTGCCTGCATTCTAGTATGAAGTGGGCTTTTTGCTACTGTAGTGTCCTGTTGTAGTAATTTTCCTTCTGAGGGTACTTGTCATCTCTTGCCCCTCACAGATTCTGGCCAAACGCAACACTGTGTTTTATGGAGGGGACTCAGTCTCCATGCTTGACTACATGATCTGGCCATGGTTTGAACGTCTGGAGCCATTCCAGCTGAAGGAGTGAGTACCTTGCCTAGCTTGTTGTGTGTACTGAAATACTTCAGCATAAGCTTTGCGTACACTATGCAACAATGGGCCACTCTTGGGGGCTGCTGAAGAAAGTCTGAGTTGTGTTACAGTTCAGGGAGGCATCTTCTCGAAAGAGAAAGGAGCTGTTCAGGGATCTTCTGTAAACAAGCTTGATTTCACAAAAAAAAAATCCTACAAAATATCTGTTTTACTGCAAAATAATTTTGCCAGAGCCAGGAAAAAGTGGCCAAAAGACAAGACTTTCTCTCCATCCCAAACATCATAGATGAAAATGATCTTTATTTGAAGGGGATGGAGGAATGAAGGCCTAGACTCAGATTTGTTGGTCCAAAGCCTGAGACTTGACATGCAGTTTTCTGTGCCTCTTCAGGAAAACTAGCTTGATAAAGGGGAGTGATTTTGTTTTGGGATGGATAAACTGTATCCTACCTTGCTGTAGATAAATGATCTGTCCCTGTTGTAATAGTGGGGCATTTTTACATGTAAGTAAACATTGTGGTCTATTATATCCTTAGACAGCTCCAGTTACCATGGTATTGCATTATGTAAGGAAGTGATAGCAGAGGAAAACTACTTTATAGCTGCCTTAAAACGGGGCTAAAGAGTCAATTTGTATGAGGAAGTGGGTGAGCATAGAACAGTTAGTCTCACCCTGGTGCCTGAACCATTCTTGAAGAACAAGAAAGATGCAGGAATCCTTAGCATTGAAACTTCAGGCGCTGTAAAATGAGGGCTTTACTGATGGGTTGCTGACCCACTTTGTCTCCTGTGTGGTCCTTGATTGGGAAATACTGCAAGCAATATAGGAGCATAGGTCTGGAGTCATTAAGGTATTTGAATGACTGGGGATCTGAGCTGTTCTAAGATGCTTCTTGGGTAAGGGTTAGTAAAAGTTATGCATTAACTAAACTTGGGAGTTAATTGTAATGCACTGTACTTGGCTCAGTCCAACAGAAGAGTCTGAAAATAACAGTTTCCTCTTAAGCTTTTGATTTGCCACACTGGTTGGGGTTTTGTTTGTTTGTTTTCAACTGTGTATGAGCGGGTTCGTGGATTTAGTCTTAGTTGAATCCTCAGTTCCCTCAATAGACTGCATCTGTGTTTTGAGCTGCTGGGTTGCCAGGTAGTACAAGCTGCACAGCTTGTCTTGGTATCCAAGAGAGAGGAGAGAGGTTTGTGATCTGTGGAGGAGGGCTCAAGCACTGCATACAGCATTTGCTTCAAGAATCACCATTAACAAAGCATTCCAGAGGGAGGCAGTGGTGCACAAGCCTCTGCCCTCTGCTTGGAGCAGATGATAAATAAGAGCCGTGTCTTTTGCAGCAGAGATAATGAAAGTAAAAACATGCTGGTATCTTGCACAGTAAGTGCTTATTTGTGTTTTTGCTCGGCTTAGCAGAGTGTATAAGCTCTGCAAGAACTCTTTCGAAATCTAGTCTATCTTCTATGATCTGATGCATGTTTCTGTCACCAGTTCTGAGCTGAACATTTATACTGGGAAGGAGAAAGCAAAACAAGCAGTAAAATGGAACTGTTCAAGTTGTTTTGCTTCCTTCATGCCCTCCAAGTTTGCCGTTTACGTTATTCGGTCTCTTTCCTTTTCCTGTAGCTCTTTGAGTCACACCCCAAAGCTGCAGCGCTGGATGGAGGCCATGAAGGAGGACCCTGCTGTCAAGGCTACAATGACTGACCCACAGATATATAAAGATTACCTGCAGCTCTATTTGAAGAACAGCCTTGAGGCATGTGATTATGGGCTCTGAGGTGCCAGTAGGCGCATACTTGCTGAACTACTTTTTGGTGTGAGCTGTGGGGAATCTAGTGGGATTTGGTGTAAGCTTTTCTGTGGTTGCGTTTCATAATGGGGAATAAATCTATGCTGAAATGGGTGAGAAACCTGAGAACTCCACTTCTTCCTCTCTGGAGGAGGGTGTGCTGGCTTCAGGCAGGAGATGGAAAGTCATTGCTGGTCATATTTATCGCACAAAGGAAAATGTTGGCTTTGTTCAGAGGCGCTGTTCTGTTATCTCTGGCCTCTGCTGGCACTGCTGGTGGACGATCCCTGAACTGACCCTGTTACTTGGTTAAAAAACTGTAATACTGGTGTCTTGAAAATAAATAAAAAGCAAACAGTGCTGTCTTAAACACAGTTTTTCCTTCCTCTTTCCAAGCAGCTGTTAATCACTGGACTGGTTGTGCAGAGGGGAGACTTTACAGGCTAAAACAGATAGTATGGTTTCTGAAGTTAAGATGCAGTTCCCTAACACAAACTGGCCTCCACTTAATCCTGCTGAAGTCATGTTTGCAGGGACCATATAGTAATGGCTTCCAGTTTGGGCTAGATGTGCTGAGGGAGTGCATAGTAATAATTCTCTGCCCTCTGAAGTAGGGTCATGTTTATTCTAGGTCCAGATATAAATTATCCTAAATGCTGGAGTAGGGAATAAAGCTAAAAGAAACCATATCCTGAGCAGAAGGACATTTATTTTCTGTTCTCCTCCAGAATTCAAAGCACTGCAATGCATGTCAAGATACTGTGTGCAGTTCTGGTGTCCTCAACATGAAAAGGACATGGAATGGAACTGTTGGAACAAGTCCAGAGGAGGGCCACGAGGACTGATCAGGGGACTGGAGCACCTCCCATGTATGAAGATAGGCTGAGAAAGTTGGGGCTGTTCAGCCTGGAGAGGAGAAGGCTGCGTGGAGACCTCATAGCAGCCTTCCAGTATCTGAAGGGGGTCTATAGGGATGCTGGGGAGGGACTCTTCATGAGGGACTGCTAGTGATAGGACAAGGGGTAACGGGTTCAAACTTAAACAGGGAAGTTTAGATAGGATGTGAGGAAGAGATTCTTTACTGTAAGGGTGGTGAGGCACTGGAATGGATTGCTCAGGGAAGTTGTGAATGCTCCATTGCTGGCGGTGTTCAAGGCCAGGTTGGACATAGCCTTGGATGGCATGGTTTAGTGTGAGTGTCCCTGCCCATGGCAGGGGGGTTGGAACTAGATGGTCTTAAGGTCATTTCCAACCCTAAATGTTCTATGATTCTATGTAGGTGAAATGGGAGAACAAGTAGAAGTTCAGTCAGAGCATTATATACTGGTTGTGTCTTGCTGCTGCTGAAGGAGGGAATATGTTCTGTTCTAGCAGGTAAGTGTCAGGATCAGAGCTCTGTAGTTGGACATTTTTTTAAGCTATTCTCAATGCTAATAACAGAGTGGAGACAAGAGGTTTTGGAAAAAAAGTAGTTGCAGGAAAGGCTTTTCCTCTCTCGTTCTCTTCTTTTTTGCCCCCCACATAGGGGATTAAAAGAACTATGGCCTATTCCGGTGTTGCTCAGCTGTGTATGTGTTTCTCTGTCAGACCACTAACAGCTCAAGCTAGCCACAATTCCAGGCAATAAGCATGCAAAAATAAAGGCAGAGCAGCACATTCAAGGACAGGACTGTGGTTTCTGTGGTGCTGAGGCAGTTGTCATGAGATACACAATTCCTTTTCCATTGCAGTGAGGTAAGGGAGTATAAGAAGAAGGTGGTGGTTCATGGTTTTCCTGGTAATTGAGACACTTGAGTGTCTTGGACCTTTTCTGGAGTAAAGCTGGACTGATTTCTCTTTACTGTGTTTTACCCCAGCACAGTAAGCCTGAGGAGGTGCGTGCTTGTGTCACTTCAAGGAGGGAAGCAGATATGAAAGATTTGATAAGAAAAAAGAATTAGCAGGAGCTTGGACTATCAGCCTGCAGCTATTGGAGGGGATTGCTTATGCTCTTATTAGCTTTAATTCAAACTGTGCTTTTTCCCCTCCTGTTTAACTTTGTGGCTAACATCTGGCACTACTTAGAGAAATAGTAATTGCTCTGCTGTTCCTTCCGGAATGCTGATGTTCTCTGAAATATTTCCTAGCCCAGATCTGATGCTGCACATGGTTTGTAGATTGTCATTAGGGAACCCAGAGGAAGCATGAAGCTGCGAGGTGTCTTGTCAGAATGTGTACCTCGGCCTTTTCTGTAGATGGAAGTGGGCTTTGAACTTGCAGAAGCCACTGCCTCTGAAATGGTGTTGGTGGGATCTTGGTGGCAAGCTTCCAAGGGTTAACTGCAGAACACTGTGGTTTTATTAGCTGCTCTGCTTCATGTAGGGCTTTAGTAATGCTGTTAGTATAGTAGGCTCTAAGTTGGCTACTATAAACATGCTAGGAATATGCTGCAGCTTACTTCCAGTGTATTACTGGGTGCTAGTGAGAGATGTGACATTAGGGAGGTCAAATAACTGGGGTAAGAGCAGAGACTGGCATCCAAAAACTGAACTGACTTGGTCCTGACCATGGTGACCTGGAGACTGTGCTGCCTGAACTGAAAGATGTGTTCTCCCTGTCTTTGTCTTTATTTTGTGGCTATGGAGTGTGCCATTACAGATATGCTGCTTCAGCAAAAAAAAGTAAACCGAAATATTCTGCCTTATAATTTACCATTAAATATCAGTGTTCTAAATCCCCAGGCAGACAGCTGGGGTCTTGAACTCATTACAGCACACCAAGAAATGCAGGCCTCGGGCAAAGTGTTCTTAATGTGGTCATGAATATGCAGCACTTTGGCCCAGTCTTCAAAGGGAAGGAAAAAGAAATGGACTGGCTCTCTCCTTGCAGGGTGGATGGGTGTAAAGGATATGTTGTATTACTTTAAAGAGGCCAAGAAAGGAGAACAGGTATCTTCAGTTTTGGTCAACGGAGGAGAAAGGTGGAAGTTGATAATGAACGGATCGAGCAGATAAACAGCTCTGTGCTTTGCTCAGAGCTCTCCTTAAAATCTTCTGTGGATCGGATTGTACTGTATTTACTTGCCTCATACTCCGTATTTTTCCCTTGAAAGTTTTGTTGGTGCTATTGTTTTCCAAAACAGTGTTGATTTGGTTTGTTTTGGTTCCCTGTTATTGTGTCATCAAATATAACTGTTTCCAGCACGTTAAAAATATCAGTGTGAGCAAGAAAAGGATTATCCTATAAAAAATAGTGACTTTGAGAGCATGATGGATACTTCAGATTAGCAAGGCATCAGGCTTTGCTTTGTCCTGCATTTGTAGCATGTCCCTACATCTTTACTGACATCCTTGTTACAGTTCTTGGTACTATAATGTGTGACTGCAGTCCAGCCTCTTTTCCTTCATTATCATTTTAGGATCCTTTATACTGAAGCTAAAAGCAAGGTAGAAGTGAGGTAAGATAGAGGAAGAGATGGGATCTCAGACAATTAGTTCTGGGAGGTTTTATGGAGTTTTGGGTAAGTTGGATGGGAACTTGATTGAAGGGGACTGTGGCTACAGGGGAAGGTCCTTTCTTGGGGAAACTGTTGAGAAGAGTCTGTGGTTGCTGTACTGGAGGTGCTGGTTTAAGAAGTCTCAGGTGTCACATATAAGGGACACCTGAAGCATTTGTGTGAACTCTTACAGATGGATGCCTGTGGCTTTGTTGCTATTTCTGAATCAATTAAAAAGGAAGGAAATAAGAAAATCTCAGTTTGCTGCTTCACTTAATCTCAGCTTCTTGTCATACTTCATTTAAGAGCTGTCTGTCCTGCTCATCAGAGGCTGTGGGTGAGTGCATGTGCTAGGCACATGGTATTGGCAGTGTTGCATCTCCTGGGCCTGCTTTCCCTGCTTTTCCCACTGTTGTGGCACCTGTACTGTTCCCCTGCATTATCTAGGTTTTAGAGCTGGCTGTTTCTATCCTCTGTTTTCTCTGCTAGCCTGATTATTTCACCACTGTTCCTTGGACATTGATTTCACTTGGGAATGGCTGATGAAAATGCAGCCTCTTTATAGTCACAACATCAGGTGTGATTTTATTAAATCATACCCGGTTTCTGTAAGATGGAAGCAATCTTTTCTACTGCTAGTTTGAAGCCAGCCAGGGTGGCAATTGCTGATTCACTTGAGTAAATCAGTAATGCTGTGTGACGGTGTTAGGATTTTTCCCTCCTAAACCACTTTGATTTGCTAGAACAGGAGTTTTAAAACTAGTCACCGAGATGCAGCTGTGTCTGGGGTGCAGTCTGACAGCTGTTAAGCAGTGTGCAGTAATGCTGTCTCCAGGACTACGAGGAAGTTAGAATGCAGCTGGTATTAAGGGACCGATGTACTGAGTTTGTTTTGTGCCTTTCACAGCCGCCTTCTGACGTGCAGGAGGTAGTCTGTGAGAACTGCAGCACGTGCTGCAGGTCTGCATCTTGGAACCACCACTCTTGGCAAAGCGGATGGAAAAAGCTATCTCTCGAAGGGAAATGGAGCCTAGAAAAGGGCACTGAACAGCCGTGTGCTGAGCAGAGAGCAGGCAGTGTTTCCTGTAAACTGCAAACCATTTGCATGAGTCACCTGTGTGGCTGCCCAGCAAAGGAATAAGAGCTGGGGGAGACGGAGGGAAAGGTTGTCAACTTCAGACCACCTGCAGAGTCAATGAAGACCAAAGTGAAACCATACAGCTTAATACTGTTCTCCTGCAGCTCTCTGTGCACATTCCCATTTCCCAAAGGGTGCTTTTGTGGTTTTCCTCCTGTCACTCAGACCGTCCCCAGAGGGGAGCTCTCAACATGAATACACCAAATCACAGGTCAGTGTGGCTGGTTCTTTCCCCTCCATATTCATCACATAGCTCTTTTCCTTGCCTGTTCAGGCTTGGAAGCAGAGTCTGTCTCCTCTTGCTTGTAATAGTTAAGATGTGGAGGTGTAGTGATTAATTGGCTGTTTCTCCTTGTGGGAAGACAGCTCTAACCCATGTCTTCAAGCCCACAGGCTCGTGCCTCTCAGTTCTTCTTAGTGTACTTCACGTAGCTTGTGTGTGCTGGTGTATCTCTGCTCTGGATCAAACGTTTCACCCATCTCTGTCAGGAGAGAGTGACTGTGGGGCCACTGGTAGAAACCTGCATGTGGACAAGCCTTACTTCTCTCTAGTTTTGCATACAGGAGCTTCATGATACCGGTGTGACGTGATAACCCCGAAGGTGAACTGACCTGGCAGGAATATCACGCTGACAGCGCAGAACACCTCTGTTGCATGGGCACGCCTGTGTGGCGGGCAGGCAGAACTGCTGTGCATCACTTGTGCTTACAGGCACAGCACCCATCCAGGGCTGCCCTGCCCTGCCTGGTACAAGCTGGCAGGGATGAGACCTGGAACACGTTAGCAAGCCGAGTGTGTTCTCCCTGTGGATTTGGGAAATCCCTCTGCGTTGTTTGATTTCCCAGCAGAGGACTAGAGAGCAAGGCTGAAGGTTAGCAATACAACGGATGTCTGCCTTGACGTACCTAGGGAGGAGAAGTGACTGATGAGTCAGGCTGTGAATAGTGTGGTTTACCGATCGCAGTTCTGTCAGGCTCTGCCTGCTGGGCCTGTACTGTGCTGTGTTTGATCCTGAGTGTTGGATTGTCTGCGGAAAGGTGCCTAATTGGATCTCCAGTGACACTGTGAGTGCTGTGGCACTTCCGGAAAGAAGCACAATGCAGGCAGAAATTTAATCTTGGGTCCTTGCACGCGATTAGGCCTTTGCTGAGTTGAAACTGTTAATGGCTGTGAGTCTGTTGGTGGATTTGTCGATAGTTTTGCACTATAACTGGACTCCTTTTCCTACAGAGCACCTCGGACGCCTTTAAGAACTTCATTGGGGTTTTAATCTTCATTCTTGCGTGCAGTTTTTAAAGCAGTGCCTCAGTCTGACGGTTTACAAGCACTCAAATGCCTAAAGCAGTGAGGGCGGTGTTTAAATGTTTTACCTCGGCACCTCGGAGCAGGTGAATAAAGCTGAGATTCCCTCCTTCAAGACATCCCTTTTCTTTTCCCCTCCCCTCCTCTAACCCCTTGGGTAAGCTCTGTTTCTACCCAGACAGATCTATCATTACTTAGAACCGCAGTGCCTTTATTCAAAGGCAGCGCCGATGCAAACAGTGACTGAACAGCTTTGCTCTATAGAGTCCCTCAAGCTTCTGCAGCCAGAGACTTGGCTTCCAGCAGCTGAGGAGTCCAGGCAAACGCTCCTAAATGCAACCTAACTAGAAAGTGGAGCTTCTTTTGGAGAACACTGTAAGAGCAGTTGATCCACAGCAGGGGCTCGTTCCGCTGCCTGTTTTAGGACCAGGCTTGCCCAATAGATACAGAGATACCTGTTTGCTTGCCTCCTCCTCTCAAGGCTCGCTACAGTTGTGTGAATCATTTTGAGAGCGGCAGAAGTAACGCAACCTGATTCCTCACAGCTGATTTCTTCAGGTTACCTGAAGCAATCAAGGCATGAGTACCAACTGCCTTTTACTGCACTGGGGACATTTAAATGGTCTCTTCTGTACTTCCTCAGCATTATGCGAGTCCTCTCTCTGTCCTCTACCCATCTGCCTGCTTGCCTAAAATTCACTGGAGTTGAGCGTTTCTGAGCTCTCTACACATCTGTCAAACTTGGTTAAAGCTGTTTGATGGACTCAGAAGCAACTCGGCGGGAGATGAAGGGGTAGACCCTCCTCTTCCTCCTCTCCTACCCCTCACATGCATGAGCACACTGACTGCATAGGAAACTGGCTAAAAATAACCTGGTTTATGTTGCTGTAATGGGTTCATCATTTTAGAAACAGCCTGGACTGCCTGGAATTTTACTTAGCAGGGGTACAAGAGCTCAAGTGTTTGGAGCCACTAAACCTAATACACTGAGAAATCTTTCCAAACAAACAATCCAGGCAAATACAAGACACATACCTGATACTGTGCCTGTGGCACTTGGCAACAGACCTGAGTTAGCTTTTAGACCTGCAAGCAAGGAACTGTAACACAGAGTTGAGCAGAGAAGATGAGACCTGCTCAAGAATTGGGCAAATCCCGAGCTGTATCCCATTCTGCTCATTCTACGGGGTAACCCGTGCTCCCAGCTTGACTGCTGGTGGTACCTGATGTGAAATGAATGATTTAGGGTCGCTCAAAGAATCACCATCAAAGGTATTAGCAAGAGCAGTTCCAATAGGAGTTTATAAAAGTGTAACTTACCTAACAAAATTCACTGCAAGATTCACTCTTATTACATGGATGAAGCACACACAGGAAAATCGGGGTAAAATCAAGCTAAAATGGTGAATACAGAGGTCAAAGATACAAAAGAGTAAGGGAGATGCTGTCACCGAGTCACAAGGTTCAGAGTGGAGTCCTTTGCTTTCTTAAGAGGGAATTTAGGTGTGGCTGAGTCGAATCTTAGTCTCAGACTTGGGTAATGGATAATGTCTAATGGAAGAAATTGAGGAAACAAGGAAGTCCTCCTGTTGAGTCACGAGGTTCAGAGCAGACCCCTGGCGGAGCTTAGGTGCGGCAAGGTCTAGTCTTAGTCTCAGACCTGGTCCATGGCTTATATTTAAAGGGTTGCATGTGTACCAGTTCACCACAGATGGGACTTTTACATGGCTTTCACCTAGCAGCAGTCTGTGGTTTTAAGGTGAATGTTAACACTTATAAAGTGAGTCAATAGGATTTACTACACTTAATGTACGGTGTCTGAATTGATTTACGCACATGCACTCACAGAGATGTATATTAAGGTGCCTGTTAAAATTACTCCTTGAGCTCAGTGAAATATTCATGTCAAATGTCGCAGTATTTCTCAACGGGAAGAGTTGGGAGTCTTCAGCCCAGGTCCTGTCCCCAGCTCTGGGTGACAGTCTTCTATTTATCACAGCCTTGGCAGTGTGCAGGCTCTGAGAGGTGTCCCACTCGGAGACGCTGTTTGCAGTGTGCTGTGGTCTAGGGGAGCTCAAGGGTCTCGGGACCACTGTCCATGGGGTTGCAAGATGATTTGCTTTAGACGTTAGTAAATTTCCATCCTAATCGCAGTCACAATGGTACCACTGTACTTGGGCTATGAGCAAGGAAAGGAGTGTTCTGAGGCTGTCAGGGGGATGACCGAGTGTCCCTGCTCTTAGTTCCCACCTCAGCTGGATACTGTTGGTGCCTCCCTCCTTAGCTGTGCAAGAGTTCCTGGTATGGTCAAGGGACACTTCAATAGTCAACTCATGACACAAAGGTCCAGGCCTGACTGGAATTCCTGAGGTTGTGGAGCAGCCCAGAGTATCGGGGGGAGATGCAGCACCATACCTGCCCAAGTTAATGTTAGCATGCTTGGGGGTCACCGTGTCCTCTGAGGTTGCACTTGCTTTTTTATAGCACAGACATTTCTGCCTACTTGAAATAAAGGAGATTCTGTCCTTGCCTGTGGATGTTCCGTGAGTGATAAAAAGTCATTAGATAAATTATTAGCTGCAGATTATTCTCCTGACTTTACCGTCCTGCCTGCTTCTCTGGGTGACTTAATGCTTGAAAAGTATTAATTTGTATCTACACAAATATCACCCTGATTTGCATAGTAGCAAAACAACATCGTGCAGAGCTGGGGAGCAGAAATGCGTTCCCTCGTGGAATATGCAGTTTCTCTAAGGTCTGCAGACCTTTGCTATTAGTCACACACCAGAACTGTGTAACTGATTCTCATGAAGGGTGCGAGGTACAGGGGTGTTTCATGGCAGACCTATAAGAACTGCCCAGTATACCCAGGTAGTGCATAAAGGGAGGTGTTTTTCCTGTGCTTTGGAAGAGGCTGCTTATTGCATTTGCAAATGTTACCTGTCCAGTGAAGTCTCTCACTGCGCTGGGTGCAGGGGATGCAGACTGAACTTTTCACGGCCTTTCTGAGTTTCCAACAGGGAATCGCACAGGGGTAAGTTGATTTCAATCCTAAATGTCATGGGGAAGCTTCTGTAGAGACAGGAGGACCGAGCTATAGCAATTACAGCAGCTCATCACACTGGAGAGCCACGCTACAGCCATCTGTGCTAGTACTTTCATCAAAACAGACACTGGCAGGACAGTCTACCTCCTAACAGGAGCTGGAACAACCCCAGGCTGAAGGAACCAACCTGAGAGAGCTGTGTACCCTTTGCTGGGTTTGGAGAGGGCGCTAAGGATTGACTGCAGTGAACTAAGATGATCTGGGAATTTGGGGAAACGGAGAGAACTCTGAACTGTGTTTGAAAACCTTCATTAAAATGAAAAGTTTCACAGTTGATGTTATATCTGTCACTCTCAGGTTCTTTTATTTGCTCTATTTCCAAATTCCCAGCGTCTCAAATGCTGTTCTGAGGTTTTCAAATGAAGCAGCTTTCAATGCCTGATGTCATAGTAACTTTACAGGGCCGGATTGGAGACCCCCCCACAGGATAATAGACCATTACTGTAACTTCGGAGATCGTGGCTTAAAGACACAGATGTAAACTAGCAAAGTCTTTACGTGTTACGAGGAGACTTTATGAGAAGACTTTAATGACCAAAACAGGACTTCTATTGGACTATAAGAGAGAAGGAAGTAAATGTTACTTGTAGTCTTGCCCCAAAAGAGAAATTGTAAATCCCTAAGTTCTCTCCCTGTAATTACTGAGTCAGCTTTTGCCACCTAGAACATTTACGTGACAGATGGGTATTGAAAGCAGAAATGCTCAGGTCTTTAAGTTCTGATCATCTGCTGCACTAGGGCACCAGAAATGCTCACTCTGCAATGTGTTCATTGTTCTAAACTTGCACTCCCCATCCCACATAGGCCTGACAGCATCAGAGCTCAAGAGCTACAGGAGGTTTCCTGGCATGTGAGAGACGTGATTTGCTTTGTGTAACATCCCCATATTCAGCTATTTATTCTCAATGTGCTGAAAAAATGTCAAAGTACACCACTGCAAACTCATCTCCTCAGAGACTACCTTAAAGCAGTAATAAAACCTGAGATTAGAGATACCCCCAGCTGCAACAGAGAGTGCTGCTTTCTGAAACTAAGTAAAAACCAGCCTTGTTTTGTGAATCTTCTCCTGGGAACTTCGATTTTAGATAAAACTGAACGCTGAAGGGGAGGGAGACCTGGAACATGATATAGAGCCAATTAACCATGCAGCAGGGGGAGGGAATGGCTGCCATGCACACTGTTTCCAGCATCACAACATAGGTTTTCAGTGCAACTGAAAAGCAATTGCATATTGATAGGACTGAGGATAAGACCGAGAGGGTTACTCACAGTTCAATTTCACGTGCTCCGTAGTCAGCCTTGGAATGATCTGTCCCTTTGCTCAAGGAGTGAAGGACCCAAAAAGTGACTTCACGCATCAACCAAGCATAAACAGGCAGCTGTGTCTAAGTGCGCTAGCTAAACCTCCAGCCATAAAGCACCCATGTAAGGTTTGAGCTGCAGGGTGGTTGTTACCTTAGGAGCTTTTGTCCACCTCTAGGAATGTTGTTTACAGGTGCAGGAAGCATGTTTCTGAACTGCAGCGCAGCCATAATTGTGCTCCAAAACTCTAGGCTGCTGGATTTGTGCTGAGGAAAGCCAGTACATTGGAATCAGGGCTTTAGGAAAGCCTGGACATAAGAAAAACCTAAGAACTTGCATGTCTGAAGAAAGAATCTAGATCAAAGCCTAGAAGAAAACTGTTTTACTACTAGAAGAGGAGGTCAAAACCAATCTCTAGTGGCTGGGGTTGGCCTCCTTCTCTTGGCATCTGCCCACTCTATGGCAGATAATACTGTAATAATCACAACAGCATGGACCAAAAATCTGCTAAATTGCCCTTCTGAAAAAGGATTTTCTATTGATGTGATCTCTCCTGTTACATAGCAACACAGAAGCAGTAAGTGAGGGGGAAAAAGTGCTCCAGGAAGTCAACAGCTCAATGGACAAAATGTTGCCGAGCTGTTCAGTTTAGTTTTGTTTGTAAACACCAAAGGTTTACTATGCCAAGCAGAACTACTGATGATCCTGGGCTACAGAGCTCACTTGACCACAGTGTGTGGTTGGCCCTGGGAATGGTAACTCCCACCTAGGTAGACTTGTGCTACGACTCTTAAGCTAGCTGCTTCTCAGACCTGTTCAACGCTGATTCAGCCCCAGTGGTCACTGGAAGGCAGAGTTATTAATGAAGGGTGTGCAGAGCATTCCATGGGGCTGGAAGACGTCACCAAGGAAACAGTGGTGGGTTTATTACATTACTTCATAACTAGCTTTGGATTTCCTTCCAGAGTCAGAGAACATTAGAATATTAACAAGGAGGTGCCATACCCTTAAACCAGGAAAGGGGTTAAACAGGAGGCTAAGTGCTGGTAGGTGGTTGCTGGTATTTGGCTGTGGATACGTGTTAAACAAGCAGGTACAAAGGATTCCTCTAGCTGAACTGGAAGTACAGGAGATTTCTGGCCCAGCCAATAAGGGCAACATCTACCAGCAACATTTAGGGCTTGCCACAAAAGGGTTTATCCAGAACAATTATATTGAATTCCTGTGGAATCATGTTCTCAGGGAAGTCTGACATCCACCCCTGGTGTTACTGTGCAATCACTATTCCACTTTATGTTCATGTTGTATTTTACTCTGGAACCCTTTCTACAGCAGTCAGAAATCAAAGGTGTGCTCGCTATTGGGCTCACTTGTGCTAGGATCACAATGGGCATATCCCTGCTCCATCCTTCTGCTCTCTCAGAAACAGTTCTGGGGGGACTAGAAACAAACCAGACTTCTTTAGATTTTGTACAAGACTTCCTTTATTATAAATAAAGCTGCATGAGAAGATCTATACAAATTCAAGTGTCCTGCTGTAATAGCAGCGGTGTGAGTACAGCATTGTGGATCGAGAAGACCTTAGTTTGGGGAGTTCTGGTGTTACTGCCTATCTCAGCTGCATTGATAAGATCGATCTTCATACTACAGTTTTGCTTCTGAGCTAACATAGTAACCCCCCAATCCTAAAAAAGGCAAGTAATAAATAAAGCTATTTACTATGTTGGATCCTATGGGAGCGAACCCCTCAGTGACCAGCAGCTAAGCTGTTACAGGTGGCTAAAGTCTCGTTTCTTCACTACAGTGAAACCGTTGCAAAGGCTTTACATCAAAAACATCTGGTGAACAAGCAACAAATCCTCCTGCTTGAATACTGGATAAGTTTTAGATCCTTTTGCTGACATACATCTTTATACCCCCGTGAGACCTGCGTACAAAGCAACTCTGAGAAAGAGAAGCTGTGTTCTGTGGTTGCCACATTCTCAAGAATGAACTCCAACAGCTCCCTTTAGAAGACATTCAGCTCCTGAACAGCAAGAATAACCTTAGACTAAGGCATTTCCTAAAGGCAAAGAGCTCCTGAGGCTCTGATGTAGATCAGTGGCTGCTATCAAACCACTATTAATTCCATTGCTTTGATAGAGTCTATAATAAACTACTAAAACCGCATTTGAGGGAGGAAGGGTTTGAAACCAGAAGGCATCAGGAATTCATCTGTTAAATTCACCTGGTTAAGCAAGAACAGCACTGAGACACAAGGAAGGGGTCTGGGACAGGCTGTTTACCCTGCCTTAGGACCTCTCACGGAGATACGGGCATTATCAAAGAGAAGGTTTGTGTTTGTTACTCATGTGTCATATGCTGTTTGGCTTTAAAAGAACTTTACTCACTTTAAACTACAAAATACCACTTCTACCCCTACCCTTCCTTCTACCCCAGGATGCTTCCAATAAATGGCCAGGCAGAACTAAACACAGGTGGAAGCAAAGTCTTCGGACATTTTTACTGCCTGACAGCTAAACTGTCTCATAAACCTTTTTATGAAATGTGAGCGTGGCTTTTTACTGATAGGGCAAAAATTTAATACAGGAGAAACAAGGCAGTTCGAGGAACAGTGTGCTTCACATCATGGCCTCCTCGTACCACTGCGGACATCTGATCCAGAGAAACCAGTGTCTGTCCACCAGCATCTCCTCTGATGGGACATACAGATACCCCTTGTACATGTTCTGATACATGGCTGACGAAGATCTCTGCCCCCAGGCTTACTGGAGCACAGCTTATAATCACAGAGCACTTCTCCCCCTGGACAGATATGAGTGGGTTCCCTCAGCCTAAATACACTGAACAGGCCTCTTAAAAGGTGCTCAGGGGAAAATGCACATATTTATGCAGGAAAATTAAGCCAAGCTAT
The DNA here is from genome assembly GCA_017639245.1 of Myiopsitta monachus. NCBI lineage: Eukaryota > Metazoa > Chordata > Aves > Psittaciformes > Psittacidae > Myiopsitta > Myiopsitta monachus. The sequence goes on from CM029926.1 coordinate 36,556,923, forward strand.
TTGCTTTCAGGGGAATCAAACCCATGAACTCCTTGGTTCAGCTCCAGCTTGGGTCCAACTAAGCCCCATGGGAACACTTCAGGGTTAGTTTGGGCTCAAGGCAGAGCAGGCACAAAAGATTCTATCCACTTATCAGTTTAGGTTCCCTTTGAGTCTGAGCAGCAGCGCTTGGAGCTGTGTAAAGACGAGTTTAGGCACGTTTGCAAGCCCATACGGCTGGAGTTACAAAGCTTTGCTCTGATGTCTTAACAGGGGAGTTGCCTTGCTCTGTTCCACAGCCGTTTCTTCTCGCCCTCCCCCTGCTCAACCTTACATAAAAGTTATTTTTCAACCCTGAACGTCATTTCCTGAGAGACCTGGGTCACAAATTTCTTTCTGTTCTTTGCACACTCCAAATTTAGACCCCTGTCAGGAAACAGCAAAGAAACTTTTATTTCTCTCTGGCTGGGCTGGGAACACATTTAGAAGCAGCTCTGACCACAGCTGCTTGAGCATGACCTGCCTGCCAGCAGCACATGCAAAACTGCATCTGCTACAGGCACTGTGCAGTAAACGTAGGCAGGTAAGAATGGCAAATTGCTCGGGTGTGCAAACAACTTCTACGGCTTCCAACGTAGCTTCCAGGCTCCAGTATTCACCCACCCTCCCTGTACCTCTGCTTGTCACTACCTGCTTGTCATGCCCCCTGAGATTGCTCCTGCGCTCCATCCTATTGGGAAGGCTTGCTTGCGTGTGCTAATGAAAGCCAGGGGCTTACAGCACTCATCAGCGTTAGCAATTAGTCCTGCCCTGTAGCTCTGCTGGCCCTGGCAGCCTCCAAGGTAGCTCATCACTAAGGGCGCTGAAGCAAGCACTGATGATCCAAGACTTTCTTACTGGCATAGCCCACCAGCCTCTTCTCTTCCATTTTGTTTCCTACCCCTTATTTTCTGCTCCAAAATATTACTTAACCACCCTATAAACGTCATAAGAAAGCCAAGGGGAGCAGCAATTTGAGCAAAGGATTCTCTGACCCCTTCTCAGGAACCAGGTGTGGCAAATGGGAGTTCCGGCTTTCTCTGCCTTTGTCCATGAAATGTCCCTCACTGGTGGAGGGACAGATGAGCAGACACCAAAGAGGTGATGAAATGTTTCCTACCAGGAAAAGGGAAGAGAGAACATGTCTACGGGGAGTTTGCTTATCAACAGGCTGACAATAAGCCTCACGCTGTATGCTGTCCTTAGTAGTGGTAACGGGATTAAATTTTCTCTTATGCCTTCAATATAAGGACATGGAACTGCTGGAAGAAGTGCAGAGGGCCATGAGGATGATCAGGGGACAGGAGCACCACCTGTATGAAGGCAGGCTGAGACAGTTGGGGCTGTTCAGCCTGGAGAAGAGAAGGCTGCATGGAGACCTCAGAGCAGCGTTCCAGTATCTGAAGGGGGTCTATAGGGATGCTGGGGATGGACTCTTCATGAGGGACTGCAGTGATAGGACAAGGGGTAATGGGTTCAAACTTAACCAGGGGAAGTTTAGATTGGGTATGAGGAAGAAATTCTTTACTTGTAAGGGTGGTGAGGCACTGCAATGGGTTGCCCAGGGAAGTTGTGAATGCTCCATCACTGGCGGTGTTCAAGGCCAGGTTGGACATAGCCTTGGGTGGCATGGTTTAGTGTGAGGTGTCCCTGCCCATGGCAGGGGGGTTGGAACTAGATGATCTTAAGGTCCTTTCCAACCCTAACTATTCTGTGATTCTATGCATGTGATAGGGTTGATCAAAAGTGATCTGTGGAGTGATGGTAACGCCATCCCTGACGGGTCTCACCACCCAGAACAACGACCCTCCTGTAAGGAGGATTCAGAAACGCCCTAGCGTAAAACACTGCAGGGAATTCTAATGTAAGAAAAACGGCAGGAAAGGCTCTTCGCACTGGAGGCCAGGCTTCCCCACCAGCACAAAGCAGATCTGCACTGAGGCCCTGGCTCGGATCTTGCATGAAGCACATGAAGGAGGGTGAGGAGCTACTGAGCCCCCTCCAGCAAAGCCCCCTCCCCGGGGCTGAGCAGCCCACTGGCACTGCACTAACAACCTGCTTCCTGAGGGAGTTCAGGCACTTCCAGTTGCGCACTGGGGTTTTCAGCACAGGACTCCTGACTCTCCCCTGGCTGGAAAGCCTGCAGAAGCTGTCATTGCCCAGCCATGCTCCTGCAAATAAGCCTGCTAGCAGCAGCTCCCCAGAGCCTCCTCAGAGCAGCAGTCTTTAAAAGGGCTGAGGAGACCCTACCTGGAAGCAAACAGGTAGCTTTTGCCTGGGTACCTGTGAGCAGAAGGAATGCAACACAGACCACAAGGCAGCTGCACAGGCAGCGCTGCCAAGCTCTGCTGCATGTGCACCTCCTTCATCCCCTCCTGCTAACTCAGGGCCATCCTGCTGGCCTTGGCCTCATTAAAACCATGCAGGGAGAAGCACACTCTCGTTGGGAGAGTGATTGTTCCTTCCCGCTACCAGACTGCTGGCATTGGCTTCATTACAGGATAATTTTGGAGAACTGCTTCTTTTACGAAAGCAAAACCTGCAGCAGTGCTTTCTCTTGGCTGTTCTCAGCCTTGCTGCCCTGAGGTAAGGAAAAGAAACAGACCAAAACACCAGAACCCAACAATGGCTATTTATCCAAGGTAAAAAAGGTTCCTGTCCATTTATCCATGGAAAATGGCCAGGAATAGAAAGACTTGAGTGAAATGGCCTGAAGGCACAGGCCTGCTGCCTGCTCTGCTACATCCTCCCTGGGGAGGAGAAACATGCCGGGTGCAGGGGTGCTTCTGAACAACAGGACCGAGCCATTTAAACTACTACAAGTCCTGTCAAGAAGGCGCTTTTTTATCGCTACAGTTCCTTTCTGATTAAAGAGCTGTGGTTGACTTCAGGATCTCAATCCAGTCCAGATCTTGTGCACGACCCTCCTCCCCACATCAGCACTGAGTCTTACGCTGTGCTTATAGGCTGCTGTCTGCAAGCATATGGGGCCCTGCAATCCCAAGATCCTGTTTCTGATTCCTCCACCCTTATCTCCCCTTTCTGAAGGAAATGAAGTATTTGGCCACCACCACCACAGTCTGCATTGCAGGCATCTGAATAAATTACTCATATTTGCAGCTCACCACCACTGCAGGCGACTGAGGCACAATAGAAAAATATATTCTTAGCTGCATCAAACCCAGCCAGCACACCAGTGGAGCAGGAACTTTTATACCACATCTTCCAGTTTTCCCTATCCTTCCCCCATCCCCTCTCCCTTACTGCAGAAACCAGGGCCCAGGACCATTCAGCTGCAGACAAGAAGCTGTACTGGCAAAGTCAGTTGTGTCCAGGAGGCTTCAGAAAGCTGCTCCCTGGACCTGTGCTTCGAGGAACAAGAGTTCTCCCTCTGGCTTTGGTTAAAGGGATTCTTTACGGATCCCGTTGGTGTGTGCAAGGGGAATGTGCACTGTGTACTCATTTATCAGTGCAGACATGTTCCTGAGCATCTCATGGAACGTGTCCACTGTCTTCCTATAAATGTCCCTGTGTAGCACAAAGGGACGGAAAAGGTTCAGAGGCTCAGCCCTCTGGAATATGATGGGGAAGCCTAGCTCTGCTGGTACCTTCCCATTGCCAATGAAGAAGTGGTAGAGCTTCTTTTCATGCAAGCATTTCTCCAGGTATTTCAGCATGTCCTGTAGACGGGCCTCCAGCTTCTCTGGGGCCCAGTCTTGACTGGGACGTGCCTGCAGGAGATGCAGCATCACCGTCTTTAGGTGGTAGTTGCTGAGCCCACTTCGACCTGTGAGGCTGCACTGCTTCCCATGGACAAAGGAGAGGATCTGAAGGCAGCTGACATGGCAGGCGTTGGCAGGCAGCGTTTTGGAGATGAGCTGGATGAACCTCCTCTCATACACTGCAAAGGTGAGGAACCAGCGAGTGCTGGAGGGGAGCTCGGCTGCCAGGCCACTCCGAGGGAAGTGAGAGATGAAGTACACGTCAGAGTTCTCATACTGCACCACAGGGGTGAGGTTGAAGGCAATCGATTTCCCTGATCTAAATTTGATCTTCAGGGCTCCTGGCAAGTCCAGGAGGCTGAAAGAAAGGTCAAATTCATACTTGTGAGAGATTCTGTTCCAGGCCTTGGTGACTGCGATCTGGAACCACTTCATGACTTGATCGGCATCCAGATATTGAGTGTTTTTAAAGCACAGGAGGTCTTCCATCTCACTGCTAGGCCTTGTAATATTGGTTTGGCTATGGAGGAGGCACAGCATATCTTCCCCTAGTTTAGTCTTGTCACAGATGCAACCTGCCACATCCTCATCTGCCCTGCATACCTTGATAGTGCCATAACCTTGTTCGTCTGGGGGAGAAGAGTCGCTAGAGCACCAGGCCTGGCACCGAAAACAGTACGGCTCTGGAGGGGCAAAAGGCACTATCAGATCACAGACAAATGGTTTACGCACTCTCCAATTCTCATACATGCTCCCCACACCCATGCAGTCCTCCACTTCCATGTCAGCATCCCGGTTACAGACACTCCTCAAGGCCTCCAGCAGGTCATCTGCAAAGCCTTCCACCATCTCCCGCATCCTGGCCACGTCTCCAGTGGTACCCAGGATGCGCTTTTCATAGAAGTTGGCCAAGACGGCCTTGTCAGGGAAGGACACTCCTTTAAATGCTCTCCCCAGGACAGCCATGTCATCCTCTTCTCCTCCTGTGTCCTGCCAATTCCCTTCCTGGAAATCCTGCCTCCAGAGCTCAATCAGCAGGAAGATGACCATGGAAAGGGCAGTCCACAAATCCCATCGGACCTTTCCTCTTTACTTCCCTCTACTAATCTCTGCAGCATTTTCCACAGCTTTCTGTGTGGCTTCCTGGTCTGCAATTTCCTGCTCCAAGCGCAACTGCTCCAGCCGAAGGCTCGCCTCCCGCTCCTTCATCTTCTGAATGATTTCTTCCACGTTCTCAGGGACAGTGCCATTCTCTTTAGGGAAGAGGAGTGGGTGGTTGACGATAGCTGTAATCACCACTAGGCACACCCGGAAGATTCCCACGGGCATGGCAGTTCCTTCCTGGAAGAGAAAGAAAGGTAGAATCATAGAATCATAGAATAGTTAGGGTTGGAAAGGACCTTAAGATCATCTAGTTCCAACCCCCCTGCCATGGGCAGGGAACACATCTCACTAAACCATGTCACCCAAGGCTCTGTCCAACCTGGCCTTGAACACCGCCAGTGATGGAGCATTCACAACTTCCCTGGGCAACCCATTGCAGTGCCTCACCACTCTAACAGTAAAGAATTTCTTCCATATATCCCACAATTTGGGGTATATGCCCTCAAGAAGAAAAATGAGACACCACCTTCTTAAACAAAAGCTTTGGCATCCTTTCTAACCCTGAAAAAACTGCTTGAGTCTGGAAGCTCCTAAGCACATGCCTGTTTCTGCAAGTCATCAACCAAGCTTCCCAAGGAGACTTGCAATGGTTTAAGCCCAGCCAGTAACTCCGAACCACGTAGCCGGTTTTACCCTCCTGCTCCTGGAGGGATGGGGAGAATTGAAAGAATATAAACCCCATGGGTTGAGATAAGAACAGTCCGATAACTAAAGTATTATGCAAAACTACTACTACTACAATGACCACCAATAATAATAATGATAAGGGAAATAACAAGGGGAGAGGATATAAAACTAAAAAGGGAAGGGAAAAAAAACCCAGTAAACACAAGTGATGCACAATACAATTGCTCGTCACCCGCCGACCAATACCCAGCCTGACCCAAGCAGTGACCTGCCCCTCCCAAGTATCTCCCCCAGTTTATATACTGGGCATGACGTGCTGTGCTATGGAATACCCCTTTGGCTTGTTTGGGTCAGGTGCCCTGTCTCTGCTTCCTCCCGGCTTCCTGTGTCCCTCCTCACTGGCAGAGCATGAGAGACTGCAAAAGTCCTCGATTGGGGTAAGCATTACTTAGTAACAACTAAAATATTGGTGTGTTATCAGCACTGTTATCAGACTAAAGTCAAAAACACAGCACGGCACCAGGTACTAAGGAGAAAAATAACTGTTAACAGCTGAACCGAGGACAAGACTTTATCAGCAGAGGGTGGGGATGAAAGCGTCCCCTTACCTAATTAACGTTGAAGAACAGAACTGTGAAGGCTCATGCTACTGTCAAGCCACCATGATGCTGCTGGGGCAGTGTGGGAGGGCATGTCCTTCCTCCCTCCTTTAAAGTTCTCAGGACAGAAAGGGAAGAAGCAGACGAGACCTCCCCAGGCATAAAAAAGTAGGCCTGGAGATGAGCACTGCTTTCTGCCAAGATAAGGCTAGTATTGCAGACATGGCAACAGCACAGGCAGGGCTGGCCCGGCCACCTTCCATGTTATGCATATCTGGGGACCCATACAGCCTGCTTGTATAAAAGCAAACTTCACTGGCAGTGCTGGTGATGTGCACCTGGGTGGTAACAAGCCTATCCTCGGGTTTGTGCTTCTAAGCAGGCACGACAGGCAAAGGTCTTCCTGCCTTTCTGCACCACCAGGATCAGGCTGTGGCAAACCCTCCAGGCCCCCAGGATGCCTCATGACCACAGAGGAATGTCAGAGACAGAAAGACTGCTGAACTGGAAAGGGTTTCCTTTACCCCAGTGGTTTTAAAAGCACTGGGTTGTTTATTAATCTTCAGGAAGACATTGGTAAACACCATGGCTTTGATCTAAGCCATCTCTCCCAAATACTCCTTTAGCAGCTGTGCTTGCAGCCAAGCTCACTCCTATTTGAAGTGACCTCAGCGTGGCTGAGACACATGGTGCTTGCTGCAGGCAGCTGTGTGCCAGCAACAGTCCCATGCATCACCCCGTGCACAGGCCCTTGGCATGGCCAAGACTGCAGTGGTGTTTTGGAGCTGCTTAGTGCGCTTACTGGCTCTGCTGCTTGGACCTCACACTTCATAAAGCTTTCCATGCCAGGGGGATCATGGAGAAAGGATTTAATTCCCCGCTTTCCGGGACATGGTCCCATTGCTGGGGTATCTGCCTGGCTCTGACAAGGCCTCCCAGGGGTCTGGAACAGCGAGTGCCTAGGTTAAGGCCTGGGCTGTTTCCTCCCAGGTGGCATTTCTGTTTCTGGAGGGCTGGCATGGCTATCAAGTGCCTGCTCAAGACAGGACAAGCTGAGGTTGTCACCCACTGCTGAGATACGGCAAGTTCACCCTCATTCTAGGAACATCAGCCCTCTGACCTAGCACAGGGGTGACCAGAAGGACAAGACTGACATGTATTTCTTCTTTGACATTTAATGCAGCTGCTTTTTAATGCCTCAGAAGTATGTTTGAGAGAAGGGTTTCTGTTATAGAAGTCTATCAATAAAATACCTTATCAATCAGACCAGAAGTTATAATCTCATTCCTAACAAACCAGTTCATCCTGCTGTGGGAATGAGGCTGCTTCACAGAGAGCCAAGAGACGGTGAGGCACCAAGTGTGCGCCAGGAGCCAAGGGCTATAATTCCCTCCACCTGCAATAGCTCCTTCCTGCTGTGTTTTGGTTCCACAGCAACCCTGCTGTCCTGGCATCTGGGCAAGATGGAGAACATCTCTGGCAATCACATTTATGACTCCACAGGGCATGCAATAAAGCCAGATCCACCCCAGTGGGCCTTGTTATCATTGTTGCACAACAACCTGCTGGCTTTCGCTTGATTTCCTCCATGTGAGCCCTTACTCTACATGGGAACTGTATCCTTCGGCATGCAAATAGCTTTGCTTAGAAGAGGGCTGAGACTGGAATAACAGGGGAACAGGATTGAGGTGCCTTGTCCAAGCAGCAAGAAAATTCACACGGCGCTCAGGATAACACTATGTGCCCCTCCCTTGTGTAATATTTACTAACTACCCTTTTTCTTACATCCCATGTACATGCACAGATGAATGCCCTTCTGCAGATACAGCTCTGGAGATGGTTGGTAGGCCTCTCTTGTCCTTTTTACGTTTATATTAACTCTTTGATTCGTCACGCAGTGAAGGAAAGGTGAGTCAGTGCCCAAAGCTGGGTGTTCCCACTAGTCAGTGAGCTCCATGCCTGGCCACATTTTAAAAATAAACTGGGGTCACCCTGCATTGCACAGGGCTTTATCAGCCTGCCAGGGCAGGGCAGGAAGCACTGGGGAGTTCCTTCCCTTAGTGCTACGCTCTTACAGACCACATGTGCTTTCCAAGCTTAAAAATAACATGGCCAGAGGCCAGGTGCCTCCTTTTGCAGCCTTGACCAGGATGCTCTGCCCTGCGAGACCTCTGGCTCTGCAGATGAAGTTGTTTACTGTCACCAGATGATTTCTTAGATGAATTACCTTCCAGTATCTGAAGGGGCCTACAAGGATGCTGGAGAGGGACTCTTCATTAGGGACTGTAGCGATAGGACAAGGGGTAACGGGTTCAAACTTAAAGAGCGGAAGTTTAGATTGGATATGAGGAAGAAATTCTTTACTGTGAGGGTGGTGAGGCACTGGAATGGGTTGCCCAAGGAAGCGGTAAATGCTCCATCCCTGACAGTGCTCAAGGCCAGGCTGAACATAGCCTTGGGGGACATGGTCTAGCGTGAGGCATCCCTGCCCATGGCAGGGGGGTTGGAACCAGATGGTCTTAAGGTCCTTTCAAACCCAAACCACTTCTATGATTCTATGACTAAGGCTGAAAGAAGTCATCTTTCTTAGGATCCTCTGGTACCCTTCAAGACTCTCATGCCCAGCTGCCCCTGGGCACACCGCTTCCAGAGGTTACCTGCCCCAAAGCTCTGCTAGCAGAAGGGGTTAGGCCAGACATCCCCACGTCTATCACCGTCTGGCTCAGCTGAATTCATTCTGGGTCACACAGTCTAGGCTACCCCAGCTGATTTTACAGGAGCAGATTAGGAAGCATGCATCCAACCTCTTCTCCCAGCAAACTCTACAGGCTTCAACCTCTGGAAGAGAGTCAGGATGGAAACTGAAAGTGACATCTTCAGGTTGCATGAATTTGCCAGAACTATGTCTGTTTTCAACCTGAACAGAGGAAGTTCTCTTGGTCAAAACTGCCCTTTGCTACAGTAGCTATTCACACCAGAAAACCAAACACTAACCTCAGTTAAGTCTTGAGGGTCATGATGCTCAGTGACCAAAGTCAGTGGAGCCTGGCCATGACAGTAGCAATGGTGGTAAGGGCAAAGCGTTCCCACATCTCATCAAACACAGCTTTACTAATATGGAAAGACTAAATAATACAGGTGAAACCAGTAGCACTGCCTGCTGCAGCAGTCCAGCCCTCCCCATAACAAAGGCCACTCTTTTCCCCTGCTTTTAACTTCAGCCCAAGTAATTTAACTCTGATAAAAATATTCATGCTTGCTCTGGCTGAGACAGCTTTTGTGTGGGGAAGAGGGAGAGTCCAAATGCTTCCAAGCTGAAGAATAAGAAAAAGAAACATCATTGTTTCATCTACACATCAAATTTAGCTACATTTCAAGTATGGGGTGGGGAGGGAGGACAGGTATTAATGAGGTTTTATACAGCAAGTTTCCAAAGCAATCTTCAACCTTCTCCAGATTTCTGGCTCTGACAGTTTTCTTCTTATTCAAAGTATAGACAATGTCCAGACTTGGTAACAGGCTTAAACCTACTGGAATAGGCTGCCCAAGCAAGTTATAGATGCCCTGTCCCTGGCACTATTCAAGGCCAGGCTGGACAGAGCCTTGGGCGACATGGTCTCTGTGAGGTGCCCCTGCCCATGGCAGAGGGCTGGAACTTGATGATCTTAAGGTCCTTTCCAACCCCAACCATTCTACCATTCTACTGTTTGCAGACCCTCTTGTGGCAGTTCCAGGGCTCCAAAGCCCCCCTGAAGGAGGGTGCTGTGGTCCTCACTGCATCGCAGACAGGACCTCTGTGAGCAGTGGAGCCTGCCCTCCCCCTGCTCCCTGAGCATTCCCTGGGTGAGACTGCAGAAACCCCATCTCTTGTGCTCCCATGGGCACAAAGCAGAGAAAGAAGTAGTGAGACCAAGGAAAGCTGTTCAGGGAAGGGAGGAGAGCAGGAAGCAAGTGGATACATGGAGTCCCATCATCTTGATGCAAAGCTCTGTCTCTGCTCGCTGCCCAACACCTGATGCTGCTTGTTCAAACCTGCCTCTGGCACCAGAATTAGTTTCCTTCTGGGCTTTTCTATAGCAGTCTCTGCTTCAGTAGCTGGGTACTGCACTAATTTTAAGGTTAACAATGGCTGTGAACAGCCCTGGGAACTAAGGGAGCAACCACATCCCACTCTCCAGCTGGTGAGGGCTCAGATAAAAGCAGCTGATGACTCTGCTGCCTGATTAGAAACAATCATCAGCTTCATCCTACAGCACTTGGTGTGTTCAAAGGCCTCACCAAGAGCACATGCAGCTCTGCGCCCTCAGTTCCCAGGCAAATCAGGCCTCATCCTTTCAAGCCTGAAGTAGCCTTACCCAGCTGGAGGATCCCGATCAGCCCCACAGTAGGTCCTGAATGACGTGGGAAGCCCCAAGAGGGAAAGGGGAAAGATGTTACTGCTGTCATGCAGTTCAGGTTAGTGCTCTGATGCTGCATGCAGAAGGATGGCAGCTCTCACACTAGCTGATCTGAGAGCCCTCCCTGCACAATTTGGTACTGTTTAGTTTGCCATCTCATCTGGAGCACAGTTATAGGTAGTGTGTTGCAAGGAAAGGAAGAAGCATGTGAAGCTCACAGGCACATAAAGCCTTCACACACAACCAGGCAGTGGCTCGCCTAAGGTCAGGTGATGGCTGGAAAGCACCCTCTGCATGGGCACTTTGAAAGCTGGCTGATAATCCTCTTGTGTACACATCATAAAGCCCAAGGGATGAGTGTGTCCAGACAGGTTTGACCCCGAGCTGCCACTGGAAAAGACTCTTCTCCTTTGCCACATTTGGGCAGAACCAGACATGCCAAAGGCTTGAGAGGAAATAGGTTGGAGCTCTGAAAATGGTCCCTTAGGTGAGACCTGGCTCACCAGCCATGCTTCAGCCCCTTGGCAGCTGGAGCACAGGCAAAGTTGTAGCTCCTCACCAGCACAAATACAGTCCCCTAAGCCAAAAACTGGTGCTGAGCTCTGCAAACCAGCACCTGCTGTGCCTGCATCTCTGCAGTAACTGTCTTCACATCACATGTGCTACCTGGGCCCCTGCACAAGGAGCCTTAAGGGAAAATCATCTGCAGAGGCTACTGCAAGACAACATAAAAATAGCCATCACAAGTTTCCTGACTGTAGTCAGCCCTGAAGATGAACACTGCTTGCAGTCCATGCTAGCACAAGCAGATTTATTTAGTGGTGTTTCATGTGGCATGGGGGCAGAGCTCAGCTCTTCCTTCAGTTGCTGCCATGAAGACCTCCTCCTCACCTGGGAGCATCACAGAGCTCATCTGGTGTCCTTGTGGGACAACCTGGGACAGCCACTGCCCTGTGGCAGCATGTGCTTTCCTCCTTCCCTCCAGCCACCCTGCCATAGGGGTCCTCTGCATAAGCTTCATAGAGATGACAATGCTCAAAGCCATAGCAATGTCCTGTCCCTTCCAGCTAAAATGTGCACAACTTCTTACGTCCCCAAGCCTTCCTCACACCTTTTTCCACAGCAGCTTCAGACCGTTTTTCCTCCTGCTCAATCTAGCAAAGGAAAAGAAAGCAGTTTGAAACTTGCCTCTGTAGGCTGGTCATGCGCTCTGAGCCCAGATAACCTTCAATCTTCTCTAAAGACACAGGAGAATATTTCCCTTTCACTAATGGTCCTTTTCTTTCCTCAAGAGCTCTTCATACAGCAGTGTTTTTTCCACTTAAATTTTGAATCATGGGAAGCAAAACACACTCTGGTTGGTGTTCAGCAATAAACCAGAAAGCAGTGAGCTGAAGCTTTGATTCTTAAATTGGAAAAACCCAAGTCAAGCCCCTGAATGCAGTTCAGTAATGCACTGAACACGCCAAGACATCATTTACGACACACTTGATTGCTTCCTGCTATTCGTCTGACACAAAAGGCACTGAATAGGTGGCTACTACATTGCGCTTTGCTTTGGTAGGCTGCAAGAAAAGAGGCAATTCAAAGAGATGATAGAAACTACAGCTGGTTGGGAGCTTGTTTCATTGAAAGCTGCCAAGTTTTTGAAACCAGAACTTTCATGGGAGCAAATACGATTTCTGAGACTTTTTCTGGTAAAGGTCCTTGAGTTCTGGAAAGGACTCCACTGCTTGTTTTGATTGGAGAGATTAATAGCCCCAAACAGCCACCAACCTGCACTTGAGACTTGCCTACTGGGAGACGTGAGTCTCAAGCCCAGGGGTTCCAGACCCAGTACAGCTGTACTCCCTTATGGCTGAGCTTCTGGGAGCTTCACAATCCTTCCTCTTGCTGTAACAGAAAACAAATTGTCTTTTGGCCCTTGAATGTATAGCCTGAAGATGCTTCTGCTGCATTTATGAAGACTTGGTCAAGAAAAAGGTTTGCTGAAAGCCCTTTGTAATATACTTTGTCCTTCTCCAGTCAGCAAATACTGTTGCCACCTCTGCAAGTATTCAGAGGTATGCCTGACTGCAGCAGAAAGAAATGCTTCCTCTTACTAGGGACTGTATGCTCTAAACTGCAATAAACATGCAAAATGAAAGAGAAATGGGAATTGCAGAGATGCATGTCAGTGTTATTGTTCCTGCCAAGCACTAGGAAAGATGCAGTTTATTTAGTCAACCCCATACCACACTTCTGTTTCTCCACCATCTACCCATCAATGTTTAGAGAGCAACTGAAAGGCCTTTGCTGGCTCAGAACTGATGGTGAGGGCTGTTTTTCCTTGTATGTAAAAATGTGCATAAAAATTTTCCTTGTATGTATGTATGTAAATAAAAATTCCTTATATGTAAAGCCTCAGGAATAGACACATGTTGGATGGATGTGTACAGAAAAACATGAAGGTACCACTAGAGAAAGCAAAAACCTGGTAAAGATATCAGACTGCTCTCTGCCATTAGTTGCTGGGAGTATATTATTCATGTTACCTCTTTTGCACTGAGAAGAATGAGAAAACGTTCAGATTTTAATTTTATATGCACATATTGAAAAAACAGAACACATGTGTATGCCCTTATAGTCTGATCACTTACTTGGGATGCCAGAAACCTCTTTGAAGGCTCTCCTCCAAATTCAGGAGGGAGTAACAGTAACCTAAGCCTTGGTCTCCTTCCCGGCCCCTGAGGTTGCTGCCCTCATCACTTGGCTGCCCTCCATGTTTCACCTGGGTTTCACATGACTTGAGGAACTGGTTTTGGCAGAACTTCACTCAAACCTGTCTTGTTCTTGAGACCATTTTTACTGGAAAAGTATTTTCTGGGGTGGGTAGAGGAGGAGTCCCATTTTGGTGAAGAATTTCAGACCAGAAGTGGGTGAGGTTTGTTCCCAAGTCAGCACCAAGTTTGTTGGGTCCTGGGGTTACCCAGCACCCTAGTGTAATGGATGCTGCCAGCTCCTAGAACACATTATGCCGAGGTGCTGCATCGCACAACAAAGAGTTTCCATGTTCCTTGAGTCAGCAAGGTGGAGCATCAGGTGGGGCTGGCGAGGTGCTGGACCCTCAGCGGAGGCTGTAGGGCCCTTATACCTAAGGCAAACACTCATACCCACGTATTGAAACACACCCCAGGGTGACTAAAGGTTTGTTGCACCAGTCTACCCTTCCCATCCCATGGCATACACATTAGCACATGTGACCCTGCCCAGGCATAGGCAGCAAGAGCTCAGACACTCAGATGAGGATCCTCAGCTGGTTTTTATCCTCCAGGACAAAGACCCCACTGCTGCAGTGAGAACAAGTCCTCAGCCCTGTACAGAGCCACGAAGATCCCCACCGTGTGCTCCACCATCAGCTGTGACAGCACCCAGCAGAGCCCACCCAGAGATCATACAGCATGGGGCAGCCAGGAAAGGCTCCTGCTCTTCCTCTTCAGCACGATCAGCTGCAGCACACACAGTCCTGCCAGGAAAGTTAGGAGCCGCAAAACTGCAATACAGAGCCTGAGCAGCACCAACTTGTGCTGTTCTTTCACCCCCCCATGATTTAAGCTTGCATGCACGACATTGGTGTGATGAGCTGGGACAGAACAGTGCCAGCCACAGCAACTGTAACTCATGCTGACTTGTCTTTTTGAGCATTAAATGAGTCCTACAAAGTACCGAATTCCAGTTGCTAGCACAGTCACAGTTGGTTCAGTACAGGCTGGTGGGATTGGGCTCTATCTTTGGCTCTTCATCAAAGCCACCAGTGGAAGGGACCAAGTGCACCAACACAAGGTGCAGAGGCCTGGATGTTGAGACTGGTACCACAACCAGTTGGGTCACGACTGCAAAAGACAGGTATGGCAGAGCAACTGGCTTCCAAAACATGCCTGGAAGCTCCACCCCAGGTCAGATGCTTGGCCACAGGACAGCAGTTGGACAAGGCCACTTGCCTGATAACTATTGTTTTGCTGTTTGATTGAGAACACATTAGCCTTTTGGAACATCAGTGGACATCCTGTCCTGGGCCTGCTACGGTGCCAAGGGGGTCAGTTGCACAGCCTGAGTCGGACATCCTGCCCAACAGGTCTGCTGTGGACTTTCGGAAGCAATATTTCCTCCCTGGGTCACTAGTTCAGGTATTTCCAAGGAAATGGTGATGCTCATCCTATGTTCAGGATGAGATAGCCCTCCCTTCCCACAGACAGGCGGATTCGGGGTGGATAAGCATGTGAGCGGCACTGACAGTGCTCTGGAGGCAGGTGCTGCTGTGCAGCCCCAGGTCCAAGTGAGGAGTGATTTTGCCAGCATCTCTCCAAGAAGAGGAGTGCTTGACTGGCCCTGGGGAAGACAGGGAGTCTCTCACATGTCTTCCAGTCATTCACTCCCTTGCCATCAGGAAGCTTTTTCTCATTAACTCTCCCTGGCTGCAGTTAGGGGTTCAAACTTCCCAGTGACCAGTGCAGGTAAAAGTAGGACAGATTGGTTTCCTTCTTGCAGTAGCACACAAGGTGTTCAGAGGTCCTCCCCTCCTGCCTCAGCTTTTGCTGCACATAGATGCATTTGTAAGATGTTGCCATGGAATCCCATGGCCTCCTACCCCAAAGCCTAGACAGTACAAAGTTTTCTTTCTGGCTCAGGAGTTATTTTCTTTCTAGGGCTCTTTTCCAAAACCTGATAGATTTTCAGTTTCACCAGCAAGTGGGGGATTTATCTAGCTATTTCCAAGTCACTACTTCTCAGCGCATACAGGTATAAAGCCATGATTCTGGCCCCCTCTTCTTCCCCCAGAAGCCAGCAGCGTCAAAGACAGACAGCTGTATTATCCACTAAATAAACACAGAACCACGTCATGCCCCCAAAGCATTGTTTATCCACTCTAAGGCTGGACCCAAGAAGTGGTGCCCATGGAGATGACAAGACCAAGCTAACAGCATGAGCAGCCTGTTACTGAGCATCCTGCCTGCTGCCTGAACGTGTTATTTTGCTTTCCGGCTGTGCAAGCAGCTCCTGTCAGCAAGCAGCACATGTGCAGTCTGTGCAGTGCCTTGGGTTCCCCTGCTACAGCCAAGGAGGGGTTTTACAAACTGGAGCACAGCGCTGGCTGCGAGGGAGGCAGGAGGGGAAAGGTAGGAAGTGTGCTCGTGGCTCCCACCCACATACCGAGCTGTTGTGGTAGGATCCCGGCCAGGAACAGCCTTGGCTTTTTAAGCCAAGTGAATTTTGTCTTTAATTGTCAGGAAAACAATTGGAATAGAGTGAACTTTTTGTCTGTGGTTCGTTTCTATTTCTATGAGAGGAAAAGGCACACGCCAAGCAAAAAATAAAAGTTGTCCTACCACCCTTACCAGCTCCCTGCCCCTCAAACCTAACGCGATGGGAGCCCAGGCGACCACTGGTCCTTCCCTCAGCACAGACTGGACACAACCCCGGCTGCCTCACCAGAAGCCTGGTAGTGTCAGCCACAACATGCGGAGCAATGTCCCTGCACAGACGCTCTCTGGCCTCCCCAGCGCTCTCACGGGCACCCTCCATGGCTGCGCTGCTCTCAGCCACACGACCACCCCTTGCACGTGCAGGCAACCACGGCCCATCGATCCCACCCTTACAGTTGTCAGCGCCGAAGTGCATCAGGGATGTCGGTCAGTGGGAAGGGGAGAGGGGTGGCCATGAGAAGTGAGGGGAGATTGTGAGGGGAGAGCAGGGGTGGCCATGAAGGGGACATCATGAGGGGAGTGGTGAGGCAGTTGTGAGGGGAAATCAGGAAGGGAGAGTAGAGGCAGCCATGCGCAGTGAGGGGAGATCACCCAGCAAGAGCAGGGGTGGCCATGAGGGAAGATCCTGAAGGGAGCGGTGGGGCAGTCGTGAGGGGAGATCAGTGAGGGCACAGGAGGGGCAGCCATAAAAGGGGAGGGAGGATCATGAGGGAGAGCAGGGGCAGCCATGAGGGAAGATCATGAGGGGAGTGGTGGGGCGTTTGTGAGGAAAGACAGTAAGGTGAGAACAGGAGCAGCCATGAGCCGCGAGGGGTGGCCATGAAAGGATATCTTGAGGGCAGATGAGGGGTGGCCATGAGAGGTAAGGGCGGCAGTCCACTATAAGGGATATCTGTGAGTGGAGATTATGAGGGACAGCCATGAGGGGAGATCAGCTTGCCCTCAGTGACATGGTTTAGTAGTGGGTTTGGCAGTCCTGGGGTAACAGTTGGACTCAATGATCTTAAAGGCTTTTTCCAACTTAGTTGATTCTACAATCCGGCAGTCACCTCAGGGAGGGTGGTGACAATACAGAGAGGGTTCAATTGCCAAGAGGTTTGTTTAAATCTGCCCTCCTTTTCCCTACTGAATTCTCAACAAGGTGGAGAAAATCACACTAGTGTTGTTAAATTAGGTAGTTGCTACCCTGACTCTCCTCATGCTAAGCTAAACATATGTCGTGCATCACTACACATCCAACTTAACTGTATACTGTACAACCATCAAAATGAATGCTTTGGTATTAAAGTGTTGGTGGAGGCATTAAAAGAAAGTTGATTTCCCAGCAGGGATACACCACTCCAGCACATCTAAGAAGAGCACACGTGGATATTGGCATGGCTCAGACATGACTTGCAGAATGATTATGTTTTACGTGTGAAACTATGAAGTCCCATTTCAGTCAAGTATCATGCAGGCACTTATACACAATAGCCAGTAGAAAGCACAGCAGTTACCAGACCCTTCCACACTGAGATGCTGAACAAAAACACAGCAAAAAGAAGCCATCATTGCAGGCTATGAATTAGGTTGATCTGACATAGAATCATAGAATAGTTAGGGTTGGAAAGGACCGTAAGATCATCTAGTTCCAATCCCCCTGCCATCTACTCAATCACAGTCTTCTCTCAGTGACAAAGTCATGCTCCTATATCAGGAGACCTGCAGGCCTAAATATCAGCCTTGAGAAGAGAAGCTGCATGGAGACCTCATAGCAGCCTTCCAGTACCTGAAAGTGGCCTACAAGGATGCTGGAGAGGGACTCTCCAGCCGTGTGATTCCAAGCTGTGTGGCTCGGTTGATACATTGGAGGGAAGGAATGCCATCCAGAGGGACCTTGACATGCTTGTGAGGTGGGCTGATGCCAACCTGATGTTTAACCATGCCAAGTGAAAGGTCCTACACGTGGGTGGGAGCAACCCCAGGCACAGCTACAGGTTGGGCAGGGAAGAGATTCAGAGCAGCCCTGTGGAGAAGGACTTGGGGGTGTTGGTTGATGAAAAAATGAACATGAGACACCACTGTGTGCTCGCAGCCCAGAAAGCCAACTGTATCCTGGGCTGCATCAAAAGGAGCGTGACCAGCAGGTTGAGGGAGGTGATCCTGTCCCTCTGTTCTGCTCTCATGAGACCTCATTTGGAGTATTGTGTGCAGTTCTGGTGTCCTCAACATAAAAAGGACATGGAACTGTTGGAACAAGTCCAGAGGAGGGCCACGAGGATGATCAGAGGACTGGAGCACCTCCTGTATGAAGACAGGCTGAGAATGTTGGGGCTGTTCAGCCTGGAGAAGAGAAGGCTGCATGGAGACCTCAGAGCAACATTCCAATATCTGAAGAGGGCCTACAGGGATGCTGGGGAGGGACTCTTCATTAGGGACTGTAGTGATAGGACAAGGGGTAACGGGCTCAAACAGAAACAGGGGAAGTTTAGATTGGATATGAGGAAGAAGTTGTTTACTGTAAGGGTGGTGAGGCACTGGAATGGGTTGCCCAAAAAGTTGTGAATGCTCCATTCCTGGCGGTGTTCAAGGCCAGGTTGGACAGAGCCTTGGGTGACATGGTTTAGTGGGAGGTGTCCCTGCCCATGGCAGGGGGGTTGGAACTAGATGGTCTTAAGGTCCTTTCCAACCCTAACTATTCTATGATTCTATCTGCTTAAACAGGGATCAAAAACACTGGATAGGACTGGAGGATTGTGTGATATTGCACTATTGTTTTGCTAACTAGTTACAGCTGTTGTATTCAAACATTTGGGGAGGAACAGTATTTAAAGCTGGCTATTGTAGCCAAAACATCACCACAGAAATGAAAACCAATGCTTTATTCCATTGCCTGAAATCCCAGCTTCTTTTATAAAACACAATATAGTTCCCTAAATAAAGTACAACCCCCCCCCAACCACCAACACCCCAAAACAGACTGTGAAAGCCTCTGCAGCGATGGGTAGAGGGTATGGAAGGAGGAGAGAACAAGAAAGAGCACTGGTACTACAATGCCCTGTTTCTCTGACTCTCACCAGCATGACTCCCTGATCTAAGTAGAAGCACTGTGCACTGCATGCTGCTGCCTGCAGGAAGAATCAGGCCCTCTAACTTCATTACCTGGTGGCTCTAGAAAAGAACGGAAGAAACAACACAAATGCTTTGGGAAGCAATAAGCCCACTCTTGGCTCACTACTCATAAACCTAGGAACTGCCAAGACACACGCACGCTCACAAATATGTTGGCTGCTGTACTGCTGGCTAACCCTGCTGTTCAAAATGAGGTTGAATAAATAAAAATCAGAAGAAAAAAGAAAAGCCATACAAGAAAACAAACTGCCCACTTCCGTACAATATTTCCATGAAGCTCATCCTTTCAGCGACCTGTGGCCACCAACCCAGAGCCATTTTCATCCAAAGGAATGACTCCAGAGACCAGCCTATTGCCACAGGCACCCATATTTAATAATTCTCATGTGCTCTTTGCTCATTCCCCTCAGTTTAGCAGCAAAAGAAAACATCTTTAACCTCTTCCTTTCCCTGAAGAGTTTCTAAACTGAATGCTGAGAAGAAAAACTCTGAAAAGACTCCATGGGATAAGAGCAATGTAACATACACTGCTGCAGCAAAAGTACCAAACACACATGTTAAGGCTGTGAAGCCACATGCTTTTCATTTGGGATGTGTGGGGTGAACACATACGCCTGCCTCCTTTATAACATCAGCACAACAAAGGAAGGCTTTGTTTGAAAGCCAAGGGACAGCCTCTCTGCACACTTAAAGGCGAAGTTATAACGTAATGGGAACTGTGAGTCATAGCTATGGGGCCCCTGCTCATAGCACAAAAATCCCCTCCACTGCAGCAGGCAAGGAGCTTAGCAAGGAGGAAAGGCAGCTTCCAGCTCCACATGGGAGACTGAAGTGTCTAGGACTGGCAGCAAATACAAGGCTGAACTGAGAGCATGTGTTGTGGATGACTTAGGATGCAAACACGTCCCTTTCAGTTGACGTTTCTTCCTGTAAGTCCTTCAGAGCTTGAGATCACAACCCTGCATGCATTCCAAGTGCATGAAGCAGCTCAGGAGGACGGTCATCAGCCAAGCACCTTCAAACTGCCTTTTGACTTTGGCTGTAGAAGAGCGTGGCCATAATACTTAGTCTGCTAAGTAGGACTGCAGCAAAGCTCTATGTACTTAAAGTCACCTAGTATGCAAGACAATTTACATCACTGTGTTACCGTAAGGGAGGGTCAGCTGATGGGATTCCAGCTACCCAAAAGACAGACACCCATCTCATCCTTGCCCCTACTAGTCTAGGGGAAAAAGATAAGGGTCTTCAATTATAACGAGCTGTTGCAATCTACAGTGCAGAAGTGGCTGTGCAGCAGAAAAATCCAACCTTCCCAAGGTATTTGGTTGCTAAATCTCCAGAGGTCTTTAGAAATCACTCATCTGAAACTAGTGGCAATTAGGTACCTGAACATCCAGGAGGAAACAGCTTAGGATCTAAGCATATTGGGTGCAGATGCATGATCACAAGTTCCTCTGGGAAGCATTAGACTGTGAACATCAAGTGTCACAGCTTAAGTTTGAGAATGTCTGCTTAGCTCTATCGCTGATACATATTAATATTCTACAAATATTATTTAAAAGACTCTTAAAAAATAGGGTAAAAAGAGGTCTGTAAAAGCAATACAGTCTCCCCCTTCTGCCTACGTGCATGGCCTACTCTGTACCTGGATGGTTTCTGGCAAGTCTTTGCCTACTTCTGAAAAGCTTCCAGCAAATCTCCATCTCTGCTTCCCAAGGCAGCCTAGACTACTGCTTAACTACCTCTACCTGTAGGAAAGTCTCTTTCTCACTGCGTGAGCTTTCTCCAAAACAAGCTGTAAGCCCGGCTGGGATTCCGGCCCATGCAGGCAGTATCTTATCCTAGGGAGCTACTTCCCTCCCTGCAGGCAGCACGGGAACCATTTGCTCCCGCTCCTCATCAGGTGTTCCCTGAGCATCACCAAATCTTCTGCAATTAGGAAGAACTGAAAGCAAGGCACCCTGAAGCTGATTTTCATCACTTCCATTTGAGTTTGGCCACAAACTCTATCTTTTCAACCGTCACCCACCATCCCTTGAGGCAACATAGAGGAAGATGCAGTTGGTCATGCAGGTGGCTCAGCTGACAACCTGTTCTGCCTGAGCAGAAAAGTGACCTGCTCTACGTGCTTTTCCTCCTGGTTTTGAAAGTGAAGGAACAGCATGTTTTCCTTTGCCAGGCAACTGAAATAACCATATGAATTGGAGACTGTGCCTAACAGGGCTTAAATTCTGCAACAGTTGGCCTCAATGGCCCTCATCCTTGCCAACACCATGCTTGGTTTTTCCAAGCCACATGTACAGCCATGGGGTGCATCAGGTATTTTCCCTATAAATGCTGAAAAAGCATCCCTGCCTTGAGGCAAATATCACCGATATAAATGATGTACTAGATCAGCCAGAAAAACGTGCCTCTAGAAGAGGGTAATGAAAGACGGTGAGGGGAAAGGAAAAAGAGAAAGAGACTAATTTGCATACAGGAGGATGGCAATGGGCCAGCTCTCACAGCTTTGATCGGGGCTGGCTGGAACAGCATGCCAGGGAATGCTGAGAGCTGAGCTCTGCTAGAGCAGAGCAGGTGTTTGAACTGACTGGGATGGGAAGAAGGGGACAGACACCACCCAACACAGCACAGATCCAGAGTAAGTGAGAAAGAGAAAAAAAATCACATGGAGTAAATGAAGTAACGGGTACTCAGAGCTGCGGCAGGACATTGTGGCAGCCAGGACTGCTGCCCTGGCTGCTCCAGTTCCTATGTTCCCACCACTGCTGCTCACAGAGCCTCCTGCCACGCACTCACAAAGTGGCGCTGCCCCGTGTCTGGATTTCACTCAGCAGTTCTGCTTTCAGTGGGTTTTTAGGGGTTTTCATACAAACGTCAAAACTCTACACACTTCTGGCTTGTAAGAGCTGCTATTTCCCTTTGACCCGTCTGCCTCTGCTTATCTTCAGGAAGCTCTCCTGATACTTCCAGGCCTTTGCTCCCCCACTAACACCTGGATGAGGGGGGAACTAGAATTCTTCCAACTGGGTAAGGTATCTCTGGCAAGTTCTCCTGCATAGCAGCAAATGCAGCAGTAGCTGCTATCAGCAAAGCTTGAACCTGTTGGTTCCCTTCTGCCATTCCTCTCTGACTAGATACCAACTGTCCTAAGCAGTCAGATAAAAAAGATTTTAAACTGAATGCCAAAAGAGAGGCTTTTAGCACTGATCTAAACTGAAGCCATTTCCAGGTTAAACTGTCACAATATTGCTACTTTTGCTTTGCATGCTGTCTGGCCCTTGCTGCGGGGAACATTTACTACAATATGAGCCACACCATTTTCCTTCCGGCATTTCTGCTGCAAGACTCAAGATCTCCTAGTGAGAACCCATCACTTTAAAATCACACCAAATCTGGAAGGAAGAATGACCCCCAGGCACTTACCTGCTACACGAATTTGCAGGTGCTCACTAAACTTCACATTACTATTGTCACCGTGATGCAGAGAAGACTAGATTCAGTCACCCACCACTGAGGCACAACCAGGAAGTCTGCAAAACACACAGAGAACGAATGAGGAAGTTCCTGCAGAAGATGGGTATATAATGCAGTTATCTAAATTAGGGACTGATTAAAAGATCATTCCCTTACCTAATAAAATGATCATAGAAGTCCAAGAGGCCAGAAATAATCAGCTTTGAAGAGATCAGGGTAGAGTTAAACCGCTGCTTCTCCCACAGGAAAGCTTGCAAATCACACCATGGATCTGTCAGTGTTGCAGACATACCAGCAAGCAAAGACCTCCCTCTTCTCACTCCATCCTCACCCACCAGCACTCTCCTTTTAAAATGGATTAGGGTCAAATTAGCAGCTGCATAAATGCAAGGGCTGGGACAGTTTTGTCTGGGATTGGTTTGTCTCAGAAAAGGCAAGTAGCTGCTGTAAGCAGCTTGAAAGGTAGAAATACTTGCTTGGGGAGCTGGGTTTAGAAAGCTAACATGAGAAACAAAAAACAGGAGAAGAGGCAGGAAATCTGAGAGCACGCAGGAAGATGTGAAACACATAACCACAAAAGATAAACTCCCATATTTCAGCAGATAGAAGTTAAGCAATTTTAAATGAAACAGGAAACAAAGTTCTCCAGCCAGGAGAGGACAGGCCCAACAAGGTGGTTGCAGGCAGTCAGAATGTTACCCAGCTGCACACAAATGGGCAGGGGAGCCGGAATCTGCGGCCCTCATTACCAGCCTCTATCACCACTTCAAACCCTCTGGCTGCCTTGATCCAAAGCCTGATGAAATCATGACTAGTGGGCTGAGCCAGGTCCTTTAAGGGCTTAGTTTGAGGTGCATGTGTCCTTGCTTACCTGAGCCCCTCACTTCAGCAGCCTTTGGGGAAGGACGGATCAACTCTCTTTCCTCTCACATACCCATACCCGCTCCACCAGACCTCATGTGTAATTTCACTTCCCTGTTTCCATCTTCAACTGCAAGCCCAAAAGGTCTGTGCCCTGATCTCCCTGAGCTTTGCAGGCTGCAGGGCTCCTTATGCCTCTGCTCAATCAGTGCTGTGACACTACCAGCAGCAGCACAGACTGCCAAACACGGGAGCAAGAGTTCCCAGTTCCAAAAGGGCTGGATCTGCACTGTCATATCCCGGTGGATGTTTGCCAGCCCTCAGGGCCTGCAGTGCCTGGTCTCATGATGGCTCAGGGTCAGTTACGTACAGTATACACTTCTGCTCGCAGGAAAGGAGCTATGAATTGGATCTTCTGCTGCAGGAGTTACATGCTCACGCTTGTTACAATGATATCTAATCTCAAAAGAGAAAGTCTGGTCTCCCTCTACTGCATGGGTATAGATGTTAGAGAGACCTTGACTGAACCTTAGGAAATGGTCTAAGGTCACTACAAGAAGGTCCTTCTTAGCAGTGGATGCATCTGTGCTGCAACCTCACACACAGGGAGAAACCTCCTCTCACTCCCTCAGAAGCAGTCCAAGCAACACAGCACAGTGTTTGTTGTCGGTCAGCCATACATGAAAGCATCCTCTCCATGCCAGAAATCAAACCCACCCCTGCTCCAGTGAAGCTCAACTGTTAGTCTGGTCTTTAGGTTGTGGTAATAAGACCCATTTATTTTGCTGAATTGCGGACAAGGTTGGCTCAATGTGGAAATCTGAATAAGCTCAAGAAAGAGCCTTGTTGCAGCTGCGCCCCTGGCCAGCTCCATCCCTAAAGCTGCTTGAGACCTGGCTACCTGCCTCCCTTCCTATTCCTCATGCCAAGGGTGAATGGGCAGGTTCTGCTTACACAGCTGAGCCCATGTCCCTGAAAAACCTGGAATTCATGGTTGGGCACACAAGGATGCACACACCCTGGCCACTCTCCCTCCTGCCTGACAACCAGAGTCTCTACCTCTCTCCACTACCCAGCAATTACATTTGCTGATGGAAGGTATGCTGCCTGGCAGCAAACCTGCTTTTCCCCAGTATAAATGGATTATAGTAACACTTGGGAGAGAAAAAGCTGGCCCACCCAACAGCCCATTTTGAAGGAGATCTGAGGGAACAAGCCAAGAGCTTTTTTTCCGCTCCCTTCTTTATTGAACCATTGCTATGGATTGCAGTTGCAGAGGAGAATGTGCAGGACAGGACAGTCTTGCAGTCAGACTCTTCATGGAGTTTATATACTTCACCAGTGCTCCCCAGGACAACTGCTTCTTAATGTTCACCGTGTGAGTATAGGCTGAATTTAGCTTAGATTTTGCAGGACAGTTGTTTCGCAGATGTGTCAGTAGAAAACAATACAACTGGAAAAATAAACCACCCACCCCTTTTGTTGTGTGCCCACTGCACTTGGGAAACTAAGTTAAGCTATCAGGCAGGGACTAGGGGAGAAGCACCCCACAGTACAACTCATTAAGTGTATTTCACGATATCACAACATCTGCTTTAATTTACTTGCAGGCAAGCTCCAAGATAGTAAAGAAACAGTCAGCAGGTAGACAGCTGGACAGTTGTAAAAGCCAGCCTAAAACTGGCCTTTTGAAAACCATGGGTTTTGCTTAAAAACAAACTCAGAAATTAGTTGGATCAGCTCATGGAACACCAACGTTAGGTTTCTGTGTGTCAGATTCCTTCCCCTATTACTCACTGCCACGTAAGAAGGATCACAAGCACTGAAGCACTGTCATCCCCCTGAGAACATTGTTGTGCAGCATAGGCACACAGAAGCCCTTATTGCCATGGAGAGAACCAACAGAAAACAAAAGGAGGGTAGAACACGCAGCTTTGGTGGCCCTAGACATCGGACATCCCAAAACAATCACTAAGGAAAATCAAATTCCCCCACTCCCCAACCAGGGCTATTTAGTCTAACTTGTAGGGGGAAAAAAAAAACCAAACCAAAACAGAAGAGGCTGTTCTTAGTATACTGTGATGCTTCAAGCAACAAAAAGAGGAAGGCAGTTAGGAGGGGAGGGGCCACCGGCTGAGCTCTTGAAAAACAGGTACAACATCTTAGGTGTGCACAGATAATTTCTTCCTTGCACATGTGCTTGTGCAAACACAGATCACTGCATTCTGCACACCAAAGTCATGCAAAAGGTGAAGTGTCACCTACCAGCTGGGAGCCAAGCAGCCCTCAGGGCTGATCCTGGTACTGACATTGGCTCTCCAATCTTTGGCAAATCAATTCACCTCTTTCACATCTGTGGCAATCCCACTTAATATGTGCATTTCCCACGTGGGAGCAGCATGAAGCATCTGTTGTGCTGAAAACAAGGCTGAAGGGAAGGCTTTAAGTTTCCATTCCTAATTTCCATGCTCCATTTCCTGTACATTAATAAAAAAATGGTTTTAAAAGCAGACGCCTCTAAAGGCAGGCAGAATCATTTTAGTCAGAGCTGCAGAAGAGCATTATCATCATCATCACCAAACTGAACTCAAAAAACTCAGAAAACAATCCATACTACACTATAGCTGCTCTCTTGTCCCAGTGACGTTTGCCTGGAAGCTCAAACCAAACACACGCCTGAAGGAGATGCACTGGGTATAGTTTAGGCCTACAGCACTCATTAAAAAACCATGTTAAGAGTAACAATTGCTTAGAGACGCTGCTGGTGCTCATTTTGCCTGACCACATAACAGACCAATAGCAACAAGCTCTATTTTCCTGATGGATTTTAATCTGGCAATTCCCAAGAGACTTAGTTTAGTGGGAGATTGCCAAAGGGAAGATGCAGAGGCTCTGGTTCTGTGTGTCAGTTTTACAGCCCATGACTTCCAGTATCCCATACTCCGATTTGAGCTACAAATCTGCCACGCACATGAACAGCACCTCTACTAAAACCATCGCTCCATCTCTCTGTACTCATTTTGCGCTGTATCTCAGAAGAAAGGCAAAGAAATGTTGTGCCAAGCCCAAGCCACACACAGGTGAAGGCACAGGGAAGCTCCATGATGCGTTCGGCACGGGCTGCGCATCCCTGGAATCACCACTGACCGAAGGACACCCCCCAGCTATCCTCACCATCACAGAGGCAGCTGCGCGGTCTCTCCTCAGCATGGCTCGGTCCCGCAGAGGCTCCCCATGGGCTCCAGTTCCTCCGAGGGCCGCGGCCCGTCCTCCCGCAGCTCACAGTGCCCTCGAGAGCCGTATCCTGCCCGGACGCGGAGGAAACCCGACAGCGCTGCTCAAACTCCGGCGGGAGCAGGCGCCTGCCTCGGGGGCTGACCCGTCCCGCTGCCCCAACACCCACCGAGACGCGTCACTTGCGCACGGAGAGCGCGCAAAACGCCAAAGTTACTCCGGAACGAGAACGCGGGGACGGTCGCACCAACGCGACCTGTTGCAAGCGGGCGCGGTACCCGACGGCCCGCGGCTTTTCTCTCTAAAACCACCGCAGCAGACACGCAGCGGAGCCCTCCCTTTGTATGCCCAGGGTCTCCCCAGCCCTGAACGACACTTACCGGGCCGGGCCGGGGCTGCCGTAACCTGCGGAGCTCGGCGCAAAGCGGCGGTGTCAGGGCGTCCCGCGGCGGCTCCGCTCGGCTCGGTGCCGAGCCCGCCCAGCCTGGCCAGAGCGGGTTCCCTTTCCTCTCGGGTGGTTTCTCTCCTCCTTCAATCCACCCGAGCCAGCCCTAGGAGCCGAGCCAGCCCCCGGGAGGCTGCAGTTCGCTGCCCCAGGTCCCTCCCGGCTCCCCCATTAGCTTCCCAGATGGTTTTGTACCGAGGGCACGACGGATGGAGAGGAAATGCGCTCATTTTACTTCTCGGATGTTTTTTGACCTCCTGGTGGTCGTGCCTGAGAGTCAGGAAAGCAGCTAAAACACGTTACCTCGTTCGTTGTTCATATCAAAGCAAGATCCCAGGGATGCTGAGCTCAAAGCTGGCACAAGCAGAAACTTGTGAAGCTGGCTATCAGCCTTCCGAGATAGAGAAGTGGTAGAGAACTTTCCTTGTAGGGGCAGGGGAGCTGAGGCACAACAGGGGTAATTTACCAATAATGAAGGCCATGATAAGGGATTTTAAGAAGTGTTTTCCAACACTGCTCTCATTCTACAGTTAAAGGGCATCTTACAGATCTAGAGAGAAAATAGCTTGCTCAACAACTGTTATTTCCCCAAAAAGCTTAAGGGCACCAGGTTTGAGCAACAGCATAGTAACCTCTACCTGGTCATGGGAGGTGATTCTCCTCCTGTACTCTGCCCTCATGAGACCCCACCTGCAGTTCTGCCTCCAGCTCCGAGGGCCCCAACACAAGAAGGATGTGAACCTGTTGGAGTGAGCCTGGAGAAGGCCATAAAAATGTTCAGAGGGCCGGAGCACCTCTCGTGCGAAGACAGGCTGAGAGAGCTGGGGTTCATCCTGGAGAAGACTTCAGGGAGACCTTAGAGCAGCCTTCCAGTACCTAAAGGGAGCCTAAAGCAATATGGAGAGGGACGCTTTGTAAGAGCAACAGCGATAGGACAAGGTGGAATGGCTTTAAACTGAAAGAGGGCAGATTTAGATTAGGTATTAGGAAGAAGTTTTTATTGCAAGGGTGGTAAGGCCCTGGCAGAAGTTGCCCAGAGGAACTGTGGCTGCCCCATCCCTGGCAGTGTTCAAGGCCAGGTTGGATGGGGCTTGGAGCAACCTGGCCTAGTGGAAGGTGTCCCTGCCTGTGGCAGGGAGCTGGAACTCGATGATCTTTAAGGCTCCTTCCAACCCAAACCATTCTGTGGTTCTATGATCCAGTTTAGGGGACCTACAGATTCCTCCATTGCAACCTTCCTCTTTCCACCGAATTGCAACAACTGCCTTACATTACCACTGGTATGGCATGTTGCATGTTCTCCACACTTGTGCTTTGATTTTATTTTTGTTAAGCTCAGGTGGTGGACATATGCTGCGGTGAGGGCCAATCTGTGTGTCAGATTGCACTAACAATCTGCAGTATCGAGAGGGCACAAGGTAAATGCAATAGTGCAGCTTTGCATTGGAGCCATCTTGCTGCTGAGTAACAACTGGGACTGTTAAGTCGGCCCATTCTTTGAATTTCCTGTATTGAATTAGTAACAGTTTTAATGTTATTCAAAGGGTTTGTGTTTGTAAATGTGTGCATATAGGTATTACTTCTTTAGTGTCTGAATCAAGTTTACTCAGGTTTATTGGCAACCTGGGTGTTGTTAGTACATTCCTTTCTCATTATGCCATAATCTATGAAAATCATCTCTAGCAAGAGCTGGAATTTCCCAGCTTCTGCACTGCAGGACTCGGCCTGTCTCAGTGCATTATTTATTTCCTCTGGGAACTTAGCAGCAGCAGCAGGAGAGAGAATACAGCTCCTTCTCCAAGATCACAGCTATTCATCACCTAAGCCAAAGCAAAATATCTATTAAATATCAGCTGCATTAAGCCTGACAAGGTAGTAATTACTGATTCTGGCCATGCGTGTATATATATATATATATATATATATGTACACACACACACTGAACAATACAAATCACTATAGGTTACAGTGACTATAATTTACATTCATCTGCAAAATTTCCCTGGGATACAGGGATAAGGCCTGAACATTTTTCAAAGGAAGGCTCACATCCCAACAGATTATATTACATATCCACCATCCCATTCAGGATCTACTTTCTGTGCCACCTAAGATGGTATAAAATTAGGATAACAATACGATGCATGTAAATGGAAAAGTCAAACCACGACACGTTCAGTTTGATTTGTATTGGGTTTTTTGATGCAGTTCAGCAGTTTGAAAGAGGAGGGAAAGCTAGAAGCACATATCCTGACAACTCCTGCACATGATTCATTGTTTGAGTATTCCTGCACTGCAGAAGGCTTAAGATCATTATCTTGCTAAAGGTAGTAATTTATTTGATAATGAGCCAAGCTCCGCTAGCCTTACTCAGATCTTGGCCAGGGCCTGAAGCTGTGACCAGTGGAGTAACAGTACCACAGTTCCTTGCATGCTGGGACATAATCTGTGGCTCTGTGATGTGACTGCTACTGCAGCAGAAAGGAGATATAATATTATTTCTAAAATGGACTCTAAGATCCCATCAGCAGGAGCAGGACAAGATCAAGATTTGGCCTGAGTGTTAAATTCTAGGCATCTTTCTCAGCTGTTTTCAGACATGTCAGAAGACAGAGGAATTATTTTATTCTTTCCACTAGTATTTCTAAACCATTACAAACCTAGCAATATTCATTTAACTATAATGAGCAGTATATAAAAAAGTCATCTTGCAAGATCTACAGAGAGAATAGGGATACAATAGAGATGCCATGGGCAGGCAGCAGTGAAACAGGTTTTAGTACAGCTTCCAGCTGTTCCCTTCACAAGGAGCACAGGAGATGGCTGCCAACCTGGAGCACAGAGTGGGATCACATTAACACTTAACGCAGAGAAAGTAGGAATGATAATATTGCTGGAGTCAGGCCTTTCCGGGGCCTTTTAGACTGCAAGTGTTTGTGTAAGCCTAAGGGAGACTGCAGCACAACAGTTTTCTAACAGGTACAGCTCAGTGTGATCCAGCACAGCAGGAACATGAGCAAACCAAAGACAGAAGGGAACAGGGGACTCCTCTCCACCCATGAATATTTCACACCTCATAGTTACCATGCAAGGAAATGTGCAGGGAGATGGAGTTACCTCCTCACAGCTCACCATATGGTGTCCCCATCTACCTCCTTACACCTGACCTTATAAACATCTTAGATCTCTGTGATTTCTATAGCCTTCCTTGGGTATTAGAATTTTAATAGCCTCTTCTTCCCAGAGCACTTAAGGGTCAAGTAGTGAAAGATGCCAGACAGATTTTCAGCTAGGGAAGATTTGGTGATTGAGAATTAAAAGGGATTCTGCTGCTGAAACTGAAAGGCTGTTGGAAAGCACGGGGGAAGTTGTTTCTGCTAATGAACACGTGTCACAAGACGTATTTTAAGCTCCTTTTCAAATGTACCCAGATGTTCATGATTGGGAAGACAGCCATGGATCAGAACTGGTA
This sequence comes from Myiopsitta monachus, assembly GCA_017639245.1. Classification (NCBI taxonomy): domain Eukaryota; kingdom Metazoa; phylum Chordata; class Aves; order Psittaciformes; family Psittacidae; genus Myiopsitta; species Myiopsitta monachus. The sequence continues at coordinate 36,587,293 of CM029926.1, forward strand.
AGCAGGTAATGGAAGTTGTCCACTGAAGAAATCCTAGTGCTGTGCAGCACCAAGTGTGTTCGTGTTACCTTGAAGGCTTTCCTTCATAACCTGTCTAGGGAGTAATAATGCTGGGCAGCCAGGATAGGAGGAGGTCTCTTCAAGCAGACTATTCCTCCAAATACATAGGAGGAAGAGTTCCCCCTTTCACCCCCCATGTCACTCTCTTCACCCCTCATGTTACTTGCCAAAGCTGTAGGTCAGAATAGTAGCATAAACCATAATGCTGGTGGCGGTAAGAGCCCGCAGTGGGCAGTAGTGGTGACGGGGATCCACAGAGTGTTGCTTTTCTTCCAGTCTTGAGAATCCCTGTGTTTGGCTGGGAGAAGGGTCAAAGGGAGAAATTTTCTAACAAGCATGGCAGGCCATTGTAATCCTAGTTGCAGAACTGGGAGGAAAAGCTGTGACAGAAAACTTCTGCAGTTTCAAACCATGCTGGGGAATGCAAGTCCAGTTTAGTTCCAGGATTACTGACTTAATTTTAGTTGCTTTCCGTATTTGTCATCTATTTTATTTTTTATGTAGAGCATGTAATTGTACATTATACACAAACTGCTTGTCAACTTTAGCTTTCGTCTCAGAACTGAGCTCTTTATTTGGGTGTTTCTATTAATTAAAATGATTTCACTTTTTATGAAATGGTAATGTTTCTTCCTCTTGAGATCATTGGCTCAACTCTCGTGCAAAACATGATCAAAGGTTACAGCTATTTGAGATCTGTTGCAAGATCTTTATGAACAAAGTAGAAAGCCTCAATTCAATTTAAACTGAATGACTATTTACATTATAAAACTATCATTAAGTTGGAGAATAACAGGAGGAGAGGATGTTCAAAAAGAATGTAGTAAAAATAGCAGATAATTTAGTAATCGAGGACTGCATAGTATTTCTTTGTCACTGGAGAGAAAGAAGTATTTTAGTAAGCTCTTGTTCCTTTTAATACTGCAGAAGTGATGTAACTCTGGGAAGGCATACTGGCTTCCAGGGTACGTCACAGGATATCAGCCTACGGACAGTGTCTGCAGCATCACTGGTGTTTGAGGCTGTGAGGTTGTGATGGATTTCCATATCACTGGGGAAATTACAAGACATGCAGTTAGATACGTAGGTATCATATATGTAGGAATATATATAAAATTATATTTTAATATTAGTAAATTGTTTGACAAGCTTTGCTTTCCTTAGTGGTAATATCCCACTGATGATATTATCTGAGTAAACTGAGCAAATTATATACAGAGGACCTTATCCATGAACACATGTTCACCCAACCATTGTGTCTTCATGTATTAATTAGCATTTGTAACTCATTTCTAAACCAGAAAAGCTTGACAGGGCTGAAAGTAGTTGGTTTTTTTTTTGGGGGGGGGGGGAGGGGGCAGTTTATCAAACCACTGTGGTGGTGGGGTGCCACCTAGTGATGTCCTTCCTTACAACAGCGTGGCGTGGAAGGAAGCATATTTCACACCCAACCCCCCCCCCAACTTCGGGCTTTCCTTTATCATTTCTTCTTATTGTTACCTTCCAGTGTCCACAAGGTTCATTTTACACTATCCAGAAGACATGTACTGTCATGGTCCTTGCCCCAGATTGCTTGCATTCTCCTGGGTGATGTTATGATGGATTTTGACTCTATTTATTTATACCTATGTAGTAGCCCATAAATCCTTCCAGTCAGGAAGCGATGGCTTATCATTTTCATGCCACTAGAGTTTAAAACATGCATTAAATTAACTGCCTGGGGGTTGTAATCTCAAATAAATCAGTGAGCAAACATTTCTTCTCTAGTAACCCTTTCTGCACAAACACAAACACAAACATACCTGACTGATGCAAAACTCACTCATGCAGTAGGTGATTCTGCTTGTTTACCATATAGTATGGGTGTCTCTTGAACAAAGTCAGACAGTCAGGGAAATAAATAACAGCCTTTTCAATGAACTGAAACTTTCTGGGTCTGCCTTGTCCCTGCTGTTAATGGAGATTTATTTGTTTTTGTTTAAGGTGATTTATCTTTTTTTCCCCCTTCCTTTGTGGCTGTAAGAGTTTTTTTGCACTGACTAGCAGAAAAGTTTTTCCAGAGCTGGGAATGTATGATTAGCTTAAAAAGGGACATTAAAAAGTGATCCCACTTCAAGAGCTTCACTTTGTCTAGAGGTTCACTCTATGACACGAGTGCATCATTTACAGCCATGACAGCCACAACACTATTGCAGGATAGCCACTGTGGTTATTTCCACCTTCCTGATGGTCCCAAGCTACAGGAAATACTTGCTAAGGTCAGAAACCTGATGTTAGCTGAGACGTGCTGTAGGTTTGCTGCAGAATTAATTAAAAGTTAATATTTGAGTCTTGTCACAGATTTGTGTCCTGGTTGCACTTAAAACTATACACTGTGAGTTATGATGTTTTACAGCACGGTGGCTGGCTTATCAAAAAGGGGCTTTAATTTGACTTTATCACAGACTCCCAACACAGTCACCCTACTATGTCTGTACTGCAGATAGAGGTGCAGCTACCATGATGGTGAACTTATCAGATTTGAATGAATTTAGCTCAAATGGCACTTGTCTTGAAAACCAGCCTTTACAGTCACCTCAGAGGGTCTCACAGGACACAAATCCCCAGAAGTCTGAAAAACATAGAATAGAATCATAGAATAGTTTGGGTTAGAAGGGACTTGCAAAGGTTATCTAGTTCATTCCCTTGGCAGTAAGTAAGGATACTTTCCAGTAGATCAGGAAGCTCATGGGAATGCCTCATGGGAATAAATAGGTATTGGGTTTGGACACATTTGTGCTGTTACTCAGAAGCACAAACATGAATCTGAAGCACAAAGGTAATTACTTCCCTTCGTAAGTTTCCACTCCAGTTTTGTTCTTAAAGCCATAAGAAAGAGTATAATAAATATCAGGGTTACATAGTTAAGATGTGAAATTGAAGGGCTTTGTGTTTATCGTAAAATTATTTATTTCTGTAATTCTGAGCATATCCCCTTCCTCCAGCAGTCTTTTGACAGCAAAATTAAAATCATACCTTTAATATTTCTTTACACCTGAAGCTGTTTCATTTTAAAGGTGTGAAAGTTTGGTCCTCTTGAGAATCTGAAATCCTAGAATGAAGGAATTTATCATGATCATCTTCCTGGTAATTTTATTTCATAAGAAACATCTGTACAGAAGGAAATGAGGAAAAAGAAGAGTTCAAAACTTAGAAAAGGAACTTTATTGATTTTTTATTAGAAGTGTGCTTTGAAGTGATTGGAAATATGTTTCAGCGTGTAGGGTATTTTGTAAATTAAATCATAAATATAGCAAATATTTGATAAAATATTTGTGATTCCCCACTTCTAATGGTAAAATCAGACCATTTGAAAGCATCCACTTGAAATTGTCTATTTTGCCACAATTCAGGCTTCATTAAACCAGGAAAAGAAGAATTTTTTTGCCATCATTATTAGTTTTGAGTGGTACTTCAAGGTCATAACTAACATCTATTCTGCTAGGAAGCGTATACGTGGTACAATACGTTCCCTGCTCTACAAAAGCTATCAGATGAAACTGTGGCCCCATAGAGATAAAACTAGCTATTTCGGGGTTAGCTGGGAGCAGAGCAGCCGATGCTTTAGCGCAGCTCTGGAAGTGCAGAGCCACTATCCTTCTACAAAGGAGAAGTACAAAAGCTTTGTACAAAATCACTGCACAGACACGCTAGTGTGAATAGTCAGGTGGAAGAAAATGGCAGAAACCATGCTCTAAACGCAATTTGTAACCCAAACCCGCACAAACCCTCTCTCATCACCTTCCACAGGACCCTGTCTACCTCCGTGCCTTGAGGGGACGTGTGACGAGCTCCTCTGAGCAGCAGTTCGGAACCCCCAGGGCCCCGAGGCCCGCTCCCGCTTCCACGGGCCCCAACGGCCCCTCGGCACCGCCCGCCGCCGTTGCTACGATACGGCGCGGCCGCCTGTGCACCTCCGCGGCCTCGGGCCGCCGTACCTCCGGCTCTGATCCCGACCCCGGTCCTCACCGCTCGCGGCCCGCCGGCAGCATGGCTGAGGTGAGCCCCCCTTGCCCTGCTCTCCCCGCCTGTCTTTTGTACCTCCCAATAAGCCCAACAGCATCGTCTGTGTGCCGTCTGTGTCTACGTGCCGTGCTTAAGTGCCGAGTTCCTTCTGTGAGCAGAGCTCAGTTATGTCCTGTGTTCAAAGTCGGAGCAATCAGGCTACTGGTACATAGGCAGTAGTAACACTTAAATTGTAGTAACACCTGCTGCTTTTGAGATTGTGGGTGTAATTCCCCCACCCCATATGCTGTTACTGCTCTTCTTTTAAAACTAATTATGATCACAAACATAAACGAGGTCAGAACTGAAGGACTGATGCTTGAGAGGAAGGTGGAACAAGAAGCAGCCCAAATGAATTGCTGTGAGTGTCACAGCAGGTTTGGAGGGGTTGTGTGCTAAGCTTTGTCCATGTTGGGCAGATAGCCCTTCCATGCGTGCAGCAGCCTGGGGTTTAACATTCAAGTTGCCTTTGCTGTTTTCCCTTCGAAGTTTCTGACAGAAAACTCCAATCCCTTAAATCAGGGAAGGCACTAGCAGGGATCAGGGATTTGTAACCAGTGCCTCTGCCTCAATGTGTCTCATAGCCTGACCTTTCAATTGTAAAGGTGTGTTTTTACCCTTTTAATTTCGGGCTTTCCAGGTAGCATGAATTTACGTATTCCTCTGCCTTTCCTCCCAAACATGGAATAAATATGTCATTTTGCTTTTAGACCTTTTTAATTTTGAAAATTCCCACCTTTAAACTGTTTATGTTCAAATAGTGAGTAAGAGCCTGAACCATTCTTGAAATAGCTGTCTGTTGCTTTGAGGGGGCAGATATGAGGGCAGATTTCTAAGGCTGAGCTGTGCATCTCATTGCCTCTCCTCTGTGAGGTGGGCTTGCCATACATCCACAGCCAGCACCAAGAGGAGATCTGTTTGCCTATCTAAGTGAGTCCACCTCAGAGGTATGATTGTAAAGATACAACTAGACTTCAATTTCACAGTATGGAGACATTTGGTCAGTTTTGATCAAGCATGAGTAATGGCAGCAATGTACTTGTGCAGCATGATGCATCCTCTGGGCTGATTTACCTTGCTGCTTAGCAGAACAGAGAATCATAGAATACTTACAGTTGGGAAGGACCTTAAGATCACCTAGTTCCAGCCCCCCTGCCATGGGCAGGGACACTCACACTAAACCATGCCACCCAAGGCTCTGTCCAACCTGGCCTTGAACACCACCAGCGATGGAGCATTCACAACTTCTTGGGCAGCCCATTCCAGTGCCTCACCACCCTCACAGTAAACAACTTCTTCCCTATATCCAATCTAAACTTCCCCTGTTTCTGTTTGAACCCATTACCCCTTGTCCTATCTCTACAGTCCCTCATGAAGAATCCCTCCCCAGCATCCCTGTAGGCCCCCTTCAGATACTGGAAGGCTGCTCTGAGGTCTCCACGCAGCCTTCTCTTCTCCAGGCTGAACAGCCCCAACTTTCTCATCCTATCTTCATATGGGAGGTGCTCCAGTCCCCTGATCATCCTCGTGGCTCTCCTCTGGACTTGTTATCTTTTACTTGTTATCTCTTACATGGAAATCATTGTTAAAAAGTAGTTATTAGTGCCTTAATTTAGGACCCTGCTGAAGGGTATGAGTTACTTCTCTTCGCAATTCCCTGAAGAGTTGCTTCAATGAGCTACCATTTAATATCCACTATGACTGTCTGTCAGTTCGACTGTATCATGACTTTCATCCAAAACAGAGGAATACCAAAGCCTCCCATTCCAGAAGAACAGACATGATCTCCAAATTTAGCACAAGGTATCCATTAGTTCAGCACAGCAAGGTCCTGTGGATTGCTTCTGAAAACCTAGTAGCACCTGTAGTGGGCAAAGCACAATGCCGTGAAGATAAGAGTACTTCCAAGCACAACTTATCATGCTAACTCCAGAGAAGTTGCCATACTGCTGCCTCTTGGTATGGTCATGTTCCTTTGAAAGCTATAATGGAGGCTTATCTTAAGCTGTTTTGAAAAATATTGGTGGAACTTGGTGTCCAGCAACAAAGCTGGCAAAATTTGGTGTTAGAACTGAGCTAGATCAAAAATTCTTCCTTGTGAGGTGCTGGCACCGGTTGCCTAGAGAACCTGTGGATGCCCCATCTCTGGAAGTGCTCAAAGCCAGGTTGGACGGGGCTTGGAGCAACCTGGTCTAATGGGATGTGTCCCTGCCTATGGGAGGGGGATTGGAACTGGTTGATCTTCCAACCCAAACCATGCTATGATTCTGTAATTCTGTGAGTTCCTACAGAGGAAGGATTGGCATGCACTGGCATTACTGGAGCTTTCAGACTTGCTTATCTGCAATTGGTTTGCTGGCAGTGTCTCCATAGAAAGCATAATCAGACTTCAGGTGCAGAGAACTGGGAAGAATTGAGGCTAAAATACTGGGCTTCCTGAATAGTTGATGTCTTATTCAAACACTACCACAATGATATTTTATAGCCCTATCTTTAAAGTAGTTATGTTACTCAATTCTGTTAAAGCACAAGATGTTTCAGTAAAATCGGGGGAGATCCGTTTGAAAAATAGCCTGCAATATGTGCATCATATGCTAGTAAGAGAACTGGTATTTCAGAAAATTCTGTTATGATTTCTTAGCAGCTGTTACACTTTCAGTATCTTGTCTTTTTATATTCTGGGGTGTCCTGGTTTCAGCTGTGTTAATTTTCTTTTTGGTAGCTGGTACAGTGCTTGTTTTGGATTTACTATGAGAATGATGTTGATAGCACAGTGGTGTTTTAGTTGTTCCAAATTAGTGCTTACCCTAAATCAAGGACTTTTCAGTCTCTCATCTTCTGCCAGTGAGGAGGGGAACAAGAAATGGAAGGGAGAACAACCAGGACAGATGACCTGAACTAGCCAAAGGGATATTCCATACTGCAGAGAGTCATGCTCAGTATAGAAAGTGAGGAGAGTTGTCTGGGAGCCGTCAATCACTGCTTGGGTACAGGATAGGTATCGGTCAGCAGGTGGTGAACAATTGTGTTGTGTGTATTGGGTTTGATTCCTCTCTTTTTCCTTTTATATTATTATTATTATTATTAACTTTATTTCAAATATTAAACTGTTCTTACCTTTTATCTTACCCCCACTGGGATGGGGGGGGGGGAGTGAGTGAGTGAGTGCTGCGTGGTACTTAGTACTTACAGGCTGGGGTTAAGCCATGGCATGGGGTTGTGAAATGTTGCATTCTTCCTTTTGGTGATTATCTCTCTTATTTCATTCAGTCTTGCAAGCCATATCTAGATGAAAGTGCATTTGAAACACTGGAGAAAGATTTCCAAGATGTCATCAATCAGCTTAAGGGAGATAAAGCTCTGGAAAAATTCAGAATAGAATTTGAGAAGCTCCATACTGTTCTGAAGAAGTCTCATGAAAATGAAAAGCGTCTCATGGAAGAATGCAGGAACCTGAATGCTGAGCTTGTGGTGAATTCATCTAAAGTAGCTGCGCTCACAAAGATCTCTAAAGATGATCGGGGAACTATATCATCAATGAAGACGGTAACGTTTTGAATAGAATTATAAATGATCTGAAATTGCCAAAGACAAGCATGGTAGTAAGAAAACCATCTACAAGAACACTTTCTTTTATGTAGAGAACTAGCTGGAGGACTGACTATAGAGCTGGCATATCCAGTTCTTTAACCTCTGCTTTGCGATCAGTCTCTTTGTTTCTTCAGCCGGGTGTTTTTTTACAGGTCCCAGTCAAATTCTGTGTTTATTTGCGCTAAACCTCCTTTATCAGCTTTCAGGTACTCACTAATAACTTTTTTTAAACTTTCCCTTTATAAAATAGCACATTTTCAACTTAATATGCAGGTTTTGATTCATTAGTACTTCTGGAGGGCTGCTTGGATGTCAGCTGCTGCCAGAACATTAAAACAATTTTCTTATTTTGCTGAAATATGGATTGTAGACCAGGGAAGTGCCATCAACTCACATAAATAAGTGTTTCACAACTTTTTTTTTTAATAGGGATCCTTTACAGCATTTCAATGTGATTTTACCAATTTAGTCTGATGTGTTCTTTGTTATTGATTTCAACTCTGTCAAATCAGTGTTTCACTCACTAAAAACAATCAACATTTTAGCCTTACAGTGAGGTTTGACTAGCAGAAACATAAAGGTGCCGAATGATCAGAAGGCTGTATTTTGAATGCTTTCCCTTCTGATAGTTTAAAAACTTAGGCTTTAATTTAGCAGTTAGTTGAGAAACCTCAATGCCTTACAGTCAAGTAGTTTGTTCCAGTAAAAGAAATTCAGTGTGACAATCCAGAGTGATCTATGAGCACTACATAAATAGAAGGTCTTTGAAATGAAGTTTCTTGTCCTTATAATTATTAAATACGATGCTGTCATCCTATGGCTGCAGCTTGCAAGCCCATGGTACTGCTCAAGGAGAAGGAGGAACACTGTATAGAAAATCTTACTGTTTTTCACTGCTGCTAAGCAAAATCCAGTAGGAGGGTGTCAGGAACCGCTATGATCCTTATAATTTGCTTTCTGCTATTACATGGCGATAGAATCAAAGAATCTTAGAATAGTTAGGGTTGGAAAGGACCTTAAGATCATCTAATTCCAACCCCCCTGCCATGGGCAGGGACACCTCACACTAAACCATGTCACCCAAGGCTATGTCCAACCTGGCCTTGAACACCACCAGCGATGGAGCATTCACAAGTTCCCTGGGCAATACTCTGAGTCTGAACAGTAGTAATATGTTCCCAAGCTGAGGAGACATTGTCTTAGTAATGTCATAAAACTGAGGAGGGGAAGAGTAGGAAAATAAGAGCCTTTCCAATTTCAGCAGCTGATTTGAAGCTCAGGCAAGATATAATTTCTGGTGGTTTTCTGTGGGCCAAGTAAAGAGCACTGGCACTTTTCAGTTTGGTTATGAGAATTAGTCTTCCCCTTAAATGTTCAGGAATTCTTTGGATGTTATTTAAAATGTTTAAATGTCATGGTTTGGGGGTTTGTTTGGTATACCCTCCATATTTCATGTTATTCTCCTTTCTGAAGGGAAGTTCCATTACAGCTATAGTATTTCACTACAGTTTTACTGATGTTCAAACAATCTGTATTGTGAGTGCCCAAGGCAAGTGATGAGGTAAGTTGAAGTGCTAAAATAGCAAAGGTAATATTCTTCAGTGCTAAATTAAACAAACAATCTGTTCCTCTGTTTCATTATTTATAAAAGCTGGGAGAATCCTGGTGGGGCTGTTCCTGTCAAAATGGAATAATTCCTTCAAATTAAGGCCCTAAATCTTGGTGATATGATGGATCATCAGGGTTACAGCTATACAACTTTCCTCTTCTAGGTCATTGTTTCATGTACAAATACAAGTTGTAGAAGCAAAATTTTTCTCCATGTGAAGCCTGGTTGTAATCAGTAGGGCTGTTTAGGGACAGGGGTTAACTACACAGATCAGTGGCTAGTAGGACCCAGGTCACTAATAATCGATAGCGGTTAACTGCCTGATGGTTGCTCAGTGCTCTGGTTTATAGTTTTAATAAACTGGAGGCAACAGTCTGCTGTTTACAGTCATCAAAGGACCAAAGGGTCAAGCTGAATATGAAGGGAATACAGTTCTCTTTTTTTCATTGATAGGGATACTGATCCACAAGGCTGCATGGGAAGAATGCTAGAATGAAACTTGTAGGAGCTTGTATTGCCCAGCTTGGAATCACCAAGTTTTCAATTTCCAGGGGGATCAATCCAATACACTAAGAAAGCATTTCAGTAATTCTCAGTTTGTGAGCAGTGAAACTGATGTGATCTTTTGGAGTAGTTAATGAAAAAAGATTAAGGCAGTCACATTTCTGAATTCTGCTTCACAATTTCCGGAGTTCAGTCCTTCTCCACAAAACTTTTGGATGATTCTAACTGCAAACATCCAGTGGACTTGTGTCTTTAACTATATACAGATTGCAATGCAAGTTACTTACCTAACCATGTACTGCAATTACGCAGTGATGCTGATAAACTGCATTCTTTCAGTTCCCCTCTCCACTGCGTAATAATGTGAATATTTTTGCAATGGGCTTCCACCATCAAAATTTTCTTCCTCTTTACTTTTGAAATTAAAGAAAGCAATCTGTTGATCTGCTATTCAAGGTAAAAGACACAACCAGGAAACAGCTACGGAGAAGCCCAGTTTTGCTGATGCTAAAGTCTATAGCAAATTCTTATTTACATTTTGCTTATTAATGGGGCCATCATCTGTGCCTGCTGACTTTATTGGTCAAAATTGGTTGTATCAGTACAGATTCAATAAAATCGTTTTTACCCATCAAAAGCAAGATAAAGTTCAAAAAGCAGAGCTTGGGGTGATCTGAAATCACTGCTTATCAATGGCCTCACTGACTTCAGTGATTGCTGTTGTGAACACTCACCAGAATAGAATACTTGCTGAAGCCAGTAAGACCTCTCAGAGGGCATATTGATTTTATTCACCAGTTCTATCCCCTAAAACTCCAATCGTAATGATTTAATTCACCAATTTTAATCACAGTCTAATCAGCCAGCAGGAAGCTTTGATTTAAGTAATCAACTTTAATCTTATTTTCCATTTGCATTTTTCTAGAGAAAGGTTGGTTGCCTTTTATTGGTTGGCAAATCTGAAACATGTTTATTTACAGCTATATTTTATGCTATTCTGCCAGTCAAGATGATACACTGTATCTTCATACTGTTATTTCAGCCTAGTGTGCATTTATTTCAATTTCATAATTGAACATTTTTATGTAAGATAATAATGAATGGAAAATTTAATATTTACCAGATGATACTTAATACTTTCTGTGTGATCATTGCTGCATTCGAATGGAAATTAGAACTCAGAATGTATAAACCAAAAGTTTACTTTAATATTTAAACCTGTTTAAATATGCTTGGTGCAGAAGTGAAAAGCACATCTTTTGAACTACGTTTTGAACTAAGTAATTTACTGAGTAATGAAAATACTGGGTTTAGGTAGTGAATTTAATTGACTATAATCTCCTTCAGAATTTCTGAACAAGTAAAGTCCGCTGCCTAACTCTTTAATAGGTTGGGAAAAAAAAGAGGAGCAAACATGCTTGATCTTTAAGTTCCAGATGGTTTCTCAAATTTGGATATGCAGAACTAGTTGAGTAAATAAAAGGCAAATGTATTCCCCTTCCACTTTGAATAGGCCGCAGATGTTACATTTTGTGTTATCTTTTCAGCGAATTCTAGTAGCCTGTTACTTCTGCTAGTCTAATAGCTTCAATTTTGAATTTAGGCAGTAAACAGCTAAGTACTGCATTTGATTTTAAAGAGTTCAATAAATATATTAACAATATGCCATAGTATAGGTGTCATAATTTTGAGTTTAATGTTAAATGGGGTCCTTTTAGAACTAGATATGTTAATTTAATAAAGAACTGCTGTGAACAATCTGATATAAATGAAATTATTTTATATTCTTCATTGTGGAGGTGTTTTAAATTTTTTTTTTCCTGTTCCATTTTCATATGATGCAAATAGGAGTTGAAAGGCATATTATGGCCTGATGTAATGATGCTTCTGTCTTGCTGTGCTTGGGGAGACCCTAGAGCTAATATAGAGCTGCACAGCCACTCTAGGAGTCTAAATCTGTACACGTCCATCAAGTTCAGGACCCCGCCACTAGCCAGCTGAGAAAAGAGCGTGAGAGAGGACATCGTGCTATGATTTGCAGCTCAGGGACTTCTAGTGTCACAAGTAGTGTCTTCATTATTTACTGAGTCTTTGGGAACTTTTCTTCCAGGCCAGTCACTTTCTGAATTTATGCAATTTTTTTAGCACAGGATTCTAGAACTGATGAGAGGTTGGATTAAAACTGGCAAGGAAGTAAGCCTGCTCTGTTACTCTTAAGGATCTGATTCAAAGGCGAGAGATACAGAGGAAGTTAAAAAAATTGAGTGAACTCTCCTCCCTTATCCTGTTCTATGCTGTTTGTGGGTATCATCCCTGGGCTTGTGAGAGAGGCCCATGAGTCTGTCATTCAAGTAATTCCATGTGCTGAAATTTGGCATAAGAATTGTAGCTTGTCTAAATATATAGTTAAAATAAAAGTACACTAGGTCCTCACAGATGAAAATGAACAAAGGGAGAGAAAAGCCCGGAGTACCATCTTTTTCTTATCCTAATTAAATTGAATGTTCATTGTCATAACTTCTAATAAGATTTGTACAGACAGTAAGTGAGCTATTTAAGTAGATAGTACCTTTGTGGGCACTGAATTCTCAGAAAAGTTTTAGGTACTAGTGGGTCTGACATGACCATAACCTCATGGAGTGAAATTTGATAATGTTCAGATCTAGGTGTTAAAGAAAATGTATTAAAGCTTTTGTGATGTAAATTGACATAGTCTATGTGGCTCAAAATGTTTGCTATGCCCTCATCCAAAATAAAAGGCAACTGGTAAGGAAAACTTTAGTGAATCTAAGCACGAAAAGGCATGAAAATCCATTTTCTTAATTAACTAAAATGCAAGGCAATTAATTTGTTGTTCATTTTCAACACAATTCAATTTTTGTAATTGTTTTCAATTTCATTCCTAGGAGATTGAGAAGGCCTGGAAAATGGTGGATATAGCCTATGAAAAGGAGCAGAGAGCAAAGGAGAAGATTGCTTCACTGCAAGAGGAAATTGCACGCCTAAGTAGTTCAGTGGGGCAAGGATCTGGAGCATCCCTAGGGCAAGACCACAAGTAAGTTTTTTTCAACAAGGGGGAAATCCTAATCTGATTTTCTGTCTTTCTACACTACATTCTATTCTGGTTAGCCATTTACACACTACAAGGACACTGGGAAACAGAAAGTAGAGGTCTTTTCTGCCTTTTACTTTTCTCAGGAGTGCACATTTATTGGTCTACATGTTTATGCAGTAAGCAAGTACAGAATCAGGCTCTGAGCAAGTTCATTCAGTGTTGGATTAATATGAGAGATCAAATAAAAATCAATATTATACACTTTCTCAGTATCTGTCATATTGTTTTATCTGACTAGCATTTCAACATACTCTGTCTTTGAGAATATGGTCCTGTCAAGATTTTTATATGTGATGGCAGCGGGGTCAAGTAGATAAGTCACGGAAGCAGGAGACTTGATTTCTGTTCCCAGCTTTGTTACAAACAGTTATTATTGTTTGTATTCTTGTTTGTATTTTATATTTGCATACTTTCAAGACTATGGATTTTTTTCTACTGAACATCTATGCATAGAGGGACTTAGTGTCAGGTGGAGCCTCTGGCTGCTACAGCATGCAAATAATAATGATCCTCAGGAGCTGCTCAAAAGTTCCTCTAAAAGTTAGTGTCTGTAGTATCAAATCCTCAGACTGTGCTTATGCTGTAAGTTTAAGTCTAAACTCAAAGATGAGATAAATATATTGACTTGTGCACTTTCTGTGGAGATTGCTGATGGTTTGCCTGGCTAGTTCTGGGCTGAAATTCTCACGCTGTGTAAGGTATTTATGTTAAGCATTCAGGATATGTATGGGCCATGCTCATCCCCCCATGCACTGTGTATCCAGGCTGCATAGACAAGGCTTGTGTCTATGAGTAAGGCCTTTAGTGTGCTCAGACATTTCCCTTCCAAGGAACGTGCCAGCACATAAACCACTTGAATGCATGAAAAATCCACTCCTTCACCTTTTGTCCCTGAAATGTTCTGGGCCTGTGTAACAGGTTTCAATGGATCTAAAAGCTTGGTCATTAAGCCTTCCCCTAGTATAACTCTCTCTAAAATCAGTTCTCTGGCTGCTTGTAGCATTTTCCTGCAAGAGTCAGGAGCTGCTTACTGTTTCCAGCTGCTGCCCAGGCTGCTTGAAACCTGCCTACTTAAAATCTCTTCTTAAAAGTTCCTTCTGTATTTCCTGCTAGTTCTGTGCTTAAATACTTTGTCCAGTGACAAAGCCAGGGGACTTGTCTGGCCTCTGGCCAGACTTTGGAGGTTTTCAGCCTTATAAGGCTGAAAGTGCTAGTAGTCTTTTAAAACTATAAGGCTGGTTTTTAAGGTTGAGCTTGAACCCCCACTACCTGGACTTTCTTTCTGACTGAAAATGTGTCCAAACAGGGAGTCTGGTTTATTCTTACATTAGGTACTGTAAGACATAACCGAGTTAGGTGCTCAGTCAAGTAAGCTGCAGAGAGACTGATTACAATAATGTGACATTTTTGGTTCCTGAGTAATTTTGCAATGGGCAGAGAAGAAGGAATTTTGTTCCCTGTTACCTTTTTGGGAAACTGAGGGGTTCTTCATACCCGTAAAGGTGTGATATTGCAAGAAAGAGTGATTTATTGGACTAGGTTAGCTTTTAAGGCTACCTATGTTGATGGTGACTACAACAGTAGACAGTGTATAACTCAATTGACCAGCAGAGTCTTAATCCAAAAGGAGCTTGAAATGAAACAAATTACTTTAAAACTCCTGTTTCTCACAAAAGAGCTTGCTCTGGCTTAGCAGGAAGAACAGAAATGGCCTGTGACACTGCTTGACAATTATTTCCTTGCTTCTAGTATCTGGGATTTGCTAAAATATAAAGAAGAGATAACAAAGGAACGAGACCAACTGTTGTCAGAAGTTGTGGAGTTACGTCAAAGTCTAACTCAAGCCACAGAACAGCAGCAGGCTACAGAGAAGGCAAAAAATGAGGCAGATCAATCTATTATGCAGGTCAGTACTGATCACCAGGTGTTGACTCACGGCTTTATCCTGAACCATTCTCCACACTTGCAATTGATCTCCATTGACTAGTATGCTACTACCTGTTCTTTCACATCTCAGACATTTTCAGGAGTGTTCAGAAAGGAATCTAATGAGAATGATTTTTATGTTTTTTCTCTACTTCTAGGCTGTCTTTTGCAAAGTGTAATGCCATGTACCAGCTGCTCCCATAGCTTCCCAATAGCCTGAATGAAGCCGAGGTTTCTTTGCCTGAATCAGAGTTATCTTTCATACTAGAGATGTTGGTTTTTTTTCTGCATTGTAAATCCTTATGCTTCCAAAGAACCATTTAGAATGTAGACCTGGAACAGAGATCCTAGGTTCCTTGCTGTTGGCAGTGGTTGCCATCTGGTGCATACCATAATTTTAAAGAATGTATCAAATTCTGACTTCAAAGCTAATTAAGCTTTGAATTAATAAACCCTCCCCTACTTTTTTCACGGGAAGCTTTCTAGAACTTCACCTTTTTAGTAGTTAGAGACCTTCTTTCTTCTTCACACTGATTCTTGCCTACTGTTTTTCAGCCTGAATAATTTTTCACGTCACCACTATCTGTGGGAGCAGTCATATTACAGAATCATAGAATCATAGAATGGTTTGGGTTGGAAAGGACCTTAAATTCCATCATAGGGTCATCTAATTCCAACATTGCTGCCGTGCGCAGGGACATCTCCCACTAAACCAAGTCACCCAAGCCCTGCCCAACCTGGCCTTGAACACAGCCAGGGATGGAGCATTCACTACTTCCTTGGGCAACCCATTCCAGTGCCTCACCACCCTCGCAGTAAAGAACTTCTTCTTTAGATCTAACCTAAACTTCCCATTTAAGTTTGAACCCATTACCCGCTGTCCTGTTGCTACAGTCCCTAGTGAAGAGTCCCTCCCCAGCATCCTTGTAGGCCCCCTTCAGATGCTGGAAGGCTGCTATGAGGTCTCCATATTCCATCTCAGCTTTACTTTTTCGTTTCCTTTCCAAGTTAGGTTTTCTGTTTTGCTGACCGTCTGAGCAGACAGTTCTACTTTAACTGATCAATCTCTATGGCTTCCTTTAAATGCATATAGCAGCTAGAGATGCAGAAGACTGAGCATCAATAGGATGACCACTGAGTGGAAAGAAAGTAGAAAAGGATGGCAGATGGGATGCAGAACTCTGATTGATACACAAAATAAAAAAAACAAAATAATGAGCAATAAAAGAATTTACAGCAGAATATAGATAGGGACTGGAGCAAGACAACAGGAAAAAAGAAAAGCGGAAAAGAACACTTAAAGAACAGAGTAGAGATAGAAGCAGCATTTAATTTACAGGTTTTTATTAATCACATATAGGAAAGTAATGATCAATCTAGGTTTTATGTGCAGCATCTGTTTCTAAAGCAGATGGCTGGGAGTGTATTACAAGACAGCATAAATCTTTGCCTTTTCTGACAGAATTGTAGGCATGGGAGAAAAGAGAGAGAATTGAAACTCCCATCAAAATTTACAGAATCTTGCCAGCTTTAATCTTCTGATATTCACTTTATCAGCCCTTAAATTTACAGGATTATTGCAGTATTTATAACTACCCCTATTCTCCCAGTTCTGGAGAAATTATTCTCCACTTCAGACTGCTTAAATGACAATGTCTTTCTAAAGATCCTTTCAAAGACCCTGTCTGTTCTGGCAACTTTTCATCTGTGGGCTCAGAAAGAGAGGAAACTTTAAGCAATGAACATCTTACAATTGCTGGTCCCTGGCTGAACTGAAAATTTCCATGTAGATCAACCCCCTGTGTCTCCTCTCTGCTGATTCTGCTCCATCACATTTTTGGGGAGGGAGAGAGCAAAAGTCACAAGACAGTCTATTAAATATGAAAGGAAGCTCCTTTTTCAAAGTTCTCAGAGAGGGACTTTAAGAACAGAAGATGGAGAGCAGTTGTGAAAATGAACACTGGTCTGACATTTCTCTTTCCTTTAATATCAGTATAATAAGTGTTTCTGCTGGTGAGACAGAAAAATAAAAATCCTTACAGTACAATATGAAGCCCTAATAAGTTTTAATGCTGCCTTCAGAAAGTACCACTTTACAAGTAACTTGTAACCGAAAATACATTTGTGCCTCTCCATGTCCAGAGGAATGCTTTTTTGACTGAATTGTGTCAGACCCTTCCGTGTGGATGAACTGACTGATGCTTAAGAAATTCTTGTCATCAGGGAATAGGTTCCCTCATGCAGGGTATTTTGTTCAACCCCTAGAGAACATATTTTCTTCTGAGAAGATCTGGCATAGTAGTAGTGGGTACAGTAATATAGAAGCTGTTGTTTTCAAAATTAAGTACAGTAAAAGGAGAGGTGAGAGGCCTTGTTTTCCCGAATAAAAGGCAGCAGAACTTAAAACCTTTGTCTTGTCTATTGTTACAGCTTCAGCAAGACATCCAGGTGCAACGGAATGAGGTAACACGAGAGGCTCAAAAGAAGGAAAGATTAGAGAAGGAGCTGAAAAATCTTCTAGCTGAAATGGATGATAAGCAAACTGAGATAAAGAATTTACAGCAAGATGTACAGAGGAATAAAGAGGAACAACTGAAAATGGAACAGAACCTAAAAGAGCAGAAGGTAGAGTACATGTTACACTGTATGTGTCAGGTCTAAGCTGCTAAAATAAGAAGAAAATGGAATTTCTTGAAGGGAGAGGGAGGGATTTTAATTTAAGTCAATAAATTTTAACAAATAATTATTTTGATAGAAATATTAATTTACTAATAAATAAATATGTAAAGCTTGCTGACAGATTTCAGACAGATTTACTCACAGAAATCACTGGTGGATCACAATGATATTGTTAGAGACCATCTTGGAAGGATCACATCAAATGGCGTGGATGATCTAATGATAGTAACAGGAGACTGCCAGGTTGAATTTCTGATGTGTATTGCCAATTTTGCCACTGATTGACTGTCGTGGCATTAGTGAAAAAGTAATTTTACCTCCAACCCCTTCTTTCTTCTCTGTCACAATAATTTTTATCTACCTCTCAAGCTTGTGGAAGAGTTTCTGTGAAAGGGCAGAGAGCTGTCTTCGTAAACCTTTTTGATTGATTTTCTCCATTCTGTTTCTAAAAACTTTATCTGGAAATGTCCTAACATAGTGTTCTTCAAGTGTTTGAATTTCAAGGTTTTCACTCCATTTCCCCTGACTTTAAGAAACTCTAAGAGAAGCAATTTCAGTAAATGGCAGGAGAGATCTCATCACTGTAAACCAGTCCTACCTCAAGGGAAACTTCTTTGGGAGTTGTGTGTATCTTGTAAATTTATTACTTTTATAGCTTTTTTCCCCTTCAGGTACCTGAATTTGTGAAGGTAGGTGTCTGTGACAATTTTTTGTCAACAAAGAATCCTAGTAAAATACTTCACATAAAGAGGTTCAGAGAGGACTTGATTTTTTCTCTGAATATCACTCATTTGATGCAGCTTTTGAGGGCAGCTCCATGATCTGCCAGGAAATCACATTTTTAAAAATAGGATACCTACATTTCATGGTTCTGTTCCATTCTTCCTCTTCTTTATAGTCCTTTTCAACCTTTCTAACTGCAGATTTTAGGGGCATTCAATTGTCCAAACTATCCTGGAAACCAATAATTCACATAAAGTGCTGTGCCTAGGCTAATTAATCAGGCTTTGCGCTGTCTTTGTTATCTGTGCTGGCATGGAGGTGTCTGCGGATGCCCTGCATTGTCTGTTGCAAAAAGTCTGTCCAAACCACAGGCTATCCGACTGTGAATGAGCTAGAGTAGAGATCTGTGAGAGAAGGTGACTCAGCTCTTGCAATGTCATTGGGTTACTGTTTCTCAACTGAATGCTAGTTGGCTTGCTTGCATGACAGTGAAGGTGGTTTGATACAGCTACCATGGGCTTCATCCCACCCATGGACAAGCCTCAATAAAAAGTCACCTGAAACATGGTGTTATCCTAACATTTGCAACGCAAGAAACAGAATTCCTTGTTTTTGATAAGAAGCAACTTCTGTATGAGTTCAGAAGAGGGAGACTTCACGTCTTTGAATGTTTATAAGGGCATAGTATATATTGACTTCACGAGTTTATCACACATTAATGCTTGAAGTGAAAAATATGATGCTTTTTCCTTTCCTCACTTACAGAGTAATATCTGTTAGGGGAAGTCCCATAAAGCAAAGACAAGACTGGCAGCTCCAGTACTGAAGTATATGTTCTCCACATAGACCATGAAACTGCTGTTGCAGGCTTTTGACTGATGACAAATTAGAGAAGAAAATGGCTGTGTCCTGGTCTCAGCAAACCATGTACCCAGAGAAATGTAATCAGCATATTAATGTAGAATTTGCTTGCTAAGAAACAGAGCTTCCCTGCCTTCTGCTGATTGAAGTAATTTGAATTTCATCCTCGTTTTCAGCAATTATGTGTAGCACGTTGTGTTACGTGATGCTTGCCAAATGCCTAACAAGAAGTAAAATATTTATCTACCACCTGCAAGAAAGACCTGTTAAATGTTTTCCATTTTTTTCCCTCCCAGAAACAAGATTTTGAAATGACACTGGCTGTGTTATTTATTAGAAATTGTCATTTCCTGTAGTCAATATGAGCACGTATCATATTTCACATTAGTAATTTCATCAGCAATGAAGAGTGGTTTTTAAGCGGCCAACAATCTGTAGCAGGCTTTATCTCCTGGGAAGATAGTTCTGTCTTCATGTATATGTATATACATGTATATATACGTATATACATGTTCTGTCTTCATGTATATGTAGATATTATAATGAGATTAAAAAGAATTACTAGGATTGTTCTTTAACAGCTCTTGAATGAAAAAGCTGGTAAGGAACTTGAGCAACTACAGATGAGAAATAGTAAGCTCATAGAAGAGACTAAGCAGCAAAATGTGATGTTTGAAGAGGTGATGAAGAACATGCAGCAGAAGACAGCAGAGCTAAAAGTAAGTACCAGAAGGTGCATGCATGCTATCAGCTGTGTTGCTCTGATGGCAATCTTACTGCTTGGAACAGGGGTGACCTCAGTTCTTGTACTGGTAGCTCCCTATGGGTAGTTTCGGAGAAAATCTCAGCTAAGGAGTTTCTAGGAATAGATCTGGCTGTCGCTGGATGCCGTTCTTTCGGTGGCAGTATCATGCCTCCAACCCTGTCACCTGACAGTGGAGCACCTGTTGTGCTGGAGGAGCTGTGTTTTGTAAAACACATAAACCAAGCTGCTCAGTACATTGTGTTCATAAAGGATGCATGGTACTTTGAACAAGCACGATGGTTAGTTTGATTGTGGGATCTACAGATAAAAGCAATGACTTTCTTGCTGACAGTGATTAACATAATCTGAATGTTGCCAAAAACCTTGACAAATCTTATTAAATCGTAATGACAATTTCCTGGATAGCTTCCATTGAAGGGAGTTGCTTCCAGCACCGAAATTCCCCCTTCCCCAGTATCAGTTCGGAAAATGAAATATATGTAACTAAGATGGTGTTTACTTGCTGATATAAATTGTTTTCTGGCATGACTTTACATTGTTTAACAGTTGTTTTGTACTACTCAGAAGCAGGTGAGTTTCAGCTGGGGAAGGATTAAATGATTCCTGCATATGCTTTTTAGGGTACTTTGATTACCCTTTGAGAAAGGGTTATGTGTAAGTGTTAGATGTTATTACTCAGTCTACTGTATCTTCCATTTTGTATCATCATTGGGATTAAAACACTAAACATTCAGGTAGAGAATAATTATTAAGGTTTAGTCAATTCACCTAAATAAAAAGGGAGCTGTTAGTCAAAATGATGAAAACTAAAAAACTAACCACTGACAGATTAAAACACAGATGATTCTGATCCTGGATGGACTGTATGGTAGGAGCTTGTTTTCTGTTGTACTTTGTTAGGCAGACGGGAGGATATTTTTTTTTTACCGATTTGAAAGCCAAATTGCTGTCTTTTCCAGGTTATCTGATTATATCATTCCTTCTAGCAATACCATCATTGTTTAAAACTTCACAAGCAATGTGTTCTATTGTGACTTAACATTTGAGGCTCTAGAGTGTCAAAAGGAAGATTTTGATTCTATGATCTTATCCTAACTTCAAGAAAAGTTGATAGAACTTGTAGAATCATGCAGATGGAATTCTGGCAACAAAACAAGGTAGAACTTACTGAGTAGTTACTAATTAAGCCAACTGCTAAAACTTCTACAAGCCCCAGTCATGATCTGAGATGCCCTTCTATAGGTGTTGTGCTTGCAGTTACATCCTGCAGCATGCTGAGTGCCTCCACTGTGGTGTTCACTGAACTGTGAAAGCACTCGTATGTGTGTTCAAGGTTACTGTTAGTAAGAATTGAGGACATTCACACTCTCCCAGAGGATGCTCACACAGTAAGATTGATCATCTCACAGGATCAGTAGCTGAGGCTATAAGTGGAACACTGTAGCCTGTGATGGCTGTAAAACCTAACAGTGGCACTGAATTGTATGAGGAAGTTATATTTACTGCTTAAAAGGAAATATCAGGTCGGGCAGGGAAGAGATTCAGAGCAGCCCTGCGCAGAAGGACTTGGGGGTGTTGGTCAATGAAAAAATGAGCATGAGCCAGCAGTGTGCACTTGCAGCCCAGAAAGCCAACCATATTCTGGGCTGTATCAAAAGGAGAGTGACCAGCAGGTCGAGGGAGGTGATCCTGCCCCTCTGTTCTGCTCTCATGAGACCTCACTTGGAGTATTGTGTGCAGTTCTGGTGTCCTCAACATAAAAAGGACATGGAACTGTTGGAAGAAGTGCAGAGGAGGGCCACGAGGATGATGAGGGGACTGGAGCACCTCCCATATGAAGATAGGATGAGAAAGTTGGGGCTGTTCAGCCTGGAGAAGAGAAGGCTGCATGGAGACCTCAGAGCAGCCTTCCAGTATCTGAAGAGGGCCTATAGGGATGCTGGGGAGGGACTCTTCATGAGGGACTGTAGTGATAGGACAAGGGGTAATGGGTTCAAACTTAAACAGGGGAAGTTTAGATTGGATATAGGGAAGAAGTTGTTTACTGTGAGGGTGGTGAGGCATTGGAATGGGTTGGCCAGGGAAGCTGTGAATGCTCCATCGCTGGTGGTGTTCAAGGCCAGGTTGGACAGAGCCTTGGGTGGCATGGTTTAGTGTGAGGTGTCCCTGCCCATGGCAGGGGGGTTGGAACTAGATGATCTTAAGGTCCTTTCCAACCCTAACTATTCTATGATTCTATGATTCTATCTTTAGCTCTAAAGCATAAGATTTGATTATAATTTTCCTTGCCCTAGCTGGCTTTGCTATAAATTATTTTTAATATTGTTAAACTAGCTAATTACCTTCTCTCAGGTGACCCATGGCTCTTATACCTTTGCTTCCTGAATTTAAAGGAATACGTATATGCCAAGTACAGAGGCGTTTTCTTTCTGTAGATGCATTCTCTCCCCTTTCTTTATTGCTGCTCTGTAGGCCAGAGATGAGGAAGTGGCTCAGATGCGCCTTGAAATTTCAAAGCTGAACAAAACAAGAGAGATTCTCCAGAACAAGCTGCGTGCTGCAGAGGAACAGAAAATTGATGCAGCACATGAGAGAAACACCCTAAAAAATCAAATATCTGGACTGGAGAAAGGTATATATCTAACTGATGGGTGGATATGTCTTGTGATTTGTAATTTATTTATTTGGGATATGTTGTCCCTGTTAGGATCATGCTGTTTTAGTGTCTGATATGAGACTGTATAAATAACATTTGGAATGTATAGCAGCATTTTAAGAACATTGTAGACTTATGGAATTTTCATAATGTAGCATATGTAGGGTGAACATATAACAGACATAACTGAACTTTGTGGTGTGCCAGTTGGTGCCATGTCATCCCCAATGCACTTTCATTGCTCCTGAGCTGACCTATGAGAGAAGCAATCTTAGAACTTACTGAAAGCAGGTATTGTTAGGACGTGCTTTTTTCCCTGCTTTGATTCTGCTGAATAGTTACAGCCTGGAAGTGAATTTGTGCAAACAAGCTGATGAGCTTAATTCTGGTATGTTCAGGACTTCAGCTGGCCAGTGTGGATGCTACAGCTATCTAAGTATTGACTTTGACTTGCAGGCAGATCTGGAAAGCTTTAAGAAGCAACTTTAAACATTTTTGCCAAATGGACATTTTTGAAGAAAATGCTTTGGGTCTAATAAAATATTTTGTTGAACTTTTAAAACCAACTTTCTTGTATTTTTTTAGCATCTAACCCCACCTCTTTTTAAACATTAAAGCCCAAATACATTTCCAAATCAAATATGCTTTGAAATACAGACACATTTAAAAAGTGATTTGTCAGAAAAAAAAACCAACCCAGTTGTGTGAATTCCCCCCCCCCCCCCGAAGTTATATTATGAAGTTTGCAAAATATTAGATTTGTTGAGACTTTTTGGGGTGGAAAAAAACCCTTTGCTATAAATTTCATCTTGTTCGAGCTGATACATGCGGGCATAAATGCCTCTCCCTGCTCTTGTTTGTTTCTAGCTTATGTTCTGAGGAGACTGCATGTATGAGATACGAATCCTCACTGTGTAACTGTATTTATGGAAATTTATGCCTGTTTTTTATGCATCTGTGTGAGGGTGGAAGAGCTTTCCCACAGGTGGTGTGCTAGTACTGCTTAAGGTCATGCGCTGTGCTGGAAAGCAGAGAAGAACTTAGGAAATTTGAATATGTACTGGAATGCCTGAGAATGGCTACTAGTAACGTATTTGACACATCACTCCAATGTACTGCATTTCCTGAGTTGCAGTGTTAGTGTAGCAGGTTTTAATTAATTTTAAAATGTGTGAAAACATGTCTCCAGTTTTTAGCATCTTTTTAATAGTATATGTCCAGTGTTAATCTTGACCCATAGCAGGTAGTTTTAACTCCACTGAAGCCAGTAGAATTTCACTGCCTCAAAGGAGAACTGGATTTCACCTAGAGGGATTTGGATAATCCTGAAAGTCCCTGTTTTTGAAAGTGCCTCAATTTTTGAATGCTCAGGTTGAATCTTCTTAAAAGGCTCTGATTTTCTGTGTGCTCCATGATTTATAAATATACACTTCTTTTTGGTATATTGGTTTGAAAACCTAAATATAGTAAGTCCTCATACCATTAATTACTGTGCCTGAGTTCTTTTAAGTACCCAAATAAGTATCAACATCATTAGCTGAAGCCTGAGGTTGTAAAATCTGGTCACAGCTAGTGGAACTGCTCATGTAAGGTTAAAGCTTTTTAAGAAGTCCACTAAGTTGTTTCTTTATTTTTAACAGCTGTACAGATTGAACCTAGGATTTAGTCTCTTTTCTTCTTTTTTTCTAGAGTTGGAGACTGCCAAAAAGCAGGTGGATATTGACAAGAAAGCTATAGAGGAGCTTGTGAGGGAAAGAGATATGCTAAGCAAGGTGAGCTTGCATTGGTAATACTGATAAGCAAATCCCAGCATTGAAAATGAAATACCTCTAGTTGAAACACAGCAACTCATAAATATTGTAGAATAAACAATGTTAAGTAAAACATTCAGATTTTCTTAAGCAGATGTTCCCACTGCTTCTTTCCTATGCACTGAAATAGCATACCCATAAACACACAAAAGATTTCTAAGTTCTAACATACAAACTAACAGTTAAAAAATGCTACATATGTTCAGCTTTATTGCAAACCCATTATTTAATATCCAGAGCTCATTACATCTGTGCTTTTATGCTCTGGAGCATAAAAAGTTTAATATTAATCTAGGTAAACTAAGTCTTTCCTAGTAAAAGAACAAACCAAAATGTTGATGCACCATGTAGCAGCTTGGCAGGCTATGTTAATACCAATCCTTGCTTTTAGGTCCATTTCTCATGCTGATCATTTTCCATCAGCCCAAGATCTTGAACTGTAGGGTAGCATCTCATGTTTATGGGCATTCATGAAGTGTAATCTAGTAAATTCAGTGCTAAAAGATGATTTCTGAGGTGCTTTACTTCGTATAGATTCACTGTCGTGAGTCTCAACTGTAGCAGAGGTTCAGATTTGTCAAGTAACAAAAACCTGTTTGTATAGGGAAAGTAAATTTAAAGTGGAACCAGAATGCTGATTTTATAAATATAATATCTCAGTATTCTCTGTTTAATCCTTATGCATAATTTTAAACCAAGCTTCGTTAATTTCCAATTTGAACTTGCTATTTAGGACATGAGAAGGAAGGGTATTTGCCTTTATTATTTATTTTTCCAGCTGTTGACATGCTTTACAATCTAAATGCCTCAAAGCTGGTAAGGTTTTTCCAGTCATTAGTTATGTCTATTTGTAAACCATCCTATCCTTTTTTTGTTGTATGCAGACGCTAGTGTTTTAACTTCAAATCAGAAAAAGCACTATTTAGCAGCTCTGTTAGATATGGATATTTTTTAAAATCAGATTTGAGGCTCAAGTATTTCAACTGAACAGATTAGCTAAGGGGTAATGACATTGCAAAGTCCGTAATCATATGGCAGTATTTTTGCCATAGTGGTGGCAGTGTTGCCTTTTCAGCTCAAGAGTCATTATTTTGTGCTCCCTGTAGAACTTGGTCAAGGCCACCAGTGACACTCAGAAGCAGATAAATCTGGTGAAGCTCCATGAACAGTCAAAGAGGAACTTGGAAACTGAAATCCAAAATTATAAGATTGAAGCTCAGAAACAAAGGAAGATTATTTACCAATTGGAGAAGGAGAGAGATTCTTTCATCAGTGAAACCAATGAGCTCAAACAGAAGGTATGAACAGATTTTTGTGCAAGTGGTTCTTTCCTGTCTTACTCTCAAAACTGTAAAGATGCTATATTCATTTCCTAGCATGCCAGTGGGAGGAAGCTTAGATCAGTGGTCTTCACATTGTTTACAAAGATTTCTTCTTGTCAGTGCATATTGCTTGCTGCTGTTTCAATCTTCCTGGGGGAGCAACATCAAGGGGTGTGTATTCTAAGAGAGGCTTGGAGTTACAACAATGTCTTTCTCTTATTCAGTGATCATTTGGGAAATTAAAGTAGAACTGGAGTTCAAAGCAGGGCCTCTGACTTCTTATAACCAAATCCTGCAGTTGAAACTCTCCTATGCAGTTGGAAATTATTCTTTGATTGTTCTGTCTTATCTGCAAAGGACCTTATCTTGCATACTGTTGAGGCCAGTGAGAGATGACCGTGCTTGGCACCTTTGTAAGACACTTAGCATTCTGAGGCATTACTCCCATTATGTGAAAACTTCTGAACATGTTCAGGCTACTCTGCAAACCAGAAGTCTTACAGAAACAGCTGCAGAGAAACACTGCATAAAATTTATCTTGCCTTCCATGCATTATTATGTACAACTTTATTCCTGATGGTATACTTGGGAACATGGTTGTAACATGTTCCATTAATTGCTGAAGATCACATTGGAGGGCCCTCCAAGGAAGCATACTGATTTACTGGGATTAGCTTTCAAGCTGTTTCAACTCACAACTTATTTGCTATCTCTTCAAGTTAAAACGATCCTTTCTAACATGTGACCCGCGGCTTTAAATCATTTGTTGAATGGTGTATACTCCCTTGTCTGGATTACCTTTTGTCATTTCCTCGGAATAATATTCCATGAAAATGAGATTTGTCTTTGTGGCAAAGTCATATTTGCATCTTTCCCTTATAGTGCATTTCTAACAGTATAGATATGAGTTAAGAACTTTGTAAAATAGGGCGAGGGAGTAATTCATAACACTCAGACCTACAAGGCTCTTGCTTTCAATTCTGATTAAGGTTGCTTGCAGTATTTTGAGGGTGAAAATGACAAATGTTTGCTTGCTTACTTTTTCTTTTTTTTTCCCTACCACTTTGGGTGCAAATTTGCTGTCACTTATTATAAGGCAGATTCTCAGTAAATGAATTATGGCACTTGTGCTGTTTGTATAATGATGCTTGCATTGTGATTGCAAATTTCTGAAGGACTTGCATGCTTCTGTGGTTCACTGAAGGGGCAATTCCTGACTCAGCTTGCAGGTGAAGAGCAGCAGGAGCAGTTCTGAGCATGAAAGTATGTGAGAAAATAGTCTTTTCCCTGCAGTGGTTCCCTACATGAAATTATTGTTTGGAAGGATAAGACAGGACAGGAGGACATAGGATCAGGATTATTATATCCACTAGGTAGTATTTAGGTTCACTGTTTGACCTAAGCGGGCTTGAGAAACTGGGGCAAAACTGCAGGAGCGGTTTCACAAATGGTGGGGAATGAGCTTCTGATGGGCAGTAATCATATGACCGGTAAAGGGTCTTCTGTCACCTTTTACTGTCAAGCCGGCTCTGAAGAAGATCACTGCATACCTTCTGAATTGTGTAAGGGCTGGTAAAGAGCCAAACTGGTCTAAGTCCAAAGACATCGTGGAGCTCCTGCAAGGCAGACAGACCCTTGCTGGCTCTGAAAGCTGTCTGGTTATTTACGCCAGGACAGAATCTATAGAGCTGCAGAATTCCTCTTTTAAAATTATCATTTACTAATTAGTAACTGATGAACAGAGTCAGCAAAGTTATATCACAACAGCAAAATAGTTTAGGTGCTGTAAATTCATGCTGGATTTGCTCTTCTAATTATTGGCCTGGCTGACCACTCATTTGTATCATTTTTAAGCCAGAGTCACTTGTTGAACAGCCTTACTTTGAGATTAGCCAGCACAAAATCTGGCTCTTTGCTGTTTGCTCTGTAGCCTGTATTACTGAGCTACAAGTGTTAGTAGATGATTTCTTTTTTTTTAATTAAAATTCTTAGCGTATGAAATCTCAGTTTCCCTGTGGAAGGTTTAGGCTGCTGAAAAGGAAGCAGTGAAGTACAGCCTTCAGTTTCACCTGAAGTGTTCCCTAAATTGCACCTTATGAGAGGTCACAAAACTAGCCCTAATATGTTGGTCTTTTCAAGGAAAAAAAAAGCCATTTACAAAGTTCAGTTTTACAGTTTAACAACACAGCCAGGAAAATTAGGAAAAAAAACAACCCCCAAAACCAACAACCAACCAACCAACCCCATATTTCTTTTTTTAAATTCACATAATCTTTGGAAAACCTAATGCTCAACAGCCACATTATTAAGACCATGGCAGCTCTTCTAGGAGTGGTTAAACAAAGGTAAGAAAATAAGGATGGTGCCTTTACTGAGATCTTGAGTAGGTTCATGAAACTAAATCGTAACCAGCAGTAGATGCTAGTTAAGTGTACAGATGAAATACTGTGTGGTACAGAAGAAAACTATGAATATCTGATGCTTTCTGCTTAGCTTTGGCCCCTTGTTGCGGAATCTGAGAGGTGTAGTGTGAGGATACTCAGCTTCCTGCAGGGCTCTGTTGGGAAACAATGCATGTATATTTTCTGTATTTATAAGGGAGAATTATTTGGGTTTAATCATTCCAGAAAAAGCAGTGTCAGCATCCAGCCTGTGAGCACGACTCAGAAAACTTAGTCCGCAACCCTATTGCACTTATATTGTATCAAAACCAAGTAAAAGACTTACAAATGCAGTGACCTACTTTCAAATGTTGCTCCAGCCTATGATCACCATAGCGCAGATAGAATACATGCCTCATTGATTTCTTCTCCCTGCTATTACTATTGGCAGGTTGTTTTAGCAGAAAAGGAAAAGGCAGGAGTAAGTTATAAACTGGGGCTGTGTTTTTGTATTGCACTGTAAGCAGTTCCATGGATCCTCTGCAGTCAGCTACAAATGTGCTGGAATTGTACTCCTGCCGCTGTAATAAAATTTTCTATATTTAGCTATCCCCTATCTTCAAAGTTGGTTGGAGGTACCTGGTGGAATGATTAATTAATTAAGCTCATCCCCCATAGTTACACCTCACAAGGGTTTACTGCTAAGTAAGGGACAACACTGTCAGCCACAAACTTTGCCGTTATTGATTATTTGATGTCTTTTTATTTTTTTATTCTTCTGCTTTGACATATGAACATAAACCTTACCTCAAACTGCTGCTATCAGAGAGTCAGGAAAGCTGAGTATGAAATGTAGTTGTAAATAGGACTTCTCCCCTGGATTTTGTCTGTGATTCCTCAGCTTTTTTTTTTAATGCTTCATCTTTTTC
Organism: Myiopsitta monachus; assembly: GCA_017639245.1. NCBI lineage: Eukaryota > Metazoa > Chordata > Aves > Psittaciformes > Psittacidae > Myiopsitta > Myiopsitta monachus. The sequence goes on from CM029926.1 coordinate 36,616,270, forward strand.
CCAGCTTGAAGGGTGTCATTGTGTTCTCCCCTGGGCAGTGAACCTGAAAAATTATGTTCTTGATGGGTGTACTCCTTAGTTTTCTTCTTATTTCCTTTACTTTTCTTTCTTTGTAATGCTGGATGCTGTTTGAATACTGCTTTTTTGAGCTCCTCAACTTTCCACTTTGTACAGCAGGAGGAAGGTTCTTATGTTAAAAAAAAAACAATTAGGAAGCCCATCATAACAGTTAGCAACTGTTTGCATTTTTGATCCTTTAATATAGTAATCCTTATGAATTGTTGTGTAACTATTGATAAAGGTGTTTATAAAATTTTGTATTTTGCTTATTGATACTGCATGTGATCATCTTCTTTCTACAGTCTACAGTACTCCATTCTCTTTAGGTAACCTTAACAATATTATTTCTAACCCTTCATAGAAGCAACAAGTGGTGATTACCTCCTTATTTAGATCAAGTGTAAGTTACCTTAACTGAATTTCTTATTTTAATCATATATCAAGCTGTTTGTGTTCACTTTAATGTGTTCATTAAAAAAAAGTTGGGTTGTTAAAATATAGGAGTACATGCAAGTCTTCTTGGGAAAACCTGTGTGGTTTTATTCATCTTATCATACAGCTGACATGCAAACCAACATACAAAGTCTAGCTTTGCTCTGTACATAACCTAACACTATTCTTGATGAAAGCTGTTTACATTGATTTTATTGAACCTGCTCAGTGGCAATATTTCAGTAGCTTGTTTTTAAATTACATGTTTTAAATTACATGTTTTAAATTACATGTGTGCGTATCTTTAAGTTTTAGTCTTGGACAAAACCTAGGTGTCAGATTAAAACAGAATGTTGTCCCACGTAAGCAATCCAGGAAGGTTAAACTTGTACGTGGACTGAAGTGGTTTTTGGCTGTAGCTAAAACTTCTTATAACAGGGATCTGAACTTGTCATCTTAGAAGAAAATCATAAACTCTTCCTCATCCTTATAACCTTGTGATGACAATTTAATTGTGTTCACTTCTTTCTGCTCCAGGTCCTCCAGAACCTGAAAGATATTGAAATACGGGAAGTGCAGATCTGTGACTATGAGAAGAAATTAGAAGAGTCTACAATTAAACTTAAACAGGAACAAAGCCAGTGTGAAGCTGTGAGAACAGAGAGGAACCTGTACAGTAAAAACCTGGTTGAAGCTAAGGTAGAATAGTACATTTTTCCTTGTGTTTTTCTGCTGTTTCTCTGCTCTTGTTATTTCTTTCCTGATCTAATTTTAATTTGATAAAAGGAAAGCTCACTAGGTCAATGACAGAAGTGGTTTCTTCATTCCCGTGTGTTTTGGGGAATTGATGTTTTAGGTCCCTGACATGTTATCTGAACTCTTTGTATTTGGAGTGGAAATAGAAATCCACAGTCATCATATGGCAATTTCCCTGCTTCAACCCATGCATAAAATCACAGTACACTGGAGCTATGGAATTACAAAACCCTACCAGAGAAGAAACTTTTTTCTTTTCATTCTAGCTCCGCTCTGTTTATTCCTTTAGGAGTTGTCTGCATTTATGGGAAATAGGGTATAAGGGGAGTAAGATTGCCTCCTTAGCCCTGAATGTGTATGCACATTACTGTGAATCATGATTAGAAAGCAGAGGGAAAACTTTCCCAGCTGAAGTGATATTTTCTGACACAACGCTTCCACCTCACTTGTTCCTTTCAGGGAGTGTAATTTTCCTCAGCTAATGATGCTCTCTCCATTCATGTCTCTTCCTTGGGGATCTCACTAACAATACTAGAGGAAAAGAACAGATCATTGTCTGTTATTCTGATGTAGCAATCTAAAATACTACACAAATCCTATTGTAATAATCAGAGATTGGGACCTTGGACAACTGTGGGTTATTTCAGAATAAGGATTTACAACATAGACATATGCAGTAGATTACAAAATGCGTGCTCTGCTTTGAATAGGTAGGTGTTTTGCTTGAGAAGCAGATGGGAATGAACTCTCCAAGTTCTTATCCAACTGTGTGCTGAGGAATGAACCATTTTGCCATTTATGTGAGATGCTTTTCTTGACCTTTGTCTGCCTCTCATCACTGGATATGGTGTTGGGATTCTTACTGCTTACACACAATCTCTCAGGAGAAATAAGGGTGAAAAATTGCAATACTGATTTTTATTATTTTTTATTTTCTTTTTAAACATGCAACATAAATTTGCTTACTTATAAAGAACTGGCATCTATGTGCTCAGTTACAAAATGAAGCAATGAACTAAGCCTTTTGGGGTTTTGAATATTATATGGTGATATCACGAATGCTGCTCATGGTTCCAGTTGTTAGAGGCTGGTCTGCAGGCTTCAATAGCTTACTTGGCTTACCATAAAACTTCTTTAGCAAGTCCTGTGTATGAAGACAGATGATCCTAAAAGGTCCTTTGGCCAAGGCAGCATCATGTATAGCAGTAAAGAAATAGCCATTCATTGTTCAGTAACAGATCAGCCACCCATGAAAGGAAAAGAATAAAAAAAGAGGGTTGTGTTAAAAATTACAGCAAATTCTTTTTCCTTTTGGGAAGTAAAAGAAATATGCAAGCTTGTTTAGATAAAACGAGGCATAAGAATTTTTGGATTGCTTGATGTGAAAATATCTCCTGTTACCCACATTGCTAGTGATCTCCAGAGTACCATAATGTTCAGCTCAGTAAAATCTCTTGGAAGAAGACATTCTGGCAGGCAGTTAATATGAGATAAATATCTGATGCTTTTATCCTTGGGATTTCTTTTAGTGTTAGGAGCTCCTTTGTTTAAGCAAGTTTATTAGGAGACCTGTTTGCAAAAATCGTGTGTTCTTGCTGTTCTTCATTAAATACAGAATTAGAGAGGTATTTGTGTGTATGTCTGGGCACCATGTTTTAAATATCTCATCTTTTACAATACTGAAGAGATTTATAAGCTATTTAGCAATGACAACTTTTAATATGACTTTTGCATTCACAGGAGTGACTGGACATGCAAACAGGTAGGCCTAATGATATTACTACCTTTATTTCTCTTTCATTTAATTTCCCAAATTAACGTGGAATCCATGGATTTTGGTTTTGAGGACTATTGGATGACTAGTCAGTACTTTCTGTGTACTTTGTGAAGACTGCTATGACTGGAGCTGGCTTAATTATGTTAAGCATTTCATGCAAGAAAACATCGCTCATATGTCAAGTAAATCCCCCCCTGTGATGGACAGTGTTGAAAGAGCTTTACGCTACCCTGGTTTTGTACCGAAACGTTCGTATTCGCATGAAAGGTTATGATATCTTCTCTGTGAGGTGGCAGCCTCTGGCAGAGGAGTAATAGCTTCTAAAGCATGCCTGTCTAAGCACTGAATTTATTAGCTTCCATTTCATGTTACAACATGAGCCATCACTGCAATGAGTTGAAACAAGTTTTTTTTGTACAGGCAGGCACCTCTGTGCTGTGAGTGGAAGCATTCCTAGTGACCTGATCTCTCTGCATGCTACCAAACGTTTTGTTCTGTGTTTTGAGCTTAAAATATTTGCTAAATGTTCTCCTATCAGGGACTTCTAAGTCTCTGAGCACTCTTTTCCCCTTTGCACCTATGTGCAAGCTAACACATAGGCAGAATGGAGGTATGCATTTCCTTTTGCAGGCATATAGGTATCTTACTTATGGTTATGTTCATTTACACAACGGAGCAGCTTTTCTCCAAATATTTGTGCCAAACTGCATACAACATTATTGAAAACCACATTACTAGAAACATGATAACAGATGGAGAGGATCAGAATCTTATTAATTTGGATTGATTGCTAGTTCTTATTATATATTCAACACTTTAAATAGATTATTATTCTCATAATTGATGGTCCTCATTTTTGTCAAAGTATCTTTTAAAGGCTTTTTTTATTGCAGTGTCATTCTGACATTAATGAAAAATTGTCATTTAATTGTCATTTAATCAACTGTTCTGTTGGATTAAAAAGTAATTATCTTGTGGTACACACAACATATATCCTCTCAAGCACAGTGGCTACGTTTTCCAACATCTAAATAGCCTGAACTCACGTCACAAACTTGCTCTTTTTTGATGCCTCTCCATAACCACACTTCTTATCCTATTAGGATGAGATATCAGAAATGAAGAAGAAATTTAAATCTGTAATACATCAGATGGATCAGCTGAAACAGGAGATCAAAACCAAAGAGGACAACCTTGTAAAAGCACATCTGGAAAATCAACAAACAGAGAAGGAGAAGGAATTATTGAAAGTAAGAGCCTTTACACATACACCTTTTTACAAAGGATGATTTACATTATTTCACAGACTGCATTGTGTTCCTGGTCTGTGGTAGTTGTTTTGTTGTATTTTAATAAACTATTCTGTAACTGAAGCATAAGATCCTTTACACTTCAGAGGTAATGAGTTGCCCAGGGAAGTTGTGAGTGCTCCATCCCTGGCAGTGTTCAAGGCCAGGCTGGACAGAGCCTTGGGTGGCATGGTTTAGTGGGAAGTGTCCCTGCCCATAGCAGGGCGGTTGGAACTAGATGATCTTAAGGTCCTTTCCAACCCTAACTATTCTATGATTCCATGATTCTATGATTAGTTATGCAAATATTCTATGTATCTGCCAAATTTAATCTCTGCATATAACTATAATCCAGAAGATCCTGGTTTGTCTATTGGAAGCTTTAAATCTCTCCGTGATTAAACAGTTTTACTATAAAGTTCAATTTTGCTTGCAGAAATGTGGGTTTGGGGGATAGCTTGATTCTGGCAAACTTTTAATATAGACCCTTATAATTCAAGTTTTTCTTCTTAAAACTTTTTTTCTCTCTGCTGTTCTTAAGTGCAAACCCCATTATGTTATACTTCACAATGTTGTATTTCTGTGTGACTAGCAAGCATTGGTCTTCTGGGAGTTAGGTAGTGCATTTTAGTAGGTACCTCTGTGCAGAAAGTAATTTTAATATTGTGGTATAAAGCAGCAAGAATCTGTTTTAATTCAAAGGAAATCTGAGCTTGAAGCTCTGTTCTTCTCAGCACTGGCTGCAGCCCATCCTTAGATAAGCTGTTAGATTTGTGGTGATAGCTCAACCCAATTTACTGCACTCTCGAATGAAGGAGTTAGTGTTCACAGCAGCTTATTTTTTCTCTTCACTAAGCACTAGGAAAAGAAAACCCCAAACCTGGAAACAAACAACTCCCACCAAAAACCAGAAGTCCCCTGCCACTTTCCACAATATTTTCTTTTGTCAGTTTGTCGCTATGCTGCAATGACTCCTCAAGTTTTCAGCCCTTCTCAGCACATTACAGTTATGACAAGATGTCAATAGAGTGTTGTAAAAAGGTGATGAATTTGTGTTCTTGTACCTGATCTGTCTCAGAATTGTTCTATCAGTGATGGAGAAGTCAAACAGTGTCTCATTTCCTGTGTATAGCTTTCTGCCTTAACTAGTCCCCAGTTCTGTCTGATCATCTCAGACAGAGGTGCCATCCATTTGACAACAATAGGATTGCTAGATGGTTTACCCACACAGTTATTCACTAGCAAGTATGTCCATACACTGACATCACACTACTGACTAGCTTAAGGGCATTGTATACTTCTACCTGAATGTCTCTGCTGAGTACTAAAGTTGAAGAGAATTCAAAGAGGGAGGTGACTGATACAGGCACAAAAGAACCCAATTATTTGTGTAGCAAGCCAGCTTCAATTTGTCCTGTTCACACTAATGTGAAGCAAACAAGCAGGCTGTTCCTGGAAGATCAGTTTAAAGAATGTGCTAAATCATGGAGGACTGGGTTTCCTAGGAATGAGATCATGCAGACATTGGAGTCATGCTTGCCTCAGATAGCATAAAGATCTTAAAAATGTATAATCATGGTAAATGAAACAGAGGATGCCTTATCCAAGCTCCATTAAAGCCAGTACAATGCCATCTTTTGGTTTCAGTTGGTCTTCATACAGGCTTGTGGATCAGACTGATTTGACAAAGCCTCTGAATGGTGAAAAATGCTGATCTGAAAGCTGTAAAAAATATGGCCCTCATGTTTGAACTGCAGTCAAGTGCTTTTGTATATTTTTGTAGATGTTCATGCACGTCTTTTATTTCTATTTTGCATTTTCTAGAAATCTGCAAGTAAAACTTCTGCCTTGTTATTTCAGCATTCTGTGTCCAGTCCCAGTTATACCTTTTATAAAATCCATATTTTCCTCCTACCTCTAGAGCAAATAAAACCCCTCTTCACTTACACTGGTATTTCAGGATCTAAGCAAGGATTTGGTTTGAATTTGGTTTGAGATATTGCCATAGGTCCTACATAAATTCTTCTTTCTTACCGACTGTTCTTCAGTTCTTCGAAATTCTATGAACCAACTTCAAATGAGCTGTTGCTGGTTTACAGCAGTTTCAGACCTGTTTTCCTGCTTGCGCAGTGACTGTGTTAATTCATTTTCTTTTCTCTTAACTAATGTACACAGATCCTCTAACTCTAGTTTTTAGCATATTCAGTCTAACTGAAAGTCCTGTTAGCTTGTGTGACCTTTGTGCGGCTTGAAGTATTTATGTTCTTTTCTACACAAGGCAGTTCAGATTTATTTTAACTTAGTGCATTCCAGTGAGGAGATTTGTTTATATGAATGTTTGCTGCCAACATCTAATGCCACCTTTGTTTACAACTCATATTTTTTCTGACATAAGGAGACTATAGAATTTTGATATATTAAAAAAATATTATCCGGCAATGCCAAACGCATGAGCAGTTTTACATTTGTAGACAGCTTTTGCACAGTGTTGATTGCATTTCAATATGAAGTGGCTTGCATTTTTATTTGGCTGATGGATTCTGATGAACATCTAACACTGAGTAAGAGAGATGTGAGTGTTGCACATATGGGAAAATGAGAGGTTTTTTTTTTTTTTTTGAAGAAAAGAAGAATGGAACAGCTATTTTATTATGACAATGGAACCGTTTCTGTCTTAAATCACTGGTTTTGCAGGTGCAGCCTTCATCACAGCCTCATTCTGTCAGCATTGGATGATGCTCTTTTCCAAAAGGCAGCTTAAACATCATCCTTTATAAGGGTCAGAGTTGTGGCAAAGTGTTCGAGTCAAGGCTTGAAAGTTTTCCTGTCTATCTGTGAAAATGGACTGTAGTCAGCTAGTTCCATCTTGGCTCTGACTAATTGCCTAGCAATGATAGAAATCTCCAATAATCCAAGAAGACCTGATTAGTTTTTCTCTACATACATGCCTTGAATTATAGAGTTCATGACAGTGGGATAGAATTTTTGGTCACATTCCAGTGTTAGTTTAGGTCAGTGGTGTGCAATTGCTATAACAGTGCGCTTAGGCACAGCTTCTCTTTTCTGAGTCTTCCTCATCGGCACATCTATTCAAAAGATGCTAGAGCTCTTTAATTTTGCTGTTCCATGCCTGGTTGCCATCTTCTCCGTTTATTCTGTTATTCCAGTCTGAAGCCTGTCCCAGGTTGATGCTGATTTGTATTACACAATCCTTTGTTAAAAGGATTGTTGCCCTTTCCAGCAAGGTGAACTATCATTTCTCACATCCCTGACTGACTTTGAACTTTAAATATCAGCTCCATTACAAGGCTTTCCAAATAAGACATACTTAATTAAAAAAAACTCCAACATTTATTAAATGAGGTGCTCCTGAATTACAACTCGAATCATTGCCATAGATAAAATTCAATTCAAATTTCTATTATGTATAACATAACAATATTAAAATACTCTTTACATTTCTTTAGGGATCTTCATGCTTTTTTGCCTTAGTGATTTATTCTCAAAAACTAACAAAATATGTACCTCTCAGGAAGCTAAAAGAATGTAGGAGATTTTATTAAAATCCTAACTCTTTATCCCCAGTTTACGTAATGGGAAGCTGGTACTATGTGCAGTTTACCTGTATTCTTTGACTCCATCAGGCTGAACTGCTTCAGATGAAAAAACAGGCTCTGGAAACCAAACGCTTTATAGAAAATCAGGAGGCAGAAGAGAGAAAGCTTCTAAAAATTATTGCTGAAGCTGATGCTGAGAGGCTGAAGCAGAAGAGGGATATTGACCAGGTAGGAATCTCTGATTTGGCTTTTCAAAAACTCTACATTCTGATCCCTTATTTGTCCAGTGTATTTTTAAGATCAAGATCCTCAGCTACTGTAAATGTGGTACTACTAAAGCTTTATAGTGCCATTGAAACAAAAATGTTAAGATACTGAAGTGAATGGAATATGTAGCTTATGCTACTCAGGCAAGTGAACCGTTATAGGGGAAACTATTGGGCCCTTACCATGTTTCTGTCACTAGTACCTGTGAAACCTCTTAATGCACATGATTTTGACTAACGCAAATACAGTCATGATCCTTTGGGATTGTACTGAGGAACTATAACTGATATTATTGCTTTTCCCTGAGTCCTTAGGTTATCAATGAGAGAGACATCCTTGGGTCCCAGCTTGTTCAGCGCAATGATGAAGTGGCTCTGCTGTATGAAAAGATTAAAATTCAGCAATCCATTCTAAACAAGGGTGAAAACCAATACCGACAGAGAATGGAAGACATCCAGCTTCTCAGGATGGAGATAAAAAAACTTCGGCGGGAGAAGGGAATACTTGGCAAAAGTGTGGCTAATGTGGAGGATCTCAGGTAGAAAAACTTGATTAATACATTTCCATAGTGACTGCATCCATGAGTCTGTGTTTGAGACAGGAAATATGTTCTACGCATCTTAAAGATTTGTATCAACAGCTCTATACCTTGGAGAAGGGAATTGTTTGGTTCGACCTCAAACACATGCTATATTAAATTCATGAAACAACAGCAGTTAAGAAAATCATAATATAGGAAGGAGGAAAGGAGGAAGAAAGATCTTGGCCAAAGCTGTAATAGTTTCCCTATTTCGCTTTGTACTGTGAGTTATGGCCTACAGACTAAACTTGACAGAAAGCAGCAGAGATGTTCATAGTTCAGTGAGCTACTTAGTGATACTCAAGGCCCAAATTAGTGGAACTGCTTTTTATTAGGCAATCCACAGAGGATGGGGAATGCTTGATATATTTATAACAACCCCCTGCACATTTTCACAGCTCTCTTCTTCCAGATTTAAATGAAGACTTGCTCTCTGAGAAAGATTTAGTTATATTTTCATCAAATTTTGTGTTTCTTTAAAACAGAAGTTTAGTAGCCCCAGCCTGATTTATCTCCTCCTTCTCTGGCGTAATGCTTCCTTTCTCTTTTTAACCCTCCTGTATTTGAGGTGTATTCTTTGCTGTTGGGAAACTATTGTCATTTTCTATAGAATCAGTCTTAGTTTGTAAGGAGGAGCAGCTCTGTTTTTAGCAGATAACTGTCATACTAATTCTATATAGCTACCACAGTGTTGGCTGAGATCTTTAGTTTAACTGTATCGGCACAATTCCGTGGCTTTCAGTAGAGCAAATTAACCTCAGTCATGGTCAGTCCCATTGACTCCAGTGGAATTATGCTAGTTTGATTAGGTGAGACAGAAGAGCAAATGGGGCACAAAACATTAGCAATTACAGTTTTTATTGACTGACTGCAGACAGGAATAGGATTTGAACTTGCTGCCCAAATGCATTCAAGCTGAAAGTCTGTTACTGTATTGAAACTCGATGACGGTACTGAAGTATAGTGTGATGCATGCCATGATGGGTGGATCAATTCTTGCTAACTGCAGCAGCAATCACATACTTTAATGAAGTCCAAAACCATCATGAAAACTGCCTGTCGAAAGACTCCATTTATCACTTGTGTTGCTAATTAGCTTTCTTGATTTGCCAATTGGAGACACGAGTTTTTTTCCCTCCTCCATAACCTTGTCCAATCTCACAGTTAAAAAAAGGTCTTTTTCTCTCTACTGAGCTAAATGCAACTATGAGCTTAGTAAGAAAAGATACAGCGGCAGAGTAGGCACATGGTGATCCTCCACCCCCTTTTCACCTTGGAGAACTTGCAGAATCCACCCACTAAAGTGATAAGGGTTGGACCATTGCAGAATGTGCCTTTATTTTCCCTGCGCCTTGATCCCCTATCCTCGCCAGAAGGGCCTAGTTGTCAAAGCATTTTGGAAGCGCTCAATTAATTTTAAATTCAGCAGCAAATCACCCCTGAAGTTCCTTGAGGAGAAGTAATGAAAGAAATCAAACTTGTGTTCTCTAAAGAACAGTGTCCATCATAGTTAGGTCCTAGAGTGTGTTTTATTTTCTGGATTATGTGGGCCGTGTAGATTTCAAACCTTTTTTCAAACACAAGCTATTAGATTCAATACAAGGCTAACTAGATATGACTCCAAAACTGACCTGTAGGTTACTCTAGATGAATTAACTTTCCTTCTGGCCTTGATGTACGTGGGAAGAGATGGGCAGTGAGATCCAGTAGGCTGTGGAGTAGATTCCCTAAGAACTGAAGAAAAGTCCCTTTTTTAAGCCAGTCTTGCTGAAGTGAGTGAAGAGGTCTAACTGTGTTATCTTATGGTTCCACCTGCTTAGTGGTATCAGTGTTGATTTCTAATCACAAAAGTCACTTTGCTCATGCTGTAGAGCATGGAAGAATGATGCGTTATTGTCCATGTTAGTTCCTTGGCCACATTGATGTGGTTTTGGTGTGGTTTTTATCTTTTTGTTTTATGCTGGTCTTTAGACAGGAGATTCATCACATGCGGAAGGAGCTATTAAGGGAGCAGACTCGATGCAAAGTTTTGGAAGAAGAACTGGAGAATCCCTTGAATGTTCACAGATGGAGAAAATTAGAGGTGATACGTGGGCATTTCAAGTCCCCAAAGCCCATATTACCAAGTCAGTGACACAGCACAAAGCCTATTTAGTTTACTGTTATGCAAATTATGTGGAGGGGCAGGCAGACTGAAATTTCCATAGTACCAGTGGAATGGTTAACTGCTGAATGGTTTCCATGCACAATGCAATCAGTGTTATTTTTGTGTTACTTTCTCAATGAAAAATTTTAGAGGAATTTGTAAAGAGCCAGTCAAATGCTAAAGGAAATAAGAATGCATAAGGTGAATTTAGAAAGGGGTGGTTCCTTAACATGGATGATGAGAAATAGAATAATATGAGAAAGATACAATCCTACCCTCATCTGTTAGGGAGAAGTATATGGGAAAAAAAAGCCAGAATTAGAAAGGAGCATATGCAGGTATAGAATGAACAGATCTGGAATCAAATGGAGGATGAACAGTTATGAAGTCAAACGGTAAATTACATCTGTGAGAAAATGAAGGGGCCTCCACATAACAGTGGTGGTCTCCCAAAGATAGCCATGCCAGGTAATGTGAGTTCAGCTGTTATGTAAACAGCAAATCTAAATTTCACACTATTTGAGCCTGCCAAATGAAGGGGAAAAATAAAGAATCCATCAAGCACAGACCAAATATATGAACATCAATTAACATTACTGGGTATTTTCGAAGTCAGTGACGGCTGAGACCTCTCTATTGCGTGGATCTTTGATCTGATGCCAGCCTGATTTGCTTAGCTGCTCTAATAATGAGTGGTAACATGCTAGTCCCTACAGAAGCAGAGCTGAATATTTTGGCTGTGCTTACTAGCATGGTAGTTCATTTCTGATCTCTTCATGCTGAGCTTAAAGCAGAATGGTGCACTTAGCTTTTCTCATGGAAGGGAGATAAAATGCAGGATGCTGAAGTAGGTCAAAGACATCTAGGTACAATCTCCAACAGCACCTTGTAACAAAGGATTGAGCCAGTCGAAGCATTCTGTATTGGGGAAATGAATGTATAAAGAGACTGATACAGGAAATCATGCCTTTCCATTCTAGGTTAGTGGTCTGTATTTGGAACACAAAAAGATGTCAAGATCTATGTGAAATAATCTTCCTAGGGTCTTGGTTCAATTTCTAATGAGCAAATACTCTTGTATCACTACAGTTGTCACAAACTGGCACTATGTTTAGGCAGTGCTATGTACTATATATAGTTTGGGCAGCCAAGGACTGTATGGATCATGGGGACTGAACTACTTTTTAGCCTGGTTTCTCAGGAGGTGATATTCTGTTGTGAGAGCTGCATGTGTATCTGTGTTAGTGTCCTGGTTACACTTGAATCGATTAGTCAATTCAGATAGTATCAGAGAAAAGATTAAGAGCTATGAGGTACCAAGTTCCTTATAAGCTCAAGCAAATGTACAGAGAGAAAGACTTTATTGGAGCCTTTACTGCAGTGTGAGTTTAATTCTCATGAGACATCATACGAGAGAGGAGAAACTACCTGGGAGAGATGCGAATCCCTGAGTGGGGACAAGCTGCTTTCAGAGTTTGCTCTTCATTAAAGGATCCAACAAGAACATACAAAGTGGTGGGAAAGTAAGCTTTGCTGGCTTTTCCTCACAGAATTATTTATTATTATTAGGTGTTTTGAGGAGGTTTCAGGAGGGAAACGGTGTTAAACATGAACGTGCTCCAACTGATCTTCAAGAGGCAGAGCTTCCAGTTTCAGGGCTGCTTGTATACTTGCCATTTAAAAAAATAATCAACACTGCCCTCCCCTTTTATATTTGTCACTTTTGAACACTTAGATACTATGGTTTTAATTTACAAGACAGAAACACTAACTTGTTATTTATTGTTATTATAATGTATAATTTTTGAGACTGCTTTGTTCTTGTCTAGGCCAGTGACCCAAGTACCTATGAGCTGATTGAGAAAGTACAAAGACTACAGAAGCAGCTTATCACCAAGACAGGTGAAGTGATAGAGAAAGAATTGCTCCTTCAGGTACTGCAGCATCATAGTTTTGTTGTATCTTATTAACATATTTGACTTACCCTGCATTCTCTGTCTACTAAGATGTGCTTCCTGAAAGTTATTTAGATGCATGACTTTGAATTTCTTTTGCATGCCTTTTCGGTAGCTTTAGATGGCAGCACTGACTCACTGAAAGAGAACAAATAGCATCTGATTAGTTGATTTTTATCGTCTGGTTACTGTTACCTGGACAACTCTGAGGGAAAAAAAAAGAAAACAAACAGAAAAAAAATGATTCCTTTATTCATGTAATAGATTAGTCTTCAAGTCAGTGTTAGACCTTTGGGAAGGCTTTTCTGTCCTTTTGAACATGCCTGTTGTGACCGGAACATGAAGGAAGATCCTTGCTTGATAACATTTGTGCTTAGCTTGGCTTTTGGCAGAAGTGATACTACCGAGTTTGTGTGATTTAGATATGCTGCTGACTGGGCCATGTTTGTCTTCAAGGTCTTCATGCTGAACTTTGCCAAAAAATAGTTTTTGTCACAGTTTATCTTTTTTAACTGTGTCTGATATCCCCTAACCCCAGTGCTACCAGTGAAATTTATGTTGTGGAATCAAGGAGAGACTATATTCCTGTAGTGCAAGCCTTCCTATCAAGTATGACAAAAAAGGACCACCTTTGGGCTTCAACCATAGGTGTAAAACTGTGAATTTTTTCTCCTTTCCCCCAGTGACTGTGGGGATAGCTACAGTTTGCTATCTCTAGGTATGATTTTAACATCTCGGTCTTTAATACCCTAATAGTCTTGAAACCTGTGTTGGGTGTTGCTCAATGAAGAGTCGAATGTGACTTGAATCTCCCTCTATTTTGAGAAGCAGCTCAGCAGATGTTATCAAGGCTGGGTTTGTCTCTCTTTCTTTATTGTTTTGTAGAAAAAAATGGATCTGCAATTTCATTTGAAGGTAATGTATGATGTATTATGCCTTTGCTTGGAAAAATTTAATCTTTGCTGCATAACACTGCTGCACACTGAAATGCTGTCAGTGAAATAGTTTGTAGGCTTAAACAAAATATAGCAAAAATAGCTTCAAATTTACTGTTACACCCATGCACAAATCCAGTTCTGTTAGATATTTATGTAGTCTCTATTGCATATCTTACCTTATCCTTAGTGTGCTTCAATTTAGCTATTGTCCTCATTTAGAAATGAAGAACTGAGATGTAGAAGTATTAAATTGCCCACCCAAGAAAATCTTTGAAATGGTAGGTACCTGAGCCTGTTACTATACTAGCCATTGGCACAATCTGTCTATGCAGCAGTCTTTCTATGGCAGCTCTACTATTTTTTGTTTTGGTTTTTTTTCTGTTTTCCTAGAATTAAGTCAGAGTTTGGCAATATGAAATTTAATTCTTACAGCTAGAATTGTTAATGAATTCCTTTGCATCCTTAATTCAGGCACCAGTTTCCTGTGCAACAATGCTGAAATGAAGGTCTCCTTCAGAGTGACTGACAGTAAAGAGAAGGCCAAAATACCGTGCTCTACATTCTGTTCAGGGCTTTATTATCAACATTTCTGATCCCTTTTCTGTTTTGCCACAGTGTTTTTGAGTCCTCCACAATGACTGAAATAGGGCTATTTTGTAGCAAGGTGTGGGTAAGGAAAGGTGACCAGAGATGGAGCTGGATCCCCCAGCTCATTTCCTCAAAGGGGTTTGCTACTGGATAGGTCATTGGTGTAGGATCTGCAGGTTAAGTGTCCTAGCTAGGCTTCTTCTACTGTGCCTGGATAACCTTGTACAAGTAATTTTATTACTCTTTGGCCTGGTTTCCCTTGGTATTATGATAATATCTGTTTTGTATAGTGATACTCTGATGCTCACTAAGGCAAAATGCTCACTAATAGCTTATGAAACTGATGCTATCATGCTCCAGCACCTCCAGCAGCAGGAAATGAATGGAGAGTGGTAATGTTAACTTTACAGAGGGAACTGAGCTGTATGCAGCAGGAGGGTTGCTTCACCAAACCTCCTTCTGGACAGTGTTTTCTTATTCAATAGTCGGTGTAGGGTGTGATCCTCACTGAAATTTAGGACTGTGGGAAAATGCTGCAATTTAGCTGCCATTTCTGGAATTTCTATTTTTTGTCCCATCAACATAATTTATTTTGGCTAGTGAGTTTGCTGTGTGGTCCATGGAACAGTCAGCATATAAGGCATTGCTCCTCCATAAGGTCTAATAATTACTTTCTTATTCCCACCCTGTCCCCTTTTTTTAAATCCCCTCATGCTTAAAAGCATTCAATATCTGTTTTTTTATAGGTCTCTCCTTGAAGTTAGCTCAGTTCAGTTCAGTCTCTGCTCATTTGCAGGGGTAGGGGAATTGCTGATGACTTGGCCTGTGCGTACTTGGTGTAACATCCCCTGTATTTGGAGCCAGAGACTGTAGGAGCTGAGGAACATGAACTTCCTAGTTCAGAGAACTACTGCTTTCCCCATACTGAGCTTGCTTGCAGAATCGCACCTCCTCACTCCCAGTCATCTTCATCCACATCTTGCCCTATGACAAGGGCATAGCAATTGCATGTATCTGTCTGCTTTAAAATCATCTTAATCTCTTGCTTTCCATACATAACCATTTTTATGTGTGTGTGGCCATCATGCTGGCAAATAGGATACTTGTTGAAGGTGAAGCTTGTGAATGCCTATGTCTATGATTTCTGTATATGCATATTATGTAACTTAAATTTCCTCACATCAAAATGTAGTAAAAAAATGGAGTGCAAAAAGCCTGTGTGGGTTGAATATTGAGTATTAGAAACACCCTTGGAATTTAGAAATACCCCATGTCTGATAATGATTGAGCCCAGTGTCAGCAATCTACAGTTTGATTTGTAGGGTATTTACCTTGCTGCATCCTCATGCAGAGCTGTAATGTTTGTATGAGGAAAAAATAATTCCATTTGTATTGTATACATTGTCGTTCTGTCTCCTGACTTTTTTTTTTTTGTTAATGGTCTTTTAAATAAAACTGGTTTATGCAGGGAACAATGTTTCAGGATGAGCTGGATATATAAATGGAAATTTTTGCTAAGGATTTCAGTATACAGATTCATGTAGAAAAGCATCTGCTTACTTTACCTGCTCCTGATGTGTATTTGATCATATCCTTTTTATTAGCTTTTTCAGTATTTCTTACCTGTTAGTTCTTTCTTCAGAAATGATGCAGCTGGAAAAGCATGCTACAATCCTTGCTATGTGATTAAAAGATTCACTATATTTCAGTCAGAAAATTTTGATTGCTGACAGTACAGAAAGAACCCAGCTTGACTCTAAAATCCCATACAAAAATATCTTTTAACATGTCAGCAGGGCACATTTTTTGTGCCAGACATTAACTGAGAGGTATTGAATATGCAACATGCCGAATGTTGGCTTTTTAGAATGACTTTTCAGAGTTGAACACTTTAATAAAGCTTAGAAAGATATCCCATGTTAAAGAAATTATTAAACTCTTTTCTTGATTCTGATTTATCTGTGCCCTGTAGCCACAGCATCTTGGGTTATAACCTATCAGCTCTTACACATCAAATAAGTGTGGACACCCTGAGACTTTGAAGGGTAGCTGCAAAGCAGGCAGTCATACTTTCTCCTTTAACTCAGGTGTTATCACAGTTGTGAGCTGCTGTGCTGATGAAAAATTCTGTCTTAAAAATCAGATCCAAACCCAAGGTCTTGAATACTTATGGTCAATAAAAATGCAAAAGTATTTTTGCCAAACACAGGAAATATTACTTCAGGGTTATCCAACTTCCATGTTTGAGTCATTACTTTCCTTCTGAATCTGTGCAGTTAAGATACAGCATTTTTTTGGTTCTTTTTCTAAGCTGTTGATGAATACTGCAGGACTTTGTGGAGAAATACATTCTATAGTAACCAAGGAATTTCAATGAGGGGTGAAGATATTTGGGAAGACATGTGGTATGAACAAAACGTGTTGTATGTCCATAAGGTATAATTAGCAATAAACAGAAGTGCTCTGCTGAGCAAATTCCAACTGCAAAAAAAAAAATATACTTGCTCACTTTGCATGTGGGGCAAATCCTTCACGTATCTGAAGCTCTACTGCATACTTAACAGGGATGTGGTAAACTCACAACGTAATGGATTACCTTGTTAGGATTATGATTAGTGTGGTTTTAGGAATTTATCCCATTAAAAGTGAATTATGCACTGCTTTATTTGTTTCAAATTTAGTTCTTTCTCTTCAGAGTGAACTACTCTAATTTGATTTTATGTCTGACTGAGCAGAATTTTATTCAGCTGCACGTCTAGAATGCATAACAGTGGGAAGATTCACATTACATGTCAGTTACCTCCGTTGTCAGTCATCTCAGAAGATTGTTCATGACTGTAAAAGAGATGTGCAACCAAGATGATTTGTGAAGGGAGGCAAAGGCAAATGTGTTTCATTTAAGCCTTGCACGTAGTAGCAAAAGTAGTGTTTTTCTGTATTTATGTATTTTTAATTACCATTGTTTTAAGTTGTCAGCATTCAGTCTGCAGGACCAGGCAGCCAGGATGTGATGCTCCCAGACTGTTAGCATCTTGAGCTCATAGTTTCAAAGAGTGCAAGGGCAAAAGGCATGATTAGCTCATATATCTGACTCAGAGATTACAGTGAGATAGCACCCACATGTCCTTTGTATTGAGCCAAGTTTTGAGCTAGATTTCAGTCCCTCCAAAGAGCTGATGGTCCCACTGACAGAGAGTAGGAGTAGAGGGGGTGCTGCTGGCTCTAGTATTTATCATTAGAGTTTCATTTTGGGTTTTGTGAGATACAGGGAGGAGAAAGCAAAAGAGACTTTCTCTGCAACCTTGGGTAGTTTACTTGGCTTTTGCACAGCAAGCAAAAAGGGAATAAAATAATTTCCACTCTAATAGTGGTGTGTGAATGAATATATTAGAGACGTGACTCACTTCAGTAGTAACAATAGCTAGCTAGACACTCAAAATAGGCAGATGTTCTGTGGCATTTGTGCTAACTTGGTGTCGTGGTTTAAGCCAGTTCGGCTTAGGGCTGTTCTGTCCAGTTTGAGGTGCTTATTGCTATAGTGTCTGAACATATAGATAACCATCTGTATTTCTCAGAGCTGGTACTACAGTTTCATAAAGAAATCTGCTTTAGAACAGTGTGTTACCATGTGGGTTTGTGCAGGCTGGCAGATATTGGAATCAAAGTTTTCTCCCAACTAACATAGGAGCATTAGGATTTGCTTCCACATATTTGTTATTAAAAAAAGTCTGGCCATTTATTATTTAAAATACTATTTTTTCGCAATCTTATTTCATTTTTCTCAACCCAGTTCGTGAGAGCCTCGTCCTTCTGAAAGTCATTTTTTTCCTTAGCTTGGCAGTTTCATGAAGCATGCTTCTGCTAGGCTTTTCATTGCTCTCACAGTGCTCATGTAGCTTCCATTATACAGCATATAATACAAAAAAGTGCTCAAATGCCAAGTAAGAGAGTTTTTTTCATCAGACATCCTGCTAGGGAAAATAGGAGAATACTCTCCTATTACCTGCTTTTATTTTGGTATTCTCAAGACCCTGTCCAGCTTGAATTTAGGTTTTATCTGTACATCTTCAAAATAGTTGAGATTTACTTTACGCTCTCAAATGTGGCATTTATATGTTTTTGGTGTTGAGTATAGATTCTACTTGGATTTGGCAGTATAACCTACTTACATGTTGCGTGTAGGGTGGATGGTCTGAGTTGGGGATTTTTTTTTTTTTTTTGGCAGAATTGTCTATTTTCATAAAAATAACTGCAATTCACTTCAGGAAACTAATGACTGTAGAATCCTAAGAGTCTCTTTTGACCTGCCCATTATTGTTTCTCTGTCATCTTGCCTTTAGAGAGATTTTAGCAGAGGTAGTTTGGGAGAGTGCTTTGTACATACTGAAACTTACAAGTGAACTGTAAAATACACTGCCAAAATACAATCCTTTCTTTACTGCTCCTTTATCATTTATATATAAAGTCAACCTTTTGAAGGGATTTTTCCATCCAAAAATGAAAAGGGAATATTTTTTTTTCCTGGCTTTTAATACTTCACTGGGACTTGGCTGTTTTCTCTCTCTGTTTCCTGGAGGATTTGACTTCCTTTGGAAGCACTGGATTAATGCCCTACCTTGCAGCTGAAGCTACTAGTTCTCTCAGCCCTCAATTAAAGGGGTGAGTATACTGAGCCTGAGACCTTTTTCTATGCTTAGAAGTATCATTCCCACTCACAAAAAGGCCATTTTTTCTGATTTAGCTTATACCAGCTCTTGAATGGAAGAATATATTCTTGCCAGTATAATTGCATCTAATTGTATAGTGAGGAGCTGGCATAGCCATGTCAGCACAAAGAAATTGCACCACTGAGAAAGCTAAGCTGGCGAAACTTCTAAACATTGATCAAATGGCTCCTGACATGGTGAAAAAAAAGGCAGAAAAATTCTTTCCTATCCTTATAAAAATCTGAGGGTTGTTACAGATCTTAAGGAAGAGGAAAAGAGAAAACAGTACCTGATGGAGTGTGGGTTTTGAGTTTATGATTCCATTTGTAAATTGGTGGCCAGAATTTCAAAGAATTTATATTGGAATATAGAAATGAGAAATACAGCAAAGACTCAGGCCTAACATTTACTTTTTGGCTTTCAGCTGGGTATGAATCATAAAGAAAAAGTTTACTTCCCCTGTGCCATGCAGATCTAGGCACTGGTGTGTCAAAGGCATGCTGTAAGAATTGCCTTGATTTAGAATTGGACTCCAAAGAGAGTCTCTCTTCTTTTTTCACATGAAAAGCTAATATATTTCCATAAACTCTGGCTGTAACTAGTTCTATCTAATGATGAACAAAAAACATCTAATTATCAGCACAATATTTTGATGCACAACAGTCTACTGAGTTAGTGCCATTAAATTATTTTCAGTCCAGTGCCTTGAATCTGATTTGGAGCCTCCATAGTAGTATGAAGTGACATATGGAGGTACTTGATGCATTGATTCATCCTTCAGGAGTACTTTTTGAGGTTCTTTCCTTTTTGTGCTGCCCTTTTATTTTGCTTTTACTGTACTTGAAATGTTCATTGCTGAAGTAGGGCTTTGACTGGGGTCTTTGACTGTAGGTGGAAATGTTTTGTATTTTAGTATTGGTATTAAGTTGAAGGATTAGTGTCATTTAGAGCTCTTATGCCTGGCATGATGATTTCCTATACCATTTTGTTCTGACTTGGATATGATTTTTCTGATTAATTAAATTAATTCAATTATTGATTTCTTGTTAAACTGATTGCGTATCCAGTAGGGTTCTGTGAGTAGGTTAGAACCACTCACAATGAGCATATTGTAGGATCATTGTGTTAATTCTCAGTACAATCCTGTGGTGATGAGATAAGTAATCACATCTCATAAACAGGAAAGATATGATTCACCTGTGTGAAGGGTCTATTGAGGGTCTATGTATCTAACTGAAAATTTCATGTACGCCTTAAGAATTCAATAGGAATTTGGGGGATGTTCAGTTCTTGCCCTAGCTCTCCTCAGAAAGGAGTTGGTTTCTATTTCTGCATATTATAAATATGCTTCTTGGCGCATTAGTTTATTTTAGCCCTTCTAATCTCAGTTCATCTAGAATTAGAAGACGTTCTATGCTATAGAAGCTTTACAGCATGATAAACTGCTCTTAAAAACACGCTGACATTTACATTCTTTCCCTCCTCCCACATTTGATGCAATTCAACTGGAAGAGAATAAAGTCTTCTCAGGAAAATAGCCTTTTTAGGTTTTTTTTTTGTTTAGGGTATGTTTGTTTAAACAGGGTTCTGAAAAACCACATAGGAAAAGTGCTGATCACTTTAATCAGGTTTAGTCGACTACTCCTTAGGGTAGGAAAATAATTGTCCATTAAAAGTATTTCTGACCCTGGGAACTGGGAAGCAAAGCAGATTATTTAGCAATCAAACAAAATGGTTTTTGGGAAAAATTTTATTAGTGGAAGAGTTTAAATCTCACTGAATCTCTGTGGAACTACATTGCCCTGAAACAAAACAGATTTCTCATGTTAAATGGTTCTGGACAGAAGCAAAGTGCAAATTTATTTGAGAAATTAGAAGAAAGTAGATCAAAACAACTTTAGGGGTCCTGCACCGCTATTAGCTGCTATAATGGTGTTTTAGTTAGAAATATTCAGATGCCATTTACAAAGATGAAGAAGTTGCAGTTGGAGTAAAAATCCCCTAGGGTTTGTAGGTGACAAATGTAGATGAATGCTTAATCTGGTTTTGAAGTTTTTTAGGAGAATTGATATATTTACTTGAGTTTGAACTTGAAAGTGATATCTAGTTGGGTCATCAGATGCCATCCATGTACATCGTGCAAGACTGATTTAATGACACAAATACCATCCTTTATTAATGAATGCCATTTCCTTCATTCAGTACAGGTACTCCTAGTTCATGAATTTTAGCATGCAGGATTGTTGTCTTGAAGTGTACTATTGTTTAAGGTTGTGACTTTTCTTCCATGCTTCTAACCTGCTGCTGTAGTCTAGCCCTGGTGTTTCTGAAAAGCAAGGAGCAGATGTATGGGCTTATTCAGCATGGTAGTCTTGGGAACTTGGGAGACTGAATTTTGTCTCTGTGTACCTTCAAGGAGTTTTAGTGAACTTTGGCAAATTCAGGTAGCAACTGTTTGTGTCCAGACCTCTTGTAGGATGGGAATAGGAACACTGAGACAGTACTTCAGCATAAGTACATTAAAGATTTAACTGTGTTCAGATACTGAAAGAAGGTACCCAGGGTACATCGGGGTTATCAGAAAAACAGGAACAGTGATCACCGAAGTATTTTATTCAAATGTGTTATATCTGGTTTGAGCCAAGAAATCCTGAGCATGGATACCTTGTGTCATTAGACTTAAAATATTTTGTAAAATGACCCATTCCTAAAGTTCTTACCTGGTCAAAATTGCCATTAGCCTCAATGATAATTTGCTAGAATAAAGCTAGAGTAAAAAGTCCAGGAATTGTTCCAGTAAATAACAAATAACTGAAAGCAAACTTGTTTACTCTTCATTCCTGCATTCAGTGTGTATCAGGGAAGGAAATAAATCTGCCGTGCACCCCAGGGTAAAGTATATTAATCAACCAGTTATCTTGTTAAGGGAAAATAAATGACTTGCTGTGCCGACTGAATACATTGAAATGCACAAGCTTTGCAGTGCTGTTAGCAATCTGATACTGTCAGCCATCCAGAAGCTGCTAGAGAAGTTAAAATACTGGAGGAGTGCAACAGCAATGTAGCAGTACATTCGCAAGCCTGCATTACATAGTGTGGCCCAGAGCCAGCTGCAAATCTTTATTATATTCAGGTGTACTCTTTGGCAGGCGTTCTTCCATTGAGGCAAGGGTGTTCTGCTCTTCCCTCAGCAGCAAGATATGGACAATCTACAGCAGCCCTTTCAGTGATGGATTGTTATTTTGTATGACAGTTGCAACTTCAACAACAAAACCCAACAACAACAGCAACAACAAAAAGCCATTCCAGAGGGGCAGACTAGATTTCATCTGTTTTGGATAATTTATTTTTATTCTTATAAGAGTTTGAATGGTGCCCTTATTCAGAAAACACATGCAGAAAGATGCAGCAGGTTAAGGCTGGTTTAGGTCATTTAGAGGGAGGCAGTTAGAGTCACTGTGTTGTTCTTTGTTGTGTTTTAAAAGGTAGCTTAAAATTGGACACATGAGGACACAAACATGCATAGGAAGAACTTTGTTCCTCCATTCTTCACTCTGAGACAACCAGACACAAGCTGCCTAGTGCACAGGAGCCAAGCACTGGGGGACTCTCTGCCAGTTGCTCTACGTCCTCTGAGCTCAGAGCTCAAGTCTTCCTGTGCCTGTCCTAGTAGATATAGCTGTAATCTTAAACAAGGGATGGCACACTTCAGCGCAGCAGTTGTCTTTACTTTAGGATTCACTCTCTTTCCCCTTCCTTTAGTCCTGTTTCTGTTTCTTTGAATTTTAAGAAACAGGCAAGGGGAGCTGAAACAGAACTCTTCAAAGGATAGCAGAGGGTCAGCTCTAATTATAGTGAGTCTGAATGAAGCCGTATGTTAAAACATTCATGATTTCAGAATTGCCATATGTGTTTCTTAGATATACTGTCATTTCTTAATAGGTTCCAAAAAGTGACAGGAGACCACTCTTTCTTCCCTGAGGTACTTGGCATATACAGGCAAACTGTACTATCATGTCAGAAAGATGTATGTAGGCTTTACTGCCTTGTAAGATATTTGTAGGTTTAAGTGGTGGCTTGACTTTGAGACAGCTGTTCAGAGGTAGCAATTCCAGAACATGAAAGGACTTCAAGCTAAGTGCTCTCATCTTTCAGGGAAATCTAAAGATCTGAGTCAAGCAGGTGATTAAAGTGATGTAGGTGCCTAACTTAAAGATAGGTATTTCTAGAAGCAGCTCTGCAGTTACTCTCACCCTTTGAGGTCATCTGTCAGATCAGCCAGAAGTGAAAGCAAAAGCTGGGTCTGCTGGGAATCCCTAACCCAATCCTCCACCTGCAGGAGCAGCTAATCATTAATAGCAGAGCTGTGATAATTCTCATTTGATTCATCTGGTAGTTTTAAAATCTAAATGGTTATTGGATAGCTAAAATGCATGCTGTTACACTGATGTTAAAATACAGAGGTTTTAAGTCAAATAGTCTACATTTGGCTTAAAAGCCTGTATGTAGTAATTATAAGCCAGCAAAAGGTTCCACACTGTTTGCTTTGTAGACTTATTTATTTAGAATATTTAGATTCTTTGTTGATAAGATTCGTATCAACCTCAGAATCTCCTCCAGGACACTTTAAGACAAGCTGCTACTAGAATGTGAAACAAAGGTTTGCTTAGAGCTCTCTTCAGCCCAACTGTCAAACTGCAGGCAGAGTGGAAATAGATGGAATATTTACATCAATCCACACTCTGTCAAGGGTAATTCTCACCTTCAAGGAAAAGCTTACTTTTGTGTGCATGTAAGTGCATGTGTGTTTCTGTTCACACACATAGAAGAGCAGGGGATAATTAATTGATCGTCTTCTGCAGTGTAAAGTATAAAAGCTGTGGCTAAGTGAGCTACTCTGGTAAATGATTTTATAAACTCGTGTGCTATCAGTAGTAAAAAGGGAATTGCAACAGTTATGTCAGCAAGAGGCATCCATGCCTTTTTCTTCTGATAGATTTTTATCCATATGTGTCAGAGTTCAGAAGCTGAAGGAGGGGAGGATATGTAACCTATTTGTTTTTCCTTTGGAGAAAAAAGTGCAAATGTTTCTCTGCACAATACCTAGCAATAATAATAAAATAATAATAAATTGTAATTGCACTTTAGCTGGAAATGTTTGTACTTTGTTGTTCCTGGAAGATGGTAATAATGCAGCATTCAGCTCTTGTTGTTACAAGAAAGAGTCAAGGGTGAAGACCTTAAAAGATGCTCCAAGGTGTTTTTTCCTCTCATTAAGTTGTTTTAAAAATGCCAGTCAATTTGATGCAGTTTGCTCTGTGCCAAAGGAAATGGATTTACTCTTGAGGAGCATTAATGTCAAATGGAGGGATATGTCGTAAGACAGGTTTAATTTAACTCAATCTACATTGGTGCAAATTTCACCAAAGATGGGGAGATTATCCTAGCATTTCCTTTAAGTTGGTAGAAGCATATTAGCAAGAAAACCCAAAGTGTCTCATGTGTTGTTAGTGTTGACACATCATGAAAGGGCTTCAGTGCTCTGATTCAAACCTGAATTAATTTCCCCATTAAAAATATCACATTGGGCAGTTAAAGGAGGGTCTAGATGATGATGAAATATAAGATGTTCTAGGGAACTGCATGCTTGCAAAGGTGTTTGCTGATGAATATGGAATAGACAAGAAAGAGCAGAAGCTTTTGAAAAGTCTTTATTGAGAAAGTTTATCCTGCACATTTCTCATAGTGCTGGAGGCAACAGTCTTCTGTTGTTATAAAATTCATGAAGGTTACCATATGCTAATTTTTTCCTCATAAAACTTTTAATTATAGATGTCCTGGGACAACAGGTATACACATACACACGAATAAACATGCAGCTTATACAGGTAAAATGACTATGACTAGATGTGCATATCTATTTATGTATTTAAGCCATATTTCAGTGTCCTG
The DNA here is from genome assembly GCA_017639245.1 of Myiopsitta monachus. Lineage (NCBI taxonomy): Eukaryota > Metazoa > Chordata > Aves > Psittaciformes > Psittacidae > Myiopsitta > Myiopsitta monachus. The sequence continues at coordinate 36,641,273 of CM029926.1, forward strand.
TTTAACACTCCTGAAAAGGGATCACTGCCCCTCAAGGATGCTCTGCTGCTGCATGGCATCGTAAACAAAATGGCTCTGGAGTTCAGCTTAGTGGTGACATTTTGGTTATAATGTCAATAAACAAGAAACCCCCCTGTGGCACATTGACTGACTTTGCCTCATCAAGCCAGGAGAAACTGTAGTCTGCTTACATGGTTACGATGTTGCATTCTTCACCTTAGTAATTAAAATAAGGATTTTTAGCTAGGTTAAATATGCTGGGGTCTGCAACCCTACACTACATTACACACTTTTGCTTTGCATCTTTACCTTGTTGGCTTTTTTCTTTAGCTCAGTTGCTGGAGACAGGCACTAACATAAGTGAAATTTACTCTGAGTCAGAGGCTTTGGGATTTGTGTGTGTGTGTGTTTTAATAATATGTGTGATAGAAAGCTTTTGGTGCACAGTCAGATTTTTGTGTGTGTCTGGTGAAGAAGGCTGCTGATGTGCTGCTATGCCAGGTAAATTTGTTGAATTATCTACTTGGAAAGACAAGCTGATAAAAATGAGGAAGCTGGGACTTCATGGCCTATTTCTGCTGTGAATACATCTTCATTAAGTGTACAGTCATTCATTGTCTCCGGCTCAGCATGATACCCTGGGCTAACTAACAAGATGGGTCATTTCAGGAGTTCCCTTGTGTCATGACGAGGGATGACATAAAGTGAAGTCACATCTTTAGAGCTAATACCAGGTGCACTGGTCTATCCCAGCACTGGTGACTGCTTCCCACTCCTTGTCAAAGCAGTGAAATGCATTGGTGTCACTTTGGGAATGTGTCTAATGGTGCTGATGGTCCCTCTGACAGGGAAAACTGTGCAAAATAGGCTGTGCTGGTTGGCAACAATAGCTTCTTTTGAAGCAGGGTTATGCTGGCAAAAGTGAATCTTCTTGCTGTAGACTGAGTCAACTTGTGACCACCAAATCCTGAAGAATTGATTGAAATTTGCCAAACACCAGCCAGTTTCCTGCAGGAGAAAACTATTTTTCTAGTTTGCCGTAGAGCATGCAGACTGGGAGAGCTCCAGATTCTGGCTGAGACAGCAGCCACGTAAATTTAGGGGAAAACACCACTCACCCCCACCTTCCCCTGAATTAGTGGCTGAGAGGCTTAGGGATGCAAAGACTTATTGTCGCGGCCAAGCCTAAAGGCAGATGTGTGGGCTCCTTGGAGCTTTCATGGAAAACAAATCTAAGGCAAGAAGGGCTGTTCTAAAAATAATGTGGAGTTTTGTTTACACAAGTTTTACAGCAGGTATTCACAGAGGTGCTGAAACTCTCTTTGGTATGCCTGAAATTTGACTGTAACCCTCAATCTGAGCCTCCCAGTGTGCCCTGTGTACACAAGATGAATGTGCTCTCATCTCTCCACCATTGGCTTGTCTTAGTTTCTATGTCATAAACCAATGAAGCTGGTTGACATTATGAATTTGGTCCTACAATCAAACACCTCCTGAATTCCATGGGAATTCTGCAATGGAAAAGATCACATAAAAAGCTTTGGTACTGGCCTAGACCTGATCCGAAGGCATGTACATTACTCTTACTGGTGAGGGCTTAACAGCATGGAGTTATGGAGAGATCTGATGAATCTTCTTTCACCTCCTCAAGAAAAGCACCTTTATGACTTTTAAGTTCTACTCATCTCAAGAACATGTAACTCTGGCAAGATGTTTGTTGTGATTGCATCCAGCCACGAGGATAGAGGGGAGTGTGAGGGAAGGTAGCTGGGGTCAAGCCAAAGAAATCGATCTTACACATGCTGTGATGGATTGACTTGTTCCTACCCAATGGGTGTAGGATTTCAGGTAGCTTTTTCTCCAACATCATCTGTGCAGCCACCAACAGAAATAAAAGTTTACTGACTTCTACTTTGGACAAAATAGTGTTAACTGACTTACAATAGGCATCAAAGAGATCAGCTTACCCTCCTTAGCGTTACACTGCTGATTATCTCTGCTGACTTTTCTGATTTTCCTGTCAGTGTTAGGATGCCTTCTCTTGTCTGGCCCCATTAGGTTCACAGATGTTTAAAGGAATGTACAAGCATTTTACTTGTTCCCCCAAAATCCCCCCCAAAACGTAGCTCCATCTTCTGGGGGTATTATGCACTACAGCTGAAAGATACTTCGAATACAGCTCACGAATCAGTCAACCCTACTGGTCTTTCAGCATATTCTGTGCTGGTAGCTGGCTATTTGTAAGATGTCCCTGTGTAATACACATTGCTCAACTTGTCTGTCTTTTGAATATAGGTAGAAGCTAAAATTTTGCTTTATTAATTTGTGCTGATTTTTCTCCCCTGGGCATTTCTGGTTTCTTATGTGTAGAGTTGAAAGTAGCTGCTATAAGCAATGCATTTTTGATAGTCATTTCAAATGTACCTTGTGACTGACTTAGATGCACTCATCATTGCTGTTTTAAAATTAATTGAAATCAGTTGATTTTTTTTAATTATTTTTGTCATCCTGGGGTAAAATGTCAGAAATTATAGAAATGTCAACCTGCAAATGCACACTTCTGCTGATGAGGAAAGAAGTGGTCAGGTTTTTCTTTTAATGTTTTGCTGACATATGGTGCTTCTAATCCAGTGACAAATTAATTGACTAGATGTAAAAGAGTTGGACAGCGCTTAGCAAGAAAGGACAGGATATGCATTATAAGACAGCTGGTTCTGCCTCTGTTGGATTATGAAGACAGTATACATCGGCGAGCTAACGAGTCTCTGTTGCTGTCCGAGAATAAGATAGATTCTCCTTATAATAGAATTGCACACTTTGTCTCTAAATGAGGTTATTATACACACCGTTGCACAATGTTTGAAGAGCTTGGTTGGCCCTTGTAGAGGTTTAGGAGAGAAATAAATTGGAAAACAATTGCACATAAGACTTTCAATCCATCAATTGCTCCATATTTATCCAAATTACCGTTACAGTCTTCCAAAATACAAATCTGTGATACATTCAGAGGTGGAATGTTAATACTGACCAGCCAGATTTTGACAGGGCCTATTTTTCTTTTGCTGTTGTTTTTAACCTGTAGTATAAGCTTGTATTCCTCAGAAAGAAAAGGTGGTAGTAGAAACCACTTGTAGTGATGTAACAGCTCTCTACTGAGAATGAATTCTCAATTTTTACCACCATGCAAATTTCAGTCTGGGTCTCAGAAGGTTTTGATTTTTCCAAAGAAAACCTGTGAGCAACTTCATTTATAAGGAACTTTTCCTCAGTAATATTCAGAGTTTAAGGGCAATGCTTGCAAAAGTAATTTATGAATTGAAGCGCTTCCATTTTTGGGTCCCAGCTTGTGACCATTATAATGCATAGTTTTCAGAACATGCTGAGGTCTAAAACCTTTGGACTCCTTGTGGTCTTGAAGACTGGACCCCTAGAATTTTACATCATCTTCAAAGTAACAAGGCACTTCTGAAAAACCCGTCTCAACCACTGAGCAAGGCCACATGTAGCAATTCTAGGTGATGTGGTGGCACCCTTTCCCACATCCCCCATGAAAGAATTCTGCGGTAAGAGTTATAGACAGGGCTTATAAAAAAGACAGCAAAATGGGGTTTTGTCAGAGCCAGAGTAAATAATCACCTGTCCTACCTCCCACTTGCCATTTTTGTCTGCTTTGGTTAAATTGTTTGTCTGCAAGTCTGGCTCCCAGTCAAATAACCCTCCTTTTTAATTCCAGCTCTCCAGGTACCAGACAAGGATGGGTTCTTGCTAAATAATGTTAAATAATAATAAAAATCTTAGTCTGACAGGGCAGATACTGAAAATCTTGTAATGTGCAAAGCTATGAGGGTAGTTTTGTTCAGAGCTTTATTCCTCCGACTAAAAATGAGTACATACTCAAGACACAGTTGATGCAGCATTTCAGTACAGAGAGTTATAAGTGTGTCCACGGTGTGGTTTCTGTTCAGGCATGGCTCTATCCAATTCCCACAAGTATACTGTTCCAACATGAAGGAAGAGGAGACACATGACAAAGAAAAATTACTTGGTGGTAATTGTATTAGTCATAGTTGTTGCTGTTTATACTTTCTTTCCCTTTCCCAGAGCCCCTGCAGTTAAAATGAAAGCTGTTATATATATATATGTATGTGTGTGTGCGTGTGTGTACTTGTGCTTTGCAGGATTTCCTTTGGAAGAAGAAGTTATTCTTTTGTAGAGTCTTTCCCTGACATTTCTATAACCTGATTACATCCTGTTTGGTGAAGCTATGATCTTTAATGTAAGGCAGTGTGGCTCATAAGAATACAGATTGCAATACTCACAGTTACTAGTAATTAATTTTCCATCCCTGGATACTCTTCCAGTGACTGTTTTATATTCTCTGTGGCAGAGTGCTCACTGATGACAGTGTTTAAGAGTATTTCATTTGTGGCTCAAAGTAGTTGGATGTTTCTCTTAATGAGCTCTCCCACTGCTATCACAACAACTTTAAATACCTTATGGCTAGTGAGAAAGACTGACACACAGGCAGATTTGTTTCTGCAGATGTCTTCCTAAGTTGCATTTTTCGGTTAGGTTTATTTCATCATGGGTTGTACTGACTCTATAGTAATTTTATAAGACCTTTCCCTTTTCCCTTTTTCTTAGGAAAAGGAGAAACTGTACGTGGAATTGAAGCACATCTTGGCCCGGCAGCCTGGGCCCGAAGCCGCAGAACAGTTACAACTCTACAGGCACACTCTCAGAGAGAAGACTAAGCAGCTGAAAGTAAGCGATGCCCTCTGTCTCTGGCTGGGGGACTGCCAGGAGTGCAGAAGGACTTCACCACTGATCCTGGGGAGCAGGGCCTCAAGATGTTTTTTGATGAACAGCGTGCATGCCTTAGTGTATTAGATTAGGAGAATAAGGTTAATGCTGCATCTCCCCAAGGGAAAACCAATAGCAGTAGAGGAAATTTTTTTTCACATTATGCTAGTTTGTTTCATTAAAATAGAGGAAAAGTCCTATTAGAATATGAGTGTGCAGAGCAATTCTGTAAATGCTTTTTGAGCGTGGGCATTCTGGGACACTTGCAGTTTTCCATTAAGCTCATTCTCCTTCTGTTTTCTTAAACTTTTAAGATCTTTAATAAGCAAATTGAAGCCATTTTGTTTTCCTTTTAACAAACTAGTGGTAATATATTTGGAATCCAGTCTTTAATTCTTGTTATTTCTCTTGCAATATGCATATGCATAATATTAAGCTTGCAACTTTTAAAGGGATGGCAGGAATAACCTGTCCTAACCCTTTGTCATTAGAAGGGAGGATTTCCTGCTGAAGGTATCTTGTGGAAAACTTTGAAAGCATGATATTAAAAAGTGATTTTTTGTTAGAATAAGCTGATCTTCCCTTGTTCCTGCCTGCATGAAAGATCAGTCTCCCCAGGAGTTCATCTGCTCCTCTCTTTGTTGAAGTCATCATCTCCTGTTCACTGCATCATAATCACGTCTATACTAACCATGAGGAAAAAAATGCAGGAGCAGATGGGCCCTTAGGAAACAAAGAGGCTGTTATGCAAATCTTAGCTTTCCACGGAGAAGAAAAACAATGCAGAAAATGTAAAATAGAAGCCAAAATTTTGAAAAGCTGGATGTGATTTCAAGTTTTCCATACGGTTCCCATTTGTCCTTAATGCAGTCAATTGCTACTGTGTATTTCAGGCACAGTATGCTCTAGCGTACTGGCATGCATGCCATTTTGTAGTGCCAGGTCAAGCTATTCTTCTTAAAGAAGGAAAACACACTATACATGTTCCTACTTTCTTTAAAGTTTACTGATTCATATGAAAGTGGCACTGTATTCATTGTTGCACTACCTAGCACTACTTTGCCTGTGTGGATTGAATTGCTTCATATAATAAAGTGGATACTGGTGATAAAATCAATTATTATTATTATTATTAAATAAATCCTTGCTGTATTTGCAAGATCTTCAGTTGAGGTTTTCACCCAGATTTGTATGCCAGAACATTAAAAGCTAATGTATGTATTAATACCATACCCCTAATGTTTGGAGCATATTTTGCCTGTTTTATTGTTGTTAAATGGCATAAGCTTAATTTTGTAAATTGTCCTTAGGGGAGAAGAGGTGATCAAGTGAAAAAACATGGTAGAAAATGAGATGTGGTACAGAATGGTGGTTTCTTATATTGTCCAATGTGAAAGGAAAAAGTGATTGTAAAAGTACTAACTTATGTGTAAATGAAACTAACAGCTCCTGTTCCTGCTTTTTACCTTTTGTTTTTTAGGTTCTGTCCTCAGAATTGAATATGTATGAATCAGAGAACCAGGAATACAAACATGAAATTGAAAGACTTGGCAATGAGCTTATGAATGTGAAAAAGAAATATCTGGCTCAGAAACGCAAGGAACAACAGGCCAAGTATGGGAAAATAACAGTTTTGTCTACACAACTTTTGCATAAACTAGATTTTTATTTAGATCCTGCTTTACTCTTCTTATTGAAACATGGCCAAATTTGTCTGAGGTGATATAATATTGTTGCCTAATTTTCCTGAGTGCTATCCTTCATGTTACTTCAGTCTGGTCTAGATTTATCGTGATCTGTGGCCTGGACTAGGACATCCAGGAGAGATGTTGCTGACCTATTCTGCAGTCCAGTTAAATTATTCATACCAATGGTGCCCAGAGGACACAGATTAGTGTCTGCTCTCCAGTGCTGAATCACAGAATCGTAGAATAGTTTGGGTTGGAAGGGACTTTTAAAGGTCATCTTTAACCGAGTCTCCCCTGCAATAAGCTGGGATATCTTCAACTAGACCAGGTTGCTCAGAGCCCCATCTGGCCTGACCTTGAATGTTTCCAGGGATGGGGCATCTACCACCTCTCTGGGCAACCTGTTCCACTATTTCACTATCCTCATTGTAAAAAATTTCTTTCTTATAACTTACATTAAACCTACCCTCTTTCAGTTTAAAACTGCTACCCCTTGTCCAATAGCAACAGGCTCTGCTAAAAAGTTTGTCCCCATCTTTCTTATAAGCCCCATTTAAGTACTGAAAGGCCCCATTTAAGTACTGAAAGGCTGCCATAAGTTCTCCCCAGAGCCTATTCTTCTCCAGACTAAACAACCCCAAATCTCTCAGCCTGTCTTCATAGGAAAGATGCCCTCTGATCATATTTGTGGACCTTTACTGGACCTGCTCCAACAGCTCCATGTCTGTCTTGTGCTGAGGACTCCAGAGCTGGACACAGTACTCCAGGTGGGGTCTCATGAGAGCAGAGTAGAGGGGTGGAATCACCTCCCTAGACCTGCTGGTCACACTTATTTTGAGGGAGCCCGGGATATGTTTGGCTTTCTGGGATGTGAGCATACACTGCCAGCTCATGTCTAGCTTTTCACCCACCAGTAACCTCAAGTCCTTCCCCTTGGGGCTGCTCTCAATCCCTTCATCCTCCAGTCTGTATTGATACTGGGGGCTTCCTTGACCCATGTGCAGGATCTTGTACTTGGCCTTGTTCAACCTCATGAGATTCACATGGGCCTACTTCTCGAGCTTGTCCTGGTCGCTCTGGATGGCATTCTATCCCTATGGTGTGTCAACCATACCACTCATCTTGGTGTTTTCTGCAGACTTGGTGAGGATGCACTTGATCCCACTATGTCATTGATGAAGATATTAGATAGTACTGGTCCCAATACAAACTCCAGAGGGATGCCACTCGTCACTGATCTCCATCTGGACATTCAGCCATTGACCACTACCCTCTGGAAATGACCATCTAACCAATTCATCATCCACCAAACAGTCCACTCATCAAATCCATTCTCTCCAATTTAGGGAAGATGTTCTGGGGGACCATATCAAATGCCTTACAGGAGTCCAGATAGATGGCATCCATAGTTCTTCTCTTGTCTGCTGAGGTAGTCACTCCATTGTACAAGGCCAGTAGGTTAGTCAGGCTAGATTTGCCCTTGGTGGGGCCATGCTGGCTGTCTCTAATCACCTCCCTGTCCTCCATGTGCTTTAGCATAGCTTCTAGAAGGATCTGTTCCAAGACCTTCCCAGGCACAGAGGTGAGGCTGACAGGTCGGTAGTTCCCAGGATCCTCCTTTCTACCCTTTTTAAAAATGGGTGCAATGTTTCCCTTTTGCCAGTCACCAGGGACTTCACCTGACTGCCATAACTTTACAAATACCAGGAGAGATCCCCGAGCATTATGAGGAGCTCAGTGCACTTTATAAGTTATAATGGAACAGCATCTGAAACGGGGGACAACCTTTCTTCAAGCGGCAACTACATAATCCTGGTGCAAGAACAATGTCGTTGTTTCCAAAATGTAGTAGTTGTGACTGATGACCACTCCCTACTGGCAGCAGATATAACTGCTGATGGTTACACGGAACAGCATTCCCCATCCGCTTCTCTTTCCCTTCCTATATCCAGATGGAGGAAATTGAGCAACGCTCAGTCTGGCTTTGTCAGGTGTCTTACCCTTTTGATGGTAGAGCCTAAGAACTGTCCTGTAAGTAGCTGTTGTCTTTCCTTAACCAGTAGCACTTCGGTGGCACTTCCCTGCTACTCTCAGTCCACAACTGAGCATTCAGCTGCTCCTCTTGATTTAAAGAAAGCAACTAGGATCTTAGTTGCCCAATTTCTGGTACAATAAAGTGATCCTAATTTACACAGTCTGAGAGATGAGGCTATTCTCATAACGAATCCCCAAGCTGGGACACCAAAACTGTTTGTGACTTCTGAAAATGGAGTGATTGAACTTTACTTTTAAAGAGTTTCTTAATTAGATTTCTGCAGTTACATGACATGATCTGTTACCAAGTTTTTCTGTGTATGCTTTTTGTCTTTCCATCCCTTTTCATCCTCAGCCTGTCTCTTCCTCACACACAAAAGCCAACAATTCTCTATGTTGCTGAATATAATTCAAAGCTACCTGTATCTATTTTTCCTTAATCATATTCCAGCCAGCAAACAATTTTGATGACTAAATTAGCAAAATTATCAGTGATAAACAGTGACTTGTGTCTATCTGAAAATTGCATAATGTTACCTTAATGTTTGGAATTAGCAAGAATTGTGCAGTGCTAATGGCTTTCCTGGAGCTTTAGGATCAATATGTGAGGCTACCATAATGCCTGATAATCCATTTCCAGCAGCTAAGTATCCTCTTCACGATAGTTTTAATGTTTCCATTTTGGACTCTGGCATCATGTTCCTTTCTGTTCATCAGATGAGAAGAAATTCACTATATTGTGTTACATTGTACCTAGAATCGATTCCTGTCATAACTATTGAAAAATCCCAATAACTGTTAGGGGCATAACTGCTTTAAAGTAAAACAAAAAATATTGTGTGAGGTGATGGTGACTGAAGTTGGGTCTGTTAATCATGTACAGTGAATGGAATCTCGTGTTGTAGGTCAGTTAGTGCTGAAATCATAACACTTTGTAGGTTCAGGATAAATATCTGCCATCAGTGCAGCTTGTTGTTCTTGTGGGAAGGCATGGCTGTAGTCTGATGAGCATGGTGTCCTTGTGACGTATGTGTTTTCAATGTACGTTCTGTGAATGCTGCTTCCACAGGATGATAGCGCCTCATTGTTCCCATCTCAAGCTTAGAAGCTACCAGCACTGTGCTGGCTTGCCCTGACTTGCACTTTTGTTGTCTTTTTGGCAGCCAGACATAGGCAGGTGCTGGGCTTTGCTGTCCTCTCCTCTGTCCCTCACTGTGTTGTTCTCCAGTCAAACCTGTTGACTACATCCTGCTTTGAAGGATATGCACACCCCAAGGCATAACTGAGCATATCAGTCGTGGGTAACTGCAGCTTCCCTAATCTCCAGGCTTCGTTTCGTGTTGCCCAGCAACAGTGCAAAGGAAACAACCTTGTTGTGCAGCCTTCCTTCTCCGAACTGCCAGTTGTGCATGATGTGTCCTTTGCTTTCTGCAATACAGAGTGCCTGTTGTGCAGCCAGATCCTTCCCCAAGGAGTGCTTCATCCCTGACATACAGCCATTCCATTCCACATTGTTCTTGTCTTAGACTGGGCTGGACAGGCACTGCTTGGGGTGTATGTGCTGGCCAAAGAGCCAGGGCCATATGATTCCTACATACTCAGGTTGCTCTAAATCCCAGCTGACACAAGCCCACTGACTTGATTTCTGTCATGCTGGCTAATGTTAACATCGTGTCTGAAATAAATGTGGCTGATTTTGCTAATAAAAAGAGGATCCTGTCAGGACAATAGCATTAATAGCATTATTGACTACCTTGGTATGTAAGAGAATTAATGCTCTCAGAAAACCTCACACAAAGGTATCATCAAAAGCTTTTATTGATCTGCACAAGACAGTTCTGGTTTGTGATTTAAAGTCTTGATACTGACCTAATGCGGCTTTCCATGGGATGCTGAAGGAATATGAGTGACAACAGGAATTTAGCTTTGTTTGGTGTTCAAGCTGAAAATCCAGTGTTTAAGATTTTGGTTGTGAATTTGAAATCCTCTTTTTCTGCTCTCTGATTCTGAATGTAGTATTTCCCAGGTGTCTTAGGCTTTCTTTCTCTTATTCTTCCCATTCTTTCCTTCTGCTTCTTGCACCCTTTCTGCTTCACTACTTATCCTAGTTACTTCTAACACCAGGGTTCCAGTTTGATGTTGGTAAGGATTGGTGAGAAAATATGGAGCTTAAATCCATACCAAAGACCTGATCTTGCAGTCCTATATAAGTAAATAACTGCACTGAGGGATGTCAGTAGTAACTTGGAGCTTTTGCACGTGGCTGCTTGCACATAAATTCTACATAATATATTACAGTAGTCAGCTGCATAGAATTTTCCATACAAATGAGCATATCTGTTGGCTGTCTCCATGGGAAGGAATGACATGGACTCTGGATCATTTTATCTTCCCGAAGTTGGAAGCGCAATAGTGAGACAGGATGAGCCATCCAAACATAGCAGGTTAGATTTTAGAGCTGTTAGCTGGCACATCCATTAGTGCCACAGTGATACAATTAAAACCAGTTATAAATGGTTGTCATGGTTAAGTTCAACTGTGCCATCTTTTGCCTATCCTCCCACCTCCATATGGGTTAAATTTGGAAAAGGAAGCATGACTAGTTATCCTACAGTGTTTCTCTGAACTTCCTCCTCTCCTGACACAGTTATTTAGGGACAAAGAGAAAAGTATTAATTCCAGAAAGTGTTTTCTTTTCCTTTACTGGGGACTGAACAAGGGTACTGATGTGACAAGGCTACATTTTGCCAAAGCGTGGTTGCACTCACACTTATGTCTCAGTCTCAAAGACTAAAATAAAAGTAGTGGCACCAACCTCCTTTATAAAGCCAAGAGACCTCTGCTGTTTAGATAAACTAGGACTTCATAAAGTTTCACTTGGTTAGTTTTAAATATCTCAAGACCTTTCTCTGAAACCTCCAGGTATATCGCAGTTAATGTGAACTCATGACCTTCCTATTTGTTCTTCTGTGTTTACATCCCCAATCTCATAGGAGTGAAAACAGCTAACCCTTGTTCCCTCCTCCTAAGGCCATTTAACCACCCCTGGATCCTCTGAAGGAGAAAACTCCCAGGGCTATCAGTGCATGACAGCATGTTGTTAGTTTTCTGCCAGTGTCACAGGCAGGGTAATTATCACTAGAACTTTGTTAAAATATGAAGACAGACAACACTATTTATTCATTAAAATTCAACAAAGAAAAGTATCTCCCCATTGTGCCTTTGATGAACATAGCTGTTTGTTTGAAAACAAGCATATACTTGCTAGAATGGGAGGGTGATTAGGAATCTGAAGTCACCAAGCTCATATACAAACTCGCTCTAATGAGGTGCTCTGACCATTTTGGGAAGTATCAGGAAAAGAGCTCATTTATTTCTAATTTCTAGTAGTTCCAAAAAGCATCAGTAAGCTTGTAATTAGATCCAAACAGACACCTAGTCTTGGCAGTTTAGCCCAACAGGCTTTAATCAACAATTTTTTAATGATCTCTTGATATGTGATGGCATGAAAAAACTTTGGAGGATGCAGATTTCCTTGGTTTGCAAAGAGCTGCAGAATGAAAGATGTGTTTTCCTTTTCTTTGTTTCTGTTTAAAGGGAGAAGGAACGATTCTTGACTGACAAAGAGCCAAAGTTTCCACGCCACAGGTCTGATGTTCCTCACTTCATTGGAGCGGGCTTTGCACTCAGCAGACCCCTTCCCAAAGTTACAGCTTAGGAATGGACTCATCTCACCACATTCTCATTCCCGGTGTTTTGCTAAACTCAATTTGTGCTGGATTGTTTGAAACACTGTAATTTTAAAAGAAATTCAGAATCAGCGTTCTCTCTGGAATCACTGTATTGCCTTCAGGAAAAGGCATTTTGTAGTAGAATTAACATGGGTTTGGTTTAAAAACTGTGGATCAAATCTGCTCTTATAATGCCAGTGGAAGCTTGCACTGGTGTCAATAATGGAGATCATGCAGATATTTCTTCTTCAAGACTATGTCTTTATTTAGCACTGTAACATCACAAAATGCCTTAATATGTAGTTATTTCCCCTTTATCTACTTCTGTGGTAAGCACTCCATCTATCTTCTGACTGAAAGCACCTGAAAAAAAATGAGAAAACAGAAAAGAATTCAAATTAATAGGCTGATGTTTCAAGCCCTGCTGAGCAAATGCAAAATTAACAAGTCTTTACTTAGAAGTACACATGTAGCAGTTCTTTGTGCAGGTAGTATATAATAGGGTTTATCCAGTGTTTGCTACAGTTAGTAAGATCAAGGAAGTTCACAGCCACATTGTGCATTATTAAGAATATGATTGTATTTACTCTGGTAGGTACAAAGCGGCATAATTATATCTGTTCAACGGAGGAGACTGTACACACTGACTGGGATGTGCTGTTTTCCCACATAAATCCTTCCAAGTGATTCAGACTTGGACTCAGAACATGGCAAACTTCGCTCTTTAGTTTCTAGACACTTGGACATTTTTGTAAGTTTCAGAAATTGTTTTTGTAGTGCAGCAGGAGCCCTCCAACCTTTTCAGCCAAAAGAGATTTAATTACCATTCATTAACAAGTGAAATAACAAAGTCACGGCATGAGGTGCTGAAGTATAGAAAACTTCTAAGCTGTAAAATAAAATGTTTTGCAACTGATTTGTACACGGCAGCTTTTTCCCAGCCTGGGGGATAAAAATACTTGTCCAAAGAGATATGCTGATAAATATTTCACATGCATATAAAAAAAAACAACCTTTACAAAGATTTTGTTCCTTCCTTTGGTGGAATACATAATTAAATATTAAAGCTACTGTGGGAAACTTTTAATGGAAGTGGTTAATTCAAAGGAATCAAGTTAAATACGACAGGGATCTACTTTGCTTTTACATTGGGGACCAGAACACTTAGTCATCAGATCCATTGTGTTTTTCTTTTGTTCCCAAAATAGCTATTATTGCTTTTTCACTGTCAAGTGCATTATGCTAAAGTTATCATTGTAGGGTAGTCATGCTGTCTGAATTGCGTCTTTGGTGTACCTGACATGTCCTTATAGTTAGAATAATTGAGAATAACTGACACGGGCACTTGAGTTTGATGGGATCCCAAGTAGGTTTTACTGAAGCTTTTAAAAGATGATATTTGTTAAGAGTACCCAGCCTGGAGCTGGACTCTGCTACGCTTACTGATACCGTGAAGTAATTTGCACTCAAACAAATCTTCAAAGTCACATCTGTTAATGCACATGAATGAGAGGCACAGTTAGACTCCCAGAATAGCATCATGCTGTAAAGAAGCAACTTTTTATTACACTCTGAATTCTACAGTGCACCGCCTAACTTATCCAGAGTAATCCAAGTCTGCTACATCTTTCCCTCTGTTACCAGGGTTTAGGAGACAAGGTGTTACAATGGTCAGAGCAAATGAGGGGGAGTCAAACAGATGTAATCTGTTCGCTAATTGCTTGTATTTTTATGACTACGCTAACAAAACAGATTCTTTTCCATCTTCAGAAGTACTTAACAGTAGCTCACATTGCACAGATTGGACTATTTTTAGGGTAAGAAACTCCATCCCTAAATGATTCTTTACCTGAGTTTTCCAGTCTCTATAATGGGTGAGATAGTATTTGTCTAATGACTTGCAAAGGTGAATTCACTTACTTCTAAAAAGTGATTAGTCTTGTAGATTAAAAAAAATAGAGGAACACAAAAAAAAGGTGATTTTCTTGCACAATATGTTCTTCCGATCTGTAGGGCTGGGGAAGGCGTACAGTAAATTCCACATACAAAGTACAAGAGCTTTTACTGTCTTAACCCACAATTTCAAGCATACAGATGTGAATGTGTTGTTTGCTATCTCCAGTTTTATTGCATTATTTACTTACTACCTGGTAAACTAAATTCACAGGTTAATTCTAAAAAAGAAGGTAAAAAAGAAGGGCATGGAAATATAGTCATGAAATTATTCCCAGTAACTTTCAGCATAATCAGGGAAAGAATAACTGCAGCCAGCTTAATTTATAGTGCTGGAGAGTGAAAACCATTTCTGAGTTCATATAATAGAATGGATTAAAGCACACCAAATCCCTTCCCCCTTGGTCTATAAAAGTCAGGAAGCTTGAAAAATTGCTCTGGATGTCTGTGAACCCAGCTGATGCTGAGGTGCTTTTAGTGTTCAAGGATTTGGCTTGCACAGCAGGGAAAGGCAGGGCGTTAATGAGAATATCATTTGTTCAGTCGCTTCTGCATTGTGAGCAGCAGCTCTGAAGTGCTTCTCCAAGTTTTGTAGCAGAAAAATGTTAATTGAATTCCATTCTGTGCAAGATGTAAGCCTAGAAGTAGCAAGTATATCTTTAACTTCTTGTTCCTGTAAAGATATGTGAAAAGATGGAGGCGAAGGGCTATGATACATGGCACTTAAGTTAGAGGAAATCTTTCTTCACTTTAATTGGCTCCAATTGGAGCTGTAGTAGCTTGCACAATGTATTTATCCCAGAGTCCCTTTTGGTGAGCAAAGTATGCAATATTGTTCATTTTCAGAGCTTTTGCAATATATAGATAACATTTTAAGTAACTTCACATGTAACTTCTGCCCTGATCTTGTCTGGCAGGTCTGCATTCATTGTATTGTGTAGCAGGACACAAACAAGACCCTGTACACTGAACTATCCTACTCAAAGGCAGGGGCACAACCCTTCTGGGGTAACCTGCCAGCTACCAAAGACATAGCACAAGAATCCAACCCTTAATTTACACTTGCTTTGTGAATTCAGAGCAACAGGAGCACGTACTACACACCCAATAACATCCTGCTGCTGTAAACCTGGGAACCCTTTGAGTCAACAGCAGCGAAAAACAGAGCTCAGGCTCTGTTGTGTTAAAAGCTACAAACTCCAGGGCAGGCAGGAGGAAAGGCTGAACACTTAGCACCCACAGAGCAGAGGCTTTGCAGTGAGTGGAGCAGCAGGTGCTGGGCCTTGGGGAACTAATGAGCATTAATGGCTCTGATTAGCTCCACCTGAGCCCATGGGCACCATTTAACAAGCTCAGCGCCACAGGTGAGTTTCTTGTGCTTTTCTTGTCCTTGAGGGAGCAAGTTGGTTCTTGCTGCACCCTGGCAGTGGGACAAAAGAATATTTAGTGTCATTTTCTAAGTGTCTTTAAATGCAAAGTGCTGCAGGATGGAGAATAGCGGTTTGCACAGGAGATGGGGGTGTGTGTTGAAAGCTCAAGTGAGCAAGAGAAAAGGCTTCCTTCCCATTTCCTTTGGACAAGGAACTACTACAGAGGTGTTCAGCTGTGTGTCCCAGCGTGCTGCTTGCAGGTAGGTTGCCAGTAGCTGTGTGAGTCCACAGATCTCAAGATGTTGTTTTGTTTCCTTGTGTTAGGGTGAAAGTGTTGTGCCTTAAAGAAGGTGCAAGAAAGAGCAGTGAGAGCTAGATCCTTGGCTTATTCCCTATCTCTCATGTGAAACTACCAGAGGGTAAAGTTAGCAGGAGAGTCAAAAAAGAGAAGCTAGGCAGCCAAAGCAGTGCCTGCCATCTCTGAAGTGCTAATGACTCTTTCTGAAAGTTAGTCCATCCTGTCTTTTCCTAAATTAGAGTCTCTAAATCGTGTATCTTTGTATTTAGGCATTTTAGCAATTGAGTATTATTTTCCTAGCAGGTGGTTTAGCTGTTGTGCCATCTCCTCTAGCAGAGTGTATTTTTAGCGTGTTTCTAAAAGCAGGAGTTTGATTTTGATGCTCTTTCTGTTCTGCACTTGTGCGCTTTTTAAGCAGCTCCACGCAGATCAGCTACTTATGCTTACACAGAAAGATGTCAGGATCTCATCCTATGGGCTTGCTTGAGGAGCCTCGTTTTCCCAGTGCGATGCAAAGCTGTGCCTGTGGCACACACTGGTGTGAGGGAGCAGGGCAGGATCTGTAGAATGTCTGCGCATGGTTGAGGTCAAAGGAGCTGTCTGTTCTTATCTTCAGCCTTCCCTTTCAGCTGTTTTTCTCCCTGAATTGGAGCACCTCTGTGGGCTTACTGAACCCATGTACTTTTTTAATCCCCCTCCTGACCTCAGTGTGTTTGTATTTCTCACCATGGGTATATAGAGCCACCCAGATAAACCTGTACGAGTAGGACTGCAGCTGTGGGGCTGGAACAGGCTCCAGATCTGCTGAGATCCTCCCTTGCGCTTTTCTGCCTCTCCTCTGGTGAGCTCAGGGTGCTGAGCTTTCCCCTGGGGCTGCTCTGCCTTCAGTACCCAGGTCCTTGCGGGCAGACACAGAAGAAAGGCTTTTTGGAGGTGAAGCCGCAGTCTTGCCTTCAGCTCACCCTGATGTAAAGAGGCTGAGTAGGGGTCTCCAAATGTTGAGCAATCGCTGTAATGTGGCCACCCCTAGGGTAGGAGCTGCACCATGGCTGTCTCATGGTGCAGCCTGGGACATAGGTGTCCCACTGGGTGCTAATTGGGTTGTGAGTGACCACAAGCAGGGTGCCCAGGAGGGGAAGAGACTTGAAGTTTTAAAGTGAAGGGGTGGAATTGCTAACTCTGCAGGCTGCTCTGAACCAAAGGTGCAGGTAAGCTTTGCTCTTGTGGTCTACCTTGGCTAGAAACAGCATGTTTCTTGGGCTGTTGCGTCTAATAGCAGGGTTGGAACGAGCACCATTGGTGCCAGCTCTCTGCAGGTTGGCTGCTGTCAGCCAGGGCTTTGACAGTGTGGGGAGGCACTTCCAGAGAAATGGTTTTGACTTTGTCTTCAAGAGGAACTGGTATTCTCAGTGCATTTGTGCATCCAGTAGCCCCTGCTCTACTTGCTGCTGCAGCTCCTATTTTCTCTGCTGCCTTGTGATCCTCAATCCTGCAGAGCCTTTGAGAGAGCAGTGATGAACCCAAATCTGTAAATCTTGGGCAAATTGTGGAACTGTTTCTTAACCACGGTGTATTTGTGGATCTTCTGTTTGGGATCCTCCTTATCTTACAGCCTGAGTGCCTTCAAGGAGGTACTGCATCCGATGGAAGGCTGGCCTTGACATGGGTGGTCAGAGCTTTCTTGTAACGGTGGCTTTCTTGGTTGCATGTCCTATGCTGGCTTTAAAGGCTGCCTTGTTCCCTTTTTGTGAATCCCAGATAAGCCATTTTCTTTATTTTTACTGTTATTTGTTATTTTGCTGATATTGTCAGTATTTTTTCTCTTTTTTTAGTGTGTGTGTTTGGGGTTTTTTTTGGCTCTTCAGCTTACCTAACATCCAGAGAAGTAAAAAAGGGTGCAAAGGCTGTTTTGGAGGATGTTGTTTTTGTTGTCTGAATCTCGGCAGATCTCAATTTCTTTCTGAGGTGGCCGGGAGCCTCCCTTTCTGATGATGGGCACTTTAATCTGCCCAGGTGTGAAGTGGATATAAACAACTGCGCTTTCAGCCAGTCTTGGCTATTTAAACTTCGCAGTTCCTCACAGCAAGAACCATTTCTCAGGGCTCTTTCTTGGCAGAAGACTAAGCAGTAATTTAAAGCCATTTTAATCTGTAATGAGAATCTCTACATGGGGTTTGAATGCACTTCAAGTGAAGTATGTATTTGCAACTTCTGTTGATCCCTCTTAATTTTCTGAGTGTCCCTGTAGGAGCAAGGTATGTTTGTGTAGTGGCAAAACACAGATAGCTCAGCCTTCTTGAGAGCTGTAGGACAATAAAAGCAACAATAGTAAGGGAATGGCGTACTTGGGATCAGCACTGGAAAGCAGGTGATCACTCATTCTTCCCTACAGAAAATATGAAGATAGTGGTCAAGGTGGGCTCCTGTCTCCCCTCCTCAGGAATACTCTGAAATCTTATTCTAAGCAGAGAGTATTTCTGGAGGCAAAATGCATGTTTTGTTTTTAATATCAATAATTAAAGCATGGTGCCCAGCTCCTGTGGGAAGGCAGGGTTTTCCAGGACTGCTTTGACATTCATGTGATCACAAGTGATGGTGCTCGAAGCTACTCTGTGGCAGCTGAGCTGCAGGAATCAACCACAGGTATGTTCTTAGCTGGCCCCAATTGCAGGGTAAAATGTGTTTGCTTAAACCATCTTTGTCACTTCAAATGAAAAGGTGCCTGAAGCAGCAGTTTAAGTAAGCCTGGTTTACTTTGCAATCAGGGCAGGCTACGAGCAGACACGCTCAGTTACCGCATTTCACCTGAAGCCTGATAAATCACAGCTCTGTGAACATCCCCAGGATTGCTTGGTTTTGCTCTGCTAAAGCTGTGCTTTTTTGCAGCCCCATTGATGAAGGGCGTGCTGAGGCATGTGGTGTGGCTGAACAGCAGGGCAAACTCTGGGGGCTGGCTGGATAATAGATGTTCTTGCTTCCAAGTCCCTTTTTGAGCTACCTCATCCACTGCAGCTTCTGTGTTATCATTCAGATATATTCCCTCTTGGCAGGTTAGGAAAACTCATCACTGGAGTTTTATTTTAACTGAGCATACACAAGTCTTCCTGAGATTACCAAGCCCCTTGCTGATTTAAATGCTATAAAGAAAAAAGGCAGACCTGAAGTGTGTCCTACCAGCCTTTTCTAACAGCCCTGCCTTGCTTTATTTGCTTAGTGATGAGCTATTTGCCAAGTCCTCATGCTTGCACCAGTCCTGAACTGGGAGCAGCTTCAGCAGTCAGCTTTTCTTGCCAAAATTGCCTTCAAAGTTCCTTAAAGCAACCCCTGTTGTGGCTTGGTTTTGGAGTGAATCCTGTTGTCCTTGTTGCAGAAATGAGTGTTTCATTGGCATGCAGCTACAGCAGGTGAGATAGAACTGCAAAAACTGAGCAATTAAGTGAACTTTGGTTACAGAAGTCAACAGTTCTTTTCCTGAGTACATTAGCTGAGGGTTTAGTGTATTTTCATTTGCCTCCAATCAGCTGCAATTCCTTCTTTGATTTTAACATGATGGGTGTTTACTGGATCCAAGTCTGATTTGGCTTTACTTTTTCTGTCTTTTACCATTGATATTGAATGTCGATGTTATGCAAACTATTCCCAGACCATTTGCTGTCCCATGGTCAGTAATACAGGATAAGTAGCCTGGTTCTCTGGATGGATACGTGGGGATTGTCCTCAGAAATTAGTTGCTGCTGTTTTACAAGAGTGAGCGGGCTCTGGTGATGGTGGCGTTTCTGGTGGGTTATTGGTAGACACCATGGTGGATCCTGCAGTGGAAAGGTACTAAAGGGAGGATGGATGTCTGAGAGACTAATTCTTTGATACTGGATCAATGTTTAAATACACGCTTTACCTCTGTAGCTCCCATGGAGTGGGGAGGAGTCAGAAGGATGTGATTCATAACCCTGGGAGACCTTATTTCTGCTGGCAAAGCCAGTTTTTGCCTGCATAATGCAGGGCAGGTGATTGTCTCCTCAAGGCACCAGCTGGCCCCCATGTGCTCAGCTCTGGCGGGGTGTGCAAAGGCTGGATGGAGCAGGGGATGAGCTCTGCCCTCCTTTCCCAGATGTGCAGCCTCTCCCTGTGGCTCCACCAACAGCAGAGCCAGCGCAGGGATGCTGGTGCCCAGGGCTGTGGGTCCTGCCCCTGCTGCATGGGAACAGATGCTTGTGGTTTCTGGAGCTGTCAGTCAGGCACCCTTCACAGCACTAAAATTCAAATAGGGGGATATCAAAGGGAATTACATGCCAGCATCACTCGTCTGATCAAGAGCTTCACCTTGTGCTCTTGAGGGATGTGTCTTGTAATTTACTTCAGGCTAAGGGATAACTGGATTTTTTCCTCTCCTATCTGCTTTAGTGCAAGCCGGCAGCAAATTACCCAAGCCCTCCGCTGCCCGATGTGTCTCCCCTGTCTGTTTCCTTTGCTGGCAGCATGCAGATTGCTGCTGGGCTTTGATCAAGTTTTGCAGCTGGAGCCTGACTTTCTTCACTCTGTTCCATGTGCTGGCAGTTATGGTTTTCCCCAGCACCATCCAGTGTCCCAGGCCTGCGCCTGCTCTGCCCTTGGTTGTATCCAGGCCCTAAACTGATATATCGAAACCTGCTTGGGAGAGAAGTGTTGATGCTTACTGCTGTACCACAGGGCTTGGCACCTGCTTTCATCACCTGCACTGCCTGGATTGAAGCAGAGTTTGAGGAAAGAGAAGCGGGAGGCAGTGGCCGTGTGCTGCCTGTGGTGCCCATAGGGTCATGAAGGTGTGTTCTGCTGGAGTTCAGGATGGGAACCTGGGACTTTTGGTGACAAATCTTGAGCTAATGTTCACCTGAGCACAGCACGGAGGAGTGTCAGGGTCTGTGTTACAGCCCTGCCTCCTGGCATCATTAAAAACAGCTTTCTCCTGCTTTCATGACACCATAATCTGCTTGATTCCCTCCCATCACCTCTGCCCACAGCCTGGTGCATGCACAGACAAATCCCCCAGGTGAAGCTGAGCAGGAAAGGGCATTAAGATCACCTAGTTCCAACCCCCATTAACCCCAAATTAACCCTTCCATTGGTTTTATTGTACTCTTGGAAAAACAGTAAGACTGGGTTTGCTGGGCAATGTTTCTACTAGGAAACGCTGCCATTTAAAGCACAGTCAATAAAGCAATGTGCTGCAGGCAAGAAGAGCAGGTGAGTGTTGGGAGCAGAGGCCCTCAGGGTGGGTGAGAGGCTGAAGTATTGTTACTAGTTTGAGCATGTGGTGCCTTCATCTCTTCCTCTCTGAGCAACTGTAAAGCAGAGAAAGGCAAAAGTGTGTCACCATGCAAGGCTTCCACACCGTGGCTCCTTGATCCTGCACTGGGTTTGTGATAAGGTTGGAGAAGGGAATTTGGAATGAAGTGTTATCTGCCTGCTTAGAGAATGGCTCTCGCTTAAGACTACAACATGCCTTTGCAAAGCACTTGTGCCCTGCTGAGCTTCATCTGGCCCTTGGGATGTCCAAGGGAACCTTCCCACCCTGCTGTCTTCTTGTTCAGTGCTGCTGCAGGAGATGGAGGATTTCACTCCAAACACTGCGAGGTCTCTATAATAGTATTTCACCTTCCTCTAATGCATTCTAGATGGCGACTAAAAGGAATGGGCCCAACACTGACCACATCATAACAGCCCTGCTCGAGAGGTACCCACGTCCCATCTTGGGCAGCTGGAAGCACAAGGCAATTTCTTCCCAGTCAAGTTTATGTCGGAGTCCCTCCAAGCAGTGTCTAAGGTGTGCTTGGTTGTTGCATCAGGATCCAGACATCTTCCAGTTTCTAACCATTGCCTGGCTCAGCATCACTAGGCACAAATCTCCTCAGTCCTGGTGAACGGGCAGGGAGCAGAGCTGGAGAGATGCTTCAGAGCCAGGACTTGATCCAGGTCCTCATACCAACCATTCTAGCCTCAGGCCCTTTTCCTCTTTGATTTGCTCATGAAAAGAATGAAGTTCCAATGCCGAGCCTTGGGCAATCCCTTGCTGCATTAGGCTATTACAAGTGTAGCTGTAATTCTAGCTTTTCAAGTCACTGCTTTCCCCATGGAGTCAACACAGCAAGAACCATGTTGAGGTGAGACACTTCATCCCTTCTTGATGTTTTTCATCTAATACACTTGTCAAAGACTTACAGGCAGTTGCAGCTCAAATCATCCTGCATTTTTCTTGTGATTGCTTTGCCTTGATAACATGGTGAGTATTTGTATGAAGTCAGTGCATGATAGATGGTTAGATTTATGCTGTGTATTGTGATCCAGGGGTATAAATGTATTTAAGTGACTTATTCAGCTTAAATACCAGCACTGGCCGCTGCTCCCTTGTCAGCGTTACAGGCAGGGAGAGATAAAATAACAGCGGTAATTGTGGTGGTGGAGTGTCACTGGCAAATAATATGAGCATAAGGACCATTTTCAGAGGCAGATGGAGTATAACCCGTCTGTAATTTCTCTTGAATGATTTTTGAGCAGGACAGGCTGGAAGTCCTGTGAGGAGAAGGGCAGCGTGGAAGGTGGGAAGGGCTGGGAGCCGGAGTGAGCATCGGGACTTACGGAGAACAACGCTTATTAAATAAACAAAAGCAAGGAGAGAAGAAACCTAAAAGTGAAAGACGCAGCTCAGGAGCATGAGCTGTTGCTGTTTTCCAGGGAAACTGCTCCCAGAGCTGGAGCAGAGTTCAGCGAGGGCCATGGTGATAAACACAGCTGCTGGGTAACGGGGTTGTAACCACAGCTCAGGGCTGAGGCTCTGTATAAATCACGAGGGTGCATTTATGGCCTATTAATGCCATCTTCCTCCTTTAAACCTGATTTACTGTGTGGATCGCGTGCCAAAGCCCCTTTGCCCCCAGTTCTCTGGGCTTCCCCGCTCTGCCTGGGAGGTGGCAGAAGCTTCCTGTCCTCCAAAAGGATTCACCCGAGTGCTCATTGTGCCTCCAGGCTGGTGTGTCTGCCAGAGGGGTTTGGCCCAGCTGTCTTGTGACTGCCTTCAGCAACTCTGCTGCTCTTTGCCTTCTGCTTGATGCTTTCTCAAGGGCAAATTGAGCTTTGCAAACCCACTTGGTGCAATGGGTGTGAGGCTCTCGTGGTCCCTGTGTGATGGGAAGGTCTCTGGGATTCCCCTCTTTGAGTGCCCGTTGGTCATATCTTGCTCAACAGAAGAACTAATAACCCAGCCTATGGTTTTGGGCCAACCCAGTGTCAAACCCTGCAGTACTGAGTCCACTGAAGGGTCGTCTTCTTGTGGGTTTAGGGTTTTGCTCTCCAAGCCATGCCCATTGCCTTGGCTGGAGAGTACCACATGGGAGAAGTTTATGTGTGGTCTTGGTGGGAAGGTTTTCTTATGGCCCAGTGTGTTTCCAGGTCTCGAGAAATAGAGGGAATATGTGGAGCCACATGGAAGAGGGCTGGCTGCTGAGGGCTATTGCCATTTGGCTGGCAGGCACCTGGTGCAATATGATTGTTCCTGAGTTATTCCTGGGTTTGTGGTGGTTGGTAAAACCAAGTAAACTCCTTTGGAATGGAGAGCTATGCCCGTACCTGTGCAATAGCTGAATTTGATGGCAGCAATGGCAGAGCATGTTATAGGGACACAAGGTGGCAGGTGGAGTGCTGGAAGTCCTCAGGTGTCCTGAGCTGATGCCTGCAAGCACAGAGCCTGCAGCCCTGCTCATGCGATGCCAGAGCCTTCCCATCTCTACTTGATTCCACAGTGCTTTTCTTCTAATAGCTCCTATGGGGCTATTATTAAACAGTTGTTACAGGCTGTCAGTCCCTGAGGAATTGGTTAAGAGCATTTCCAGTATAAACTGTGGGTTCTTGTCAGAGTGCAATGTGTGAGTATAATGATTGTATCCTGCAGAGGAAAATTAGTCAGTGATTTTTTTGTTAGGGGAAAAGAGGAAGAAGGGAAGAGGTGTGCAGCCTCTGATGTTCTGTCACTTGGTCTCTACTGAAGTTGTTTCTTGTGAGGTTTCTGGAAGCCTCTCAAGTTGAGGCGATATTTTATATGTATGGTTTAACATAACGCAGATGGATGTGATGGATGTGCAGGTGAGGTTGTGTCTAGCACAAAGAGTGGAGCGTCTTTCTTTGTGCTGGGGCTTCAGAGCCTTATCCTATATGCAATGTACTGACCAAATGTACAGACAAGAATTAGTCTCAACCACAAGGACTTTACAGATGCTGAGGAGAGCCCAGGTCAAAGAGAATAATCAAAGAGTGATGGGTAGTGACTGAACCTCCAGGAGACACAAGCCACAAGCACGTATGAAGTGTCTAGACAAGCTGCAAGGACTTTGCTTTCCGAGTTGAGTGAGAAGAGGAACATTGTCCTTCTCTCACCTGGTTCTGGACAGGGCTCTGACTTGCAGGGTTTCTGTGCCCATTATGTCCTGGCTCCCACTTTGTGGCAGGAGGCCTCCGGTCCTGCAAAGGAGCTCTGTGTGTGATGGGGCTTTGAGTACTGGAGCGGCCTGGATCTCCTTGGCTATTTCAGACTCGCTGCTTTGGGGCCCTCTGCAGGTAGGAACAAGCTGGCTTTTTTGCACTGCTTTTACTGACACACAGGTGCTGGGGTCCTCTCCTGGCGAGCCCTTTCTCCATCCTTCATTCAAAAGCGGTCCTATATACAACCAGGTATTACAAGATAGGAAATAGAGAAGTTGATCCTTGAAGCAAACGGCATCGTTCTTTGTCATTAGAGAAATAATATTAGGAAGAGTCCTGAATTGCCTCCCACAACAGCTGCTGTGCCAGGGCAGGCTCTTCCCCAGCTCTGTGGTACCTATCTCCCTGTTCTTGTATGGACGAGTAGTGGCAACTGGGGACTTCAAGGTGCGCAGGACTGCTGTACACCCTCAGATGGGAAATGACCCTAGCATTGTGCTGCTGCCAACAGGGCCCCTCCTCCCTGGCTGCCTGGGCAGGGGCACCGCACACTCTTGCTCTGCATGTCACTTCTCTGAATTCAACCAGAAGTGGTGTTGAGAACATAAGGAAAACAGCACAGCTGCGCCAAGGCACTGCTCCTCAGCGCTGCTGTGTGTTCAGGATGGGAAAGCTGCTCTGACTTAGAGCTGAAGTTATATTTTTCCCCTCTTCTTTGCAATTTTATTTTATTTTGCTAAGTTTTTGCAATTATCCCCTCTGGGGCTATAATTTTTGTTTAATATCTAATTCATTTTTAAAAGCAAAGTCATTGCTGTTTTAGAACTCTGGGTAGATTTTATTTTTATTATTTCTTTAATACAGCAGCCATAAGCAATTTTAAAGCACTGCTTTAGTATATAAAATGATCTTCCCTTATGATTTGACATTGATACTGCAGCCAGATTTATTGTAGAGGACTGCAGCAAATTGCGTAAATGCTTAAAGATAATTGTGTTGGTGACGGACGTATGGGTGTTGTACACACAGCACATATTTAAAAGACAGGATAGCAAGGCTGGTATTGTTCTGCTGCCAAGATTTCCTGGTGTATACAGTGTTCAGCAGTAACTGCATCAGCCTGAAGGGACTGTGATCTTCCAGCCTTGATTTGGGTGCTTGACTCGAGGTCAGCCTGGCACTGGGTTTAAAGCAGATGGGCAAAGTGTCTGGACCTGTCTTGGTAATGGGCTGTGTAGGTGGCTAGAAGGGTTTAGCTCGGGTCCAGATGTGGGGGATTTAGGGAAAGAGATGGGAAAGGCAGAGCTGTGGGATCACAAAGGAGCAGCAGTAGTCATTCAGGGCCTGTGGCAGGAGCCAGGGCTGCAGGAACAGTCATACACATATGGGTTTGTTCCTTCATATCCTCCCCTGTTGCTGTGCTGCCTCCCTGCAGCAAGGCTGCCTCAGAGATGCTGCATGCGTGTGAGGGGTCCCCTCCTGTTCCCAGGCTATATGTAGGATCATGGCCTATTTGTGCCAGGCTCTGCGAGATGCCCATACCCAATGTGATATATTTTAGCACTGGGAGCTCAATGTGCTCCTTCTCTAATACGTAACTGCAATTTGGCTTAGTGAGGGGAGTCTTTATCTCTGCATCAAAACTAATGAGGACAACTTAACTCATAGTAGGAAGGCTTGCTGAAATACAGCAAAAAGTGTACAGAAACTAAATCCTGAAGTCCAAAAGAAGGGGCAGCTCGGGCTGGGCAACAGAGGTTTGCGTCAGGAGACTTTCCATGCAATTCGTTCCTATGCCCATGGTGCTTTCTGCCTGAGAACTGCCTCCAGGGTCCTGTGCCCTCTTGCAGTGCCAAGCAGTTCTGTCTCTACCGTATTCTGCAAGTGTGATGGGTTATAATCCTGCTCTCCTGCTAGCCAGGCAAGGCACCATGGGCCGATGTGAAACACAGAGATGTCAAAGCCTGGGTGGGTCTGAGGGTGCAGGAGGAGCTGATTGAAGGAGAGATGCTCCTGTATGAGGTGGGCTGAGGCTTCTTGCTATGCTCCTCTCTGGTGCATGTTATCTGAACAGCATCAGGCAAGACCTGAGTCCTTGTAGCAATGAGTTATGCTGTCTGTCAGTTCTCTGATTTGCAGTGAAGGCTTAACTTGGTTACACTGGCTCTGCTGTAGTGCTGCTGCTCCAGCCCTGTGCCTAGGGTCCAACTGCGTTCACCGCAATCAGTCCTGTGCCATTCCTTTGAAGGAGTGAAACACGAATGAAGAGTTGTGATGACATCTTCCTGCTGGACTCTCCCCCCTGCTCAGTTGTAGGGCTTTTCTTCAGATGAAGCCTGGAGGATGTGGCTGTGTAGGGTCATTAAATAGGGCAGACACGAAGGTAATGTTGGGCCACCAGCCAACATGTACTTTAATGGGCTGAGCTGCTGTACAGTCATTAATGTCTGATTTGTGAGGAGATAAATGAAGCTGGCAGCAGTTATCACCTGTGCTAAAACAAACACCTTTTTTAGTCAATAACGTAACTTCTGTGCTCTCACACAGTGTAACTTGTTGGGGAAGTGCTGCTGCCAGCAGCCATGCGCACCCCTCTTCTCTCCCTGTAGGGGCAGGGGGGCTGCTCCTGTTTCTTCTTTTGGAGCAGGACTCACAACCTTGTTTTATGGCTCATCTGCCCTTAATGTGCAACACAATACAGTTATTTGTGTGGAAGCTGCCACAAAGAAGGGCTCAGGGGAGGAGAAGATATAGTGTGAGGTGGGTGAGAAGGCAGTGGGCAGAAGAGCAGGGAGGAGCAGCAGCAGAAGAGATGGGGATGAAGATGCATTAAGCAAGTGGGAAGGCTGCTTTGTGCCTTTGCAGTCTGACTGGAGGGATGGTGAATGAGAACAGCCCTGCAATAGTGCTGCCACAGGGGGCTCAGTATTGCTGCCCCATGCACGGAAGGGTTGTGCTGCAGCTGTGGCTGGGAGCTGGCTGTGAACCACATACAAAGTGTCTTCCTGTGTCGGGTGGTCCTGGCCGGGGGAGGACTCGATGTTCTGTCACTTGGTCCCTACTGAAGTTGCTTCTTGTGAGGTTTCTGGAAGCCTCTCAAGTTGAGGCGATATTTTATATGTATGGTTTACATAACGCAGATGTATGTGATGGATGTGCAGGTGAGGTTTGTCTGAGTTTGCATCAAACCTCTTGGGTGTGGAAATCAATTGCAGGCTGCTCTCTGGTCCTGCTCTTGCCTCCTAAGCTCACCAAACCTGGTCTAGTGAAAGGTGTCACTGTCTGTGGTGGGGGGTTGGAACTAGATGATCTTAAAGGTCCCTTCCAACATGAAGCATTCTCCTCTGAGCTTTGCTTGCTACAGCCCTGCCTCCTCCAGCTTCTAGGGTGTGATGAATTTAGCAGGGAGATACTGTCCTCTGCCCCAGCCTAAGCATCCTGTGAATGGAAGATCTGTGCAAGGAGTTAGCCGTGTCTCTTGCTGTTGACATAATCCTGGGCAAAATCTGCTTTATAGCCGAAGAGCATCTTTATAAACTTTCTGTGTATGTATTCAGGGCTTCTCCACTTGGAACAGTGGATATGCATGGGGCAGTAACAAACACTTTCCTGCCTTTGTAGGGGGTGTTTAAGTGCTTTAGTCTCTTACACTGACAAGGGGCAGGACTATGGAAACAGGACAAATTCTTGGCTGCCTCCCTGTGAGGTACTTCAGGTTCAGTACAAACCATTTAAATAATGGGATGCCTTACACAGCTGCTTCATCCTCCTGACTCCCAATGAGGTGAGACAGTGAATACCTCACCAGCCATGGAGGCTGTGCCAGTCTAATGTGATGCATCGAAGTATGATTAATCCAGAGGAAGAGCTTTGCCATTTAGCTATCGTAGGTTCCAGACATGTATTAGCTTATCTGGGTGTGCAAAAGGTGGTACAACAGGACTGCAGTGAGGGCAGGGTGCTCTGCGCTAGTGTCACTGCAGCTGTGCTGACTTGTAGCACTGTAAAATCCAGAGCAGAAGGATGCTGGCCAAGGAGCAGGGAGTGAGGACATTGGTGTCTCAGGAGTGGGTGTCCTGCCCAGTATGCTGCCGGAGTCACCAAGTCCAGGAGCTGGGGTCAGTGGTGGGGAGCAGCCTTTTACAGCCCTTGGGGGTGATATTCTCCATCCTCTGTTAGACAGTGCCCAGGTGTGTTAGTGTATCACTATCCAGCTCTTCCAAATGCCTGATTTAAAGGGACTTACTCAATCCCTATCAGAGTGAAGTGTGTAGTTTTCTGTTCTGCAGCTGGACTGTCCTTTCTCATGTCCTGCCCTGTATGTCCACCTGGAAGCAGGATTTGGATAGAGGCGGTGGATAGCGCTTTCCAAGTAAGGCGCTCTGACCCCAGGCAGATCTTGAGCTTCATCCTGAAGCTGCTGTCGGTGTGCTGGTGAACACATTGGTGCCCTGGCACAATCCTCCTTTGCTCATCATGGTAGGAAGCCTGCAGCACAGGAGATGATCAGTCCCTCACTGGGGCTTCTGTGGAGGTGGCCCATCCAGGATAGTGGCTCGTGAAGGGTCGCTGAACACCCTGAACCCCAGGGTGCAGCAGAAGTGAGAGATGGATGGGCACAGTTCATGTTGTCCCCAGATGCTCCAGGCTTTTTTCCCCCTCCAGCGACAACACGCACAAGCAGAGGGGACTGGTGCTGCAGCAGATCTGCCTCTCTCCAGACTGAAGGTAGGTGTCAAACCTGCTGCTCCAGCAGAACTGGAGCCTGTGTTGCTGGTTTTGATGTTAAAGATGTGTCAGGACTCATCATGGGGAGCCTCCGTGCTGTGAGCATGGCAGGCAAGGAATGGCTGAGGAAGGATGCGTGCTGGGAAAGAAAATAGCTGCTCTCTGTGCAGCAGCTGCTTTCCCCTTCACCGTCTGGCTCAGGAGCTGCTCCCCATTGCCACACAGTGCAGCAAGCATGCTCTGAGCTCCCTTATGCTCTGCTCACTCCTAAGTGCATGGAGGGCTGGAGCCTTCTTTGTTCAGCTGGGAGGAGAGGAGCTTGGAGGAATCCCATCTTCTAACACGATTCTCTTATGTGCCTTGTAGGGAAGCTGCTGTCAGGCTGAGCTGCTGAAGCAGATGATTTCGTAACTTTACAGGACCTTGCTCTTTACTTTGATTTCCTCCATCCTGAAATGCCTGTCTGGGGAGAGGCTGTTCAGCTTTTTGAGCCAGTCTTTTGATCTGTTGGGCCAATGCCTCTGCTGATAACTGTTGTTTCTGTGATAAGAGTGCAGAGAGAAAGAAAAACCATTCCTCTGCTTCCTGCTGCAACCTATTGGAGGAAGTAAAATGCCTCCATCTAACTGCTAGAGATGAGCTTATGTGTGTACTCTGGGGGGGCTGCTAAGCTTCTGGGCATTGTGTGCACCCACAGACTGGGGAAGCTTCAAATGCAGCAGGAGCCAAGGAAAACAGTGTGAACTGGAGCAGCCTCCAAACATGGGCAAACTGGAGAGGAAGCTCAGCCACTGAGCTGTGTGCTGGGGATGAAGGGGAACAAAGCTACTTTCTCCAAGCATCCTGACTGTGTTTCTTTGTTACTAGCCTACCTGGGAGAGCCCACAGAAAGCATTTGGGGGCAGCTAATTGTGCTGTCTTTCTCCCCAACCCACCTAATCTTCTCCACTGATGCTTCTGCAGCCTTCCCCATCTCTTTTAAAATTAAGGCTATTGGTTTTTTCCTGTTGAGGAGCTGCGACTGAAGAACGCAGTCTCGGCGGCATGAACTGTTCTCTGTCACTTCTTAACTTAAAAATACAGTCAGTCTGAATGAAATAATTCATACAAATGTTAATTGCTATTACAGCTGGTTGGTAGCTTTCCAACTAAACTCATTTTAGCAGGATATGCCAACTTGTTGTAACTTAAACTCTTCAAATACACATGCTTATTTGAATGAAACTTGCAGTGGCGAGCTGCTCTTGGCTCCATTACAAAGCTTCTGGCTAGAAATGGAGAAGGACCTGGGGCAGGTAATAATGCCCTGATACTGGGCTGTTTGCTCCTATGGGGGATGCTCCAGCCAGACCAAGCACTGTAACTCTGGGTGCCTTGAGGAAATAGCTTGGTGGTGGATAGAGAATGTCCCCTACAGCTGTTATTGAGCCTTAGCCCTGTCTCATGACTTGTCACTTCTGCACAGCATCTGTTGTAACGTAATGCTGAGCCAAGATACATCAGTCCCTGGAGCCCCTGTGGGTTTTGTGGGGTGAGCAATCAATGGGTCACATGCAGCTGCATTGCAATGTGCCAGTTTCTGTAACACAGAGATGCTTTTTAAAGCCAAACTAGATTCCCTCTTGAATGGGGAATGAAAAGGAGGCAGGGGGCAGCTGCAGGGAGAATGCCACCGGAAAAGCTATTCTTTGATTTGGGGTTAAAAGCAGATTTCAGTGCATTTTGGCTATAAGCACCGTTAAGTGCAGCTCTGGGCAGTCTGGAGCTCTGTGACAAGCACTAATTTTGAGAGATTGTTCTTTGCTGGTGGACAATTACACACGGATCACAGCAGGAATCTGAGCATGGCTAATCTTAATGGCCTGGCGTTTTGCTATTCAGGAAGTAACGCTTTTTGATTTGTTAATGTTATAGAGCATTTACCCTGTACAATAAAAGTTCAAATGTTCACCCAGGTTTCATTATTTCCCAGGTTTACCCAGTGAATGCAGGAATGAAATACATGGGCACTGCCGTTGTTTACAATTAGCAGAAAATTGCCATTTCAGTGTAGCCAACCACTCCTGTGCATGCCATCTATAGCACTTGGAAGCAGACAGGCTCTTGTCTGAGGCCTGTTCCTGATGGGTCTTGAATTGCTAAATTCCTGTGCTGAGCTCTGTTGAGTTCCACAGGCCAACAGGACCTGCTGATGGCTGGTAGTCCAAGGGACCTGCATCTTCAACAACAGGCTCTTTGTGAACGCAGCATCCTTGGGACTGTGCACTTGTCTTCATCAGATGGAAGCTGTAGGGTAGGTGGCAGAAAGGGAAATTAACATGTACTGAGGCATATTTTTTTCCTGCTGATGTACTGTAGGAATGAGAGGTTCTGTGCAGAGCTCTGACTGAGCTGTCTGGTGTCTCTGTCGCAGCTGAAAGCAGTTTTGATGCTTGGAGGTTGCTCTATACGTGGATATACTTCTTATATAGATATATATGTGGATATACTTCTTATAACGCTTCTCTCACTGAGCAGCGTTACCCAAAGGTCAGTGCCATCTGCTGCAACTGCAAGACTTCAGCCAGCTGAAGATGTCACTGCTTGGTGCTGTGGGTTCAGTTACAAAGAGATCACTGGAATTTGGGAGGTATTTGACTGGACAGTTGCCTGGAAATTGGCCCCTCTTCTCTCCCTATCTTCAGGGTTCTGGTTTAAATGGATCAAATGTCTGAAAGCTCGGTTTGAGTTCTGGCCCCGCTGAAGGCAATGATGACATAGAGGTGTTCTGCTGCAGAATGGGCTCTGGATCCCCTGGTGGCTAGTGCAGGAGAAATGCTGGAGGTGCCTAATGGTGGCCTCTGCTGTGCAATATGGTGCCTTGTTCCTACTGCTCCTTCATCCTAGTAATGGATGAGCTGGGATCCAGCATCACCATGCATGATTTAGTAGGCTATTCAATAAATCCTTAGCTAGTGTGAAACAGCTGACTTCAAGGGAGTTGCACTTCCTTGCACCAAAGAATAGTCATGAGCATCCAAATCCATCTGAGAGCAGCTTGTTAGTAGCACCTAGATACTACAGTAATTGGAGAGCTATAAATACCAAAAGCAGACATAATATTAAACAGGCTGTGTCATCAATTAGCTAATGACAGAAGCATAGAAATGTTGGATAAAAATAACCTGTAATAGCACAATCCTTTCTTCTTACCCCCTCCTACTCTTTCTCACCCAGAAATGAGCAGCTCTGGGACACCTCATTTTTTACTATTAATAATTTAGGAGCTGTAACATTCTGTGATGAGCAGTGTCTGATCTGCAAAACATCAGCTTTTTCAGCTTGATTTACACTTCCAATCGCTTGCAAGAAGCAAAGCTGGTACAAACAAGATCTTATGCAAAGGATTCTTTCAGGTAATGAGAAGGAACGCGTGTCATCAAGGGGGACAAAACGGGGTGCAGACACTGCCCCATGGACAGCGTGCAAGCTCTGCTCCTGACACTTATCATCCACATAAATGTTGACAGACTTCCCAAAACCAAATGGAAAGAGCTCTCCTGAGTCTGTGTCCCAGTCATTGACCCTTTCTACCAAGCTTTTTGGTAAGGAAATGTTCTGGATGTGAGAGGCTGACCTCAGAGTTGGAGTTGGGAACCCTTTCTTCCCTCCTCAAAGTTTCTTTCTGTGATTTAATAATAGCTCAGTGTCCTTTATATAAAACAGCAAGAGAAATGAGCCTAGACTGTCTATTGGTTTTTAAGTGGGGACAGAGGTGATTAGCAGGTTGCTGGGTTGCTCCCTGTCTCTGAAAGCCTTGGCACTGCTGCGTGTCCAATCCACCACTGAGCTTGTCCCTGAAATTCAAATGCAGCCTTGGGCTTCCCTGGGCAGGGAGTGCAGGAAGCTGCTTTTAATGATGTCTTAACCGAGATGGTGCATAGCACATAGTGGCTCCTGCCACTCGCCGCTCTGTCCCAGCCGTTTTTGTGCTGTTTGCCTGACGATGCTTGTAGTTTGAGACTTGGGCCATGTGGTTTAGGCCCTGAGCAGACTTGGTGTGACACTGGAAATGAGCGATTCACAGAGGCAAACTTTCCACTAACATTTCCACTTCTTTTTGTAGTCAGAGAGCAGCCATCTCCTCTGCAGGGTGATTCAGAGGGGCTAAATTAAGCTCTTTCTCTGAATCAGCCTCCTGGGCAACTCACTTTGCAGTTCTCGCCTCTACAACAGCCTCAAGCACTACCACTGGGCCACAGCTGAAAGCCTAGAGATGGCTGTGAGGAACAGAGTTCTTGGGATGCTCCAGCTCCATGGGGCCAGGGCTGGACCAGCCAGAGGGAGGCACCTGCCTCTCTCCAAGGGGGGTGGCCTTTCCATTGCTGTTGTCCATGTCACATGCTGGTGATTTAGGGAATCTGGGATTCTCTATAAAATCTGTGATTTGGGGAAACCTCCTGATGAATCTGCTTTATATCTGGGAGCAGTTATGAGTAGGGAAACCCCTGCATGGTCTGCACTCCCCGGAGCTAAATGAGAGCAATGAGGAGAAATGTTGAACCTGATCCTCAGCAGACTTGAGAAACTGTCACAATTCTGTTCTTGTCTCTGCTGAAGCTTCCTGCTTCTTTTCTTAACCAAGTCAAAACCAGCTTGTTTCCATTTGAATAATGAAGTTGCATTGCGAAGGTTGGAATTCAAACATTCTGACTTTTCTAATCTTTCAGGTTCATTTCCTGACTTTTTCTTTACTTGGTGTTCTCTTTTCCAGGTTGTGAAGATTAAGGTAGGGTTTGATGGGGATATCCTGAAATGCCTTGACAGAAAGGCTCTGGTGAACTTGTGCTGTTGGGATACTTGGACTCAGGGTGGATCAAACCAAGGCAGTGAAAACAGTGATGGATAAATGGGGGAAAAGAACTGTGATGGGCACAGACAGTGAGGATGAGGGGATGGAGTGGGCCAAAAGTGAAGGCTGGGAGGGGAGTGAGGGTGTTAGGGGCCTGTGGGACTCTCCTCGCCTTACATTGGGAGTTGCAGCTCATGCCCATAAGAGCAGGAAGTGACTCCTCTCACTGCTCCTCCTTCCTGCTTCTGTGAAGCTCTAGAAGCTGCAAGCAGGGGTGGCTTAGCGTGTCACTGCTGAATGAGGGAGGTTGTGTGGCAATTAGCTTGCTGCTAATTAGGAGTATCTTTGAGTATTTCTTTGGAAGAAAACACTGATCCATTTATAACAAGTTGCCGCTTGCAAAGCTGTTACTGAGAATATTCTTTCCCTTTCTATATAAAGAATTTACTCTTAATTTTTAAATCAAAGTATATAAAGATGCGTGTTGAACGACAGGTCTTTGTAACTTAAATGTTGCTTTTATTAGTTAAAAAATCAAAACCCACAAGAAACACGATCACAACCCAAAGCACAACAGCAAGTACTAGGAACTCTTCAGCATAAAAGGGACATTTTGTTTTGCTTAAGCTGTGTCAGACTTCTGATATGTGAAGGCCTCTGTGCCCACACATTTCCATGTAAATACCACACTGGATTTCTGCCTTGTTCTTTCTTTACTGTTGACTTCCATGCCTGGCTGCATGTACAGGTGATGGAGGGGACTCTGGTCTCTTCCTTGCTTGGTTATGAGGTGTGATACCTGTGACCTTTGGGTGCCCAGCTTGTTGCCTGCTATGAATGTTGGGCTGTTTGACTGTTTTATATGAAGCCAAAAGTTGGAAATAGAGCTAGTGTCAAAACTTTATGTGCAGAGAGGAGCAATTACTTCAGTGAACTCTTGCAATGAAGCAGAAAGCAACAGTTGAAGTGATAGATTTAAGCAGTCAAGATTCATGGTAGAGCTGAAAACTGATTTCAGAGGTCGTGTGCGCAGCATCTGAGCCTCATTTATTCTCAGATATCTCAGTTATATTACAAATGCCCTAACCACAGAGGTCTCTGCAAGTCAGTGTGGTGTCAGGGCAGACACTGTGCAGTGGTCACCACCACTCCATGCTGCCTTGCTTTGTCCATGCATCTCCACCCTGTCTGCCTGGGGCAGCCGTTGCTATTTCTCACTTTGTTTGTGGTCTGCAGAGCTGGTCAGAGCAAGGATTGAGCTCTTTGGTCTGCAAACTAAGCAGAGCAAGAGAATGAGGTTTGCTGGGGTTGGGGGGGCATCTCATGCTTCAAGCTCTGCATTGGAAATGCTGCTCCCTGTGTCTTGAGGGGAGGAAGTTAAATGCCATCTTGTTTTCCAAACCTTTCTAACAGTGATGATGGTGAGTTTGGCTGAATAAATTAAAAGATGTGAGAGCTCAAAGGGGGATGAAACTTGTGTTTATTTTTAAAAACACATACCACTTCTTCCAATATTTGCATGGCTCATTAAGTCCTTTTTTCTTAATTTCCTTCCTAGAAACTGTATGATGTACTACTCATTGCTCAAACTCAAAATGGGGCTTTTATCATTGATACTATCTGGTTAAAATATGTTTGACAGAGAAATTCCTCTTCCCCTTTTCTACCCACCCCAGGGCTTAAATAGTTTGTAAACAGCAACATCATCCACAAAAATTGTTTTGCTATTCAAATGAGACTTCTTTTCCCCACTGCAAATTCCTTTCTCATTGCAATCTCTGGTTTTTAAACAATAACAGCTGCCTAAAGCTCTCTGATTTTTTTCATAGGCAATCATTCTGGCCAAAACCAAACAAAATAGAGATCCTATTAAGCTAGAACCTGTTTTGCATCCACCTGCAATAATGATTTAGATATGCACATCAAAGTGAACAAGCTGTTGCACAACATAATGAGTTAATTTTTATTATGCAGGAGCATCATCTTGCTGCATGGGTAAAGGAAGCTCTTGCTCGTAGATGGGATAGTCACTCATCAGAGATGGGCCAGATACTTCCCGAATACAGAACAGGTACCTGTGAGGATGGGGGGGTTTGCCATCTCTCCACAGATACTTTTGGTACTTTACTACTTGTTAACCACCTGCCTGTTGCTACACACTTCTTGAGGTAGTCAAGGGCTGGCACTCACAGCATCACTGATGTTTTGCCTGTGTGTGCATATAACAAATATCTAGAAATCAAGTGCATTAAAATAAGCCTCAACCCAGTGAGTTGCTGTCGACCTCATTTGACAGATCCTTGATTGAGACATGGTGAGTTCAAGTGATTTGACCAATGTTGTCTTGCTCTTATGGCAGAATTGGGTTCAGAGCTATAGTGTGGTATTGAGGCAGCTGCCATCCCACAGCTCTTCCTGGGCTGCTGGAGCAGGATAAAATGTAGTAATGTGAACCTTTTGTAGATGGGCTCTTCTGGTGGTCAGGTGGTATCGTGGCAGCTGAGAAGCCAAGTAGGAGACGGGAGATCATTGCAGGTGTCACTGGGGAGAGCACGTAGATGGGCTGGCTGCTCTGCTTGCCTGGCCTTTGAAGTGGTGTATTTCAAGGGGTAAGGGGTAGCACAGAGCTGGTGTTCCCGAAGGGAAACCCCTGTTGATGTGCCAGTACCACACCAGTCCACTTTTCTCTGGTCCCAGATTGTCATCAGAAGGTGGGGTATGGCACTAGGTGGCATAAGAGGTGTCCTCAGATTGCTGGTGTTGCAGGTGAAGAATACAAGTTGCTGACATGGGCCTGCACAGGGACGTGGACTATAGGGATGGTTGGTGCCACAGTCACAGGTGGAAGAGGTTAAATAGGTTTCATTGCAAGCAGTAGTCTGTGGAAGGCCCTGAGTCACTGCTTTCCAAACAACTTGAAGAGCATAAAGGGTCCTTTGGGTAGGGAAATGCCTCCTTTACATCTACTAGTCTGGGTGGCAGGTCATACCCACCCTGTTGTCTGACCTTTGGAGGGATGTGACTGCTCCAGCCCTCCTAATGGAAGGTCTCAACTGAGCTCTGTCTCATCTGCTGCAAGGAAAGTCTACCAGCAAACACAGCCACAAAATGGGCTTGAATCTCCCTAGCTTATTTTTTTCCATCATTTGGATTAAGGGAAACTGCAGAGACCCCTCCATTGGCAGTACTGCACAAGTGGGAGAGCTGACAGATGGCAACGAAGCTATGGGATGGAACCTGTTTAATCATTGTGTCTGCCTGCAGAGAGCACCTGTATCTTTCCCCTCTATATCTCCTACAACCATTGCAATTGATTTCTTGGCAAGCCGGAAACTCTTTTGAACTCAAGTTCTTAACAAGCCAAAGGAGAGCACAGCACAACGAACGTGCTTTTGGTTGACTAAACTACCCTTAGGGTTGCTGTATGAACAGCAATTGTTCAGGTCAGGCCATAAAAGCGACACTATGGTGGTGGGGGGAGCCCAGCCCCCTACAAAACTAAGGCAACTGGTAAAAAGGCAGTAACGCTAAACCAGATGGTGAATCAGTGGCTATAGTCCATTGGTGTTTGGCAAATGAATAGAGTTTCCCATCCCAGGTTCTTCTCCTGGGCTGTTGCTCTGTGATGGTGGTAGCTGCTGGTGTTAGTTCAATGGTGCTGTGCTGAGGGTGAGAGCTTGTTTGCAGCTGGGCAGAGGAGCAGGTGACTCCTTTGTACCTGTGAAGGAGGTCCTGGAGGTTTGGATTGCACTGATCCTGAGCAGGGAGGGCTGAAGTACATGGTTCACTTCGTGTTTAAACCCTTTTCCTTTTCTTCCTTCTATTTTCTGGGGACAGGAAACACACCCAACCAAGTCACTGATTTCAGCAGTACACTGGTTTTTACTGTATCTCTGTCCCCAACCTCCGTGGGTGTT
This sequence comes from Myiopsitta monachus, assembly GCA_017639245.1. NCBI lineage: Eukaryota > Metazoa > Chordata > Aves > Psittaciformes > Psittacidae > Myiopsitta > Myiopsitta monachus. The sequence continues at coordinate 36,679,074 of CM029926.1, forward strand.
CTCAGCTGAGATGCATGGAAAGATTTTTTTCTGTGGATCCGGAGTATGTTTTGGCCAAGAAGAATGTAATGGCATTGCTGAAAGGATGGAGAAAGGGAAGTCTTGGCCTGATTTGCAGTATGTGTTGTCTCGAGAAGAACATGATGCAGTTCTTTAGTCTGGGTTAATCCATGAGTAGAAGGTCATGCTCTGTGTCTTTTTAATGCATTGTTTTTGCCCTGGTTAGCAGTGGCATGGAGCGGAGAAGCTTGGTTAATAAGAGAGGACAGCTTTTTGATGGCAACCCAGACGGCAGCCACTGACTCATGTAATCCTTTGTGTTCTGGTTATTAAAACTACATGTGGCAGTGGGGTGGGTTGTGAGGAGGGTGAACATCTGGAAGGAATGTTTTGGTGTAACATTGCTGCTCTGAATGTGCACTGCAGAAATTGGGAAACAAGAACTGGGAAAGGGAACTGAAGTTCCTCAGTGTGCATGCTGACTGCACAGCATAAGCATCTCTACACAGCACTTTGAGATGTATCCATTGACTATTAGCACAGCCCTGCACCTTGTTATAACTCTTTGAACTATTCTGTGTAAAGTACCTTGATCTCTGGCTAAAAAGCACTATTTAAGAACTAGATATTAGCATGATGCGGGTTTTTGTGTGCTCTAATCTCTAGTCAAGAAGTGGAAGATTTGAAGTGTGACATGAGAAGTGGTACTGCAGGAATTGCTCTCAACATGTCTGGATTTGCAGAAGAGAGTCTATCTGAGCAGCTGAACCCCATAGGCTTCTCCAAGGGGGACTTGTAGGTTAGCTGAGGTCTTCCCACCGCTTCCTTGTTGGGCTCCCTTGCTCGCCTAGTGGTTAATGCAGTGATGCATCTTTTGCATAATGCAGTAATGCAGTCTTTTCTTGCAGTTTTGATCGTTGTGCTTCCCTGTAAGGTTTTGGGCAGGAATAAAGGACTGTGACAGGAGACAAGCTCTGTGCTGGGAAAGCAGAGCTGTCTCTGAGGCCTAAGGGATCATAGGCATGTCATCCTTGGGCGTTGATCCTGGGAGTTAGATGGGTTTTGCAGTCTGGCAGGGAGAAATGGTTGTTTTCTCTCTGTCTCAGCTGATGTTACCACTTACACTATTGCAGGAGTTATACTTACGTCTTCTTGAGGAGGTTGGCTGGTCTCTAATTGGCACAGGAGGGAAATGGCATAGCCCTTTTCCCTCCCTGCTGAAAGAAAAGGTGTTGGCTCAGGGAATAGAGTTGTGTCGCCTGGGAAGTTGATCCCTTCAGCTTTATCCCTGCTGGTTGGTGTCTTTATGGCTGCTCCTTTTCCCTTTTGTGCCTCAAAGCATGCCAGCCTGTCTGTTACCCCATAGCCTCTAAGGACTGGCATGCACGCTCAAAGCAGTACACATAGAATGATGTTATTCACACCATTTAGCTTCCTTTAGGGAGGAGGGCTACAAGGATGATCAGAGGTCTGGAGCACCTCCTGTATGAAGGTAGGCTGAGAAAGTTGGGGCTGCTCAGCCTGGAGAAGGGAAGGCTGCGTGGAGACCTCATAGCAGCCTTCCAGTATCTGAAGGGGACTTATAGGGGTGCTGGGGAGGGACTCTTCATGAAGGACTGTAGAGATAGGACAAGGGGTAATGGGTTCAAACTGAAACAGGGGAAGCTTAGATTGGATAGAAGGAGGAAGTTCTTTCCTGTAAAGGTAGGTGAGGCACTGGAATGGGTTGCCCGGGGAAGTTGTGAATGCTGCATCCCTGGCGGTGTTCAAGGCCAGGTTGGACAGAGCCTTGGGTGACATGGTTTAGTGTGAGGTGTCCCTGCCCATGGCAGGGGGGTTGGAACTAGATGATCTTAAGGTCCTTTCCAACCCTAACTATTCTATGATTCTAGTTGTGCGTAGTCACATGTGTGCTGAAGAGCTTTGATGGAGCTGTGAGTCCCAAATGCCAAACTCTTGTCTGCTGCTTGATGGATCTCTAGATTGGCTGTAGTGTTCAATGAGGGGGTAGTGAGAGGAGAAACAAGCCCCGTGTTTATTCCAGAGTTCTGCAGAATTGGACTGGAGGGGGCTTTGATGTTCTTCTGACTTTTGTGAGGAATCAGTTTGACCTAAAGCACCAGCAATAGCTGAACTGAACCAAGTCATGTTTGCATATAAAGAATCTTGCTGATAGCCCGAATTTCATTGTCTGAAAGTAGGCAGAGGCCCAGATCCACTTTAGTGAAAGGAAGCAAACTGTATTTAAAAAAAAGATGTTCTTGAAAACTCAATTTTCTCAATGCTGCGCAATGTCTCTGTGTAACTTCAAAAATCAATTGCTTGCTTTTACACTAAACAGTGATTAAGCTGTTCAAACCACTTGGCAAACAAACAGCTGCAACATCCAGAGAAGGAGAACTTCTGGAAAGGACCATAGTGATGGCTTAGATACTTGTCTTTTGATTTAATGAGAAATACAGATAATTCTTTCGCCCTCTCCTTTCCTCCAGTTCTGAGAAGGTTTATGCAGGAGGCTCTGAACTTGTATTTTACATTCTTGTGCCTACCTCTGAACCCATCTTGTAATAAATATTTGAAAGTTTGAATTAAACTGCTCCAAGTGGTTTCCAGACTCCCAGATGAAATGCTAAATTGCCTAAAACAGGAGCCTGAGGATGAAACAAACTGCAGCAGCAAAGCAGACCTGAGGACTACATATTTCAGTAATTGATAAACATACCTGCAGTTTCAGACCCTTCATAAAAGAAGGCAAGCCCCAGATTATCCGGGCAGACTCTGCAGCCGTAGAAATCAAAGGCAGACTGTCAGTTCTCCCTCTGTTTTTCTCTCCAGGTGGCGAACTTCTCTTCAAAGAGAGAGGTTTTTCTGTGGGAACCTAGAAGGAAATCCTGGAAAACAGAGGTTAATATCCTTGATTGGCCACTATCCCAGGAAAAAAAGTGGGGCAAGGAAGCAAGATATTTAACTCATTCAGGGCTGAGTAGTCTGCAGGTACCTTGGTGATGGTTTGCCCAGACACTGGAAAGGTAACTTAATTCCTCACCATTTGGCTTGCTGATTTGGGAGTGAAGAAGTGTCTTTTCCTTGTGTAAGAAGCTTGCCTGTCTACCTAAATTAACTCCATCCTCTTTGTAATGAATCGTATTTGTGAGCACCATGGTTGTGTTAGTTTGGATTCATACTGGGCTACAAGCTTGGGTTGAAAGTTTCAGTAAAGCAGCTGCACGTAATGAGACGCAACAGCATGTAACAGTGCTGCTAATAAGGGGCTGGGGCAAAGCCCGGGCTGTGTGGGAGACTTACTTGGGGTAACCAAGAATGGATGTGTAAGTTGGCAGTCGTGTACCGTTTTTAACATGCATTAGTTTTTCATCCACAAGCTTAAGTCTTGCTAAGAGGCAGGGGCTGCTTTAGTCAAGACATTTCAAAGCCCTGTTGCTGTGCACAATCTTCCTATAGAGGTGTTTAGGAGTGGTTTTCTGTTATTTTTATGGCTTTGCTGGTTGCTAGCTGCATGAGATGTGCTGCCTGCCTGCAGCAGGGACTGAGTGCAGTGTATCATGTAATGCTCTGTATCCAAAGGGGTGAGCATCCCTGTGAGGCTGGCTACTTGGGACAGCCAGATGCCAGTGCTCTGTATGTGACAACCCTCCTGGTCCGCATCCTCAGACTGTGGTTTCAGGATACCTTTGTGCTTTCTCTGCTCTGGGGTTGGCTGGAGGGCTGCCTGTCCTGCTGTGGAATTCAGAGCAACCTTGACAGTAGAGGACAGCTGTGACAGGAAACTGGGCCACTGTAGAACACCCAGACCCTGTACTGCTGCTCAGCGCAGTGATGCCTGATGCCTATGAAAGGCGCAAACATAGTCTGGTTGCGTATCACATGATGGTGTGTAAACCCCAAAAGCTTATTCTGTTTGTCAGTTCTTTCTTTTTCCCTTTGGGTTTCAATTTTCTGCCACTAAACTTTATAAAATCGTAAATGGCAAAAAATGTTCTTAGAAATTCATGCCTTGGGCTGTGGCTTTTTCTAAGTAGTTTTGACTCTTTAGAGGCAAGCTACTATTAAGCAAAAATTACCATAATTAACTATAGTAGACTGCCTTCCATTTGATGTCTGAGACTTAAAAGCTTCTGTTGGGATCCAGACAGCCTCTGAAAACAAGGCCTCAGTGGCCTAATTAAAAAAGGAGAGAGGGGAGCAGGGAAGACTGTTGACAAATCGAAACAAACCACAATGAGCTGACAAGAGGGAAGGTTAGTGTAGCTTCATTTCTTGGTCCAAAACTATAGCCTGGGAAGTCCGGATTTCATCTTGCACTGATATGCTTTTCCTTTGAAGCAAATAATGCCTGTTGCTCTACATCCACTTCAGTGGAAGGGAATTTTGGATTGGGGTGCAGTGTTTCTCTGAGCATGAAAAATAGGCACATCCCCTTTAAGATCTCCAGTCTTGGGAAAACACACAAGATTTTCAGTAAGTTCACCCCGAGGCAGCAGCAGCTTCTGATGAATGTGGGCAGCACAAATGTTTGTATAGCAATTAACTGTGCAGTGTAATGATAATAACACAAATATGCTTTTAGAGATAGTGCTTATAGCAGTTTAAATTGGGGCTGTAAATACATTGATTTCCTGGGAAGCGGGGGTATTCATGCCAGAAGAAGTGTTTTCTCTGAGCTTGTAAGCTGTTATACTGCTACTGCCTTGGCGGGGGCAAGCAGGTTTCAGAGGGGCAATGCCGATCGCACACCTGCAACACTGCAGAGGTCAGGCATAGTGCACTAGGGAAGGGTGTTCCCCTGCTCTTCGGCGTACTCAGACTGCCTATTGCCCAATGAAATGTGAGGAGGTGAAGCTGTTCTTCATCTTGCGCTGGAAGAAACCTGGAAAAGGAGTTCATGTGGACAGCAACTTCCAGAAATGAGCGTGGTGGATTCCTGCTGCTTTATAGATGCTTTTCCAATGGCTCTGGCTGAAGACATCAGCTTGTGTTAGGGTGTCGGAGGAGGTTTCCATCCCAATGCAAGCAGAGAAGCTTGTGGATTGTTTCTTGAGCTTACAGGGTGACCCCATCCGTATCCTGGTGTATAGGTCTGTGCCTGGCAGGAAGCATCTCATGAAGTCCTCGAGCTGCAACATTGATACAGCAGCATTTTGCGGTGCCCCCAGGAACGTTGCTTTCCAGCCACAGCAGGCAAATATCCATGCAAGGACATTGGTCCTTCTCGGCAGCTGGCTGCTGCTAAGAAGGAACTATGATCCAAAGCAGCAGTCAGGTCATGGTTGCCTTTCTTGTACATAGGTCATGCAGGGTTGCGCTGTGATTGTGTCATGTCACACTTGGGAGTTGGATGCTCACGCAGTTAAGCTGTTCCTCCCAGGTTGAGCTGCACCTCATGCTCCTCTTGCAGCCTCCTTCAGTGCTGCTGCAAGCAAAGATACCAGGAGGCATGTGGTGCCTTTATAACATCACAACTTCAGGCTGAAACAAAATAAGGAGCGAAGAGAACTGCTTGAGGGAGTTTGCACTCTAAAAGAATAATCAGACTTTGCCCTCAAGGAGGAATTGACTGGATTGCAACTGCCTGTCTGCTCTGATGATGGCTGGGTATTTTGGTAAGCCTCTTAATGAGAGTAATTGAGCTCACCTTTATCAAAGCCCTGATGTGATGCCGGATTTCCTGACTGTCTCTTTTGGCATTTTGTGTGGTGGGAGAAGCAATTCCTTTCCTTTCTGATGTTGACTCATCTGCAGTTGGGGATCTTTGATGTTCAAGTGAGCTCTGAGTTTGGCTCCATGAATCCTGCTGCTCTCCCTTAGCCCACAAAAGAGGCTGTAACCATGGAAATGTTGCAGCTCAGGCAAACCATCAATGTGGAAGACTCTCGGTGTGACATCCCTAAAGGGAAAAGCAAAGATTTCTTTGCTCTGAGAGCTCAAAGCAGAATAGAAGGAAGGAGTTAAGTAGGGCTTATGGCCACTGGCTGCTGAGTGTCTGGACTAGACACAAAGACAGACCTGGTGGGTCAGAGCATGAATCTGTGATGACATTGTGCAGTCACCATCTGCAAACACATGTATAAGAACAGGGTGAGCAGAAAGTCACCTGGTCTTCTCACCTCTCTGCAGTGCATCTGGTGATCTTGGGCTTCCAGAACCAGACATGGTTTCTTTGTCTGGAATAGCCCTGCAGTATGGGCTAAATCCCATTCCAGCTATAGACAATTTGCAAAAGCTTTGACAAACGCTAATATCTGTATGCTAATATCCTGGACCAGGGTGTTTTCTTTAAGGCTGTGTAAGTCCAGTGTGATTCTACTTCTAAAACTGGATCACCTTGGAAGTCTTATCTCATGGTTCAACCACTACAGATGCCCTAGCTACATCCTGCCAGACTTCCTCGGGGCAAATAAGAAAATGCTACTGTTTTGGCCCATAGAGCCAAGCTATCCAGCAAATAGAATAAGCTAGACCAGTGAAAATATAATTTCTTATGTCCTGTGGTCTATAGGAAAGAAACCACCTATTTGTCAAAAATTAGATGCTCCAAGTTTAATGCAAGGTGCAGCTGAACTGATCCAATGTCTTCCTGATCCTGAGCACTTTTGCTTTCCATTTGTACGTCTTTGGTAGTACAGCTATTGTCAGCTTTCATTTTTGGTTTTGCTAGCCAGCTGCTGCTGGTGTGAATTAACTAAGTTGGCAGGAAAACAAAGCTGGCCAGAAGTTTTCCCCCAGGATAAGGTAAAGGCAGCACTTTGTCAGGCTAGTGAGCTGAACTGGCCCTATGAGGGGTCTGACACAAGGACAAGGGTGGGAACAGGACTGATAATCAGGTTGGGGGAAGAGAGGAAGAGGTGTAGGAAGACTGGGACTGACTGCTCTGGCTGTCAGAGAACTTTGATGTAATCCTGTGTGCAGCTGAAACCTGCTATTAACTATGACATCTCGCATTACAAGAGATTAATCCTGTCCACTGACTTTCAGCCGCAGTGATTGGGTCAGACAGTCTGTGTTAAATGTAGTGCAAAATCCCAGCATGAAAACATCACCTCTCCTTTCTGGGGGTTGGATGTGCTTGGAGGTATGAATGAAATTTCTCCCAGAAAGCCTCTGCAAGATTGTTTACATGATTGTGCTGCCTTTAACCTAATTATTCACCAGAAGCCCCACGTGGAGCTGCAGTGTATGCTAGCAGAAGCAGAGGCACTGCTGGTAGACCTATTTTACCTCCCCAAACAGCATTAGACATGGCAAAGAAAGCAGCTGTCTGTGTTACAGTTGTTACAAGCTGTTATTCCCACCTCCTACCTACCCTTTGAGATGATAATGTCTGCAAAATGCTGTTGTATATATACAGTATTTATGTGCTGTAAATTGTAGTGCTTACTCTGAAGTGCACTGTGGTGATGGAACTCCCTTTTCTCATTCCCTGTCTACCTGGGAGATGTATTGCATGGCCTGGTGGGAAGGCCCAGCAGCAGCTTACACCTGCAGCAGAAATTTCTCTCGGTAAACCAGACCCAGCTCTAGCTTCAGTTACAAGTGTCTCAGTAGCTGGAGAAAGTGCTTTGGCTTGGTGGTGGTGGTGGGAATCACTGGAGCCTTGTGATGTGGCTCTGGATACTGGAGACCATTTGTTTTCCTATTGGGATTGGTGAAGCCTCTGGACCTGCTTCTATCACTGTATAAGAATCGATGTGGTGGTCTTGTTGCATTTGTGCTTCCCTGTGGTCCTGACAAGCTTTCTGGTCAAGAAGGCCCTTCTATGAGAAGTAAAAGTTAGTGCTTCCCAGTTCTGAACCCCCTTGCTGGCTGCAGCAGTGAAGAAATAAGGGTCTTGCAGTGAGATACTATTGCCTGAGGAAGGATGAAGTAGGGAATATATGCTGGTAAAACAGTGAGTCAGGGAGCAGTACAGAAGAGGTTTAGTGTAGTCATAGGTAATCCTGGGATGATTTGGCATTTTTCCCTAATGAGCTTCTTGCCATTGTAGGCAATTGGGTATGAGAGTGCATATGGCTCTTGCTTTCCCTTACTGTCTGATGGGGGCTGAATACATTTCTGTGGCTTCTAGTGTTGCATGCTAGCAGTCTTGGACTGCTCAGCGCATGACAGGTAGTCATGTGCCCTGTGGAATGCCTGTGTGTGATCTTGCAGACAAGATATTCTGTGGGCCTGGCCAATGTGGTCATCCCAGGCTCCGTACATAGGCAGTAGTGAGAAAATGCCATACCTTGAGCAGCTTGGTCAGGCATCTGGACCTCATCTGGATCTGAATCTTGGTCAGGATCAGGACCTGTATGCAAACATGGTGTAGTGTGAAGTATCCCTGCCCATGGCAGGGGGTTTGGAACTAGACTGATCTTAAGGTCCTTTCCAACCCTAACTATTCTATGATTCTATGACTACTCAGCATAGCAGAGTGTTGGATGTTCCTGCAAATGCAGTGTTTACCCTGCGCCTTACTGTTTTGTCATGCCCATGCTTTGCCTTGGAAGAGAAACTGTCTTGTGCTTCATGCCATCAAATGCCCAATTACAGCACTAGCACAACATAAACTGCAGGTTATTAATGTCAACCGGATGCAATTTCACTAAATTTGAAGCTTCAGAAGCTAGGTGCTGTGCTGCCTTCTCCACAACGCTCTGCCAAAGCACGTTTGAGCAACATCTCTTCCTTTCCTGAGCACTTCATGCTTTCAAAGCCAGTGCTGTCTGCAACCCTTACAGTATCTTCCTAAGGTGCGAACTGTGTGTGGATCTGTCCCGGCACCTCTTCTTGCTCTTCTTCCAGCTTTAGGCAACTCCCTACCCTCATCTTCTGTCATACTGCTGCTCCTCTCAGCAGCTGAGATAGGAGTGAAAGGTTTGTGAACTCTGGCTGAACTGGCAGGATCTCTTCAAAACACTCCATGTTTCTGCAATTAGTTTGTTGGTTTTTTAACTTAATTTCATTTATTTTTAACAGCCCCTGCTCCCAGTATTTACTGAGCTGAATGAAACTGCTTAGCTTCATTATTCTGTTGCTACAGGTCTGCTGGCAAGTTTATTAAGCAATAAGGGATGAAACGCAGCAAGTTTCTAGGTGGTTATAGTGTGTGTTGTGTAGTGTTGATAAGGCACAAGGTCGAAGGCTCACAGCTTTAATCACTGGAGAAAAACACCCTGGAGAGACAAGATCTTATTGGTATAATGAGATGGAGTGAGTCATAAAAATGGAACTGCTGTAAAAATTGCCCATTCTTCTTTGCCTGGAGAAACTGATGCTTAGGAGAGGTGGTTTGTAGAATTGCTCTAATGTCACATCTACAGCTATCTTTCCTTTAAGAGTTATGGACCAGGTTTGGACTTGAAATGGAAATCTCCTGAACCAGCTCCTTTTTCTGCTAGTCAGAGGCCTCCAGTTTTGTTGCTGAAATTCATGCTGAGAGGCTCTCTCCCCATGCAGAAGCCCCGGAGCTTTCTGTGCCTGCAGAGCATTTGCCAGATCTTGTGAAGTCTGGCAAGCTGCTTCTGGTGGCCCTGCTAGTGTTGTGGCTTCATGCTGTGCTGCTGCTCCTCACTTGCCAGGACTCCATAGATGTCCTGCATGGTTGTTACAGAAACAGCATCTTCCTTGGACCTGGCTATAGCTGAAGCCATGCCATTTTGTGTGTGTGGTCTGCTAAACGAGCCGGTCATGGACTGCTGCATCTCTTTCTTTCTTATCCTTACCTACTGGTGTGAAAACCAACTTTAAAATCTCTGCTCCTGGTGTCTGTTTTGTCACGGGTCATCACTTTGCGGTTTTGGAATTCATGCCAACTCATGCCAATTCATGCCAACTGCCACCAAGCCCCTGGCCATACACGCACCCTGTATATCTTCGTACATCGTACATCCCGACCCAATACAGTAATTTCAGGGTGAATTAACAATTCTTGGAGGATTAGAGACCCATCCTTTAGAAATGCTAAGTAATAATATCGCTTCCCTGTGGAGGCTATTAGAAACTGAAAGATGACATGTGAGGAAAGATACCATTGTGACAACGTAGATAAGCCAGATGGGCAAGTGATCCATATGGCTTATGTCAAAAAAAAGGGAAGCATCTGTCTCTGTGGAGAATGAAAGAAATAATTAGTGTATCTATGTACAGTCTGGGAGACTGATCGCTGTAATTTAGCGGCGGCTGTTCAGCACTTCTGTGAGCACTGACAAAGTGGCCTGCAGTGTTACCTGTTTCTTAATCAGTCTCTTGATTGCAGTAAGGAAGGGGCTGGAGTTACTCTTTTCAGACAGAGAGATCCTACAAAGTGAAGCAACAGTGACATACAGCCATATGGGAGACTGTATGCGATGACAACATCTACAGAGGGCTTCATTTTTTCATTCTTCTTTCCGCTCCTTCTCATCTTGTTCAGTTGTAAAGGGTTATTGGATTAATATGCAGATCAGCTCTACAGCCATAGCTGAGGAGCTCAGTACTGTGAATTGGACTCCTGTGACAGGGAAACCAGAGCAGTGGAGTCCCTATGACAGTGTCATAGAAGCAGTGGATGTCTGATTTAATGCCCTGTTGTGCAAAGCCTGTCCCTGTGTAGGACACGTAGGAAGTGCATGACCTGATCTCTGGGCTTAATGGTGAATGTTGCGGGTCAGCATTTCAGGTCAATGTAAATTGTTAGCATGACAGGGCACTGTAAAATCAAAGTACTTTTTCGCCTTTTGTAGTTCTCCATCAGCTGCGTTGTAGCATCAATACTGTGGAGCTGGAACAGTCTAAGCCTTTTGTAGGTGGAGTGGTGTGACAAGGGTTAATGTGCTCAAAAGCTTGTCTGTTGTGTGTGGTTGGTTCCATTCCCCCCCAGTCACAGATGGTTTAACATGAGAGATTACCTCTGACTGCTAGTGTTGCTTCATCTGCACAACACCTTGCAGCACACAAAAACGCCTGCAGCATGCTGCTTGCTCAGAAAACAGAGCTCCCAGAAGCTTTCCCCTCCTGGGCCAGTGGAAGGAAGCAGGGTACGGCAAAGCTGGATATGAGGAATAAGGAGTTGTGGGTCTGCTCTTGACCCTGGTTCCCTGTGGCAAAGAACTCAGGACAGTGGGTTTCCAGTGGTGCAACGAAGAAGACGAGAGAGAGGTGGCCAGGAGGGAAGCACTCAATGTCATGGGCATCAGTCCCTGGACCTCAGCTGAGGATTTTTCCACAGATATCTATTGGTGTAAATACAAGTCCTGACTGGATAGGACACAGCCTAAAACCTTTCTGAGGAGTAGCTGTAGTAGAAGCAAGGTTGAAGCCCAGGCCTGTGAATCCCATACCTGTGCTGCAGTCCTTGAGTCTGGCTTTGCATCTGTAGAAAGGACTTCAGTGATGTGCTGAGGTGACTGCGCAGTCTGGGCTCATTGCTCTATGAGCCATGGTTCCTCATGTGGCAAGTGAGTTATATCTGACAGGCTTCATCACGCTATGTCCTTTCTGCTGTTTAAGTCAGCAAATGGCAGGCTTTGCCTTTCACCTGATATGGCCCTTGGATTTGAAATCCGGTGCAGGGGAGCGATTTACTTTAAGGACAGAAAACTGTGTTTTACTGTTTTATAACTCTGATTCTGTTTATAGCCCTTTCTTGTTCTGTTCAACTTAGTGAAACACATTTTCATCCAGAGTAAATAATGTAACTGTTCCCTCCAGTGGAACTGCAATGATTCACACTGTCTTGGGTCTGGTTCCACTAACCTTAACTCTTCAGTGTAATTAACTAACACCACTGCCTTCTCATACCCAAGTTTCACATCTTTGAGACTACTGCAATGGTTTTATGTAACCTGGGAAAAAATCCACCCTGATAAAACTTCAAGATCACCCTGCTTTTCTTCGGGATGGAGGTGTTCCTTTAATCCTCATGATTTGTCAATCATGATTTTCATATGACTCGAACCGAGTGAATAAGGTTTTGAATAGCAACAGTGGGTACCTGACATCTCTTTGCTTTAGGAGCCCTGATGCTACTGGCAGTCTAGTGTGGTGCTCAGGCTTCAGCACTGTTACTCCAGTGAGAACCCCTTGGGAGGGCTGTGGTGATGGCTCTCTGGCTGAGCAGTACTGGCAACAGCTAAGTGGAAGGCAGTTTGGAAACAGCCTCAGTACCTGCATCTTTCCCTTTGGCGTAACATTTTGCTGCTGTGGTTAAATGGCAAGGATTTCTTGACAGGGGTTGTACAGAAATGTGGACATTTACCCTGCAGCAATCATAATAAGATAACTGAAGCTAACAGAAGGTATTGGACAATGTTTTGTAGATGCAGCTTGAACAGCAGCTGAACTGCATTGACCAGTTTGCTTTTATTGAATGTCCTGAGTCACTAGGCAGGAAGGGATATGAAATAAAAACGAAGTGAATTGACATTATGGCAATGGGCACTTTATTGCCCCATCATCTGGTTCCTGCATGAACCTCAAGCTCTAATTATTTATCACACAACCCTTAACCGCAAGCTCTCCTTTGCCACATGCTAGTGTTATGGCTTTGTGGTATAGTGAGGACGTACAGTGATTCTTTCTGTAGCTGCTGCAGTGGCTTTGGTCAAGGACCCATACTATGGCCCTCTCACCCCCTGAAAAGACTAGAGTGAGCCAGGGAGAGGTAATGAGCCACAGTAAATTGAGCCCATGATGCACTACAGAGCTCTTCTCTGAACATCCTCCCTTCAATGAGGAAGGCAAAAAGAGTTTGGTGATGGATTTCATGGAATGGGACACCTGAGAGCAACAGCTATTCGAGTATAGAGGTGTTCTTTATGGAGAGATTATGTTTTTGTTTAAGCTTGCTTGGATGCTGAGATGACAGCTGTGTAGAGATTGTGTGGACAAATGAAGTGAGAGCTAATGCTCAGCAAGGGGGACGCAGACTTCCCAGGGGGTATGGATTTGCAGTACAACACAAAATCAGATTTCAGAGATCAGCCATGCTGAAAAGTTATTGACTTGAAGATAAAATGCAAGTATTTACCTGCTCTTTTCCTACAGTGCTTTATTGCTTGCTTTTGTTTGGCTTTGCATTAAGTAAAGGGATCTTTGTCTTCTCTCTCAGGGAGGGCTACCTTCGCAGGCCCACAGAGCTCATTGCTCAATATAGGAAAGGTTGAATTATGAAGGAGAAAGCAAGGCTTCATTTTCTGAGTACACCAACAAACAAAATTTTTCATTACTTGGTCATGTCTGCCACGGACTGATGTGACCCCTTCACACATTGAGGAGTTTTTGCCTCATTTCCCATTAGCGGGGGAAAGAAGAAATGAGGACAAGGAAATTACATGACCAAGTGCTGCCAGTTGCGTTGTCCCTGGCAGGATAGGGGGAATTGTCTGGTCCCTGACCCCCCAGTCCTGACCACGGATGGGTGTTGTAAAGGGAGCTCTGTGGGTGCAGGCTGTTCTGTGCCATGGAGATCCTAAAATCACCGTGGTTTAATGCCTCTTTGCGATTTATGTGGTCCCAGCTCAACTCCTTGTGATGAATGTCTCCTTTTGAAACCCTCCTGGGGTTGAATGGGCATGGAAACTGAGGTTGTCTTTATTGGACATGGTGGATGAATGCCATGGACTAAGGTCGTCTTGTACCCCTGTTGTGAGGACAGGGGTTGCTGGCTTATGCTTTCAACAGGCACCTTCCACTACCAATGAATTTCCTCTGTAAAATACATGAAGAGACGCAGGCTGGTTGTCACTTCCTACAGGCTGTGAGATCTGTAAATGAAAGCAAAGATGTGGGCACAGGTGTTCAGGTGGCTTCAAGCTGCTCCCTGCCTGTTCCAAGGCCTCTGGGTGAGAAACAAGCCAAAAAGAGGGCAGAAATCCAGAGCTGCTGAAGGAGCTGGTACAGAAATCGTGTGTCTGTGCATGTGCACGCTTATCTCTCTGCATGTCTGTTTCCCTGGATTTGTCCTTCTCTGCGTGTGTTCAGAGCTGATTGACTAACCTAAAAAATGATTTGCCAACCAAAAATTGTAAATTATTTATCTAGAGAAAGTCATTTGTCTCTCCGAGATAGCCAAATTGCTGGGAAATGGATTTCCCATGAAATTGGTGACCTGTCAAGTCTGAATGCTTGGAGAACACTACTCACAAGTGCCCACAGGTAAGCTGTTGTGCACTGCTGGTGGAAGGAGGGTAAGAGCAGAGTAAAACAATAGGTGAAAGGATGTATGATGTGCTTTATAAGTGATTCTCTCACTATTATGTTTCCTGATCTTTTTTAATGATTTCTTGTTTATTTAGCATGTGTACCATATATATAGGAATTCTTGGGAAAACAGTATTTACTTAAAGGAATCTGCCTAGAGTAATTGTGGAGAACTTGAACCTATAAAAAAATCCAGCATGTTGGACAGACCTCTGTCTGCCAGAAGTATATGGCATGCATGGATGCATGGCTACATTTCTCGTAAGTACAGCTGCTCCTGGTAATCATAGAATCATAGAATAGTTAGGGTTGGAAAGGACCTTAAGATCATCTAGTTCCAACCCCCTTGCCATGGGCAGGGACACCTCACACTAAACCATGACACCCAAGGCTCTGTCCAACCCAGCCTTGAACACTGCCAGGATGGAACATTCACAACTTCCCTGGGCAACCCATTCCAGTGCCTCACCACCCTTACAGTAAAGAACTTATTCCTTACATCCAACCTATACTTCCCCTGTTTAAGTTTGAACCCGTTACCCCTTGTCCTATCACTACAGTCCCTCATGAAGAGTCCTTCCCCAGCATCCCTATAGGTCCCCTTCAGATACTGGAAGGCTGCTATGAGGTCTCCACTGCAGCCTTCTCTTGCTCCAGGCTCAACAGCCCCAACTTTCTCAGCCTATCTTCATACAGGAGGTGCTTCAGTCCCCTGATCATCCTTGTGGCCCTCCTCTGCACTTCTTCCAACACTTCTATGTCCTTTTGATGTTGAGGACACCAGAATTGCACACAATACTCCAAGTGAGGTCTCGCAAGTGCAGAGTAGAGGAGCAGGATCACCTCCCTCAACCTGCTGGTCACGCTCCTTTTGATGCAGCCCAGGATACAGTTGGCTCTCTGGGCTGTGAGCACACACTGCAGCTGGCTCATGTTCATTTTCTGATCAACGAGCACCCCTAAATCCTTCTCTGCAGGACTGCTCTGAATATCTTCTCTGCCCAACCTGGAGCTGTGCCTGGGATTGCTCTGACCCAGGTGTAGGACCTTGCACTTGGCATGGTTAAACTTCATCAGGTTGGCATCAGCCCACCTCACAAGTGTGTCAAGCTCCCTCTGGATGACATTCCTTCCATCCAACATATCAACCGAACCACACAGTTTGGTGTCATTGGCAAACTTGCTGAGGACGTGCTCAATCCCACTGTCCATGTCACTGACAAAGATGTTGAACAAGACCGTTCCCAACACCCATCCCTGAGGGACACCACTCGTTACTGGTCTCCAGGTGGACATTGAGACATTGACCACAACTCTTTGCGTGTGGCCATCCAGCCAGTTCTTTATCCACAGAGCAGTAATGTACTAGCACATACTGTACAAGGGATTTGTATATCCCAAAATGCCTTGGACAGCAAGATCTGCAGGTACCATTCCTGTCTGAGAGATGGCAAAGTTGTGGCTGAGACTAGTGTCAGCAGCATCCTGCCATTGGTAGCAAAGCTGAGGTGTGGCTTTAGGTCTCTTTCTCTCTCCCCTGGGCTGTTTTGCTCTCCTTCACTGGGGACCAAAAATGCGTGCATGAAGACTGTATCACAGGGCACAGGCACAGTCTTGCTTTGTGCAGGGAGTGAAGCCTCTATGGTTATCTGGACTGCGAGATCTCTCACATCAGAGTTGCTTTGCAGTAAGAGGTATAAAGTACTCTGGGTATCCTGAAAGACTGATCATCCTGGATGTGCTTATCTGGGAAATGCAAGGTCCTGCCTACATTTCTTTAAATCTCACCAGAGCCGGCAGGAAAATTGAGTTGTGACTCCATTTCCCTTGTAGCTAAAGGAAGGCTCCTGCTGATCAGGTAATTGTGGATCAGGTACTTCTCTGTTCTGCCCCTGCAGTCGGAGCTTCCATCTGCTTTCCGTAAACAGAAAGCACCAACCATTTCAGAGAATCCTATCCACACTCTTCAAAGCCAGGGTCATGCAGGACTCATTAAAGGAAGTAAATAGAGGATGTGGGCAGGCCCAGCAGCGACAGCTTACTTGTGGTGCCAGCAGCAGCCCCTCTGCCAGGTAAGGCCGAACTCCCATCAAGAGCTTCTCAGAGCACCTTTGGGATGTGTACAGAAGAATTCTGTGGTGAGATGAAATATTTAAAACCACTTTGGGATGAAGTGAAGTGGGAGAGCCGCAGCCTCTTTAATCTGTGCTCAGTTCAAGACTGCATGTGAATCATTGATGAGGAAGGCAGAGTGTTTCTAAAGCTCTGGCAGGTCATTAAACCTGGTGATGGACTCATTAAACACAGAGCTGCATGGAAAGCCCTGGACAAAAGTGCTGGGATATTTCACACACATTGTCCTGTGGAGTGCCAGCAATTTTTAGCTGTGACTTTCGGGGTATCGTTGCAGTATTTATTAATAAGGCAAACATCTTAGGCCAGTGGATCGTGTTGCATAGAGGGTATGTGTGAAAGAAGCTTTTTGATCTGTGAGGCAAAAGCACAAGTTACAATAGTTGGAATTGAGGACTTGGGGTGCTTCTAAGCAATCTGATTGTATTGCACACGGGGGTTGAGTAAATCACCTCTGCTAAATCTTTTAACTAGGACAGGGAAGGCAGGGGAGCGTTGCAGTGTTAGTGTTCCCAGGACTCAGTAGAAGAGAGGCAGAAAATGCCACTTTGCCAAGTGGTGTCTTCAAACCCATGTGTGTTCACAGCTTCGGCTGACCTCAGTGCCCATGGCATAGTGCTGTTTGACCTTGACAGTATACCTGCTGTTCTGTGCCTTAGGCTTTTTCTGACCCACCTGGAAAGATCATATGTACTGTTCAATGGATTGGATAATTTTCCAGTCATTGCAATGACAAATGTGATATTGGATGATCCTTTCAATTGGTTTAAATTTTGTTCTCTTCTGAGAGAGTTCCAATTTTCATTTAAACTGCACAGTAAAACTGCGCTTAAGTCTTGGCCATAGACCTGAGTAAACCTGGCTTTATTACTTACAGCCCCTGTGCTTCCTCTCTAATTGTTAATTACACAGGCCTAGACGCTTGAATGATGCAAACTGACATTACCCTCTTGGCTTCAAATAGGTTTACAGGATTTGAACAATATCCCCTCATTGTCTTACATTTACATAGCTGTCTTCCAAAGCACTGTGCAAATGTCAAGCAGAGTGGATGATATCTGCCTTCCTCAGGGGGCTGGGCATTGTCCCTCAGCTGCCAAGAAAGAGGCAAATGCCCTTTCCTGCAGAAAGGCTACAGCTGTCTGCCTTTGCTTCCCTGGCCCTCAGGAGAGAGCAGAATCAGCTGCAAAGGAAAAGATCCTGCATATTTGCAATGTGGAGGAGGAGCAAGGGGTTAACAATGTGGAGGATGCTTCTGGGCTTGAGAGCTCACAGTTCCTCTTCCCTCTACTTCTTGGTTGAGGTAAGAACAAAAGGAGCTGGAGGCAACTCAGAGAAAGGGCTTGTCTGGCATGGCAGGGATGTGTTTCTTGCTCAGGTAAGTCTATGCATTGCTTGAAGCCATAGGTGGTGCTGAAGTAGCTTCATCCCCCTTGCTGGGCATGGTAGCTGCAACTTGATGTTTATGCTTTCTACTTAAAACTTTTGCTGG
Organism: Myiopsitta monachus; assembly: GCA_017639245.1. Classification (NCBI taxonomy): domain Eukaryota; kingdom Metazoa; phylum Chordata; class Aves; order Psittaciformes; family Psittacidae; genus Myiopsitta; species Myiopsitta monachus. The sequence continues at coordinate 36,696,877 of CM029926.1, forward strand.
GACAGCTTACTTCTAAAATGCAATTACTTCTGGCAGAGTAGAGAGATTATTACTATTTACTGTTGTTCAGGAATCCAGAAGAGGAAGTAAAGAAGAATTAAATATAAAATTTGCCTTCTGTCGCACACAAAAGTGTCAAAGATGCTTTGGTTTTGTCCTCAAGTAAACAGTAATTGAGTTGTTCCTTTTGCATTTTTTTTTTTCTGGTTTATTGCTTGAAACAAATAAGCTCTGTCTTGAATGAGCCATTTCCAGAAATCTTGTAAGCAGTGTGCTCAGTGAAGGTGGGAAGAGGGGTGTGTGAGAGGGCTTGGGAATGCACAATTGGGAACAGGGAGTGCAGTGGGAAAGAACAAATGAATTCTTACTCTGTAAGTGAAGATTAAGCAGTGAAGAGAGTGCAGCTTCAGCTGGCAGTCATTGCATGAACAGTTTGGGTATTTCAATAATCAGTTTAAAGTTGAGTTTATCAGGCATGCAAAAGCTCAGCTCTTCAAGGTGTGTGGTTGTAGCTCAAAGCCATGGAAAGTCAAGAGAGATTACGATGGTGTGGTGTAAAAATGCATTAATGAGATCTCTTCCATCCATTGAAGGAAGAGACAGGACTGGTGTAGTCATGAACAGATTTCTTGTTGCTCATGATGCTGAAGTTCTGTTAAACTAGGAGCAGAGGAGGAGGAAGCTCAATTGCTACTTAAGGCTGAACCACCTATGAACTTTCCAGTGGCTCTCCAGTCCTGTTTTCTTTTCCCCTCCACCTGAACAAAGTGGCCTACAGTGGACAGACACAGCAGCATGAGCCCATTCTCCTGCTCATCCTTGCCCGTATGTGCTCTAACTGGCTCATACCACTCCCTCTGAAGTCAGTGGGGCTGCGAGGAATGTCCTGCGTGGCTGTGCTCTCCTGACCAGACTTTCATCAGGTCTAAATCTGCAGAAGCTTCTTGCTTCAGCAGGGCTGGAGTAATTTGTGTGTTTTGCAGTACTTCTACTCGAGTAAGTCAGCAGGCAGTTGGCTTGTGAAGAACTGGCTCTCCTAGGAGTCTCTGCCTGGGGATACTCAGCATTGTGCTGTGCTCTCTGTGGCACTCCTGCCTGTAATTACAGGTGCCAACTCTATTTGATACTGTGCTAAGGTATTACTCTTTATATCCCATTCAAGCAAGAATATCTTGTAAGAAATGTTTATTCCATTTTGTGGCTCTGTGTTGTTATGATCCCTTTCTTATCTTCAGTCCCTCTCTGATTTCCAGCCCTCAAATTGGAAGTGACTCTGCCTCCACTGATTTCTCCAGCATGTAGCCAGTCTTTGGCTGTGCTTTTTGGCATCTAGCAAAGGGCAGCCCAGGCCCTGACTGCCACCGGCTGGCTCACAAGTGATTTAATGCAGCTGCTCTTTATTTCAGCACATGAGGAGGTTAAGACCTCCCAGAGACAGGAGTGGTGCTTTTATATCCAAACCTCTGCTGTGGCCGGTTGAAGTACTGATGTCAATATGGAACATGCTTTCCTGAACGTATTTCTTTCTATGCTCATGCTTGCCTTTTTTTCTCTGTATCAGAGGTTATCCTGATCCTTCTGCTTGGCAGGCACAAGTATGTTCAAAGCACAAGTCTTGCCATCAGAGGAGTGAACAGCCATCCAAACTCCCATCCACAGGAGAAGAAAAATGTCTGTTTATCTTTTCCTTTCTGGAAGAAATTTGGTGCACTTGACATTGTTCTGTAGTCTGCTGTGTCTTTGTCCTATATCTTTCAGCAGATCAGTGTGCTAGTTTGAGCTTTTCAAGTACAGTGGAACAACAAAACATAGAGAAAAGTGTGAGGGAAGTTAATGGAGAAAAAAAGAAGTCCCAAGAAAAAGCTACTGCTTTTCCCTAAATCTAAAAGGGTTGGAAAATGTGTTTGGAAATGTTGAAAATGCTGAGTATAGTTTACAAAGCTAGAAGGAAGGATCTGTGTGCATGTGCAGAATGCGTGCTGAGAAATGCCCTACAAAGCAGGCCACAAAAGATTGCTGAAAGCAGTAACATAAAATTAAGAAAAGGAGAAACTTTAAGCTGGAAAGAATTGAAATTGTCCTAGTGAGAGATCTTCGATGAGCTGTGGGTAATCTCTTCAAGGGAAATGATAGACACTCTGTTGTTGGGGTTGTTTAAAAAGTAAACTGGATACAACAAGAAATATGCTCCAAGGACTAATCTTCTGTCATCAGAAGCTTAAATGGATCAACCTGTTGGATTAATGACCTAACTGTTCCTTTGGTTTCCTTCCATCTCATGGCTGCTGTTCTGTGAGCAGCAGCTTCTAGTCATTAGGAATAAGTCTGGGCGAAAGGAGCAGTGTTGCTCTTTGACCATGAGAAAACCTTGGTGTTGTAGGAGATATAATGGGTGTGGGACTCAAAGTGCCAAACTGAAACTTGTTCTCTGCTTTCCCTATAAGGCCTTGAGTTGTTTCTGTCTCTCAGGTTATTATCCTGAGACCTGGCTCAAAGCAAGCTGCTCTTGCAAAGCTATGGTAATTCATTGTCACTCCTACATCTATTGGCTGGGTTGTGCCAACCTACTCTTTCTGCGTGTATGTTTGGGGCTTTTTCAAGGCACAAATAGACATTGTTTTCACACCAGATCTCATGGGTTTGGGCTATCTGGCGATGCAAAGCAGGCAGGAAGCTTTGTGAATATAATTCTTCCTTCCCCATGTATTTTCCATCTCTCAGGCTTCCGGTGCTGCTTAAATTCCCAAATGTCCTACCTAGGAATCAAGCACATGATCATGGAAAAAGGAAGGGCACAATGGCTGTGTTTGGTATTCTTTGTGCCTGGAAAATGCTTCCCATGCACTGAAGAAAACTTGAGGATGCTGAAGATACTCAAGACATCAGAACCTGTCCAGCAGTGAGAGAGCATCAAGGTGCTTAGAGGTAAACACAGCAAGATGCAAAGCTGGATCTTGCACCTATCTCATTTCATCCCCCTGATAATGGAGGACTTCTTTGACTGTTAACCCTTCGCTTTGCCTCTCTCTGTACCATTTGGGATGTATGGGTCATCATTACATCTACTGTGCTGCTATGCTCAGGACTTCAAGTGCTGAGCAAACTGTCTCCCTGTAGTTTCCTTGCCATCCCTTTCCCTTTGTACGTCTGCTGGTAAACAGCCTGGCAACAGTTGAAACTTTAAATACATTAGACATGCATTTGCATTTGAAGAAGGAAATAAATATGCGTGACTCATCCTAATTCAGATTCAAAGACTGTCTTCACATCACCTTCCTGCAATCAAAATTTGACTTTTTAAAACAATTTTAATCACTGTAGGTTGATGTGTTTTGGTGGGTTTGTTCAGGTTTATATGGTGGAGTTCTCAGGGCATTCAATGAAAACTTGTTCAGTTGATAGAGGTGATTTCTGGATTTCATGATTTCTTTTCAGAATCTTTAGATCTGGCCCCTGTGAACTTCTGAGCATCTTCAGTCCCTCTAACCTTGTGTGGAGTTACGTAGTTTGAGCCTTGGCTGGAGCTGGTCCCAATATTTTCTGTGTGCCTGAACTCAGCCTTAGTCTTATTTTCAATGGTTTCTCTTCTCAAACTGCTTGCATGTTCACTTGGAGCTTCTTAGCAGGTTGCATTTAACTTGGCCAGTGCAACTTTGGCAAGTGCCACTCAAGGCTGTAGCTCCTATGACTCCCCTTATGTTTTACCATTTGTTATTTCACTCCTTTCACATTCTGCTCACTATTACCTAGCTGCAAAATTACTAGAAGGAAATAACAGTGGAATAAGACCATTGATATTCTGTCTATAGTTCAGGCTAAATGTTAGTTCATTGGCATATAGAGCACAAATATTATTCTGAAAAGAGATCTGGGCAGACTGCATCCCTAGCTTATTCAGTGCTACACAGGATTTATGCATGTATGGGAAGTGACGTGATTGCCCACATGAAGACTAGCGCAGATCTTGGAGTCTGTTAAGAGAAGTGGGGATTTTAGCCAGTGAAGAACAGTGATGTAAGGAGATGAAACTGATGGAGTAATGTGTTAATACTGGAAGAAGAGAAAAATAACAATGTCTTCTGGAAAAAAATATTAATGACTAGAGTCACTTAGAGGGGAATGGTGCAAAGTCCTGGCTGTGAGTGGCAATCGTAGTCTTTATCTCCAAATAACTGGAAGAGAAATTGAGGAAACAAGTCCAGGTGAGGAATGGAAAGTTACATTAATAAATCTTGAAAGGTTGTGAAATTCCAGTTATTTATTGTCCACATGAAGTCGTTTCTCCAGCTGCTAAAACAGGGAAAAAAAATAGGAAGGCTTTCAACAGATATTTGCTGGCAATTAGAAGGGAAATATCCACTGTGTTGTGGCTGTTTCCCTTGACCACTTCCACGTAATGAATGCCCTGAGAATAGCAGTTATGCTATTGAGCCAAAGCAAATTCTGCACCATGCCGGTTAGTTATGTGTGCCCTGCGGACAGAACAAAGGTGCTAATGCATGATTTATGTATCAAACCAGTGCAGCAACATTAACTAGCTAAGCTGCACAATGTGCCAGCTGAATGGGACTGCATTTCCACAGTCTAAAGCGCTGCTCACCTTGACCCATCTGCTTTACTGAGCTGTTCCTCCCCTGCCTTTGGAGGTGAATGCATTCTCTGTGATTCTCTGTGCTGCTGCTGTGATGCTTGAGCACAGGGAGGAAACTCTCTGTGCTCAGGTGCTGACCAACATCTAGGATGCCACATTATTAATCAGGGGTGTCGCCAAGCTGAATGCACCTGCTGAACTGGGGGATGTGGGAAGATAACAGAAAGGGTCTCTCTAAGCAGGTTTATTGATTTCAGTTCCTCAATGATGTGAATATATCAATTTTGGGGTTAATATTTTATTTTGGAACCTCAAAACACATTTGTGGCTGTCTTCTGGATTCTGCTAAGGCCTGACTGAAGGGGAAAAGGGACATGTAAAGAGTCTAAATCAGAACTGTAAGCCTAGGGGAAGAGGGACAGTTTGACTTGAAGTCCCATCACTTTCCTTCTCCTGGCTTTTGTATTTTGGTTCTTTCAGCAGCGGCTAAAGGCTGATAATGTATGCTGGAGCTGAACTCTGTTCTGAGCTTGTCTACAGCTCCTGGGTCTGTGTGCAGGTGCTGCCTCTTGGAAATGCTTCTGCTAGCTATAGGCTGTGTCTGCAACCTCTGTAGGTTTGTGATGCAGGAGTAATAGTGCATGAGATGCAAGTAAATGGTATGAGTACCATATGGATAACAGCTATTTATTAATAATACCTGTCCTCTGGCTGCCATTTGGCAAACAAAACAGCTGGACTGGTCTATAAAAAAGACTTCTAGGGTTGGAGACATTTATTTGCTTTATGAGTTTTTTTTGTAGCAGGCACATTACCTGCAAGGGTATGCCATTTTCCACAGATCCTTACCTCTTACAGCTTTATTTCTATTGTTGTTTCACAGTGTGAAGCTTAAGAAAGCCATATTGTAGCCAGCAGGCAACTTCATCTTGCTGGCAAGGTGTAGCAACAGGATGAAAGTCAGGAATGATCTTCTCTATTGATTTAACATAACGTCTGTTCAGCAGAGAGCACAGTTAAATGCAGATATATTTCTATCTTCCCGGCTGTGTGGTCCTACCACCCCTTAACATGGGTGATAGTAGGAAACCAATCTTAGCTGTCAGGATGCTTTCTCTTTTGAACCTGTGCCATTGTGCCATATTTTGAAAAGTGTGAAGGGTGTTTAGTGTCCCTGGTACTGTGTTGGATCAGTTGGGAATCACAGCTTTGGGAAGTTAGCTCACCTGTAAATGGAGAGACTGCAGCAGAAGAGAATAGCTACGTACCTCTTTTTGTGGTATGAGGATGCTCTCTACTGTGCTTGTTCACCACTTGGGGTTAAGTGGGAGACTCATTCCTAGCTGAGCTGGAATGGGGTAGCATTGTTCAGAGCTTCGTTATCCAGCATATCTTCTTCATATCAGCACTGGGATGTAACATTCTGAAGCTCCTAAGTTGTATTTCCTAATGCCCTCACAGTATCTGTCCCTGCAAAAGAGCTGTGGTGTGTTTGGAGCTGGCATGGGGCTTTTAATGATCTTAAGTGTGCCTATTAAAACAAAAAAAAGGCCATATTGAAAATCAATTTTCTCCTTGCAGGTCTTGAGCAATTTTGAAGATATAATAAGATGAGCAATCTGGTTCTGGCAGTGAAAAGAACAGATGCCAAGCTATAATTTCCCTTACCAGAAAATGCTGTGGAGTCACTTTGTGTTGCAGAAAGAATGTGTTATTAATAGAGGACAGCTATAACTTGGAGTCCTGAGAGCACAGGCTTCATCTGGTCTGTGCCATATGGAGGACAGTAGGCAGGGACACAACCTGGTCAGCCAGGGGAGAGATGACAAGGTCTTGAAGCATAAGAGGTTGTCAGTGCCTTGACTGAGCAGCAGAAACTGTTGGGTAACATATCTCACAACACCAAGGGGTCAAGTTTCTGACTGTCGGAACTCTTGCTTCTATTTTCTTGCAGGGCCAGCCTCCTTGGAAGATGGCAGAGCGAAACTGGCATTGCCCATTTAGAGCTGGTAGCTGTGGGGCCTTGACCCATGTCCTTTGCATACTTCTCAGCTGAACAGATTCAAGGAATTAGACAAAAAGAAAAAAAAAAAAGAAATTCTCTCTTAAAGATGCTGAATTTTGTAGTGTGAATTTATTTCTTCCCTTCTCCAGAAATATCCTGCATCTGCCACCACCACCTCTATGTCAAGGTCAGATGCTAACCAGCTTCTGGAACAATATGACACTCCTGCCCACTTGTTCTGCAGATACAGATGTGCATCACTTAAAGCAGGTGCTGGCAGATGCAGTCACAGGGCAAATTCATACCTGAATTTACTGTGTTTTTATGTTCCTGGGCAAGCAAGCCTGAAGTTATCTGAACAGTCTTCAGCTTGTTCCCTATTCTGGCCAGCTCTCTTGTCTCCTTATTAAGTATTGGATCACAACTAACCTTTTTTTTTCTGGAGGCTGTGGCAGAGATACTGCTGCATTCTTGGCATCATCAGACTTGTTCTCTGCTTTCTTTTTTTTTGCTTTCCTGTTACTTTTAATGTATTTATAGAGCTTCTTTGTTGCCTTTATGTCCTTGTTAGTTGTAATTCATCTTATGCCTTAGCCTTTCTGATTTATCCCTGCATGTTTGTGCTATTCCTTTATAGTCTTTCTTAGTTGCCTGTCCTTGTTCCCACTTTCTATGCAGTCACTTTTTGATTGTTCAGTCTTTAAAGCGCTCCTAATGTGACCATATTGGTTTCAAGCTATGTTCACTATCTTTCCTCTGTACTGGGATAGTCTGCTATTGTTCTTTTGATACTGTCTCTTTGAGCACTACCAGGTTTCCTGCATTCCTCTCTATCTTAGATTATTTTCCCAAGAGACTGTGCTTCATAGTTCTAAATGTGCTGAAGTCTGCTTCTCTCCTCCTCCTCCTTTTTTTTGAAGTCCATTGTTCTCATTCTCCTGGTCTCTCTTCCCTTCCTCTGCTGTCTTATGATCACCTCCACCTGCATTGCTTTTCACCTTCAATTCTTAAGTTTCTCCTTATTGGAATCAAATCTAAATGTCCACCTGCTTCCTACAGTTTTCATGGATTTTTCTTTAGAAAACAGACTTGTGACTGTCACAGAGAACTTAGACTGCCTGTGCCTTATTGTACTGTTTCGAGGAACCAAAATCCTCCAGGAAAGGTAATATTTCTTCTGTTCACCCAGAAAAGACTTACCAATTTGCTTCTTTTTAGGTGATCCCTTCTTCCCCGCTTTTCCCAGAGCAAGAGATCTGGAACAGGGCTTTACATTTCTCCTGTTTCTCAGCTTCAAGCAATTGCTGCTGCCATGAAGTACAGCACTCCTTCCCTTTTTTCATGTTATTTCATTGAATGTATGTATCTATAACTTTCCCTACATTTTCTTATTTTGTGGCCTTATTTCTGATAACATCACTTTAAGTATGAAAGAGCCCCAAAGCTATGGGCCAAGTAAGTGACAGCAGAACACGATCTTGTATAATCTATTCCAGAAATTGCTTTTTTCTTCAGTGAGCTTTGAACTACTGTGAAACATATCTACTCATTATTGGGATCCAATATAAAAGCTGGTAAACTAATGCTGGTGTATTACAGCTTTGCTTTGAATGCTGTCTTCTCCTCTCCTTAATGTGCTGTATCAAAGGCTGTACTTCCTATTCAGTTCGAGGCCTCTGATACTAACAAGTGATAGGATGAGAGAAAATGGCCTCAGGTTGTGTTAGGGGAAGTTTAGATTGGATATTAGGAAAACTTTCCTCACCCAAAGGGTTATCAAACCCTGGAACAGGCTGCATAGGGAAGTGGTGGGGTCACCATCCCTGGAGATGATGTGTAGATGTGGCACTTCAATGCATAGTTTAGTGCTGGAATTGGTGTTATGTTTATGGTTGGACTCGATGATCTTAAAGGTCTTTTCCAACCTAAATGAGTCAATGGTTCTACTTGTTTCTCCAGAGTGCAGCTACCTGGTCAGCTCTGGGATTTAAGAAACAACATCAATTCTCATTTGTCTCCTCCCTTCACAGTGTCTACAATTGAGTGTCTTCTGGCTTTCAGTGAAAATGGAGTCAGCCTCTTTCCCAAATAACATGTATTTGAAGGTTGGCTGGTCTTGGGTGAAGAGTGGTGCCACTGGTTTAGCAGCAGGAACAGATAAAGGTGGATGTGAAAGGAAGCAAGCAGTTTCAGTAGAAGCATAGTTAAATAAAGGAAACAATGCAGAAGCAGAATAATTTTTATTGGACCTACAACTGCCTGCACCATTTGATGTATCCATAAGTGTATCCATCAGCACAGGACTTGTCAGCTAGATATTTGCATGTATAAGACCTAAGAGTGTTCATGTAACATCTGTAATATTTATCACTAGAGCAGAAACATCTGCTGCTCCTTCCTGTGGTAGCTACAATAAGTGATTATTCTGGACCTGTGATGAAGGGAGGCATGGTGAATACCTTACTAATGAGGGAAAATACATTAAAGTAGAATGGATGAGATGCTTAAAAGCCTGCTGTCACCTTGTGCTTAAGGCTGAATGCTGGTATTGTACTTCATTTCTCAGTGGGTCAGTTTTCGAAAGGTTTTTAGTGATAGGAAGGGATTAGCAGCCCAGTTCAGACTCAGGCCTGCAAGGCTGACATTCAGAGTTTCCTTTTTTCTGGTTCCTTGCTAGAGATGCTTCAACTTGTCACTCGCCAGAAAGTGTGTGTGGGGGGAAGTTTTTCTCCAGTCTCTGCTCCATATAACAGAATTTACAGACCTCCCTGTCTGGTAAAATACTATGTTTCTAGGTATTTAAGCATTTTGCATATTCTGTAATTTTAACCACAATGTAAAGCCATAAACACACATTGTTCCAGTGCTGTTTATTACGATGCCTTTAAAACAGCATAATGTTTAGTTCAGCTTTTTGCTCATTCTGGACAATTTCAAAAAGAATCCTCTTTCATAGGTCGCGTGCTATTGTTTCATATTGAGTCATACAGCATCCAGAATGGGTTACTTTTGTGTGTGTTTTGGCTTTTTTTTTTTTCATTTGGCAAAAATTGAACAATCATAGGTGCACAGAGAAGCTTGAAATTAGGAATTCTAACAGCTTCAAAACTCAGACTGACTGGAAAATTGGGGTGTGTTATCTATTTTTGACCCAACTACTTTTGAAAGCCACTTTTATCTTTCCTTTTTGAGTTCTTCAGCTGCAAGTGTTAACTAATTACATTAGATGCTGCTGCAGTCTTGCTTGGGATGATTTATGAAAGGTTATTTGTCTCAAGTGGGAAAGAAATGCTTCCATCATAAAAAGCTTAGCAGATCACTTGTCATTAATGCAGGTTGGTTTGACTACCTGCTGGGATCAGAGTGGTAGGTTCAAGTTCTTACTCTGCTCTGGAGCTAATCCATTACCAAAATCACAGGTGTTCAGCAGTATAACTCTGAAGAGAGGGTAGAAATGAAGAAGTTTGATTTGGACACCAGTCTCTGGAGACCTCATTTCTTAAACGTGTTTAAATGCCTCTTTCTAGTCTTTGGAAGCTGGAAACTTTTAAGGTTCTTTAGTAATAAAGAGCTGGGACAGAGCTCATCTACAGAAGTCAACTCAGGAGATGCAGGGTGCCAACTAATGGAGTAAATTAGCCTCCTAAACTCGTATAAATCCCTTCTTTCAGAAGGAAAGTGCCCGTAAATTAGAGGAATGACTGGCAGGGCATGAAAACTTCTGGAACAATGATGCTCATTCAGGGGTTTAAAGAACCTTAATTTGTCTGTGCTGCCACCATGCCTCTTGCTGATTCACCTCATCTTTTCTGAGAGTTCCCATGATGAAGTAGGCCACACTTAATTCTGGTACTCAATTATCCGAGCATAATCTTAAGGCTGCAGTTTCCTTTGCTAACACTGATGGAAACAAATTCAAAACCTGTTCTCCGTAACTCTCTTTTCAATATTTCCCCTCTCTGGCAGCATTCTTGCCTGAAGTTTCATTCTCTCCAGCTGTGCTAGTCGATGGTCTATGTCAAGAAGAATTCTTTGAGTCTTACCATATCAGTATGTCTCCGTCACATTGACAACTTTTGAGCCTCACGCCCTGTCTCACAGGGACATCCCAGTGGTGCTGCATAACTAGGTTGACAACTGCAGCAGGAGGTTATGTAGATGTTGAACTGAAGTGCAGGGCCTATGTTATTTACCTGTTTGCAGAGGAAAAAGTAACAATGACTTTGTCTTCATATTGCCTTTTGCATACCTGGTGATTTTTAATCCTATACATGAAAATAAAAAGCTGCTTTCACACACCCTGAACAAACTGAGGTCAGCTTTTGACTCTGAAGGGATTAATATGTAGCATTAACAGTGAATTATTAGGGAAGCCTGTATCATGACATGAAGTATAAGCCTCCTTTCTGTGTGCAACAAGATAAACAGCTGTCCAGGGATCTTTAACCTCTAGAGTTGACAGTGTGAGGATGAAAACAGAAAAGCCTTCCTTTTAGAGCAGAGGGATCAGAGGAGGCCTGTGTAATTACCAGCCATTAAAGAAAGTATGCTTATACGTCTTCAAATACCAAGGCACATGTATAATTAGTTGATAAGCTGCAAATGAATAATTTTCCAGCAGGAAAAGCCGGAGAGGTGGAGGGATGCTGTTACCTCCTCCCTCTTCTTGCAGAAGTGCTATGTAAATTGTCTATTTCAGTGAAACATTGTTTATTTGATATCAAAGGGCACAATGACAATCTGAACTGAGAGACAGCTTTTAGAAGCTAGCCCCAGGATTTGCTGTTTTATGAACTGCTGGTGAGAATTATATAGCTTAGAGATGGATGGTGGTTGTAACTTGTCCTAGAACCACAGAATGGTTTGGGTTGGAAAGGGCCTGAAGTTCATCCAGTTCCAGCCCCCATGCCATAGGCAGGGACACTTCACGCAAAGCCATGTCAGCCAAGGCACTGTCCAACATGACCTTGAACACTGCCAGGGATGGAGCATTCACAAGCTTCCTTGGGCAGCCCATTCCAGTGCTTCACCACTCACAGTAAAGAACTTCTTCCTTATATCTAACCTGAGCTTCCCCTGTTTAAGTTTGAACCCGTTACCCCTTGTCCTGCTGCTGCAGTCCCTGATGAAGAGCACCTCTCCAGCATCCAAACTTCAGTTATTTCACGTGGGTTGTGTTTGCACACATAGTCTGAGCGATCTGAAAGAGAAGCTGCTGCTGAGATACCTGGAAGTCGCTCTGCCGAGGGAGGTTAGCAGCCTGGGGTTGTTTGTGGGACTGAAGATTAGGTCCAGACATGCAGGCTGGAGGTTGAATTTCCAGCTGCCTTGAGCTGGTGCAGTGCTGTTGATGTGAGATTTGTTCCTGTGTGCTGATTTACACCACCTGTGATGTGGCTGTGCGGTACAGATCCTCACTTGGGTTATTGTGCTGAGCTGCAGTAACTGTCCCTGACTGCTTGGTCAAAAGAAAAATAATGCAATTCAATTTAATCTCCTTTCATTGCAGTCTGAACTGTGCTGGATAGACTCACCCTTTCTGAGGTGTAAGAGTGTTTCCATGGGTGTTTATAGTACTTCAGAAATGTCATCAATTAGATGCATCTATGAGCCTCTCCTATCTTTATAATTACTGAATCTCTAAAAATAGTTTCCCTCTGGATGCATCGAGGTTTCTAGATTTGGCAGAAATGGGAATTAAATGTATAGAATTGGGTGCAAGGAACTGAAATCAGATTTTCTTCCTAGTAACTGCCTGATTCAGGAATTTTCAAATCAAAGCATAAAAATGAAGATATTAATTGTTCTGAGTACTTCCAGTCCTCAGCAAGTTTAGTAATGTAACTCTGTGCATAATAATCTGAAGTATACTTAGTTTGTATTCCAGGAGAGGACCATTGAATGGAATTAAGTGGGCTTTTTGCTACATTACTGGGCCTTGGGATGTCTCCTGCTGCTTAAAACAGTTTGGGAAGAGCACTCCATGGTTACCAAGAAAAAGTCAGAGCAGAAGTTTCGCTGAAGCCTCTTTCTGTTACCTTTAATAGGTGGTTTTAAATGTTTTTTGAGAAAAACCTCAAATTCCATATACCATGGCAGCGAGTAAGGGTGGGTAGTGATGCTTATAGTTTCCAAATCAGTTCATGCATTTCTTCTTAAAGCAGCTTTTTTTGAATTTTGAAGCTTACAATTAAGTCTAAATATAACCCTTCAAGTAAAGTATATATGTATTTCTAAAGTTTTAACACATAAGTGATTCATGATCATAGAATAGCAAAGATTTTTTAACATTAGATTAATTTATGCTCTACAAGAAATGCTCTACATCGACATGCTCGAAGTGACTTTACAATTTGCCTCTAATAAGTGCATACATAAAAATGACTTCATATGCATAAGCTTTTCCTCTCAATCCCACATCATTTTGCAGATGGATATACTACCCAGAGCCAGTGAGAAATTAAACATTAAAATGCAACCTGAGAAGTGCTAAGTTTCAGAAAAACTTGCATATTTTGAAAAAACCAAAGGATTGCTCCAGCATTTGTTCTAAAATGAAATGGTTTTTTATTTTCTTGTCTTTCTGGATTGCATGAAACTAATCTCATAAAAAATACAAGGTTTTTCTCTACAAAATCTTGTGAATATTGTGTTTGATGTTTTTTCTTCTCCCCTATTCCCTCCCCAAAATATACTCAACATGAGGTAATGTAAATCTGATAGTGTTGAATATGGCAGCAGCTGAACAGCGAGTGACTCCATCACACAGATTTAACTCTAGGAGTCACGGCTATGAAATAACAAGTCAAAATTGGAGCAAACTTAGGAGAACTGTGGTTCAGAAGGTTAAGATCTGTTTGGGAGAGGAAGGCTTATGCCCTGCTTCTTTCAATCCATGCACTGCTGTTTTATCAGGATTAATGATCTTGACTTTTTGCTCTCAATCAAAGGGCAATGTCTCCAGTGCAATTCATTTCTCCTACCAAATAGTTGGTTATGAAGCCATTAAATTACATTCAGAATCTCCAGTGTTGCTAGAAGCATCTATGATTGAAGTTAGTGGATAGTTTCTGGTTGGAGTTGATAAGGTAGTTTCTTCCTTCCACTATATTTTCAAGAGATTCAAAAGCAGAAAGCATTTTTGCTTTGAGAAATTCCTGGATAGATTGGTGATAGAATAACCAGTGTAACCTGTGGAAGAAGGTGTGTGTAATGGGAAGGCAAGAAAATTCACCCCTGCATATCACTGCAGTGTGTGACCAGAGCCTGTGAGGCTCTGTAAGGTCAAAGGCTTTAGCTACCACAAGTATTGCAACTTCAGCATCCTGTGTATATGATGTCCTTGTGAAGATATATTTTCTGTATCTCATACTCTTTGTATGAATAATTGGGCAGCATCCGTATGTTGGTTCCACAGGCCAGTAGTTAAAGCATTTAGCTGCAACAAGGATGACAAAGGTCCAGGTCTGAAACAGACACAGAAGACACCTCAGCACAGATTTTCCACAAATTCTCCCACTGATAGATTATGAGGTGTGTTGGGTTGTGTGCACATCCATGTCTAGATAGTGACCAGAAATTCCCGCCTTGCCAAGATAAGTTTCTTTTGAAAAGAAAAAAAAAGATTGAATTGACAATTTCTCATGAAATACAGATTTTTCACTCAAATTCCTGCCTTGCTTTAGTTTTAACCCCTCTTAACTTGTGAGATCCAATTTGTTCAAAGTATGTACCAATGTGGCTGCAAGCACAACATACTCTGTGACAAACATGAAGTGTCCAAAGAAAGGGAAATTAATTTTCTTCTCAGTAGGCTTCCTGGAACACTTTGGTATGTAAAACACAACACTCCTCATAGTCATTTATCCTCAGGGTATCCTCAGCTCATAAATTCTGGAGGCCTTCAGAAACACTGCAGTTAGTGTTTGATAAGAGATACCTCCTTAAAATTTTAGCCTGGGCATCTCTTCCTTCTCTTTTTCATTATCAAGTAAAATAAAAGGAAGGAGGAAAATCTAAGCACTGAATTCCCTAGAACCAGAGAGGAGGTTGTAGGAGAAAGCTTTATTGTGAAGCCTTTTGCAGCTTTTTGAACTGTGCCTATTTAGGATGGAGGATACTTGGTCTTACTCAGAAGTACTTAAATTAATTTTCCCTCTCTGCTGGCATTCAGTATGAAAGAAGCTTTTGGCTCCCAGAATATGGAGAATAGAAATAAGACAGTAGTACACTGAATAATTTTACAAGTTAAGGATTGTGTTCTCGGCTAGTGCAAAATAGCATTGTCGACTTCGTATCTGCAACACTGCAGTACGAGTTGGCTGTCTGATATTTTCCTGTCTATTACCCTTCCTAGGCATTTGATCAGTGCCAAATGTTTCTGTTTATATGGGGAAGTTAGGGATGGTACAAGGGAAGTTTCTAGTGAACCTCAGTGGAAAAACAAAACCAAATCAAAATGTTGTCATGAACAGAGGAATCATTCACTCTTACACCCTTTCAGGTGAAGTTTCCAGTATCAGTAAGAACTCGGTCTCTATGAAGTGCTGAAACTATTCTAGAAAAGAAAAAGAGGGTCGAGTATGGGACTTCTCCAAGGTGAAATGTATGAAATTCTTACTCTGAGCTGTGAAGAAACTCTTATTTCAACATGCCAGTCTTCACTGGAAGTATAAAATATTTGAAATCTTGCAGGAGGGACAGTTCTTTAAAGGGCTTTGATCAAACTTTCACTTCCAAAAGCTTTGGAAGCAAACCTGTTTCTAAACAACTTGAATGATGTGATTTTTAACACTCAAAAAATGAGATCTATTGGGCATTGGTTTAGTTCAAAGTGGCCGTTCCTGCGGGTATAGAAATAGACCAGACAACATCTTTTGCTAGCTGTATCTTCCGTGATTCTTTGATTACCTGTCATTTCGTAATGTATCCAGTGATGTGAGAATTTTGTAACATTTGCATCTTCTCTTCAGTGATTGTTTTTTGCTCACTCACATTATGGCAAGGTTAGTGCTAAAAGGCACGTTGTGGGAATACGTTACATTGAGGTGTAGATCAGGTGACTTCTACAAAAGTCACAATACATGTTATTGTTGAAGTTATGCCTAACTTTTGTCTGGTTTATTGAGTCTTAATTTTAGTGCAGTCTAAAGAGACATTAAATGATAATTTCTAGTTACACAGGCAAAGATAAAAATGCTGAAATATTTAATGAGTAGTTGGGTTAACTCATATTTCTCAAATAAGTTTGATCTTGTCTGTCAACTATTAGTGTCTTCCTAGTAGCTTTGGCTATACTGGAAAGCTGTTGTTGATTTGGTTCCTGAGTCTTGTTTTACAGATAAGAGCTTTGCACATTTCTGAAACACACAGAGAGAGAAGGAAGACTTCTTGCTTAGGAAAGTTCTGTTTGATTTGCCCTGGCTTTAAGGATTTCCAAACCTGCATTCTCAGCCCCAGGCTCCCAATATCATGGAGTATATGAGATGATCTGATGTTACTCATAGTCACAAAAAGTTATGAGTGAAGTTAGAATTGTGTTAATGTCTGAAGTCATAAAAATAAAAAGCTTAAGAGGCCTGTTAGGATTTCAGTCTATCATGACACTAAATTACATGCATGATCAAAGTGGCAGGACAACTGGATGCTTAATGGATACTGTGAGCTCCATCGTCTTAACAGGGTTGTTTCTTCTTTGATGTCATATAGAAGTGAGAATGAATGAAAATGGTTTTGCCACTGGTTTTCTTCAAATTGTGAAGGGTGAGAGTAAGAGAAGGCTTCATCCTGGTCTTATCTCACTCTGACTTTATTCCACAGTGTATCTTGTTGGTAATACACCACTTTACAGGATTCAGGCCTCTTAATATTGTTTGCTGACTGGAAGAAAATCCATCACTATTATTCTGTTCCTCTTTCCCTCATCTGTGTGGCTGCAGGGATACTCAGGCAAGTCTTAGTTAAGCTCAGACTATGGTTGCTATTATTTGCCTTAAAACTCTTTTCCTTTTTGATCCCAGCATGGAAATCTCAGAGCTGAGAGTAAGCAAAAGGTAACAGGTGAAGATGAAGGCCCTTGGAAGGCTGAAGTGGCTTCTTGTTGGCCTTTAAAAGCTAGGTTGCATGAGGAAAACAGGCTGAGATGTCCAAGGTATTAGATTAATCTAAGCCAGTGCCATGCTTAGGGAATACGATTTTGTTAATGATTCTACTGGGGACAGAGAAACTAATTGCAGATCCCATAATGCACCATACATGCACTCTGCTTCTTGCTAACAGCAGTTCATAGGCATGGCACTTTGCTGCCTGATGCCAAGAGAGGCACAAATGGAACAGAAAAGCACTGCACCAAGAACAACTTAACAGAGGCCCAAAGCTCCAGCTGCCAGAGGAGATTGCTCATCTTTGTGTTGCAGCAGAGTGAGATTTACACTACAAGACAAGCTCTGGGAAAGAGCAAGTCTCAATGGCTTCAAAAACCAGGCTTCCATGGAGCTCCCTACAGTGTTTTCAAAGCAAATTGTCTTAGGCTATTTCATGGGTGCTCATCAGCCTAGAGAAAGGTTCTGGTGAAACATGTCTACCTAAAGTGCAGCATTTGTTAGTCCATTGGCTGCAAATGTCTCATAAGAATCTCCTTGGAAAGCTTTTCTGGAGGCTTTAAAATCTCCAAGATGATGTAGAATGTCTGTAAATGGAAAAAAATCCCAGGGAATTCAGATAACTCATGTGATTGGACCCTATAAATACACTTTATAACAAGCCCCCTGTTATGGCAACAATCCATCATGTACTTCATGAATTTCTGATTCTGCCGCTGGAGCTTGGTGGGAACCCATCTGGTGGCTGAATCCCTTCTGAGAGACTGCAGTGACTCATTTTGTATTTACAGGCTTTTGACCACTACTAATGGTCAGACAGCAGGGAGTTAAGAGCAGAATGGCAAGGAGGGTGCAGAGGAAAAGGTCTTTTATCCTGTGTTCCTGAGGTTGTCGCAATTAAAGTATAAAGGGCAAACAGCTTTTTTCCTCTTATGCACATTGACAACAACTGCTTGCGTGTGTCAAAAACATTTCATTCTCTTCATGGCCTTCTCTGTGTATTGATTGACTCAATTAGTAGATGGCATACTTCTCTTTTTAACAGAACAGTGTGAGATTTTTGACGCTTAAAGGGCTGGACAATGTGTGTGAAACACACATGCTGTTTAAGACAGCCTTTAGTGTAGAAATTCCTAGGTGGTTTTGCACCAAATACAGGTTCTACAAAGCTCCCTGCCCTTCCTGTCTTTGCAAAGTATTTTATGGCAACAGAGATATACTTTATTTCCTGCAACTGATGAGACCCTTATAATGCCACTAGCTGTAAGGAAAATAATGACTTATATAGAGAAAGAAAGGAAGAACTAAAGCAAGGGCGTGTTTTGTTTTATTTTGTTCTTCGGGTGTGTTTTTTGGGTGGCTTTTTTTGTCTCTGGGGTGTTGATAGCAAATACCAGACATCAGATGAAGTGAAATGAAGTCCCTAATGTCTTGGGGTTTTGAAAAGATACAATAATGTCTCCCTCTCTAAAAGGCAGTTATTTTGGTTGCCTTCAAAGCTCTGTTTCCTTTGCTCCTGGTAGCAGGAGTCTGTAACCCTGAAGTGTGTCTGTATGGAACAAGGCTGGAGTTTGACCTGAATATTTTAAGCAGGACAGTCAAACATTTGTGCCAGGTGCTGCTGTGTTTTTCCCATTCTGGCAACTGAGAGCCAGAGACACTGCTTGATCAGAGCATAAGAGCTGAGATCTGGCCTGGTTGCATTGCTGTATTGACTCTCCCATAGTATCACCTTGCACCTCTGTCTTCTCTTATAGTGTTGGGCTGCGATTTGCCAGTCTTTTAAGCCAGATTCCTGAGAAGCTTTCCAGGCTCTTCTGTTTCGTTTTCATTGGCCAGAGCTTGATGTTTTATAGTATTACTATGGTTTCAAACTGGAATAAGAAAAACACATCAAGAAACTGTAGTGAATGTTGGTCAATCGCCTTTCCATGTTTCCTATGTTTCCTTGCTGTATAGGTGGCTTGCTTGAGATCTCATGTTAGTGGAGAAATGAAAACTGAATGCTTCTGCTTTGAAATTGCAGGCTCTGTATAAGCAGAACCTAATAGAGCTCTTAGCAATATGAGGGCTGAGATATCGCTGGCTTTAGGAAACCGTGCTGACACTTGTCACCTTGGCATAATTCAATAGAACTGGCCCTGTGTCATTAAAAGTCTATGTGACTTGCTAAGCAAATTTTGCCTTGAGGTTAAAGTGCCACATTCCTGTAAGATTTAAATATCTCTTCATGAGCATTTTTGACTATCTCTGCCTCAGTATCTTGCTGGGTAGCTTCTATTTATTGCACGTTGTTTTACCTGCTCTTTTAGTCAAATGTTTTAAAATAAACTAAGCTGATGCTCTTCAGAAATGAAATATTCAGTTTCTTGATGGAGATGTTATCATCAGTGATGTAAATGTTTCCCTTAGAAGTGGAGGGGGTGAGATTCCATTTTTAAATTTAGAAAGCCTACGTTAAACACAGAACAAAATATGGGTGTTGGGGGAACTTAGCTAGTCCAATTTGAATCCTGTAGGTCTCATGAGACAGTTACTTATTTCAGATTGGTCTATACCTGGATTGGTAGCTCCAGATTTGCTCAGCGTTTAGTCAGTGTTTGAGTTCTTAAAGATTGTTTCAGTTAGGTGACGAAAATGCTGGTGGGACCAGGCACTTCCTGGTATAATTGCATTCCTCTCTAGTGGGTGTCTGCAAGTTTCTTCTTCAGCTATTAGTCTGCCACCAAAGCTTGCTCACTCTTCTGGCATGTGTACTCACCTGTAGAACCTCCCATATGTGTGGATATACAGTCCGTCTATTTTTCAAGTCATGACTTGCCTTTCACTAACCAACAGGGAGTTTCATGGTTCCTTCATTCCATCCAGGTGGAAGAAAACTGTGAAGCCAGACTCATGGAAAGTGAAGTGGGTACCTATAGATAAAAACAGCATAGCAGTAGGACAGAGGAACTTGAATATAACCATGTTTGGATGTTGGCATGTAGAAAATGGATTTATTCGTCAGGCTTTCTTTAGGCAGCATATCAAAAATACCTCTTTTCTTCCTACTCCGAATACACTTTTCCTCATCCATTTTTAATGTATCTGCTGTTTATCACAATGTGCTGAATAATATGTGGTCCCCAGCAGAACACAGGACAGTTCTGTTGTCGTATGAACTGTGAAGGAGCTCTAAGACTAAATTATAGAGATGTTGCTGACTGCAGATTGATTTCTCATAGCTTGCTTAGAAAAGGAATAAATGTATTGAGATGTATTAAACTCTTCACCCCTCCTTTCCCCCTCTGTTCTTTGAAAGGGTGGTTGCTTTATGATTATTAAAAGACAGCACTGTGGAAACAAGGATGTTCAGTGTTCGAGGCAGATTCTTGCCCAAGCTGTCCACCTGATAGTAGCAGAGCTACTGGCTGGACATCCCTTGTTTTGCACATCCCACCACTCAGGCAGTGTCTCTTGTGAATTTGAATGCCAGCAGCTACCATTTTAAAGTAGAAGGGCTTGAAATCCTGCACCTGCCACTTCTGAGGTACTTATAACAGGTCTCTGGCCTGTGTGCAGGATTAAAGTGGCCTTGGGCATCTTACAGGGCCGTAGCATAAGCTGCTGTAACTTTTTGAGAGTCACTGGGTCTGTCTGATTTGAAGTGAGGATCCAGCCTGTTCTGTCATCTGAGGACCTTTCTAGCCTGGTGAACGTTCAGAACATGGACATTCTCACAAAAGCTTATGAACTACTTTACCAGGATAAGCCATGTTCTAAAAGCAAAACTGTCCCCTTCAACTGGCAGACTTAACATAACACAGCGGCCCTGGAGTTCTTGGGAAGCTTCACTCAATCTTCTGCTACAGGCAACCATTCACTCTGCAGCATGATTGCCCTATTTCAAGGCTACCTTCCCTTGGGACAGGTTTCACCTTTACTCAGATGAGCATGTGTAGGAGTGATCCACAGGAGCACACGGAAAGCAATTTAAAGCAGCAAATTCCCAACTGTTTTAGAAAAGCTGTTAAATCAGGTAGCTCTGGAGTGGGGAGAGGCTACAATGCAGGAAATTCTCCCATTCTGAACAGCCTTTCTGTTGTTGTGAGCTGACGTGACTTTTTTCCTCCAATGCTAAATTCTTCCAGTACAAATTTTTCAACAAAGGTTTTCTTATGGTTAAAAACAACAACAACAACAAAAAACACCAATATGATGAAGTTGGGAATTTTCAGGAAAATGCTCTTTATTTGCAGCATTGTATTTCCTCTAGCTCAACAGATCTATGACAAATAGGTGTGGATTAAGAGGACTAATATTTTTCCCACTTATTTGGCATTGATTGATGAGAAGGCTATATCTGGCTGTATGTTCAGTCTGGAATGATACAAGTAGGTCATGAGACTGAGTAAAGTTAAATGATAAAGGATACCGGTTAATACTTGCATGCCTCTTTCCCAGCAAGAGAGTTTTAATTCAGGCAATAAACAACCCTTTCTGATTTCTCCTTGACAGCAGTGGGCTGTGCTGATGCTAGATTCTATATATCTAGCAGCTATTCTACAGAAATGACATGCTTGTGAGGTGGGCTGATGCCAACCTGATGAAGTTTAACCATGCCAAGTGCAAGGTCCTACACCTGGGTCAGAGCAATCCCAGGACCAGCTGCAGGTTGGGCAGAGAATAGATTCAGAGCAGTCCTGCAGAGAAGGATTTAGGGGTGTTGGTTGATCAGAAAATGAACATGAGCCGGCTGCAGTGTGTGCTCACAGCCCAGAGAGCCAACCATATCCTGGGCTGCATCAAAAGGAGCGTGACCAGCAGGTTGAGGGAGGTAATCCTGCCCCTCTACTCTGCTCTCATGAGACCTCACTTGGAGTATTGTGTGCAGTTCCGGTATCCTCAACATCAAAAGGACATGGAAGTGTTGGAAGAAGTGCAGAGGAGGGCCACGAGGATGATCAGGGGACTGGAGCACCTCCTGTATGAAGATAGGATGAGGAAGTTGGGGCTGTCCAGCCTGGAGAAGAGAAGGCTGAGTGGAGACCTCCTAGCAGCCTTCCAGTATCTGAAGGGGGGCTATAGGGTTGCTGGGGAGGGATTCTTCATGAGGGACTGTAGTGATAGAAAAGGGATAACAAGTTCACACTTAAACAGGGGAAGTTTAGATTGGATGTAAGGAATAAGTTGTTTACTGTAAGGGTGGTGAGGCACTGGAATGGGTTGCCCAGGGAAGTTGTGAATGCTCCATTGCTGGCAGTGTTCAAGGCTGGGTTGGACAGAGCCTTGGGTGACATGGTTTAGTGTGAGGTGTCCCTGCCCATGGCAGGGGGGTTGGAACTAGATGATCTTAAGGTCCTTTCCAACCCTAACTATTCTATGATTCTATGAAGGTCTTTGTTCCGTAGCATGCTGCAAGGTCCAGTGGAAGTAGTCCTCAGACACTGCTGTAGTGAAGTCTTTCCATCCTCTCAGAGTGGTTAAAAATTTCTTTGTTACTTGAAGGCTTCAGTATCTTTCAGTTTAGGGTTGTTTTGCAGCTGAGATTCTGCTTGTTCTTAGTCCTTCACGATGCCAAGTGAAACAGACCTGGGTAAAATGCTCTTCAGTTACAAACACTGGCTTCCTAGGCCTCTGTTTTGCTACCTGTGGCATATGCAGCAAAGCCACAGAGCTGATTTTATTCATGGCCTGGTGGGTTTAATTGGTTTAACTTTCATGGGGATCTTGAAATATTTTTACCAATGTGAAGTAACTCTTTCTGCTTTGAGATCCATAACTGTTTCTGTTGTGCTTTAGAGAAATACCCCAAGTAGTTTGGAAACAGCCACTCACGGAGGACCAGTTTTGGACTGGTTGATGTTGTTCATCTGTGATCAATGGATAGCCATCATTTTACAAATGAGTACACCCTGTGCTACTTCTAGAAGGCTGTAGAAATCATCTGCTGGATATTTTTATATATTTTACATAAAACTTCCAGGCAATTTAACAGGTATTAAACCAATAAAATTCTGCGCAAATAAAATACCATAAATTCTTCTCAACTTTAATAGCAGAGAGAATCATCGTAGCATTTTTAATTTTATATTCTGCTAGTTGATAACTCTTGTTACAGATGTTTCTCTGCTCTAAAATGAGACAGACATTTTCTTCCAATTATTTTTAGTCACACTTTAAGTTTTCATTTGTAAGCAATTCATAAACAATTTGTTTTAATTAAATGGTTATTAAAATGTTATCTTCCTCTCCAGCAGATCAATAGTACTTTCTCCAGAGCTGTGTGTAGCTGGCTGTAACACAAAATGTTCCTGTTCATGGTAGGCTTGTGCTGCCCGTGGCTCAGCTATGGTTTGCTAGTGATTGAAGCCCACAGCAAAGATACCAGATAAAATCTGACTTTTGATCCCTAACTTATTGCTGGCCTCCTGCCTGTGCTATAGTTTTCCCCATCTTCATTTCAGAGATAATCATCTTAACCCTTTATAAAGAAAGCATTAGTTGAGAACAAAGGTTTATTATGACAGATTACATATGGAACAGTAACAAATACTGTGTGATCTTAATAAATTTTGTGTTTCTCACAGAACCATTTCTCTCTCTGTACTCATGCTAATTTCAGTCATTAATATACTCAAATCGTCAGCATCTTGCAATATGGCAGAGGGATTACTTCGGAAAGCTCCTAGCTACCAATCAGTGGAGAAGAGACAAGCACAATAACTAAATTAGGCCCCTACAGTAGCTTCTCGTTCATCATTCTTTTCGTTTTAAACACCACAGTAGGACTCTGAGAGTTTCTTTGTTGCCAGAAGAGGTAGTAAGAACAGGGGCCTGTGTGACCCACTTACAAGAATCCCATATTACATCAAGGAGGTGAAACTTGATTTCATTAATGAGCTAACAACTGGGAACTCGCACGAGTTTGTGTCAACAATGAGCTTTGGTTCCAGTTTCCCACCTTGCAGACAGGAAAAAGTGAGGTCCACAAAGGAGACGTAATTGCCACAAAACACTTGAGTCAATGACAGAACTGGCGCCATCTGCCACCCAGAGGGCTTTTGATGTTAATGTTGTCTTGGTGGTTTTAAACATGTATGATTAAGACTTCTCTGAACTTGGGCTCCTTGCTTTTGTCTCCATTATATGCAGCTTTCCACAGTAACTGCTGCACAGATTGTCAGCCTGACCTCTCCCAGAAGCTGTTCTATTTGGAGGATGATGAGGTTTTCTTAAGCAAACAGAGAACACACACACATGCAAGTTCATGTCTGAAAAGCTCTTTGAGACAACAGTGGAGTGATACCCACCAGCCTGTATTCTGGACTTACAAACAAGGCAGCTTGTAATGAAAAGTCCACATGTGTTCATGTGAATGTTCATTCCTCTCTGTGCCCAAACCCCATGCTGAAGTCAGTCTTGCAGAACGTGTCTTAACTTTGAGAAAGTCTCCTCTGTCCTATTACTTGTAGTGAAACTCTTCTGAGGGAATTCAGACCTCTGAAGCTTCCAGTAGTTCAGGAAACTGTTTTGAAAGTGACCAGTTAATTCAAAAGCAATAGGGCTGGGGGGAAGGACAGCTGGCTAGGCGCTCCTTAAGGGATTTACACATTGTAATGAGCATGTCAGAAGGCATATGGGTGGGTGAGTTAATAACATTAACCTGTACTGCTGGAGTCAGGTTTGTCTGTAGAGAATTGCTTTCAGAACCAAGGAATTTTTATCTCCAGATATGTTGGTATTGGACTGTGCATTTAAAGTGGAGATACTGGGGTTTACTGTAGCTGCCTTTGCTAGATGCTTGGGTTGCTGCAATGGATTTTCTACAGAGGCGTTAACAGTTAATGAAACTGAATTCCTAAGAGCTTCTGCTTTCTGAGATGACATGGAAGTCAACCATGGCTGTTGTCCCAGGAGATGTATTTGGGAACAGATTTGTCTGTATGCTTTTGCCAGCTAACTTTGAATTAAGCACTAGAATTCAGTTCATTTCACTAGAAGCAGAGCATGTTGCAGCACTGTTTAACTTGAGAGATAATAAACGGACAAGTTCTCAACGCTGATTAATTGGAAGGTCACTTCTCTGCCAGAGCAGTCTTTTACTGTGATACTCTGTTGCCTTGCCCCAGAGGGATCCTCACTGGACTCTTAGGCTGACTCTTCTACTTTTGGAGTAATGCACCAGGCAGCCATGTATTTGCTGTTGTGTGCAGCACAGCTGGAAATAGTGGTAAGCTAGGAGACAGGAAGGACTTAGTAGAAATATGTTACACACAAGACTGCACCTGCCCCTTAAAGATAGGGGTTTGACTATGGTCTAAATAGTTACTCAGATAAGTCAACCAAGGCACTACACAGATGACAGGAACACTGGTATTAGTGGTATTTATTAGACTACTCCGAACGTTCAATGGATGCAATGGAAGTGAGACCTGATCTCTTTCAAAAATTTGGCCTTGATAATCTTTTAAGAGTTGCTTGTGCTTCAGCAGCAGATGTCATTATAGAATTATATTAATCCCTATATATTAACTTTACAACTGATACCCAAGATGGACCAGGCTGTGCACATAATGGGTTCAACTCATGGGTTTTGAAAAGAGTTGTTAAAAAAAGTTGACACCGAAGTTCTTGATATTCTCATATAAAGCAGAAAGGGACTTGGCACTTGTCTTATTCTGAGAATTGTTACTCCAGATTCTGAGTGCTTTTCTTTTCCCTGCTTGATTGGAGAATGGAATAAGCTTGTGTTAACTAGTCATAATTTAAAAAATCTTTTCCTCATCATCTGTGTCATTTTAATGAAGACTCTATCAGTCCATTTCCATTTTTCATCATTGATTTATAGTAATACAACTCTTACTCAGGTATCAACCAGGGGAACTAGTTCATCATTTCTTGAGGTATCTTTTTGCTGGCAGGACAAGCAACCTGGTTTGTGTTCTCTGATTGCTCCAAATTTGCTACAGCAGGCTTCTCTCTGTCAATTTTTGCTGTATTTTTACTTATTTGATTGGGTTTTTTTTCCCTTTGTTCTTTTTTTTTTTTTTTCTTTTCAATTTTGTGTTTAATGGGAGTTCTTTTCCCAGCAGCACTGAGAACTGGGCTAGGTTAAGGGCAGCATTTATTAAAAAGAAAAAAAGTCATCTAAGCAGAAGAAAAGCAAAATGCTCACACTCAATCAGCAGAGGCAGTTGGCTAACTAGTTTTGCTTGGCACATGGAGTACTTCTGCCTGCCACCAGCCTGTACTTCGACTTGAAATAACAGTCCCACTCCCATGTTGCACCCTGATTTGGCTCCATTTGGTAAAATACTGATGGAATATCTGACACCAAACTTGAGCCTGGGACATAATACACCTGTGTGAAAAGGTTTTATTCCCACCTCTTGTTGGGCTTGGTCTTTGCTGTCAGGCTGCGTGCTTGTGTTCTGCAACTCACCACTGAGATCAGTTAATAAATATAGAATTGTAGAATAACTTGAGTTGGAAGGGACCCAAAGATCATCAAGTCCAAATCCCTGCTCCTGTTTATTGTCCTTCATATAATTATCTTCTGAACTGTTTTTCTTTAGTGCATCCTATAAATGGCATTCTATGAAAGATCAGGAGGACAAGTTTTAATCCCTCCCTAACTTAAAAGGTGATACTCGCAGTGGTGAGAAATCTCTGACTCTATTGAATTGTTCCCATTTTATTTCATGCTGTGTACCCAATGGATAATAAGCACCACTTATTGATGGCCAAATCTGAAACTACTGTGATCATACCCTAGAGATGTGCTACTTTTTGTTTTCCATAAAGTATGGTGTGGTTACTGCGTGCCAAGTGCACGTAGCTTCTTGTGCTTTCAGAATAGAGGGGTTTATGACTTATCTTAGAAGCTGTGTTTGTCCAGACAGAGGGAGCAGGATCCAATTAGTAGTGGGGTTAGCTGAAGCTGGGTACAATATATGGGGGGCAATAGTAGTTAAGATAAAGGGTGGGAACTTGTCATAGGTGGAAAAGCTACCAAGCATCCTGCAGCGTAGCAAGTAATGAGGTGAGTCTGTACCTGTGTTGGATCTCTGAAAAATACCATGTACTGGTAGAATGCTCCTAGAGTGAATGTAGCTGTATGGGCAGCAGTGCACTTGTGCAAAGAGTAAAGCAGAATCCTAGAAATGCGTTCTTTGCTTAATAATATATTGCTTGCTCTACAGGTTTTTGTTGTTACCAGTAAGTCAGTCTATGGGACCAGAAAATCATCTCCTCCTCAGTTGTAGACACTGCAACACAGGTGGATCTGTTAGGCAGGCCAGCTGCAAAATATGGCATTAAAGAAATCAATGGAACCTTGACAAGCACATGGCCTGGTCAGCCAATATTGATTCACTAATGACATGCTGTTGCACGAACCTCTCCTATTTGGATCTGATGGTTTCTAGACATGATTGATTTCAGTGTTTGCAAGGTAGCACATAAGGTAGAATATAAATTATTCTGTGACAGTTGGTTCTTGAAAGTAAAAATGTTTTGGACATCAGAAGGTAATTCTGTAGCAAACTGGTGGATTTGTGTATCCTTTTCTTGTACTATGAGGCTGAACAACCCCAAGTCTCTCAGCCTGTCTTCATTGGAGAGGTGCTCCAGCCCTCTGATCAACTTTGTGGTCCTCTCCAACTCCACATCTGAAGGCAATACCCCAGGTGGGGTCACATGAGAGCAGCGTAGAAGGGGAGTATCACCTCCTTTGACCTTCTGGTCACACTTCTTTTGATGCAGCCCAGGATACAGCTGGCTTTCTGGCTGCAAGTACACACTG
Source organism: Myiopsitta monachus (assembly GCA_017639245.1). NCBI lineage: Eukaryota > Metazoa > Chordata > Aves > Psittaciformes > Psittacidae > Myiopsitta > Myiopsitta monachus. Next base: position 36,724,359 of record CM029926.1, read on the forward strand.
CTGGGCATGTTGAGCTTCTCATCAACCAACACCCTCAAGTCCACCTCAGGGCTCCTCTCAATCCAGTCTCTGCCAAGCCTGTGTTTGTGCTTGGGATTGCCCTGACCTGTGTGCTGACCTTGCAGTTGGCCTTCTTGAATTTAATGAGGTTCACAGTGGCCCATCTCTCCAGCCTGTCCAGGTTTCTTCCCTCCAGTGTCAGCCACACCACACAGCTTGGTGTCTTAGGTGACCTTACTGAGAGTATGCTTCATCCCACTGTCTGCGTCACCCACAAAGATGTTAAAGAGCACCAGTCCTAGTATTGATCTCTGAGGAACATCCCTTGTCAGTGGCCTCTGCTTGCATATTGAGCAATTGACCACAACTTTTTAAGTGTGACCGTCCAGCCAATTTCTTATCCACTGAGTGGTCTATGCATCAAATTCATGCCTCGTCAGTTTAGAGACAAGGGTGTCATGTGGGATGGTGTCAAATCCCTTGCAAAAATCCAGGTAGATGACATCAGTTGCTCTTCCCGTAGGACCGCTTAGCTGAATGCTCATCAAATCCAGTTGCTTCTATTCATGGCAAATATTTTATAGCTATGTGCTCTTTCAAGGATGATGAAAGACTCACTCTTCCTTCCCACCACATGTCCACAAGGACTGCAGTTCTTTGTCACATGCTTTTGGTACTAAGTACCATTTATTTATTCATTTATTAATAGAAAAACACCACAGAACACAGGAGACATCAAGGGCTTTGGTAAAATTCTGTGTCATTGCAAAAGCCAGGAACTGAAAGTGCTCAAAAGGCTACAGGGTGAGGACATCCTCTTATTTAGTGAGGGATCTTTCTGGGAAGGAATTGAGGAAAGAGTGGAAAACACAAGGGCTGAAGACTGTAAAGGCTCAAAGGCTTCCTTTCTGTTTACTTCAGCAGATTCTAAGCAGTTTCTACCTGTATTATTTCAAATATTGTGCAGGATTGGGTCTGCTTTAACAGCTCTGCTCTGGCTTTGCTGCCTTGTACAGTTTGAGGAACAAGCAACTGTTTTCTAGGGCATATTTTTCATTTTCAAACAACCTGACAATTTCTCGGTTTTGGATTTTGTTTTCAAGGCAACTGCTAATTTAGACTTGTGTAGCCATTCATCAGGTAAAGGACATGGATGAAAATCTATACAGAAAATAGCTCAATGTCTGGCAGCTGGCTCCTGCCTTCCAGGGACCTCATTAAGACTTCAGTTTTCATATAGATGTGGTCTGCGTTTCTGTATTGCCCAGATTTGTGTGAAGGCATGTTGGGATTTCTGTGGAGTTGGAAAGCAGCTAGTGAGGGAATATAAAAAGGAAATGTGTTTGTAATTAAGTGTTTCCGGTAGAACCAGAATCTCAAATGTGATCACATGCATCCAGTGCAGAATTTGTCTGTATCTGAAAAGCTGAAAAGAGCTGCAAGAGCCATTGCTTTCTCAGTTTAAGCCCCAGCCGGGCATTCTTTGACTGTATGAAACTCTTCAAAGTAAATAGGAATGGAAACCTTACATCTTGGCTTAAAAAATTCATTCAAAATGGGTTTCTGTTTGTAAAATATTTAAGTATTTACCTGCAGTTGTAGAAATACAAGCAAAATTGTGCTACTGCATGAAAATCTTATGAACTAGCACAGAAATAGAGGTCTAGATGTAACTGCAATTTAGTAGATGACTCATGTATGTAACTAAATTATTCTCCAGAAGAATTACTTGCTGACAAACACTGTATTTTATAACAACTCCATAATGGTCACATAGGAAAGAAACTCATATCTCTATGCACACATATGCAACATTGCACGAAATATTTTAAAGAAGACTTTTGAATCTGCCAAAACCAGACCAGGGCTCTGCTACCCCTGGACCTCTCTTTGCCTTTCCACCTCCTGTCTCTCTCTTCATCCTTCCATCCACCCTTGCCCCTTTAAGCAGCACTGTAGACTGTGTCCTTTTGTGATACACAAAGCTTGTGGTTACTGTGATGCCAACAAACAAAGACATTCTGTGTTCAGGAAATTGTTCTCTAAGTCTGCCTGCCTGGCCCTCTCAGCAAAAGTTTCTTTTTGACCTGACTGGGGTGTTTTCTCCATCTTCCTTCTTGCTGCCTGAACATGAGCACAAGGGAGCACCAGAGCATCCTTTTATTTTTAACGGGGAAAAACAAAAAACTCAGTGAGTGGGTTTGTGGTCAGGGAGGGAGTTTGCCTTGAAGAAGGCACAATCTGGATTGAGTGGACGGTTGAAGGCTTTGCTTTATGGCCAGCCCTCTTCAGATGCCGGTGGCCTGGGCCACATTACAGCCCTGCTCACCCCAATGGCTGGGCAGCCATTTGAACTGCCCTCTTCTAAAAGCCATGCCCTGAGGGACGGGTCTGCAGCATTATTAATGTATTTGTGGTGTTCTACAGCCCAGAGAAGCAAACAAAGCTGCTTATGTGTTACTTATAGCCACTGCGTTACTGCTGTGTAATCAGCCAGAAGGCTATCTTAGGAAGCCCTATGTTGATTCTCTTGATGTTGAGAAGAAAAATCCCAATGACAGTAGCAATACAGAGACAGAAAGGAGCAGATGCTGGAAAAAAATTGTCTTGAAGAGGGAGGGTGTAAAAGGGAGCATAGAATAAACTTGCCATGTTTGATTAGCTATGTGACACAAAAAGAACAGAAAATAAGCCTTCTAAGAGGAGTGCCTGTAGGGCTGCAAACAGTAAAGACTAACTCCTGAGGACTGGGGATGATGTTGCACAGAGGTTTGAAATGTAATAAATCTGGGCCCTTTAGCAGATGCCACCAGGAGTGTGGTGATGTTTCCATAACCTTTGTCCATATGAAGGTGCTACAGGGCTTAATGTCGTATTCTCCCAGTATATGCAGGTATCCTGTGTGTGGTACAGTCAGCTTGCTCCACTATGCATTATGGCAGGGCATAATTGCCATGGTTGCATTGGCTGCCACAGCTCCAGCCAGGAGGCTTTGGGATGGAGGCAGTTGGTGATGAGCGTGCAGTTGTCTGCTATTTGTCTTCTCAGAGGTTTGTTGCTCTGGAGTCACCTTAGTACCGCAGCACAGAGGTGAGGCTCCTGGAAGAACCTGGTGAACAGTACCAGACCTATAACCCCTCAGCTTGGGTCTCTGTAAGCAAGTCAGCACCTTTTAAATAAAACTCCTGTGTTCTGAGTTCAGCCCACAGTTGGTGCTTTGTTAAAGCGTGTCTTATGAGGACTGTGTCAAAACAGGGTGGTTAGTGAGGATGTATTGCAGTCCTGTTGCCTGCAGCCAGTGCAAGTCTGCTTGGCATTCTCTAGGCTTCTGTTGCTCTTCATTTTTGGTTTGACAGATTAGAGTTGCACTTCCTTGATTAGGAGGCAGCATCTGGGCTCCTATAACTGTGAAGCTGCATAAGGGCAGCACAACTGCTACTGCTGTCACTAATGACTCGCTATGGAGCTTGTAGGCTTTAGTTGGGTCCTCTGTTTTGTCTGGGATGGTTGAAGTCTGGGAATCCACCTTGTTACTCTCCTGCAATATAATCTCTCATGTAGACTGCACGTTTGCTGCTGTGTCTGCTGACTTGCTTGCATGAAACCTGTATGTGGGCAGCTAGTCCTGAACTGCCCATAGTCCAGGACTATGACTCTGGTTCTAAAGAAGCTGGCTGTTGGAATGGTTGCTCCTTTGTTGCTTTTTACAGCATTCTGTCTTCAGTGGTGGTGCGGTTTAACCTGACAGGCAGCTAAACTCCACACAGCCATCTGCTCACTTCTTCACAATGTCACAGTGGGATGGGGGAGATTATCCCACTTGTGGATTAAAATACATGCAGTCTGATAGAATAAAAGAGGAAGGGGAAATTAATAATGATAATAGAATACACAAAGCAAGTATACCATTATATACTATACCAATACCATCCCCTAGCCAACCTCCCCCCAGTTTTATTGTTCCGCATGACACCATATGTATGGAATATCCCTTTGGCCAGTTTGGTTCAGCTGTCTTGGCTGTGTCCCCTTCCAGCTTCATGTGCCTGCCCAGCCTCCTCGCTGGCATGCAGCATGAGAAGCTGAAAGTCCTTGATTTTGTGTGCCACTGCTCAGCAACAACTAAACATCGGTGTGTTATGAACGTTATCCTCAGACTAATTTCAAACTGTAGCACTGTACCAGCTATGAGGAAGAAAATTAACTCTATCCCAGCTGAAACCAGGACAAATGGTGCCAAATGCACTGATGCACATAGAATGAAATGGCTGCTTTTATCTAGATTACAGCAGCTCACACAGTATGCTAGGTTCACAATTACACTGTGACCTGCTGCAAGCTTAAGAGAGGCGTTAACTTTGCTGCAGATCTCTTTTTACTGTGTAAGCATTGTGTCCTTGTCTTGTCTCCCTGCTCCTGGGAGCAAGGGGCAGTCCAGCTGTGTTTCTTTGACTGTCTGTATCGACTTACAGTTAACATTTCCTAAGGCTTTTTAAATACAGGTAAAATGTAACTCCTGGGCCTTATGGGAATACATGTCTGATTTTTCAGGTTTTATCTTTGTCATTGATTCCTTTAGAGTTACTTCAGCCAAAGGTGAGGAAGTGATGTGTGAATGATGGAGCAGTCTTTTTTGTAACTATGCTGTATGAAAGGGTCAACTGTTAAGCTGGGATTCTTACAGAAGCCCCAGAAATAGGTTCTTTCTGCTTTTGTGCAGCCAAGACAATTACTCCAGGGACAGAGCGCTTCAATGCAGTGAATTTACCTTTTTGCTCTTATACTTTTTTCTGTTCTCCCCCAGAGGGTGAACTGGACAAAAACTACATAAGGGATGTATTCTGTGAGGTCAAACCCATTGCAGATATTTAGTATGGCCTCCACAGTAAGAATTGCTCAACTCAGGTTGCAAGAAAGTGATAATAAATGATGCCTGTACAGGGTTTACTTTCAAAGCATTTGAAATTGATTCTGAGCTGACTTGAAGTAGAGAAGAATAACTGACATTTAGCTTCATCTAATAAGGGTCTTCAGGTGACATAGTAAATGCACTTATGATTCAGTGGTGAGCACTAACAAACAGAGAAAGCCTCCTGTCCATAGCTGTCAGTGACCCTCTAGCGTTGCTTGTAGTTACCCTGTTTCTTTTTAGATAGTCAAAATTTGGGCTAATAAAAGGTCCAGCAACTTGGTAGACCAATTGGTGGGAGGAAATACATCTTTCATCGTGCAGACTGAAGAGAAATAAAAGTTTTTTCCGGAAGCTTTTGGGAAATATTAGTTCAAGGATATCATTATGCCATCTGGATCTATTATCCTCACATACTTTCTAATTCAGAGAAGGGAGGTATAAATAAATGTGCAAGAAATTTACCATTCAGTGGTAAATTCCAGGTTTGTTTCTTTGGCTAATGAGGTACCACATTGCCTGGACAATATTTTGCATAAACCCATTCATTTCAAAACTAGGAAACCCAACCGTCAGACTTCTGAGCATTATAAAAGCAAAGTAGATATGCATAGCTGATCTGTCATCCTGCTGAGGCCAACTTTCATAAGCAAATCTAGTCTTGAGAGGGAAGGATCTATGCATTATAAGTTTTTGTGTGGTTTTTTTTTTTGTGGAACAAGTGGCTCCACATTTTCCTACTAATAAAGACAACCATAATCAACTGAGAGGTGTAACTGTGGGATAGAAGAACCTGGTGACAAGTTTTTGGGCAGCTGACAAGTAGTTTTCAGAGATGTATGAAATAATTTTGATGTACTTTGTTATTACCTGCTCCCTGTATGGCACAAACAGAACACACAGCAGAACTACAGGTGCAGTGTAGGTACACATTCAGTCTAGTTATGATGTATCTGTATACTCACACAGTGTTTCCAACAGTGCACAGCTACTGCCCCTTGTGTTTGGTCTCAATGCACAGACTACTACTGCCTGAGCAGAAAATGTAATTCTGCTTCTCAAGGCAAGATTCATCAGGCTCTGCCTTTGGCCTGCAGCAAGTGGAGACATGCTCGCAATGGAAGACCTTTATTAAAAGAGCCTTCTGGAAAGTATAGGCAGAGGACAATGTATTTAACATTTTTTTCCCCTGTGGTGTGCGGGTGTAATGTGAATGCAAACCACACCTGAACAAGGAAGATGTCAGAGTTTAATAATATCTTGATAATATTATGTAAGTGCCACTAGATGGTAGAAGCACTCATTCCTGAGGAGGTGAAATCAAGTCTGCTTTTGGCTATGCATCTTGAAACCACTCTTGCAAGTTCAGATTTACTAGAGTATAGATTTAACGCTCCCTCACTGAGCTTTTCTGTCAATTGCTTGATAAGGTAATTGACAGACTCTTAAGAAGGAGCTAATGAGTGGAGACAGATGGCAACGTTTCCCTGTTCCATGTGGACTGGAGTGTCATGTGGGGCAGCAATAGAGGAGATGAGTTCTGGTGATGGATGTTGAGCATCAGGGCTTGCACTGCAGGTTCAGGTTCCTTCATGCGCAACAGCACATGGGGCTTAGGGCTTCAAGGACTCAAGGCAAAATCACGCACATCATGGAAGTAGGGTACTTGGGATAGCCGACTGCCACCTGTCTGGAAGATGTTTTTTCCCCACCCACCCATCACAATCCAGATTAGACTGAACAGTTTGATTCTTCAATATTTCTCCATTGCTTCTTAGATAAAAGTAATTATTCTGGATGGTGTATGGTCATCTGAGATAGGTTTGAGGGCATAGTCAAGCAGAAACTTGTTTTGGAATTGTAGGTAATCTGTAAAACTGGATCTGAGGTACTGGTCTATTGTCTTAACAGTGAAGCTGGCTGGCAGGGTTTCTGGCCCTTTTTCCATCACAAGAGGGACATTTTTACTTCACATAATTTGCTTGTTCAGTTTCTAGGAAAGTATCACAAACAGCATTATTAGCAAATTTCAGAAGCACGTAAACCTCTTCAAGAAGGGCATGAGGTGGAATTGGTGGGGGAAAGAGAGGAATATTTCAAGCTGGTATCAATGCCAAATTTATCATCCAACTTCCCAGTATTACTACAGAGTCTGTGGAGGGACATAGTTGCTTCAAGATCATCATAGAGTGCCTTAATCCAGTGCCTGCAGTAGACATCAGCAGAATGTCAACGTAAATGAGTCTCTGACTCATTCCAGTTTTTTTAGCCTTTGTGCCTGGTTCTCTAGGTTCTCTTTAGTTCTCCACTGTGCTGAAGACATAATTTGATTTCTAGAGCCACCTCCAATTCCTCCATTCTCCTTAATGTGCGTGGAATTCACCCACCCCAATTTGTTCTTCCCACCCACCCCTTTGCATAGAACAGACCGAGCAGCCTCCAACACAATGGGCCCAAAAATGGACTGTGCAGTTGTGAGGTGCTTGTCACCATCACACCTCATTCACAGAAGTGAGATGACTCAGCTGCCACCCCACATGGCTGGGATGTGTCACAAAGTGAACGGTGACATTTTCAAACGCAGCAGAGTTTGGAAGTGGAGTAGAGGGGAGAGGAGGAGTTGGGCTATGAAAGGGCATTGTGGGACATCAATCTTTCCAGTAATCTGAAGATTTTAGTTAAAGAAATATGCAGTTTTGAGAAGTATAAGACTATCACTTGAGCATGTTGTGATCTGTTCATAGAATTGTAGAACAGTTTGGGTTGGAAAGGACCTTAAAATTAATCCAGTTCAAGCCCCCTGCCATGGGCAGGGACACCTTCCACTAGACAAGGTTACTCCAAGCCCCATCCAACCTGGCCTTGAACACTGCCAAGGATGGGGCAGGCACAGTTTCTCTGGGCACCCTGTGCCAGTGCCTCAGCACCCTCACAGCAGATAATTTCTTCCTAATGTCTAATCTAAGTCTACCCCCTTTCAGTTTAAAGCCTTTCCCTGTTGTATCCCTACGTGTCCTTGTAAAAAGTCCCTCTTCAGCTTTATTGTAGGGGCCCCCTTTAGGTATTGTAAGCTGCTCAGAGGTCTCCCCAGAGCCTTCTCTTCTTAAGGCTGAACAGCCCCTGTTCTATTATTTTATAGTGAAGGGAAGACTGGTCCATTAGTTAAAGATTTTGCATGTGACTTGAGTAATCAAACTTCAGCTTCCTGTTCTGCACTAAATTTCTTGGATCTCTCTTACCCCAGCTCTAAAACAAGGTTGAAAAGAGTGCTCCCTTCATGAGACCACAAGCAGATTTCAGTTACAGTCCATATACATTGTTGTCATGGAGTAGATGTGATTGATGGACCCTCCTGATGTATCCGTGTTTGTAAAGCATTTGCAGCAATTTTGATGGGTAAAGCCATGTAAGTGCAGAATTTTATTTTAGCTGTTCTGGAGGACAAAATACATTCACTACTTGTGGTGGCATAGCTCAGACTAAAAGTAAATCTATTGTGTTCAGATATTAAATAGAGTCTCAAGGCTCACATGGAAACTAATGCATGGAGACAGCCTGTTTTGAAAGGACAGGCTGCTTGAGTGCTTCAGATGCTAGAGATGGTGAAATAGATGTTGAAAACTAAGTGGTTAGTCTGGGCTTTTGTATAGAGAAACTCTATAAGCATGGGAGGTTTTCACTCACATGGACAAACCTCATATGTATTCTTCACAGCAGTGGGCATATGAACACCTAAAGTAGGAACAACAGGGGTATAAACTAGGGTTTAATCCATCACAAACTTCCTTGGCTACTGTGGGGAAAACATCTACATATTCAGGGAGCCTTGGTATATCTGTAAACTGGGAAAATATCCTGACTCACAGCGGTCCTAGGTTCTAATGCTCGTTTATCAGATTTTTTTTAGACCATTTGTGTGCCGTCCTGCTGTCTGGGACTCTAGAAAGCCTCATTTGGATGTAGCCTAAAACAAGGTTCTTTGATGCTTCAAAGACATTATGGGACCATTTGTTGGTGTTAAACATGAAGTCCGGGCCAGAATACAAGTCCCAGCCTGTCTACTAGAAAATCTCCTTTGCATGTTCAGTAGGATATGCTCTTGTCTGTTACGCAGTGTCTGTTGTGGGCTGTAACACAGCTGACGTATTTCACCCTAGAGGAACTGCATGTTAGAATTGGTAAACCTCTTTTTTTTTTTTACAGTAAAGCAGTCCATGGCATGTAAGTGTTTTGAGATTCCTTTTGGGAGAAGGAAAATCACATAAAAGGATGAAAGTGAATTCTGTTTAAATCGGAAGTGCCTAAATATGTTTTTAATTTGGTAGAGCTGAAATCCCGTATTCAATGCTTAATGAACAGATGACAATGATAAATGTTTGAAGAATATCATTATTGAACAAATGTTTCAAGCCAGCAGGTGAAATATGGATTCAGTTAGTGTTTAGGAGTCCAGAAACATGAAAGCAAAGGCATAGAACGAATGTTCTGTGTCTAAAAGTCCAGGTTTGTGCTGTCAAAGGCATTAACTGTTTCACTAACTTATCAAACTCACTTTAAAACAAGCTAGGGATCTCTGTTACAAAGAAATTATTCCGTAGTTCATTACTTGTGATTAGAGATCTTCTTTATTCACTAGTGTAAATGTCAGTGCATGTTAGTTCTTCTTTAGTGTTAACCACCTAACATTTGTATGGAGAACAGTTATATCCCTTTTCTCTTTTGTTTTCCTAAACTAGGTTCTCCTTTTGAGATAGATTTTTCTCTTCCTGATCATACCATTAGCTCTATTTCATACCACTTCTGATTTTAATGTGTCTTTGTGACTATAGGTGACAGGAACTGTCTTCATCTCAAGAGAGAGTTCTTGTAATGGTCCAACAGCTTTTACTGGAAAGAAAGCATCTCATGTGTTACAATGGCTTTTTTTTTTTTTCCCCATTCCTGCACTTTGTTTCCCATTTCAGCAGTGTCGTCTGCTGAGCAACTAATACAACATGCTCTATCTTTTCTTTTGATTAGCTCCTGGCTTAAAACCACAATCCTTATTAGCCTTTAACTGCTCGCCTTGACTGTGATCCCTCAGTGTACTCATGATGATTCCTCCATTCTTTTCTTCAGCCAATTTCTGTTACTTTTAAAGTGTGATTTTGTAAGTGGAAACACAGGGCAAGACTGCTCCTTTTGAGAATCTACTAGTAAATTCCCTCCATCTTCACATTTCAGTAGTACCTATTGCCATTTCCCTTGTTAGCAGCTCTTTCAGTTCTTGACGGTCGTGGTTTAAGCCCCTCACGCAGTTAGTTCACTCACTCCCCCCTCTTTCTTCCCCCCAGCCTGGGGGATGGGGAGGAGAATTGAAAGAATGCAACTCGCACAGGTTGAGATAAGAACAGTTCAGTAACTAAGGTATAACACAAATCACTACTGCTACCACCAATAATAATACAAGAGAAACACAAGGAAAGAGAATACAACTGCTCACCACCTGATACCAAGCCCGACCATGCAGCGAACTCCCACCCTTCTGAGTCTCTGCCCTCGTTTTTACATCCTGGGCATGATGTGCTGTGGCATAGAATACCTCTTTGGTCAGTTTGGGTCAGGTGTTCTGTCTCTGCTTCCTCCCGGCTTCCCCTCCTCCCTGGCAGAGCATGAGACTCAGAAAGTCCTTGGTCAGACCAAAGCATTACCAAGCAGTAACTGAAAACACTGATGTTATCAGCGCTGTTCCCAGGTCTAAAATCAAAAACACAGCGCTGCAGCAGCTACCAAGAAGGAGAAAAATGACTGCTGCTGCTGAACCCAGGACATTGACCTAACCCCTTTTTTTTTCCATCCTGACCAAGAATTTCCAATTTAGCTCCATAGCAGCTGCTTTACTTGGAGTCCAGGTAGATGAGATTTACTCCAGTTTCTTTGCAGAGGAAGTGGTTAGCTTATCACACACAGTTATTGTAATATTACAGATCTACCTCTGGGAAAGTCTGCCTTCAATTTATGTCTGTCTTGGACTTTTTTTTCCTTAGAAAAGATTGGAAAATCCTGCCAATGGGTGAAGCCAAAGTAACTGGCCTGTAGCTACCTAGATACAATTGTTTAAATCTCCTTAGTGCAGTTAGATAATCAAGAAACCAATTAAAGTCCTTGAAGCTAGGTCAGTAGATTCATATGTGGATTGCCTGGTTACCCTGACTGGCACAAGCAGATCAAGTGGAGTTTTACTTCTTTTCCATGGAACTGGTAATTTCATCTCCTGTTTGTATTTATGAACATTGTTTGACCCTATTTTCGTTATCATTAAGAAAAGCTGAGGTAGACTCTTTATTCTCTTCTGAGGTCCTGTCTCAATTATTGTGAATCTTTGCTTGTGTTTATGGATCCAATTCTTACTTTGCTCTCAATCCTGGAAAACCTGTTTCTGTGAAGTCCTTGGTTTTCATTCTTTTACCATATCTAACCCAGTTTAGTTTTGGACAGTTCCTGCTTTGTGTTTCTGGGCTACCTGATCCTGGGGCTTACCATTGCTTCTTGTGTCCTTCCTGAAGTACCTGTTCGTACAGCTCTAACAAGAGCCCTTCCCTATGAGTTATTCTCTCCTCTCTGCGGTTTCATGGTCCAGGTAATCCTTTCACCTTAAGTTTGAAAAGTAGTTACCAAATACTGATAAGGAGTCTAGTTCCTGACTTCTCTGGCCCTAGTAATTTCACTCATTCTCTTTATTTCTCCAAGTAAGACAAAGAATTATAGTGCACTTACCCAGCAGAAGCTTATGTGAGCCTGGAATATTTTGCACCTATATAAAATAGCCTACTTATGGAAGAAGGATAAAACCTTATACTTATGTGAGATGCAGGTGACCAGGGAGACCATTTCATACAAAATGCTAAATTCAGTACAAGCAGATAAGCCTTCTGTGTGCTAGCAAGACGTAGAGATGGAGATAAATATTTGAGGAGAGGCATGAACTGTGCAACAGGGTAAGCGTACAGTAATCTGTACTGAGTTTCCCTGCGTGTGTCCCAGCAGCAGTGCAGCAGAATTGCCTTAAAACCTTGATTTCTGGTAAGCTTCCACTGCCAGCCTGTTTACTTTGGGAAATTTTTTCTGTTGCATTTTTCTTTGAGAGTGAAATGTGAGAGTCCTCATCCTCCTGTCACATCAGCCCATGCATTAATCTTACAGAGTGGGATCAACCAAGGGGGAACACCAGTTCATTCTTTTCTGCATGCAAGAATTCTGTCTGGTTGATCCTGATGCCATCACAGCTGTCTGTGACCTGGATCCTGTACTGGCACAAACTGGGAGAGGTTTGCTGAAGTCAAGGAAATTGTTCTGATTTATACTGATGGGTATAACAGAGTTGGATGTATTCCTCTCTGTGTTCCATGGCTGGTTGATCTAAATCTGCAAATAAATAATGGGGCTAATGGTTATTTTGTTTGGAAAGTCTTTTTGACTTGATCATGTTGGATAATTAAGTCATATTTGCCTAATTAAGAGAGCTCAGTTTACTGCATTCCACAGCAAAAGAGTACAGATACAGAGCAAAACCTCATACACATAAGGAAAAGTTGTAGCAGACCAGAATCTCTAATGAAGTTAGGCAGGAACACAGCACTGAGCATTGTTTCCATTTGCAGTCTTTATTTCTGACCAGCTAGATTATTTAAACAAATCGATTATTTGTGAAGAAGGCTGATGTGAAATAGTCATGTCATCAGTTATTCTCCAGTACTTTCATGTTTTGAGTATTTCCCCTATAGCTTGTCCTGTGTTTATTTGTTGTCTTTGGTTTTAGATTATAAAAGTACCTTATTGCTTAATGTCTGTACAGAGCCTTGCATAGTCCACATGTAATGACAACTGTCTTATTGCTCAAGCAAGCATGGGAGGACAGAGATGTAATATCATATTATGTAGATTGCTAGAGCAAATTCTATCAGCCTGAGATAGGGAATTATGGCCACAGTGTATATGATTTCATTTTTCTGGTAGGACAGTTTCACTTCAAAATTTGTCATAGATGCTGAAATGCTGCCCTTGGGTTGCAAATTATGACAATTCATGTAGTCCCAGTGAGTACTGCCCTGGTTGATAAAGATGCTTCTATGGAGCCTGAGCTAGTGCAGGATATTGTTTGATTTTGATTTATTAAAAAAAAACAAAACTAGAAATGATTTGCTGCAGTGCTGGTAGTTCCCGTTTCTCCTTCCTCCTCCTTTAGGTTAGATACTGAGGTTAAACAAGAGACATGGATTTATAGAATATCAACTCCACTTTCAGTGCAGGATAAACTACCTCATACTTACCACAAGGTAAAAGCACGTAGACAGGCAACAACAACAGAGTGACTGATGTACAATAAATCTACATGTGGTAACTGGCCTCTGTAGCCACTATATCAGACTCTTGTCTTCTTCACTCCTCTTGGCAAGTAGATTCAGAAATTAAACAGCTATAATTTTGTAATGTCCATCAGCTTAAGTCAACAGAATCTGTTGTAGAAACCTATGAAGAAAAGCAATGTCACTAATTTGGCCGCTTTAAACTGTAGACTACTCATCCTCCTAATTTGTCTATGCGTTTGCCACTCACTAAGAGTGGCTCGCCTGTTGAAGAGTTCCTATCTGGGTACCTTGATCTTACAGCACATGTGATATATGCCAAATAGGAAACTGGGGACTGACCAGGAAGCTTGGGGCTTCATGCTTCCCCAGCAGTGCATGCAGGGGAAAGCCATACTGTTGGCTTGGCATCAGAAGAAAGGATGTTCAGCAGAGAATAAGCCATCTTTCAGCTATCCTCTTACTCTGCATAGGATGCCATTTGCTTTCAGGAGGAGACTCATAGTGTGTTTTTTTCTGCTGCCTCAGGGCTGCAATTCAAGTCCTTTGGGGCAGGATGAGGTTACTCCAAATTAAGGATGATCCCAAACAAAAATATTGATGACCAGTAGCCACATTAGTGGGGCAAGAAATAATTGCTTATACTAAAGAAGAGCTCTGGTTTGGTGGAGTCATAGAATCAAAGAATAGTTAGGGTTGGAAAGGACCTTAAGATGATCTAATTCCAACCCCCCTGCCATGGGCAGGGACACCTCACACTAAACCATATCACCCAAGGCTCCGTCCCAGCCTGGCTTTGAACACCGCCAGGGATGGAGCATTCACAGCTTCTTTGGGCAACCCATTCCAGTGCCTCACTACCCTTACGGTAAAGAATTTCTTCCTCATATCCAATCTAAACCGCCTCTGTTTTAAGTTTGAACCCATAACCCCTTGTCCTATCACTACAGTCCCTCATGAAGAGTCCCTCCCCAGCATCCCTATAGCCCCCCTTCAGATACTGGAAGGCTGCTATGAGGTCTCTACTCAGCCTTCTCTTCTCCAGGCTGAACAGCCCCAACTTTCTCAGTCTATCTTCATACGGGAGGTGCTCCAGTCCCCTGATCATCCTCGTGGCCCTCCTCTGGACTTCTTCCAACAGTTCCATGTCCTTCTTCTGTTGAGGACACCAGAACTGCACACAGCACTCCAAGTGAGGTCTCAGGAGAACAGAGTAGAGGGGCAGGATCACCTCCCTCGACCTGCTGGTCACTCTCCTTTTGATGCAGCCCAGCATACAGTTGGCTTTCTGGGCTGCGAGCGCACAGTGGTGGCTTGTGTTCATTTTTTCATCAACCAACACCCCTAAATCCTTCTGCACAGGGCTGCTCTAAATCTCTTCCCTGTCCAACCTGTAGCTGTGCCTGGGATTGCTCCCACCCAGGTATAGGACCTTGCACTTGGCATGGTTAAACTTCATCAGGTTGGCATCAGCCCACCTCACAACCGTGTCAAGGTCCCTCTGGATGGCATTCCTTCCCTCCGGTGTACCAACCGAACCACACAGCTTGGTGTCATCAGCAAATTGCTGAGGGCGCACTCAATCCCGCTGTCCGTGTCACCAACAAAGATGTTGACCAAGAGTGGTCCCAACACTGATCCCTGAGGGACACCACTCGTTACTGGTCTCCAGCTGGACATTGAGCCGTTGACCACAACTCTTTGTGTGTGGCCATCCAGCCAGTTCTTTATCCACCGAATGGTCCACCTATCAAATTGATGTCTCTCCAACTTGGAGACAAGGATGTCGTGTGATACAGTGTCGAACGCTTTGCACCAGTCCAGGTAGATGACATCAACTGCTCTACCCCTGTCCATCAGTTCCGTAGCTCCATCATAGAAGGCCACCAGTTTGGTCAGGCAGGATTTGCCCTTAGTGAAGCTGTGCTGGCTGTCACCAAGCACCTTGTTGTTTTTCACATGCCTCAGCATGCCTTCCAGGAGAATCTGCTCCAAGATTTTGCCAGGCACAGAGGTGAGGCTGACTGCTCTGTAGTTCCCTGGCTCATCCATTTCCCCTTCTTGAAAATGGGGTTATATTTCCCTTTTTCCAGTCCTCGGGAACTTCACCTGACTGCCATGATTTTTGAAATACGATGGACAGTGGCTTAGCAACTTCATTTGCCAGCTCCTTCAGTACCTGCAGATGGATTTCATCAGGTCCCATGGACTTGTATATGTTCAGGTTCTTAAGATGGTCTCGAACCAGATCCTCTCCTACATGTGGGCCCAGGGTCTTCATCCTCACAGTCCCTGCGTCTGCCTTCCAAGACTTGGGTGGTGTTGTCAGAGCATTTGCCGGTGAAGAAGTCATTAAGAACCTCAGCCTTCTCGAAATCCAGGGTAGCCTAGTTCTCCTGATAGCTTCTGGAGAGGGCCCACATTGTCCCTAGCCTGTCTTTTATTTGCAATGTACCTACAGAATCCCTTCCTGTTATCCTTAACATCCCTAGCCAAGTTTAATTCTAAGTGGGCCTTAGCTTTCCTAACCTGGTCCCTAGCTTCCCAGACAACATCCCTGGGTTCTTCCCAGGCTGCCTGTCCTTGCTTCTACCTTTTATAAGCCTCTTTTTTCCTTCAAATTTTCCTCAGCAGCTCCCTCTCCATCCAAGGAGGTCTCCTGGCCCTCCTGCTGCACTTCCTTCTAGTTGGGATGCAACACTCCTGACCTTGTAGTAAGTGATCCTTGAATATTAACCAACAGTCTTGGGCCACACTGCCCTCCAGGGCTATATCCCATGGAATCTTACTAAGCAGGCTCGTGAAGAAGGCCAAAGTCCTGCTCTCTTGAAGCCCAGGGCAGTGAGCTTGCTGCACGCTCTTCTCAGCTGTCCTGAGGATCTTGAATTCAACCATCTCATGATCGCTGCAATCAAGGCTGCCCTGGAGCGTCACATTTCCAACCAGCCCTTCCCTGTTGGTAAGCATGAGGTCAAGCATGGCACCTCTCCTTGTCGGCTCCTCTAGTACTTGCAGAAGGAAGTTGTCTTCCACACAATCAGAGGAACTTGCTGGATTGCGTGTGCAGGGCCATACTGTCCCTCCGACAGATATCAGGGTGGTTGAAGTCTCCCATGAGAATAAGGGCCTGCGAGTGTGAGGCTGTTCCTATCTGTCTATAGAGCGCTTTATCCACAGAGTCCTCTTGGTCAGGTGGTCTGTAACAGATCCCCACAATAATGTCACCCATTGCTGTTCTCCCTTTAACCCTGACCCACAAACTCTCTGTCAACTGCTCAGCTGTCCCCAGACAGAGTTCCATATTCTTCAGCCTGTCCCTAACATAAAAAACAACTCCCCCTCCCTGCCTGCCAGACCTGTCTTTCGTAAAGAACCTGTAACCGTCCATTCCAACACAACAGTCGTAGGAGCCATCCCACCATGTTTCTGTGATGCCTATGATATCATACCCCTGTAGACGTGCACACATCTCTAATTCCTCTTGTTTCTTCCTCATGCTACGGGCATTTGTATAGAGACATCTGAGCCGAACTCCAAATGAAGCCATCTCATTGGCTGGAGCAGCTGGAATATCTCTACATTGCTCCGAATGTTTACTATAGGTGTTGACAAGTGATTGGGTGTGTTTGGATGGAATGATGCTCCCCCTCCCCCAACACATCTAGTTTAAAGCATCCTTGACCAGTCTGGCAAGCCTCCTACCAAATCCATTCTTCCCTTTCTTTGTCAGACCAGCTCTGTACTTAGCACACCTATTCTTAAGGACAACCCATCTTTCCACTATGCCCCTACTGATAAGAGTTATCTCAGCCTCTCCATCATATGGTTTCCAGCCAGAAAATGTTTCATTGCATCTGATCTCTGATCCTTCAAATTACATGGCTCTACTACTTTTTCTGGGAGCAGAAAAAAAACTGGTAGCAGTTTTCCCTAGCTCACTCTGTCCCATTTCCTCTAGGTTGTGCCTTCTGTCATATTTCTACTTGTAGCCTTTGTAATCCTGGTACTACCTGATGAACGCTACCACACTGAGAAGAAACTAAATGCAAAGGCTGGGAGGGATCCTTGGACTTCTTTACACTAATGTGCTGTGCAGAATTTCACAGTGGATCAAAGTTACCTTCACTGCCTTCTTGCATATGTGAGAGGTTGCAGCTCAGCAACTTCATCACTGGATGGAGACTGGGATATCTGAGCTATTTCTGACTTGTTTTTATCCAAATTTCCCATCAGCTGGATGGGTGACCTTGTGTAAAGCATCTCACCCCACTTCTCTTCGATAAAATTGAGCCAATAATGACAAAAAGCTTTTCTTTGAAAGGTGTTTTGTAGTTTACTGATCAAAACAGATATTCACTGTCATCTTTATGCGTCATGGTTGTTTGCTTAGTGTGTGTTGCCCACCATAGTCTTTCAGTGATGCTGTAAATGGCAGCAAATTTGTTATTCTCTGTGTCTGTCCCTTGTGCTGGCAAAACTGACTAGGGCTTTTTTTATTCACGGTGGCTACTGTCAGCTTATAGCAAAACTCACAGGAGAGAAATGGAAGCATCCAGCAGAAGCTAGCGGCAGAACTCTCGATATGCCCAGAATAGAAATGGTTTTGCATAGAGAGCAGCCGCCACTGGACTACAATTTACTGATTACATCCTGCCATCCACATAACCCTTGGATACATTGTGTAACTGTGGGGTACTGTAAGCACATTCACTATGATTTCCAACGCACTTAGGCTCTGTGACTGTAAGGGTTTGCACTCTGGCCTAAACAGCCCCATTCAGAGGTAAAAGTAATACAGATTCTGGGTATACAATATGTGCTCAGCAATGAAGACTTTGAAGATAAGTGAGGCCTTAGTTGTCAACCTAAAAAGGTGCTACACTCCCATGAATTTAAGTAAGGGTTGTTTGCATGTTTGTTAAGCAACAAGCCCCAGACATTAGCAGACAAGGGATGTGTGTGTGCTGTGGCTTTTTGAAGGAGGGAGGGCAGCAAATGTAAAAAGAGAGGAGGAGATTGGAAGTACGAGGTGAAAGTAAAGATTGAGAGATTGAGAAGGAATGGTGAAGATGCCTGACCTCAGCATGGAAGAAAGCACATTGCTGCCTAATCTGAGATGTGTAAATGCAAAATTCGGAAAGCAGGTGATCTCTGTACGTAGCCACTCTGGTTGCTGGAAATTACCCAGGAGATCTGGTTGCATTTTTACATGTTATCTCCACTCACAAGGTATCTTAGTCATAAATCTTGCTTCAAGCGGAAATAAAAATCCATCTCAGGACTCAAGCAGTTAAATTAATCTTCCCATCACTGTCTCCTAGGGCCTCACTGCGTATCACTTGGTCCTAAAGACAAAGACGTTATTGCAGGGAAGCCATTAAAAGGCAGTGAAACAGTAACTTGTTTCTCAGAGCAAAGAAGAAAAAGCAGAAAAGTTATCCCAACAATTGCTAAGGAAGATTGACATTGCAATGCAACAATGTGTAGCCTCTACTATGCCTTGTAGATTTAAATAAACTTTTCAAGGTGTGCATATATGTTGTCAAATTGCCTCAACACTAAACACCTTGAGCTTCAAGCTACACACAGCACTGTAGTAAAGACATGAGGGGAGGAACTCAGGTGCTTTTGAGTTAGCTTAAAATAAGTTCATGTCCACACAACATCCTGTGTCAGACTCCAGCGTCTGCCAGTCAAAGTTCTCTGATAACTTTTTGCTGAATAGCTGTTTTCTTCAGATTTGATTATGAAATATTCAGTTGCTTCTAAATAACATAAATGAAATGCTGGTTTTCATCAAAGTAAGTTATTATCTTCTGAAAAATGTGGGGCTTAAACCTTCTGAGAGGGGTGGGAGGAGTGAGCAACTTTCATGCTTTCCCTAATCTTTGTGTAAATAGGAACAAACTGCAAGAAGTAGAAGAAAATGGAAGTGACCAGAAAAACTCATGAAATTTTTAAACTTGTATAGCTTAGCTTTGAATCATCTCTGTGAGAAAACAACTGCCAATTTTTTCAAATTTTATGTGAAAATATACATTTCATTTAAAATTTTGAAAATGCGCTTTTCCAAAAATAGCTCTTTTTTTTTTCATCTAAAGGTGAAAATATCGCAATCTAGCTTCTCCAAGTAGCACACTATGAGTTACCAAGAAGCCTGAAGTGCATAGACCCCTGATCAGCAGGCAGGAGAGCCTGCTCTGCAAGACTGGAAATCCATGGTAAAGCCTGAAATCTGATCAGTGTCTGAGATGAGATGAGACAAGGAAAGTGGTTCTTGTAGAGTTTCGTCTTCTGTCACAGCCACAGCTCTGACTGGCAAGCTTTGTAGCAGTTGTGACCAAGGCATGCCCGTAGCATGGGGAACTTCAGAGCTAGAGGGTGTTTCTGGCTGCAGCAGGCAGGCTGGAGCAGAGGCAATTGTATGGATTTACCCTTGGCTTGATCCACAACCACTTTTAAAACTGTACAACAAGCAATTATCAATTAATTTCATAGTAAAATGAATTCACATTAGTATTAAGTACATAAATTAATTATCCATTTCCCCCCTTCTGACTTCCCAGTAGGTGATAATGCTGGCCCTTGACCTCAAAGAAAGGGGGTGGAAATTAGATAAGTCTTGGTCATAACATCTCTGCTTTCTTTATAGATCCATCACCTCTCCAGCCTGTGCTAATGCCTGACGGCAAGCCATGGTGGTGTATGCTTGTCACAAATGACTGCTAATGTCTGGGAAGGGAAAGCAGCTAGAGGCTTAGAGCTGCCATTTGTATCAGAACTATGGGCTGCAAGCCTTTGCTTTTGAATGTGTGAGTAGGCTTATTTGGTTCTTGTTATATTCCCTTTGCCTCCTTACTAGGGAGGCATAACACAGTTTCTGAAAATGCTGTTATAGAAACAGTTGCTATGGTGGAAAAGCAGCATCCCCACCCTGCTGCTGCTAGAATCTGCCTACCCCGCTACCACAGGCAGATGTAGACCTGACATGGAGGTGCATGTTGACCTAGACATTAGTAAAGCCTTTGACACCATTTTCCTCAGCATTCTCCTGGAGAAACTGGCTGCTCATGGCTTGGATGGGTGTAGACTTTGATGGGTATAAAACTGGCTGGATGGCTGAGCCCAAAGTAACTGGTTATGTTTATGGCTGGACTCAATCTTAAAGGTCCTTTCCAACCTAAATGATTCTATGGAAACTGTGACATGCAATGCTGATTCCACCCTGATGTGCCGGTTCATGCACCACGCTGAGCTGAAGGTCTTTAAGCATGGATGCACGGGACTGGGCCTTCAAGAAGTGTGCATTGCATCTGATCCTTTCTGCTCCTGCTGTGCATGCAGTACAAACTGGGATTTGCCCTCCAGCTCTATTAAGGGTCCTGTTTTGGTGGCTGCAAATTATTAATTTCTTTTTCTACCTACCCTTTGTATTGTATGCTTAACATGAAAGTTTTTGGCAATGGCAATCTCTTCACCACTTTCAATATGACACAATTCCAGATACAGGTGCAATCTTTTAGTGCTGTTGCAGTACCTCTGCTAATGAGTTCTTGCCAGAGCTACTAAACCAAATATTGTGGATGTGTTTGCACTACAAGGAAGTTCTCCCTCTTCTCTCTTAACTTGCTTTGCTATTTTCCAAAGCCAGTGCTGATATCAGGTACATGTATCTAGTCACGCACACAATGGCATCTTCTCTAAGCTGAACTATTCCTGTCTCAAAATAAGGGAGAATTTTGTGATTTACCCTGGAGCACTGCAGAGTAGCTGGCAGCAATAAAGAAGCTACAGCAGTGAATGAAGGAAGGTCTTTTCTAGAGGATTGGGAGTTCAGGATGCACTCACAATTGAGCTTTTGTTTGCTGTTGTTCTTTTTAAATAGCTAAAAATTCAGGGAGTGTGCTGGGGGAAGCCACATAGATATGTTGGGTGCTCATCTATCCGGGAGGATGTGGTTTGAACAGGGTGGACAGTTTCCTTCTCTGTGCAGAACAGAGCAGAGATTGTCCAAGCATGAGAAAGGCAAAGCAGTGATCATTCAGACTGTGGCCTTGTTACTCTGGGCTTTTATGCTTTGAATTAGGAGCTCTGCAATTTGTGATGTGCTGTAAAGCAAAATGGATGAAAAACACAGTCTGGGGAAAAGTGAGTCATTTATGGGCTTGCACTGATGTTGCCCCCTTGATATCTTTGTTGGTTTTTTGTTTAGTTTTGTTGTTTTTTTTTTTTTTTTTTACAATCATAGAATAGTTAGGGTTGGAAAGGACCTTAAGACCATCTAGTTCCAACCCCCCTGCCATGGGCAGGGACACCTCCCACTAAACCATATCACAGTCCAGCCTGGCCCTGAACGCTGCCAGGGATGGAGCATTCACAGCTTCTTTGGGCAACCCATTCCAGTGCCTCACTACCCTTACGGTAAAGAATTTCTTCCTCATATCCAGTCTAAACTTCCCCTGTTTAAGTTTGAACCCATAACCCCTTGTCCTATCACTACAGTCCCTCATGAAGAATCCCTCCCCAGCATCCCTATAGCCCCCCTTCAGATACTGGAAGGCTGCTATGAGGTCTCCATGCAGCCTTCTCTTCTCCAGGCTCAACAGCCCCAACTTTCTCATCCTATCTTCATACGGGAGGTGCTCCAGTCCCCTGATCATCCTCGTGGCCCTCCTCTGCACTTCTTCCAACACTTCCATGTCCTTTTGATGTTGAGGACACCAGAACTGCACACAATACTCCAAGTGAGGTCTCGCAAGTGCAGAGTAGAGGAGCAGGATCACCTCCCTTGACCTGCTGGTCACGCTCCTTTTGATGCAGCCCAGCATACAGTTGGCTTTCTGGGCTGTGAGCGCACAGTGGTGGCTCGTGTTCATTTTTTCATCAACCAACACCCCTAAATCCTTCTGCACAGGGCTGCTCTAAATCTCTTTCCTGCCCAACCTGTAGCTGTGCCTGGGATTGCTCTGACCCAGTATAGGACCTTGCACTTGACATGGTTAAACTTCATCAGGTTGGCATCAGCCCACCTCACAAGCATGTCAAGGTCCCTCTGGATGGCATTCCTTCCCTCCAGCATATCAACTGAACCACACAGCTTGGTGTCATTGGCAAACTTGCTGAGGGCGCACTCGATCCCACTGTCCATGTCACCGACAAAGATGTTGACCAAGAGTGGTCCCAACACTGATCCCTGAGGGACACCACTCGTTACTGGTCTCCAGCTGGACATTGAGCCGTTGACCACAACTCTTTGTGTGTGGCCATCCAGCCAGTTCTTATCCACCGAGTGGTCCACCTATCAAATTGATGTCTCTCCAACTTGGAGACAAGGATGTCGTGTGATACAGTGTCGAACGCTTTGCACCAGTCCAGGTAGATGACATCAACTGCTCTACCCCTGTCCATCAGTTCCGTAGCTCCGTCATAGAATGCCACCAGTTTGGTCAGGCAGGATTTCCCCTTAGTGAAGCTGTGCTGGCTGTCACCAAGCACCTTGTTGTTTTTCATGTGCCTCAGCATGCCTTCCAGGAGAATCTGCTCCAAGATTTTGCCAGGCACAGAGGTGAGGCTGACTGCTCTGTAGTTCCCCTGGCTCATCCATTTCCCCTTTCTTGAAAATGGGGTTATATTTCCCTTTTTCTAGTTGTTGGGAACTTCACCTGACTGCCATGATTTCTGAAAGATGATGGACAGTGGCTTAGCAACTTCATTTGCCAGCTCCTTCTGGAAGTTTTTTTTTCTGAGATTTGCCATTTCTTTGAAAGCAGGCATGGAGGTCTGGGGCTTTGCTTTCAGAATCTGAAAGAGGCTGAGCTTTGAAGGAATGCATACCATCACCCTTAACGTGCACAATAATACAAAGCTGAATTTGTCAACTTTGGCATCCTGTATTGTTTGATTCTCACCTCTGTGACACTTCATTCTTCCACTTAAGAGTGATGTGTAACTTTGGCACTTTGGTGGGGGAGGGAATGTATTTCCTTATGATGTAGTTAATACTGGCCTTAATTTAGGGGCAAAATAGTGATTAGAAGTCCTGGTGGCTTGATCTCATTTGGTGGATTCCATGCTCCGGTGATGTCAATGAAAAAAGACTTGGAACTAGACAGCACCCCGAAATTATCTTTTGTCTGTGCCCATATTCATCAGTCCATTGAGTGATGTCTCTCCCTCACACCAAAGGATTACATTGAACTGCTGCTCTGGTGAGGTCCCCACATCTCTGTACAAGCTGTCCACCTCTGCATGATCTCTCCTTGGATCCTGTGTGTTCCTGGGCAGTAGCTCTGCCTCAGGCCCTTCCAGTACTCAGTTTAAATGACAAGAAAGGACAGTGGAGTTATTCCAGCACTTGCCTTTTGTCTTGGGGCCATCCTGATTCTGCAGGGATTTCTAAAGCTGTACTGTTTTTTTTCTCCTAGAAGCCTCTGTGCATTTTTCTCCTGTTTGCAGGGGTTTATATTTGCTAAATCGGTTCCGTTGCTGGTGGGCACACCTTTATGTGTTTGAAACACAAGCTGCAAGAAGTGTTTCTATGTGCTTCACCAACTTTGTTAACCACACTGCAGGAGGACTAGTTGTGAAGCTGGTGCTGGATGAGGGGGTAAATGTGATGAATGGCATTTCCACCTCTCACATTCAGGCAAACATTCAGGTTTGTTTCATTTGCATGGAAGTAGGAGTGTATGAACACGGCTTGAGTGCTGCTTTGTCTTGATTATTCACCTAGTTACACCCTTATTTTTTCTTGTTTGCCTTTCCTATAATTACATATGTTCTTCTTACCTCCACACACATTAGCTGTGCCTTGATAGATTCAGGTCCTGGTGTGAGTTTTGCATAACTGCCTTAATTTCAGTGGAGCTGATTTGGGACAACTTTCTTGCAGCTCGTGGAATTAAAGCCATATAAACCAGAAATGAATCAGGGAACAGTGCTCTAGTAGCTCATGACCTCCCAGGAACAGCTGCTAGCCCCATGGCCTTTACTGTGCTATTGGATTAAAGCTGCTTTCTTTTACCCCCCCACCACCTGGGGGATCAGAGTATAACTCTTTTTGCTGTCTCTTCTCTATGGCTGTTCTAATGCCACAGGTAGGTAAAGGGGGGGGGGGGGGAAAAGCAATTCTCTCCAGCGTTTGACATGGAGTCTTTTATCCATGTTTCTATTATGACTTTTAATTTGGCCACAGCTAGTCACACAAAAAGTGAGCCCATGCCCTGCATACACATATGCATTCAGAAGTGACAGATCTTCCTAGGAGCTTCCAGCAACTGAAAACAAAGAGGAACTACAAGCTTACGAATGAATGAATGATTTATTGTGGGGCTGGGTAATGCTATTATTGTGGCATGGGACAGGAGTATTAGATGTTGTTCTGGTACTAATTCACATGTGAAGCCTCAAGCACTGTTCTGTGTGGAATAAATGTGTGCAGAAGATGTTTTCTGTACTGTGCCACTTGAAATTCTCTCTCGTGATGCAAAGCATTCAAACCAAATTATTTTCAGTTTCTCATTTGCCAGTGAATGCATGCCATTTAGTTTGCAATTGGAACACAGTCTGCTGCATGTGCCTTTGCTAAATCATGAAAAGTGGTCCATTTTCTAAATTGCACAAGTATTTGTCACCTTTGTTTTAAAATGGAAGCCATAAATTTTATGGGGCGTGTGAATATATGTATTACTTTTCTCACACAGGTGAATCAGTCGTATTCCAATCTGACATGGGCTTTATGACCCTGCACAGGTTACATTCTGTACTAAATTTTGTCTGTCGTTTCTATATTTAGATATTAAATTTGATTTTTCTTTTTTTTTTTTTTTTAAGGAAACAAAAAAAGTGGAAAAAGTAAGCGTATTAAAGGGGCTGTGCTCCTACATGTTATTCATAAGCCAGGAGATTCAACGAGCTATGCCAATTTGGCTTGTTGAAGATGCTTGACAGTTCATTTTCTTATTAAATATGATACATTTAAAAACTTTGATTTTACATAGCTGCAGATCTGTTTGATTAATGTGTTTTCTATGGAGTTTTTAAATACTCGTATTGGCTGAGAAAAGTCTACTAATGCTTAATGGGGCATGACAGTGGCTTCAGCCTAGATGTGATGTGGAATGTCATCTGATGGGGCAGACAGAAAGGGTTATGTTCCTAATGTTATGGGGATAAAATGCAAATGAATTAAGGGAACAGATTTCTTTCACACTTCTGGAAATACGGTTTTTTTTCAGGTCAGCAAACATTATGAAAGCCTTGTCATCTCTGCCTCTGAGGAAACATGTCTGTCAGAAAGTGAGAACCAAACACCTTTAATCTCTCTGGTCTGATCCTTCTTTCCCTTGACTATATGGGTTTTTTTTGTTGTTTGGTGAAAGGGCTGAAGGGGGAGGAAATGGGGGCAGTTTACAAACAGCATGACTTAACATGACAGGAGTTAATCAGGGTTTATGTGCCAAGCCAGCATTAGTTAAAAAAAGCACTGTTGCTCTTTCTGGGAGGATAAACATCTTTATGCTCTTCAGCTGTCTTTGTGTTTTGGTGGGGGGAGAAAAAGGGTTCCAAGGAATGCTGTAGGATTCCTGCCTATCTATGATTCGTAATATATGTGGCATCTGTAGTGCAGGGAGGACTGCAAAGTGCAATACAGAGAAAAATGCTGTTACAGAGTTGAAGTGGAGTTATCTGAAGCACCTAAATATTGCTCTTGACTCTGGTGGTGAAAATTTTTACTGTTGATCAACTAAATTGAATTTTGGCCACAGCAAAAGCTGTTGAAAACCTTATCATTGGCTAAAATCCCTTTTCTGAGGTGAAGTTGAAAGGACCTTTGCCATTTTGTGATACAGGATTGAAACCAGTGAGGAAACAGAAATGAGAGGAAATCTGAAAACGTTCAGACTAGTTAATGGGTAGTAAGGTTCGGAAACTGATTCTGGAGGGAAGAAGTGGGAGGCTCTCTTTTCAGTGCATTGGACTGGGTGGCGCTAAACTGAAGGGTGGGCTAGTTTGCAGGACCAAGGCGTATGTTGGCTGGAATAAGTACAAGGGCTGCAGACAAACTGACCCTGAGTTTAATTCACTTTTGTTCTCATGGACCGAGTATATATGCAGTGGGATCTTATTCTCTACTGGATCTGTTGGCCTATTTGAAACATAACTCTCTGCTTACTCCTCCGGGATTCACTAGTCTTATCTCAACATTATTATGTACAAGTAAGGAACAAACTTGACTGGAGATATGGATACAATGTGTACTCTAACATGACAGGCTTTAGATCAGGATTGTATTATGTGGAAGCTAGGTTCACATCTAAATAAAATATTGTCAGTGTCTTGCTCTGACCATACCAGTACATTTTCTAAGATTCAGAGACAATTTCTATCCCGTTTCTATCTGTTTTTGTTGCCAATAGTCAGATTTTCACAAGAGGTAGACACTCAGCAGGGCTCATTTTCACGTAGACCAGCTTCCTACGCATTGTTTAGGATGTCATACTATGACTGTAATTTATGTCCATATTAAGGAGGCTTTACAGTACATTTAAAAAGTTTTAGCATACAGAAAACTAATGATTTAGAATCATAGAATGGTTTGGGTTGGAAAGTACCTTAAAGCTCATCTAGTTGCAACCCCCCTGCCATGGGCAGGGGCACCTTCTACTAGACCACGTTACTCCAGACGCCATCCAACCTGAACACTGCCAGAGGTGGAGCATTTACCAGTTCTCTGGGCAGCCTGTTCCAGTGCCTCATTACCCTCACAGTAAAGAACTTCTTCCTAATATCTAATCTAAATCTCCCCTGTTTAAGTCTGAACCCATTACCCCTTATCCTATTGCTGCACTTCCAGGGTACAGTTTCTATTTTTCTAAATACTTAATATGCAGAGGATTTTCTGAGTCATGTGCCCAAGGAGGGTGAAACCCATGCAGGCAATGAATGTCTTGACACACAACGTGTAAGTCAAGCATTCCTTCACACTCTAACTAGCTTGGAAACAAGCTGTTACATGTATCTTTCCTTCCTGATGCAAACCAGATCATTCATTTGCTCACTTATCAATTAAAGAGTTGCTTCAGAGCACACAAGTCTCATTAGATCTGGAAACTCAATGCCTTGATCTATCATAAATGATTTAAGATTAATATGAAGGCGGCTAGCTTTCTTTTAGTACTTCGTAATTTGATTTAGACTAGGTATTATTTCCCAGTGGAGAAGGAGTTGTTTACTTTGGAAATACCATAAGTGATGGAATATTGAGAATCGAGCAATCACTGCCTTGGCGCTTACACACAGACATCACCGAGATACAGGGATAATTGCACAATGCAATGTTCAGGTAGAGTCACTTAGAGAAGTGGTTTGATTAAACCTCGACAACTAATGAAGTGTGAATCCATACCTAGCAGTTACTATGAGTGCCTTATGAAGGATGCATCTTAAGTTGTCTTTGAAATGTATCATCATTCAGAGATATTGGAATGGATAAAATGACACTACCTTTGTAACTTAAAAATCAGATTTGCTTGATGCAATCCCATGTGTTGCCAATATTAATTAACAGCCTATCCTTTATCTCCTGGAGAGTTTCTTTGAAGTGGTGTAACTTAAAACAGGCTGTGGTTCCAAGTTTCTTTCGTTCTCATTTGCTTATACTGACAAACAGTACATATCTAGGAGGGCAAAGAGTAAATTTGTTCTCCCTTTAATGGGACCACTCATGCAAGAGCTTTGGGATTAGATCTTAAATTGGCACCTCTTAAATCTTTGATACAGTTACAGACTCAGTGAGCCACGTAGAGCTCTCACCTTTCTTGCAGCTAGAACTAGCTGGAAATTACTTTTCTCCTTTGTAAAATGTGTTTTCTAACAGATTGTCGTGGTTTAAGCTGTAAATCTCACGCAGCTCGTTCACTCACTTCTCCCTCTCTCTTCCCCCCGACTCCAATGGGGGGGGGGGGGGAATGGAGAGAATAATTGAAAGAATGTAACTCCCAGGGGTTGAGATAAGAACAGTCCAGTAACTAAGGTATAACACAAATCACTACTGCTACCACCAGTAATAATAATGACAAGGGAAATACAAGGGAAGACGATACAACTGCTCACCACCCGACCAAGCCGAGAGAGAGAGAGACTTCCGGGTTCCTGCCCCCAGTTTTTTACGTCCTGGACATGAAGTGCTGTGGCATAGAATATCTCTTTGGTCAGTTTGGGTCAGGTGTCCTATCTCTGCTTCCTCCCGGCTTCCCCTCCTCCCTGGCAGAGTATGAGACTCAGAAAGTCCTTGGGCAGACCAAAACATTGCCAAGCAGTAACTGAAACCATTGGTGTTATCAGTGCTGTTCCCAGGCTGAAAGTCAAAAACACAGCGCTGCACCAGCTACCAAGAAGGATAAAAAAAATGACTGTTACTGCGGAACCCAGGACACAGATATTTAGCCTGCCTGCTAAAAACAGTGCAAAACACTGAACAAACAGTGTAGTTTAGCTGAAAATATTCAGTTTTATTTCGTTTTCTAGAGAAACAGAACACAGGCAGACGGAAAATAGCTACGAAAAAGTAGATGACAACTGGGGATAAAATCTACAGCTGTGTTTAAAAGAAAATCTTAGGGAGAGGAAGGAAAAGGAAAGAAGTTTTACACTTCTGGTCACCAATACGTTTAAAGACATACATCCTCTTTACACCTCCTCCAATGCAAAATGTCAGGACAGACTAACTAGTAAAAATGATGTTTCCTCTTCACCTTCCTCAGCTTTCCTTGCACAATCTCTTCCCTGTAAGAAGGAAAATGGTCAAAGTCAGATAGCAGATATAGCCTACTGTTACATTTCTGATGCAACTGCTGTGGCGTCAATCCAAACTGGGGGGAGAAGGGGAGTGTTAATGCACAGAGCATTCTACAAGGAAATGAACTGCTTCAGTCTCTGCTGGGCTTGTTGGGTGTTTGTACACCCAGGATTCAAGGTAGAGGTTTGCACACATAGGATTCATGTCTGGATGCGTTGTCTCTAGAAGAGTACTTCAGAGTTTCCCCCTGTGAACAAGGGCAGGGAAGGGGTAGGCAGTGGATTTGTGTGGCAGGGAATGGTGCAGTAGAGAAAGTTTATACTGACACAACCATGTGTGCAGTGTTAATAAGCAGTCATGAAATGGCTTGATTTTCGCATTGTGCCCCGGCTGTTTGAGTTCTCAGTGTCTCAAGGCTTGGGTTGTATTTAAATAGTGATGCTCGGATACTTTAAAAAGATCTTCAGCAGCTTCCAGTATTAGATCCTTTTGTTAGTGAGAATATTTTAACGATCCAGACTTTATATTGCACCTGTTGGGAGATATTGGTGAGGAATTGCTGATCATACTTCCTCTGAGTACACTCTTGTAATTGGTTGCTATGCAAAACAGCATTAATGCTAGTCCTGCAGGCACCTATGTCCTTCAGTCTCAGCAAGACCAGATCAATGCACCACATGAGATGAGGAGGGTTGTAGAATATGTGGAAGGCCAAGTGGCAGGCCTAAACAATGCATAAGACTTCTGAGGCAGCAGAGTTGGGAAAGGGAACATATAAAGAGAAACTCTCCTTTGAGATGAAGTGCAGTCACTGTCAAAAATAAGTAAGTTTTAGACCACTGTTCAGGGCAGTGAGTGAGGTGAATTAAAGGTGCAGCAGAAAATGTGACTATGTCTGTGTAAGAAGGCAGAACAGCATCAAAAATTCTTGACTTTTCAGTTCACTTTGCTATTGATACTATCTTAATTGCCCAGCTGAGCCAGTTTTAACTTTATGTCCTTGAAATCATTAAAAAATAATACACACACACACGTGTATATATATAAAATCAATATATTATCTGCATTCCCCTTCAAGAGTGATATGGTTTACAAAATCCTCTGGGATCCACTGGAAGAAGGGGATAAGAATGTCACACATTCTTTTGGTTCTTCTTGTGTCAGGATATATTCAAAGTAGTTGAAGTTGCTAACTCATGCTTTCGTTCTGGAGGTATTTGTTCAGTAACGAATGAGGCAGAGAAGCAGACCCTGAGAAATCTGTACTCATACCCTGCTGAGCCTGCTCAGATGCTAATGTAGAATGTTTCTTCTCTCCAAGGGTGTAAAGTACACCATCAAAATGCAGAAAAACAGGCCTCTTAGAAAAACTGTGCCTGTAGATACAAGGGAAATGGAGAAATGAAGAATTAAATGAAGGCAGGCCTTTTTTCCTCAAATGAAGACAGATCTCACATTGCAAATGATGAGAAGCCTGCAAGATAATGCACCAGCTGGAGGCTTCTATATGGGTTTAACTGGAAAGAGGACAACTAGCAGCAGCATCCCAGCAGTGGTTTGCAAGAAGGTTGCTAATAATCACATCCCTGTGTCAATCGTGAGCAGTAGAAATTAGGAGTAGAAGGAAGAAGTAAAAAGTCAGCAGTCTTCTTTACATCTAACAATATCCTCTTGGACACGTGCTTTCTGCTGGGATCTTCTAATACATCCAGATGTATTCCTTGCTGCTGTGGCTGTTAATGGACTGTTATTGCTCTGGTGCTTAAAGATGGTGCGTAAATTAGGCTTTATAATGTGAAGACTATAAAGCAATACAGTAAATAATCATATCCTCCAAAACTTACTCTAAGGAAGTTAGAACAAAACTACCTTTCTCTCCAGAATTTACCTGACACTGCTGATGTTAAAGAACGAACGAAAGCTAGCATAACAGGCTGCACTGTCACTGCCTGCTCCATTCTTTGTAGAAATATCTGCTGAAATAAAATTATGTGCTCTTTTTGGCCATAGTCTGGCAGATGAGCAAACACTTAATCTTAGTGTCTGCTCACAGCTGCTTGACTTCAAGGTAATTTGATCAGAAGCTTCATTTAACTGTATGGCAAGCAACCTCCAGGGCTCTCTGACCTCATGTGTGTGATGTGGAAACAGGTGATGACAGGCAGTGAGGGCTATGTCTGTAGATTCTCCCTTTAGTGAATTCATTTTGGGTGCCTGTAAGAATTTATTTTGGATTTTCATGTCCTGCTTAATTTGTAGAAAGAAAATGGAACTTGGGTTAAAGTACCTGATTAAAATATTTTTATACTGGTGGATGAAAAACTGGAATATGACCCAGTAATGTACAGGGTCCTGCACTTGATTTGGGGCAATCCCAAGGGAAAATACAACCTGGGTGGAGACTGGACTGAGAGCCCTGAAAAGAAAGATTTGGGGTTGTTGGTTGATAGGAAGCTCAAAAAACATGAGCAGGTTTCAGTGTGCTCTTGCAGCCCAGAAACCCAACCATATGCTGGGTTGCATCTAGAAGTGTGACCATCAGGTCAAGGAAGGTGATCCTGCCCCTTTACTCTATATCCAGCTCTGCAGGCCCCAACACAAGAAAGATGTGGACCCGTAGGAGCGAGTCCAGAGGAGGCCACGAAGATGCTCTGAGGGCTGGAGCACCTCTACTAGGAAGACAGGCTGAGAGAGTTGGGGTTGTTGAGCCTGGAGAAAAAAAGGCTCTGGGAATGCCTTACTGTGGCCTTTTTCATATGTAAAAGGGAGTTTATAAGAAAGAGCATGACATTTTATCAAAGCCTGTAGTGACAGGACAAAGGTTTTAAACTGAAAGAGGGTAGGTTTATATTGGCCATAAGAAGGAAATTTTTTATGATGAGGGTGATGAGGCACAGGTACAGGGTGCTCAGAGAGGTTGTGGCTGCTTCTTCATTGGAAGTGTTCAAGATCAGGTTGGACGAGGCTTTGAGCAACCTGGTCTAGTGAAAGATGTCCCTGTCCATGGCAGGGGAGTGGACTAGATGATTTTCAAGGGTCCTTTCAAACTCAGCCAATTCTGTGATTCTATGAAATATACCTATGAAGGGCAATGGGAAAGAGAGCCAAAATATGGGGAATAAAACCTGTTGTAGAAAGGAATATAAAGGGTCAGTGGGAATTACGTTCAGGAACTTTGCCCAGGTGGCTGCACAAATAAAAATGGCCTCTGAATAGAAGAAAGTCCTGCTCCCTTATCCCCAAGAGGTGGCTTTTGCTCCATTCATGGACATTCAGCTTAGACAAAACAAGATGAGGTTACAGAGAAATTCCTATGGCTTTCTTTGTGAGGTCTGGCATGGAGAAGTAAGTAGAGGACCAGCAGCAAATATGAAAGGCAGCTGAAAGTTCTGCCAGGAGTACTAAGAGCAGTGTTGCATTACAGGTGTGTGTGCAGCCTCATCTGAGACTGATAAATCTGATGAGCAAAGATTTTATCCTTCTGGACTCATCTCAGACAACACTACTACAGATTTTCTATTTTCGGTATGGAGGGGAGCACATATAAGTGTTCTGCTACCAAAAAAGAGAGACCTGTATTCTAGCAGGTGTGGAAATCTAAGTCCAAGACCGAAAGGTACCCTGAACTGAGAATTAGAGATGTTAAATCCACTTCGGTTGCTGCTGGGAAAGATGTAACCTCCATGTGAATGGGGTTGTGTGAGCTCCCTCCTGTGTCTACTTGTGTGATAAAGGTGGACCTCAGTGAGAGACCTAGGCAGAGAAGACTAGTTGGTTGTCAGTTTAAAGTAATTCTGAATCTCCTGTGCTGGCAATACAGTGGTGATGGCAGTATAGGGGAATGTCTAGAGAGAGGAATAAGAAATATGTTATCCAGTCTGGGCCAGGAAAAGTTAATTGCAACATAAAAATGCTATTATGGTATTAATGAGAAATCCGCTTGTGGAAAGCAGAGCGTCAGGCTGAACATGCTATTTGTAAAATTTACACAGCAATGCACTAATTCTAATCCGTTTGATTTAATAAAAACCTTCTGTTTAAGAGTCCCATAAAGAAAAATGTGAAGATTTAGTGAAAAGACTGTCTCTGTTAAGGTCTCTGTGATTTTTCTTTTAATTTCTCCCCCTGATTTTCAATGAGACCAGAAATCTCAGTATTTCAGAATTTCAGATCAGTGGTGTTTGAAGATTGTATTTTAACCCCGTTTTGTCCTTTCTTTCTCCAGTATGTGATAGAGTACTAGAATGAAATCCAGCTGATTTTTTGTTCTCTTTCTGTGTTACTTTCTTTTTTTTTTTTTTTGGTTTTTTTCTTTTTTTTCTTTTTTTCACACAGTCAAACTCCAGGGATGAAGTAGTATTGAAAAGGTGCAGTGTGAGGAAAAGGAAAACATACACAATCCACAATGGAAAAAGAACACCCCCCCCCCCCCCCCCAAATCTTTAGTTCCTCTAGATTAAACTGCAAAAGTAGAAAGGAGAAAAGAGGGGAAGAACCTTTCTTTTACTCAAAATAGGAAAACTGAGCTGGCAATCGTGTGGCCAGATGAAGGGGTTTTGTGCCTTTATGCTCCTCTTTTTTGCAAGGTACCTTGAGTGACCTATGAGAAGCTACCATTTCCTTCCAACAAGCCTTGCTTTCAAGTCTCAACTGAATTTAGCTTTGGAATTGAAAAAGAGTCAACAAAAAGCTAATGTGTAATTGTATAAAGGGGTAAGAGGTATGGGATGACTAAAACCCTGTTCAGAACTTCACCTTCGAAGTGCTGAGGCAATTTCATCTCCATTTTACAGGCGGAAAACTGGGAAAGAGGTTTTAAATTATTAGCTCCAAGCTCTGAAGGTTTGACCACTAAAACTGTCACCTCTATCTCTGTGCTACAATCAAGCCTTACAAGTTAATAATCATAGTAGCGCCTTTCAGCTTTCATCAGATCATCTGTTCTAACCTGTGGATGTGAAGATGAAAGGTTAATCCCCCAGGCCATCTGCTTTCCTTTACCTTTTGTGTCTGAATGCATTGTTTACTTGTCTTGCATGCTCACTTTTGGCATTATGTCTCTTGCTGTCTTGCAACACTGATACTGGTTTACATCTGACTCTGTACAGAGGACTGCAGCCTCTTCAAACAGCACCTGCCTATTTAGAGATGCTTACCGGTTTCTTCTAGTATTTCCTTTCCGGGCAACTCCTCTCAGTATGATTTATGAACAGCAAGCATAGCTGGGGGTGATGTGAAGTATCAACACCTCTGAATTCCAGTGATAGGAGCTGGGGTAATTAATAATAACAAATCAGGTGTGTTTGCTCTGCATGGAGATCACGTAGCAGAGAAGTGTTATTCTGTATTCTTTGGGAATAGGGGAAGTCAGTCCTTATACTTCCCTGTGCTGTTAAATCTGCATGTCATTTTCCTTAGATAATTAAGTAATTCCAGCCTTTCAAGGAGAGAGAGTCCCTCCTTTTTCACTGTTAGCTTGCAGATGTAGTACATGTACCTTGCGGCAAATCAATGCTAACTATATTACCATGCATTATTGCAGTAATGGAGTAGAGTAAGCCCAAGGAAAAATGTTCAACCCTTGTCGAGTGCATTATAAGCATGAGGATCTTTTATGTAGCAGACTTATTAATTGCATTTTCATCTGTGTCCCTGAAACTTAACCCTTTTGAGATTGCTCTTCAGCTCCACTATACCACTAAAATTGCCAAGTGCTGGACAGATCAAGAAAAGACAGAATGACAAGAGTGGTCTCTGCAGTACCACACTGGAACCTGGACAACTCTAACAAAGCTGAGGAAGAGATTTGAACCACCACCAAAAGAAGACAGCTGTTAAATCACTTAGGAGAACATAGAACAAATATATTTTGTGTGTGGGGCAACAAATGTTGTGGTCAGGTGCTCTTTTAAGGGAAGGAGAGTGAAAGGTTTTGGCTCCTCTTTGCACCCATTGATCTGCTCCGTGCTTTTACATTGCACATAACACTTGTGCAGGTTATTCCTCCTCCCTCTCCAGATGAGCTCCCTGATTTGTCTCAGCAGCATTCTTACTTTGTGAAGACCAGCCTCCTTAGCTGTTCTTATTTGCACTGTCTCTGAAGGCAGTGAATGTGTGTGCTATCTGCAAGTCATAATCTAGACTTCAGAGTGGCGATTGTCCCTCTGCTGCTTTTGCAGGCATTTTTCTGGAGCCTGATAGGAATGTTTCTAGATAGAGGCATCTATCTATGCCTTTATCTCATAGAAGCATCTATCTATGCCTCTACCTCATAGAGGCTTTCCTAGAGTTTCAATTATTATTAACTTAGTAATTGGCATTTGCATCATGGAAGTGCACACAGCAGTAATGGCTGGCCTTTGCCAGCCCACTACTGAGCCTGCATTACACTGTGTGTGGATTACATGTTGTTCTCTTCATGGGGATGGTATTATTTTATTCTAATTTCCTGTGGTTGTGTGAAACTTCAGTTACTCCCTCTGTGAGCTGAAGTTATCAGCCAAGACAGTCTAGGAAAGGCTGTAATAGCTGACACTTAGTTTTGTCCTACTTCCTGCCTAAGGGGTGTTGGGAGCATTAGTTTGCCTGAGGCTTCCCCTTTCAGAATGTTTTTAACTCTAGTTTCATGAGATTCGATTCATGAGACGAGATTGGCTCCTTTTAGGAGTAAGTTATTCCTGAATCAGGGCACAAGAGATATGGGGGACTAACAGGACTGTTGGTGAGAAACACTAGCTGCTTGCTGCTGTAGTTCTGTGTTATTTTCCTCTATATTTATACTTCCTTATTGTTTTGTTCTTCCCCACTAGATATATACACCCTTCCATTCACGTTGACTAGCATAAAGTCTTTGCTCAGTGCTATAGTTCTATTTCTGTCTTATTTGGGGTTGTTCTTAGAAGAAAAGAAGGAAATAGCCATATATTGAGGCTCTTG
Organism: Myiopsitta monachus; assembly: GCA_017639245.1. NCBI lineage: Eukaryota > Metazoa > Chordata > Aves > Psittaciformes > Psittacidae > Myiopsitta > Myiopsitta monachus. The sequence continues at coordinate 36,760,348 of CM029926.1, forward strand.
AAAGGTGGTGTTTGTTGTGGGAGAGAAAACAGCACCAAGCTGTGTCAGGTTGAACAACTTCCTGTGAAATGCCACCATCAAAACTGGGGTCCCTGACAGACTTGTTTTACTCTAACTTGCTAAGAAAATTCTGCCTTTGCACACACACCTGTAAAACTTATTTTGGATTTAGCTTGAGAAGAGAAGAAACAAAACCGGCTCCCTCCCTTTTGAGGTCTTTCTTAAACTTGGGGGGAGGGAGTAGAACAGAGGAAGATTTATCTGGAAGAGAATATTAATGGAAAAAGTACCTGAGGTGACAGCAAAGACTTCATGCTTCCAGTGTGCGCTCTGTGGGATGAGAAAAGGCAGTTTGTGTTATTTTCCTGTCTTGTTCATGATTTATACAGGAGAGTTTCCTAAAACATCTCCTGTGCAGTAGCTGGTTGGCTGGTGGCTGTCAAGGAAGTTTTCCATCCCTGTGGATTTGTGGGTTGTTGCTGTTTCTTTTGCCAGTAGCCTGTGGGGACCTGGATGTCACTGATGTTTGGTGTCCTTTATTTGAAGCTACTATGTCCTTTGAATTTCTTCCCTGAGGCTTTCTCCCCCAGACTAAGGGAGGGAGTAAATCTGCTGGGATTGCTGAGGACAACATTGTCTGGTTGCCCTGGGAGCTGCATGGGAGCCACTCCTAAACAATCATAGACATGAGGCTTCAATAACAACCAGAAATGAAAAGCTGAGGAGAGGTGCACAGAATTTCCGTCAGTAAGGAGGATTCCTTTTTGCCATGGAAGCTGTGAGACTGAGGTGTTCCTTGGGACAGGGAGGGAGATGAGGGTCATTTACTGTTTCTTAATGATCATGTGAATATTAGTCACATTCTCTGTTTTTAATTGGATTTTCTCCAAACAGGATATGTTGGTACTCATAACATGTTCTTGGATATTATAATATCTTAAGCCATCAATGCACTTCCCTTTATTATATGCGGCACTGTTGGACTTAGCTTTTTAGACAAGCTCTTTGAATTCAGAAAGACTGGAGGTTTAAACATCCTGACCTGGAGCTTTCTAAGTGATGCTAAGGAGCAGACTTTCAAAAACTTGGCAAATGATCATGAAAATCTAGGATCTTCCTGTGGTCCTGAATGACTTGAAATCTAGGGAGACAGGGTATCCTATATTTCTGACTGGGGTCTTCAAGATACAAAATATATGCAACCTGCAGTATACAGTGAATTCAACACAGTGAACTTGTGTGCTGCACCACTTACCTTTGTGTATCCTGCAAATCCATGCGCTTATTCCATTCCAAGATGCTCTTTGGCATTCCTGATGATGCTGATTATCACCCAAAGGGGGTTTTCTTATCTTTGCTTAAGGACCAACACCAGAACCCAACATCAGCTAAGAAGCATGATCTAGAACCTTCAAGATTTCCCCAGAGCATTCAAAACACCTCTGCCTTCTCTGGGTGTCATCAAGTCCTTCACCTGTGTTGGGCAGGTTGTTCACCTTTTTGGTGGCCTTAGCAGTGGGTGAAGACAGTGAAGCAGTCTGAGCATTCCTGAATGAAAAGGGCTCTTCTCTCTCCCACAGACACAATATTTGGATAGAAAAAATCAGAAAGAAGGATGCAGACAGGCTGATCACCAAACCTGGCATTGGATCTGGTCATGCTGGTGAAGTCCCGAGCCTGAGTGAAATCCACAGAAGTGGTTCCTATCTCTGCTACATCTCTACCCACTGTAGTTCCAGTGTGGCCTGTGCTACTCTCTTCTACTCTGAGGCATTGTGTGGATGGTGCTGATCAATAGGATGGTGGTGCTGTGATGCGGTGAATGGGACTCACTAATTTGTGAGAACCCTGCTCCAAGATAAGCTGTGATCAATCTGTCCCATGACCCAGGATGTGTAAAACATCTCTCTTGGCACAGTGTTATGTGGTACCCATGCTGCATGCTTGTGTGCTGTGCTGCTGAGCTCCCACCTTATCATTTAGTGCAGGAGCCAGATTTCCTCTTGCAGTCTCTGCACACTTATTTTTTTGCAGCCGTGTTTAGGAGCTTAGCAGCAAGCCTGGCAGTGCTGAAGGCTCCCTGCCATGGGCCTGCTGTGCTTCAGAGGCAGACTGTCTGCTTCATACTGGACTGGCTGTGCTAGGAGAAAATATGTCCCATCATTGGGGTAGAACTGTACTGGCAGAAATGGTGGGGGCCCTGCCTGCAGGCAGTGTTTATTATGAGGATATAGGAACACTTCAGCCTGTAATGATTTTTGTTTAGGTAGACTCAGGCCTTTCCTTAGTAAACAAGGCAGCATTATCACACAGCTGGTTTGTCTTCCAGTGACTGGTCTCAGACATAATAAATAGGTTAAAGTTAACTGAAGCAAGCATTGATTTTTCTCTCAGTACATGTGGGATTTCCTCCCTTGGGAGCGCTTGAGTAGTGTGGGAGACCTTCAGGGATGGATGTATGTGTGTGAAGATAATGCCAGTGTATTGGAGCATTTCTTTTTCCCCACCTTAAATTTCCCTCTTATGATCTCTTCCCCCCCCCCCCCCCCCCATTTCATCCAGGTTCTAGCAAGTAAGATTCCTGCTCCCACTCAAAAATTTCATGGGGTGATAGGGATGGTGAGACACACAGGGAGGCTTGAGCGTGTGCACTGCTGAAGGAGGAGAGGGGCACGGAGCGGTGATGGGCAGGCCTAGGCAGAAAAGAAGGGATGGGGTACTGGTCTACACCCAGCAGTGGAGGTACTGATGGTGAAGTTATTGATATGATCGCAATTAAGTCCTTGGTTTATTTCATTTTTTCTTTGAAATGAAAAATCACAGAATAGGAAAAGAAATAAAAGAAACCCCAACTGATCAGGGCTGCTTTAGAAGGCTTTGGCATGAAATGATTGTCAGGCTCTATTTGTTTCTTTCTTTAGATAGTGTCATTAGACTCCCCTCCAAATCATCTCCTCCAAAAAAACATAACTTCCCAAATTGTCTTTCTCTCCTTAATCGAACCCAGTCTCCCCTTGGTTATAGGCATATTCTACTCCTTTGTATTTGTGACACAATTTTGCTTCCGGCACATTTGCTTACTTGCTTACTTAGAGATCTTCTGCCTTGCCTGGTGTGATGGCATATGGTTGCCTTACATCAATTAAAAGTCAACATGGTCCAACAGAATATAACACCAACCTCTGCTTCTTTGAATGGCTGTTTGCAGCTGGGTGGGGATTAAAGCAGATTGTAATGGATTAGACCAGGGATTAAAAGAGCCTGTAATGGATACTGTGTTGAACTATTCCATTTCTATTCTTGGATATAGACAGTGAAAATCTAGGGTTGTCAGACGACATCCTCACTGTCACCGTGCCATGCAAGAGGCCAGGTTTTGAAGCAAATCTGATGTTCCTGCAGCAAAGATGGTACAAACTGGAAAAGCCCCTTTTTTTCTGTGCTGCAGATGGGCACGCAGTTCGCTAATCGTGCAGGAGATGGGGGTGTTGCTCACGTTACCTTTGTTTTCTAGAGAAGGAAAGGGACTACAGAGCAGCACTGCTGCTTCTCTCTTTGGCACTGGTACCTCTGCTAAGAGCCGGGAAATCCGCAGCCGAGAGATTTCAATAGTCCTAGCTCATCAGTGAGACTTCAGCTTTCTTCCTGTTATTTAACAGTAAAAAGCAGGCACTGATGAAGGGTTTTGAGGATTTTCTTTGGAAACACCTTCTTGTGGGTATCTGTCTGAAAAACAAAGGTGTGGGGCAATCTTGCTTTGATAGTATGAATTGAAAGTCTGGGATTGTCCCTGAGTGTGGCAGGTGTGGATGATACAGAGATTGATTTTAGCTGCAAGAAAAACTCTTCAGTCTGCAGGTTAGGAGAGATCTGTTATCGGGGTGATGAGAGTACTGCCTGAAAGACAGTGTTGAGGAACACAGCTGTGCATGAAGCCCATCACATTCTGTGCCATGTCCAGCACAGCCTGGGTCTTGTGGTGACAAAGAGTGATGCGGTGGACACAAAGCAATGCCTGGTGCTGTCAGGAGTTAGGAGTGGAGATGCGTCCATAGGGTTCTGTCTTGGTGCTCGTGGGCTTTTATTATGAAGTCAAGGATAATGCTGCACAAATGGGTGGCTGATCTAAATGTAAACAAGGACTGGGTCTTAAACAGTATCCAGAAAGGCTGAGAAGATTAATGGGACTGGGTGGACTGCATAACGGTTAAGCAGTGGCAACTGCTAGCCCCACAGTAGCTTTTACTTTGTGGTGACAGGGGTTCTGACCATGCAGAAATTTTCAGGAGCAGCAGTAAGCTGCTGCTGGGTCCTAAGGGACAGGAGAATCATAGAATGGTTTGGGTTGAAAAAGACTTTAAGACTGCCTAGTTCCAACCCCCTGCCATGGGCAGGGATGCCTCGCACTAGACCATATTGCCCAAGGCTTTGTCTGACCTGGCCTTGAACACCGCCAGAGATGGAGCATTTACAAATTCTTTGGGTAGAGAAACTTTAATCATAACATAAGGACAAGTTCTGCATGTCACAGCTGCAGCCTTAGTGTGGGAGGGGTGACATTAGGGTGGGCAGCGCATCCCTTCACAGTGCAGAGCAACGGCAGGATGCAGGGGTGTCATGCTGCTGATGCCACCGACCTGGGGACACTGTTCTTGCAGCAGTCAATCTAGGGAGACAATTGGGGTCCTGTTCCTGAACATATTACATTGTTCTTTTATAAGCGGTGGGGGGTGCATCCTGGGGGCTGGCCTGGCTTTGTGCACACAGGTGTGTGTAACTCGTGCAATCCCCTCACCCAGGGTTTTATGGATGGATTCTGGCTGAGGCCCACGTCACTGCTCCCACACAAATGAAATGTCATCTCCTAAACGTTTTGGCAGCGTACTTTGAAAAGGAGCCGATTCCAAGCCAGAAATAACATCCGTTGGGTTGGGGGTGGGTGATTTGCTTCCTCTGCCCCCACCTCCCACTTTCCCTCTCTGCGTGGGGATTTGCAGCTCACGGGCAGAGCCGTGCCCGTGGGTTGAGGCCCCCACCGCGCAGTGACCGGCTCGCTCAGCCTCCCCGCACCCCCCATCCGCCTTCCCGAAGCTGTCAGCGCTTTCCTCCTATCTCGGACCCTCTTTTCAGCCCTGCAGGACAGCCATTTAGCGGCACCTTCCACCGCTCGCAACAGGCACCGGTGGTCGCAGTCACCTCTCCCTTCATCCCGCTCTTCCCAGCCGGGCTGCCCGGACTCCCCCGCCCCGGTCAGACGTCTGCAGCTGGAGCTGGGCTAAAGAAGCCCCAGCGCGGGCACAGCCATCACCGATCCGCTCTCTGACCCTCTCTCCCTCTGCTTCCTCCCGGGTTCCATGGAAGACCCGCGATAGGCGGGAGAGACTGTTGAGCCGTCCCCGCGTTGGGACTGACGGGGAGGGTGGGGGGAGGAAGGACCGCGGGGAGAGCCGCGTAGTTGGTGGATCCGTCCTTGGACGGCAAAGAATGGCTGATGTGGTAAGTGGGCGGGTGGGACGATTAACAAAACGCTAATTATTGACACTTTTGAAAGGGAGGAGGAGAACGGGGAAAGGTCTACCGTGGGTTTAATCTAAAGGGAAAATGCGCCGACGTGTTGCTGCCATGAATCGCTCCGGAGGAACGTGGCACAGGCACGGGTGGCAGCGACCAGGGTGACCCCCGGGACGACGGGGTTCGCCTTCGCACAGTTCGATTAACTCACACCTTGCCAGGGGGCTGAAGCTGCAAAGGCTTCTTGGGTTTTGCCAGCAGAAAGCTGGTGTCCTGTCCGGGGGAAATGTGGCATCCCCGAGACGGGAGCGGGAGCGCTGCACTGCCATCATCTAGATACATCTCCCTCGCTCTTTCTCCCGACACAGTCCCGAGACGCTGCTGCAGTGAGCTAGCTGCCTGCAGACACTGCCCTTTCTTGGGTATTAGCCCCCAAATAAATCCTGCTAGTCTCCCTTCCCGAACGGTGGCTTGGTTGCTGGAATTCCCACGCACACAAGAGAGTTCCCACGGCCGGGAAGCCCCGCTCGGGACGGGCACATCCTCATGCCCGGAGCCGGCTCTGCTGGGTTGCAGAGCCCGTCGGTACGGGAGAGTCACCCAAAAGCCACACTCGCCCCTGCTTGTTGCCTTACACACCCTTCCCCACGTCCAGCGTTTGTGCATATATAGGCACGCACGTAGGGTGAGCAATACCTACGCTGCTGTAGATACGAGTGTATGTAAATACACATCACGGGAAACGATGAATGACGGCTGCTCTCAGGCAGGAGAGCAGCCTCGGGCAGGAGCTCACAGACTAAATCAGGAGCAAAGGCTGAGTGATGCTCCCGCTGATTCGGCGCGGGGTCCGTGCCCCGCTCCCGCCCCCGGCCCCGCTCCCGGCCCCCGGCGGCGAGGCGCGGCTGGGGACTCGCTGGTGTATTTCAGCGGCGGCGGCGGCTTGGCAAGGCTCGGGGCTCCTCCCCCTGTGTGGTGTTACCCTCTCACTTGATCAAATCCTTGAACGTGAACAGTTTCACTGAAAAGCACTTTTGGAAAAAAAAAAAAAAAAAAGCGAGAGAATCCACCACCAGCGAGGAACAGAACCCAACAGCCGGGGACAGAGTTGGGATTTTTGTTCTTTTTTTCCTTCTTTCTTTTTTTTCCTTATTTTTTTTCCCTGGTCACCGTCTCAAAGGCTGAGGAAGAGGGAAGAGAAAGAAGAGCGAGAGCAAGAGGAGCCTTTCGCAAATACTCATAATTATTATAATTAGAAGCCGGCCCCTTCCTCTTTAAAGAGAAAAAAAAAAAAGCCCTAACCGCAGCGGCTCGCCCCCCCCCCCCCCCCCCCTCCGAGCCCCCCGACTCGCTCTGCAAAGGCATGGAGAAGGGGACCAACTGCTTTCCGACCTGCCACACCATTTTTTTCGCCTGGACATGGCTCTTACTCCTCTCTTGGTGTTGCACCGGCGCCGAAATAACTTGCAGATCCTGCTCGTCTCCATCGCCCTCCTGGCCGGCATCCTCGTCTCGCCTTAGGCAGGAGCAGCGGCCGCCACCGCCGCCGCCGCGGGGATTACGGAGCTGGCCGGGCAGGCCGGGCGCGGGGCTCGGCCGGTGTGGACCCGCTGCCGGGCGGGGAGCCGGGGGGCCGCGCAGGGCCGCGGGGAGCGCCGATCCGCTCGGCGGGGGCGGGAGGCGGCGCGCTCTGGGGCCGGGGCCCGGCGGCGCCGCGGAGCCGGCGGAGCAGCGAGGGGCGCTCCCGCGGGGTGCCCGCGGCCGAGGGGCAGCGCGGCGGCAGGGCTCAGCCCCGCGGGCCGCTGGAGGAGGGCAGAGCGGCGCGGCTGAGAGGGGCAGAGGAGCTGAGGCTCAGCAGCACCACCTTCGCGCTCACCGGGGATGCGGCGCACAACCAAGCCATGGTGCACTGGTCCGGCCACAACAGCAGCGTGAGTACCGACCCACGGACCAGACCCCAACCCGGCTGGGTTTGGTGGGGTGGGAACCGCGCTCGCTGCTGCGGCAGGGGTGCGCGGAGGAGAGGGGCGCTTGGTGAGCACCTTGCACTGGTCGCCGCAGGGAAGGGGACATGGAACGGTGGCAGCAGAAAAAAGTTTTCCTGGGGAAAGATGGGGAATGGGAATACCTTTCTTCCCCCGCCCCCAGGCAGAGCTGCGATTGCCGGGGCAGTGCGGTCGGAACGCCGCCAAAGGGGCTGGGCTGGCTGGAGCTTTCTTTGCGCAGGAAAGACCCCCTGCTCCCCACTCCGCTCTGTCCATGTCCCTGCACAGCTGGGTCCCCTTTCTCTCGGTCTCTTCATATATAATATCCACCTCGGCACGCTTCTCTGCCTCTGTGCCAGGGGACTGAATGATGTACAGTGGTGGTAGAAAAGCCCTCCTGTTCCCTGCTCCGCATGCTGGCGACAAGAGAGTTCCCATTAAGACATTTAGGGGTGGAAAGCCCCAGAGCACGTTAAGGGTCTCAGTAAGGAGGCAGATAGTGTAAGCACAGTGAAAAGTTTACTAAAAATCAATGGCATGTCATGCCTTTTCCCTGTAGGCAGTAATAGCGAGTCACTGAAGTGTCCCTGAAAGTCTGTGGGACTCTGTACAGGGGTGTGTGGGGGTAGGTGTCTCAAGATCCCACACACCATCGTGCCACAACAGAGCAGGACCATCCCTCGCATGCTGCTTCACAGTGCCTGCCAGATGACTGTGGACAAAACTTCAACTTTCTTTTAACTTGGTATCGGCTATACTATTTCCACTCTGATGTAAAGTCTGAGAGCAGGAATAACTTAAAGGTCTCCAGGAAACCTCTATATCTGGTGACAATATTCCCATTACTCTGATTATTATAGCTTGTCATTGCCTTGAAAATGCCTCTTTTATTGTTTTGCCACTATTGGAAATGGGCATAAAGCAATTAACAGCATGAAACAGATCGGATGGTTTTCAGATACATTCTTCATGAAACTTATTAGTCATTAAAAAGCAAATTGTCTATCTATCTGTGCATCAGCTATAGCTTCATAATGTGCAATTCAACCACCTCTTTATTTTACTGACTGGAAGTTTTTTCCCCTATTTAGTATTACTTAGGCAATAATCCTGACAGCAATGTAGATGTTACTTTGATTTAACCAATTTTTTAAAGGCAGTTGTGTTTGCCAGACATGGATTCCACTCTCATTAAAGCTGAAAGCAAACATTCAAGAGAAAACAGCTGCATGGTATATTTTAGCACTACGCTTGTCTCTAGGATTATTTGTATTTAATATAACATGGTATGTAATGAAAACAACCTATGTTCCCTCTCTTTTCTTTCATTTTGGTGCTGAATCAAGGGGTGGTGAGCAAAAGAATCTAAAATACCCCCCGTCCCTTCCCAGCATGGATTTCTGAGTATTTCTGGTTGAAGTAGCAGAGAAAACTGATTCCATAGGTATTTACTGGGGAAAGAAAGGTTTGGTTTTTTTTCTGAAGTGCAGATCAGAAAGTGATTTCCACAGAATTTTGCCTCCTTCCTTTTTTGCTTTTACAGAAATATGCCATTTAAACAACTAGTTTCCTTTATTGTTTAACTCCAGGTGACTAAGAAAGGTAATAAAGGTAATTGGTCACACCCTGAATATCTTGAGGTTTTGCACTTCAAGATATTGTGAGTTAAAAGCTTCTAACTCAAAAACACAAGCAAAAGGCTGGTGGTTGTTGCTAGTGTGGTGTTTGTAGGCAGGAAAAGCGAGCATGTTAATAAATGCTAGTCTTACCTTGTGATTTTTCTGATGTGAAGCTTAACATCTTGAGACTTTTTGTCCCATCTCTTGAAGGAAACACGCTCCATTTAGTGATTAATTGGATTCGTTTTTAAAACAGTTTAGAGGGAAAGTTAAATGTTTGAACCTGGGTCCTTTTATTTAGCAGCAGAGAAGGCTGAATCCGATGCCAGCTTTTCTGCTGCAGTTCAGTTTTCACCTAATTCTAACTGCTAGAGTGTCTATGGCACAGGAACATCGAGCAGTTGCCCAAGGTCACTCCGGGAAACAGTGTGGCTTTTGCCAGCCACATCAGCTCCCAGCCTTTCACTTCAAAGCATGTGTTTTCTTGGGTCATAGTTAGATACAAAGCAGCAGGAAGGTGTATTGAAAATGGGCAAGAGGTATTAACTCATGGGTCATGATTATGCCAGATGACTTAGGAGAGCAGGTAGGACATGTCTGTGTGCTGTTTTTTTCAGGCTACCAAAGCAGTGAAGAGGCACACTGCTTGCTTTTACCGGTGTTCTGTTCCTTGAATAGACTTCAAACCCTGTGGTTTTGCCACTTAAGATTTATTAAAAACATGATCAATCAAATTTCATGCAATGAAGCAGTGTATTTCAAATCATACACGAGTGGTGGGGGATTCCTAACAACTGGGTGAATTTGCAAAGGCGAAAGCATGGTAGCAAAAAAGTGATGCTTTCGCTGGGACATATAGATCTACAGGCACTTCACAAAAAGGAGATCTTTGCAGAAGCTGCACATCCTGTTACCTGGAATGTTAAGAACCTCCAGTGTGTTTTTATTGTTATTAAGAGCAGCTCCCTATCCTTCCATCTCCTATCCCCCTTTTCTCACATGTTCGCCAGATCTCAAATTAACGTATTAAAAAATAATCCCTTGCAGGCAACAAACTTTTGTTTCTCCATTTGCAGATAGTGAGGTCAGGATTAGGATAGAGGCAAAAGGCTGGTGAGATCAGGGAATTTGGGTTCTCTGCTTTGTCCTGCCCAGAGGCTTTTTCTGTGACCTTAGGAAAGACAATTAACCTCTCTGGATCTCCTCATCCATGTTAAATGAGGATAGTACTACTTAGCTACCACAAAGTGGTGATGTGGAGCAGAATTCATTTCAGCTTTGTACAATACCTGAAGATCTTCAAGTGGAAATTCTTAGGAACATGCAAAAATACTGTTCTGTGTAGAAATGAGTTTTGTGCTCTCTGTGTTCTTCGGAATGGGAGTTGCCTTACTTCAGCAGGTCTGATATTAGACAAGGCAAGACTTCTACTTGGGCTTCAAATATCAGTCTGCGCTAATGGTATTTATTGAGAGGTCACTGAAGCTTTTGAGGGACCTAGTAAAGATCAGTTAAAATGTTGGGATTTTTATTGCTCAGGCCTTTCTGAAGGAAGGGGAATATTTGTGAAAACTGCTGTTATTCCCAGAAGGTCTATAAAGCCTTTTTTTTTTTTCCCAAAGCCATTCCTGTCTGAGCACACACTGTGCACAAATGTGCCATTCGGTGCGCAGTTGTACCCTCTACACTTGTTTTCCCTCTCTCTCGATGGTTATGTCATTGCATGAAAATTTCCCTTGGTCTGGTCACCAGATGATGCTCTGTTCAACCTCCCTGTGAAGATAATCTGTTTCCTTAGATTGTCTTGTTTTCCTTCATCTCTGCCTGATTTCTGGGGTAAGGACCTGCAAAAAATGCGTAGCAGCACCTTCAGTGCTGTTACAGCTTTAAATATCACTGTTTTGTTTCTTGACAATAGTTTTCTCAAAAGATTTCAGCAAGATGCAGTGGATAAAATACACTTCCTCAGGTTGCTCTCCTGATAGGATCACTGATATGATATGATCCTGATACGATCATATGATATGTTTACCACTAGTGGAATGGTAAACAGAGACTGTTGTCATTAGGTTTCAGTGTAGCCAGTCTGATGAATGTATTCGTTCCTAGGAAGTATTTATGTCCATGCTTTTTCCATGATGGAAGTGCTACAAATTCTGTGGTGGTGTGGACAAATTTTTGTTGTTTTTTATTTGTTTGCTTGTTTTTAATATACAAAGAAAACATGAACGTTTTTTAGCTTTCTTCTAACCTCTAGAAGACATTTGCAATACATTATTTATGTAGAGGCCTCAGCTTATGATCAGAGTCCGGGATAGTGTGGGATACATAGGTATCCCGTGTATACATGCCTTTGCATTTCTAGGAAGCAGAGCCAAACTTCAGGCTTAAAGATGAGAAAATGTACTGTAATGCCACAGTAAGAGCAGGAGATAGCATTTGTGTAAGGCATGTGCAATATTTCACATTGCTTCAGCCAGGCCTAGCTCCCATATGATCCTAGGGGTTGGATTTTTCATACTATTGGGAAAATGTCATCTGCATGTTTTTATCTCAATGCAGTGCAGAATTCAAACAAGTACAGTGTGCCCAAGTGATTATAGCTGCTACTGTGCAGACCATGCAACTGCATTCATGGTTGACCTTGTGATCCAGGCTCTGAAATTTGGGGAAGGTAGGATTAGAGCTGGTGAGAGACTGGACTGAGGCCTTGTTTTATCTTGTCACCCATGTTACACTGTTTTGTCCAGAGGTCTAGTCAGCCTGTGGCCATCATCTGTGGAGTTAACATGGTTGTGAGATTCACTCCAAGACTGGGAATATGAGATGTCTTTGGGACAAGACACTGCTAAAGGGCACTACAGTAGCCTACAGCCACCTAAAATAGCTGGACAGAAAGTGCAGCTTGTTTTATCAGTCGAAGAGGCATTAACATGCGGCAACAGCCACGATGTATGTCAGATTGGACATTAGGAAGAGTTTCTTCCCAAAGAAGTTGGTGCAGCAGGGCACCAAAAAGTTTTAGGAGTCTGTCTTTGGAGATTTTCAAGACTGACATACACATGATCTGATGGTAGCAACCTGCCTCTGAATGGGCTTCTGTGATTCTTTCCCTCCTGCTGCCACTGATCCTATTCCCTAATCCTGTGCAATCTCTGGCAGTGAAAAGCAGGTTGTACAAGTTCTCGCAGTGAAGTCTGTCTCTTCCGGGAATGATTCTTCTGAATGCTGTTGGCAGTGTTCTGGTGTGATCTGCTAATGTACTGGTGCTTTGATGCTGAGACATTACTCACTCCCATGGCAAATTACAAGCTGGGGAGGCTGATGGGCTTGCTGTGTGCCAGGTAGTTTTTCATTAAGATGCCTAGCAGTGCAATGTGTGACGGGCAGAATTAGATGGGCAGTATTTGCAATTCCAAATAGACTGCTATGCTTGGAAGGGAGGAAGGGGAGAAAATGAATCTTTAGGCAGGCAATGCTGTATTTAGTTGTCAGCCATGGGTAACTGCTCCAACAGTCCAGTTGGATTTCAGTCTAAAGTGTTTACTCCTAGAGTGCAAAATGGTGATGGAGCAATCATACTAATTGCATTGCATTTAGTATATATTTTAATTGCTATTTTATTCTGTTTCTTTCTCAAATGGCTTTTGGCTAGGTTGTGCTCTCATTGCCATTTGAATGTAGGCCGGTTATGTCACAGTGTCTTGATGCATTTCGACTTTTCCACTACCTTTAATAATGAAGTTTGCCGCTAAAGTCCTTCTCCAGGACTTTGCCAATCCATTTTTAATTAATATTCAAATACAAGATGGGGAAATAAAAAATAAACTCTTGCATGGCAATTGCTTTTATGATTGTGTTGAGTCAGCAGAGCAAGAATAAGGTGTCTGGAAAGTACATTTTTGGGCTATCCCTCTTTAGACTGGTTTCATTGCAAAGTCAGGTTGATGTCCAGTGGATGGGTGTTGATGTTGCTTGTGGATTCTGTTAAGCTGGCAGATGCCCCGGGCCATTACCCTGCATAGCACAGCAAGCTGCCAGTGTATCTTAAGAGCCAAGTAACAGAGCTGCTCCTGTTCTAGGTGCCTGTCAGCAGTATCCCTTCAGGCCTCAGCACTCAGACTTTTTCATGACCAGAGATGAGGCCTAGGATTTGTGGCTAAGCTTTCACAGTGATTTAAATGCAAACAGAAAAAAACCCTATATGATTCTTTAATGATTTTTTTTTAATGAAAAGCATTCATCCAAATAGATGAAAAAGTATTTTGAAATTGGGTTTGAGCAAATAATTGGTGTTTGGAAGGAGAAATTTTTCCCAAAAGGGAAGTCAGATGAGCCAAATATTTTCTTAAATGCAAGGCTTGGGGAAGATGAAAGTTTCTCAGAGTTTCCAAGTATATAGTTATATTTGTACTAGAGATTGTAGAAAAAATATGAAGGCAATGTCATCTAATGGGCAAAGCACAGGTTAAGGAGCTAAAGATTTTTAATGCTGACTGTACTAAAGAATCCTGGAAGCCAGTGTTGCAAACAGTCAAGACTTTACAAGTCACGTCATAGTGTCATGTTCCTTAAGTTCCCTGGGCATCTGTGGATAGAATGGAGGAGAGCAGTACATGCTTACCTGAGTCAGTACTCTCTTACAAATCCAGATTAATTTCAGGATTAAAGGCCAAGCCTGAGCTCATGTTTGGGATTTGTTCCAGGACAATTCCAAAGAACCTGTTGGTTATGGAGTTAGCACTGGGGTTTGGAAGGGATCAGGTTGAATTTATCTTCCAGTGTGAATCTGTTTGAAGGTGTTTGGAGTCTATCCTGCCTTTAATCAAGACAGTAAATTAAATTACATGTTCCTTTAAAAGCACTGAATGCTGTAAATGCAGAAAGTCCCCAAAGCACCAAAGTCTTTGGTTGGATCCTTAAACTGATGTAGGATTGATCTAGGTCAGTTTACTGTAGTTGAGGATTCAACCTGCAGTATCCTGCAGCATCGCCATTAACATATCCTCCATGCAAAAAGGACATGGCAGTATTTCCTTTCCTGCCATTATGGGGTGTTGTGAAACTGAGGGAACTGCGTAAAGTTTGCTGCATGTTTGAAAGAGTGGCTCTGTGTGTGTTAAACATATCAGATAAATAATCTGCTATGGAAATTTTAGTGTCAGTTCCCAACTGCTGTTGCCAGCAGAGTCCCAGCGTATACTAAAAATCAGAAAAGATTGATGCTGAATAATCAAACCACTCTTCTTTTCCTTCCCTCTCAACCCTCAAGGAGACCTGATCGCTCTCCCACTGAAATGAGTGGCAAAACCCTCTTGTTCAAGGAGGGTCCCTGACGCTGATGCTGTCACGATGTTTTTTTCCCTTTCGTGCTCTGATACAGGACACAAACTGCCAGCCAGGCAGATGCGCAGAGCACTATAGGGCCTCTGTGCCCAAAATAGCATCACTTTTAAGTAGCTCCAGTGTGATTTGGATGCCTTGGGGTGCATGGTATAGGACAGGGTGCCGGGTTGCTGGTGTGTGGAAAGCAGAGCTGGGCGCTAGAGGGAGCGTGGGCATTTGCTAAAGGAAGGAAAACGCCGCAAAGGGTTGGAGGGGAGCTGGGGCCTGGGAGATGCACGCTGAAAAGACGCTGCTGAAGTATTGACATGAAAACCCGCTTGCAGTCATTGACTCTGTGAAACTCCTGCAGTCGGGGCTTCCCTCTGCGGGAGGGGAAAATCGTCTTAGCACGCACTTGGCCTCGGTAAAGCATTTCACTCTCCCTTGCAGCTAACACTGTCTGCCTTTCATGTGGTTTCTAATTGCTGACAGTCCTTTTTGCGAAGATAGAAGTCCCTGTGCCGTGATTTCTCATCCGCTCTGGTCACCTCCAGCCTGAGTCCTGTGCCTGTAATACCATCAGCATCCTCCCCACACAGTGCTGCTGTGTTGGGAGAAGGGATGATGTTAACATTTACTGGTGCCAGGAAGCAACAGTCTGAATCTTGGCTGCTCCTGACTGATGCAGTGTGTACTTGATCTCCTCAAATGCCATGCTCCGTTTTGACTTCGGGACTAGCCTCCGTGGGCAGCTGCTGATCTTCTCCCTTTCCTACGCTGGTTATAGCTGGTAGTGAGGGCAGGACAGTTGCGCTTTATTGCCTCTCTCCTGGTGCCTGATCTGCAGAGGATACGCTTGTCCTGACATGTTGTTTGACCATTATTTTGACCAACTTGAGGATGTCGCACAAATCTTAGTATTTCTCTTCCTCTCTCCTTTTCTTGCTTATGAGTGTGTGGGGGACAGAAGGGACAGGAATTCATCCCCGCCACTCTGCGGTGGGCCAAAATAACATTTCTTCCAGGGAAAACTGGTTCTGCTTGCTGGTGTCCTGGGAACTAAAACAGATTTTTGGGACTTGGAAAAACTAGGACTGAGACACAGCAAATCACTTTGGTCAGTGGTGGGCTACAGGCCTCGGGATCCTAAAGACAACAGCTGTGGCACTGCTTCAGGCACTATCTATACTATCTATAGACCAGTCTATAATGTGTTGGTAATGCTGGTACATTTTCAGTGGACAGTGATGCTGCTGATACAGAATCTTTAGGGCTGGAAGGGACCTCTGGATTTCATCCAGTCCAACCCCCCTTCCAAAGCAGGGCCACCTCGAGCAGGTTATACAGGAACCTGTCCAGGCAGGTTTTGAGCGTCTCCACAGAGGGGGACTCCACAAGCCCCTGGTCAGCCTGTTCCAGTGCTCTGCCACCCTCAGTGCAAAGAAGTGCTTCCTCATGTTGAGGTGAAACTTCTTGTGTTTCAGTAACTTTTTCTATTCAGAAATTTCACTCCAGAAATGTGTTGAGCCCCTTGCGAGGTAAGGGACTCCAGTGAGGAGTTAGTGGGGAGGAAGACATGAGCACAGAGCTCCTGCTCATTTTCAAGGCAGAGAGAAAACATGAGTTGAGTTCAGATGTGCTTCCTTGGGGTGCCAGAGGAGAGCAGGCTGTGAGTGCGGGTTTCCTTCAGGATTTTTTGCCTTGCAATTATGCCTAATGGGGGTGTGCATTGCCCCGCGCCTTAGCTTCCCTGTGTACAAGGAAGAGTTAACTCACATTGCAGGGCTGTTGCTGAGGCTTAAAATGGATGGATATTTGTAAAAGCTGTTGGGTGGGTGAGCATATATAAAGTATGATTATTTAGCTCTTGCCAAAAGTGCTTTAAGGACCTCATGGATGCAGGGAGGAAGGAGTGGGAGCTCTAATTGGTTGCTAGTATTTCCCTGCGGTTTGTGCCTGATTGGAAAATCCCCCCAGCTGTGATCAATACCATCAGGTGCAGGCAAGCAGGACTGCTGATCTGCAGTCTTTATTTGCCTTTGTCAGAAGGCTGAGGGAGAAATTCTTTCTGCATAAGGTAGGGGTGTGGATGACTCTGTATTCATGGGCATTTCTCTGTTCTAGGCTTTCTGTCCTTTACCACCAAACCTTGCCAATTTTGTGCTTACAGGGCGACAGACATGACTGTACTTATAAAGCTCTTCTGGTGCCTACTTCGTCTGTGTATTTCAAAGTTCACTAAAAGGAGGATCAGCTGGTCTTTGTTGTTTATGGCTGGGGATTTTTGAGAAACTTCAGACATGCAAGAGAGGAGGGATCTGCTCTGGGTTGTGCTGCTGATCAGAACTGAAGTTGGAAGACAGGTTTTCTGACTCCTGTCACTTATTGATATGTTTCCTTAATGACAAAGGACTTAATGTCAGTCTGCCACAGTTCAGATTCTGGGTATATTTTATGTTTAGAAGAGATTGTATGAAAGAAAGGAAAAGCAGGTGAGAAGAGGAGCTAAGATGTGGAGGAACAAGACTCTCAATAATGGAAAAACCTATTGTGCTCAGCTAAAATCATTAACAGATTGATCAAGTTAAAGCATTGCAAAGTTCTGGCTGAAAGTGATTTAAGGAGCATTCTTTGTCTGCTGTTCTAATCACTTTACCAGCATGGCTTCCAAGATTCCAGTTATTTCAAATTGAAGCTCCTTTTGAGCTGGAGGAGAATTGACATAGCCATGAATTTGGGCTTCCATTGGAAACACAGAGACAGGAGAACAGGTCACATCTGTCTGCTGAGGTGGTTGCGAGCTGGCGATGAATGAAGTAACTTGTTTGTGATGGGTTGGAATAATTTAGAATGGTGGTCATCACATGGAACATGCTTATGCAGTCTTGCCGTGGAATAATGTAGTAGGATTCAAGGGTAGTCTTAGCTTTCTGGAATCATTCGGATAGCTTCTCCACCCTTTGTATTACCCTTCACAGCCCAAGGGGGAAAGTCTGTGCTCCACACCTGGTGCAGCTGAAGGACTACTGAGTGAGCCAGGGCAATTACATCTTCCTCCTGCCCCCTTGGATGGGGCCTGGGCTGGGTTTTCCCATGTCAGTCTTCTGCAAGGTGGAGGGGGGGCAGCATATGAAGGGCATTGTCCTTGTTCTGCCACTCCTGGTGTCTTTTTAGATTTGTTCCCAGTCAGCAAATACTGGTAGTACTGGATGCTATAATGGGAGCGTGGATGGGATGCAGAAGGGTGTCTGGGGCTGCAGTGCTTACACTTCTGGGCAGACCTGCTATCTGAACTGGCATGAACACTGTGTTTGCAGTGGGACAGGATTTTCCCTCTGGCTGTCAAAAGCCTGGTGTAAGACACAAGACTGATGAGCCTGCATGTAAAGGAGCATGGTGACCATGTGCATGGAAAGCCTTGCTCCCACTGTGTGGTGGGAGAGGCAGGCATATAGACAAACCTGTGTGTCAGATGAGGTTTATGAAAACCGCATTTGGCCTGAATGAAGGCTTGCCTATAAGATGGTGAGATTGCAAGCCTGTGTGATAGGCATGCTACTAGAGAAAATGGTGATCTTAGAAGAGAGAGAATCTATATCCGTGCATACATCAGCAACTATTGTAGCAACACCAGAAGGAAGCCCCATGCGCTCACAGTGTCCATATCGGGTGTTACAGAGATGTAATAGAGGTGGTCCAGCAATCGTTGTCCAGAGTTTTCTGGGTAGCTGAGCCTTAAACAGAAAAGCTGTCAGAAAAACATGTGATATAGAATACAGTAGAGAAAGATTTGGTCAGGGCACCCCACTGGATTATGATTTCTGCTGAGTGTTTTTGAGGCTCTGCCCCAGTAGCCATTCTGAATGCTTAGTTATCTGGCCTGTGAGAGCTGTTTGCTGACCGAAGGATCAAAAAATGACTAAAATGACTAAAATGCCTGGTCATTTGTTAAGCAACAGAAGTTAGCCATCACTTACCACTGAGCTACTTGCCCTTCCAGGGCTCTTCTGTCTCTTGGTGTTTTCTTTCATCTGTCATGATCCCTCATTCTGCTGCCCATTTGGAGCTGTAAATAGTGGCACATGGTGCGCTTGGGTGAGCATTGCAGGCCTGCCAGAGGGCTGGCTGTGGTCGATACATTGATCAGCTGGAGTCCTGCCAGCTATGGGAATGGACACTGGGTGTCTTATGGCTCAGGCCAGATGTTATTTTGGGACCTGCTTCTTCACTCAGCTAAACATGGCTGAGCTTTGTTTCTCTGTGACTTTTTTCCCCTGTTGAATTCAGTTCAAATTGGCAATGAGTTCCAAAGTCCTCCCTCCCATGCTAACCCACAGGCAGTGTGGTCTCTTGCAACTAAAGCTGAAACTTGTTCTTTCTGAAGGCAACCTAAAACACAGCATCAGCACCAAAGAGGTCTTAATTTTCTTAATTAATGTTGTTCACTGTTGTTTTTTCACCAGCCTGCCTGGGAACTCTGTTCCTTTTAATCAAAAGGCAGCATTGCTAGTAGTGTAGCATTCTAGATTTGCATGTGCTACATCTCTTTGTTGCAGGCTCAATTCTACCCTCTCTTGCTTTTAATTAATTTTAGATTATCTTCATTACTTGTTCCTACCTCACATGCTACAAGTAACAAAGCCTGCCTTTGAGTTGTGCTGAGGTTTTGTGCTGGTGGCTCTTAGCTTTCTGTGTGCTTTGTTTTCTATTCCTTATCTTTTGTCCGTGCTTCCTGCAGTGCTATGGGAAACAGGCAGTAAACCTGGACTGGGAAGAAAGCGTCTTAGTGAAAGGGGAAAAGAGGCAGGTCTAACTCCAGCACTAAAGAATGAGATCAAACGTGAGGTTGTAAAATGAAATGTTGGCTCATTTAGGAATGCTGTGTCTTGTGGGAAATGGGAGAGTCTCATCTTCTTCCCAAAGACAAAGGTTAGCAGTCACTAAAGTCACCTGAGCAGTGCAGACTGTTCTCAGACTGATATCCAGATGATCTGCAGATATTTCTTCAAGTGCTCATTCTAGTGGAGACAAGGGTGAGAGGCAAGAGCTTCTCACGGTACGTGAGGACACAGGAGTAAGTTGATACGTGTGTCAAAGCGAAGCATGCAGTGCTGCTGTTTCGCAGCTCATGAGGAAATGCTTTGTGCAGTCTTATTGATGAGAGCTGCCCGTAATTTATTGCCGCTGGTAGCTAGTTGTTTATCAGTGCAAAACTTGCTATACCTGTGTTTATCAAAATGTTTGCATGTGGGCACCTGACAGGAGGATGGGAAAGGGCAGAGTGAAGCTTCATGGGCTTTTTACTTCTTTTGGAACCTCATTTCAATCACAGTCGTCATATAAAAAAAAAAATGCATTTTAGGAAGGTAGAAGATACTGTGCCTGTGTTTACATGTGTGTAAGGATACGTGACCTGCTAACTAAATAACTAAGTATATAGCTATTTAACTAAATAAAATGTAAGAACCATGTAACCAGAGATTATCTGGGGCTGTAATCTACCTGCTTTTCCTCCATTCCCTCTCAACACCCTCCTGCTGTCGCACATGCACTGTAATCTGTTTATGTGGGATTGCAGATCCCTTCCTTCTCCTTTCCTTGCCACAGCCTTTGGACAGCGGAAGTGACTCAGCCTCTGGTATGAGTGAGGAGTGAAGTGTCTTGTGTGGTTGTATCTTGGCATCCCTCAGTTGTACGTCAAGTTCCTTAGGTTGAACGTTGTTGTTCACGTGCTGAGTTTGGAGCTCTCATAAAGCATGAGTCCACCCTGGATTCAATTCTGCTCTACTCTTGTCTGCAGATCTAACTGCTCAAGAGACAGGAGGGAATGGTAGAAATGTAGAAAAGAGCTGGCAATTAGTTGGGGTCTTTCATGCCTGTGGAGTTGTAGGGTTTTGAGAGGTAAGTAGAAAACTATGTGTAATGGTAAACATTTGGGAACAAGAAAGGCTTTCCCCAGGCCAGGTATATGTACAGCACCTTTCACAAATCTTGTGTGTTAAAGGATGGTGTATGAATTAAAGGATGGTGTATATAATATGGATGGCATAACCTTGCTCTTTGGGTTTTTTTTTGAATGCATATACAGAATTTGAACTCCCTGGAGAGGAGGCAGTGTGGTCATTCCCAGCCAGGCCTCTTCCTACAGATCTGAGATGATCAGTGATGATCAGTTGTGATGGGGAAGGCGTGGCCTTTTACATTGTCTCTCTGTCCTTGGTACCAGCCTGTCTCTGGCATGCTGGCCAGTTTTTGCTCACTTCCTACCTCCTGACCATGGGGCCAGAAGATGTTTTACTCCTGTGTGGTAGTCCCCTGTGGTGAATTCATGCTGACAGACAGTGTAGATGACAGGGAAGCTGATAGCTCTTTCAGGTTCATTCTTTATTTAAATCCTCTCTCTGGAGGAAAGCTTGTGCTTGACTTGTACTGATGCATTTTCTTGTGCATCCTTCTGCTATGGGAGCTCCTGCGCAGGGCAGGGCCAGAGAATGAACTTAAAGGGAGAAATTAGCACCAGGGGAAAAAAAAAAACCCAACAAAGTCCCCTGAGCAAGGCATGCACAACTACTGGCTAAGTCTAACTCCCACTGGGAGAGAAGGGAGGAAAGTGATTATTTGGAGTCAGTGTGCAGGTGTCTGGGGCATGGTCAGTTCAGGTTAGATGTGCCATGGCTGAATGCTATTTAGAATTATCTCAGGCAAGAACTGGGCAGAGAAAGGCTGCCAGAAGACATTTCTTCTAGTTATTTAGGTCAATATAGTTGAATGGGTCATTCTCACCTGCCAGGGTGCATATATTGCTGTCATGCAAGCTAAAACTTTAGACCACTGGTTAAATAGTCTGTCCTGCCATTAACCAAAGGGAAAGGAAGGATGTCAGTAGGTACAAATTACCGTTTTAAGAGACACTGTTCAGCTGATGTTCATAGTCCAAAATTCACTCTGGTTTATGGCAATTTTATGCTGGTGTTGCTCCAATAGAGCTTGATTTATACTAGTGCAAACAGGATCCTAATGTGCATTTCTGCATGCAACCTTAGTTTGCCAGGGTCTTCATGTGCCTCCTTGGCTTTGTGCCTTTGCTTTTATTTATTTTTCATTCTTCTTGAATGACCTGAGCTTGGGACAGTGGAATTGAGTTGCCTGATTGTGGGAAACATGACTAAGTCTGCAACTTGAGGGAGGAAGAAGGAGTTATTGCCACAGTGTGGACAAGTATCTCTCCCCTTGTTTCTCACTGGTGGGGAACTTGGCATGTTCAAGTGCAAATTTGCTGGAGTGCACTAGCATGTGCTTGTGTTGTTGGCATTAGCAATGCAAGCTGATGTCCATTGGTTATCAGTGATTTGGACACATTAGGGTGAGAATTGCTGAGCTGGACTTGCCAAGTGTCTGTTCTTTTGGAGTATTTCTAATGAACAAGCCTCACTGTGACAATATGTTCTGAATGCTCGTGTGCTGGTTCTGGGAAAAGATGGGTATCTTTTCCACCATATCTCTCAAAGTCTTTCAGGTAACTCTGCGCTCTCAGTTCACTGCTTTGCTAAGTATCTTCACTACTTACAAGGGGCTGTTGTTATGAGCGGTTGCGATCACCTTCTGGAATGGAAATTGGAGGGAATGAGCAGCTTACAATAAACTAGAAAAAATGGACTTTAAAAAGCTGTGTTATAGTGTAGCCTTGAGCTGGGATTGCAGTTTCTTCTGCACTTGCTTGAGAAACAGCTGCTATGGGGAAATTTCTGTCAGTTATTTATTTAGTTTTGTCTGGGTAGATAAACAGTACACAGATGTGGCCAGATAGCCTAAGTACTGTGAGTGACCCTTTTGCCAGACTGGAAATGCTGTTCTGCATCCTCTCACTTCTGCTTGGAGTAACTTGTCACTGGAACCCTTTGGTTTCTCTTTTGCTCTCTGTTTAATGAAACTGCTATGCTTGGTTTAAATCCTTGGTATTATAAAAAAGGACCCTAGCTTGAGAAAGCAATGGCTTCTGTCAGAGTAGCATGCTTTATTTCAAGGGCTTATTTTGCATCTACCTGATGCTGGAGTAGGGGCAACAGTAATAACTTCAAAGTCATTGGTGATAACACTGATGAAGTGTCAGTAAGATGAGAAATAGACCCACATTACTTCCCTGTCTCTGGCTGCTGGTGGGCTTGGACAGGATGGAATTTAAAAGCCTCTTCCATCTGCATGGCTGTGCTTCAACCTGTGTTTCATAAAAGCAACAGAAAAGCATTAATGCTATGGTACATTGCCAAGTGTCACAAGCCACTGAGCTTAAGTGAGTCTTTAAGAAGTAACTTTTAATAATGATGAGGGCTTCAGTTTTGAAATTCCACCAAGCAATGTCCAAACAGCATGTCAAGCAAAACTGAGGCTTCTTTATGATCTTGGTGGAGACTATCCTGGCTGCTAGTGTGATATGTTCTCTTTCTGCTTCGCTCATTGCCTGAGCTCTGACATGCTTTTCCAGGTTCCCATGTTGGCAGTGACCATCTCTATCAGAGCTTTGCTGATCCTTCACTAGTTCTGGGTTCAGGTTCCCAATAGCTCTGCTGGCTGATCTGAGGAGTGCAGCCAGTGCTTTATAGGGTCTTAGAGAAAGCCTAAAGAAAATGTCTGGGCTTTGGCTCAGCAGTTAAGGCTTCTTAGCTCTTGAGGCTGAATGACTTAAAGCACAAAGAGACAACGTACTGAAGGTGGTGTATTTATTACAGCAGGTTCCAATTAACTTTTCTCCTTGACAGGTTAAATATCTGGTAGCTGTTCTTGTCCGTTGTCATACAAGATCCGAGTCAAAGCCAGTGAATTCTTTGCATTTCTATTGAGTATAATGGCTTTTGGACATGTGCCCGGGAAATCAGATGTGCTGGACGAGACCTGAAGTCCATCTATTCCCCATGTCACATATCTGACATTGTTCAGTAGCACAGCTGTATCTGGCATTGAACAGTATCTGGCACATCTAGCATCTATCTGGAATCAAGAATGCGTAGTATGGAGAGCTCTGCAAATAACTTACTGCTCAGCTTGGGTTTTTTGAGTGTGTGTGGGGTGCTTGACAAAAGGGAACTAATTTGAGCTTAATCCCTAAGCCCCATCTCCACCCTGACAGGTCTCTCCAGATGCTGGCTTGGATGAAGCACAGACACATTCTGATTTAAAAAATACAAGAGAAACAAAAATAATCAACAACAAAAAAAGAAACCCAAAACAAAACCCGACGACTAAACCGCCAATACAGTCAACCAACCAACCAAATAAAACCCTACATCTCCGTAATTCTTAAGGAAGAGTTTAAAGGCTTTTTTTTTTTTTTTTTAAGGTTAAAATGGAACATAATTGCACACTTATGAAAGCAAATTCAACACTATTTAGGAGATAAAAAATATGCTGGTCTTACTAAGTTGCTATTTTAATGTAAAAAGACATTCTTGAAGATACTGCTCCCACTGATTTTCTGCGCTATGCTGTGTCTTGGTATGAAGTTGGTGAAAAGAAGTCTCCAGTGTTTGTGTGCTCTTGCTGGAGGAAAGCAGTGAGCCCCATGGATAAATATAGGGATTATAGTGTCTGATGCAGGCCCCACTAGTGAGATTGTGTTGCTTTGTTTTAATTACAGGAATTACCTTGCTGATGTCAGTTTGTCAGTCAGCAGGGCAGAGCTTACATGCTGTTCTGGAGGGGGCCAGAAGGTAATAGTTACTTTATAGAGTTTTTTTTTAGTTTGGCGTTTTTTCTTGTAGAAGAAGTTTTTGAAATGAAAAATTCAAACTGCACAGTATGTGTGGGGGTTGGTGGGGTGGTGAGTTGGTTTTGGTTTTTTATTTTAATAGGGGTTTGGTAACTTCTTTTGCTAATAATTAGTTGACAAGAACTAAAAATCAAACTCCCTCTTCTTTGTCCTGGCTTAGAAATTCATCAGTTTATGGCTGGGTGGATTGGGAGTATGATGTGTTTGAGAGCGGAGGAGGAGTTGCACTTCAGATCTAGATCACTCGATCCCATTTCCAAGATCCAAGGAAATATTTTGGCAGCTGCTTTCATTTTGTTTAAAGGGCTGGTTGGGTTGGTTTGGGTTTTTTCCATCTCAAAGTTAATTTGCAACTGAAATGGAGTTATGAGTGCCTTTGAAGGCAGTGGGGTAGAGCTCCCATGTGCATTACTTGTGCATGATGGAGAAATATATATATGAGCTCATCCCTTAGCCTTTACATTAATCACTGACAAGTTGTTTCCTTCTGTGCCTCAGTTTCTCTGCCTGTGAGGGGAGATTGACCTCTGTTCCAAAGCTCTTTGAGACTGACTGGTGAAAAACACTGGATAAGCACTGTTATCTGTAGCTATTGGCAGCTGAGCTTTGGACTAAGATACTTTTTCTTTCTCCTTCCTCAGAGAATCAGGCATTGGCTACTATTCAAGGCAGGCAATAAATGCAAACTGTTCTATTGTATTTTTCCAATCCTAATTTTCCTGGGTTGCATAAACAGCATAACAAAATTGTGAGGTCTGTGGCCTGTTTGGTTGTGATCCCATCAGTCTGCAGGGGGTTATGTCTGGGAGCCACTGCATGGAAGCTCCAGTTGAATTCAATTTGTGGTTTGCTTTTTGAAACATAATTTCATTTCTAAATGTGGAAAGTGTGTGGAGTTAAGAGATTTCTCCTGGTGCTGGGAGGAGAGTCCTAGTCTGATTATTTAAAATAAATTGGTTCTAATGAAATATTTAGCCTTTAAACAACACATTTAATAGAGTGAATTGCATTTTATTTATTAATGATTGTTGCAATGAGATTTGGAGAGGAGTTCTGCTAAAACGCAGTGTTGTGATATTGCAAAAATATAGTAATGACTATAATATTTTGTTGAATTATTAATATCCACTCTGCCAACAGAACTACGTAAGTGTCAGATTTCAAAGTTGTTTTCATCTGAAGAGTGATATGTGGGCTTTTTTTGGGGTAGGTTTTCCAAACATGTTTTGTTGTTGTTAATTAAAGGGACAAAATAAAAGCAGGAAGGACAGTCAAGTGTTGCCACTGTTAAACTCAACTCTCCCCTCATCGGAGCACCCCTAGGAAATGTGTCAAAGATTATTTCTTTCTGTCAGAGCCAGGTCTTTTTGCAAAGAGAGATTCCTTGTAGTGGAAAAATTGCAGTTAAAGGAAAGGTGCATCGGAAAGCCAGGCGCAGGGCTGACCGAGACTGCTGTTTCTTTAGCAAAGCACCCTTGTCTTTATGCTACCTCCTCTACTACCAACTGGCTTATTTGTTCCCTTCATCCATCCCTTAGTGGTTATTGTCAAAGAATGATGGCAAATTCCGCCTGTGGGACCTCAGTTCCCACCTCAGGTGAGAGTTTCCTTACCTGTTTCTATGTGGTGCCCAGGGAGCTCCTAGGGGTTGACTGTGACATGCTTAGACTGCTGTGGGATTGTGATGGTTTTGCTGTTGCTGTTCCCCCAGCATGGTTGTGTTCCATGCCAATGAATGCTTTCAGAGAAACTCAGTCCTTGTTTAGGGGACAGGGTAGCCCAAGAATGTTTCCTTTTGGCACCTTGTCTTGGAGGCAGACCCTGTGGTCTCTGGATCGATGTACGGGTGCTGGCCTGTTATATTTTCTAATAAGGGCATAGCAAATGAAGACCAAAAGTGATATGAAAGTAAAGGTATCTTATCACTTGAGCAATTGTTTTTCTACTATTCTCTTTGCATGGAGTAGAAGTTGTCTGAAGTCTCCCTGAAATTTATTTGGGGCCTGTAATACTGGTACAGGATGGTGAAGATGTGTGAATACACCAAAGATTTCCCTTATCAGCCTAAAACTACTGCTCTAGAAGCATCCTGTTAAGCCACTTGTCCAATTACCCGTTGCTCTCTGGTGTGACTTTCTGGATTGCCAAGTAACTGGGAAAAGTTTGCAAGGCAAGCTTGCTAATTACTGGCAACCTGGTATGTTTTCCTTCTCTTCCCAGCATCTTTCCTATTTTATTTAATTTTCCCAACTGAAGCTGTCTGTCCAAAGGAAGCTTTTCTGGATATTTGGGTGTATCCTGAGGCACTTTGAAAAATCTTAAGTCATGAGTCTGTACCTGGAGTGGAATTGGGCCTAGCTGGGATGAAGTTAACTTTTTCCACAGCAGTCCCTTTAGTGCTGTGCTTTGTATTTGTAGCTAGAAAGGTGTTGATAACACACCAGTATTTTGACTACTGCTGAGCAGTGTTCACACAGTGTCAAGGCTGTCTCCCCAACATCCCCCCAAAGGCTGGTTGACTGGAGGTGGGCAAGACCTCAGCAAGTTTGCCAATGACACCAAGCTGTGTGGTTCGGTTGATACCCTGGAGGGAAGGGATGCCATCTAGAGGGACCTTGACACGCTTGTGAGGTGGGCTGATGCCAACCTTATGAAGTTTAACCATGCCAAGTGCAAGGTCCTCCACCTGAGTGGAAGCAATCCCAGGCACAGCTACAGGTTGGGCAGGGAAGAGATTCAGAGCAGCCCTGTGGAGAAGGACTTGGGGGTGTTGGTTGATGCAAAATGAACATGAGCCAGCTGCAGTGTGTGCTTGCAGCCCCTAAAGGCAACCGTATGCTGGGCTGCATCAAAAGGAGTGTGACCACCAGGTCAAGGGAGGTGATGCTGCCCCTCTGCTCTGCTCTTGTGAGACCTCACTTTAAGTATTGTGTGCAATTCTGGTGTCCTCAACATAAAAAGGACATGGAAGTGTTGGAAGAAGTGCAGAGGAGGGCCACGAAGATGATGAGGGGACTGGAGCACCTCCCGTATGAAGATAGGCTGAGAAAGTTGGGGCTGTTGAGCCTGGAGAAGAGAAGGCTGAGTGGAGACCTTATAGCAGCCTTCCAGTATCTGAAGGGGGCTTATAAGGATGCTGGGGAGGGACTCTTCATTAGGGACTGTATCGGACAAGAGGTAACGGGTTCAAACTTAAACAGGGGAAGTTTAGATTGGATATGAGGAAGAAGTTGTTTACTGTAAGGGTGGTGAGGCACTGGAATGGGTTGGCCAGGGAAGTTGTGAATGCTCCATTGCTGGTGGTGTTCAAGGCCAGGTTGGACAGAGCCTTGGGTGATATGGTTTATTGGGAGGTGTCTCTGCCCATGGCAGGGGGGTTGGAACTAGATGATCTTAAGGTCCTTTCCAACCCTAACTATTCTATGATTCTAAGACCTTGGGAGGGGACACAGCCAGGACAGCTGACCCAAACTGACCAAAGGGATATTCCATACCATATGATGACTGCTCAGCAATAAAGGCTAAAAAAAAGGAGTAAGAGGTGGCGGTGGCGGCATTGGTTATTAAGTCGTTTCTCTTTTTGAGCAACCGCTATGTGTACTGAAGCTCTGCTTCCCAGGAAGTGGCTGGACATCATCTGCTGATAGGAAATAGAGATTTTGCTTTTCTTCCCCTTTGCTTCCATCTTTAGCCTTAGCTTTTCTGTACTAAACTGCCTTTATCCCAATACATGATTTCTTTTCATCTTGTTTTATTCCCCCTGTCCTGCTGAGGAGAGGAATGATAGAGCAGCATGGTGGGGACTTGGCAGCCAACCAAGGGCAAGCCACCACAAATGCACATAATGCACATGTCAAGCCCCTTTGATAATAAATTGGAAACTGTTTGAGAAGGAGATTCAGGTAGGAAGAAGTTAAAGTACTGTTAGCGTTCTGGACTTTATGGAGTGCACATCTCAAGGGTAAACCAGCTGTATGTTGCAGAGTGGAAATGTTGAAGGTGATCCAGCAGGATGCAAGTATCAAAGTTTTTATTGCAAAGTCACCTGGACTTTTGGATGACCAGCTTTCTTAACTTTATGAGCTCAATGTCTGAATCTTTATCCAGGAGGTGAAAGGCATGAATTGCAGGGAATTAATGGGAGAGGGAGCTCTGGAATTCATTTGAAGAAAGGCAAATGCATCACTCTTAGAGGCCCTGCCATAGGATAAAGCTGGACCTTGTGTGCAGTTCTCAGAGCTAGTGAAGTGAAGGGAGTAATTCTGAGGAGGATCAGCCAAAATCAGTGGGAGCAAGGTCCAAATAATTTCTTATGTAATAATATATAGGAATCACAGGAAGGCTGTTAAAACTTCTCCTTTATTAGCTATTTTCTTTGCTTTCATATTTGATAATGCTGTTCTTACTCTTTGGCTTTTAGAGAAAACATTTCAGTCTTCCAGCAGAACTATGTTTATGCAAACTGAAGAACTAGTCTTAAAACAGCATCTAGCATTAAACTGTCAGAAAAATGTATTAAATGGTAATAATACTAAAATGAATAAATATACCACCCTAACCTTGTTAAGAGGGACATTAGTCTCCATGCTTTTTTCCAGACAGCCTTTTATTTGTAGGTAATCCACTGGAAAAGAAGGCATTAGTCCAGTTTTGTTTCTAAAATCCTGCTAATAAGTTTCCACCTATTTATCCACAGAGAGGAAGAAGCAATAATTTAAGGGCTAAGGGAAGCAAAACACTTAGGAGCCAAGTGGGAAGATGGAAGTAGGGAGGCATAGAGACAGTGAGGTCTGAGTGCAGCAGAGCTACAGGAAGTAGTATCCAGATCAAGGCTTGTGGGGTATGTGGAATCTGACAGTACGGTTTGGTCAACTGTGCTGTCTTTAGGCCATCTTTCCTCAAGAGTTTTCTTGTTTGAAGGAGAAACATGGTCCTGTGACCTACTTTTGACCAGCATGGCTAAATGTTTCTCCATGGTGAGGCCATGGTCCTTTAAGCGTGGTAGGTGCCAAGCTCCCATTAATTACACTGGAGGTATCAAAATCTGCTGAGGAGCTGGAGTATGGAACTTCTTTCGCTACAAATTGGCATGGGAGTAATCTTGAGCTTATGCCCCTGTTTAACCACAGAGATGTTTCTCTGATGGTAACAAACACGCCACAGTGATATTTGCCATACAGAAATTTGAGTTTGTCTCATGGTTTTGTAGAGTGTAGTAATCTATTGTGAGGAGAAAAAACACTTCAGCTCAAAGAGACTTTGTAGTAAACAAACTTCATCTTTTGTGCAGGGGTTTGTCAGATAGAATTGACTGGTTAATTGGATTTAAAGCATAGAAGTTGTATGTAAACTATCTGGACTATAGAGGGATCTAACTAGATAGTGTGCTAAGTGAATGCACCATCCTGGACCCCTCTAAGTGCTCCAGGTGGCATACACTTCCCTCTTGTTTATTTGCACACTTGTTTCCAGTGCTTTTTGCAAATTTTTGCCACCAGACATTGGCAGCTTGCTTCCGCTTGTTAGAAAAGAGATTTTGCTTATCACTGCAAGAGACTCTGATGAAATTGCTGCCACCCAAGCCTTGGTATGAAGCCTTCCTTCCTGACAAAATAAATGGAGGTTGACTCATCTTTCTTGAGCTTTCACTTTCACTGTAGTCTTAGGCTGTGAATTGCACTTATGTAGCAATTGTCCCAGCAAAGGTATTGCCCATCTTGTCTGAATTTCCAGATGATGTCTTCTGTTTTTATATATTTATATGCATGTTACTGGGAATGTGACAGAATAAAGTAATTCTTGCTTGCTAGTTTTCCCGACTTAGACTCTCGGGGTGTGAACACAGAGAAAATGTTCTACTTGCAGGCATGGATTGCTTGGGAAGAGGGGGAGGGACCAGGCACTCTTTGGTGTGTAGCTAGCTGGCTTTGATCTGGATGAGGTGCTGGGGGATGGCTCTGCCCCTGTACAGTTCCCTTTATCTGTGTTAGAACTGCAGCAAGCCCTGAATGCAATGACTATGAAAAGGTGACTGAAGGATTATAGGGTGACCCATGCTACTTGTGATCTATTGAGTTATTTCCCTGTAAGTCAAGCATCCTCTTTCAGTGGTGTTATCCTGCTATCGCTTAAATAAATACTAATTGAGTGCAATTTGTAGAGAGTTTGAAGTATACAGCCTACTGTCTTTTTGTTTTGATTCAGGCAAGAGAGCTTTGGGAGAGCTTGAGCTTTAGTCTGGTGTCTATCTCTGAGCTGACTGAAAAACGCAAACTGGATTGTGGACAAAGTAAAGCAGAATGGATTTGTCTGGACAGAGCCTGAGCATGTTTTATTGACTGCTAGTGTTGACATTCATAGGGAAATAAACTGCAGTAAGGAGTATTAATATTTTTGTGAGGACGCTACATATTAAAAATTTACGCCAACGTGTTTTCCCCAAAATTGCTTGTGCTTTTTGGAGCTGGAAGGAGAAAAGAAAATGGGGAGGGCCCCGTGAAAAGCTATTGAAATGCTTCATTAATATATTATCTAAAGTGACTTTGCCTTCAAAAAAAAATATTTTTTTCGTGTTTAGGTGGTGTCACTGAGAAGTATGAGTCACATTGCTGTTTACTGGTTTTATGGCAAATGTTCACTTGAGTAAGAGCTTGTACTTAAAGACTTCAACTGCATGCAGTTTTAAAATGAGAATAAAGTCAATACCACGAGTCTCCGTAAGACTCAAGGGATAGGAAAGTGATTATAAAATTACTGTTGATGTGTTTTTCAGTGTAATCTGTTTTCCGAGGAACTTGAAAATTTCTTGAAAAGTTTCAGTTTTAATTAAAGGACTTTCATGACAGAAAACTTACGATTTTTTTTTTGAAGTTGTTTTTATTTTTTTCAGTGCTGAAAAAATTTTCTAAGTATTTTGGGCAGATTTGAAAGTTGTATGATAAATGTTTACAGAAATGGGGAAAATTGTTGAAACTTCAAGTGAGAGCACAGATACTTTCTAATCAGATCCAGTCATAGATAAAACTGTCAACACTTGTAAGCTGAGCTAGGAAGTTCAAATATCATGTGCTGAATGTTTATATTGAACTGTCGACAATCAATCCATAGGGTCAACTTTGAAAATGTCAGGAGTTTAAATGGGACGTGTTGTCAGGAAGCTGAGATTTGCTCAGAGCACTCATATGCAGACCAAGATGCCATGTTATGCAGATGTGGTACTCGTGTTCAGTCAGTTACCTGATTCTTGCTGGCAACATTTCTTAAGTCATTAGAGCTGTCTTTAAAGCTTTTTGGTGTGGTTGGGTTTGGGGCAGTAGAGCTGGTTCTCTGTTAGTAACATATCACTAGGAGCTTTGACCCTTAGTACCTTTGGCCTTAGTGGAATATTCATTTATTTATTTATTTAATGCTGGTGCAAGAGAGGAAATGGCTTGCAAAATCAGATGAATTAAGGACTATTTCAAGGGAAGATCTATCTCTTCTTGAAAATCAGGAAAGGATTTATTATGTGCTTTCAGGGCAAGGCTGTACAATGGATGAAGAGAGATAAAGGAGGCTTTGTCTATTTGTGTAGCAGTCGAGAAATGAAGAAAGGAGAAGAGAAAGCTGGGAGACTTGGGTTTATTTAGACTTCAAATATTAACAGATTGTTTATGCTACCAGTTCCATTGCCTGTGGAAATGATTCCTCCTTTCTTCCAGCTGTTACAGCTTGGATCAGGAATATGAGCACCATGACTGTGGGGTTAGTGAGATTTGACAGGACCAAGGTACGATGGGTGGCAAACATGTTTTGGGGAAGGGAACATCCTTGCTGTTTGGAAAAACAGTGCCTGGAATAAGGAGAACCTGATCACAGTTGAAATTTCTGTGCTGCCATAATATAAGTAAACCACCACAACACGGGGCTCCAAGGAGCTGATGTGCTCCAGTAAAATAACTGCAATGTTCCTATTCCTTTTATTTCCCCATTTTTTCTGTTGGGGCCATTCATTTGGAGAGAATTTCTAGAGAAAATATCTATGAAAATCTGAGTTTCAGAGAAAATGGCATCATACAATACATACATACAATACATATGTACAATACATGCGTTCAGGGAAAACAAGGGTGAAAACCTGTGAATGGGAAGCTTTGCCGTATCTCACCAGCCTTTAATCTTGAATTCAAAAGCAAAATGTTTGCTGCTCTGCTGATTTCTCTGTATCCACCACTCAGTGTTCCCAGACTGCAATGGGAATTTTTCTCAAGGCTTATGGTGTTTGGGACTCTGATGCTGCTGACAGTAATGAGAGAAGTGTTTGGCTGGGGAACACCTGACTCCAGACTCCAACACAATCTGTTTACAGTGCCAGCCAGGACTGAGGGAGTCACAAGCGAGATACCCCGTCTTCTCAGCCTGTGCTTTCTTATTCTGATCACCTGGGGACAGGATTTATGTCCAAGACAGGAAGTATGTTCCTTTTCAAATGGTTTCTCAAAAACTGGATCATTGGTGTGGTTTTGAGGAAAGTTGTGGAATAGCTCGGCAATAGCCAAGGAATCACAGTTCCTCCACTTTTGGTACAAGTCTTCCGTGCTACCAAAGCTGAACTCGCCTCCAGCCTGTCAGCCCATGGTGAGTTTGGTTTGGCATTTGTGGGCTGTTGTTGTGGCTGGGGTTTTTTTCCCCTTGGATTTTTTGTTTATTTATGGGCGCTTGTTAGCCAGCGGCCAGTTAGCCAGTATGTATACCAAGTCCTTCCTTATCTCAGGCTGCAGGATGATAAGTGTTGAAGGTCCCCACTGCAGGAGGCAGGCTTCACTAGGGAATGCAAATGCTTTGAGCCTCGAGGACAGTAGTATCTGTCCTGCAAATTGTGGTCAGGGACTGTAATTGTAGTACAAGGGAAGCCACTGTACATACAGACATATCACTTCTGCAGGGTTACATTTGAAAATGGCCCTGCTTAAGTGAGTAGCTTGGATGGCTTACTGCCTTTGCAGGAGCTGAGACAGCAGCCTGCTGATCAGTGAGCTGTCATCTGGCATCAGGATTTGGTGTCATCTACTTGATGTTTTCAGGCTCCTTGTTACTGTAAATCTCAGGGGCTTTTCACAAGGAGTGAGGCACCCTGGTCCTTTGGGAATTTTGTCACAGGTTAATGCCTGTTGTGAGGCTGAAAGGTTATGATAGATCAGGCATGTTTGGGGCCAGCAATAAAACATAATTCATTGAAAGTGAAAGCTGAAAGCTTTATCATGAGAGGAGATAAAAAGGAGAGGAGAAAATAATCCAGTAAAAAGTTTACCCAGCTTTTTTGGTTGTCAGCATTCTTATTTACTGTTAGCAGTTTAAAGCTCTGACTTTGGATCCAGTATTTCTGCTTGATGCCTTATGCAGCTAATGATCTCTGTCCAAAGACTCTTCACTTCAAGCTCAGCATCCTGTGAATGATAAGAGATCCCCCCGACCTTGACCCCCAGCTCTCCCCAGTGCTCTACAAGGCACAGTAACGTGGATTCTGGGAGAAGAGCTGCCATCCAGGTATTACACAGCGTGTTGTGGGCTGTGCACTGAAGGAGTTGAGCTACTCTTCTCTGAGTCTCTCAGTGTTTGAGAACACACTGATTATAAGCAGGTAAAAATAGCAGTGTAGGAGGTTGCACACTGAATGACTGTGTTAAGTAGGCAGGAGAAAATAGAAACTTTGCTGATTATCTACATATATACATACATATACACACATGAACGCCCACCCACATCCCCTGCTAGAAAGCTCTGTAGGGAGCTGGAAATGCAGCAGCCTTTTGTGATCTTGAAGCAACTGGCTGGATTGTCCATCGAATGAGCTTTACGACTTCAGTCATTAGCTCCAGCACAACGGCACTGTCTTCATGGTTTTTTATCTCATCTGCCTGCTCTGACAAAATCCTTTACCCACCCCTATAATCTTTGCCTCAGGAGATCATCTTCCAAGACGTTATTCCTTCGCAGCATACTTTGCAAGTAGCATGTCCTGTGCCTGCATCATCCCAGTCTTTGCCTATATGTGAGTCCTGCTGATGTGTGCTCACATCAGGAAGTGTGATAACTCTTTCATATAGTGCTGAATGATGCCATGGGGCACTAAAAGTCCCAAAACTCCAAGATGTGTGTTCTTGAGAAAGGGATGTGCCTGGGCTTCCTGAGACTTCAGTGCACTTTAAACCTTTCAGATTGACACCTGAATTACAGATGTTTTATTGTAATGTCCCTGCTTTCCCTGCTTGTTGTCTTGGGGTAAATCTCTGCATGGTTCTCTAGCAAATTACTTTTGCTTCCTTATGCCTGGTGGAGCAAAGTATTGAACTACAAGGCAGCTGACAGAGATTGTATGCTGCAAAGCATGGTCCTCCATCCATGTCCACTAACTTTTCAATCCTTACTCAGCTTCTGTAGTAACTGGCTGATATTTGCCAGTCTCAGCTGTTTTTTAATGTGAAACATCTACACTCTCTTGGTGGATTTTGGTTCTTGGAACTCGACTCTTCATGGGAACAGTTGGGTATTTCAAAGGTTTCTCTTATGGGTGTTCATGAATTTGAGTGACCAGGGAGGTGTTTAGAGAGAGGCACTTTAACAGTTAACTGTATTCTGGGCAGTTGTGCTGATTTCCTGTATCTCCTTCAAGCCTTTAACTCCATAGCAACCACATGTGCATCTCTGCCCCTTCCCCATTTCTCATCGTGGCCTGATTGAAGTGTGCCATAGGTGGGATTTTATTGAATCCTGAATTTTGTAGAGTTGTTCTTCTCATGTATTGCTGTGACCCATTTACCCTCTTGGGATTAGAACTGACCCTAAAATAATGCAAATCTGGTATATCTGGGGATCTTTCCCCCTGCTCCCATCTGGTTGCTCTCATCTTGTAGCCAAATATTGTGCAGTTGTTTATGGTCATTTTCCTCAAAAATAGGAATTTTTTCCCAGGTAATTTACTGCAAGCAAAGGAGGCTGTGAGTCTGTTTTGACATAAAACTAAAGGTATATGTACGCTCAATTTCTGCGTATTTGAAAAGAAAATGCATAGTTTCAGGTATGCTTCTGGGTTAATTATCTGGAGGAGGGACAATTAGCAAGGAGTTACGTTTACTTTTTCCCTGCTGCATTTCTTCATGGTTTTAAATAAATAGCAAGGTCTTTGCTTCTGTTTGGAAAGAAACTGGTCTTGTTTCTGAAGTGCGAGTTGTTCCCTGAGGTGGGGTTAAGAAACACTGACTGTGGGGGTGAACAGATAATTCATGGGTATCTTTGTAAAGCACAGATGACAGCTTGAGCTGTGGTAGCTGACCGTGGTTGATCTTTTACTCCCTTGTAAATAGGCAGCAAAATGTGTTACCACAAAATACAAGTTAAACCAATTTGCTTGGCCACTGGGACTGGGCTGTGAGCGTGCATATGGCCAATTACCTTTGCTCATCTGAGAAACAGTAATTTCTTACGTGTGGTAACTTAATTGTTTATAATTGGCCTGTCTATATCCTGTGATTTCAAAGCACCAGATAGATGGAAATGCTCAAATGGATCCTTAAGCAGATGTGATCCAGACACCAAGTGGGGATTTTTTACAGATAGATGTCATGCCAGATCTATGCAGATGTAAAATGGTTTCTGATTATCTGGTTTGAACAGGATGGGGATAGAGAGCACCAACTCTCATAAACAAGACTGCAAGACTGCTTGCTGGAGACACAGAGTAATATGCCAGCTGTTCTGAAGGGCCTGTAAAGGAGCAAAGGATATCTCAGAGCTTTTCTGGTCTTGGGAATAAGCCACTGCAGATAGAAACTCTGTGGGTTTCTGTCCAGCTATAGTAAATTGTCATGCTGGTCTGTTGTAGCCTCAGTCACCAGAAAGAACTCACAGAATTGCTGCAGCTGAAAATAGCCAGTTGCTGTATTACAGTAGTGAGTTAAATGGATCCTTGTTGTGACTCAGTGTGGCCTTCCTTATGTCTCTGTAGGACTACGGAGATAATTTTAAGACAGCTGACATTCAGCGAATCAGCCTTTTTCCTTTGAATAGGTATTCTCACAAGAGGCTTGTAATCTATCCTAAGTCAAATATTTCGCCTTAGTGGAATCCTCCTTACTCTAAGCAGGATCTGGACTTTTCCATTGAAGGATTTTGAACAGGGTAGGGGGCCAAGAGCAAGTAGCGCATTGGAGAATAACATCTGCTTGTTGTAGAATGGTGGCTGGCATGACTTCTGTGCTTGTTGGGAGATTGCCGGGATGCCAGGGAAGGCCTTTCTGAGAGCATGGTGCTGGAGGGTCTCTTAAAGGAATATGCAGGTAGGTTGGAGAAGTCTCATACCTAATGTCTCTCCTTTTTCTGGCTCTTGGCACAATACCAAGGACTGGCAGTTGGGTAAAACATTTTGTCAACTTCTGATTCAAATCTCACTTCCAGGCAATGGTGGTTGTATGATGCAGCATACATACAGAGCCCTGTATTCAGTAAGCTGTCATTGCCATTCCAGCCTGTGGTATGACAGCGCCTCATCTTTCCTGAGAAGCCATAACGCTAGTGAGCAGAGCATCAGAACCTTCTGGGGTTAGGCTGATGTCACCTTAATGCCTTGAAGGATCCAGTCTTAGGGATAAGTGGAAAAAGGATATAGCTTTGGAAGTGTTGTGGAGTACCGAGGTAGAAATACGGTCTTCCTGCCTTAGTGTTTGCTTTGTACCCAGGAGTTTTCCTAGATATTGAGTGTTAAACTTGCATCTTAAACGGCTTCTTTTAGGAAGACTCAAGAGCTTCTGTCTCCTCAAGCTTATTGCATGAACTTTGCTCACCTTTCCCCAGCTGTGTATGTTCTGCTGTGTTGTTGTTCATCTCAAGCTGGGCTGTTACTAAAAAGTGCTATGACAAGCCATCTTAATTACCCTTGCAAACAGCAGCTAAATGTTTGTGCCACTTCTAATGGTTTTTAAAGGTGAAGTGCTGTTTGACAAATGGGACAGAGTCAAAGCTAATTTATAGCTCCATGCAGAGTTGGTGCTGGTGAGTGGAGTAGCTTCTGATTCATGGCTGGGTTTGTGCACATGTTGATTTCCTGTTTGCAAGCCTTTGAAAAGAGCTAAGCAAAAGATGTGCATCTTGGTTCCCCAGTAGGCACAGAGATGCAAAAAAGAAGGAGAGCCATAGTTCGTGCAAAAGAAGAGGCTGGGAAGGCAGGAGGGAAAGAAGCTTGGTGGAATCACCTAGGGTCAGTCCTCAGGAGCAAGGGTTGAAGAATGAGATAAGGGTGTATGAGTTGATGGGACTTTCCACTAGGAATGTTATTAGTGAGTTTAGGCTAGTTCTCCAAATAGTTTGTGTCTGTTGTGGTGCAACTTACTGGTTGTCTTGTGGCTGGATTCTGTTTTTGGCAGAACCCTTGCTGCTTGCCTGCGTTGCTTACGCAGCAAGCTGACACAGAAAGGGATTATTCACACACCCAGGGAGTATCAACCATGTTGGAGATGTGAGTGGAATAACACCTTTGTGGGATTGAAATGTCACAGCCACACCTAGAGAAGTTTACTTCTGTTGGAAGGTAGCTAGGTTTCTGTAAAGTGGACTTGGGTGCTCTTGTTGAAGAGGTCACTGCTTACGCCAAAGAACTAAAGGGAAAAGACCAAAAAAGACAAGATTCTGAGGCAATGAGCAGCAGTGTAACACTTGATAAATATCTGCCTTCTGGGTAACAAAATTACATGCTTTGTGGTCTTCCCTTTTCTTTCCTTCCCAAACTCTGTGGTGTCTGAGAGCAATAAGGACACTCATCCAGATACGTCTAATGCATTGAGATCCATTCCAGTGAGTCAGAGGAACATCTCTCCCCTTCTCCCAAACCAGAATTTTCCTGTAGTTCATATTTTCTCTGACCACTTGCTTCTTCTTCTGTCCTGACCACCCACAAGTTGTGATGTTCTTGGTGCCAAAATGACTTTGATGTACATGGTTGTCTTGCTGCAGTTTGAAGATTAGTGTCTTCAGGAATCAATCTTGTTCCTTTGGCTTTTCAAAATATCCCTTAATTGCCCAGTTTAAAGTGTTTTTGGTGAGCCAGGCTCTATTACTCTCCTAAACAGTGGTGGCTGCAGAAACAAATCACTCTTATTCAATTGAAAAATAAACCCAAAATCTCAAGCCAGGCAAGTTTTCTGAGCACTGCTTTCTTTTTTTCTCTTTGCTTGTAACAATGGGTTTGTGGTTTGTGACCTTAATGCCATCATAAATTGGTGACTGCACATATTTGTCATTATCTTGCAATTCTCTGTGACCATTTGGATTCTTCTGCACCCACCAGGATCAAACAGTTGCAAGAAGAGAAGACACTTGCCATATAAGAGTCTCAGGAGCACTAGTCAAATAGTTCTGATTTCCTTTACTCTAGAAGGTTGTGTAGTTATATTCTTGCTGATTCATTGTAATAGTTCCCCCGAGGAAGACAATTTTCCTGATCTTTGATTTAGCAAAGGATTTGGTTATTGAATATTGAGGCTTTAGGGGTTATACGAGGTGGTTTTGCAATGAGATTTGAATGATTTAAAGAGCTACTCTCCCTCAGCAGAGGAAAAATAAATTATTTTTGCTGGAGTAACCTTGCCTTGACTCAGTGTGAAGTCAAACAGATTCTTATATTAGATAACATTGGTGTAATGTTTAGAGAGTTTTCCTTTGTGTTTTTCAAACTGATCTTCCAAGCAGTGGTGGTCTCCAAGGTACAGTAACTGCTCTTAGAATCCTAACGACAGCAAAATGAGTTTGTCAGTTGAATGTGGTTACTTCATGGTAACTGAAGGTGACATGTTTAAGAATGCTTCTCTGTTCAAGTTTGGAAACTATTTTATTAACTGGCCTCATAGGTATGGGGGAAAAATTGTCCTTAGCAAAATGTGAGAGTCCTTTCCACTGTGAAGTGTGACAGCTAGTGCAGCCACTCTTCCTAGGGGCTACCAACCTAAAACATGTTTGCAGTTAAAATAAGCAAAGAAGGAATTTGTTTTATTTGGGGAGTTTGGTGACTAGGAATCAAAAAAGCTGGGTTTTATTGTCTACTTATATTGCTGTTAATATAACTGATGCTTCGAGCTTTTTGGTATGTGAATATGTCTGCATAAGAATAGGATATCTTGCTCACAAGTCTTCCCCACTTGCTCCAGCTGTGGCCAGCTTAATCTCTGATGTAAAGAGCCTATAGACTTGATTCTTTGGGCTTTGGGAGAATAGAGATGGTTAATAAAGAGGGGATGAACATGAGATTTAAAAAAGCTTCCCAGGGACTGCTGTGAAATCCTTTATGGTGCTGTTGGTGGTAATTTTGCGGAAGAAGTAT
Organism: Myiopsitta monachus; assembly: GCA_017639245.1. Taxonomy (NCBI): domain Eukaryota; kingdom Metazoa; phylum Chordata; class Aves; order Psittaciformes; family Psittacidae; genus Myiopsitta; species Myiopsitta monachus. Next base: position 36,799,897 of record CM029926.1, read on the forward strand.
CTCTGCATTACCATGTGCAAGTCTGAGCTCTGGGAAAGCCCTGCCATGCAGTTGTGTGAGGACTTGCAGTATCTTCATTGCCCAGGTTGTGCCGGGTGAGAGGCCAGCTGATGTGACCCTCTCAAAGCTTTTAACATGCTTGGGTTTTGTAGAGTGCATGATAGAGTGAGCTGCCTGGTTGATGAGCCTGTTGGATGCCTGAATAGTTCAAGTTCTGAAGACTCAGCTACATCATGCACTTTGCATTGTGCCGCATGACAGCTGATTTCTCCTGGCAGCTGGCTGGAAGGCTTACCTTTCAGCAGAAGACTCGCCGAAATGAATGTGCCTCTGCAAAAACATGATCAAGCTGACAGGGACTTGTGAACTTGCAGAGTGCACCTAGTGTAAGGATCACCTAGTGGTAGGAGTGTGGCGAAAGGAGGCATTCACATCGTATTTCTCATGTATTTTAATAATAGGGCTGGAGGTTGATTCTCTGTATATTGAATTCCTGTGTGCCAAACTGCTGATATCGACAGGAGTCTTGTTAACCTCGGCACTTGGTGGAATTAGTGATTTGTAGGAACATAATGAGATGATTATTCTGTGTGACTCATATAGATTGCTTGAGATTGCAGTGACTAGTGAGTGGCTCCTGCAGCAGCCAGCAGATTCCACTTGTGCTCGAGCACGTCTGATTCCCCTTTGTTACGCCAGTGCCCTTAGGATAAATATTTTTCTGATATGGTTACACATTGAATTTTACATGTGCTTTGCTCAGCATTATGAGTTAACGTTGTCACCCTATGACGTTTTTGTTTCCTTAAGATTACCCATCTTGTCCTTATTTCCTAAAGTTCACAATCATCCCATCTGTAATAAAGTACAGACATTTGATTCTGATGAGCTGTCATGAGATATCACTGACGTAAAGATGGTTAATACAACAAGAGATGGAAAATGGGGATTAAAATAAAGCTCTTAGCAGTTCCCTTGTGATCTTGCTGTTGATCTTGACTGCACAGAAATGACAGCACATACTGAGACACCTTTTGCTACATGGAGAAAAGTAGAAATGACCTGAGTTCAGGATAAATTGTGGAGGAGCACTTGAATCCTGAAGGCTAATACGTGATTCTTGTCTCCATAGACAGAAGGTGTTTGGTTAATTTGCTGTTGAAGGCTAGGCTTCTGTATCCATATTTAAGCAAATATGTTTAAAAAACTCTTCAAGGAATTCTTTAGAGACATATCAAAATCATTCCTAAAGAGAAATTAATAAACTTAAAACAGGTACAAGGCATGCCTGTGCGTGCATGCACACCGATATATTCAGTCCTTGCAACCCAGAACCCTCTGGTTGCAGCGCTGCATTCAGATGCCAAAGCCCAGGTGAAAAGGTAGATACAGGCATCCACTGACTGCCCCCTAATCCTGTACCCTGTGCTTTATTGATTCTCTCCTTTGGTGGTGGTTGAGGCTGAAGGATTAAAAGGAAGAGCTGGATTCCTTCTCTGGGTCCCTGAAGCAGCTGGTACTTGGGAGCATGTTCCTGGGTATGTGCTGGCTGCAGGCTAGAACTGATGGTCCTTCATTACCTGGATCTTCATTTACCCAGTTGAGTTACATTCTTTAGAGTGCAGAGAGAGCTGTTGTGACTGAATAATTCCTAGCCTGATAGGATGATAGCAGAAAATGAGATCACTGTAAGCACAGTTTACTTGGTGTTCTTGATGACTGCCTGTTAGAGAAGATGATGATTCCCTACTCTGCCCCATTCTTCCACAGCCCTTGTGCACACTGTCCATGGCGTACCACAAGCCTTAGGAAGATGGAAAGCATGAGGAAAAGTGATTAATTTCCTGACAGGTGGGGAGGTTTTTTCTCCCAGAAAACTTTGTAAGGTCTTGTAGGTTCTGACTTTCCACTTGGTACCCAAAGCTTTGAGGGAATTAATGCTCCCATTAGTGCAGGTGGCCACTGTATGATGGCTTATGCACTGAACAATGGGAGCAGTCAGGGACCTGAACTAATTAGTATGTGAAGGTTTATGGGTAGGTGCTTTTCTTCTGTATTGCTGTTGTCCTTTTATGCCCTAAGGAACAGGTCTTGCTGCCTGCTACTCAGCTTTTCTGGAAAGAAAAAGAAGCAAACGATTTTGTCACCTTGCTGCTCTGGGAAGCTCTATGTTTTGGTGATCAGACATCAGCCATGTATGATCTTGGGGAGTCAGATTTTCATGATGTATCATTCCAGGGTACACAAAGACCCTTATGGGAAGCTTTATGGTTTGCAGTCCTCCTTACTCTTTGAGGTTATAGCTTTTTTGCTGTTTGTATTGTCCTGCAGTTGATTGTTAAACCAGGTAGTGGGGAATTCCTTTCAGGTTTTTTGCCCCCTTTTTTTTTTTATTCTTTTTTAATTATTACAAAGAAGCTGTTCTTCTGCAGGGCAGAAGGTACTTTAAAAGGCTGGGTTGGTAAATATACATTCATTTCACCAGCCATTCGTTGTTCCTACGGGTTTGAGTTATTTGCTGCTGCTTCGTTCTTTTTCTTAACTACTTTGACCAGTTCTATTTAAATTATTTTGGGGAAGAAAGTGTAAGGAAGTGAAAGGTTGTTTGAAATGCTGTTGGTTTTTTTAGTGTGGGGTTTTGTTGGGTTTTTTTTTTTTGCTTAGTATTAACAAAAGTGTTCTTTTGTATTCAGCTGGGGGGGGAACCACTTTAGGTTTTTACTGCTGAAAAGAGGCCAAAATGTTAAGATCAAAAGGGCAGAGAAATGTTTGCTTTTGGTCAAAGGGATATGCTATTAGAATGATGTTTGAAAGGAAAATTATTGGCAAGCTCTAATATTCAGGTACTGAAATGTTTCTAAGTGCTTTCTGTGCTTTATAACTCTTTACATTTATTGATCACTTGAGCTTTCTCTAACCTTAGTCCCTCCAGCAGCTTGTCCCACAGTACATAATATGTTGTATCCCTTTTAGAAATCCCTCATATAAAACATCTTAGGTTTGGGCAAATATATTCATAAAGCATTACACTGAAGAACCTGAAAGCAAAATGTATAGTGCTGTCCCATTTTGACTCCATTGTATTTGGCCGTAACTTGAAGCCATGTATTTAGTAAGCTTCAGCAAAACACCGGTTATTTGAATCCAGTGTTTGTCTGGGAGGTTTTTAGAATGGACTGGATTTTGAACCTGCTGATAACGTGACTGTAATAGCATTTTCCATCCTGCAGAATAGTGCATTCAGGAATGTTATGAACAATTGTCCTGGGTTCAGCAGTAGCAGTCATTTTTCTCCTTCTTAGTAGCTGGTGCGGTGCTGTGTTTTTGATTTTCAGCCTGGGAACAGCGCTGATAACACCAATGTTTTCAGTTGCTGCTCACTAATGTTTATTCTGACCAAGGACTTTCTGAGCCCCATGCTCTGCCAGGGAGGAGGGGAAGGCGGGAAGAAGCAGAGACAGGACACCTGACCCAAACTAACCAAAGAGGTATTCCACACCACAGCATGCCATGTCCACTACGCAAACTGGGGGCAGTTACCTGGGAGGGTTAGATCACTGCTTGGTCCGGCTGGGTATCGGTCGGTGGGTGGTGAGCAGTTGTATTCTCTTCCCTTGTTATTTCCCTTATCATTATTATTATTGGTGGTAGCAGTAGTGATTTGTGTTATAGCTCAGTTACTGGACTGTTCTTATCTCAACCCGTGGGAGTTATATTCTTTCCATTCTCCTCCCCATCCCTCTGGGAGCGGGGGTAGGAAGTGGGGGGAGTGAGCAAACGGCTGCGTGGTACTGAGTTACCAGCCGTGCTTAAACCATGACAACAATTTAGTAGAAGTCTCCACAACAGAAATATTCCTTAAATAGAAAAGTTAAAGACTGTGGCTACACTATGTTTCTATATGATGCTGTCTGTTGTCAGGAGAGGCTCTTGCATTTGGCTCTGCTGCTGCTTGTTCCCATGGCCTCCCCTTGGCTAGCGCCACAGTTGGTGCAGCATGATCCATCAAGTGGGGGGCTCAAAACCCCCAGGCTTGTGTAGTTTTCAGCTCTCTTTTCCTTCCCCCAAGTTTATCACCCATCTTACCAGAACTGATACAAGGTTTTCAGTGGGAATGAATAGCTGGGGGTGGTCAAGGGACATATTACTACTGTTTCTGGCTGCAGCTTGGGTTTGTGGTGCATCAGAGTGGCTGCATACCCTTGATTTATTTCTGCACTGACCAGACATTTGTGCTGTTCAGCTATGTTGTACTTACATGTTGAAGCTTATCCTCCATACCTGCCTTTATAGATCTTCCATTAATGCTTTTTCAACCAAAGCATCCCTGGATGAGACTGCACTGGTGTTCCACACTGATTGGGGGTATACTATATCTCACAGCGTAGTACTTTCTTAGTGGTGGGTAGCCATGAGTTGGACATTTCCTGCTACTTCCATTTATCTAGGTCTTGTCACTGGCTGAATGGGTTGGTATCTTTCAGGCCAAAATGTCATTGCTGCATTATGGTATGTGCTTATTTGGAGGCTTCATCACTCCTGAAAATTGTGTACAACTCATTTGAGGGTCATTATTTAAATTTCTGGCCACCACAGATAGTTTTTGTGTTACCCAGCCTGCCTGGTGTGACCCAGAACAGACTGTAAGGAAAACTAGTAGATAGCTTGGGAGTTTCAGGGTAACAGGCTAGCAGCTATGCTTCATTTGCAGCCTGGCTTAGAGCAGGCTAAATGCAGATCTACTCTCCTGGTATCATGTTGCTCTGTGCTTATGAATGTTTGGTGGTTGTGGATCTGCCTCTGTGTTCTTCGTGTGTGTGATGGAGGTGGGGAGTTTCCTTTGGTTTTCTGTGGCTTTTCAAATATTTTTTCAGCTTTTCCAACCTAATCATTATCTACTTCCAGACCTTCCTTCAGCAGGAGAGGTATAAGACTACTGTTATTTTGTCTGGACTCAAGACGGAGTCCTAATCCTACTAGAGCTGTACAGCTGTTGGGTGGGATAGTTTGAGCATCTGATCCAAAAAGGTATTCTCTTCCCTTTTCTATGATGATAACTGTAAAGTCCTTTTCATACTGACTAAATGTTTCGCATTTTGAGCAGCACTGTGAAAAGTAATCCATTTGGCATTAAGCATGAGTTGGTCTGGTGGGAAATGCTGACTACATTTCCTAGCAGTGAATCATGGGAGCCTTTAGCTAGTTGCTTTGTTACTCATTTGGGATTTAAGGGCTTGTTATAAATACCAGGTCCAATTCTAGCTGGATGGACAAGTCTCCTGGGAAATGGGTGCCAGTGCTGGAATGCAGAGAGGCTTTACTTGGGAAATTTTGTTTTACTTTCATCTTGCAGGGAGATGTTGCCCTGACTCTGATGTGACTCCAGGTGATCATAAAGCCTGGATACTTTATCCTGAGAAAGATAACGTACATAGTAGAACTGGGGTCAGTGAGTGGTTAATTAAGAAGTTAATTAATTAGAACAGTGTTCTTTGACTTGTGCTCAGTCTGCTGTCAGTGAGCTATGTAGCACTATATATGACTACAAATTAAAGAAGAAAGCTATACGATCCTACACCCGCATCCATGCCCACACCCACAGGCTGGCAAAACTGCAGGAAATTAAAAGTAGTAAAAGCACATTTGGGAGTCAGGCTAAATTGTGTTCAGCTGTTTAAACAAAACCCATTGTAATAATCTATTGCGTGATTTGGGCTTGGGTTTTTGTAAGAACACTTGGGTTGGGGTGGGTTAGGTATAAAAAGGCTCAGAAACATGGAATTGGGTTTATGATGTTACAGTGATTTGAGTGGCAAAGCTGGCTACCCTTTCTGGAATCCCAAACTCTGAGTGTTCCCCTCAGTTGTGTTGATGCCACTGTTTATAGGACTGTACTAGTCATGAATTGCTGACAGTCTAAAGCAAAACTTGAGGGGAGCGTGAGTGAAACCTAAATCTGAACTTAGCTCCAGGAATGTCTATGGGGATGGTAAGTCACTGTAGAAGTGTGGGAGTGAACACAGTGAGAACCTCTTAAGTGGGATTTGCAGACAGAGAGGTTGTAAGGTGGAATCGTGCCCTTATGCATCCTCAAAAAGTTAGTGCTGCAGAGAAGCTGTGCATGTGTCAGTGCCAGGTTTTATTGTGTGACCTAGAAGCAGAGAAAAAAGAAATAATGAATGTGTTTGAACCTGCAGAAATGTTGCTTCTTGCTCTGAGGGACTTTGGTTTTTGGGGACATTTTGGTTTCAAATAGGCAGGAGGTTACCAGGTTTGATATGAGGACTGTAGGAGCCTCTACCTTTGCTTATACTGCTGGGACTATCTGGGTACTCATCTGTGGTGGGGCACATAGACTGGGTGGGCTTAAGAAATGGAACTGGTAGTGTGACTTGGTGGCTGAGCAATGCATGTGAATAAAGGATTTTCTTAAATGGGCAGGAGAAAAACTGATTATTTTCCAAATATTTTCTTTGTTCTTTTCAATGGAAAGGTGTTGTGGGTGATCGTTCCTGAGTATTAGGGTTGGACTGTGGGTATCGGGTATTCCAGCAGTCACAAGGGCAAAGAAAGGAGTGGCTGTATTCTCTGAGCTGACCAACACATTGGTCTTTCGTATGTTTAATCACTGAGTTTGTGGGCAGTGCCTTGTAAGAATCAGTAGTTCTGTTTTTCTGCTGGTGTGAAGCCCTAGGAGGGTTAGTGATCAGTGTGTGGTCTGCCTGATAGGCCTGCAGCAGGTTCGTAAGCTAGGGGAGCTCAGGGAAGTGTCCTCCACCAGACAAAAGCAGGCAGCTCTATTTTTGTGTCACTAGATTTTCTTCTAGGGTATATCTCCGGAGTGCGTTGTTGACATACATTGCAGTAACTCTCATTAAAGTCAGAGACACCTTTAACAGAGATTCAAATTACTCAACTGTGGCATATAGACTGTAACAACAGCTCACAATAGATATGTTGATGTGGTTAGAGCCATCTGACTGATTCATAGCAATTAACTTATTTTGTAAATTGAACATGTTTTTCTACTTGCATATTGTTCATTGGCAATTTGGGATTTTTCTCAGGTTTACTCATTCTTCAAAATTATCTCCTATGTATCTCCTATGACTCATTCTTTGTCCATGGCTGACTCATGAACTCCTTCGTACAAGCATTTGATGTGGTGGTTAATTTGAATTAGCTTCATAGGTCATTTGGTACGGGTTTGGTGTCTGATTAGTTAAGCCACAATGTTCGGTTCAGGGTCCTTGAGAAGAGTTCAGATCAACCTTTACATAGCTGTGCTCCAATATTCACATAACTTGGCTTTTCCTGTGAACTTTTAGACAGAAATGTGCTCATTGAAAGTGTTTTAAGAAAGATGCATCAAAAGATGATGGAGCAAGATTAAAGCCAGATCTGCAGGTTGCCTGGGGAGATAAGATAATACTACTGAACTGTATTTTAGCAATTTGTTGTGATAAGTTTTTTTTATGACTATATAAAGATTGGTAAAAATGGTTCTTCAGCAATAGCTTATTCAACCTTCCTCCTTTTGCTGCCTGAGTCAGAGCAAATCTGACTGTAGGCACATGCATGGGATGCGATACTGTCAAATTACACTGCTATAATCAGTTGCTACCTCTCATCTGAGTCTTCAGTGCTGAATGGTATGCATACATTCTATGTGCTACTGCTGAACCCCGGAGAGACAATCACTTGTATTAGCTGAAGCCAAGTAACTTCTGTCTTAGTAATACAGTCTCAGTAATTGAAGTCTCACTGTAACTTCAGTGTGGGGTTATGCCTGTAGCAGAGAGGGCAGACGCGTGTGTTGTCTTCTCAGCTACTCCTCGCTCAGGTTAGGATGGTAATGTGCTCTGAAAGATATGTGACATGCTTACTGTCATCTGCACATCTAGCATTGGTTGTGTTTCACATCTCGGCATATTAACTTGAAGATTGTTGCAGTCCATAGGTACGTCTGTGTGGCTCAGGATCATGCTTTATTTTTGCTGTAATGAGGGTGTTGTCTGGCTCAGGGGCAGAGCAAGCAGCTCAGGGAAGGGAAACTGTTAGAGTTGCAGGAATTCTTCAAGCTCTTCTCTCTGTACGCTGTTACTCACTTGAGACATTTAACTAATGTATGAACTGACTGTGGGACAGGTCACAGAATCATTAGGGTCAGAAGGGACCTCTAGATCATCCAGTCCACCCCCCCTTCTAATGTGGGTCCACCTAGAGCAGGTTACACAGGAACGTGTCCAGGTGGGTTTTGAATTTCTCCAGAGAGGGAAACTCCACAAGGCCCCTGGTCAGACTGTTCAGTGCTCTGACACCTTCAGTGTAAAGAAGTTCTTCCTCATGTTGAGGTGAAACTTCCCATGTTTTTGTTTATGGCCATTGCTCCTCATCCTGTCACTGAGCACCATTGAAAAGAGTCTGGAACCATCCTCCTGGCACCTGCCTTTGAGATATTTATAAGCATTAATGAGATTCCTGCTCAGTCTTCTCTTCTCTGGACCGAACAGCCCAGATTCTGCATTCTCTCCTCATGAGACAGATGCTCCAAAACCCTGATTATCCTTGTTGCGTTGCCCTCCACTGGACCCTCTCCTTGTCTTTCTTCTATTGAGGAGTCCAGAACTGAACACAGTTCCTCAGATGTGGCCTCACCAAGGTCGAGTAAAAGGGGGAGGATCACCTCCCTCTGCCTGCTGATCACACTCCTTGATGCGCCCCAGGGTACTATTTGCCCTCCTGGCCACAAGGGCACGCTGCTGGCTCATAGTCAATTTATCATCTACCAATACTCCCACATCCTTCTCAGCTGAACTGCTCTCTAGTAGATCAGCCCCCAATCTGTACATCCTCCACATGCTCAGTACCCTATACTTGCGCTTGTAAGGTCTCCCCTACCTTAGCAATCATAGTGGCCCAGCTTCAACAGTCTTCAGTCAATGCACTTGATTCTGTTTGTGCTTGGTATCGGCAAAAATGTAACTTGGCCTCTGACCCTGCTGAAGGTCCCTCTCAGTCTTGCTGGGGTTGTGTCTAATTGTGGCCCTGTCTGGCAGAGTCATGCTGATGGATGCTCGGAGGGAATTGTGTCTTGTGAAGCGGAAGACGTGTATTAATAGCTATTTGCAAAAACTGTGTTAGTGAAAATGAAATCCTGCAAGCAAATCTAAAATGCTGCAACAGTGCTGTGCTCTGCAACTGCGAGAGTGAGCCCATTTCTGAAGTGACAGCACTCAGGAGGACTTATCATAGACAAGAAGACTCAACCCTACCATGTGCTGTTGGCTCAGAACTTGACAGGATCTGTAACTTGCTGCTGGTGGCTTGCATGTTCTGCTCTATCAGCCTGCTATGTAATGGCTTCCTGCCTGGCTGTGCGAGCAGTCTGGCAGGCAGAGGTGGGTTAGGCTATGTCAGAGCTTTTATTTGGGAAAGCACGTCCAGCGCGTGGATGTTAATCAATGGTAAATTAAAATTCAATTGATATATGTATATGACATGCACATTAATTTTAAATGTGTTTATTGTAATTAGTGCTATTGCAATGAATGCCAGAGGAAACAGGGAGTGATTAACCTCACATAAGCTTTGTTATGATTTGCTTTTAAAGTTCAACTTTAAAATGAGACAATCAAAATGTTGCTGGTTGTAAGGGTGGAAGGCAGGGATGTGTTTGTTTTTTCCCTGATGAGGGCTCATATGGAGCCTTTGCACTCTCCTCTGTCTTGCCCAGGCTCCTCTACTGCCTCTCTTTATCCTGATTAAAGCTTTAGGTTTGGATCTGAAAAGTGCATAGTGCAGAAGCTTCTCTATTCCTCTGTGATACTCTCTGTCATCTGCTGAGTCTGTTGTCTCTGATTTATAGGGTCTGTGTGGGGCTGGAGTGAGAAGCTGTTGGGCTCCTAGCAGGGCCTTGTGTTCAAAATAGCCCTTGAAAATGATATCCTCCCCTGGAAATATACACAATTGGGGTCTTTTCTGGCAATAGAGATGTGTGTGCCACAATGGTGTGATCTCATGTAGCAGGGCAAGAGAATGCTGAAAAGTGTGTTTGAAGTGGTATTGGCTTGAGTATCCTACTGGACATGATGTGTCCCTTTCTGGTATCTCAGTAAGTCCTTACCCAGACTTTGTGTTGCTCATGGACCAGGACACTCTGGCTTGTTTTCTGTTCTTGGCAATATGCTTGGATTGTGATGTTTACTGTGTCTTTTGAAAGTGCCACAGGGGGTTGCTTCTCCCCCATGTAGCCTGTCTTGTCTTGGTTAACCCTAGAGAACAGGCAAAGAAGAAACAAAAAGCTGATGAAGAGGTCTAGCAGAAACTTGCATCAGCCAAATGCTGTGGGTGACTCACTGCATCCCTCCTCCTCTCTGCCAGCTTCTGCTGCCTACATAGATACAGTTCTGCTGATGCATCCTCATCCTGGTAAACTGCATTTGCAGTGGGGGCTGTTCCTGTCCACCTGGTTAATAATAAACACACCAATAAAACTCACCACCACTTCAGCATTGTTATGTAAGTATAAATCTATAAGTAGATCAAGCTTTGTTCCATGGACAAATAACAAATACGAGAGCAGAAATTAAAGAGATTAAAGGGACTGGATGTTAGAAAGCCTTGTCTGCTATGCAAAACTAGGATTGCAGTGTAACTGTGGGTCTCTGCTGTTTAACTGATAGAGCTTTGATCTTTCCTCTTTCTTTCTCCTGGTTCCTGTGATGACTGATTCTGTATTTCTGGCTGTGCATGTCCTGAACAGAGACCTAGCTCTGGAAGTTGCTGGTACCTGTGCAGCTCTGCTGATGCTATTGTAGAGAGGTCATAGTGGAGTGGTACAGAAAAGATGGTTCTGACACAGATACACCCATGACCTGCTGTAGACAGGGTGCTTTTGGTACATGAGCTTGTGTCTCTGAAAGGTGCTGTGCATGTGTGTAGAATGGCCAGCTGTGAGCCAGCTGTGGGGTTTCCCTGCTGTTACCTTTAAGATGATGCTGCCATGTCCCAGATGTAATGATCTGGCCTATACTCTTCCAGCTCCTCCCCCCCTCCCCCCTTAAAAGCTATGCCCATATCTGTGCAACTCTAAAGAAAATAGTCATTAACATGTGCCTGTGTTGGGTTTTTTTCTGCCTAGTTTTTATGTTTGAAGGATGATTGAAAGAAAAAGGGTGTATTTCTCTTGCATGCCTGTTTTTATCAATAGAACATAACCCTTTAAGAATGATGACAAAGAAATGAGCAAGGTGAGGGAAGTCCTGCAAAACCTCCAGTAGTTGCATCTTGGGTAAAGGGCCTTGGAATCCCACCCTGTAGTTTAATTAATCAAGATCCTGATGTTTGGCATTAGTTGGGGTTCCCAAAATGCTCTTCATTTTTTCTACATCCTGTTGAGAGGAAAAGGAAGATGTGTTTGGAGAAGAAATGTTTCAACTAACCTGTATCTATAGAATTCAAAGGTAGAGACATCCTTCAGGGTTAACTAACCTGATATCCCTTGTGATGGAGGTCAAAGTTTAAGCTCGTTTATTCCTTTACTGCAGCATGGATAAGTTTTTCTTGCAGTCTAAAAGCAGTGAGTTCATCATTGCTGTTCTTAATTACACGACAGCATGTCTCTGTCTCTGTTCTGGTCCCATACTGTGAGATCTTTGGTTTTGCTGGGGGGCAACTTATTGGGAAGACGTTTTGCTTCTGGTACAGTGTAAATAGTTTGTTGGCCAACACTGTAGCTTTCTGAACTTAATAGCTGTCCTAGTTTTGGATGGTATTTGTGTATAATAGCCATCCTTACAGATATCAACTACTAATAACTTGTATAGGAAAAACCGTGTAGAAATCCATTTGATAATCACAGCATGATGCTATTGCAAAACAGCACTTTCCCAAATAACTTTTATCTCTCTGTTATCCATCATTTACCTTCAGCATCCCAGGAAAGCTGCTTACTTCATACTGGGGCTTGCTTGGCCTATTCAGTTTCCAGGGGAAAACAGGTCACTAAATCCAGAATCCTTGAGCCAATTTCTCCCAGTCTGCTGGGGACCCTGCCTATGAGTCATGGTTCAGCAGTGGTAAATCTGTTGGCTTTTTGGGATTTTTTTGGGTTTAGACCTGTAAATATGTTATTTCTGCCTATAACATGCTGGGAGTAAAGAGGCAGTTACTGGTATGTGCTGCTGTCTTGCTGCATTAAGTTGCCTCAACAAGTGGGGTTGCCACAGTGACAGTCAGACATGGGGAAATAGATGCATCTGTCCATTTTTGAGACCTGTGTTCTGGAGACTGAGGTTTTGACTCTGCAGAGGCTCAACTGATTTACCTGGCAAGATAATCCTCTGTGTGCTTCAAAATGGTAAATGGCTGGGTGAGGGCATAAACTTCTTGGGCTTCGATGCTGTCAGTGTGATCATAGACTCATACTCTCCACAGCCTCTGAGTACTACACAGAAGCCAGGGATATGCTCATAGGGTATTCAAATCCCCTTTTCAGCTTTTTAAAATTCTAATTATTTTTATTTAATTTTATTCTTTAATTTTATTTTTCAATACATTAGCTGATTTCAGCCATATTTGTCTATCTAGGATCGAAGATGGCCAGAGAAGGGAGAGAGACCTTTGGACAGGGATGGCAACTACTGTTACCTGGTATCAGACATGAGGAATCCATGTGGGACCTCAGTCATAAGGGAGGCACTCTGTGCTGAGCAGCTGGGAAACACTGGACAGTAAGGACCAGATGTTTGCCCTGCCCTTGTCTCCTTTCTTAACACCTTGGTGTAACCACCCTTATGACTGGATGCTGGGAGCTGGTTATGCTGGGATCCTGAAGCTTGCAGATCACTGCCTCATGTACAGGGACTATTTCATAAGTCTGAATAGAAAAAGCACCCAAGGTCATGAGTTTAAGGCAGGCAAAACAGCTTTGTGCTCAGGGAATGACTGGTGCTGGGCAGAAAGTGAGCATCCCAAAGGACTTCCCGGGAGTGAAGAATGATGGCCCTGAATACACTTGCTTTGTGTCAGGTAGTAAGTCTGTGATAAAGGCGGTAAAACTGGGGTGTTTGCAGTGAAAGAAATCCTACTGTTTAGGGAGGAGATTTACACAAGAGAGGGTGGAAGTGCTAGCTGCAACCCCAGGAAGTGTCCCTTGCTGGATTACATACAGTTTGAAATACAGGACACAATTTTAAGTAGGAGCACTCTGTGCTTTGAAGAACAACACAAACCAATTTACAGTCATCTGTGTGCTTTAACTTATGACTCACTGTCCTGCTGAAGAGTAGCTTTTGGCTTTTAGTTTTAATGTTGGAAATAATAACAGCATGTTGCATGGTTTGTAATTGACCAGTAGGGAATCCGAAAGTAGGATCCTGTGATCTGCTTCAGCTAGATTCTGCTGGTGCCATGGAGAGTAACTAGTTCAGAAGCTGGCTTGAGGGGAGGAAAGGCGGAAGGCTAATGATGTGAGATCCAGATGCACAATGGCTGGCTGTTCTTATAGCCATCCAGACAACCCAGCAGTAGTTAATGTTTGCACTGAATGTACACTGATTTTTGTGGTTTCCAATGGACATTGTCAACTCTTTATTTATTGCTTTTAATTTCTTTCCTGCTCTTTGCAGTATACCCCAGAGATTCTCTAATTACATTTCCTTCCCCACCATTTTTTGGTCCTATTTCGTGAAAGACTGCTGGGATTTTTTTCACCTTTTTATCAGGTTTCATGTATCGTTTCTGTGGTCAATTTACCCACTTCATTGTTGTATCCCTGAGGTAGCTGCACAGGAAATAAATTGTAACTAACTGAAAGGAACCATTAAGGAATATAATATTTTCCTTTCAAAATGAAAATGTACCAGAAAATTCTGGATCCTTTAAAATTTGAGTGCATCAGGTCCTGTATAGCTTTAATAAGCCGGACTATAGGTAAAAGAAAAATACCCTGCAATGTGATCTGAAATTGTGTATTTAGCAAAGTGCCTTATATGATCTAAATAAGCAAGTGCTATGCATTGAAGAGAACTTATAAATACAGACTCTCCCTCGCTTTGTGATTTTCATCAGTTATCAAAAGCATCAGTCCACATTGTGAGCTAGCTGCTGGGTTCTTTCTTGTAATGAGTGCTGAGTGTGAGTTATAGAAATGTAAATGGAGCAATCAGAACCTGCATCTTTGCTTTTCTTACTTCTGCAACTTCTGTAATGGGACTGAATGGAAATAATTCAGCTTAAAAAAAACCCCACCAAACAACCCATTTTGTTGCTTTTCCGAAAGCTTGCATGCTGGGTTTTGGCAAAAGCTAATTTTTTCCACCAAATTGTAAACCCTTGGCAGGGTTGATGATGAGGCTTTGCAGTGGGAATGGCAGGAAGGAATCCTTATCTGTTACAGTGCTAATGGGTGCTGTTATCATTCTTGATGGTGGGAGCTGCCAAGGTGAGCAAATGATGCATTGATTTGAATATTTTATCCCAGTAGTTCAAAGAAATAGGAAAGACTTCAAGAGGGAAAGGAGAAAAGGAGATCCAGAACTGCAAATACATTCAATTAGGGAAAGAAAAAAATGACATTCAGCACCAAACATCCCTCTAATATTTATAGATTCCTTCTCTAGGTCTGGCATCAGATATGCCATAAAACACAGCTGGAGAAGCTGAGTCTATTAGGATGGAGGTACTCCATGGCTGCTGGTCTCTGGGGCTGTCTATCTCCATTAGCACTAGCTTGACTTAAATTTTGTTAACTGTTGGGTTTGCTTGGAAAAGGGGAAGAAAAGAGCCACATAGAGCATTAAGACTTCTTGTTCCAAACAGACAGCATTGTGAAGAGCAGAGTAGAGATGTGGTCATGATGACAGTATCTCCTTTCTTTTCAACAGGGGCAGAGATGCATATTGATACACCGTTCTTTAGCATGCAAAGGTTAGACTGAAGCCAGCCTTGTGAGCACATGTAATTGAATAATGGTGGCATGTAACAAACCGAGTACCTTATTGATAGGAAGAAAGGTTTTGGTCTTTTGAAACTTCATTAAGCTCTCTGTAGTAATTAACCACTTGTGCAAAGGTAGCTCTCTGCAGCGCTAAGCTGGGCTACTTCCAATTACATGCACTGCCTGGATCTACCTTGCTGACTAATCTGGACGGAACATCAGGCTGCTTGAGAGGAATGACTTGGAGAGAACATGCTTCTCCCTTTTTCTCTTGTAGGGAGGGGACCAGGTAATTTCTTTTTAAGGGAGTGATGAATCTGTTTATTAGAGTTTCTTTCATATTTTGCTTCTTGTCATGCCAGGAAGCTGAAGCCAAGGAGTTTTACACAATGCTGTGCATGACCAGGGCTTAATGTGACAGTGGGCATTTGGGACCAACCTGAAGGCTATCTAACTTAAAGAGTTTTAAATATCCTGGCTCTAGGGGTGATGAATAAGTAAGAGAAGTGAAAGGAGTGGGAAAATTTGAATTTTTAGCTGGCTTTTGGCCATCCTTATATTTTTTTTTGTTGGAGTCCATTCCTGTTCAAAAGACCAGTGATGCATGTAGTAAAGACGAGCACTGTCTAGGGAAAGAATGGGTAATAGATGCACTGGAAGGGCAGTGGTGGCACTGAAGGGTATTTAATCCAAGTACTGTGGTTCCTAGATTCCTTTTCCATATGTTAAATTTTGCTTTACACATGGACATAGCTTGTCCATAGTGGAATGCTTTAGTGCACACAGTACCCTCTTATTCATTAGACCATTTTCCAGTTGTGTCCTTGAGTCTCTTTCCTTTGCTATGAAAATTCACTGTTTGCTCCAGCGAGCTCTGCAGAGCTAATGTAGCTGTAGGAAGAAGATGTATTCTGCTCACTTCATCTATCATCAGCAGTGTCGTCACCTGTGTACATTTCTGTTTCTGAGCCCCTTATTGCGGGTAAGGGTGGAAGAATGGTTTCCTGGCTAGTGAGAATACACCACTGGGCCCTCTCCTGGAGGCAAAGCCACGCTCTGCTAATACTCATGAGAGCATCCCCTGCCCCTTTGTAGTGATTCGTGGCTTGGAGAGCATAAAGCATCAAGATGGGGACTGTGGTGGGGGATCAGAAGAATGAAGTGTGCACTCCCATACCTTGTGACAAATACCAGATGCTTCAGAAAAACGCTTGGCATCTGTGTGATAATACACGCTGCAGGGAAGTTTCTTCTTTATCCTAGATTGGTACAGGCCCAGGATTATGATGCTTTAGAGCTGTATGTAATGCTGTAACATGGCAGTGGCATTTTAGTGCTAGGAGGAAACTTTGTGTGGCTTTCTGGGATTATGCTGTGCCAGTAGATAGGCCATGTAGGATGTGGGCTACACTGTGCTCTGCTCTGGGAGTCAGGAGCTTGAAGCCTGTGGGGCTGAGATGTTACTTGCTTTGGTATTTTCAGCAGTCAGAAAGACAGTGGGAATTTGGCCACAAAAATCTGTGAAGTCAAATTACACATTGAAGGGAAAAACTGAGGAACAGTGTTTCCCCCTTTTGATCCTCCAATCAAAAGCTGTTGAGGTGGTGGTTGGTGCTCTGTCTTGGCATTTAATTATATGGAGGCTGGTCCAAGCAAGGCCCTGCTCTGTGACTGGGCACCACCTCAGTGTGTGCCCATAAAGTGAGTCTTGCTCACGGGGTAGCCACAGCTTTTCTTTCAGAGCCTTCATTCAAAATGGAGCCTGCAGTCATTACTCTGGCCTATTCTTAACACTACTGATAGTGCAGGTTAGTTGGTGCATGTGGTCATTTTTTACAAACATCATACTTATAAACTTTTCTGTCCTGTTCCTCTGCAACGCTCTTAGCTATCACAAGGATGAATAGTGCTTTGATTTCCTCTGCGAGGCTAGGGAATGGTAACTCATAAAGCATATGTGTTGAATAAAGGGAGGCTGGCTACCAGAGTCTAACAAAGCCATGTAGCAGCCTCACTGATCCAGACCAAAGGACTGTATCACCCTGGATCCCTGGTATTAGAGGGGATAGATACATGCTCTGAGACCAGGCTTACAAAGTGCGGGGATCAGGAGCTGCACGTGCTACCAGATACGGAAGGGAGCTGGGATGAAATATGTTGACAGCCTGGGTAAAAGGATGTGAGGAGATAACAGTGTGGGTGTTAACACTGTGTAAGGAGATGGATCCAGGGGGTAGGAACTGGTAAAGTGAGGCAGAAAGAGAAGGATAAGGTGGCTGGGGGTGCATTAGAGGAGATGGAGACCAAATGGTAGCAGTTGAGTTGGTAGGAGGAGAAACTGGTAACAGGAGGAACTAGTGACAGAAACTGTTTAAGCTGCTCCAGTGTCTAAAGCAGGTGGTCCTGTTCTTCTTCCATCACCAAGCTGCTTCCTTGCAATCCCTAGCCCATCCCTTGCCTTGCTCCCACACAAGTCTGTGCGGTCCTGAGGTGAACAGGACTGATGTAACTGGACAAAGCTTGTTATTCATTTGGGGCAATTTCCCAGTCTGTTTTTCTGTGTGGTTGCTCACGCAGCAGTATAGGTAAAAGGCAAGTTGCAGCTCAGGAAAAATGGACCAAAACGGATGGGCTCCTTCAGCAACAATGTCAGCTCTGGCTGGCTTTGCTTGTGCCAAACCAAGTCCAGCGTGTAAACATGAAGGTGCATGAAGTCTAAATCTTACACTTGCTTTCTCTTTTGTAGGGGTGTGGAAATGCCTTTAGGAACCTACACCAAGGAACCACAACCTGAGTGCAGAAGTTACTCCCTTATTCCTCAAGTCTGTGTTCTGGCTTTTGTGGCTCCCTCTGATAGCTCCTTTCTGCCCTATCTGTGAAGCATGTACAAACCCAAGGTTGTTTAGCTTAAAGCAGTGTGTACTGGTGGACAGTGAGATGTCTCCTTGGCAGATATTTTCAGTGCTTATTTTTGTGAAGAGTACAGTGGCATTTCCAAGTTTCTCTTCAAATTCTGCGGGTCCCTTCTCAAATACTTTGTTTTCTTTAAAAATCAGCTCTTTCCGCCTTTGGTTTAAGGGTTGTGGTTTTAATTTTTTGAGACTTTTTTCTGGTCTGGAATTTAAACATTTATTTTTAGCCAGGTTTGTGTGTGTATCTGTGTAGGGGTGTATCTTATGCATGTGTGTATCTATGTAAGGGTGTATTTTATATGTGTTGGATATTTTCTGTCTCAGAATAAAATTTTCTCTTTTACTTTGGGGAGTGTCTGGAAAGGAAGAGCAAGTGGGAGGGACAAGGCTTCAAGGCACATTTTGCTTTAAATCACTCATTTCTAAAGAGATTCCCCCGTCTTAAACTATGTTGGTGGAAACTCATTGCAGTCATTTACTCTCAGAGAAATCTGACTTTTTGGGATACATCTCCAGAGTGCATCTGCGCTTTCCTTCTATTGAATTCTCCTTGCTGAATATTGATACGGTTGTCTGGATTACAGAGAAAGATTTGAGCTTACAAGTTACATTAGTTTTTTATTACATTTGCTTAGTTGGGGCTGTATTTCATTTGTTCCTGAAGCAGCCGAAGAACCTGAGCTCAAATAAAGCCATGACAGCACTCGGTGAAATGGGATTTTCTCTCATTAGTAAGAGGTTGTTGGAACAAGAGTGTACAAGATGGTTGGAAGCAGACCATGTCAGCTTCCGACACTGGGACAAAGCAGTGTCTGGAAAAGGGCTACAGTTCTCTTGCAGCTCAGGGTATTCAGCATCTCCCAGAGATCAGCGGTACATCCTGAGTGACTTGGGGTGCAGATGTCATTGAGCCACTGCAGCAAACGGTAGTAATCAATTTGGTAAGGCTTTCTTCCAGACTGAAACCCAGGGATATAATCACGTGTCTTCATTTGAGGTCTGGTCCAGTCCCTTTCTCTTGTCAGGTATTTTTGTATTTCAGAATGCCTGCTGGGGGATTGAAAGTGATTTCTGACATTTAGCATGAGTGTGTGCACCAGCAAGGAGATTACTTATCTTGCCATTGCTGGTTTCAGTATTATTTTTTCCTTTTTAGTGATCTGTAGCCAGACTAATGTAAGCACTTTTATGCCTTGACTAGTGCTGTGTTGCTGTCAGTGTCTGCTTAGCAGCCTCATTCAAGCATCCCTATTCCTATATGTAATCCTCACCACAGGTAAAGGGGTATCTTTGCTGGAGTTGAATGCTTGAGGAAGTCTGTTCCCATTTGTGCTTTTGCAAAACTAACCCCTGTCAATAATTTATAAGCACTAGGAAAATTTCATCTAGAAAATGATGTATAATTCTTGTCAGCTATGTTCAAAGAAGAAGAATTGAAAATGAAATGAGGTGAGCAGAATGGGCTGCTAAGATGAACTGGGGGAAAGAGATCCTCTCCCATGAGAAGAGACTAAAAGCTTGTAAAGCTGGTGAAAAGGACGACACACATGGGAAATGCTTGTTCTCTATATATGCATTAAGGTCACATTGTGGACCACTCTGTGGATAAAGAACTGGCTGGATGACCACACACAAAGAGTTGTGCTCAATGGATCAATGTCCAGCTGGAGACCAGTAACAAGTGGTGTCCCTCAGGGATTGGTGTTGGGACCAGTCTTGTTCAACATCTTGTTGGTGACATGGACAGTGGGATTGAGTGCGCCCTCAGCAAGTTTGCCGATAACACCAAGCTGTGTGGTTTGGTTGATACGTTGGAGGGAAGGAATGCCATCCAGAGGGACCTTGTGAGGTGGGCTGATGCCAACCTGATGAAGTTTAACCATGTCAAGTGCAAGGTCCTGCAAATGGGTGGGAGCAATCCCAGGCACAGCTCCAGGTTGGGCAGAGAAGATATTCAGAGCAGCCCTGTGCAGAAGGACTTGAGGGTGTTGGTCGATGAGAAAATGAACATGAGACAAAAGCTGTGGGACACTTATTGCAGATTTTTGGGCGCCTTACTTTTTTAGGATGAATTTAAATGGCAGTGGTCCAGTCCACTAAGAGTTTTCACTGATCATACTATCACTGTGTGCATGTGCAACTCTTGGATGTAAACAGCTGCTGCATTTCACTCCGGAATAGGTTGTATTTTAATCCGTGGAAGGAGTAAGTGGTGTTTTTGGATAATTCTGTATCTCAACCTTGGCTGCTTCCAAGGTGTTTGGGGGTGACACAGGAAACATAGGGAGCAGGTGCTTGCTTGAGGAGATGAAGATTGAAATGGCTCTACTTTGTGACAGCATAAAACTGTCTTTCCTTCAGAATAGAATAATAATTGGAAAACCTTTCTTGGACATCTAGAAAGTGATCTGGGGCATTTGCATTATTAGCCCATCTCTCTGTGGAAGAACCTTCGATTTGTCTTTTATGGAATAGGGCACAGTGCTAGCACTGACTTTGGATGGGAGCCCAGGTATTCTTTTCTTCTTTTTGCAAAGAGCAGGTGGAAGATGACAAGTAGATGATGACATTATTACACTTGCACTTTAATAGTTTCCAAGGAACTTGCAAGTAAGCGAAGGCAACACATGAAATAT
This sequence comes from Myiopsitta monachus, assembly GCA_017639245.1. Classification (NCBI taxonomy): domain Eukaryota; kingdom Metazoa; phylum Chordata; class Aves; order Psittaciformes; family Psittacidae; genus Myiopsitta; species Myiopsitta monachus. Next base: position 36,820,386 of record CM029926.1, read on the forward strand.
TCATGGCTTGCCTTTGCTCTCATGCAAAAGGTTGAGAGCTTCCAGAGCCAGAGTTCAGGGTATATGAAGCATATGGAAATAGCACCTGCAGCTTTGCCAGAAGGGCTGATGCTGACCTTTTTTGGAGTGATAAATAATTTTTATATTTTTTCTTTTATCTCAATTGGAGAAAGAGACCTTGTTTCCACACTGAGGATTCAGTCCCTTTGTCTGGAGCAGGCTTCACCCTGGATCTCTAACCTCTCTCCTCTAAAGCCACCCCCTTATTTAAAGGTAAAATAAGGTTTTGAAGGAAAATTTCCCTTCTGTCTTTCCCCCTGAGTTTATAGAAGGACCACAGCTTAAAGTGTTTCTCTGTAAATGAAGTGAAGAAAATGGACACTGCAACAACAGAATTTTTACAACTGGTTATACCCAAGAGGAAACTCTGTCTTTCAGTACAGTGCTGTAGATCTGTAAGGAAGAGGAATGCCCAGCTTGCTTTACATAACATTTTTTGTGCATTTCCTCTAAGGACCATGCTTTTTTCTCACAGTGGTTTACGGTAACTTAAAAGGCAACAGAAGTGTCTATATACCTTCCTGCTGTTTTCACTCCAGGCCTTTCTCTGTTCCAGCCTTTGACCAACATCAATTCAAGATCCTACTTTTTCTTGTCTGTTGTAATCGACTGGCTAAGTGCAAAGAACAGGCATGTGAGATCATGTAGCTCTGAGGGGATAGGTGCTTGCCTCTCAAAGCACCCTATGTCCTGCTGCTTCCCATTGCTGTCCTGCCATAGATGGAGAGATTTGTGCCTCATGTAGGAGCAGTAAATTCGTGCAGCTTTCCCCATGTGTGTGCCCCTGCAGAGAGTGGGCAGGATGTGGTGATTCGATACATAGGTGGGATCTTAGCACTGGCCAGAGCACTGTCGGTGGTGAGTTAAGCCAAGGAGCGTTTTGTCCTGGCTGCTTGTTACTGCTGGTGATATCTGGAATACAAGAAAGGTAGGGAGACATGCATGTCTGTGACGCTACTTTCTCTCCAGCTGGCCACAAAACTAGTCAGGACTCCCTTCTGTCCATGTCCAGGAGAAGTGGGAGATCCTTTTGTACTCAGAGCTGTGCTCACTAGTTCTTATACCAAAAGCTGGTGGCTTTAGTTTACTGCGGGTGTGAAGTCCCAGGAGGTGAGTGGCTCCAGCCGCAGTGTGCTGACTGGCTCTAGCAGCCGGTTCTATATGTGAGCAGGTTCCTTCTGTAGGCTGAAATTCCCTGCCCAGAGAAGCAGTTGGTTCACTGCAAACTCTCATGCCAGCAGAAGGGGCAGGCAGTACTGGAGTTACCAAGTGCTGAAGGGAACTGGAATAGGTTGCGTGCTTATGCCCTTCACCTTCTGTTAAGGATGCTCACCTACTGTATCCTCAAAATGATGATGATGAGTAGCCTTGGTCATCTGAAGCGGTGCTTGCCAATACATGTTTATTTTAACTCTTTGAAAAAACCTTTAGCTACGGATATAGCAAACAAGCAGCCTTATGGCTCATTTTCTACCTGCAGAATGCACAAAGTATAGTACAAACCTTGGTAATGTTACTGGGAGCCTGCCTTGACTTGGGTCGGAGCATTGCAACTTGTTTTGGCTTTCAGGGGACGAGTACCTTTTTATGGGATGTCAGGGAAATGCGGCAGAACTTTAGGGATGATGTAATTAATTTAACCAGCATTAGCATCCAGCTGTGACTGACTGTAATGGCTAAAAGTGTGGTTGCACAGATTTTAATATTGTATGTGGTTTACTTAAAAATAACAAATACATTGGCTTTCAGGAACCTGACTTCTCAACCAGAGCGTATCTACACCTACTGCTGAAGTCTGGATTTCTCCTACGTATTTTTACTTACAGACAGTCATTAGTTTGGAGAATTTAACACCAAGTTGTTCTCGGAATAGTGTTGCATACACAGAGCTAAAGCTGACTGACCAGTTCCCAGTTCTTGTTATCTCCCTTTCTTGGCATTAGTAATGGTCTCTAAAGGATTCAACTGCCCAACTACCCTCTTCTGTCCTCTGCTGGGGTTAAAGGAAACCAGTAGTTGTGAAAACTTAGTATTTGGAAGTAAAATTAAGGGTGGAGTGGTAATAGAATGACCAGTAGAAGAGCAGGTAGTCAGTCAATACATCCAGTCAGTGCAATGAGAGCAGTAGCAAGAGAGAAGCAATGATACAGAAACACTCTTTATCTGTGAAACTGTCCTTTGTGTGGCTTGTGTTTTTCCTGTGCTGGAGAATAAAGCACTGTTACTGACTGGCATCAGTAGCTGAGCTGCTGCGGGTAGATATGCCAAGGACATTATCACAGTCAGGAGTTGCAGAAGTTTGCAGATATTCCTCAGCACTTCAGCTGTCAGTGATTCTGGCATTTTGTGATCCCTCCTCCTTTATTAATCTCTGCTGTGATTGATTTTTATGTCTTTTTTTTTTTTTTTCAGTTCTTGTGGGTATGTGCATGCTCTCCAGTAATGCTCCATCACGCCTGCCCTGCCATCAGTGCTGCACAGCACTGGAGGTGACATTTGCAATGTGTCAGCAATCCAGCAGCTTGGAAAGGCCAGTCTGCTCCATTGAGAGTGGATCTCATCACCTAAATGCTACTGTTACAGCCTGCCCAGGAAGCCTGGCCTCAGAAGGGTTTCTTGAGAACTGATAAAGGATAAGCCCAAAGAAATGAATGAATCTGCAGGGTATTTGTAAGAGGTGGAAGCTGAAGCAGAGAGAAACAGTGTTATGAATAACGTGGGTCAACAGAAGGCAGTTTCTAAATGGCAAATGGCAATTAATCTTTTTTCATCTGTATCCTACGATAGTCAAACCAGCAAGTTGAATGAAGAGTTTCAGTTGATTTTGGGGGGAGATGCATTTTTATCAAAATGCAAATATTTTGTGAAGACAGTTTCAGTTTTGCAAACAGCTTCCATTTCTGAAAAATATTTATAAAATACTAAATAAATCCATTTAAAATGTGAGTGGAGTATGAAGCAGTTAGGAAATGATTTCACTTCTCAAAAGAAAAAAAATAGGCTATGAAAATTAATGGAAAATATTTTTGTAGTGTAACTGAGTATAATTTCATTAAAGACTTCTTTATTTTTCTTCCCTCCTCCCTTGTGTTTCCCTTCCCTCCTTCTCTTTCCCCCTTGCCTCCCCTGAACTGAAGGAGTTTGAAAGCCTTGGCTGTAGAACTGGCAAAAGCCTTCCAGCTCCATTCCTGTGTAGTATTTCAGGACTGGGAGACCAGTGGACTTTGCTCCCTAAATCTTTTGAACTCACTGGAATGAATCTTGCTGTCTTTATTGTTATCTTTATGCAGCCTTCTGTGGTTTTGTTCATACCGTTAGGATTTGTTCTGGAATTTTGTGTAGTTTGGAGAAGGAGTAGAAGAGATGGTGTAGTTTAGCCTAGATAAATGCCTTCCAGCTTTGAGTTGTGGTTTTCCCTAATTACATGGGTGGTTTCATTCTAGCAACAGTAGAAAAAATAATAGTGTACCATGTTAGCTGGCACCAGAGCTTGGCAGAAATTGCAGTTCTATCACCAGCATTTTATTCCTTTGACATGTGATTGTTCAGATATGTGAATAATCCTCTGACAGTGCGGCAATCATTTGACCTTTGCATTTTGTTCTCTGATTTACCACCTAAGAAGCAATATACCTCTGTTTTCTGCTCTCACTGAAGGTGGGAGAGAAAAATTTCATGTCATAAGTATTTGATGTGAACAATATTGGGGTCAATTGATCAGGATACTCAGGTGTGTTGAAGTATGGTGAAGTGTTGTGTCAGATCACAGCTACCATTCTCCTTGGTGACAAGCAGCAGGAGGAATGGATGCTGAGTAACAGCTAATAAGCTGCATGCATGGTACAAAAGGGAATACAGCAATAAACTGTGTCATACTGATGGTAGCTCTAGCTGTAAAGTGAGGGAGTAAGGTGCTGAAGTAATCCTGTCCAAAGCTGCTGGATGAGTTGCTTCCACTTTTTCTTTGAATGATCTAATGAGACTTATTTAAAGGGGGAACAGGAGATGAGGAACTGTAGGAGGAAGTACTCAAATCTGTGCTCTAACACATCACAGACAGACCTGTGAGTGGTGGAGGGTGAGCGGATGGCTTCTGCTGTCCTGCCTTCCTGCCTACCCCTTTGGAGCTCTCACGGAAAATCACAGAGTGACCTGCTTGCTGCCCTCTCACTCTACTGCTGGGTGGTTGATGGAGAGGGATGACTTGCTCACTTCATTGCTTGTGATCTAGAGCTTTTACTGTCTTTGCATACAGGCCAAGGTAGGTGACTGCTGGATCTGTGGGGGAGCTTGTCCAGCACCTGAAATGTGTCTGTGTGTCAAGCAGCACAAAGAATGCTTTCAGTGTGGTGTGTACTGCTGAGTGTTAGGGTTTTTGAAAGCTGAGAATTTATAAGTGCAGATGCACTTTAATGCCTCGCTGATGAGAGCTGTTATCACCGGATGGCAATAGGAGAGCTGGACTCTAAGCTTAGGACAGCTGACCTTTCCTGAGAAGAGGTGGTAGTTGCACACACTTATGGTATAAGAAGCTGGTCCTTCCAGTAGAAGAAACCTCTTTTGTGTCTAATCCTCCTAGCTAGTTTAGTTTTAGTCTGTGTATAAAGGGCCAGGCACTGCTGGTGGGACTGAGAGCTTTTCCACTTGCTGATGTCTATGTTATCATAGAAGGAAAGTGTTCTAAGAAAGCCCTGTGAACGCTTTTTCTGTGGCTGATGAGCTAATACTGAAGACTCATCATCACCTCCTTCCATCCTTTTTTTTTTTTTATGCATCTAAATATGTATCCGGGGGCAGGATGTATTTGTCATTAAGCAATGGAAATAATCTTAATTCGGGCTCATGCTCTGATGTCTTCTAAGAGAAGCTTCAGCATCTGTTTTCTTTGCATAATTGGAAGTACTTGGCATTATTACTGACTTGGCAGCAGCATCTGACCTAGGAATTTTATTGTAGATATAGCAGATTGTATGCGGTGGAGATGGGAGGGAGAGGAGTTTGTGCAGTGTAGGTTGAGAGTATGGTTGTTTTAATGACAGTGAGCAAACAGGACCAGGAGGGCTTTATTAAGGTGAGAGCAATCTCATGCTGCCATTTTTTGTAGTCAGTCATGACAGCAGGTTTAACTGCAGCATTCACTTCTCTCTACCTTTCCAAACTTTGTGCTTCTTACATTGTTAGCAGGGAAGTGAGCTGCATGGCACCCATGTGTCGTGGTTTAAGTGCCTAAAACTCACGCAGTTGCTCTCTCACTCACTCACTCCTCCCTCTTCCCCCCCCCCCCCCGGGGGATGGGGAGGAGAATCAAAAGAATGTAACTTGCACAGGTTGAGATAAGAGCAGTTTAGTAACTAAGGTGTAACACAAATCACTGCTGCTACCACCAGTAATAATACAAAAGAAATACAAGGAAAGAGAATACAACTGCTCACAAGCCCGACCCTGCAGCGAACCCCCCAGCAGCGAACCCCCCCCCCCCCCCCTTCCAGGTCTCTGCTCTCCGTTTTTACATCCTGGGCATGACGTGCTGTGGTATGGAATAACCTCTTTGGTCAGTTTGGGTCAGGTGTCCTGTCTCTGCTTCCTCCCGGCTTCCCTCCTCCCTGGCATAGCATGAGACTCAAAAAGTCATTGGCCAGACCAAACCATTACCATGCAGTAACTGAAAATACTGATGTTATCAGCGCTGTACCTAGGCCCAAAATCAAAAACACAGTGCTGCACCAGCTACCAAGAAGGATAAAAAATGATTGTTACTGCTGAACCCATGACACCATGTCACCCAACAGTGTTGTCACGGTCAAAAAGGGACAGTGTAAGCAGTTATTCCCCTTGAGTGAGTGTTATTTAAATCTAGAAGCTTGTGGCTTAGGACCTGTGCATGTGGTAAGGCTGGCCTAGGTTGGGGGATGTTTTTGCTTTATCCTGGCTGCAGTCTGCTGCTCTGAGTGCTTTTCTGGCTTTGTGGTTGTACAGCCCTTTGGCCATCTTACAGTGGGCATTCACCTTTCCAATATACCAATGGGGTCAGGAATGGGTATCTCTTTTTCACTAGGAACCTTTTTGGGGTCAGAATGAGTGTTTGGGCCAGTGCTGAAAGCTGGTCTTTCAAAAAGAAGGCTGCGAGACATTCATTATTGTCTTCGTTTTCACGTCTGTATTTATTTGAAAATAACTGCCAGTGTCTCTACTATCCCAGTAGCTGCAAAAATACTGTAGCCGGGCTCCTGCCTTGTGCTTTCTATTTCTCTACAGGTGTCCAAAACCAGCTGTTATGTGTCATGATCACTATGTTACACATGAGGAGGCTTTGTGACAAAAAGATTAAGTGTTTTACTGGTGAAAAATCAGAAATGGGGCAAACTGCCAGATTTTCTGATCCGGAAACTAAGGAAAAGAGCATTTGGGAGCTGATCTGTTGAGGTATGCTCAATTTCCTCCAAACTCTCCCAGATAAACATCTCTAAGCATTCTCTTAGATTCTTCCAAGGGTGTGTGTTTTGCTCCAGGGTAAATTGTGTCAGTGCTTCATCAGCTCTATGCATGGTGACATTTTCATGTCGCCTGACTTAAAAAGGTCAGTGATGACACTCTTACCTTTGTTGCTGCTTTAAGCTTGAGGAGGCAACAGGAGAGCATCCTTGAGCTTGTCCTTGTAGTTATGTTGCCACAAGTCTTCTGCTTTTTCTGCAGCAGAAAGCAGATTTTCCCCAATGGCATATGTTTTCTCTCATTAGCATGATACCACAACAGCATAATGTCCCCACTATAGAGGAAAGCCAGCTGATACTGCATGACATCTATCTAGTGTAGTCTGAGCTGACTATATTTGTGCCCATGAAGTAGGTTGCACTTGCATCAGCAATATTAACAACTATTAACAACATCAGCAATATTAATATATAACAGCAATATTAATAATATAACAACAAAATCAGCCATATTAGCAACTATTAGCAATAGTTGTTTGGCTCCCTTGCTGCCATGTGCAAGTGGTTCACAGACTAAAGAGTCCTTAGGAGTCTTGCAAAGCAGAACAAGTCTTTCACAGTTACCAATGGCTTGGCCAATAAAAGCAGGAAAACTATGCCAGGCTTTTATCTCTTCTCCAGATATTGGGAGAGGGATGTGTACAGTCCTGGCTGAACTGCTACGGAGCTCAGTGCTGACAGTGGATAAGGACAGATCTCAAGTGAGGAGCATTGACCAAACTGTAGGGAACCAATCCAGAGAACAGCAGAGGGCAACAGACAGCTTTGGGAGGGAGCGGATGCTTCTTCCCTTCTTCCTGTCTTTTGGCTCCTGCTATTAATTTTCCAATAAGCTGAATGATTTATTATTATTTTTTAAAAACCAATTAATTGCTTAATTTCCCTTTGCCTGGCTCTTCTGTTGCACTGGGGCACAGCAGGGAGGCTGTGTGTGGAGGAAATGCCTGCTCTATTGGCTATTTCTAGGGAATTAAAGACCCGAACAGCAGCTAATCAGTGTTTTAGCTGCAGTTTTCAATATTCTCTCAGTGTTAATGTTGATAATAGATAGCTGACCCAATTAAAACAAAAAATTATCAAAGCGTGTTTGAAGTGCCCTTAGGTAATTCTGTGTGCATTTGGTGGAGAACAGCTAGGAAAACAGAATTTGACCTTCTGCAGAGCAAAATCATGTTACAGAGGATGGAGACAGTAGGAAAGTAGGAAATAAAAATTGATAATAATAAGTTGTAGCAGAGATCTGTCTGTACTGGATCATTTTACCTGTTAAATGTAGTACCCTGCTTGTGGCACTGAGCAATAAATGGGTGTTATGTTTAAGTCATATAATCCTCCATGGTAGTTTTTCAGTGATATCCAGAGGCAGAGAAGTAGGTATCTTTCTGACCCTGAAGGCAGTTAATTCTCATTCTGAAGCATGAGATTTGATTACTCTTATCTTAGCTGCTGCAGCTATTGACAGTAAAATTAACCAGCTCTTTTTAAAGCCTAGACTTGTTCTGAATATACGGTCCATTTAATGGGGTCAGCTTTCACTGGTGCATGAAGCAGTGGCATCAGAAGTGGGTAGAGGGTTGGATTTCTGTGAGGTTCTTCACTCAGATATGATTTCCCAAACACCCAGTGCTGTTGGGTATTGAATTTGTGTCTATGCTTGCTGTGATGATGTGAGCAAAAGTGGCTGATTGTGAATGACTGAAACCCATCAGACACCAAGTCAGTATTTGCTCCTGCACTTGGCATGCTGTGTTGTGGTAACGACATCCACAGGTGGTAATGCTGCTTTATAAAATCAGGTTGTTCTAATTTAGCATAGAAGTACTGGTATCGAAGTTGAGAAGTTCCTGCTTTGATTCTGTGTGTTAAGCTGGGTGCAGGCTAATTATTTTGTAAGAGGGTGCAGGAGTGCTAGTTCAAAGCAGGAGAAAGCAGTGGCAATTAGGAGAAGAAGACTTCCATTTTGAAGTCAGCAATGAATTTTGATGCTGGAGATAACCTCTTTTAGATCTGATATCTAGACTGTGGTCCAGCTCATATGTACTGATTATGTTCTTCACACAAAAATAGACCTAGCTGAAATCCTGTGCCTTGTGCATCTTGTGGTACTTACGTACCATTAGGTATCTTTTTAAATTCCAGAAGGCTAAGAAAGCTGTCTGTTCTTACTTGGCTGGACTTAATGTCATGTCAGCAGACATGAAATGTGCTGTGGTTGTTAGCTATGGCCTCTTGGTACTGGCCAAACTTCAACATGGATAATTGTTTGTACCATATCAAATCAAAGAAGCAAAGTCAGTTGCATGGCATAGTCATCTTTGCTCTATCAAGTTCTTAGAGTGACAAAGCTTTGTAAAACTGCATCTCTGCACTCATGAAGAGAAGCAGGAGATTGAGATTCACTTTGAGTTTGCTGAAGGCTGTAAAGTGCTAAGGGCTGTGAAGTCTGTGCTCTTGGGGTGCTTTAGGATTATAATACTAGTACCAGGCATCAGAAGGACATGTTTGAAAGCTCAGGATTTCTATAAATGGTAAGAGCTGCTCAGTCTGAGTGGTGTTATTTGGAAAGGTTCTGCAATACAAGCAATAAAAAGGAAAGTTCAACTTGTCCTGAAGGAGCTGGCAAATGAAGTTGCTAAGCCACTGTCCATCATCGTTGAAAAATCATGGCAGTCAGGTGAAGTTCCCAACAACTGGAAAAAGGGAAACATAACCCTCATTTTCAAGAAGGGGAAAATGGATGAGTCAGGGAACTACAGAGCAGTCAGCCTCACCTCTGTGCCTGGCAAAATCTTGGAGCAGATTCTCCTGGAAGGCATGCTGAGGCACATGAAAAACAACAAGGTGGGTGGTGACAGCCAGCACAGCTTCAGTAAGGGGAAATCCTGCCTGACCAATCTAGTGGCCTTCTATGATGGGGCTACGGAACTGATGGACAGGGGTAGAGCAGTTGATGTCTTCTACCTGGACTGGTGCAAAGCGTTTGACACTGTCCCACATGACATCCTTCTCTCTAAGTTGGAGAGACATCAATTTGATAGGTGGACCACTTGGTGGATAAAGAACTGGCTGGATGACCACACACGAAGAGTTGTGCTCAATGTCCAGCTGGAGACCAGTAACAAGTGCTGTCCCTCAGGGATGGGTGTTGGGACCGGTCTTGTTCAACATCTTTGTCAGTGACATGGACAGTGGGATTGAGTGTGTCCTCAGCAAATTTGCTGATGACACCAAGCTGTGTGGTTTGGTTGATATGTTGGAAGGAAGGAATGCCATCCAGAGGGACCTTGACAGGCTTGTGAGGTGGGCTGATGCCAACCTAATGAAGTTTAACCATGCCAAGCACAAGGTCCTATACCTGGGTGGAAGCAATCCCAGGCACAGCTCCAGGTTGAGCAGAGAAGATATTCAGAGCAGCCCTGCGCAGAAGGACATGGAGGTGTTGATCGATGAGAAAATGAACATGAGCCGGCTGCAGTGTGTACTTGCAGCCCAGAAAGCCAACTGTATCCTGGGCTGCATCAACAGGAGCGTGACCAGCAGGTTGAGGGAGGTGATCCTGCCCCTCTACTCTGCTCTTGTGAGACCTCACTTTGAGTGTTGTGTGCAGTTCTGCTGTCCTCAACATAAAAAAGACATGGAAGTGTTGAAAGAAGTGCAGAGGAGAGCCACAAGGATGATCAGGGGACTGGAGCACCTCCTGTATGAAGATAGGCTGAGAAAGTTGGGGCTGTTCAGACTGGAGAAGAGAAGGCTGCATGGAGACCTCATAGCAGACTTCCAGTATCTGAAGGGGGGCTATAGGGGTGCTGGGGAGGGACTCTTCATGAGGGACTGTATTTATAGGACGAGGGGTAATGGGTTCAAACTTAAACAGGGGAAGTTTAGATTGGATATGAGGAAGAAGCTGTTTACTGTAAGGGTGGTGAGGCACTGGAATGGGTTGCCCAAGGATGTTGTGAATGCTCCATCCCTGGCAGTGTTCAAGGCCAGGTTGGACAGAGCCTTGGGTGCTATGGTTTAGTGTGAGTTGTCCCTGCCCATGTCAGGGGGGTTGGAACATGATGATCTTAAGGTCCTTTCCAACCCTAACTATTCTATGATTCTATGATTTTTGTTGGCTTGCAGGACTAGTTTCATTAGTTGGAGATAAAGAAGATTTTCCTCTAAGTAGTTTTGCCAAAAATTTCCTTTGTGCCACAGAGCAAAGCATTAGACTCATGTCTTCAAGGGGATCTAAGTGCCTGGTACCAGCTTAATTTCAGTGGCTACCAAGTGCTTGATTAGGAGCTAGAGATACGTGAACCTGGTATCTCAGGCCCCAGGAAAGTTGCTGAGTATAAAGCAGAGGTGGTGTGCAAAGAATAATGCAGTTATTTGTGAAAACACCTTCATTGGACATGATTACAGAGTAAGCTTGTTCCTGTGAGGTGTTGCTACATTTATTTACGAATGCATTTCTTGCATTAATATGTTTCCCTTTGCAGGCAGGTCTTGGTCTCTCTGCAGCTTACTTCTCCACCTGTAAAACAGAGATAACATCATCCATCATTTTTTCTCAGGTTTGTCAGATCCTTGGGAGGCAGAGTTTGGCAATGTCCTCACAAAAAAAACCCTGACAATCCATAGGTTTGATTCTATTTGAATGTATAAGCGCTATTTCTGTGTGAGCAATTACTTGCAAAGGTACAGCCCAGAATCTGGGCTTTCCTCCAGCCTTTCTTGCTGTACTCTGGACCATGTGTCTGTCTGCTTGACGTAGCCAAATCCAGCACTCAGAAGTAGTAAATGAAATGACCTAGATAGTGAGAGAGCCTTTAAACTTATTATCCAAAAGGGAGTTAAAAGACAAAACTTCTGAAAACCTCTCATAGCTAACTTTCTAGATCTTCTACTCCTTAACTGCAGATTGAATTGTGCCAATACCAGTATATATTTTCTTGCATTAGGCTTCTCTAGGAGCATGGCTTACTGGACTCTTATTAGCTGGTGCTGGAGGATTGAAGTGCAGCTAAGGTTTGCAAGTCCTGTATTCTGAACTATACTCTGTCTTCAGAGGCAGCATTGTTGTTTGGGCTATACAATATTAAAATTCACAGCGAAGCTGCAATGTTTCTGGACAATTATGAGCTGCAGCTGATATACTGGCTGTTACACTCTGCTAGCAGTGTGCTTGAGGCTGCATTTGTGGCATTGCACCAACAGCCTGCAAGCCATACATTATTAATGGGCAGAGTTCTTGAGGAAAGGTGTGCATTAGTGCCTTTTGCTGGTCTCACTTCTGCAGAGAACTGGGAAGCACTCAGCACTTCCTTGGCACTTTGCAGAGTTGGATCCCGGGTTCAGAGGGGCTCTGCCTGGAAAACATTCTCCCTGTGAATAAACTAAAAAGATGTTTTGACAAGTCATGGCACAGAAATATTCCTCTTTCACCTCAGTCAGGAGGCCTGCGTAGTCCATGCTGACAGCTGGCACCAGCGAGTCGGTAGTATTAGCCACAGTGGATGTACCTAGGAAGGTAAAGGGCTTGATGATTTGGAGATGTGTGTTGCAGAAGTACTAAGGGATGTGAAGTGAAGCTCATTTAGACCAAAAACCTGGCAACTGTACTTGAGCAGTGTTCAGAAGTTATCTTACCCCTGTGGGATTCAGATGTGCCTTCAGGTCCTGACTTGTCTGCTGGCTTCTCATGTCAAGGTGTTCAAAAGGGAATTGACATTTACAGAAGAGAGTACTAGGTAGCAATTTCAGCTCTCTCAGACTCAAGTCCTGTAGGTTTCTGAATACTTCAGCTCCTCACTGGTGAAACAGCTATGAACATGCTCTTCAGGACATTTGGAACAGTTGAGAACAAGTGTATTAATATACAGAAGGAATCCAGCTACAATGATGGTGAAGGTCATGAAATGCCCAAATCAGTGTTCTCGGTGAGATCAGGCATTCTTCTTTCAGTCAGAGTAGAAATAACTACAGTGCTTCAAACATTAGATATCATCTTCTCAGAAGGCAGATGTGAAACTGCATAAACATGAGTAAACTGACCTAGCTTGAGCTGTTATTTACCTGCACAAGCGCATCTAGTTTTGAGCTATTAAACCCATTATGTCACTAAAGAAAGCAACACGTGGCTATCTTTTTTTCTGGGTTTTGAATGTTTGTCGTATCAGGTGGAATGGTTCACATTTGAGGGACATTAGCTTTTGGTGCTTTTCACATTATCATCTCTTTAATTTTAATGGTTTGCAGTCACTTAAAATAATAATAAGAAAACTTGAAAAATGTTTTCCTCTTTCCACCACGCATATTGTCTCACATTTTGCTTACCAGCACCCCCCGCCACTGCCCCTCTATTAACAAACAGAATCACCTGTACTAGGACGTGGCATCAAGTATTTGGTGGGTGGTGAGCTCCATCTGCTGATGGCCTCGGGCTGGGGAAACCTTTTAGACCAGCCTTCAAAGTGACATACTAGGGCCTGCTAAAGACAAAAGGGACATGCACTACACACTCTTGCTCTTTTTTCTTTTGGGTATAGTATGACTTACACAATTTATCTGGTGGGTCCACTTTTGAGAAAGATGTTGTTCACCTCAGTGCTACAGAACTAGCGTCTTAAAGATCTGTTATCCCTGAAGGTTTCATATGTGTTTCTTTTGTGGAGTTGGTGACTTAGAGAATATCTCCCTCCACAACAGCAACAGAAGGTCAGATGTTGTTTTTTCTGTTGTTTTTCCTCTAAGCCCAAAGAGGAATTTAGGCTGGGATAATAAATTTAGGTCTGCATTTTGTCTGCTTTGCATAATCCCCTCTCTTTGTGCCTGATGCACTGATGGTGTTTAAAGTGTTCCTTTGGCTCATCCCAGATGTGATTATTATCACTTTTAATTATTGATGAAGTAATTATTATCATAATTTACTTTGTCCTTTTTGGAGTCCATCTCTCGGAGGAGCTGAGTTTGTGTTCCTTCTGTGTTGTGAGGAATAACAACTTACTCTGTCCAGCGGGAGAGACAGCTGCCTCTGGGTTGGAAAGCAGTGACTATTACATACCACGGCTGAACACCCATCCGTAGTGTCTGGAGAGCCCAGGAAAACTGCGGAGATTAGGTCTTTGCATTTTGCTTAGATTTGGGGAAACTTCCCATTTTAAAGATGGGGACACTAGCCACAGGGTCAAGTGTGGCTAGTAAACTGGAAGAGCAACGGTATCTAAAGACTACACTTAAGCTCTCTCTGAGGGTAGCTGGCATCCTGTTCTGACAGGATTCGTTGTTCCAGTAAATGGGATAAAGCTGGTGTTGTGGACAAAGGTGCTTATTGTGGGCTGTGGATGTCCGAGACACTTTTTTTTGCAAGGGGTCATGCAAACAAAGTAGTTTTCAGTGCTGTTCTGTCTCACCTCTGCTGACCCACTGCTACTACTGAATCAATAGTGCTGTTCCGTGGGTGCTTTACTGTGGTCACTGGACCCCAGTATTATTGCCCTCTGCAATTAAAATAGTTCATGTATTAAAACCATGCTGGAGACCATTTTATAACCTTCATTACAGCAGAATCAAGGCCCTAATTCTCCCTTGGAGCAGAAGTAAACAGGTTCAGACCTCATGAGCATTATATGCCTTTTGGACAGATGAGCTAATTTTTGTTGTGGCAGAGTAATGTGTGACCCAGTTTCAAAGATGTAAATTTTCATGTTTCCTGAGGCTAACAATAATGCAGAGTTGGACCAATTCTTGAACTGGCTTTCTGATGTTAATAACCCCCATTTATTTTTTCCCAAGTGGGAATAGCTTAAGAACACATGCTGTAATTGTTTATAGGTGTGAAAATGCTACCTTATTCTTAGAAGAGCATGAAAGAAGTCAGATTTGGACAATAAGCTCGTATGCCATTGATCTTCCACAGCAATCTTCCTCTGGGGCAGGGTGCACAGATGTTGTGTTGGTAGGTTTTACTAGAAACATGTGGGGGGAACAAATGGCTGTGGCAGGCAGCCACCAGGTCGTGCTTGCTGTGGAAAAAGGGATCTGGCTGTAGGTAATATCACTTATTTAGGATGTTGAAGCATAGTGTGGCACGGGCACTTTGTGCAAGGAAGCAGTACCTGCTTATGACCTTTCTTTGGGTTGAGTTTTTCACTGAGACTTTTAAGGAAAAGAAGCTCTCTTAGTCCCTCTCCTGGTTGCCAGCAGTGAGAACTGTGAAGTTAGGAGAAAGCATTCTCTGTTCTGGCTGTGTATTTTATTCCCCCTCTTGTAGCAAAGGCAAATTGGACAGTGTCTGCTGCCCCAGGCCCTGTGTTTGGACTTGCAGAGAGAAGCGTCACTTCTATAGTCACTGTTGGCTTGTACTCAGCAATTCTGTTGATAATGTGGGATTACTGATCGCTTGTTCCTTCAGGACGGCAAACTTTAGAAGACTGGCTGGCACAGATGTCTGGTATCTGTAAGTCTCTTTGGGTTTATTTTGCTGAAGTAACACTGGTTTATACAAGTTGACAGGTATATGGAAAGCAAGGTTTCCCAGAGCAGCTGTTGTGTTTACATGCGTGAAATCCCTGTACTGTCACCCTTGAGGAGTAAAATGCTTGAGACTGCTAACCTGATCCACTCATGAGTGGGTCTTGCATTACACAGCTCTCCCTGCACCTGAAATGTTTGCTGGGAAAAATATACATTCTTTTACTTCTACCTCTTCCCTGGGCACACATGCCCACTCTTGATCTAGACAACATCATGCTCAGGAACAAATAAGTTCCTTCCGTGAAAGGCAAAACTGAGTGGTACAAAACCCAAGACACCTTACTGTTAGGATATTGAATTATTTAACTCCATGTGCATCAGTAACTTGTCATTCATTACAGCAGAATTTGGTGGGTATGTTAACCTCATTCAATCTACTGTATGCTTGTAGGAGAACAGGTGGGGGGGTGGTCAGCTTCATAAAGGAGGACAAAAGGCCTTAACTTAGTAAAATACAAAGCATCAAAGAGAACTGGACATTAAGATGGAGTTCAGGATGACTTTTCTTACAAGTAGGAGTAGAAGCAATAAAATATTCTTTTATTATTTTAATGACCATGGCATGGCTTGAATTGCAAAGGTCACCCTGAGATCTAGAGGAAGAAAGAAAAGAGTATGATCAAGGGAGCAACTCCTTCCATTTTCTCTGCCATTATCTGGAACCAAGGTTATATTCTTCTTCTTCTGCCAAATCATCATAGCACCAGGCAGCTATGTAATGTGATTTAGCTTTATTACTTTGTATGTACCTAGATTTTTTGTTCGGAAGATGGTCAAGCACATGTTAAAAGATCTGTTTTTCAGGGTGGTAAGTGTCCACAGTACCACCTCGCAATAATGAAAAGGCATCTAACAGATCTAGTGTGGATTCTTGCATGCAAGAAGTTTCCACACTCCATGAAGGTTCAAGGTGGCATCCCACCTTGCTGTCGTACAGAAGGATGAGGAACTGCCAATCTTTCCATAATGGTTGCATCCTGCTTGTGTTATCATGAGCACATAAAATGAACTGTGGTGTCCCCCTGCTTTAGAACTGCTTAGAGCTAGTTTCAGGCCATAGTATCCCAGTGTTCCTTGTTCCTTGTCTCTTGTGTTCCTTGACACACAGGATGGAGTTCCACCCCTAAATCCTTTGCACAGGTTGAGGTACTAGCAAAACGAAGAGGGGAAGGCATCTAGCACTGCAGGTTATATCCTTTAGGATATCCATCAGGACCTGAGATGCATCTCTAAAGTAATCTTTGGACATGTGGTTGAATAATAACTGGGAATTTGGCTTTTTCCACCACCCCCCATGGCCCTTCATGTGTTGATAGCTGGAGCAATCATGTTTCTGCTTAGGAAGATTGCGGTGCTGTGATTAGAGCAGGTTAGGAATTTGCTGATGAAGTTTTTGTTGGATGCTGTTTCTAGTGCCTGCTTTATTCATTCCTTTCGGGTTTTCAATCTACCTGTCAGCTCCTTATTCATTATTTGAAGCTTTCTGTTCTCCAAATGGTGACCTGTTCTAGCGGGAGAGTGTAGGAAAAGAGCTGGCTTTCCTAAGAAGTGATTTATACAAAGGAGAGTAAAATACCTAAAGAATGAAATAAAAAAAAGGGGGGGGGGGGCGGATGGTGGAATAGACACAAAACTGAAAGCAATCCGGTTTTGAGCGTGGCAGTGGGAGAAGTCAGGAGGCAGTGCTACAAGCCTGGAGTAAATGAGAAACCAGCCTGTATTGTGCTTACAGGAGGCAAATACTAATTACATTAGCTACGCTGGCAACAGAGCTGCTCTTGCTATTAACCTGAGGATGCTGATATTGCACTGGCTGGAATTTTAGGTAATTGTGCCTGTGGCAGATGCTCCTGAAAGAAAAAAAATACCAGCTTCATGTGTTTTGCTGATGAAAACAAGGTTTTTGTGGAAATGGAAGTAAGGGAGTGTCTTAAATCAGTTGATAAGCATGGTTTGTGCCTATTTTCTAATGGATAGAAATTTGTGTGACAGAACCTACAAGTGCAGTTGGTAGAAATGGTTGGTGTCTACATAAAGCCTGACTGAACGGTCATGAAAAATCAATTTGTGCTCTTACTTTTGGAGATGGGTCTCCCTGAGTTGATGCGCACTGGCAGAGAATGATGCATAGGCAATTTGCCCTGCACTGCATACCTGTTGTGATGTCAGATAAATGGCTGTTCTTTAATCTTGTCAGTCTGATGCTTTTCATGAGCATGAGACAGGGAGAGCCACAGTTGAAGAATTAAAAATGTGTCATTTTTGGATTGCCACTGAGACTGTCACATGAAGGTTCATGTCTGAATAGCTTAAGCCAACCAGAAATGAAAAGTTAGGTACAGAAACTTGGGCTAAATTTATCACCACAAGTGATGGTAAGAACCAGAACCTGTCTAGTGAGTTACACTATTGCCTTCCTTTATGGGGATAAATTAACTACATTGTAGTCCACATAAATTGTATTTATACCACATAGATTTGTTAGGGCTGTATATGAGGAAGCACTGTCTTCTCTGCTAATGACAAAGTTGCTTTGGCGTTTCCAGAGCTTGGTGTATTGAAGCATAATCCATCTATTTCTCTGCTCTTTCTCCAGCACTGTCACCTTGGCCTGGATTTTCTTTGCCCAGTGGCTGTGTTTTCCTGTTGCTTCCTGCCTTCTTGCTTCCTTTCTATGTGAGGACAGGGTGACAGTGACTCTTGATGCCTGCCATATTTGACAGGGATTCTTTTAATAGCCATTGCTGAAATATCTGTACAACAAGTATTTGTTGAGAACTGAAAGGGAGTCAGGTTAGGCTGTAGGAGGGAGAAGAGGAAGATAAGTCTCAACTGGGATCTCAGTTGCTTGCATGTGAATGTGTAAGTTTCTCTGCTATATTCTGGTTTTCCTTTTGGGCCACTTAGGCCAGCAAACATCACTGTCATCTTTTACTTCCGAAACAAAGGTCAACCTTATTGTATTGGAAAAGAGTCAATAACAGAACCTATTTAATACCCTGAATGGTAGGAACTGGACTTCCTACACTGAAGTTTGTGGGTCAGGCCCTGTTGCATTGCATGTGCAGTGTACTCAGTGCACTGGGAAAAATAAGAGTCGTCTCATGGCATGCAGTCTTGGAAGACTTGTTCCTCATATGTGCTTAGTGCACAAAGCCAGATTGGATTTGATCCTTGCTCATACTATTTGACTACCACTGCCTTGCTTTACCTTCCCACTTCTTACTAAGCTGATTCTTTTCTTTATGTTCATCTTTTGTTCTATGGGAAGCGATTATCTCCTGAAAATCTCTCTCCCGCTGCACAGTCATGACAATGTTACCTTCTCCTTCTGACCTGCCAGCAAATACACAAACATCTACTCCAACTGTTCCTTTCCCTTAGTTTACTCTCACTCTTTTCGATCTCTCCTTTAGCAATTGAACTCCTGCAGTGCACTAAGGCTAGGTCTTGCACAGGGGCTAGTGTTTGCAGGAAGCAAATCCCTTCTGCTTCAGCAAGCAGGATTGTATGTAGCCTGCAAGTTACACTAAGTAATCTTTGGAGGGCACTGGGTGCAAGTAGGGTCTCAGCATCAGCCCTGTGTCCAGTCTTAAGTTCACTTAAAGAAAGATAAAAATAATTTAGAGAGGACCTGAAAGAGAAGAATGAAGCTGTTCAAACACAGGATAACCTGGTTTACAAGGAAATCTTGAATCAATGGGAGTTGTTTAGCTAAAGAAGAGGAGGGGTGATAATGTAAAAGACAAGTTGTTAAAGGCAATAATCTTTCCCCTGTATCTGTGAAGGACTGGATGAGAACTCATATGCTTAAAATACAGCAAGGAAGAGGTTAGTGCTTATGAAAAGGTTATAATGATAAAGTGAGTAAAGCCAGGTATAGATCCATTGAAGACTGCAGCATTTCTGGCATCAGAGATCTTTAAAAATAGACTAGGTAAATATCTCTTTACAAGTGATTCAGAGAAAGTAGATCCTGCCTGGGGAATGGCGATTGGTTAGATGGCCTCTCCAGCTCTCACTAGTTCAATTGTTCTATGCTTCCAAACCTGTATGGTGCTCCAGTTTTATTGCCTGTTGTAGTCATGGCAGCAGTTTTTGGTTCCAGCTGCATCTTTTAGTGGTGTCAATGAAATCTTGATTTGCAAGAACTGGTGTGTAGCTTGGGTTTTCCTTCAGGCTTGTTAAATAACAAGAACCTTTGGGGTGTCTTGTCACGTTTTCTCCTGATACAATTGCGTGTAAGCCTTTGAGACAGAAATACTATATAAATCTGACAGATAAGACCTGCTATCATTTTCATGGGTTTTCTTTAAGGGAATGTACAAGTACTTTCTGGTTGCTATACATATAGGTACAAGTTCTCAGTCTTTTCCTGGAAAATAGGAAGCACTTCAAAACTGGGTCCCTCTAAGCCACTGTAGCTAAAGCAGGTAATTGTATTTTTGCACTTTTCCCTGTGCCAAAGTAATTTCTGGAGGATAGCACTGCAGCTGTGGCGATTACATCTTTACTTCAGACTGTGGGACAAATGATAAGAAAAATGAATTTAAGTAGGCTGGTGCAGACAAAGCTTCAGTGAGGTCTGGATTAAGCTATGTACAGCAGAGGGAGAAAGGGAGATTGCTTTTGTGTGGTAGTTAAGTGGCAACAAGGCCTGTGTGTGGGGTAGAAGAAGGCTGAATAAAGGTGGGAGAACAGTGGGGGACTTGAGCTGATCTTAGTGGAGCACAGCTCAGAGGTGGAGAGTCAGATGGGGCTCTGCTTTCTGCCTTCCCACTGGTGCTTGCTTTTGTTCAGAGTATGGTAATTCCTAGGTGCCCACTGGATCTGCTGGTATTTCCATTTTGTTGGGAAAGTAGTATTCTACTTGGTGAAGAAAGTTAACTCATTTTACTACCTTGCTGCTGGGCAAGCAAAAGGCATTTAACACATCTGAACTGTAACAGTGTATAGATGGCTGTTGGAGGTAGCTAAGCTGCTACCCTGAATTCTCAGGTGCATGTTGCCAAAGCATATTCCTGACATTCAAATGTAATGAAGCTTGAGCAGCAGCAGTGCTCTGTGAAATACCCATATTTTTTTTTGTGATTTCTTACTTTTGGTTTTCCCTGCTGTGTCTCCTCCATCTGAGGTTGCAGTTGCACACTGTCCAAGTTGTATTACTGCTCTCTGAGGTTCCTGTAAGTCAGCAAGCCACTACAGCTCCAGTGGGCTGGGCAGCCAGCATCTGTGCAGGACAGCAATACAACTAACCAACAGGAGACTGAGACTAGACCTCAGGTGTTCATTTGAAAGATGAACATCTGTGTATGAAACCATATATGGGCTAGACAGAGGGGACTTTGCATTCCCCTTTTAATGACAACCTCTAGAAGCAGCTTGAAATTGTCAATGTGCTGTGTTGTCTTTATGCATATGTTTGAAGTGTCCGGACTCTGCATCTCTAGGTGCAACATCCCTTATAGAATATCTCGATATTAATTTTGACCTGTGCAGCACTGTTGATGACTAAGCACACAGTGGCAAAGCAAGTGTGATCTGACTTTAAAACAAATTCAGTTACCTCATTCAGTCTCCACACAGATTTGTTTTCTAACATAGTGCCCATGTTGGGCAGTTGCTTCTGTGGGCTCTAAAAGTGCAAGCTATGCAGACAGATCAGTCTGTTTTCCAGATCTCAGGTGTGATTCCTGTAGAGGGGGAGCAGTGAGTCACAGTAGGTGGAACGTGAAACTGCTTCAGGGTTCAAAAGATGCAGTTTGCTGTGTCTGATGTGTTTTGACAGGTAGGTGCTATCTCAGCCAGCCCTCGATGTTGCCTGGAGGCACATTCAGGTATAATTTGGAGTGTAGGCTGCAGTTCAAGGTCAGCTATTGTTCATTTGTTCTGCTGCCGTGGCAGATAGGCTTTGAGTCACAAAGACATTGCCAAGATCTATACTGTCTGTCCATAGATCTCCATAAGGCATTGGCTATATGGCCATGAAGCTTGCAGTGGTTGGGCATCCATCTGCCTACCTCCAAGGCTGCCTCTTGCCACATGATCCATGACTACTGCTCAGTGGAGAGAGATTATCATTATGCACTTGTAATGAACAAGGTGGTTGTTTTTAAGAATGCCCTGAGGTGATGGATCTTATTCACATCTTAACTGGGCAATACATGAACTTTACTTTCCGGGCATGATGCAAAATCCACTTGTGTAACAGGGAAGGATTGATGGTCTTGTGGGTGGAAAGCTTTTTGATTCACAGGCTGGTTAAGTTTGTTGTCTGTAAGGTTGGCTGCCAATAAAATGTGGTGAAAACTTGGCCTGTCTGAAATCAGTAGGGATGGGTCTCTTGTCTAACATCTCTCAGTGAATCACCCCTGTGCACAGATGTCCAGATACTGAACATATGCACTTACTGAACATATGCACTTTGCAAAGCCTCATTTATTGCAGATTGAATTCCAGCAGCCTTTGAAAACTGTAGCATTAAATGTGATATGGGCCAGCAGGGAGAGGGAGGCGCATATTATATGTGATAAGAGGTAGTGTTTCCAAGGGTTTCTTTTCCCATGCTTAACTTTTGTTTGTTTGTTTACAGAAAAAAAAATAATCAATGATCTGAAATTAAATTTGCATCTGCTTGATGGAATGAGGAAACCACTTTATTTATGTTTCCCAGATTAAATTATGTGAATGGGGTTTTGTTCATTTTGCTTTTTATATTTCAAAGACATGTTTCTGATTAAATTTAGGCAAGCTTGGTTCTGAAATATGATTTTGAAACAGAAAATCCAAGCTGTGTGAGAAACCAGTGTGGAGGCCAGATAACCTTATCAACTGTTGTTTAGCTCTAATCTAATCAGACCTCTTGAAACCATTTTGCTCCTAGTCCTCTAGTAGAAGAGTTTATTCGATTGGGCTGAAAATAGGACCATTCCTGTACTAGACTTAAGACTTCCCCAAAACTGTACCCCAGAAAACTCCAGAATTTGGGGTACAGTGTAGAATTTCTGCAGAGAAAATAGTCCTAGCAGCAAATACCATGGCTGCTTCATGAGGTACTGCTGGGAGGGTGCTGCCCTGCACACTTGCTGCCCACAGCATCCCATATCTGGAGAGGATGTCTCGAGGTATACCTGTTGGCTACCTGTGGAGCTGCCTGGGACAGTTCATTTGTGTTTGTTCTAAGCTGTGTTACAGCCCACTGGGCTGTCTCCAGAATTGGGTTTCCATAACCAGACTGTATATTTTTACTCACCTTCACTCATTTTTTTTTTTCCTTTATACAGGAGAAATGGTGGTAGAGGATTTTTATGGTTGGTTTTTTTTTTTTTCTTATAGTGATCAACTATCTTAAGCAACTTGTCAAGTGCACACCATGATACACACAGGATTCAGGGCTTTACTGCTGTTATTCCTTTTGCTACCCATTGACCAATGTTTCTATTTGAAGAGAGCAGAACTCATTAAATCATGGAGTCATTTAGATGGGGGGGGGGTGGAGACTCTTCAGGTCTTCTGGTCCAGCTCCTGCTCAGACCAGCTTCAAAGCTGTATCAAGCTGTGATGTTAGATCAAGTTGCTCACAGCCTTGTCCAGACAAGTTCTGAACATCTCCAAGAACAGAGATCCTGGGTCCCTGATGTAGCAGTTGCTCACTCTGATTGTGAAGGACTTTTGTTCCCTCCTTTGTACCTCCCTGGAAATTCACTTGGGGCACCTTGTGTGTCATTGCCTGCCAACAAGGTTGCTGCTTGTCAGTGAGACTTGATTCCCTTTTTTGTGATAATGACTCATAAGTGTGGTGGGATCATAGATAAGGGAAGTAAAAAAATGCATCCCCGAGCAATTACTGTTTCTGAACGGGGCCAGCAACTTCCAGTTTGAAGGCTGCATAGTAAAAGTAAGATTCATTTTCGGCTAGTCTCCCTGTTTCATTAAATTCCTGGTCTCAGCAACAGATTCATTTTGGACTATTTACTGTTCTTGTTGCCATCTTTGTCATTGGAATGGGATATCAGCATGTTAATACCTCATATAACCTGTGAATGATGGTGGAGCACTGTCGCTCTTTGACATTTTCAATGCTCTGTAATTTCATTATCTGGCCATTCTTCCCTTTCCCTGCAGTGTAGCGTGTCTGACATGGTGATTGCCACTTCTAATGTCTTTTTCTGCTACTACTTCCAAAGATTTTCCTCTGTCATTATTGGTGGTTAGTCTTTCCCAAGAGGAAGGTAATTCTTCAGGTTAAAAAGAACTCTCTTACATCCTCAAACTATATATATATATATATATATATATATATTTTTTTTTTCCTAGTGGGAGAAATAACAAATTGCTGTTTCTTTGCAGTTTTTATCCTGAAAGATTTTACAATACCATGTTGGATACATAATCATCACTCTTCACTGTAACATGGTCACTTTCTGAGTGAAACAGGAAAAGTCTATAATAGAGAACTGTTCTGCTCTTGTTCTTCATACATCTTATTTCTTTGGGTGCCCTGATCTCTACCTGAAAATGCTAATACAAGCCAAACACTGAACTATTTTTATTGTAAAAATATGTTTCGGAAAGCATGTTAAAATAGCAGAATATTTAAAAAATGTCTTCTCATTCAGCTAGAGAGCAGAGATATGTATTTGCATGCTTTACTGCTCTCTGTGGTCCACTTCATACAATCATCTTGGCATTCTCAGATTCCTCGTTATTGCAAGGATTCAGAACAGTGGCAGTGCCCTTGACTTTTCCTTTCCTGTCTTCCTATGGTACATTTCAGGGTTTTTTTTTTTGGTAGGATTTTGATAGTTTTTGTTTGTTTTTTGCAGTGAAGGTCTGAAGTTTGTTCAGAGGACCTGACAAGTGTCTTGGGATTTTCAGGGTGGGGAACACAGGAGGTTCTGGGGATTGCTCTAGACAATACTTGTCTCTTCTAATCCTATCTTTCTATGATAGCGTAATGAACTTGTGGAGTGAGCGTATGTTGGTGACTGGTTGAAATCCTGCTTACAGATGTGTGATATAAAGATGTGTAATAAAGATCTGGATATCAAAGATATAAAGATCAGGGCTTGTTTTAGAAAAGTGGTTGGGACACTCATTGAATACTTCCAATTGGTGTTAAATGTTGTTGTTTCCGCCCTTGCACACAAATTTCTCATTATGGCATTACCGATGCTCCAGGGCATGAAACAAAGTGCTGGACTGTGACACCTGTAAGACTTTGGATTTAGCTTGGATTGTGGTATACTTGTTATGATTCTTTTGTCTGTAAATCTCCTAATCCCATGCCTCCCTCCCTCCCAGGCACATCTGAGTTGTTCTTGTACACTTATTAATTCTCTATTAATTCTGGACTCTCCAAGGGGGTGATGTAGTGCATAGAAATTTACTCAGTGGTAGAAATACAGGTTGGTATTTAGAGCTGTGATTGACACCATTTGCAGTAAGGACTTTTAACTAGATAGAGCCTTGTGTCAGACCCCCTGGCCTAGTACACGACACAGTGATGTACTGTCACTTGCACTAGAGCAGCCAGTCCTTGGGCGACCAGTGTTGCCACATGTCCCTGTTGAGGTTTGGCTAAAGTGGACAAAGCGCACAGACAAGTGATGGGAGCATTCAGCAAGGTGGAAGATCTGTACATATGGCATGAATATATAAGATTGAAATCTGTATATGCGTTAAAAGGACTTCTGAAGTGGAAAGTGGGACATGAGTCTACACGCCTGTGTAGTGAGCAAAGGGAATAGGTGGTTCTAAGGGTAGTTATGAACAAGAGATGGTAAGCACTAGCTTGGTGGAGAGGAGAACTGTTGGTGAAGGCTGTCAGACAAAGAAGGTCAGTCTCTATATGCTGCTGCTTTGTAACAAAAAGGGATCAGCTCTGGCTTCTCTTGACTAGAGGGGAATCCAAAGGAGACCAGGCTCCTTGGACTAGCTTTAACCTTTTAAAGTGAGGAAATATTTAAATTTAATGTCCAGAAAAAGCTTCATGGAACTGAGTTCTCAGCCACTCTGATTAATCTTGCTAAAGAGGGTACCTTGCTTTACAGCTTTAAATCTGCTTTGGACGGAGTATTAGCAGTTATCCCATAGGGAACAATCCTGTATTTTCTGGATGAGCTAATAGGCCTCTTGAATCTCTAATTTCTATTGTGCTGTGAAGATGTGGGTGATTGTTATTAAAGGCCATGAGAAGCAACTGGTCAGCTCATTGCCAAACTGCTATAATTCCTGGGTGTTTTACATGGGCTGCAGTTTGGTTAACATTGCAATTCATGTATTCTAAATTGTTTCCATAGTGCTTGGCCAATAAAATTACAGGTTTATTATGTTCGTGCAGATCTCTTGTTTAATCAAGAATGCTATGCATGCTGTGAATGCAAAGCTGCTTCTCTAAAAATACCCCCTGTTCTCTTGATGTAAAAGCACATGAATCAAGTTGGTTTTATTTTTGCTTTATGTTTGAATGTAAATCTGGTATTCTTGAACGTGAAGGGCTCATGGCACCTGCAAGTATTAGCAATAGCTGTTCTAGTGTGCTCTGTGCTGTTCTTGGCTGGTGTAGTTACTGTAGAGACCTTCATCAATTGTATTTTGAAAAGCTGGAGTGGAGAATGCCTTCATTCTGCTGTGTCGTATATGTGAATTTACAATAGGATATACTCTCCTTTAACTAGGCTTGCTGAAGATTCTCTTTGGAGCACTTGTTATTCCTGTTGTAAAAAGGCCCAGAGAAATATGTCTGTTTTGGGAGGTGCTTTGTAAGAAGTAGTTTGTAGATGATCACCTTTGCGAAAAGACAGTCGTAACACAGCAGAGGCAAAATGGACATTTGGATTCTTTCTTTAGTCTGTCGCAGCTACTTGAAAGACTTGCTGCTCACCCTTTGCTTACCTGAGAATCCTGCAAGGTAAGAAAAAGAACCTGTACAGAGTTGATACTTTGACAATATCAGCTTGATTCAGTCTTTTGGTCCACAACATGCTTCAGTCTCTGGTAATATTCAGAACTCTATTCCTTTGATAGCTCAATATTTACTCATGAAAAGCATGTTGTAGTTTGTCTTTGAACTTTATTCTCCCTTTGGAGCAGGGCCTCATCATGATGAACTTCATAGTCACAAAGGTAGAACAGGAGACTTTTGGATCTAGCTTATGTTAGTCCTCTGTTTTGGAGGCTGCTGTTAGAATTATTCTTAATGATGGGTTTGCAGCCGTTATATGAAATTTTGAGAGGTGGGTGGGTTTGTTCACTGAAGGTTCACAGCACAAAGCAAGAACTTGCACTGGAACTTGTAGAGATGACCTACTATACCTAAAGAGGAATTGGCAAATCTAATCCTTAGAGCCCTATTTAAGATTTTGTGCTCTCATGTCATGTGAGAATAGGATTGAATTTCACCTTCAGAAAAGCCTTGTCATCTTTCTCTGCCCTAACTATCATCTAGAGACATCCAGAGACTATTTCTTATTTCCATTCTAGACTCTAATAAAACTTGACAAGCTGGTGCACCAGATGCATCTCCAGCCCATGCTTTTATTTCAGAGCAGGTGCCAATCTTAGGTTCGATTGTATCACCTGTCAGCCTCTCTAGTATCTGTTTTGACAAGGAGTGACAAAGGGATGTGGAATGTCTGAAGTCCTGATCATGTGACGTAGGGAGACAGGACCTTGGGATGTGAGTGGTGAGGGAAAAGAGAAGAGGTAATTCTGATGGAAATCCAGGGCTCTTGACGTAGTAAAGGGGAGAATGAAGCTATGACAGACCTCAGATAATGACCATTACAGATCATATTTAGTCAGTTTGCATTCTTCCTTTGTCTCACTGCACAGCCATTCCCTGTTATGTTCCTCAGGGGGTAGAAGGATTTTTGGAAGTTTTGAGAAACTTCAGGTGCTCACTGAGAACATCCCAATACAAGAATAGTCAGTGGGACTATTCATGTTATTTAGAACCCTTCCGTAGTGGTGAGCAGTGTTTGATATCTCAGTGCAACATGCAAGACAACCCTACAGCCCATGTAGGTGAAATTCTCTGAAGGTCATATGGAGACCTTGTAGAGCTACAGAATATTTTCATAAAATACAACAGTCTGACTCTTCTTCCTTTTTTTGCCTCCAGGTTTTGGTCCCTGAATGTTCTTGTGATGGCAAAGAGAGCCAGTGCCACTGCTCACAGAGCAAAGTACTGAGTCTTCCTTTGTCATTCAAGTACGAAAAGGATATATCCTCTGGGTTACAGTACCCCAAATCCTGATTTTAAAAGTAGTCCCAGATGAATGTCAGTCAGCAATCCCAGTTGTCATAACCATGATTCTTATGAGGAAGGATATAGACAGTGGCTTGAAATGAAGACTGTGCTTCAATTTCCCTGTTGGCTAGGGTGCGAGATATTTTCAGGAAACCAAGGAATTTTTTAGGTCCCTAGGGAAAAGAAGGAAAGTGATTTCACAAGGTTAAACATTCTGAAAGTTTTCTACTGCAGTGAGGGTTGCACTATGGTGCAAGTAGGTATTTCATCTGACCAACTGCCCCTGGGCTCCTAAAGGGCTTGCAAAAGTCAGTACTGCTTTGGATTTCTGCAGTGGTGATTTGCCTTTTTTATACAATCCATGTGCATAATGTGGAATCTGTACTTCTGAGTTTCCTACTTCTACAGCTTTGAAATTCTCAGCCATAATGTTGCATTAAAGGAGATTTGAATTCAAGTACCTCTATTTTTCTCAGCTCCCTTTTTTTAAGTAACGGAACACTTAAGTCTGTAAGAAAAATTGCCCTTGACAGCTTTAACTGCACTGTTTCACATCTCCCTATGCAGATATTAACAGAAGGTATTTCTAACATGGGGAAAAAATATATTTTCTTTCTTACAGAGCTCAATACCAGATGAATGGATTTTTTTCTTAATTTGCCCCCCTTCCCCCCAATTATATTATTGGGTCAACAGCAAAAGTTATGATTTCTTTATGGATCCTGTCACATTTTTTCATCTCCCCTTCTGCCCTGAAGTTGGTGCCAGTTCTTCAGAGAATATTCTTTTTCTGTGGGGGGAAAGAGAGGAGTGTTTGGATTTTTTTTGTTTTGTTTTTCCTTTCTACAGTGTCAGAGTTTAAGTAAATATATTTTACCCATCTTTAGGGTAATACTCAAGTTGGGGAAAATGTTCACTCTGTATTGTCTGTGCTTCTTCCAAAGCTTTATTTCCTTGGCAGTCACAGAACAGGTAACAGGCTGCTTTAGAATATGGGTTGTCTGGCTTGCGTGACAAGCCAGAGCTCTGATTTGGAGGTTCAGGTCCCTCTTCCGTCTTTATTCTCCCTCTTAGGTCCTAGGTATATAGCAGGTCCTGTTGTAGCCTCTTGCTGCCTGGAGGAATCTTCAGTCCTAAGTTAGTTTCCCACAGTAGGGCATCTTAGGGGCCTGCTCTTTCAGCTGACATGAAGGCAGGCATCCTATCAGTACCTTGAATTCACAGATTTGAATGAAGGAGGAGAAACCATGGTGTGTTCCTTCTCTTAGACAGACAGTACAGCACCTGCTCATGTTTCCTGTTTTGCTTGCTAGGAGGCTGCTGTATGTCTGAGTGAGGTTTTTTACAGGCTATTGTGATATAGATTATGTTCATTCTTTATTACTAATGTAGCTGCAGTCTGAAATGGTTAAATGCCAGTTGGAGGCAGAGCTGAATTCCATGGCACCTGCCTACTGCGAATGTCCATCAACTGGCTCCTATAGTTCATTCAGTTATCAGGCAGAATCCAAACAATTCCAAACAGAATGCAAAAAAAGAAATTCAATCTCACCCCGTGGTGCTTAGGGCTACTCTCTGGAGGGGATGGTGTGCAAGCTTGGATGCCTCATAAAGAAGGGAGAAGCTCAATCTTGGACTTAATCATTCTCTATCCCCCATTCTGTTGTGTATCATTGAAGCTATTGCTAGCGTCTTGCATAGGCCAGTACGTTGTTAGCATACGTGTTTCTTTGGATTCCATAGGAAGAATAGAAGTTGGTTTTGTGCCCTTAGATGAAGAAGGGTGTTGTATCTGGCTGTCTCAATGTGGTGGATTTGCACAGAGGAATCTTTCCTAGCCCAATTTCTGGAAATACTTGGTGAGCCAGATTTCATGGAAGTCTGCTTGATAAGGCCCTTCAAAGGACATAATATAAGGGCTCCAGGGGCGTTGTTGCTCTTCACAGGAATAAAGACAGGAAATTGCTCATAGAGAGTGTGTTTTAACAGCAGCACATGAAAATAATTTTACTTAACTACTTAATAATACAACACAAAGAAGAATAATAAGAAAGCTATGTAGCTATGGCACCAAGAGCTCAGGCACTGTAGTGGTGACGAAACACGCACATGATGAATACAGATTAAAAAATAAAAGTAAATATGATTATTAAAATCAAGAGTAAAGATTAGTTCAAAGGAATACCAGTAGGAAAAGGAGCTGCTGGGGCAAAATTTGACCTTACCACCACTGAGCCATTAAGTTTCTAAGTAGGTTTGGGCATTTGCAGATCAGAACTGCTGCATAAACATAGGTTCAAGGTCAGAAGATTGCAGTCAATTGGACAGACTATGTTTTTATTACCTTAATATATAAGATAATCAGATCATTTTCATCTTTGTTGAATCTATAATAATGTAAAAATATGTTAATTAGCTAGTTAGCACTCAAACTGTTGCTTCTGACCTTTTGTCTTTGCAGAGCCCTGACTCATGCTTGTCTGTTACCTCCAGCACTTTCCAGTCCTTTGTGTCCTGCTCAGCCTGACTGACCCAAGTTGCCTGTGATAGCTACTCATACATTCTAAATTCTAAAATAAATGATATTTTTACCTTATTCTTTTTGTGATGATTCTCATAATTCACTTTCCCTACTATTTAATTATATTTATAAATACTCTGCCTACGCATATTTAAAGAATTATGATTAAATCATGCGTTTCTACTAATGATGTTACTGTCATTCAAGGTCAGGTATTAAATGCGGAGGAAAATTCAAGTATTGAGCTTAAGTACCTGCAGAACTGTAACAGAACAATTTGTGCATTTTGCTCTTTTTCCTTCTGTGCCTACACTTGTCAGCTGGCAAGCTGCAACAGTCCTTATATCCCTGGACTGTTTTCTGGAAGGGAAATAAACTGAAGTCTAAGGTACTCGGATGTTTTATAATAGAGATCCAGTGGTAGTAGTGGAAGGTCTTCTAACTGGCCATTAAAAGCAGATGCAAGGGTTTGTCTCTCAAAAGGTACATCCTTTTCTTTCATGGTAACATCTGTGAAACTTCAAACTTTTGGACTAGTTCCCCTGGAGGGAGAAGGGTGCTTTCCCAGAGTAATATTGCTCAAATTTGAACAATAATGCCACAGAATAATATTGCCATCACAAATTAATCTCTCTGCAGGTGGGTGAGCTGGCGTCAAAGCTGGGAATAGCTGAGAGACTCCGATGCCCTTCACCACTCTGAGTGCCAGGGCAGTGACCAGGCTGCTCTGCTCACATGGTAGCTTCACAGGCCGCATCTCCTGCTGTCATGTTGAAGACAAAGCTCCTTGTTTCAGGGAGCAGAACACACGTGTTTCTGTGGCATGGCACCTGATTTCCCTGTTGCTGTTCTCCTAAGCTAGCAGTGAGGCATTTTCTCATGAACAAGTAAATGTTTGGGTCCTAGACATGATGCTGGAAAGGACTTCAACAGATTATCTAGTCCATCTCCTGTCCTTGGGGAGAGAGGGAATCTCTTGCCCATGCTCTGTTCCACAACAGTTATTTGAGTTGCTAATTGGAATCTGAGGAAGATCAATAATGTTTATGTATTTATATGTAAGTGTGTAGGGGAGGATGAGAGAGAGAACTGAGAGTTCCTGATCAGAGCCTGGAGTCTGAAATGCAAGGGCAATAAATGGCTTGAATTTCCTTGAAAGATCAGCTCTATGGGAACTTTTTTCTCTCTTCGTTTCAGAAATGATGCTGGAGAGGGACTCTTCATCAGGGACTGTAGCAACAGGACAAAGGGTAATGGGTTCAAACTTAAAAAGGAGAAGTTCAGGTTAGAAATAAGGAAGAAGTTCTTTACTTGTGAGGGTGGTGAGGCACTGGCACAGTTGCCAAAGGAGTGGTAAATGCTCCATTCTGGGCAATGGTCAAGGCCAGGTTGGACAAAGCCTTGGGCGACATGGTCTAGTGTGAAGTGTCCCTGCCCATGCCAGGGGGTTAGAACTGGATGATCTGAAGGTCCTTTCCAACCCTAACTATTCTATGATTCTATGAAATGGCTTAGACACAAAATTCTCCACATAGTTTAATTTCCTTTATTAAAATCAGTCTTGCCTTCAGTCCTCAAGGAAGCCACTCACTTGATGGATCTGATGGCTGCAGTATCTTCCCCTTCTGTCAGCCCTCTACCCTGCTTTATTTTTTGAGAACAGTCCTGTGAAGGAAGTGTACCTACAGTTGAATTTCAAGTCATTCCTTACTTTTTGGGTCTCCATGTCTGAAGGTTTAGATGGCGCTTCGAAAGATAATGTGACTCCATGGAGTTAAATTGCTGTACAAAATCTTCTGGTTCACAGATAGCATCAGAAGACAATTGGAACAAGAATGGAGCCAGCAAAGTAACTGGGGGCCTTTTTTCATTTTCTTCTTGAACTTGCATAATAGATATGCACACAACAGCTTTAAAAGGAAGAGAGAGAAGGGGAAAAAAAGGTAAAGTTTGCAAGGCTTTGGTGGAGGCTTCTTAGCAAAGGGGAAGAATTGGGAGGTATGATGCAGCATGGGTTGCTGGATCAATAAAAATAAATTATGAGTTCTTTGCTATCACCTCTTATAATATATGATAGGGGATGCTTAAATCATATCACTGCCTGCCAGGAGAGCTTGTATTTATGTTTAACTGAGTTACACAGAGATAAAGCTCAGGCTTCTGTTATTTCAGGCAATCTAGATGTCTTTTCTGGTGGGAAGGTGTGTTCATGTGTAGCAAGGCCATCCTGAAAAGCTGGGAAAGATTCTCTGGAGCACAACTGCCTTATCAGGGAGATGGGTCAGATAACCTTGGGGGTCTTTTCTGCCTCTGACTAGTGCTGCTTGCAAGCTGCTGATGGTTTTGGGTGTGTCCACCCTCCCCTCCAGTGTATTCTATGGGTCTAGAATTCTGCTTGAATGTCTCTTGTGCTTTTTTGCTGTCCTCAAAAAGGTGATTAATTCACTATGCCTTTCCCAGACACTCTCTCCTGATGGTGTGTGGCTAACAGTTCTGAAAATACTTAGCTTTAATGGAGTGATTCCCCTCCAAAGAGGACAAAGGTTTTATGATCTGACCTGGTAGCTATGTTTAGGGTTCTATTGCAGCCTCTGGAACAAAGTCCAGCTATTCTTTAAGGGCTGAAAACCTTGTTGGGGGCCTTCCTTTTGTTTCTTTAGAAAGGAGGTGTTAAGAATGTGGTGTGTGTGTGTGTGTGTGTGTGTGTGTGTGTGCTCTAAAGGTAAGCAGGTAGGAATGCAGGAAGTGTATTTGCTGAAACCGAGGCAGGATTTACCAATGTTTGTTTCTGGGGTCTTGGGTTTTATTTGTATTTCATTGGAAAAAATGTACATGAGAGAGGTGGTTCAAATTTAATGTCTAATGGAAATGGAAGAGCATTGTAGCTGACGTGCAGGTGCTATACAGCTAGTGGCTATGAATACCCTGTGTCTGGGTGATAACTGGAATCTGGTTTGGGAGGAGGAGAATCTGAATTTGTTTGCTGTGTTATTGTGAAACATTATAGTGAGATTCCTTCGAGTCCTGGAGGCATTAGTCATTGCTTCGGTGGTGGTGTTGTTCGGCTGCATTCACAGCCATGGCCTGGACTTCTATGTGCAAGGAACCTCTGAACATATCCTAAGTTACAGTCCCAAATGTTTAAAACCTAAAGCATAAGAAACGCTGTCGGGTTCAATTCAAAATCCTTTCTAGTTTGTGTGAGCCCAGAAAGGTAAATCTATGGACTGGGAAAGGTGTCTGTCTCAGGGTTGATACCAACAGGTGCTTTTTCTCTGACAGGCTGGGCTTGCCCTTGAATTACAAAGCACAGAATCAATGTACAAAACTCCTGCCCTGCTCCTGCTGGTGTTCATACGCGAGGAGGGAATTGGGCTTTCCAGAGCTGGCTCTTTCTTCAAAGCACTCTAGTGGTTTTGGTTTTTAACCCCCTCAAATTCTGTACATTCACTGCAAGCCCTTTAAAATGGGAATTTCAAACTGCTGCCTATATCCTGGAGGTTCTTTTATGAAGATAATGTGATCTGTCTCTAGTGTCCCAGGGGAATCCATAGGAAGACTTTTCAGTGCTCTGGCTCCTGCTGCCTGATTTACATGGAAAGAGAGGAAGAGAAGGGACAGAATGAGGATACCGTGGCAGTTTTTGTGCTAGAAAATGAAAAGCTACACAGACAAAGAAGGATAAAAGGAGAATATATTTCTTTTAGTTACTGGTTCTTGTTTTGAGGATGAATTTGACAGTCTCAGCTGTTCAGAGATCACAAGTTCACTGGAACATGTTTTGCTTTTGTGTGTGATCTTGGGACTTGTCTCTTTCAATTTCAGAGGGTTTTTTTGTCTGCACTGCCTGAAGCCACCCACAGATCTACATCTCTCTAGAGATTAAAAAAAAAAATGGAAAGAATAAAAAAAGAGAAAGTATTCTGCTGCTGCTTAAGTTGGCATCACTTTACTCTTGTAAAATCGTTGCTCTGATTTCCAGGGGCAGGGTTTGGCCTGGGTTTGTTGTTGGTACGTCTGTTGTTTTCTTCTCGTGTCTTAGGATGTGCTATTCCTTAACTGCTAGTATTTGGAGATATCTTTTCTTCAGCTGCACTCACCAGGCAGGGGAAAAAAGGTAGATTGGTGTTTAAGGTGTATGTGTTCCTATTTTTACTGATTGTTCTGTCTTGCTGTGGGTGAACTTGAATTGATGCTTTACCTTCCTGGCGATGCCTCTTAGCTTAAATTAACTAAATGTGTTGAAGTAGATTATTTCAGCTATGTTAAATTCCTGGATGAAGACTGTTTTTCATAATAAAGTAGTCTTTAATTTGACTTTTCTGATGTATTTGCAAAGTGAATTGAACCAAACTTTTAGAAGTTGATTTAGATTCTTTTTCCATGTAAAGTAACACTTAATCTCTCTCTGCTTCTGGTTCCTTATCAGTAAAACAAAGATGACATTACTTACCTTGTTTCACAGTGGTCATGCTTGCAGAATCTATAAACACCTGTGGAATTCAAATTCCTCAAAACAAGGATGGTGATGTGTAGTGTGATCACATACATGCATGTTTTTGAGGGTGCATTTGTGTGAAGAGATTTTGGTGGGATCAAGGTAATGTAGTTATTAGTTTTGAGAACCACTCTACCTTGGTCTAGGGAAATACTTTTACTGCCATAGAGTTAATTTTCTTCAGAGCAGCCCATGTCATGCTGTGTTTTGAATTTTTGGCTAAACCAGTGCTGGTAATGCACCTGTATGTTAGGTGTAGCTGAACAGTGCTTCACAGTGCCATGTTTTCTGTTTCTCACTCTGCCCATCCTAGTAGTAGCATGGGGGCAGTCAAGAAATTTGGGAAGGGGGATAGCTGGAACAGCAGACCTGGAGAGGTATTCTGCCCCAAATAGCACCATCAGTAATAACAGCTGTGGAGTAGTCTTCCTAAAATAGTCATTGTTCAGAGGCTGCCTTTGCATTGTTCTGCTGTGGGGGAGCTGTGGGAGGCAGTCGGGGACTGCCTTTGTCTGTTTGTGTCTTCACTTATTAAACTGTCTCTGTCTGGAATTACAAGCTTTTCTCACTTTTGCTTTTCTGGTTCTCACCTCCATCCCATCTCCCTGGGGTGGGGAAGAGAGCGTCTTGATGGGTGCTTAGTTAATGTACTACCACCAAAAAATCCCAAACCGAAACAAACCAACCCTAAAAGAAAGAAACAGCTAAGGATTTCCATAGAGCAGTGCTGCTGGCTTTTAGGTCCCAGAGCATTTTAAGCCAGTTTGCCTTCAGTAATTTACTGATACTGGTTCCCAGTAACCCGTGGTTGTTCACATTTGAAATTTGCTTGTTGGGTGCTATTGCTCTCGCATGGATTGGGAAAAGGCAGATAAAAATTGCAGTCAGGCGTCCTGTGGCTGATGTGTTTGGAGAGAAAAGGTTGCAAACATCGTGGGAATAGCTCTGTAGGCAGGAAATGGAGACCCTGGCATGCCGCAGGAAGTGAGCAAGGAGCTCACATTTTTCACATGTACATCTGTCAGTGATCTCTCTGTTGTGCTGTGTGTGCGCTGCCCAGTGCTCATCCCTTTGCTCATTGTTAATTAGCCTTGGTAAATATGTGTACATGGCTTCTGATGAGTTGTGTTAATCTCTGTGCTGATATAGCGGGATCATTTAGAGAGGAGATGAATCTCAATGAGTGGATCAGTGCTGACCTTTCAGGTGTCCACTCTCTCTGGCTGCTGTGCTCTTATCTCTCCTGTCTCTAATAAGAGCATTGCCTGACACAGGAGCATTGTCTGCCTTTGATGTGGCATTTTTTGGTTGTTCTGAAGTTCATTGTCAACCTGTTGAAGGAAGTGCAACTCCTTTACACTCTAATTTGTGTGAAGCAGTTATATATTCCACTGTGGGGTATATGTAAAGCACTTTGACAGTTTAAAATTCACAGGATCTGGAGGAGATATTAATGAACTAAAATAATTTTCCTTCATAGTAAAATTGTATAGGAATGAAAGATTGTTATGCCACCAAATACTCTTAAGAGCTTTTGAGCACTTCTGTGATTTATAGGTTTTGAGTTTCCTAATAATTGTCTGAACAATAGGGATCCCTTCAGGGATGTGTTTTTGAGATGGAATGAAACCTGTGTTACCATTCCTGGTCACATTTTTTTCTGCTTTCACGCCGGTCAGGTTGTGTCAAGACTCAAGGCTGCTGGACTGGGCTGTCTTGGAGACTTGCTGGCCTTATTTTAGAGAACAAGTCCATCATACTAAATCTGATTTTAGTGGGTCAGTATACTATGCAGCATGATGAAGGGTTTTTTCAGTGCTGGAGACTCTCAACCTGTAAGCAGTATAAGCCATTGAAGATAAATAATTGACGGAGTTTGGCATTTTTGTCCTGCAAACCTTGTAGCAGGGTATTCAGCAGCTTTGTTTCTGCAGAGCAAAAACATATGGGCTGTGGACTGTCGTGTGTAAAATAAAGTGCATAAGGAAATTCTTTTAGGACTGGAACATCACTTGTTTCCAAACAAAATATATTTTACTGATTATCCTTTCTCCATTCCCACTTCTGCCTAGAAAACCCAAACAGTTTATTGAATTATTCAGGTCATTTAGTTTTACGTAAGCTCAGCTTGAAATTGCATTTTCCACAGGGGTTGTATTGCCTTAAGGGAGTTGTAATTCAGCCTGGCCTATTTCCTGTCTCCATGCTGCAGGCTGGTTTTCCCTTTCTTCATTCTCAACCAGCTAAGCTGCTTGGTGCCCCCAGAGATACCTGCCCTGGGGCGTCCTGGGAAGCAGAGCCTGGCCCAAAGGAGATGGGAGAATTTCACATCTGAGCTGTATTCCCTGATGTGAACAGTATGACCCTGGAGATGAATACAGTTCAGCATTGAGCTGGCTTGAAATTAATTTTGGGGAGATTGGTTGGATAAACAGAAGCAGTTTAATTTGGCACTATAAGGGTGTTTTATTTACTTTGATTAAAGAATGCCTAAGCGTACAGTTTTTGCTGTTTCTGAATCAATATCGCTTGGAACATTTTTAGTTTTATTTATTTTTCCCAAAGTAAAATGCTTTCATCTTAATTTAGGAGTGGGCTTTTCCCCTCAGTTCAGGGAAAGAAAGCATTTACTTTTGTTTTGAAATAGTGACTTAAATGTGAAATCTCCAATTTTAATTGAATTCAGCTTTTAAAATTAAAACCATCAAGATTTTAATGCAAAATTATACTGGCACAGAATAGCCATGGTTATTTGTTAGTGTTGATGAAAACATGCTAAGCTTCTTCAACTACAAAGTAGAAATCGGAAACAAATGTCTCAGCTTGAATCAGTGAGGTGTGTAGGTATTCTTTTTCTCTCCTGTCAGAATTCAGTTTGGAAAATACGTCCTATTTTCCTTATGTTTTGTTTCATTCTTTTTCAACTAAAGCATTCAAATAACAATGTCTTAGAAATTCTGGTAGTTGCCCTTGATATCTACCCCTGCTTCTAATTTCTATTTAACACAGTTCAGGCAACGTGCTGTGAAGGCCTCAGAATAGCCTCTTGAAACACTTTAATGAGTCCTCTGCTATGTCATGTCAAACACATCCCATGAAAACAACTCAGGAATCAGCTGTGCCTTTAAGGCATTGTGTCTTAACCGCATGTGAT
Organism: Myiopsitta monachus; assembly: GCA_017639245.1. NCBI lineage: Eukaryota > Metazoa > Chordata > Aves > Psittaciformes > Psittacidae > Myiopsitta > Myiopsitta monachus. The sequence goes on from CM029926.1 coordinate 36,857,883, forward strand.
ATGTCCATAGTAGTTAAATTTGCTCTGTGACCTCACGATGAAGTGCTGTGGGGGAAGGCATTTTCCCAGCTTTTCTTGGGAAGGTTCAGCCTTTCCAGTCCTCTCAAACTTATTAGTTTGAAACTCTCAAACTAATGCAAGAGTTGCTTTTATTGAATCTGAAATGTCTTGTCTCAAAAATAAGTGGGGACAGTGTGGAGGCTACATGGAGTCATGGTGTAGGAATGTTGCCTGGCCTCGTTCTGTTTAGTTGCTGTAGGTGACTGTAATGTGTATTACCACTGCCTACAGTAACTCCTGCCATTTCCTAGGGCTTTTTGTGAGATTTAACTGCAAAGGGATGCTTGGGCTTTTGTTTTCTGTGCATTAACAGCAGGCAGAGCTGGATTTTTGTTAGCTGTCCTGGGCAAAAATCCAGAAAAGCCATACTAAGCAAAGTGCTTTTATTTTGGTTTTATGCCCATGAGCTGAGTAGGATTCAACCTACTCCTGTTAAAGCTGCTGTTATCCTGTGGTTTGCAGGGTTTGTGCTAGAGAAGTGACCTCTCCAAAGATATAGGGCATAGGAGATCTGGGAAGAGGCACACAGAGCTGGGAGAGTATGGATGCTGCCTTTAGTTGTAATTGCAACTTCAGGTGGAATTACTCTGTTGAAATTTGACCAGGACAAAGAGATTTTATTTAATACGTATAGGGCTGGACCAGGATCCACTGAACTCGGCAGAAACCATCCTGCTGTCTTCAGCGTGTTTAGGCTCTGAAACTGGAAAGCTAACTTTGTGAAACCTCACCATAGACATAAGCAATAAGAAGGGTGTTATTTCTGACTGAGCAGGGCTTATGCTGTGGTGCAAGCAAGAGTCTCTGGAGAGGGGTCCTGTCTGAGCCCCTGTGGAAATACAGGGAACATCCTAAAAATGTTGCTGTCATCAAGTTTTAGCTGGGAGCAGGCACTGCCCCAGTTGGGACACGTCCCGATTGATGTAAAGGGAGGGAGCATAAAAACCTGTGTTGCTGCAGCTTGCGGCTGGCTCATCCCCCTTTGTATAGGAAGGAGTGTGCAGGGTTTTAGTTGTGATAAAAAGGATATTATTCTTATTTCCTCACTGCACAGCATCTGTTTAGGCTGACATGGGCTTGCATATGCTGGCTCACATCTCCCTGGCAGGTTTCTTTTCACACCCTGCTGGAAACAGTTTGGCTTTTATCTTCCTCCTAAAGGTCTCTGCATGGGGAAATAAAGGGACAAAATGTAGTCGGGGACGGGGAAAGTGAATCCAGTAGAGAGAGGAATGCTCAGAGCATCTATTCTAAAGACATTAAATTGGCATTGACTGCATAGTCACGTACCAAGGTCCCTTACAATTTGAACAGATCTTTTCCTGGTATTATGCTGACAGTAACAGACTACTGTAGTCATTGTGATATTGATTAATCCTTTGGCATTTTTCTGCAGACATTTAAACTCCTCACCTAGCAGCCTTTCAGCTGGGAAACCCAGATGAAATGTGTGGCAGGTCCCACTGCTGCGGGAGGAGGAGGAGGAGGGAAGGAAATGTGGCTTCTGTAGTAGAAAAGATCCTTCTTGTATAGGAAGTCATTAATGAACTCCACCGCTTGGGTCACTTCTCTCATTTGGACCAATCTTTTAGCCATACTGTGGAGTATCTGTGAACCGAACAACCCCCACCCCTCCAAGTGTTTACTAAAAATGTCCCTAGATGCTTTTACAGTGCAGGCAGATGCAAGAGAAACTAGCCTGTTCTGAGTCCTGCAAGGAGGAATCTAAACTGAAATGTTAAAATGATGCAAAACAAAAATGAAGAGATGCCCCAAAGCTCTCTTTCTGAGGCTGGTCCTGTAGAATCTGAGGAAATGAACTGTGTGATATTAGTTGTCCTAACAAAGCAAGGAGCAGATGCTCAAATGCTCTAAACTTCCACTGTAGAATCAAAGGTTCTTTCTGCAAAAGTTCCCATCCTGTCTGAGCCTGGGAGCTTGCACAGATGCTCACAGGTTATCTGAATGCACGGCCACCCTTCTGGGACAGAAGGGCATTGGGAAATGTAGGTGATACCTAGAATTACATTTACATGTGAAATCTGAGGTCAGAGAACCAAGGATGCCGGACAGATGTTACATTCCCCTGTGTCCCCCATGTGCTGCTTAAGTCCTCTCTCCTCCTACCTCAGCTTTGCAAGTTTTTGACTTCAGAGTATTTATGGCTTTTTATGAAAGTCAGTCAGTGGGTCCTGAAGGCTCCAACTTACCTTGAGCACTAAAGATATAGTTGAAACTTTGCTTTGTTGAGTATCTAAGCAGAATATCATCCTCTGTGTCTATCAGTTTTGCCACTGCATAAGGGTGATAGCATGTGGAAATTCCCATGCTGCTGGAGTCAGTGACAGCAGGCAGAGAACAGCAAAGATCATTCTGGGCAAAATGGACTCTTTTGCTGGATGGGGATCTTCATAAACAAACTTGCCAATTCTTTCCATGGAGAATCACCAATTTGTGGTAGAACAGGAAAAAAGGCTATAATTTCTGATTGGGCTGTTGAGTTAAAAGGGCACATCTGATACCATCCCTGACCGTGAATAACCATAGCTGTAGAGAGGGCAGCTCACAGTGTTTGATTAATTCCTGTTGACATGTTTTATTTCAAATGCAAAACATTTTGGGGATCAAAATAAACATTACTGTTTGCATGATGCATTAAGATAATGTTTTGCTTAGTTTTTAAACTTACTTGATCCTATAATACTGCAACTTTAAAGGATAAATGCTAAGCTCTCCTTTGAGACAGATGCCTTGTGTTTTGTTTCACAGTCTAAAGGAAAACTTTTTTTTTCTCTTTCCCTTTCTCTTCCTCCCTCCCTTTCCCTTCCCTAGGTGATTCTCATTCTGACAAAGCTCTTCGACTTCAACTTGGGGAGCGTTACAGAGAGTTCACTGTGGAGGTAAGTGGATTGTACAAATCACAGCAACGGTCACAGAGGGGTTGCACTGTACCTCTTGTAAAGTGGGAATCTGAGCAAGGGGGGATAGCTGTGCTGATCAGGGGAGGAGGTGAGAAGGATTCTGAGATAACAGGACTTGCTTTTTGGAAAAGGGGCACGTGATTAAGAACACATTGCTTTGATGAAGTGAGGACTGCAAAGAAGAGGGTTTCTTGATGTAAGGGCACTTCCCTGGAACACAGAGAAGCTTTCGTTCTTATCTTTGAGTGTCCTTAGACAACTCTCTTAATTTCTCAAAGTCTCTAGGAGACAGTGAGAACAGCCTCTATAGATGGTACATGCTTGCTAGAACAAGATCAAAGTTGGTACACAACACAACGCATGGTATAATGTTAGCCACATTCTTCAGCCCGTATGCTGAGGTGGTTTTCTTGGCAGTGAATCTGTGTTGCCTTTGGCTGTAAGGGCAATAGCCACTAAAGGACTAGAGATGTCACAGTGAGGTACTGGTGTCCTTGCTATGGACAGACTCAGATAGTGTCATGTACTTGTCATGCTCCCAGTCTGGTGTGAGAGATGGAGCGTCCTGGCCTGCAGGAACATGCTGAAGGACAGAGTATGTGTTTGTAGGTATGTGTGTGCATTAAAAATAAAGAAATAAATAAAAATCCTCTCCCCTTCCCCCCAGCCCCAAGCTCCCCAAAATCACCCCTATTAACAGGTCATTTCCTTGTTCCTTGATATCTGAAATCACCAGTAATTTCTGCCTGTTGGGGATTGCTCTTCCTCCTGCTTGTGGTGTGGAAATGCTGTGCCTTTAATCAAAGTGTTATTAGGTGCTTTTACCTGAGGGACAATTAAAACAAAACAACAAGACTGCCATGGTTTGTGGGAGACCAAGTGCCTTATGTCAGATTTAGCTGGTGTATTACAGCTATTGCACAAACCTGCTGAAGGTGTAGTCGGTGGAACTGTCAATGCACTGTAGCTACCGCTCCAGCTGTGAGCAGCTCCTTAGATGTTCTCTTGTACTTCTTCCCAGCTAATTTAAAAGCCTCTGCTTGGAGCAGAATTTGGGCGTGTGATGCAGGCTTATTCCTGTTAATGTGTTTAATGTAAAGTAGAGCTCTTGAAACTTCTCAATTTGAACAGTACTTCCAAAGCCTAATTGAGCTGTACTATGGTAATCTGCAAAAGTATAAATAACTATGCAGCTAATAAGAGAGAACACAGTCATTTCCACTTACCGTGGTACTTAGCAAGGTATTAAAGCCTTAAAAAACTTTTGCCTTTTTACCTAACAAGTACAAATAGCACTGTGATTGTACTTTAAACATAATTGCCAAGCAATCTACTCTGCATAAGTAATGCAACAAGGAAGCATGTCCTGTCCTAATACTAAACTCACAGTGTCACCCGAGCTCTGCAGAAAGGTAATAACAGCATCCCTTGGTCATGTAGTTCAGTGTCAGTACAACTGAAGGCATCCAGTATTGGTCAGCTGGGGGAGCGTACTGATTTGTGAGCGTGTTTCAGTGTGTTCTGGGACATTTCTGTACATTTTCTGCAGTGAAATAGGGACCAATGTGGGGCCTAGGGACTCAGAGATGTTGAGAAGTCAGAACCTCCCGGGTTCTTTTCCAAAGTCTATGAGGAAAGCTCAGGGCAAGAGCTCTTAGGAGAGCTCCTGGGCATTAAACCTTTGTTTCTCACATGCAAAATTCAGGATTAAGCCATGCTGCAATTCATAGGGGAGTGTAGAGTCTTTGACAGTAACTATGAATTTCTTTGCAAAGGACATTGTAGAAATGCAAATAGATACTAAGTGAAAGACTCCTTTTCTCTGGATTTTCTGTTCTATTTGCACAGTAAGGCCTCTGAATCTTTGCATTATTTAAACTGGAACTTTTTAATATTTTCTTTTAAATTTTGGAAACACTGAAAATTCTAAAAGGAGTATCTGTCTTTGCAGGGTGAATTTAAGCCTTCTGGCAAAAGGTTTGCTTTCCTTAGTTACTTTTTGTAACTCCTTCAAAATCATCTTTGAGCCCTCAGAACTGAGGGGTCACAAACTGAATGCAACTATGAAGTACTTATGAGAAGGAGGTCTGGACATTTCCAGGAGTTGTGTAATTTGCTTTTGCTTCAGTTTGTTTTCCCCTCGCCCTTCTTCTCTGGGAATACAACACATGCTTTCTGCTAACTGAGAGTGATGTCCACCTGAACAGTGATGCTGAGTGATGTCTATTCAGTTGCTTCCGCAGGAGAGGAGAGTCTTTTGTGGCAAAAAGCAGTAAATCACATGGCTGTGCTTCAAAGAATGCTGAGGTAGAGTGGAGTGCAATAAAATCTCCAAATATCATCTTGCCTCTGCCTGCTTCATGCATCAAAAGCTTTTCTCAGTCCCTCCTGGGTTATAGCATGAGAGGCTTCTGTTAAAGGAAAACTGAATTGCCATATAAGAGAAATTTGTAATCCCTGCATCTAAATACAAAGACAAGTAAATCAATAAGAAAACATCCTGAATGTAATTAAAAAAGTGAGTGAGAGCAAGAGGAGAGAGGAGAATGAAAATTTACATTGCAAGCTTGTCCTGTATCAGGCTGATATGAGTTTAGACAGAGGAAATGTTGGTCAGCATTTAAATGTAGGAACACAGACATTGCTCTGGTAAAAAAAAAATCCATACTTCTGGAGTCCAAGAAATCACAGAAAAGGCCTCCATTGCTGCTGAAGCAGCCAGATTCAAGGAAAAGACACCACCCCAGCCAGCCACATCCCTCCCGCTTGCGAATGCCACATCTCTTCTCGGTCACAAGAGATACCTGTCAGTTGTGGTTTGGATCTTTGTTTTTCCTTCTGAATTGAGTGGAGGTGATCATTTTCCTCCTGTGAAAGGAAGCTGCTGGTTATACTTGTGATGGAGTGAAATACCAGAATTTGTGGACAGAAGTCTTTTTGTAGATCAGCAAATATAACTGTAAAAATTTTTAAGGTTTTCAGGCATGCAAACCCTTTATAAGTTCTTGTTGCCTAACAAAATGTCTAACTGGGCAGGTAAAAATCCAGTTATATCCTGCCTGATTTATCTAAAAGTGGGTTAAAGGTTGCAGTTATGCTTCCTGTAGATTTTCTTTTTCTCCACTAATACTATTTCTCCATCAACAGAAAGAAAACAGTTCTCCCTCTTAATCTGTAAATTCATGTGGTTTTGATTTGAAGTGCTGTTGGAGCATCTGTAATTCCCAAACCAGGGAAGAGGTAGGCCAGAGTCCCTGCAACCCCATTGCCTATGATGAGCTGTAAGCAAACAGGAGTTATCTGTCATGAAATATGAACTCTGTAAATAGTATGGGCCAGGCTGTTTCACAGGATATGTCCAAGGAGGCATCTGCTGAATACAGGAGAATGTGATGGTTAGCTATGCAGAATATGGTGTCTAAAAGGCACTGTTCACAGCCAAGAGTTACAGGGTTGGGTGTTGCTTTTTTTTTTTTCCCCTCTATTTTTCTGTTGAAAATCTCATGCAAATTTTATTACAAAGATGCGAGAAGGGAACATCTATTCAGTGGCTTATTTATTCAAATGTGCATGTTTATAAAGCTTCCAGACCTGACCATAGAAATTGTGAGCATGATAAATAAGTTTTGATTTGAGGTGTTTGCCATGCTCAGATGTATTATATGGGGAGTTCTGTAGGCTGTATGGTAGGCAGCAAGTCCTTTCATTTGTTAATCTTGTTGCCGTCCTGTTTTTTCCTTCTTGTGTTATGAGTGTGACTAAATGGGAGGAATCTATTGAGCTCCTTTTCTTATTATGTGGGCCTTTTAGATTTCACAGGTTTTATGAGTGAAGAAAGAGCCTTGTGAATGTTTTCTCACTTGTTGCTAATGCTGTCTCTTGTTAAAGCTGTGCAGTATTGAGATAGGTTTATGTGAACGTGATATTCTGGGTAATTATTTTAAGTTGCTATTGTAATATTTAAAATGTTTTCAACTGTTTTAGTCAGTGTGGGTTGAGCAGTTATTTCTGTGAAGATATCTGGAACAGAAGTTTTTCCACTCCTTTTTTAGTGTTCAGGAATATATATATTTATTACATTTGTTATATTTATTTTATTTATTCAAATTGCAGTAGCTAAGAAGATAACCTCCATCCCAAGGGAGCTTTCAACCTCAGATGAAGACAAAGAGGCAACAAGGCCATACAGCAGGCAGGAGAAGCACAAGTTAGCAGGGCAATATTTATGATTGATGTGATAGCCATGACTGCAACACCTCAGCTAATTAGGCAGTGGGGAGTAATTCAGATTTTCTTCCAAAGTGTAAGCACTTGCATGTGTCAGCTCTGAGTCCTTGCTGCCATTTCACCCACCTTTGATGGGTCCCCTGGAGTTTGCCTCCTCTGGCTCCGATCCCAGCAAAATTATCTGATGGTACATAATGCCGGCCCATGCATTAACCCATACTACGAAACCATGACTCTCTTACTGCTTAAGAGGCTAAAATGCTGATGAAGGAATTCTTGCATATATTTCTTCTTGTTTTCTTGTTTGTTAATCAAGAAATTATGTTTCCATGGCATTAGTTGAAAATTCCCAATCATCTTTTGTACCTGAAGAGGTTGGTCTGTTGTCTTAGACTCTGTGTTGAGTTATAAAAAAAAAACAAACAACAACAGAACAACAAAAAAACAACAAAACTTTTAGCTTTTCAGTAGGGTCAGCTGCAAAGCACAACAGCTGCAACTTCTAGCTTGGAGCCGAGAGGAGTAATGGTGTGTTGCACATGGAGGTGGCTTCAGAAAGGGCTGCTCTATGGGTGTGGGGTTTTGACTAAGGTGTGAAATGCCATGTGTGCCATTTGGGAATTGAGGCTTAGTATCCTTGCTCCAAATGTAGCAGCCCCTAAGGTGGATGAATAAGAAGGCAGGGATCAGTATATTTGACAAGCCCAACTCAAATTTCCATATCATCCATAAGACAAGCTAAACCTGAAATAGGTCGTGATAGGCAGAGCCTCCTTATAAGAGTGTTTCTATCCCAACGGCAATGCGTTATTTAGCCTGTGGTGCTTAGCATGGCAACTTCTGGTTTGTGCCACAGCCTTTTACTCAGTACTGGTCTGACTCCACATGTTTTGCAGTGGGACATGGTAGTTTGTCTGGAATTTGCTGTATTGAAATGCAGTCTCCAGACAGCCACCATGACCAGCTGACACCTTCCTGCAGTATTGTCAAAGTTGATTGTACTTATTGTTTTTCACTTTTATGCTGACAACATGCATCTTAGATACATGTCATTTTCTGGAGGACTGTATTCAGGCAGAAAAGTAATGGATCTGTTTTTCAAAGTTGTAATGCTTCCCATTATTGCATTTTATTTGCCATTTTTAAGCAATGCTGCAAAGTGCAGAAATTCTGTGCTGATAAGCAGAAGGGTTTCTTGTATCTGCAGTTAGCAATAAGGGCATGGAGGGAAGGAGCCAACTGAGTGTGCAAGCACAATCCTGACATCTCTTGGCTTTGAAAACCAGGGTGCCCAAAAGTTAGGCATCTCCATTGTTGTTTGTTAGAGTGTATTAGTAGTCTACCTCAATGATGGTTAGCTTTTTCAGGCTGTGGGAGCCACCTGTCAAAATCTTTGTGGTTGAGAGCTGCTAAATTCAGATTACATTTGCTGAAGAACTAAGAGGATGGGGAACTTGCAGCAGGGAACTGCAGTGTGAGATGAGAGTTGCTCCTTAGGGCTTCAGCACCCTGAGTTGCGATTAGAGTGGACCTGCAGCAGCATCTCAGAACAGTGCAGTTCTTAACCTCTAGTATTTTTGCAAGTTTGTCTTTTTCCTCACAATGGGTTATTCCTTTTACCCTGGCTCAGTGCAGCCTGGCTGTCAGGCCTATCCCAAGATGCCGTCTTGGGATAGGAGCCACACTTGAACTATTTGGGAGATGCACAATAGCTGCATGTTGGCTCATTCCTGAGATAGCTGCTGCCAAATGAAGACTATGGCCATTTAATAAAGAGAAGTTCCTTGATCCAAACAGCGAGGTAGTCGCTAGCTGTGAAGAATAGAAAATGCAGCATTCTTGAGCCAAGTAGTTTTTTCTTCTCTGCTCTCATGCCTATATTCCTGCTTATTTTGGAGAAATAGGTGGTATGCTTCTGTTCAGGCTAGCATACCAGGTTTGGCAGAGGCTCCCGACATCTATATTTGTTCAGCTGCGCATGTGTCACAGCAGGCATCACAAAGTGGGTCATAGTTAACAAGCAGGAGCAATAAAGAAAACTTTACAGGTGAAAATAGTTGTTGAGTATTAGCAAGGAGAGAAATTAATGGGTAAAGGGTATTGCATTTAAGTTACACTGCACGGATGCTAAATGTTCATGAAAGGCTACACATATGATGGCTTTTCTGTGCTCTTTTCATAACTATTAAGAGTGATAAGAGGGTAGCTTAGCTTCCTTGTGTTTGCTTTTTAGGGGGGGTATCTGTGACAAGACTGTTTGAAGTTGCTGGTTATCAGATGTTGATAACAATTGGTCACCTTGTCCCACTGTATAAATGATGTAACTAAGTATGACCTGATTAAAAATACCTTTCTCATTTGAGGAAATTCATTACTCTTCCAGTTGTGGCTTTCTAAAGGCTTTCTACTTTCTAATGGTTCCTTGCTTTAACGAGCAATCATGCTAATATTGCTTCAGAGATCATGGGGACCAAGGGCAGGGGCAGTGCAAAATCAGGTGAAAAGTAGTAGCCCAGCAAATATGAGTCTGAAAGCTTTTGTATGTGTCTTGTATGTAGATCAAAGTCCCACCTTTGCTTATTAAGATGCCTTAGTCATTCTTGTTTCATGGAGCTCATTTGTCTTTTGTGAACCAGCCTTCTGGATGGTCCATTTGTTGTGTCTCTTAATTGCTCCATCAACAACCTTTCTGTGGGGGTGGGGATATCATCAGACAAGGGACCTTTTGGATTTATTAATTTTTGTTTGCCAAAAAAGCTCTGAGACGAATTGCCAAGACTTCCCAGAAGGTATTAGTTTACAAATTTTTTGTGACACTTATGATTTATTAATGTGTTTTCCCTTGCATCTGCTCATCCCTATTCCTTGGTGGAATTCTTGCTGAATCGGAGAGAATTAATAAAAACAGAACTGCAGATAGTAATGGTGGTTTATCTAGGCTGTTAATTAAAAAAAAAAATTACCTGTCTTTATAGTGCTTCATTCATATCTGTGATTCTCTGAAGGACTGAGGTAAGTCTTGGCTTTGACTACATTCTGCCACAGAAGCTCAATTTGGTGACATGTTGCCTTGTGGTGGCGCCGAGGTTCGCATTTACACGTTGCTCACTGTTCAACATGTACTACACATCCTCGCTCTGTACACCATGCACAGACCTTTTGTAGCTTGAAAGTGAGGCTGCCTTGCTGAAGTTGTCAACCTTCAAACATATGGTTGTGGGAAGACTGAGCTGGTCACCAATGATGGATGCTGCATATACGTTTGTGTGAGGAATGTGTTTGTTCTATAAGTCTAGAAAGGTCATGTGATTGTACATCAGTTCTGATCTCACCAATAACTGGATTATTGGGATGTCCTTGTTAATAAGTGGTCCTGGGAATTTTTGAATGTGTGTTTTTTCCTGCTTGGAGACAGGGAGGCAAAAAGAAAAGGCAATGTATCAAATTTCTAACTTCTTGAAGGAATGTTTTTAGGACAAAGGTGAAATTCCATGTAAAATGTAGGGAGGGCAAAATGAAGCTGTGTTTTGTTCTAATTTTCCATGTTTCATATAAGAGCCCCAGTCATCTCTCTTTTCTGTTCTCCCTTATAATTGGTGAATTATTCATGCTCCGTAAAAGAGCTCCAACAGGAGAGCCTGAGAATCTCTCCAGGGAGAGACTGATACTAATCTTATGTGTGGAAGATCCAAATTCAAGACCTTGCTCTGAATAAGTATAAAGGGAAGTGCTTTTTTATTCCTCAAGTAATTAAATTGTGTAACTCATTGCTACAGGATGTTGTGAGGCAGAAATAATAAAAGTGTAAGTGGATTTCAGAAGGGGATTCAGTGAATTAATGGAGGATATTTCTGGTGGTGGCTGTTAAATATGATAGCATGGCCATAGCCTGTGGCTTACATAAATTATTTAATGATATGACATTCAAGGAGCAGACAGGTCTACGGCTTTTGGATCAGTGTTGCAGAAATGTCATCCTTTTTTTGTTATTTGTTCTTCACCAATGAGCTGTCATGCTTTAGGTACTGAAATGAAATATCAGGGATTGCACTGGAGACTTGATATGGCACAGTATTTTAGTGGTTTTGGGATTTGGAGATCTCCAAGCCAAGACAGCTGGGTGAGAGACCATTAGAAGAATCATTTTCCCTTTGATTATATATTTCCCAGAATATTCTGTGGCAAATTAGCAGGTAATACAGATTTTTGTTCTGTCCTACTGTGACTGTCTTATTCACCCAAGGGATCTGAATCATCTACACCACAGGTAGGTTCTCCATTGATTGCCCAGCTGGTGGCTATCTTAGATGCTATCACGTTTTCTTAGCAATGTTATTTTATTGGACTAAAAGTATATTTTGAAGCTGTTTAAAAATAAACCAACCAACAACACCCAAGAAAACAGCAAAAAACCCAAACAACCCTCTACCCCTGACTATTTTTAACATAATTTAATTTTCCAACCATTCCTATCAGGCACACAACTGAGTTGTTTGAAATTTAAACCTGTCCAGATCTCTAGTCTTTCCATACCAGAAAACTAGATGATGTAATGGGAAATTTAGGGAATTTAATGCAAAAAGATGTTTCGGATGTTGATACAATGATTTCAGTCTGAATTAATAGAATTTAATGCATGTTGGTGGGGAAAGTAGTTTAGGGAGCTGGAAGAATATGCTTGTCCCTGGTTTTGCAGCTTATATATGCTATATTTAATATAGTTTTTCTGTCCTTATTAATGAATTTATTTGGTTAGTGAGTTCCTCAAGAAGGGAGACATCCTGCCTTATCAGAAATGAATTTTGAGCTCAGGTCATGTTCCGAAGCATTTAGTCGTGAAGAGAAGATGAGAGGAAGCTTTGCCAAAAGTGAATATATTTTTGAAGCATCATAGTCCCTGTGAAGTCATCTTGTCAGGGATGGCAGGTAAAGTGTGTTTTGCCTACTTGTAGGTGCTTTGCCTACTTGTATAGAAAAGTAGCAAGGCAGCATTCAGGAGGGAGTTCGTTGCCAAGAACCTGCTGTTGCGGATCCTGTGGGTGTTGTGACTGTTGCTGCATCAGCAGAGCTGCATCTGTTAACAGGAATTGGCTATTCCATCTCTTCTTTATCATTTGGCACAGCAATTCCATTGCTCTCATTAGAGAGCTGCTCCTTTTGTTGAGTTCTCTCACATTCTAATTAGATTTGGATGCCGACTGCAAAACTTTTTTTGCAGAAAGCCACACTTAAAGATGAATTTGTTTTGGCCTTAGTAATGTCTTTTACTGATGACTTTTTACTGTGCAGAGGAGTTTCATTGGCACAGATTAGTAGTGGATGCATTCAATGTGGACATGTGCCAATATTAATGAAAGCCACACACTAAATTAACTTATAAATGTGTAAATAGATAACTGCAAAATAGAACTTTCATAATAAGTTACATAAGACTTATCATACTAGATCTGATCTAGTAGGACTTGGAAAGCCTGAAAAGAAGTGCCTAGAAAAGAATATGATAAAAATCCCACAAAATTATGTGGTATGGATAAGATTTCTACTTAAGCAAGTGGGTGGAGCATCTCTCATGGGAGGAAAGGCTGAGAGAGCTGCAACTGTTTAGCCTGGAGAAGAGAAGGCTGGGGAGGATCTCATCAATGTACGCAAATACCTGAAGCGATGATACAAAGAGGATGGAACAAGGCCCTTTTCAGTGGTGCCCAGTGACAGGACAAGAGACAATGAATGGGCACAAATTGAAACCACGAGGTTCCTTCTGAGTATCAGGAAACATTTTTTATTGTGTAGGTGATGGAGCACTGCCACAGGTTGGCAAGGAAGGTTATGGAGTCTCCATCGTTGGACATATTCAGAAGTTATCTGAACTGGTCCTGGGCAACCAGCTGTAGGTGGCCCTGCTTGGGAAGGTGCTTGGGCCAGGTGAGCTGCAGAAGTCCCTTCCAACCTCACACATTCTGTGATTCTGTGAAGAATAAACCAGCATTGTGCAAAAGTTTAAAACAAGTAGAAGAATTTGATTCTTAGGACATCACGTAGTTAATCTATGGATCTCATTGCTGGTGAATGTTTTGGTAGGTTCGTATGGGTTCAAGTGGAGTCTGGGTGAGTTCTTAGAAGCAACCAAAGTCTGTCAAGAATTACATTATATGTGGAAACTTCATCTGTGGCTCAGGAAGTCCCCCCGCCTTTGATCAATTTGATAAAGATTGCCAGTTACTCTCCAGGCAGTCAGAGCTGGATCTGGAGCCAGCAGGTTCTTGCACTGAATAGCTTCTCTGTTGGTGCCACCTCATGGCTTGCTGTTGGATGCAGTTCCCTTATCCACACTGAATCTAGGCTTTTCATCAGTTTACATGATCTGCTTCTCTTTGAATGAGCTGTTCTTTTCCTTTCTCTTTCTCTCCCTCCTCCCCTGACTTTCCTTTTTTTTCCAGTTAGGCTTGGGACCAAGTCATATAAATCTTTGTGCAGTGGCCAGTACAATTTAGTACTTTAACATGGGTTGTGTCTATTTATATTGGTGTTTTATTGTGTTGTGTATGTTGGTTTTTTTTTTCCTCCAAATGCACTGCCATTTTATAATGGCTGTAAATAATCTGAAGGATGGAGAAACATTGTTAAAAAAAGTGGAAGAAATCCTTCCATCTTTCTTTTAGCCTGGTCTGTTTCTCTCATTATCTCTGTGGTACAATCGTTAGGCTCCTAATGAAGTTAATAAGTGCCCAGTATCAAGCAGTCACTTCCACAAATAATATTTACAAAGGGCTCTGTTCCCCCAGCCTGAAGGTAGCCTTTGATTTATTTACTTACCACATGTTCTTCATCTATAAAATCTGTCAGCCCATTCTTTTACAGTATATGCCTGACCAAGTGAAAATGAAAGCTTCTGTAAACTACTAGATCTTGGGAAGCTAGTACATTTTTACGTGTAGGATTTCTGCCCCTGAATAAAAACTGCAAAAGGTTAGTGAGGCCATTCTGTAATCAGATTATTAGGGCTTGTGTCTGGGCCTTTGTTGGCCTGTTACTTTAGAGAATTGCCTCTGTAAATATTACCTCATATCCAGTTATTCCTGAAGCTTGCTGTCTGTCTGAATCTAGCAACAGGCTATCTGCAAGAGCTAGGCATTCAGCATCCTGCAGGTCTGGTCAGGGATACAAATGTGGTGCTGTATTGGAATAGTTAGGGAATACTACCCCTTAGGGAATACTACCCCACAGTAAATCTAGGAATATTGTATGACATCTGTAACAGGACTATTGCATTTACTTTCATGGATCTTGTAGTCGAAATCAGAGGACATGTGAGGCAGATGATAAGAGGAGATAGGTTACAGGACGGTGGCTGGGCTGTTCATATAACCATTGCACCCAAGCCTTACCCCAAAGTCAGGTAGTAGTTTTGCCCAGAGGTGAGAGGCACACTATGAACTTTCCTGAGTTCTGTTACATTTAGGATGTGACTACCTCCAGCTATGCTTAACTACTGCCAGGAGTGCAGGGCTTCATAGCAGTGTTAGCTAGGCTGAGTGGATGAGCGCAGCTCAGCTGTGCACCTTCCTAGCCCAGGGTCTTGTCATGGACAAGCATACCCGGAATCTGAGTTCATTCTGTGCTGTGCAGGGGGAGCTGGCAAGCATAAGCTGGGACTAGTACCATCTGTAATTACCAGTTTGTAGAAGCCTTGAGAGTTTCTAAAACCACACAGGGAGAGGTTCGCAGAAAGGAGGAGCAACTCATAATGGGGACCTGGGTTCAGGCCGTATGGGGGTCTGAAGCTCACAAGAAGTAATCAGCCCCATGAAAACAGAAATGCACTTAGCGCCAGTCCTCTTGCAACTCCTTCTGAGATGTTGAAATTGTAATAGTGATTTTCTTTAATAAGGAAGCCTGGATTGTTGGTCCTGGAGAGGGAAGTCCAAGCAGCAGGTTCAGAGCAGAAGTCAGGAACAGCGTGGGGAAGAGTAATGTGCACTCAGGGAACAGGTCCCAGGGCCTGGTGTGGGAACAGGAGAGTCATGTCACTTCTGTAGGCACCAAGGATGTATGAGCTCCGTGAGGACTTCAGCAGGCTATGATCCATATGTGGGTCTTGCATGTTTACTTCAGGGATCACAGACAAGCTGCTGACCTTGATGTATTCAAAACAGGTTTCTGTAAAGACAGTATGTGGGATGTTCTTTCTGGGTTACCTGCGGCTGTAAGTGTGGCTGAGGAAAACCGAGATAGTAAGATCATCTGTTAAAATGCAAGGTTTCAGATATAATGTTATATTGCCACAGAGTAGTTAAAGCTACAGAGTAAGCAGTGGACCATGGTATATTGTTCAGAATGCCTCTAGAAGAATTGACGATAAATGTCCCATGGAAGATTAAAACCCCATTGGTTCTATTATCTGTAACCTATAAAGTAAAAGGGATGTCTTTGAGGAATACAGAGTTAACACAGCACATTCAGCTTTGTACTCACAAGTGCAAAATTTCTTATTTTGTACAAGGCATGGAAAGCAAAGCAAGACAGGCTTTAGGGTGTTTTTTCTGGAAGAAAACTCTCATGGCAGAGTGTGGTGGACCATCTGCCTCTCTGAAGGCTTGGAGTGTGGTCTACACCAGTGCTGCCTCATTGCAGAGCCTGAGGGGCGTTGCACCACCTTAAAAGTTCATATCTTGACCTGTGGCATTCTAATGGTGATGAGCACTGGTTTGGCCATGTAACAGGACATGGCCCTGACGTGTGGTGGGATATATATAAGTAGCCCATATTTCTTCTTTGAAAGAGCTGCTTTTGTATCGTGACAGTGGGTGTGGTTGGTTTGGGGGACAGATGAGGGTTACAGTTAAGTAGGCTATGCTCTAGCTCAGTTGTTTAGTTATATCCAATCCAAGCAGGGTGCATGCACCTTGGTGACTGTGGTTCATCACAAGATGTCCTCTATTACATAACATATCAGAAGAGTCAGAGCTGTGACTGTGCAGACATGGGAATAATGTTTTTCCTTTCAATGCAACAGCAGATGTGTTCTCATGTCTTTCTGCTTCCAGAGTGTCGCTGGCCATGGCACTTTGCAAGCATGCCCACCTGACACATCAGGCAATTGGTTTGGTACTCACACCTCTAGGAAGCTTTTGAGGTATGCTTAGTGGTGGCATTACTGAGTAGCTCAGGTCTTGCAGAAGAGTGGGTTCCTGAATTCTTCAGCACAGATGTTTTACCTTTCTATTGTTGAAGTCCTTGCATCACTTGCAGGTCCTTTGCTCCTGAGGCTTCTTTCTTTTGCTACCTTTGTCTTGGCTTCAGTGGTCACTCTGTTGCCCCTCATCCTGTGTAACAAAACCTATTACAAATGCTGCAGTAGGCTGTGTTGCAAACTCTTATCTTCAAAAATGACATTCATAAAGGTTAATAATTGGAATGAGCTCTGGCAGTTACTAATTAGCACCATTACACAATCAGCTCACATTCTGGCAGCATTAGGCATACTTAATCAGTCAATTATCATTGATCTCAGAAAGTGCTGCTCTAAAGTTAGCATAAGGTGCCTTTGCGAGTGGAGGGAGGGAATTTGACAACACCACAGTGGTCAGGATGCTGGGAACGTGTGCTTTGAGGGACCAATGTTGTGTACCTGATCGTGATGGATGGATCTGAATTAAAAGTCAGAGAATACAGACTCACCTTCAAACAGAGGCATAAATTGGTCCTACCATTGTCTTTTCTTGCCATTTCAAACAGTAGTGGTGTTCAGGGAGAGAGCTGACTTTGGGGAAAAATGGGTTTAATGGCTTGAATGAACTTCAGTTAACATGATGACCTTTCCAAAGGACAAGTGGAATATGAGGTTATTTTTTTCCTTGTTTTTATTTTTCTTCATGTGATTAGTAGTTCTCGAGGTAAGGAAGTTGCAAACAAGATGGGGAGGCACAGAGTTTCCTTTTAGGAATGTTGGATAAAGTGGTCTTAATTTAATGAATCTGAATGTTATGACTGCTTTGTGCTGTCTCAGCAACTCCAAGGTATGGAGCCTTTGCTGTTTGTGTGCAGAGGGAGCAAGCCTGATTACTGCAGAGGATGGCTGTGCTTTCCTAGCCAGTGTTTTGCTCTTCCTAGCTTGAGTGTGGGCAGAACAAGCATCTCTTCTCAAACCATCTGTTGTTTGTGCCTGGTCAGGAAGATGTGCAGGGATGTGTGCCCCATGCAAACAAGGATAGTTGCTAAAGTCCAGTGTGTGAAGGAGATTTTCCAGATCTTTGTATGGAAAATGACTGTATGGAGTGGAGGTGATCAGGGCTGACCCATTGATCCCTGCTCTTTGTTGCTTCACTTCTGTAATTCTGTCTTTTGACTGTTTAAGATAGAGTTTGAAATGCATGCAAATTGGCAGGGAATTGCACACACCTGGATGGAACAGGAACATGATGAACAACATGTAGGAATTTAAGTGGAGTTGAGGATACTGTGAGAGTAAAGAAACTTATGTAGCTGAAAGGGCCAGGAAAAACTTGAGTTGTGTTTGATTCAGCTTTGGAATTTGGTCCAGGCTCTCTCTATTTAGGACAAGGAAGAATGTATTGCTGTGATTATTTTGGTGTGCATTTGTAACCTTCCTTTATCTACTGCTGCTGTTCCGGTTCTCTGGAACTTTTTGTTGTGGCCAGATGATTTAGAAAAAAGATCTAGTTAGAAACTTACAGGCTTGATGACTCCCCAAAACCTTTGTGTTTCTATGCAACAGAAGGAGACTACACTTCAGGAGCAACTGAAGTCGGAAGATTCCTTTCCGAATGTCTCAACTTTTGACTTTGCTCTTGGCAAAAATCTACAAGAGCTCTTGGGAATAGGCACAAGAACAAACATGTCAGAAGGTCAGCTCTGGCTCCAGCTTTTGCAGTTAGCCCAAGGCAAAGGGCTTTGTTTAAAAACTACTTTCACATACATCTGATTCGAGAAATAGGAGCAAGTGAGTACAAGCACAAAACATCCAGACCCATAAAATTTCCTTGCCTGCTTTTAAATTTATCTGTAAAACTGTGTTCACATATCAGGAAAAGGCTTACTGTTATTGCTTTGTGTACGTACTTTGATAATTGCTCAATGATTCACTGCTCTTGATGATGCATAGCAGAGGGCTAAGGTTCACTTGAGCTGCAAATGCTTTTCAGAAGGGTAAAGGAAGCTTGGTATAAGAAAAGTGGAGAATTTTATCATGGCTAGTGATTGAACAATGATTATTTAACCTGGAGAGAGGAAATATGTAGATTAAACTATTTATACATAGGTCGTTAACGTAGGTTTCAAATCTGGGGGGCTGGACTAGATGACCTTTAAAGGTCCCTTCCAAGCCCAACTATTCTGTGATTCTAAGGATGTCAGAACATTTCCAGGTGCTTTTCCAAACTTTGGGTCAGGCCTTGTAAGAGTAATGGAAGGAAACATGTCTTCATGTATTAGATACTTAGCCCAAAAAACTCCCCTGAGCAAACTCTAAAGCAGCCCTGTGCAGGAAATCTGTGCCTCAGGAGAAGCTAGGTGGCAAGGCAGAGCTCTGGCTTCTGGATGCAGGTGCTGTACTGCAGAGCTTACCTCTCAAAGCCTTCAGTAATGCATAACCTAAGTGGGGCCTTCTGAAGGTGATAGATGCTATTTCAGAAACATGCAAGAGTCAGGACTTGGAACTGGTAGATAGCTCCAGTGATCTGTTGTATGACAAATGATTATGTTGGTGGTAAATGACGTCACCTATGAAGTGTGCCTTGGTATGGCAACAAATACTATGGTAACATCTGTAAGTGGAGCTAATTTTAGGAAAGACGTGCTGGGATACTGTGGCTCAGCTAAAGAAAAAAACAGTTGAACACTTTGATCTTGCACAGTGCTGTAACTATATAAATATATACAGCACAATCATTCCTTTCCTCACTACCCAGCCCCACAATATTGTGCAGTTACTGAGTAATTTGCAGCAGTGCAGAAATGCAGGCTTTAGCAAAAAACTCCTTATAGCTTAGCATGGATTTCTTGGAGATATAGGAAGTCTCCACTTTAAAAGACTTTAGGTATGTACTAGACAGCCTTCTGGGGTACATGTCTTGTTCTAGTTGGTCTCGCCTTTGGGAGGGAGAACATTGAAGTCCTTTTCTCAACCCTATTTCTGTGTTTTAATGACAGGAGAACCTCCACCCCATCCCTTGGGAAAAGCAACACAACAGGGTTCATATTAGAATCTGAAAGGAGCCAGGAGGTTAAATAATTTTTACTTGAGTGTGTTCAGTACATTTTTGCATCTTGTGACCCATTGTACCTTGTGTTACAATGTCCCCATTAGAAAATTATGTAAATGGGATAGTGGAGCCAGCATGGAAATTGGGCAATGTGCATTAACAAGTGTTAACTTGAAACTGAGACTGTGCTTTCTGCAGTGCATTAGTTCCAATTTACATCCCATCAACAAGCAAAATACTGCGCTGCAGATGTGTACTTCGATAGTTTGCATGAGTCTGTTGGCTCAAGAGCATGAGGAATTCAGTGACCTCTTATCCAACTAATTGTGGCAAAGGAAAACATAAAGGCCAAAAATCAGCTAGCTGATGTTGGAGCAATGCTAGAAACATGCAAGTGCTATCAAAGCAACTGTGTTCAAGCCAATGATGTGCTACTGGCTGAATGGCTGATGGAAGAGTAAAAGATATGTTTGAAATGTGATTGATCTTAAGCAGTTCTGAGTCTAGCTTTTCTTTCTTAAAGAGGCATGAAGCTGCGGCAAAATGATTAGATAAAAACTGTTGTTGTGTTAGTAAAGCAAGACAATGGAGGAATTTTAGATATTGTAATAAGGAAAGTGGTGAATGCAGGCAGGAACACCTTGATTGGTGATTTCTTTAGCTCATCTTACTAAAAAAAGGAGCCCTCATATGGCCTGGGTCACTGGAACAGAATTCCTTTGCTTTCCAGTAGTCATCCTGCTTTCTGGAGTAAAAATATCAAGTGATTAATCGTTGCATGCAGAGTGGGATAGTATCATGGTAAGATCAACCTTAGAGAAGGAATCTTTTGACACTAAAGTCTTCCTTGGAACAGATACATTTTAAAAATACTGGGTTATATTCTTGGTGTAATCTTAAATAAAAAATAGTTTGTCCAGAAGCAGATATGTGGATAAACTATGAAGGTAATAACTGCATCATTGGTGACCCATTGATATGTAACTATTAAAACAATTCCTAGGTTATAAAGACAGAAGTCTTGTGCTCAGACATTGTGCAAGAAGACGGCGAAAATGATCACTTGTCACAGATACCAAGCAGAGATTCAGTCCTCGGACTAATACCTGCTTGATCAAAAGCAAAACTCTTGGGAAGATATCCCATATTGATTGAAAAATTAGCAGTGATGGAGAATTTACCTCAGCCATTAGTACAGTCTGCCTGGAAGAATTGACCTTCCTATTTTAAAAAGAAAACTTCAACACTCAAAATGAACTGAATACCCTCTTAACCGTACTTGTCTATCCTTAGGTTAGACAGCCTAACCAGCTTAGGTTTTGGCTCTTGTGGACCTGGTGGAAAGGCCCTCTACTTCTCCAGACAGGTACTCACACCCTGATTAAGCACCAGAAGTTTTTCATAAGGCGGCAGATTTTTCCAGTCTTCAATATGTTTTCTTTGGGTGATTCTTACCTTGTCACCTGGCACCAAATCCGATGTCCTCAAAATTCTCTTGTTCCTGTTTTTAAGGTGGGAAGGAAAGTCTCAAGTGGATACTCTTCACAGAAGTGCAGCTGTGCACATCTTCAGATTCATAGATCTAAAGTGCAGGGAAGAAGTAATGATGATGATAATCGAGTCATGTAGTGTAGGCCAGTGAATCTTACTCAATAATTTCTACATTGTGTCCACAGTGTAGTTTAAAGTATTGCTTGTTGGCTGGAAACGTATTCAGTCTTCCTTAATACTTACAGTCTTTCAATTATGTGATGTGATTTGCATTGCTGCTAGAACTGCATTTCATTTTTGACACTGCAGCAAATGGACTCTGGGCTGAGTTGGCCAAATTCAGTGATGCTGAAAGACAGGCTGGCTTGTTACATGTCTTGAGAGCCTCGGCACCTGTGAAATACCAAATTGCAACCATGGTTCCTTGATGACGAAAAACAAGACTTTGAGTTCTTTTGTTCCTGATTTTCCCTTTTATGGCATAAGAATTACTGGCAAAAAGATCTGAGAGCATAAAATTCAGGGGGATGAAATAAAGCACTGGCTCATTCATGTGCAGATCTCTGTTTTCTTTTTTTTTGTCTTTTTTTAACTCCTGACCTTCTTTTCTTGGTCTTTAAAAGGCCCTTGAGAGAAGACAGTTTTCCTTCTTGGGACTGAGGATTGAGACTGTTTCGCTTTCTTTTCAGCTCTGTCAGTCTTCATGGCTGATGAGCGTCTTCCTGGACGTGTGCAGGCAGACTCAAGCTCTCTGAGTATTGTTTATGGAGCTGGCTGGTGCTTGAGGGAAAAGAGAATAATTACTTAGCTCAGTCCTGCTCTAAGATAGCTTATTCTGCTTCCATCTTGCAGTTTCCTTTATGCAAACAGCCCTAAAGGTGAACAGAGAAGCAGAGGTTCACCTGCATGCATCTGTATACATGCATCCATCAGTTACTACTGTGTTGTCTGCTGGCCTCTGTACTGTGTGGGTGCAACTGCAAACTAAGTGCAGCTTTCATCAGGCTTCACATCACCTGTGAGCTGTTATCAAACTGCAAATAGTGCTGAATGGCCTCAACTCCTCATCAACAGCTAAGAATAAAGATACTTATTACATTGAATGGCAGGTGCTCAGGGCACTGCATCAGCCTTGCAATAAGAAGGTCTCTGCAGATGAAGATCCTGTCTGCCTTGGCAGGGACAAGGGCAATTGCAGGGTTAAAGGCACTGCTCAGAAAAATTGGGTGAAGTACCCATCACCCTTCTTTGATTGTTTCTCATGCAAAAATTCCTCTTGGCTCAAGGGAAGCAAAATAAAAATATGGAAATTCCATTGCTTTGTTCTTCAGTTATGGATTGAAATGGGAGATGGTGAATAGCAGATTAGTCTTGGAAGATTTTATTTGATGTGGGTATAAGATCAGGGGCGTACAGATAAAACATGCAGCTTTTCTACAGCAGGAACTGAAATACTATTTTGCAAAGGCATAGTCTTGGCTGGTCTGACTGTTCTGGCACGAGAATATGGCTCTGCATTTTTGAACAACTGGCTTGTGTTTCTTCATATTATTAATTACCTCTAAATAGCTCTCTGCTCTTTGTACAGATGTTCTAATCTCTCTTCCTGGACCAGGATATTTTATTTTAGCTTTGCAGCTGCATTTCTTTTTCCTTAATGTTTTTTCAGGTGCAGTGGTAGCGTGCATGCTGCACAAAATAAGGCACAGTTTATATTTATATTGGATTGCGTATCTCCTTACATTAAGGAGAAGCTGTCTTCGATTCCCTGCCATTAAATACTTGTTATGTTGTTTATAGGGTCTTAAAATTAAAACTTCATCTAGTCATTTCAGCACTAGCTGCCTTCTACCTTTCTGCCTCTCAACAGAGCATTTACAAGTGCTTATATTGGCATTTTTCTGCCTAGCAATGTTTTTTGTAAGTAGTTCAGGAAAAAAAAACGGTTTGCCATCGTAAATCCAAAGCTGCAGCAAGTCTTAAAAACCTTTAGTTATTCTTCCTGAGAAAGAAAGAGCTATCTGAAGTTATAAAAATGAAGATTTGGTGCTATGAAATCTCTGTTTGCATTCTGCAAACATGACTTTATTCCATCGGAGTCTTTTGTGAAGCAGATTGTGAGATGTCCCTCACGTCCAGTTTGCTTTGCTGAAATAATAGAAATGATGCTGCAGTTTCTGTTGCTGATTGCTGTGGCATGAAATCAAGGTCTGGGGCTGGTGTGTCTGCTTCTGTATGCTAAGGGGGGGCCAAAATGAGAGGCCAGATTGAGAAATTATTCCACAGAGAATAGCCTCTTCCTTGCATGTTTGTGCTCTCTTTTTGATGCATAGGTTGAATGTGACCCATTCAGTTTTGTTGCATTTGAGCAATGAGGTTTCTGACACTTTCTTTGGAAGCCAGTTCCATGGCTTAAGTACCAGAGCTGGCCTAAACTTGAATCTTCTGTCTGACAAGAAAGTAATGTTTCAATTTCGTTGTGCATCTAGACAGTCTTGATGAAGTATCTTCAGCCAGCACTACTGATGATTCTGCAAGTTACAGGATTTTATTGACACTTCGCCTAAAACTGTCTTTTTCTGGTTCCAATTTTTGCATCCATTTTAAAGAGGCAAATAGGTTTTTTTGGTATTATAATTATTTTTTTTTCCAGTCTGAATCCAGCAAGAATTGGATCAAACTTTAAGAACTTTCACATTTTGATGATTATTCTGTAGCCCACCCCCCACCCAAAGTCTTTGCTTTGCCAAATTGTATACTACATTATTCAAATCTTGCCTGCAAAGGCTACACTTCACTCTGGAACACTTAATTGTTTTTATTCCATGAATTTACCCATTGTTCCTCAGTACACAATGTCATTAAAATCTGATTTTTGGTCAGTGAATTGAGAATAAATTTGCTGGATTCATAGGAGGTCCCTAACATAACGTACCTAATGCAATATGACTCAGATTTCTTTGCCTAAGTATGGTTTTTGCAGTATTATATACAGATGGATTTTAGGAATACAATATTTTAATATTTTTCCACTTAGAAGCTGTTGGTTATAAAACAGTTGGAATGGTGGTGGTTTTCATTAAACAGAAGATTTCTTTCAACATTTTTAGATTAGTTTGTGTTGAAATACCAATAATCTATAAGAGGAAGAAATATGGGGTAGAGATGGTTTCAAATGCCTTTTTTGTAGACAAAATATAGACAATGTTCTTCACATGATGGTGAGTCAAATGGAGTATTTATTGAATTGTGCAGATGGGTTTTTTTAATGACTGTTGAAACAAATATTGCAAATATGCATATTTTTTTCTCTTAGCGCCAGTGTCTTATAACAGGCTTGAGCCGTGTTTCAATCTTTAAGACTCTGTGAATTTGCCCCTGCCTTGCATTTGAACTGAGAGGTCAGCCTATGTGGGGTACAGGATATTTTGGAATCCTCCACGAGGGAGAAAAGGATGCTTTCCAACAACTTGAAGATCTGCCTTTAATGTGGGAAAATTTACATTCCGTTGTCCATCCACTTGTACTGGATATTCAAGTTTGAAGCATGTTTACTAGAAATAGCTTCTAAACACCTCATGCCTGGACTCTTTCAGTTGGTAGGGACTGGGGACACTCTTCAGGTAGGGAACCAAGCTCAGGAAAAAAATTTGAGGGTTCTGTGTTTTTTCTCATTGGCAATACAGAGGTAGTAGTGTTCACTTACTTGAGGAATGTGTGAGTCATTGCATTCAGACTGTTGCTGAAATTAAAGTGTTACATTATTAGTATAATCGTCACAGTTATCTTAAGGACAAAGCTTATCTGCACCTGTATTTTTCTCAATGTAAAGTTAAACATGGATTTATCAAAAGCATTTGTTGTAAAAAGCCCCCAAAAGCCTCACTTCTGCTTCCAAAGCCCAAGCTGGGTACATGAAAACTTAATTCTTTGTCAGTGTCTGCAAGGATTTAAGGCTGCCTTACTCCCCTGACTCCCAGTTTTCAAAGGACAGCCTCCGATTCTTTCACAGATTATCAACAGTAGCAGCTTTTTGCATATTTGATGTTCAGTGTTTATTTCTTGAGTTGTGTGGTTGCTTGTGGGGGGTCATGTGCAAGTTTGTGTAGCAAGATTGGAGGGCTGGAAGGAAGGTGCTGCTGAGAAAATTAATCTCTCAGGGACAAGGTAAAATGGATTTTAAGAAGAAAGAAGTTTCTTAAGGAGACAGATGTTTGGATTGAGATTGTCAAAGCTGCACATTTAAGCTGAAGATAAACTCTTGTTATAATTAATTGGACATCTGTATAAGGTAGGTGGCTTTGAAAATCTTTCCTTTTACATTCCAATTTTCCTATACAGAGAATATTATCCACAAAGATACAGCTGGCCTCCAAATTTTATTTTCTTTTTTTTCGTTTTCCCTGCTAAAGGAGGAGGTAGATAAATACTTCATTTATGGGATGGAATAGATATTTCTCCTGTTCAGCTCCTAATTGTATTTATATACATCAGTTAATAAAATGAATGTTGCTGTTTGGATATTCTCATGTGGACTCAGTATATTATTTCACATGGGGTTATTTGATTAACGCCAATATCTCCCAGCCAAGCATTCGTATTCACATCTTTCAAAAACCTGAAAAATGGTTGCCGGAGGTGGAATGCATGTTTGCAATATAGTAATAAGGCTTACACAGTTTTTCTTATTTTTGGAGACTTATGGTTTCTCTAGAAGGATGATCTGTCATTGCCTGGGACTACAGTCACTAAGAAGGTAGGCTTCTGCATCTTGTTTTGCTGCTGGAGATCCTTCTCTGTATTCTAGTTCAGTCATTCGGCAATGTGGTAGTTATCATGCATTGGGGCAACATGCTTCTGTGAAAACACTGTTTGGTACAGTTTTGAAAGAGTCAGTATCCATGAGCAGGAGAGCCATGGCATGACTAGCTTTGGGCAATGCTTGGTGAGGGCAGAGCTTGGTGCTATCCTGAAGGAGTTGGGCTGGCAGGGTTTCTGATACTTGGCTACTTGGTTGTGGGCTACCTGTCTGGTTGCATGCCATGCTGGGCATTCCACTGCCCTCCAGACTGCAGAGTAGCCAAGGAAAAAATGGCTTTTTGTTCTGCAAACAGTTTCATCTTGAGAACAGGAACAATATGAGTGCAGAAGACTAAAGGTATCCTTGATTTAATCACCACACTAGCACACCTATGCTTGGTGTTAGTTATTGCGTGGGTAAGGGAAGACTGGTGCAATGTGAGGGAGCTGTTGGCGTGTGGTGACAATGATTGCCTTCGCTGTTTTTCCTCCAGTCCACAGACATTGCATCTAGCATCTTGAGAAAACTATAGCTGGCATGTGTCCCCTCTTTCTTCAGTTTGTTCCTTTCTAGAAACAATTTTTTGTTTGGATCAAGTGTAAGCTGATATCAAAGATGTTTTCACTTCTCTCAAAGGATATTACTTTAAGGGGCAAATAATGCCCAGAGCAGGATTTTACTGTCTCCTCCATTCCTCCGGTGGGAAGCTGATTACTTTTCCTCCTGTTTTTAATTTTCCTGTTTTTGCTGTTTCAACTGCTATGAAAACTCCTAAGTGGCTTTTGCTGAAATGCATGCAGGTGAGCTTTTAAATGTGAATTCCTTGGTAGATAGACTGAGGATCAGTTGCTGTATTTAATTATGCAGTCTTCTGTACTGTGTCTTCAACAAGCATTCATTTTATGGATAATAATTATTCTTAGCATGTCCATCTGAGCAAGATTATGCTTTGGTAATTGGTTTTGAATACTATATCCATTTTATTTTAACCATCACTCTCTTTAATCCTTTCTATCAATGTTTGGGGATTGAAGGTGCGGTGAGCGTGTGGCAGGAGCAAGGGAAGGATTTCTCTTTTTCTTTGTTAGGATGCTGCGAGCTGACATGGTAGAAGTGGAGGGTTGTTGCTGGCGAGCACAGATGGTGGCAAAGAGGCTGCTGCCTCGTTTGTTCTCCATGCTGATACACTGAGCTTTGAGGCAGCCCAGGTGACACCGTCAGTGGGCAGCTTGTGCAGATCCTCATGCTGTTGCTGGCCCTGAAGTTGCACTGAGAGTGGGAAAATCTCCCTCTGGTGATGCAGGGCCACATGGTGATACCACTGTTACTCATCTGCAGTGGAAGCATGATGATTTCTCTGTGTGGATTATGTATGGACCAACAGCCTGGCAGTCTTGGACAGCAGGTGGTCAAATAGCTCCTCAGAATTTTGAAACAGAAGTTATGATTCTTCAGCTAAGTGCCTTTATTTGACAGATCTGAATGTAACCCAGAGAATTGATTGAGTTGTGGGTTTGATTTCCTTTTCTATGCTTATTTGATCCTGCTGGTCACACTACTTATTTTATTTATGCAAATAATCTCAGAAGATGCTTTGTGCAGAGATGAATTAGACATCACCAGGCTCTTCTCCTCTTTTCTCTGTAGTGGGGAAACTGCAGTAGAGGAGTTGGCAATAAGATGTTTTCACGATTCTAGTGAGTGCTTCCAGCCATTGGTAATAATTCTTATGGGGGAAAAAAAAAAAAAGAATGAATGCTCAATGCCTGGTTTATGGCTGCTGACAGAACCTCATGTGGAAGTTGTTTGCATTGCTCTGCTGTTTAAATAGATCCCCTCACACTCAGCACGATGTAGCCCTTTATCATGCATTGTCTCCAATATGTCTATGTACTTCCAGAGATCTCTCCTGTCTGCTAACCTGCTTATCCTTCCCCTCTCAGCTCAGTCCATCTGCTGAGCTGTGTGGCAGGACAGGTAGGCAGAGTGCTCTTCATTCTCCCTGACTCCCTACTCTCTGACCTGTGCAGCATTTATGAAGGAGCTAGACTTAAGGAGCTTGTGTGCTAGGGAAACATGGCATCCACTGCCAGGTCATTCCCTAGATCAAAGGGCATTGTGTTTACATAGCATAGGTAATAAACACAGCTCTTGGGAGCAACTGAAATCTCTATGCATAGACTGGTTGCTAAAATCCTCAATGCAGCAACAAAAACCAATCAGGCATACTAAGGTAACTCTTTCATTCTCTGTGGGCAGAAAAGCTGCTTGCAGAGTAGCCACACCATTTACTACTTCCCCATGCACTGTGCTCCTATCTGCTACCAGTAACTAGGATATGTTAAGTCCAAGGCAGGTATACCCTGAACTACTTTGGTCTAAACCAGATCATAGAATCATAGAATAGTTAGGGTTGGAAAGGACCTTAAGATCATCTAGTTTCAATCCACCTGCCATGGGCAGGGACAACTCACACTAAACCATGTCACCCAAGGCTCTGTCCAACCCAGCCTTGAACACCGCCAGTGATGGAGCATTCACAACATCCTTGGGCAACCCATATCAGCACCTCACCACCCTTACAGTGAAGAACTTCTTCCTTACATGTAACCTGAACTTCCCCTGTTTAAGCTTGAACCTGTTAGCCCTTGTCCTATCACTACAGTCCCTCATGAAGAGTCCCTCCCCAGCATCCATATAGGCCCCCTTCAGATACTGGAAGGATGCTATGAGGTCTCCATGCAGCCTTCTCTTCTCCAGTCTGAACAGCCCCAACTTTCTCAGCCTATCTTAATACGGGAGGTGCAGATGAATCCAAGTGCATTCCAAGATTCCAGGTGGAAGCAGTTTGAGATCCCTGCTTCCATTTGGAGTCTTAAAAACATGTCAGCTGTCACATGTTATTACAGATGAGTAGTTAAGTTTACTTTTGAGTGGCATAATGCATCTAATTCCGAGCAGGGAAAAAAATTGCATTGTGCCAGTGAACCTTGCCGTCCCTGAAAGGTTATTCCTGCAAGGGTTAATAGTCCATTTGCAGAAAAGAATTTGTAATTGTACTTGCTCATACAACAGCAGCAACAATAATGCTCGTGAGAAAGGAGATTAAGAATTCATGTTCTCTGCTCAGGAGAGGTAAGAAGGATACAGATTTGAGAACACGGATTTAGCTGCCCACTGTGAGAAATGACAACAGGAAACCCTATAAGTAGAGACTTGAAATAGTCTCATTACTGTGCAGCATTTCAAAGTCAGATTTTCAAAGTGTGTTTGTTGTTTTTGTTTGTAGTGTTTCATTGTGGTGTTGGTTTGATGTTGGTTTGTTTAGTTTGCTTGCTTGTTTTGTGTGTGTGCCTCTGTGTGTGTGTAGTTTTTTCTCTTCTGCTGGGAAGGCCAGTGTGATTTTCAACGTTAGTGGCAGAGATCTAAGGGAGACTTTGAGTTACTTCAAGGCATGCCATATGCTGGCAGTCTCCATAAAGAGAGAGGCCAAAGGCTTGCATAAACTGAGAGAAGATGGTCCTGTCTGGAGAAGGCAAAACTGTGTTGCTGAAATTCGTTGAAAGAGACTAGAAAGAATAAGAGAACCGTGGTGCTGTTTTGTCAGAGCTGCTGGGTCAGAGACATAGCTTGTCCCCTGAGTTTCTTCAGTCTGATTTAATTGTGGTTCTTGAGCATAGCCAAGTAGCAAGCTTCTCTTAGATGAATGAAGGGAGAAAGGCACTGTGTGGTTGCCTGCACCACTTTCCTCTTTGTGGCCCACTGTCAGTGCTTTCCTATGTAACACTGCATGGTGCACACACTGTTGAGAGGGTGGCTTGGATCTGCAAGTGATGGCTAGTAAGCGATGAAGGTGAAGGAATATTACTGTTGAGGAAATACAGTGGTGGTCTGACTGGACACTTGGGTCGGCTTTTGAGGAAGCCAGATACCATTGGAAGTTTCTTTGTATGCTACAGGCTTCCTAATAATTGTAGGTAAGTCAAAACGTAGTCAAGGCCCCATGTCCAGAAGATGTCATGGCTATTTAGGTACTTAGTTGTCCCATTACTTGCTTCTGTTTTTGGGGAAAGCTGTATTCTACAGAAGACGAAATATTGGAATGCTCTTAGATGTGGTATTACGTTGACTGCAAGGATGTGGGCTCAGAGTTACAGGGTGATTCAGACCCAGGATTTTGATGTGGGACAGGGAGCCTGAGCATGGTTCCTTTCATATTTAATGAAAAGTTTTTGTGTCAGTTCTTGGTCGATTGGGCCTGATTCTTCCCTCCCCAGGAGGAAGCTTTCATCCTGGGACCTCTGCCTGTCCCATCCTTGGGACTTGGCAAAAGTTCAGTGGACTTGAGGAGTTATTTCCCCCTGACCACTGCCCTCCATCTATCTATAGAAAAACAAGTATATCCTTCATCCTTCTTTTCCTTGTTCTTTGTGGTAAAAACTAACTTTCCAAGACAGATGATGAATTTGAGATGTTGCTAACAGGAGGGGAGGTGGCTTTCTCATGCAAGTGTTATCCCCACCAAGTGCTGAACACATGGTGAATGTAGCTGCTAGCATTAGGAAACATTCTTAATATTCTGGAGAGCTGTGATGGAGGGACATAAGGATGGGCAAACCATCATGCTCTGTCTTGTCAAATCAGCACATCATCAGCCTTCAGAGCCAGACAATCTTTCATTTTTATTGTAATTGTGGCATCTCTTTAATTTCCTTGGCATAATGCAGTTAATCCGTAATTACAAGATATGCAACTAGCCCTTGGCTTTGCTGTAGTCTCATAACGTGAGAGTGATTCTGTGTTTTTATTAATTTAACTTTCTACAAGAAAACAGAATTTCTCAACCAGTTAATAGCTGTATTTCAGGAAAGGCCCCATGGTACATGTTGAACAATAACTACTGCTCCTGCGCCACTTGCAGTTTTTAATTGAATTTCTATCCCATGGATATCATGTCAGAGCTATTCATCTGCTCCACTAAGTCTTCTGATATTAAACAAGTTCTTCCAAGTTATTATAGTAGTACAAATACTGCTTGACGGTTGATTTGCATTACATACGCACTGGTCTGGTGGAGGTAATGCAGTGCAGAAAAGCTTAGCTTGCACAGGCACAAAGAAAAGGAATCATATTATGATGGATAATAATAGGATGTTACACTGTACCTTTCTGCTTTTTTTTTCTTGCTGGAATGATAGGATCTGCTCCACCTGTCCTGCTCAGGGTGAGACACTGACATTGGAAAAAATATTATACAGCTGTGTCTTGGAATGGTCTTGGAACCAGCAATAGAGACCTGTCTGGCTCATTGAAAATTTAAAGTGTTTGTTCTCCAAGGAAGTGGCTCCTACCAACCACCATTTGCAGCATAGCAGAAGTCTTTCTTGTTCCATAGTTCACCATGTTTATCTGGTGTTTATGAACAGAAGTCACAATGCTTGTGCAAAGAATGTGGGGTAGATCATTGCTGGGACATAGCTGGAAACAGGTCATATCTCCCAATTGTGTGCATGGAGCCAACCACTCCTTTGTTTCTAAAATAATGTTCTTGCTTTGAGACTGGGAGTCTTGGAATTGACTGTCCTGAGGTGAACTTGGACCAGACTGCTTGTGATGGAGTCTAAGTAGCTCCAGAAAAATAAACACTGGTGAAAATGCTCTCAGGTTCAGTGTGTGGAATGGGGGGGATCCATAGTTTAGATTTTGCTATCATAACCTTTTCTAAAAGATGAATCAAAACTGTTTTGTGGAAAGACATGATTTCAGCCTCACTATTCCCGTGCCCAGTTCAGAGATTTCTTATGCCTGACAGTGCCTTTATGATACTGGAGCATTGCAGTCTATGACTAGTAACTCATAACATGGGATCTTCATACTTAATGGTGTCTCTGAGTGGTAGCATACAATAGACAAGAGCAGGGTAAGGTTACCATGCAAATCAGAAAAGGGTCTCCATAGCCAAACAGTTCAGGAAGGAAGGTCTGAACTGTGTTCATTGGCCACCCCTAAGAAAAAGCAGAAACAATCTCTTCAATCCTAGACCAGAAATGAAACCCTATCCTGTAAAGCCCTTGATGGGAGTTTTATCAGGGATTACAACAAGAAGTGCAAGTGTGCCATGCTGAATATTAATTACATGGAGATGCTAATGTGCAAAATTAAAGGTGACTTCCCAGCATGCTTCTCCTCTCTCCACTATTTTCTATTGATTAATATACTAATTCTATTGGGGAATTAATAATTCAGTCATCTGGGAAGTCATGGTGACTCCAAACATCTGGGCTCTGGAGTTACTGCCTCCCAGCTGAAGCTGGGGCAGATTGTTAAACCTGTCTCCCTTTCTGTTCAAGTCTGAAGGATGTGCTTAGTTGCACTAGCAGGGTGCAGAGAAGCACTCAAGCAACTGGCCTGTCCTTGGTTTGATGTGCAAATACACAACGGTTGTCAGTGTCTAGCCTTTAACATATTAACAAGAATTGGGAGCACTGTTGCTCATCTGTAGCTTACAGGTATGAGGGCAGGTTTTTTTATTATACTGGAGCATTGCAGTCTATGACTAATAACTCATACCTGGGATCTTCATACTTAATGGTGTCTCTGAGTGGTAGCATACAATAGACAAGAGCAGGGTAAGGTTACCATCCAAATCAGGAAAGGGTCTCCATAGACAGACAATTCAGAAGGAAAGGTCTGAACTGTGTTCACTGGTCACCGTTGTGCAAATATACAACAATTGTCAGTGTCTGGCCTTTACCATATTAACAAGAAGTGGGAGAACTGTTGCTCGTCTGTAGCTTACAGGTATGAGGGCAGGTCTGTGCAGGTTGCAGGTAGTACCAAGGCCATCGAGCTGCCAATATTTGAAGAGCAGTTGATCTAAGTTCTCCAGCCACAGTTTCAACTAGGATCCGTTCAGTCTCTTTAAAAGCATCTTGAAGTATAAATTCTCATAATAGTGCCTATACTGTGATGACAAGGTCTTAGCTTCGCAGTAACTTTGCAGTGATATAGAGACTGAAGGGCATCTGGGTACTGCTGATTGGGGAATTTCTGGAATCTGCTTGGTGCATGAAGCAGCAGCTGCCTGAGGATATCCTTGGTGTCCAGGGAAGGCCATCAAAGGTGTAAGGCTTGCTGTAAGGATAGTGTTTGCTGTATTTACATTCTACGTTCTGGATCCACTGCTGTTCTGGGAGGCTCAAAGGACAACCTTAGGTTTAGTACTCCCCGTCTGGATGCAACCTGCTTTTAGTTTCTACTGCTCTATGAGTTAGGCAGCATTTAAAAACATGTAGCAAAATCCCATTTAGAGCCTGTCTAAAAACCAAGATCTGAAAACCTCTGCCTCTTTATCTTCCTTGTAAGGTTGCAACTCTGATATTAGCTTGTGACAGCAATTATTGATGGTGTCATTAAGGCTGAGATCCCATTCCCAGCAGTGCATTTAATATCTTTCCCTCTTTTTTGCTGTGGGGACACTGATAAGTGTTGGCAAAATGAGATTTCTTTTTTTGAAAAAGGAAAATGTGGGGGTTAAAGAAGCCCATGTTTATCATTTGCCTTTATCCATGAGGAAAGGAAATTAAGTCATGAAAATATTTTGTCTACTAGAGTTATTAAAGTGTAATTTCTGCTAAATAATGACTTGTAGGAAAACCTCATTATTCATTTTCTCAATTTTCAGTACCAGTTGTATAGTAAAATATGAACAAATAATCCCTTCTGATAGTACACCCAACATGCATTTACTGATGGCTGGAAAAGACAGCTGCTATTTCACCATGGTACACTGATTATTACAAACACATTGTTTTAAAGCATAGCAGCTGTTTCATAGATGCATATGTACATGATGTAATATCTCTTTCTTCATTCTCTCTTTTAATAATTGTAGCACTTAAGTCTCAATATTAACTTTATTGATCCATGATTAATATGGAAGTATTCCCTTACATCTGAGTTAAGCACAAATAAATGTGTATGTCTAAAATGGAGCCTGGTGGAAGCTTGGTTAAAGCTTGGCTGTGTTCCTTTAGCAGGAGATCTTCTCACCTGTTTATGTTTTCAACTGGCTAAATGGTGCATGTCTACTTAGGACCCACAGTCGTATGGATGATTGGGCTGTGTGGAGTGAATGTCCTGAGGAATACACTGTTCTGTATTGAGGCTTCCAGGTTTGGATGTGATAAGTAGTTTATTTTGGACATATACTAGCTGAGGGTCTAACATTAAAACACAAGCAACCAAGTAGCATGCTAAAAGCAGTGGTGCTAATCTAGGTTTCCTGTTCAGATGCTTTTCCAGGGACCTTCTGAAAGGACAGATCTCTGAAAGAGATGGGGGAAGAAAGTTCATCTGCTCTGAGCTACTAGCTACTCGTCACTGCCCTTATTCTTTGCAATAAGCTTCAGAGATGCACCAATTTACCTAAGTGTTCTGATGTCATAACAATTTACCTAAGTGTTCTGATGTCATAACTAAATGCTTTTGCTAGAAATCATGGCACTGGGTGAACCTTCCTCTTTTATACCCATAGTTCATTTTCCCCTCTGTCCTCAGGGTAGAACTTGTGGAGGAGTACACAGACAAGTCTGCAGAACTGCCCCTGCACAGAGTGGCTGATGAGATACTTCTTGAACAAGCAGGGGGATTGTTTTCAGAGTGCTACCACTCAGCCTTCAGGAAGATTTATTCCCAGAATGTTTAAGCTGATGTTAAAATAAACCACGTGCCTTCTGGGAAAGCATTTAAAAAGGATAAGAAAATAGACAATGATGAGCTGCCATTATTTCCTAATTAATCACAGGCTATTGCAATCTACCTGCAAAAAGATGGGCAACCTTTTATGCTGACATTATCACTGTGGGTGTTAATGGTGCCCTCCAGGAATGTAGTATCCTGCTCCATTTTCTCATTGGCTTTTGAAGCATCAAGTTGACTAGAGTGAAGAAGAGAAAAAGCCACTTCTCCTCTGGTTTAGTAATATCACTGAAAGAACTTAAGCACCACTGCTTTAGAGCTGTCCAGG
Organism: Myiopsitta monachus; assembly: GCA_017639245.1. Taxonomy (NCBI): domain Eukaryota; kingdom Metazoa; phylum Chordata; class Aves; order Psittaciformes; family Psittacidae; genus Myiopsitta; species Myiopsitta monachus. The sequence goes on from CM029926.1 coordinate 36,892,632, forward strand.
GGCCGTGAGTGAACCATGCTGAGTATACTTGAAGATACACGGTACAACTTAATGAGTTCTGCTCCAATATTTTTTTTAAGCATGGATTAATGAACAGTGTTGTCAGAAACATAAGTAATAGTTTGATCATCAACAAACAGATGCCCTGAGGGGGACTGGAGCCCAAGTTCTAGTAGAAAGCATGGCTTAAAGGCTCAAACCATACTGGGTCATAGATGTGAATGCTAGGATAGGCAATTGTGTTGATGGATTCTGAGCTCTGACATAGCATGGGGCATGAGACCTCACACAGTAAGTCCAGTCCATCTGTACTGGTTAAGAAAGTGTGGATCTTAGTTTACAGTTTGAAATATCTACATCAGTGAGCACCTTTTGTGGGAGATGGTATGCTCTAAACTAGGTGGTTTGAACAACAGCAAAATATGTCATCATGTGTAACTGGCAAAGGTCACAACCACATAGGAGGTCTGTGCCAAAGCAGGAACCTTGCAGGTGTCCCAAGATGCCTTCCAGTGCCCTTAGTAAAAAAAAAAAATTGTTTCTTCAGTGGACCTCACAGTCTGCATCTTGGGTGTTTGTGTTTGAGCCTTTTCATAAGTAGTTAACATTTATTATTATTATTATTAAATCTAAAAACATAAAGAAAATTCATACTGTGTCTAGAAAAAAAATACTTTATCATCTTGGATCACAGATAGCATTCCCCTTCTATTTGCCTTCATAACGTGGAAGGTGCTTAAGCTCTTTTTATACTCTGTTTAGATAAAAGTCATGACTAACATAAATAAGAACTATATTTCCAGTACACTACTTAGGAGCAAAAGCATAAGGGATATTAATTCTTGTATTTCAGGGCCTAGACAAAAATATTTTTCATCTAATACCTGTAGGAGATATTATTCTGCAGTGTGGTACTGCAGCTACAGTCTGAAGAAGTTTTAGTTAGCTCTTTTTGACTACTTGCGACAACCTGTCAAGCTTCAGATATGACTGATCTCTTCCAGTGCTTCCTTTTCTATCCCTGCTTCTCCGCATAAGATATCCTCCCTCATGAGTTTGAAGAGGGCATGTGTTTCCTTGTGCTCCATTTACTATTCCTTCATTAAAATGGCAATCACCTAGCCATCTCCTGGGGGACTTGCTGAAGTTGATTGACTTTTCAAGCTGTTCCCACTTTATTGATCTGTCTGAAAAAAAATCCAACAGGTTTATTCTCCCAAGACAACGTGTTTTGTGTTACATGAGCTTCTGATTGCTGAGTGCAAAAGATGACAGGAAAAGAAGGCTTATCCAGAGTAAAATTAAGCTTGAAACAACAGTGGTACAAAAGGTACTAGACAGTGAGTTCTTAGGGCATAATTGTGCAGGGTGATCAGTTGTGTACTTTCCGAGTTGCCCACAACTCGCAAGCAGTTGGTGGGGAAGAGGGGAACCCCCATGTTGAGCATCTGCCATATGGGTCACAATTATTTATTAACCTTGACAATAAACAGCAATCCTGCCTCTTTGGAAAGTCTGTGGAGCTTAGACCTCAGTGTCTGGTTTTTGGACACATGCTACCTAGAATCAAGGCTGTTAACCCTCAGGGGGAAGAGTGTCGTGGTTTAACACCCCCCCCCCCCCCCCACGCAGTTTTACTCCCTCCCTCCCTCCCTCTCTTTCTTCCCCCAGTCCCGGGGGGGTGGGGAGGAGAATCAAAAGTATTCAACTCGCACAGGCTGAGATAAGAACAGTTTAGTAACTAAGGTATAACACAAATCACTACTGCTACCACCAGTAATAATACAAGAGAAATACAAGGAAAGAGAACACAACTGCTCACCAAGCCTGACCCAGCCAGTGCACCCCCCAGCAGAGAACCCCCCACTACCAAAAACCTGACCATGCAGTGCACCCCCAGTCCACCACCACACCCTTCCGGGTCTCTGCCCTCCGGTTTCACATCCTGGACATGGCGTGCTGTGGTATGGAATAACCTCTTTGGTCAGTTTGGGTCAGGTGTCTGTCTCTGCTTCCTCCCGGCTCCCCTCCTCCCTGGCATAGCATGAGGCTCAGAAAGTCCTTGGCCAGACAAAACATCACCAAGCAGTAACTGAAAACACTGGTGTTATCAGCACAGTTCCCAGGCACAAAATTAAAAACACAGTGCTGCACCAGCTACCAAGAAGGAGAAAAATGACTGCTGCTGCTGAACCCATGACAAAGAGTAATTCACACTCAGTACTAGCGTGAAATATCTATGCACAGGGTAGTGCTGGATTTAAGTGTATTATGAAAGCTTTAATCCAGCAGCTGCTCTGATTTGCCCAAGATAAGAGATAGGATGACAGGTGACTGGTTTCTTCCATTTATGCTTATATTTCCATCCTTAGAGGTCTCCGCCAAAATTCTGTGCTCTGAAGAACTAGGAGAGTATGTAATGGCATAACCTCACTATCTGGATGAGAAGAGAGTCATTTGGGACTGTTCAGCGCACGCTTAGCTTATTGCCCAGGGACCCAGCTGTGTAACAAGGCCACCCTGCAAAAAACAAGTGGTAGAACCTATATACAGGCATTGTCAGCTGTGTAATCCAGTCTGAGAGCTCCTTCTGTCTTGTGAATTGTGATGTCTATGTTATGTGATGCACAAAAACTTTAGTGTATGGTTCAGAAAGCTGGGGCAGGGGTTGCAGGCCCTGTCATAGTTATTTCAGTACTAAATAGAATGGTTAAGCCTTAAAGAAATTGGGTATGGGCTGATTTTATATTTTGTTTTATTTATTTATTCACTCATTGTATCGAAAGAGCTTTAGCTGGAGTCTGTCCTGATGGGCAAATGTGATTGCAAAAACCTTGTTCAGAACAATTAGCCTGAGACTTATTCGTGTTCTTTTATGTCTCCAAATTCTCTTTGCTCCTTAAAAACCTAGCTTCTGCTGTTGCTTTGTCTGATCCGTGCAGGTTTAAACCTCTGAAGTTTCTTCAAAAAACAGAATTCTCACAAATGCAAAATTGTGAAATGCTCGCAAAATGCAAACATCCTCTTTTTAATGTTGTTATTAGTCTATATGTTTATAGACGTACATAGGAATAGTGTGTCCTGACCTTTATTGTGTAAATTTGTGTAGTTCTGCCAATATTGTTCATTCACTTCAATATAATAGGGCCATGATCACTTAAAGTAATTGAGGATTTACTGCTGTCTGACTAGATGTAGATAAGTAGCATGTGAGACCTCTCAGTCATGTTGTAACTGGAGGTAAAGAAGTACTCCTAAGTCTAGAATGGACTTGCATTGTCAGTCCTGTCAACTACTGTAAGGGGCGGCATCTCATGAGCTGTTTATTTCTTGTGGTAAAGAGTAACAGCCAATCTTTCGCCAGGAAGCCAAGGTAACTAAATGGGAATCTGGAGTGCTGATAAGCCTTGCCTGGGGTTAGGCAGGATTTCTTGGTATTTAGGTTTAGGTTGTGTGGGTGTGCTGCTGGGGGCAGTAGCCTTTGTGGGCCACAAGTAGGGGAGTTGCAAATAGGCATAAGGCTTGTGGGAGAGGGGTCAGCTAAGGTAGGGAATCGAATGTGTTGCAGGCTGACCGTGAAAGTTAGTTTGTGAATTGTCTGCAGTTTTTAATAGCTGTGTCTAAGGAACTGGACTGAACTACCTCCATCACTACCCTGTTTTTTAACTACATCAGTTCTACAAAAATTTGCCTATAATTTGAAAAAGTTAACATGCCTTGGTTTTCACTAGAGATGACTCAGATTCATCAAATGTCCTCAGTACTGCCTAACCCTGATCCCAGTACAGGCAGACAGTGTCAAAGGCAAGTTTCTGCTAGAACCTGGCCTCAGTTACCATCCCAGAGGAGGGCACTGATGTTTGTTATCCCCAGATGGACAGCTGAGATTTGAGACATCTTCTGTCTCTCTCAGAACAGTGAGGTGACCTACTGTCAGGGCCATTTGTATTGCCCAGTGTGTACTTACTCTCTGAGTGGCTGGAAGGACATCTTTGTTAACCACATCTCACACAGAAATGCATAGTTTAGTAATGGGGCTGTTCCATAGTCTTCCCTCAATATTTTGTTCAATGCACATTTAAGGGGAGTTCCAGCTTAAATGCACCCAATAGCATGGATGTTAAATTGAACCTCTCCAATTGCTTCAGAAAATGCTACATTCAAAGCACTTTCTTTTTGCTATGAAATAATGCAAACTAAAATTATTAACTGCTTAAGAGAATTGTTGCAAAAGCATTTTTAGCTATAATAATAAAGAAAAAAAAAGGGCCTGGGAAGGGCTTTGTTTCCAATTAATAATCCAATTATTATCTGACTAATTAATGAGGCTTTGTCATCAAAGCTGCCTTTTATCTTTGAGGCTATTAAAGTATCCTCTAGACCAAATTTCTTGAATATATCTTGATAGGGCCATCTTTGCTGAGTCAGTCAAGTGCTTGGAATCAAATAAGTATGCTGCTTTATCAGGGATGCATAAAACACCTCTTTGGAAAATTAGAATACATCAAAATCAAGAACACGATAAATATGTCAAATCTTTCAGACAGTGCAAATGAGAAGTGAGTAATGATGAGGTGTAATTCTTCAGAGCTGTACAGAATTAATACTTTTACATATGCTTCAAAGTAGTGAAATGACCAGAGCAGAAAAAGGTGAGGTCTTTGTGAAGCCAGACCCTCTTAGCTGCTGTTTCGTGGCGACTGAACTGTGATTTGGGTTGTTTCAGCAGGGATGAAGTGTCTTATGCCAGAAGCAATAAGATGATAATTCAGATTCTGATGTCCTTACTGAAGCTGCTGATGTGAACATTACATGATGCCTGTATAGTTTACATATTTTGTCTGGTCATGATAAAGATTGCCAGCAGGTCATCAGTGGTGTCATACAGCAAGCATGCAGTGAAGTGAAGTGCTTCTATGGAGAAGCCATTTCACATTTCCTCTAGTCTTTGTTTATATTCATGATTCTGCCAGCAACTGTTGGGAAATCCATATAGCATTTCTCTTATCTCTGCTCTTTGTAATGCTATAATGTGTGTAAGGCACAATGGAGTCCTGATATCATTTGGCACTTACTTCTAGTAGCAATTCTCCTACATATCCCCAAGAATAACAACATTTAAAACACAGAGAACTGGTATATTACAACAAACGATGAACTCAGCTAGGATGACTGAGGTCCTTCCCTTCATTTGTGCTGCCAGCTCAGTACATGAACTTTTCTAATCCATTTAGTGTGAGATACACCTTAGACCCTTAGCTGTTAAGTGTGTGAATTAGTTGCTGTGGTGTCCCTCTACACTGAAGGGAGGAAGACACCTTAAGAAAGACATACATCCTTACCTGTTTTAGGATGAATAAGTTATCCTCTGAAGCTAACAGTCTCTGCCTATAATAGAAAGAAAATGTGGACAGCTTTGGGAGCAACAGCTAACTACCTGCTTTGTAGGCAGCTGAAATTAAATGAGATAAATGACCATGTTATAAAGAAGATGGAGTCTTACAGCAGGAAGTAGGGTATTTTAGTATCACAGCAGGAGGCACCAATATTTGTTGCTTTTGTGTCTCCTTATACTGGGCTATTCTGCAACAGAGTATAAAGCGATGCTTAGTAACCACTACACCTGCAGCCTGCCTGCTTTGATCAGGATCCCAGGCTCTCAGAAAAGCAGAGCATACTTTGCCATAGGCTTTTGTAATTCTTGACTGCAATGAAGTGCTAGGGTCCATCAGTTTGGTTTGCCTTCATTACTATCTCATAGGAAAGGCAATCTGCCTCTAGAACTCATAGGGCAGTGAACATCAGACTCTGGTGCTCAAGGTGGTTCTTTGGTTTGATATGGCATCTCCTGCTTTTGCTTTGCCGAGCACCCCTCACTTTCTCTGCCATTTTTTCCCTGCAAGAAAACCCATTTCCTGAAAACAGCCCACCCCACTTTGTCTCAAAAGAGCCTTTTACTGCTTGGGATCATTCTATAGATTACTTTAGACCTGAAACTGCTTCTGCCATTTCCACAGAAATGGTGTATCTGGAGGTAAGGAAAAGCCTGGGTACAGAAGAGAGGAGATTGGGAAAGTACAGACAATTTGTGATGGTGAATGCTATTTAGGCACCCAATGACACATTGTCCAAAAAGTCAGTGATTGCTGGAGATATCCAAAGCTCCACTGTGTTCTTACAGGACAAGTACAACAAGAGTTATGCAAGCATATGGCTTTCAAGTTAATTCCCACAATCCCTGTAGGCTGAATATGCAAAACCAGTGACTGCTCATGCTCATCTGAGTAGTCATCTTTGCTAAGGAATGACAGATGTGAACAGTCCCCCTGCCTTGTGGGATGGTGATCAGATAAAATGCTGATGAGCAATAAGCCACTAGAAACATGACAGATATTCACCTTTCCTGCGCTTTATTGTCCCTAAATCTAGAGGTGGAATATTCTGTATCCTTTTGTCTAACCTCTGAGACATTCAGAGTCCTCCAAAGGCTTGCACTGAAAAACAAATTGAAGATACCTTTCCTGTCAAAAATAAAGAAGAGGAGAATGTGCAAGAGAAAAAGAAAAAGAGGAAGCCAATGTTCTTAGTTAGCTCTTATCTCCTTCATTTTGAACTGCAAATCATGGTGACTAATGCATCATGCCTGCTCATTTTGCCTTGTCAGTCTCTACTGTACATTATAAGTTGAAATTTATCAACAAAGGTCATATTCAAGTCTTTTGGATGTTTGGTGATGGAAATTGTCATTAATCAGAAAAGAAAAGGAGTGGAGGAAGGGTGCTTGTATCAGAATAGCAATTGGGGGGTGTATTAAGCTGTTTGGATAGCATGCAAGCTAAAAGGAAAAAATATCTTTTCAAGAGAAATTACCAAAACTATGGTCTACTTGAACTTTTATTTTTCCAATGGGGATCTCTGTGTTTAGATACTTTTGAAGTTTATAGAACTAAAAGTCCCCTAGAACTGGTGAGCTATGGTTCCAGAAGTACTGAGAATGTAAGCCCTTGTGTTATGACAGAAAGTGATTTTATTTAGGTTGCATTAAATACTCTGGGGTTTTGCTGATGTACGTAGATAGTTGGTTGGGGTTTTTTTCAAGAAAGATCTTCTTATTAAAGATTAGTCCCTGAGGCATCCACAACAAAAGATATAATTGGATTAGAAAGAATATTCATAGAGTGATCAGGCACATGGATAGGTTGTACAAGAATTGGCTAAATTAACAGGGACTCTTTAGACTAGGAAGAAGATCTGTGGGGAATATGTCAACAATCAGTGAAATCACAAATGGCAGCATGGGGCTCCATGGTTTTGTTTTTAAGTGGTAGCAGTGGGCTCTGAATTATGTTATCAAGTTAAAATAAAAACAAAACACAGTTGTAGTGTTTGTTGTCATGTGATAAAGAAGTTGCCAAAAGCTTCCCTGTGGGGCTAGACAGATTTATGGAACTAAAAGTCCACTGATGGCTCTTGCACACAAAGGCATCATCTTCAATTTAGGAAGAATATGACATTGCTGTAGGGTGGGAAACTACAGCAGGAAGCAGTACCATATGCTTCCTCAGTTTCTGTTCACTCCCCAGACTTTCATTATTGTCTTTAGTTTTCTTTAGTTGGATTGAGATAAAGGGAAACTGTTGTTTGTGTTTGAAATTGTAATATATTCTGGCTTTGTATTTATTGCAGTCATTCTAAAGTCATGGTTGGGTAAAAACAAGTTCTCAGCACAGCAAATACTGTGTTCTGTTAAGTGTAAGATTCACAGAGTACAGACGCTTGGTTAGTAAGTAGGTATGGCTCCACAGGGCCTCCTTGGATACCTTAGCTGTAAAATGTCCACATCCAGACTTGTGTCAGCTCCAGAGAGGGAAGGACTAAGGATTTTGCAACCTGTTGCAAGGATTTTGCAGCTCTGTTGCAACCATTTTTGATGGCACAAGGTAACAATGGTTATGTAGGGTTAGAAGGTCCTTTGGGATGAGTTAGTTAAACTGGTTTGGCTTTTAATTTTCTGTGGTGTTTGTTTGTATGGGATTTCTTGTTTGTGTTTGGCTTTTGTTTTTCTCTTAGTATGTCAGAAAAAGTGACCCTGTGTGTGGATCAGCCAGATAGCCTTGCACTGGTAAGAGTGGATCTTTCTGGCCACTGCCTCATTTTAAGTGAAATTTAGGCTACATTATTTCAGCCTGGGAGTTGAACCAGGGTTCCCCTGGCTTCCTTAAAGTTGGTAATAAAATAGTCCTGGACAGACAGGGGAAAGCCCAGGATGCTGCTAGACTTGCACCCATTCCCTACCTTGGCAGTGGCAGCAGCCCCCTGCCTTTCCAGGGCTCCAGCTGGGGCTGGATTAGCTGCAGGGCCAACTCTATATCTGTCACAGGCATTTGACTGACCAAAGCAGGTTCTGGCTTTGTCTGGGCTCATAAGCAGCACTTAGATGGGAAAGCGTGCTTCTCTGTTGTATCTAAATAAGAAAAAGATACTCCATTCCACTGAGGAGTGGAGGATGTTTACCCAGCAACAGCCATACTCATCAAAAGCCAGGCGCTAGTCTAAAATGTTCAACAAGGGAGAAAAAGAATAATCTCAAAGAGCTCAGAGACTGATATCTTTTTTGCAGAGGAGCAGCCCTCTGCCCTGCCTGTGAGTGTGACCAGCTTCCCAAGTGGTGCAGTAATTATTGTGTGGCTGGCCTGGTTTCTCGTTTAGGACTCTGCTCCAGTAAGAACCCATTTAGCTACTTGGTGCAAAGCACTGTGGTAGGGTTAGAGCTGAGCCAGCTCTTGCCTGAGTCCTGAACCACTTATGGTCGTCAAGGTTGGTGGCCAAAGGAGTGGTCAAGCTGGACTCTGACTGAGGAGGGGTCTCTCCTCAGTGTGTCACAGCTTTAGAAAAGCTTTTATCTCGGGGAAGGTAATTTGAGGGGCAAGAAAGGGAAGGAAGAGTTGGAAACAAATTGTTTCACAAGCAATGGAAGTTTGGCAGTCTGACTTCTTGTGTTGTGTAGTTGGCTTTTTTGTAGTGTCTTAATTTGTAAGCTGTGTTTGTATGTTTTCCTACAGCTGGATGTTCAGAGACATGTGCCTGCTCTCATGTCTTGTGGGGTCTGGTTTCATGCTGCAGTTTTTCTCTGAGCAGCAGTAAGTTTGCTCTCTCGTTGCTGGCTGCTGGTTTTCATGACAGTTGTAGTAACTTTGTTCTTCTTGGATTTCTGTTCTTCTGTCAGACTAGGGGAAAATTGGCCAATGGGTAAAAACAAGAAGTTGTTTGGGGCGCATGGAGAGACGGGCACACTGAAGGCAGGCAGTTTGCAGGCGCATGAGAAGCAGATGTTAATCTGGGCTGTGTGGGGTACTGACACTCTCTGAAGTGCACAGGGAGTTGGAATATTCTACTGCTCATTGGAGTTGTGCCCCCATGCAGTTCTCACATGGGCCTGCAGGTGTGTGCGTGCAGTAGGACTCTGATCTGGAGAGGAATGCATAAGCTTTAATATCTTAGGAAGAAGACTGAAAATCTAAAATCAGAACCATACCTGCTCCTTCTCCACACGCAGGTGAAGAGAATCACAGGCTCAGAGGAGAAACCCCCTGACAAGAGAGTCTGTGGCACATGTACACTCCAGGAGATTGACTTGTCCCTACCAGTCATCCACTGCCAGCATGTGCAGCTCTTTTTCTCCTGAAAGACTGATACATATTTTATAACCTATCTCCATAGCTGAGTAGCTGAGACCGCAGACAAACAGAAGCTCCTTTCTCTGCTTGACAGAGCCCTGCAATGGAAACCATCTGAGAGGAGGACTCCTCTAAAAGCTATTCATATGGCGTTCTGTCTCTCCACACCTCTACTTCATATCTCTGGGATTAGCAAATCTTACCACAATATCAAAATCTGCTGGCTCAGGCCAGTTTATCAGATTCATGGAAGCTTAGGTTCAGACCTATTGGAACAAGCTGGATTTTGTTAGCTCTTGATGCACTGAGTCATGACCAGGTTTGGTAGAGAGAAGCTTCTCTGCTTCAGTGTGCCCCTTCAGCTCTTGCTTGCCAGACTGATGGGACAGCACTTGTAGCAATGGTTAAACCACACTATGGCCTGCTACAGGAAGGCAGTGGAATTAAGCAGGTAATCTTCATTCCCAAATGGTCATAATAGAATACAATTATAGGAGAACTTACAGTCTCCCAATAAAATAACTTCATTATAAACTTTACTTTTATAAAGAGAAAATGTAGAATTTGGTGCCACAGCCTGTTCAGGGAAAGCTCATGTTTATTTGGTTATATGAATATGACAATTGTGTTGCACTGGATCAAATCTTTCTTCATGTTAACCAGTGCCAGCAAAGAGATTCTTCCTCGTGTCTGGTAGGAACTGCTGGTTACAAAAAACCAAAAAGTGTCATTGGAGAAGACAAAGTTCCATTCAAGACTGGACCATTCCTTGAGTTTTATTGCTTTTCACTGTGTAGCCTTTCTTGTGGTATTGCCAGCAGCTTGGTTTACAGGATGGAAGGCAGGATAGAGAGCACAATGAGATACTGTAAGGTCAATGTATAAGGACATGTGGGACAAATGCCCACATATGTATGGGCTGAGCTTTTTCAGGCATTGTATATAGCCAGAGTCCATTCCACATTGTAACAGCTTCTGTGCTACCAGCAGTGTAATGAGGTGCAACAATTTCTTTTATGAAAGCATTGTTAATAACACTTTATTTATGTATACAGGTGTGTGTCTGGTTAGAAGAAATCTGCAAATATCAACTTGAAGCTGAAGGCAGTAAAAGCCTTCCAAGATGATGAGACTCAAGTGATGGCTTCAATGGAGCAACCTAGAGGAGAACCAGCTAGGCAGGATCAGTTGGCCATAAAAGGCCTAACCAAAGTTAAAGCAGGCATTTGGGGTGTGACTTATTGAAAAGGTCTTTTGTATCACTGAGTCTTTTGTCATTTTGATATAACCACAGCTTTTCTTCCTCTCAAGTCCTTTAATAATGTGTTTTAAAGGGGATCCTATTCTGACCAGATGAGTGTGAGAAAACACAGCACCAGGATTTCCTTGTAGGGTCAAGCAACTGTAAGGATATGTGGGCTAGTTAATCTGCACTTAGAAGTCTTTGACTGCAAAGATAAGTAATTAGTAAAGGAGAAGGGTTCAAGTCAAGATGAAAAACTGAGCCAGAACTGTTCTGTTCCACCTTTGGGTCACATCTCTTCAAATGTTCAGGCTTGGGTTGCTAAAATTAGGCAGCCAAATTTATCTATTTATTCTATCTATCTATCTATAGATATATAAATTTTTTTTTTTTTTTTTTTTTTTTTTGGTAAATACTTGTTTTCGAATTAGGCAGGTTAATGGTAGGAGTTTAGTGGGTTTGAGTATCGAGCCATACACTAGATGGTTATAGAAGCTGAAATAGCTAATTGTAGATGCCTGCTTTTGGAAAAAAATGAATGGTTACCTATGCAAGCTTTCAGTTTCTTCATCTCTAGAATAGAGATAATATTACCCAGTATGGCCCTTGGGACTTTGTTAGTCTGAATGGATTAACACAAGACAAAAGCTTCAGATTCTTTGGATGGGAAAGTGCTGTGGAAACAGAGTATATTATTGTGATATCCTTTGAGACATTTCTGTGAAGCCAGTGGTGACTGTCATGATAATAAAGACAGCTTTAGAGAAGCTAACGAAATAATGATCCTACTTCCTTTCTAGCTATTCTTTGAAAGGGCAAATGCAATGAGTGATAATGGTTTAATGAGAGAGAGTCATTAGGGCATCCAGCCTGCATCTTTAGAAGTGCAAAGCATTTTGGGAGATGTGAAAATGACTCAGAGAACAAAACCAAAGTAGCTCTGTCAGAATATTAAACTGTTATTTGTATTCTCTTTGAATGCTGATTGAAACCAGTGATCTCTTTTCCTGGCTGGTGGTTGGTACATGTGTAGTCATGAATGTGGCTTGTTTGGAGCTTTAGTGCTGTTGGAAGGGTGAGATCAAGGAACTACCGCAGTGCTTGCCCCTTGTGTCTTACCCTCTGCTGAGTGCTTAGTGTTACTTGAGGATTCCTCACCTCTTAATTTGCATGTATAGGCGGCCTCATGTAGTGGAGTTAATTGGCCTGGATTATTCAGTTTATTAATTGAGCTGCTTCATGTTCAAGCTTGGCTGGAGGAGAGAGCTGCTGGGTTTTTTTTGTATGAAATTGATACCTAAAGAGACAAGAGCTTCAGATTCTTCAGATGGGAAAGTGCTATGGAAACGTGGAACATTATTTTAATACTGTATATTGTACTATCATTGGCCTCTTTAGGAACCTGCTTAGTAAGGTTCCATGGGAAATAGCCCTAGAGAGCAGGGGGGCCCAAGACTGTTGGTTAATATTCAAGGAGCACTTACTACAAGGTCAGGAGTGTTGCATCCCAACTAGAAGGAAGTGCAACAGGAGGGCCAGGAGACCTCCTTTGATGGATAAGGAGCTGCTGAGGAAACATTTGAAGGAAAAAAGAGGCTTATAAAAGATGGAAGCAAGGACAGGTGGCCTGCGAAGAATACAGGGATGTTGTCTGGGAAGCTAGGGACCAGGTTAGGAAAGCTAAGGCCCACTTAGAATTAAAGTTGGCTAGGGATGTTAAAGATAACAGGAAGGGATTCTGTAGGTACATTATGAATAAAAGACAGGCTAGGGACAACGTAGGCCCCCTCTGGAAGCTATTGGGAGAACTGGCTACCCTGGATTTGGAGAAGGCTGAGGTTCTTAACAACTTCTTTGTCTCGGTCTTCACCAGCAAATGCTCTGACCACACCACCCAAGTCTTGGAAGGCAGACGCAGGGACTGTGAGGATGAAGACCCTGGGCCCACTGTAGGAGAGGATCTGGGTCAAGACCATCTTAAGAACCTGAATGTACACAAGTCCATGGGACCTGATGAAATCCATCTGTGGGTACTGAAGGAGCTGGCAAATGAAGTTGCTAAGCCACTGTCCATCATCTTTCAAAAATCATGGCAGTCACATGAAGTTCCCAACAACTGGAAAAAGGGAAATATAACCCCATTTTCAAGAAGGGGAAAATGGATGAGTCAGGGAACTACAGAGCAGTCAGCCTCACCTCTGTGCCTGGCAAAATGTTGGAGCAGATTCTCTTGGAAGGCATCCTAAGGCACACGAAAAACAACCAGGTGGTTGGTGACATCCATCATGGCTTCACTAAGGGGAAATCCTGCCTGACCAATTTGGTGGCCTTCTATGATGGGGCTACAGAACTGACGGACAGGAATAGAGCAGTTGTGAGCTGTGTGGCTCAGTTGATACATTGGAGGGAAGGAATGCCATCCAGAGGGACCTTGAGATGCTTGTGAGGTAGGCTGATGCCAACCTTATGAAGTTTAACCATGCCAGTTGTTAAAGATCCTACACCTGCGTCAGAGCAATCCCAGGCACAGCTCCAGGTTGGGCAGAGAAGAGATTCAGAGCAGCCCTGTGGAGAAGGACTTGGGGGTGTCGGTCGATGAAAAAATGAGCATGACCCACCAGTGTGCGCTTGCAGCCCAGAAAGCCAACCATACCCTGGGCTGCATCAAAAGGAGCATGACCAGCAGGTCGAGGGAGGTGATCCTGACCCTCTCCTCTGCTCTTGTGAGACCTCACTTGGAGTATTGTGTGCAGTTCTGGTGTCCTCAACATAGAAAGGACATGGAAGTGTTGGAAGAAGTGCAGAAAAGGGCCACGAGGATGATCAGGGGACTGGAGCACCTCCTGTCTGAAGATAGGCTGAGAAAGTTGGGGCTGTTTAGCCTGGAGAAGAGAAGGCTGTGTGGAGACCTCATAGCAGCTTTCCAGTATCTGAAGGGGGGCTGTAGGGGTGCTGGGGAGGGACTCTTCGTTAGGGACTGTATTTATCGGACAAGGGGTAACGGGTTCAAACTTAAAGAGGGGAAGTTTAGATTGGGTATAAGAAAGAAATTCTTTACTGTGAGGGTGGAGAGGCACTGAAATGGGTTGCCCAAAGAAGTTGTGAATGCTCCATCGCTGGTGGTACTCAAGGCTGGGTTGGACATAGCCTTGGATGACATGGTTTAGTGTGAGTTGTCCCTGCCCATGACAGGAGTGTTAGAAGTAGATGATCTTAAGGTCCTTTCCAACCCTAACAATTCAATAATTCTATGAGTTTGTGATCCTTTGGTATGTCTCTGTGAAGCCCAGTAAGTATCAATACTTTGCTGTAAGCAGAGCTAGTATTAGTATTAAAGAGCTAAACCAGAATACAAGGAAGTTATTTAAGACTGGAAGCACTCCTAACTGCTGAGTGTTCAAAGGAGAAAGTTTGGTTCAACCCATTTAAGGAAAGAATTAGTTTGCAAAGCATTTAGGAGGTGTGCTTGAAGGATGCACAGAAGCAAATATGTTGGGGCCTCATCAGTGATAAAACAAGCTTTTGACTTCCACTCAGAATCCTGAAACCAGCTGTATGGTTTAGCAGCATGTTTGGTTTTTTTTGATGTTATTCTGGACTCCACTAACAGCAGGGAAACCAGCAGAGCTGGGTGCAGATTCTGGTATCACTCAGTTTCTGCAGCCTCTTGAGTGCAAGCCTTAAGATACTGTGTGCAGTGGGACTCTGTGATGCCAGAAGGGTGGCATGGGCCATTTCTCTGCCAGACAGACAAGGAGCAGAGGATTGGTCTTAGGCAGAACCAGAAAGCTGCAAGTGCCAGGGGCTTAGTAAAGTTAGAAAATTGGTGGACCTAGTTACTAGGAAAGCCACTGAATTGCTACATGTTCTCTAATCATCTGCTTAGTAAAACACATGTTTAAGGAGGGCAGGGGCCATGAGTTTTCATCTAAGTAAAATCATAGGTAGTTCCAGGTAGGCTTAGTGGAAGGGGCTTTCCTTGTCCACCCAATAAGGATTGTGTTTATTCTGTCAATATGATGGAAGCTGTGTAGGGTCAGGAGCCAGGCTCTCCCCACTGTTTGCATGTGGTGTGTGGGTGGGCTTTTAATGCAGGTTGCGTCACCCCTCTTAAAGCAAGCAGGTGCTAACCCCTCTTCACGTGTGGGATCCTGTACTAGGTAGCTGTTGATATGTTCTGGTAAGAAAAACCTTGTTTGTTAGGACAAGCAGAGTACGAAAACAGCAGAAAAACAAGCAGGGCAAAGTGAGGTTTCAAACATGCCCACAAATGAGGAGGAGGATGCTACAAGAAAACCCTCTGTGACGAGGCAGCCCTTTTCCCCAGTCACGAATGGGTAATGCCACCCCCAGATCATCTGCTCCTCCTGGTGGGATTTGCTAGGATAAGGGCCTGAATCTGTCTTGATAACTCAGAAAAATTAAATGCCTGGCACAAAGTAGGATGGGGGTGACTGAGGACTTGAGATGCCAGTTTAGGCACATTTTTATCTAGACACGAGTTCAGCTGTTACAATTCTGAGCCACATTTGGATCCCCATCTCCAAGTCAAAAATCAGCCTACTTAAACTGTTGTTGTTGGATTTGGATTCTTCTGTTGGATTTGCCTGAAAAAAGAATGTGTACTATGGGTGCTGCTGAGATCAGAGTCCTCTTGTGTAGATACCCTTGGCAATCCCACACTAGCACATGAGAGCAGAGCCTGCCTCTTCACAGGTGAACCACAGCTTCCCAGGTAAGATCAACTGATGCAGAGACAGACCCTGCCTCAAAGGACTCAAGTTCTCTTTTCTGTGGGCCACTGAATGAAACACAAAGCTTGAGTTTTAAACGTAGTAATGCTAAGCTGTAACTTTGAGAACCTGTTCACATGGTCATTTCCTTTCTCTGAGCTTTAATAACCACATAAACTCTTTTTGTTTACTCTTTTCTCCAGGTCAACAGACTATGGCACTACCTATGAAAAGCTAAATGACAAAGTAGGCCTGAAGACTGTGTTGAGCTACCTTTATGTCAGTCCCACTAACAAGAGGAAGGTAAGGGAGAGCCATAGAGCTGGTAGCTATAGAAACAAAATTACAGCATTCTGTTCATTCTGAGAGGAATTTATGATCCTAAAGTGAAATCCGTTGGTAATTCACAAGAGCTTGAATTTGCTAAGTTGTACTACTGCAATTCTATGGAATCCAGTCGAACTATGCCTATTTTACTTGTGATGGGGATGGAGCACTTAATCTTCTGCTGAATGTGTTAAGAGAAACAAAAGGGTTGCTTTTATTTGCTTCTGACTGTTATAACTTTAAAGAAGCTGAGCTCGCACGAATATTTCTGGGGCTCTTGCTTATACTTGCTTTGGCTAATACACCTCTCCCTGCCTTCTCTGTCTCCTTATTATTTGAAATACTGTGTAAAAGGCATTTATTTCTGCATTTGACTCTTTTCCCCTTTATGCTTTTCTTAGCTAGAAGGTGGAGGTAAAGATGTAAATGACATTTTCATTGGTTGCATCATATAAGGGGGCTGAAAGCAGTATATGCTTGGGAGAGTGGGTGGGAGACCTACAATTTGATTTGAATGTGTAGGAGAGAAGATGAGGTCATAGCTTTCAAGCCCCTTGCTCATGCTTCCCACATGATGCAATTAAGGCTGCAGCTGGCTCACAGAACACAGCCTAGGAGTTACTATTCAGTGCCTTTTTGGTTTAAAATTATTGCCGGTGTTGATTCAGGGGAGGTAGTGGGACAGAGATGCTTTCAGCTACCCACACAAATGTGGGAGGTTTGCAGCACATACCTAATTGCTGGCAGTGGAGTTGTGTTTGGATGGGGGGCAGCCCATTTGCCTTGATCACTTCCAAACTGCCCATCTCCTGTCTCCACCCATAGGTTTCCAAACTAGTATTTTGCTACTTGTACTGTTCTTATTACTAGCATTGTGTTTTCCATCACTGGTCAGCCTACAGAAATTTGGGCAACCTTAAGGCAGCCATAGCTCTCATTATTATTGGCAACAATATGTGTGTGTTTGGATGTATACAGGAGAGGAAGAATGCAGTAAGGGTTGGCTTATATTTTTTCTGATGCAGAAGCTGAATTATTGTGACAACTAACTTGACTTCTTTTTTTCCTGCACAAAATGGAACAAAGATGTTCTACAATGAGCACTCCTGGCCTTGCCCCCCTCCCATATCCAATATTGTAGGCATTGAAGAGTTAATTCTTCATTCGGTTTCCAAAGCAACTTTGCCCACCCAAAATCAGAGGCGATATGCTCAGTTACAAATCCTACCTCAGTGATGTAAAGTCTCCCTCACAAATCAGAGTACTAGCCCATATCATTATTTTCTAGCAATTTCTCAAGCTATCAGGCTTACAGATTAGCAGTCTTTTCTCTCTTTATTTCTATTAATAACACCTTTTCGTTATATAGTGGCATGCAGACCTGTCTTTACCTGCTGCTTTCTTATTTCAGATGACAATTTTAACCTTTTTTCTGTTCTTATGTCTTAAATTATTTCTGGACCTATTTGTGCCTCTTCTCTCTTCTTCTCCCTTGTGAAAAATCTTCTGAAATGGGGAGATGAGCTGTTAGAAAAAAAAGATACAGAAAACCAGTTTGAATACTGGCTGCTGTGGGAACAACTTATTTCTATTCTTTCTATCTCTGTTAAATATATGGAGACTGATATTGTACGTGGTTGTAAACAGCTGGTTTGTCTGAACCTGGAGGTGACTGCTGTGTTGACCATCAAAGTAATTCCAGACAACAATGCAGCATTTGAAAAATGCCCAAAGAAGGTGTCACTGGATTGGAGAATCTGGGATTTGTAAAATTCAATTTCAGGTTTGCTATCCATGTGCCCGTACCGATCCATGAGGTTGTGCACTGCGAAAAATGCACTTATGTTGTAACTTTCTCCCAAGTCTGTCTGGGTGAATATTGTTAAAGTGGCCTGCAGAGTAAGCAGCTTGGTTTTGCTGAGCTCGTGAAGGACAACCACCAATAATGAGCCACAAAGCAGCAGGTGAATCTGCAGAGACCTTATAGCAACCTCCCAGTACCTAGAAAGGGCCTACAAGAAATCTGAAGAGGGCTTTTTACAGGGGCGTGTAGTGATAGGACAAGGGGAAATGGCTTTAAACTGACAAGAGGGTAGATTTAGGTCAGACATTAAGAAAAAATTCTTTCCTATGATGGTGGTGAGACACTGACACAGGTTTCCCAGAGAAGCCATGGCTGCCCCATCCCTGGCAGTGTTCAAGGCCAGGCTGGATGAGGCATGGTGTGAAAGGTATCCCTGGCCATGGCAGGGTGTTAGAACTGGGCGATCTTTAAGGACCCTTTCAACCCAAACCATTCTATGATTCTATGATCCCTTGGTTTTCACCTCTGACAGCACAAGTGCTGGTTAACTGTACACAATTGCAGTGATCTACAGTCCTCAAAAATCAGTCTTTGAGGTAATAAACAAGGAGGGAGATATCAAAAGTAACACATGTGCACAGGGCCTGTGCACACACAGTGGGTCATGCAGACCCTTTCCAAGCAAGATGTTTTCTCCTGAGGTATTAGCAGCCAGGTACTGATTGGACCCTGCATGCCTGGCAGCTCCTGTCGATTTTTGATGGGTTTGCACACTGTTGCTAACCCTATCTGCTCATTAGTGCTTAGAGGATTAACGGTTACTTGGAGGAGGAGAAAAGCTTTCCATACATTCATTCCTAATTGATTTACTAGTGAGAAGGATAATTACCTCTCAGCTACCCTGCAGAACTACAGTGGGAATTACCTGTCAGATTTCTTTGAAGACCCAAAATGCCTCTCTTCAGCTGTTAAATAGGAATTATGCATTCAGCCAAACGCCAGTTACATAAACATAATTTACCTGAATTGTGGTGTAACCCATGGCTCGCTTATGAAACAGGATATAAATGCTTGCTTTTTTAATTCTTTTGAAAGAAAGGCTTTTGGTTTCTGATTTCTCTTTTTGTAAAGTTTTGGTGGGAATATTGTAAGCTTTTTTGGCAGCTTCTGCTGTTGTTCTCTGCTTAGTGCTGTCAGGTCACAGCTGGGCACTGATTTCTTAATACCAACATCTCTGCTTATTGCATTATGGGGGATCAGATGAGGCCAGAGCTGAAATGCACAGCTGGATGTGCATGGCTACAACCCATGGTCTGCGTGCCTCCATCATTCCCCTTCTCTCTTTGTCCCAAGAAAGCCACACCTCTTGCACATCTTACCCTACTAGCTTACAGCACTCCAACACCCTTTTCTTACAAACTGGATTTCTTTCTGGAAGAAAAATTGAGCTTAATGTAGGAATGATTTGGTGAAATTCTGGAACACATGCAGTGTGTGGAAGTCCTAACGGCTCTCTAGGCCTGTAAGTTTTTAATTCTCGTTGGGTTTCATTCTGTTCCCAACAAGAGCAGAGCTCTGTATTTACTATACAACACTGACAGCAAAAACCAAGCCCATGCTTAGCTTCATATATCATTTGCCTCCCTCTTTTAAGCTTGTTTAATTTGGGTTATGTATGCCATCAATTTTGTTAGTTTCATGTTCTCTTTAGGATTCCTTCTAAGCTGCTCCTGTCTGTGACTCCTATACCTAGCTGTGAAAAGCCTCAGCGTGGTGTTGAATATTACCCCATCTGTATCTGGTGTCTTGTTGAGTACTGAAATGTCTTTCCTGACACAGCAGACTAAGAAACGCTGGAGCACCCTGGAAGCAGCTGCTTCCTCAGCGTTGCCCTTTGCTCCTCAGTGAAACACATCAGTTGTTAGTGTTTATCAGTGGTTAAAATCACCGTGGAGAGGTCATGTCTTTGTGCCAGAAAAAGGAGAGGCAGCTGAGAGGGGAAGAGGTGAAGAAACACAATCTCTGTTGTTATCACGGTGATAAATCCTGGACGGCCTCTGTTCTTCTTGGGCACCTCTTGACGTGCTGGTGTTCAGCACTTACAGGCCAGATTTAATCTCTGGGTATTCCTTGTTTTACACATTGCTGCTGGGAGATATCAACCCGCTGCATGTATATAGTTAACCAAGGCTGCGTGGCCAAGACTGAGCTGAGGGGGCTTTGGCTGTGTCCCCACATGGTGCAGGGGAGAGGCTGCTGCCGATGACTGGTTTTGGAGCTGAGATAGGGGTGTCCATTTCCTAGAAAACATAAGAAGGTAGTTGGAAAACTTGCTTTATTGTAGTGTAATTTGAGGTTCGTATTCATAAATAAATCAGTATAACAACATGCAAATACCAAAGACAGATGCTGAGAATACTTTTTCTTGGTTATAATTCCTCTTGCCTCTCACTGCTAGTGATCAGGGCCAGCTTGGCGATCTGAGAACACCCATCTTTTGAAATGAGTCCACCCTGGAGTACTGGCATAAGGAAGCAGTCAAGCAGGCCCCAGCCCATTGTGAATTTGTAGCCTCTGGCCCTATCAGAGCCAAAATGCTTCTTACTGTGAGCCAGGACTACTTCCTCTTCCTGTTGAGCAGTTGTATGACTAATTCCCTTCTCCTAAGAAAGGAGGGTTTCTCCTAAGAAGCTCAGGGTTTCACAACATTTTGCAACTGCGCCTACAGCCTCTAGTGCTGGCAGCTGAAACCGACAGAATTGTATCCATTCTCCTGAAGATGCTTGGGCTGTTTCTTCTTTCGCTTGCACTCTAGGGACTTGTATTTAGATCAGGAAAATCTGCATTGATTTCTCATTAGTACTATGAAATTCCAGGTGATCATTAGACCTAGCAGTGTCCTGGGGGCTATGGCTTTCTTAAGAGTTGCTGTTTGGAGCCCTAGTGAGAAGCCAAGTGCCTGCAGTTTTGACACTTCCTACCACCATGAATATGCTTTAATAGGCAGAATATATTCCAGGGCACATTTTCCCCTTCAGTGCATCTGCCCACACAGTTTGTCTGAGAGACTACATGAGAAGCACCTTTTTTACCCTGCTCATACATAGGTTGCATCAAGCCTGATAATTATGTGCTGAACTTCAGACAGGAATAAGTTTCACATTTGTTTAGCAGCACCCCTTCCTTACAGGTGAATGGGACTTAGGGGCAGACGGCTGAGTGCTCTGAAAAGCTAAGGCTTGCAAAATGCACAGCTTTGACTTTTCTACCTTATGGCCTCTTCTCTGTCTTTGGGGATATGACAAAAGGCTGCTTACTCTCTACTGGGCAGAGATCTCAGTTCCCTTCTGAACTTTAATTTAATGCTGTATTTTGGGCGTTCGTTTCATTTCACTAGAGTCAGGTTTTCACAGCAGTCTGGGAATTAGAATTGTTTATTTCTTCCAAAGCACGAAGGAAAGCAGTCTCTTCTATTTTAATAAGAACATTTCTCTTGACTTTTTAAATTACCGTTTTCTTTCTATCCCAATATTTCTTTTTCTTGTAGGTTGTTGAAAACTTTCTGTTAGAAAATTGGATAATTTCCACAAAACGCGAGTCTTTGACTGCCTGCACTTCAAAATGGCACTGTTTGGAGCTGAACTGCTGTGAGTCCCTATTTTCTAGCATGGGTTGGTCTGCTGTGTAAGATCCCCTATTCCCAAAAAATTTCCTTTTTTCTTGGCTGTCAGTGACAGGATTCATTTTAGAATTGATGCCTCACAGGGAGATGCAAAGTCAATCCAAAGGGTGCAGAAAGAAGATGAGAACAGAAGTCCCATATATCTGAAGAACTGCTCCTTTCAGACACTGAGGTGCCATTTTGAATCTCAAGGAATTCTTGAACCATAGATTTCATATATTACTTTCATGATGAAATGTTCTGTGAAGAGTGCATATTCTTGGTGAAGGTGTTGTTTAGTTCAAAACCCAGTTTTCACAGTGAAACTTTTATCTGTACTTTTGGGATTCCTGTAGAGGTTGAGAGGATGGAGTTAAAAAGCATTTAGAAGACAAAGAAGAGAGGAAAAAGGAACAGAATGACAACTCTGGCAAAATCAAAACAAAAAGCACTTGTCTGTATATAGGGTTGCTCAGATGAGATGTGGATAAATGGGAGGTCCTGATTGCATGTAAGATGTGGGGTGACAGTTCTGTTGTCTTGGAAATACCTTCCTTCATGAATTTACTTTGCAATTCATTTTGATGCAGTCGTCTTTAGCTTTTCTTTTGCACTGTTACCATCGTTGTTGTAGGTGATAACTTGAAGAATTAAAAGGTCTGTCGTCTTTTATGGTAGCTCTCTGCACAGAAATATCACCCAAGTGCAGTGATTGAAATGAGGATTCTCCCCATTTTTCCCTGATACCAGAACTGAAGCATAGAGATTTTATTCATAGACAGACCTTGTAGCTAAGAGATTTGAAGAGTAGCTGCAGACAGCATAAAGAAGAAATAAACTTACAGTGCTCAGTTAAAGAGCTTTGAGAAAATGGTTTTGCAGACTATTTTCCCGCCTGTCATACAGTCAAAATGGAGAGGCTGTCCAAATCACTAAAGCTATAAAAGCCAAAGGCAATGCGCACCTCTCAGACCTAGTCATGGCTCTGAACGTGGCCCATCAGGAGAGAAACATTGAGAGGTATTTGGAGATTCAGAAGCTCTGAAAGCTAAATCTAATTAGGTTTGTTTGTTTCTGTGCAGCTTCTTGGGTATGAAGCGCAGAGACTGTTTATGAGCTGGCACTGAGTAATGCTGCATTTCAGTTCAGGTTAATGAAGGAAGAAGTTAATTGTGACTGAAATATTGAAATTGCAGAGGAATGCATCTACCTGACTGCAAACTAGCTAGCATATTGGGACTGACACCTCCTCTTACAGAAGGTGGAGTTCCTAAATGAGCGCAAGTCATTTTGACCTCCTCTGTATTTCTTCTTGCTTACTTGGAGAGTAACTGAGAACAAACCCCATCCTGGCCTCATGTAGGGGCTGAAGTGAATTCCTCATCAGTGTTTGGAGCCTCAGGGCAGAACCATGGTCCAAACTGAATTTGTTTTGCCTTCATTTCTTAGTTCGTTTGATCACAAAGAGAATTCCCCAGCATTTTGCTTTCTCCTTGCTCATCAAATGTGTGGTTGGCTTAAGAGGCAGAGGTTGCAGCATGCACCTGATGCTTGCTAACCCAGCCTGAACTAAGCTGCCATTCTTTGCCACAGCCATTAGTCATCTGCTGCTTTTCCCTAAGATCCTAAGCTGTTGGTGAGGAACTAAGCTCTGGAGGATCCTAAAGCCATTTGGCAGATGGAATGTTTCTTTGGACCCTTTTTCCTTATTATGCTGACACCATGATAAACAGCATGTGGTGCAAACTGGCACTTGCTGATGTAATCTCAGACACTGTATTTATAATGGAAAGGCAACAGGGGCGAGTTAGAGTCACAGGGCAGGAGTGATAGAACTAGTTGTTTCTACTGTCTTTTATCCCTAATCTTTCCCTTCAGCTCCATGAAATACTAAATAGCACTTGGTTTTGCAGCTGCTGTTAACAGGGCCTAAATTACCTGAGCTACAGATGCAGTTGTAGTCATCTCTTCGTGCACTGTTTCCCTGGACCTGTTGAGTCTCACCGCAAAACCCACCCAGTCTAGAGCCTATGTGGGCAGAACCTGCCTGCTGCTGTAAAGGACAGGCTCTAGCTCTGAAACACAGAATCTGGGTTACCTGAGCAGAAGAAACTTGTCTGCTCTGCTTATACCAGTGGATTGTACAAATGTGACTGTGATCTGGTTAACATTGCAATGTATTCTGTCATGTAAATACACCTTAGCGACAGTTGCTGTCAGTCTCTAGAACCCTCAATTTAAATAGAGGAACAAAATGTGAATGAAAAAGTAATATTTTTCTTCACTTACTGATGAAGAAAGGATGATTTCCTCAAGGTCACCCACCACATCAATGGCAGTCAGAGGATATGTGACATGGTGGGTTTTATCTACAAGGTGCAATCTTGGGCTATTGTACAAGGGATTCTCTCTACTTCACAAATTAATTCAGCTTGAATTTGTCACCTGAAAAAAGAGAGAACTTTTGTAAATATTTGAAGAACCATGACCTGAAACTTCATGAAAGAAATGGAGAATACGACGTTAGAAATCTCTCCTTGTGAGGGATTTTTTGTCTCTTTTGAATTCAGAAAAGTCACGTTTTCAGAGTAGGTTTCTCTGATCTTTCCTACATGAGAAATGTAGTTTCCCAGTGCTGTATGACTCAATGTATTAGTGTTTTAAACCTGATTCAAAATCAATGAACAGAAGATACTGAGATGTAAAGACAAAATAGGAATGTTACTAGAATACTCTTAAAGTATAGGGTCTTTTTTTAGTGTGTCCAAATATTTTAAATTATTATTCTTACTATTATTATTAAATTATTATTATATTTGGGGATTGTACCTCCTTGTGGATCTTTCTACTCAAGGAGCTCCTGTAAGAGTGCTCTCCTCTGCTGCAGCCTGGGACTGTGGGGCCTGGCATGTCAGGTGCCCCACTGGGACCTGATGTGACCTGTGGGCTAATGTACTTAAAGAAAGAGCTAACTAATAAGTGGTTTTTTGCTGGTTTTAATGTAACTACAGACTTGACATAAATCATAGAGATAAATGGAGGTTGTATAGCTTCCGTGGTCTGGAATGTGACCACTTGTCAGCACAGAGTGCAGAATTGGGACCCAAGCTTATGAGATAGCCCCAAAGGAAGTTTTTTTTTTTTTCTTAAACAGGGGCAATCTGACTGCTGTGCTCCAGGAAAGGCTGTCCTTTTGTTATAAATTGTGACCACAACAGACTAGAATCCAATTGGAATTTATTAATTATAGCAAGTAGAATATGAGCAAAAGCAGCGCTGGACGACAGGGGAGTCTGCGCTCCACCAACTGCCGCACTAAGCAGTTCAAACAGTCCCCTTTTATACACCTTTTCTTCCGTTTTCTTGAAATAGTGGAGGTACTTTGCACATGCTTTAGTTGTTGCTGAGGGGTCGTTTTCTGCTTTCTGATGGCCGTTGAGTAAGCAGTTTTCCTTCCTGTTCCATAGTTGACCCTTTACTCATATTCCTTATATGGGGTGGTTTGTCATGCTTCTGTCGGTTCTTGAGACGTCTGGTGGTTATCTTATCTTGCACAGGCGGTGTCTGATAGCTGTTTTTAGTTTGCATAAGCGATTTCATTTTCTTGCCCAAATGGTCTGACCTTTACATTGGGCTTAGCTTAACATAAATCTTAATAACAATATTTTAGTCCATAGTTTCTCACAATATTATTATTATTAGCTAAGCATAAACAATTTTTGCAAAATATACATGGGTGGGTATATTTCCTTTAAATGCCTTTTGTTTGATAAACACTTCTTTCTTATAACACTTTGGTATGCAGAAACATGAAATCTGGAGATTCTTGGGGCTTTTTCAGTTAACTCTCTGAGAAAGCAGATGCATTAAAAAACCCCAACCAAACAAAAACCCCCAAACTCCACTGAACCTCACCCACTGCTCATCAGCTGTTTCTAAAAATAAGCACAATTGAGATCATTAACAAAATGCTCACATATGGCATTACCTAATGGTAGTGGAGGGGAAAGGGTTCCAAGAGAGATGGGTATCTGTTTCTGCTTTTATCTTATCTTAAAGATGCTGCATTGGAAGCCATCGCTTCAGTGTTCATGAAGAAAAAACCCATTCATCTTTTATGAAACTTCAGATAAGAGTTGCCTCTGTGTGCCCTTGTGCATCTGCATTTCATAAGTCTTTGTACTTGCCCATTCCAAGAGCTTTTACTTGCATTTTTCATTGGTTTCTGAACACATTTAATTCGTGTTTGATTAGTGCTGAGGTAAGTGTTTAAAGCTGATAGAAACCTAATGCAGGATTTAATTAATAAAGATAGGGAATAAAATGAGGGCTGTCTAAATTGGCTTTATGAATGCTTTGTTATAGAAATGTCATTTTAGCTTTCACAGACATTGCAAACCTGGATGATAAAAGTAAGCGCTGGACACAACGTGTATAAGTAAAATAAAAAAGACCCCACTGGGCCATTTGTGTCATTTATCCACCAGGGACTGGGGCTGTGATCCGGAAATCCCTGTGTCATGGTTTAAGCCTCTAACCCCCCCCCCCCCTCCCCCCCCCCAGTTTTCTCACTCACTCACTTTCATCTCTTTCTTCCCCCGTCCCGGGGGAATGGGGAGGAGAATCAAAAGAATGCAACTCCCACAGGTTGAGATAAGAACAGTTTAGTAACTAAGGTATAACACAAATCACTACTGCTACCATCAATAATAATACAAGGGAAATACAAGGAAAGAGAATACAACTGCTCACCAAGCCCGACCCAGCCAGTGCACCCCCAGCAGTGAACCCCCCAGTCCACCACCACACCCTTCCAGGTCTCTGCCCTCCGTTTTCACATCCTGGACATGATGTGCTGTGGTATGGAATAACTTCTTTGGTCAGTTTGAGTCAAGTGTCCTGTCTCTGCTTCCTCCCGGCTTCCCTTCCTCCCTGGCAAAGCATGAGACTCAGAAAGTTCTTGCTCTGACTAAACATTGCCAAGCAGTAACTGAAAACACTGGTGTTATCAGCGCTGTTCCCAGGCCCCAAATCAAAAACACAGTGCTGCACCAGCTACCAAGAAGGAGAAAAATGACTGTTGCTGCTGAGCCCATGACATCCTGCTTAGATGCTGCCTGGGGCTTTGGGAAGAAAATAGGCCACTTTAATGAAAGCAGACACATATTTTAGGAAGAGGCAAACCAGAATTCAAACCCTTTGGGCTTGGCTGACTTACTAGGCACGCTTCCCTGAGGATTTCTTTGTGTACAAGAACTGAGTGGGTGAGCCGTGTTTGTCTGGCATTGTTTGTGAATGGCAAGTGTAGGTACCTGCCACTTTAAACATACAACTCTCAGCCCCATCATCCAAAAAAAAAACCCAAAATTGGTTGAGGAAGGTATCACTGCACATCGTTGTCTATGGGAATGGCTGGAGATTCCTATTGCAAGATGGAAAGGCAGGAGGAACCCAAACCAATATCTAAGCTTTGTTTGTAGGACTAGCAAATAATGTTTGGAGAAGAAAGACCAGTTAACAGGTAAGAATTGGCTTGGCAGGATACTGGTGCACATCTATGACAAGTCTGCCTTTTCTGGCTTTCTAAATGTCAATCAATTTCTCTTGTTGCTCACTCTGCCTGCTTCACCTTGTATTGCTAGAGACAGGGCTCTGCAGAGCCTTAGGGATGGAATAAGATCATAAGGAAAGCAGTGGGGTAAAACTAGAAAGATCAGATCTGCGTTTAGATGTCAACTTCCCAGAGCTGGCTGCCGGTATTCAATAAAGAAGCAGTTTGCTCTAATTTAGCCAGCTAGTGTTAAAAGACAGATCAAAGTTATAATATCCACTAAAATAAAGCTGCAATTTTGTCACTTAGCATGGCCATTGCTTTTAATGAATTGGGCAGAGTGGACCTGTGTGAACTTTCAGAGTGCCCTGCCTTAGTTACAGGGACAAAGAGGGGCTGTCAGGATATATCACC
The DNA here is from genome assembly GCA_017639245.1 of Myiopsitta monachus. Taxonomy (NCBI): domain Eukaryota; kingdom Metazoa; phylum Chordata; class Aves; order Psittaciformes; family Psittacidae; genus Myiopsitta; species Myiopsitta monachus. The sequence goes on from CM029926.1 coordinate 36,920,042, forward strand.
TTGTACTTAGCACCCAGCCTGTCAGCAGGGCAGGCACAGCAGCAGATGCTGATGTAGGACAGGTTTATGAGACTTCCTTCCTTTCTCCACCTTCCCTACATGTATGAAGCATGGCCATATCTTTTACTGCTGCAGCTCCAACGACATGTATTAATTTATGAAGTAAGAAAAATGAGGTAGTTTTGAATTAACGAGGAGGGGAATGGTGCTTCACAGACAGCAGGATAATCAATCAATAATAATGAGTCAGCATGTCATTATTAAAAAGGAGGAAAAATAATAGCATGGATGGAGAGCAGCTCTTGCAAAAGGGATAGGTGGGTCCTTTTGAAGACCTTGATCTTTACTGATAAGAGCTGGTTCACCAGAACAGTTATTCTTCTTTTAGGACAGTCCTCCCTTACCTCCTGCCAGCCCCAGGCCCACTAGTCTGCGGCAAAATGTCTTTTTATTTCATTCTTTTCCAAAGGGAAGAATAGAAAAATTCAACTTTACTCATTGAGTGAATTCCCAGTTTTGATAGAAAAGATCAGCAAAGTCAGCAAGGTACGTGCTGGCCGCTGTCTCGTCTCCTGCCATATATGCACGTTTGCCTCTTATAGAGCAAATGCAGTAACTCTAATTTCAGCTCTGATGTGATTAATTCTGTGTAAAATGCTTTATCCCAAGCAGCACTGTGAATTCTGGAAGCCCTTGTGTGGCTGTGTTAGGAGCAGTTGGTTTTTGGCATGGAGCTTAGCTGGGCTGAAACATTTCAGCACATCTCAGAGTGCTTAAGGCCCTTGACCCTATCTGTCCCCAAATCCCTTTTTTCCACTGTGTACAGATAGATGTTGCTGGACTCTGAAAGTGCACAGATACAGTTAGAGGAAACTCAGGCTGTAGTTTTCTTGTAAATCTGGGGAATCAATGCTTATCCCAGTCCTTATGCCTCTGTCTGGGGAGAGGTTGGTGCTGCCTTTTACAGTGGGCTCCACAATATTTTAATTCCCTTGAAGCAAGTCAGGTTGTCCTTTTTCTGGCAAAAAAAAAACCCTTATCTGACACCTTTTGCCTCCCTTAGAGCCATTCCACAGCAGGAGAACATGATCCTTAGAAAGGACTGCAAGAAAGCAACAAAATGAAGCAGCTGTGCTCAGAACTGTGAGTGGTAGTGTAATGGAGGCAATGAACAAAGTGCTCAGGAGCTGGAAATGGGTAGAAAGATGAAGTCAGCCTGGCATTTTTTTGACTTCTACCAATTGATTCCTAAACTAAAGTGTCAGAGTTGTGCTGCAGGTAAAATCAGTTGTCCCCCCTTCCAATTCCCTTTCATCTGGCATTAGTTCTTCAGGACACTGCAATGTGTAGTGTCCCTGTTGGAAGAGGACATAGTGGCTGCTGTCCCTGGGACAATCACTCAGCTTCTTGGTGTGCAATTGCAGGCAAGACTTCTACCATAAACCTGCAAGGACTGTATCATTAGGAGCTAATTTTGCAAATGTAATGGAAAACGTCAAAGCCAGTGAGATGGTACTTGTGAATCCATGATCCTACATCCTGGACCTTCCTTTACATTACCTGAGTTAGCACGTGAAGCTTGCAACCACAATGGATAGCTTAGAGCTGTGTGCTACTGTGCAGAGCACAGTAATGTCACAGTTTGTAACTTTAACCTTTAATTTCTGGGGGCCTCAGCCTTCCATCCAGAAAATTGATAACCTTCTTCTGCCTCTTCAGCTTCCACCTCTGGAGGGATGTTAGGAAAAGAAATGCACGAGGGACAGTGAGGAACATGAGTAATAGATGTCAGGCAAGTAAATTGAGATAGATCATTATCATCTGGATGTGAACATTGATAAAGCTGACTGTTGCCTATTTTCTCTCTGCAATCTGACTGAAAGCAGAAAAATAATGTGTAAGCAGAGGAGAAGCAATGATGCATTTAGAATTGTATTGAGGTTTAATGGCCTCGAGAGATACATAATACAATTTTTATTTTTCTAAAGAGACATGAAACACTCTACTGTCCTCAAATGAATTAGACTGCTGTATACAGGCTGCAAAAGTTTACCTACATGAGTAACTATCCATGGACACCTCTTTGTTTTCTGTAACGCGGCAACTACTGTGAGTAAACTTATTCCCACATGCAAAGCGTTCTTTCAAGTGAGACCTATAATCAGAGGAATGTTTTTGTGTAAATGGTGTTCTCAGTTCCAGCAGCTGTGGTGCACACAACCTCTCCTTACTGATAACATTATTTTCTGTAACTATTTCTGCTTACACAGTAAGTTGCCGTAATGGTGAAAATTACTTTGTAGTTCTATGGAGAATAGCACAACCATGCATTTACTCAAATTACATATAATTATAACAGCGAATGTGGCTTTTCCTGTGCACACAGTTTGGGATCAGAGCTGTTCTGTGTCACTAGAAAAAACTAGTGACCACAAACCAGTGTTTCAGATGATTCGTCGGTTAGGGATTTCCAGTATAGAAGCAATAAGAGTAAAAAGGCATCATGAAGAACTATGCCATGCTGAAGTACCAGACTCCAGAGGAAAACATAATGTAGATCAGAAGCTTTACATTTCTCTTCTGCTGATCTACTGTCTTTTTTTTTTCCTGTGGAGGCTTTGGTTGTTGCTGAAGGTGATCAACCAAGGCTCCTTCTACTCCTGGTCCAGGCCCAGTCATAGAAATGCTGATCAAACTGAATATATACAAACCCAGCCATAAGTGGTTGTGCTTGTAATTAATTCGTCAGTTCATAGAGGGGAACTGTGCATGAACATGCTGTGATATGAAAAAAGCCTTTGGCAAAATAGCTGAACAACATGCAGCACTGAAGTGACCTCGGGAAGGTGGGATTACTGTCACAGAGGGCTTCGCTCTGATGATTTGTGGGGAGCTGGAGAATGTGTAGCTGTAACTAGAGTAAAATGGGATGGATAACCTCAGGTAAATTCTGCCTTGCTGAGACAATGAGAAGGTTCTACAACCAAGCATGTGGCTGTTGCCAATCAGTCACTCTTTGCCAGGTCAAACACATGCTTTTTGGATGGTTTCCATCCCCACTGGCACCTGAAATTTAACAAGCAAATGCTTGCTGTGCCTTGTAATTAAAAGTGAAAAGTACATGTGTCCAGTGCCAAAAAGACAAGAGAAAGCAGGGAGACATGTTGTTCTGACCTGCTTAGCTGTAAAACAAAGATGAGATGTTCTGCTTTGTTGGGTCTAATATGATGGCTTATTCCACTCCTGTGCCTGCAAATTGGATCTGGCCTGGGATTTGGCACTGTGGGCAGGTTAGGATGGCAGCCTTAGAGTATCTGAGTTGTTTTCCCAGCTCTGATTTTGCCGAAGCCTTACAGCAATGATACATTTTCATTTCCCACCTGCCAAGGAGGATGGCAGAATGGTTTTCCTTGAGGGGCTCTTGCTCTGTATCCAATTTAGCCTTGATTTGCTCCTGATCCTCAGCGCATCCTGCAAGGTGCATCTGTGCTCTTGTGCAGCTGCTGGAGGTGGTAATTAAATGAAGTGCTTTCTCCGTAGGGGGATAGGGTGTGCGAACTTGGAATTCTGTGAAGTGTTTTGTTTTGGTACGGCAATTTATGGCGGCTATGACTGCAGTGCCAGGAGCCTGGTTTAATTTTGTACAAATCTGAGCTATTAGCTGTAATTGTAGTTTGGATATATTGGATATGAGAAACAATAGAGGTCAGAAATAATAACCAGGGTTATTCCCTGTAAACAGGCATGGTGGGCTGATGTGCACCTCCTTAGAGAAGGCAAGTAGTGCTGGTCCTCATCTGATGTGCTTTTACTAATCTCTCTTCTCAGAATTAGTCATGTCAAATATATCTCCTGTGGATATTTCAGACAGGAGAACTGCTCTATCTCAGTCTCCCCAAAGCATTTCTGGCATCTTCATCCTTTTTAATCTTTACGAGATGTAAATGAAAGAATTACTGAGATGCTGTAGTCTTAAATATATCCTCTTTCCTGACTGAGCCAGCTGTATGTAGCACATGCTGGGACTGTATATTCCAATTGTATGTTTAGTTTCTGAGTGTAATACTAGTATCTCATGCAAGTAAATTATTCATCCTCATAGGCTAGATTTATGCTCCCTTGAATGACTGGTTCCAAGTTCTGTTGAGATAAAGCACATATTGGGGTTGATTGTAGATAAAACTCTAAGTTTTATTTCTGACAGTATCAGGATTCTGCTGAGGGGCTTTCCAAGTTAATAGTGAACATTGGGTGCTTGATCCTGGTGGGGAAGGTGTGCTGTTTGGATAGCAGATTTATGCTTACATCATTTCTGATTGACAAAAGTGTCCTGACGACTACACAGAATATTGTCATGGTACAACATACAAAACATTATGAAACTTGATCTCAGTTTTGAAGATGGCCTGTCTAAATATGTATAACTAGGGGACAGCAGATTAATTGCATACTGTATTTCAAAAGAGGATTTGATATTCATAAAAATGAACAAGCACCCCAGTGATGTCCCTGTTTGTGTTGCAGTAGCACCAGAAGACCCTGCTAGTTTAGATAAAAACAGAAAAAAAAGAAAATCAATTTATACTTTACTACTTTCTACCTTGTAATGGTCTTCTGTTTCATGTACCCTCTGCAAAAGACAAAACATAATACAAAGACGTAAAACTCACACGTAACTCACATGTAACTAAAACTCACATGTAACAGCATGATGTGCTCTTATTCTTTCTCAGTACCGGAAAGATGGGGAACCCACACGTGGGGTCCTCTCGACATTAGTGTCAGACATCTATGCTGTCTTCTCAAGCCAGCTTACTGGAGTAGAGCTGCAGTCTCCAGCACAGCTGGAGAAGTCTATGGAGGAGATCCTTCGCAGGAGTTGGAGGCTTATAGAGGCAGATGTTGACATCTGGAAAGTTCAGTGACAAGCAGTGTCATTTTGCAGAGGAGAGGTTGGTTTGTAATTACAGAGAAATCCTGATGGGAAGGAAGTTCTGGAGGGAGGTTAGCATGAAGTACCTGAAAGGTCTTTAGAGAGCTATTTGGTTCTTTGGTCACGGTACATATAATGCAGACCCAATGCAAAAATTTCAGGGAAACTATTTCATTGCTCAGTTTCTATGGCTGTCTGACTCATTTTTCATTATCCAATAATAAATACAGTAGTGAAAGTCACCTTTAACACTTAAAAATTGCTTGGATTTTATGGGATTGTATTGAAGTGAGTGCCAAGGTATAAAAGCCTTATGGTTGAGGTACTTTTATAACACATGCTTCATAAACCCTTATAAAGTAAGTGCAGTGCACTTCATCCTTTAAGATTACAGCGTTATGGTTCTGAGAGATGGTGATCTGGTGCCATATTCATTAATTAAATCTGTTATTAATGTGAAATTTGGGGCAATAGCAGTGAAGTTACAAGAAGTTGAAATGGTCTAGGTCCAGACAATTTATCTGTCGTGAAAGCTCAGTGCACCTTTACTGCTTGACTGATGCCCACAGGTTATCCTTAACATTAAGGAAGTTTTTGAGCCATGTGAAGTTAGGAGCCCCAAATCTGGGCTACTCTGTAACACAAGGGGTTGTGATGACTGCCTTTTGGAACACAGTAATTATGTGGAAGCTATTGCCTTCTTCACAGCTGAGTTGTTTGGATTTCCAGAGCACAGATGTCCCTCTCGTGACAGCTGCTGATCACTAAGTAATGGGGTGGATTGCTTTGCTTGTATGTAGATAAATAGGCTTTCTCACAAGAGCAGGTTTTTATCACTGCCATCTCCCATTTTTTCCTGTCTGACTGATACACTTGGTGACTGGAAAGTAGAGGTTGGCCTCCTTTTCCCCTGATTATTGCAGGAGTCAGTGTATCTACTGGGCGGTTAGCAGGTGCCTAGCCATTTCTGAACATCTTCTGCAGAAGTTTCTGTAAAGTTAAGGTGTGCTTTCTAAACTAGCGCAAGTCATGCAAAGATATTTTCACTTTCATGATAATTTATAGGGGTGTTATTTTTTCTGGTAAATAGACAGTTAACTTGTGATACCAGTATGTTTGTGTCTCAGAGGACCTTGGGCTGACTTAATTTAACTGAAGTTTTTTAATTGAACTCACACGTAGTGAGAAAAGAAATAACGTATGAGATTTTCATTGCAATGAGTTGCATCTGTCGTCCATGGGATTGGCATAGAAGGGCTTCGGGTATACGGTGTAGCTGTGTTCTAAGAGTTTAAGGTTGTGTATATACCTCCAAGGGCATCTACCTCCAAGAGCATCCTTTAGCCTCCAGTGCAAGTAAATTGCAGTAATGATATAGAAGACAGGATGAATAAGAAGGGAATGAGTAACCAAGTATTTGCCAAAAATTTGAGAAATTTCTGATGGTCAAACATTTAAAATGCTTCAGCAGTAAGAAATTGTTTTTCCAATAATAGATTTCCAAACTATTCATATTGAACGTACTTGTAAACTGCTGCTTTAAAGGAAGGAAATGATTTTTGTATCTTTAAGCCTTTAAATGTCATTTGATTTTGGTTTTTGAGTCTCAAAAGGAGGAAAGGACAGCATAAGTCCAAACAAAGCAAAAGTCCTCTGTTCACATTGACGTTTGAGCATAAATTGTTGAAAGCTTTTTGCTTTTTGAACTCAAAGCTAATATGGAACTTGGAAAGTAGGCTTAGCTCGAGAGGTCTTGTGGGACCATACAATCCTTCACATGTTTTACCCAACAAAACCAAACCAAAACCAGAAAGATTTTTTTTTTTTCTTTTTAAATCAGATTTGTTTTTTTCTCACGGTTGATGCAGATGTAGCCTGGCTTTAGGAAGGACCTAAAGTTGTTTTAGGAAGGACCTAAAGTGCTTCTGAGTTGAGGGTCTAGTGGGAGGGCATGAAAAATGTAATGGTAAAACCGTTTCACATATAAGCTGAGTACATTCGGTGTGGAAATCACTATGAAGCTGTACACACGAAACCTCAAGTTTCTGGTTTTGGAGCAGTGATTGTGGCAGCAGAACCACCTTTTCAATTGCAGAAGAGGACAATGCAGTGCTACAGAGCAAATTGCTATTAGTTTGCTAAGGAGCTGGGTTTCTTTTGTAGTTGTGGAGGCTTGGGTGGTTTGTAAGTGGATTTTTTTTTTTTTCAACTGCTTTGTTTATTACTTTTTAGAATAGTACTTTCTATAGGTGAATAAGAAGGTGACGGGGACCTCTGAAAAAGACTTCTTATGAAAAGCTCATTAAAGTGAAGAGAAAAATCAGAAGGGAGTACACAATGGTTCAATGCTATCTACTTGTTTCTGGGGACAAAAGACATTTATTTTGAACCTGTCTTCTTTATTCATTTACTGGATGCTTCCTGCTAATGTAGCTCAGTAGTACTCCTGCTACAGATATTGTACCTATAAAAATTCTTCATTCTGATTGAGAGATGCACTTTGGTAATTTACAGTGAAAATTTATGTTGATTGGTTGAGAAAAAATATAAGGATTCTGTGAAAACTAATATTAATAAAAGTGTCTTTTATGTGGCACATGATTTCAGATCTTTGTCCAGAGGTAGTTTATTAAAAGATTCAGCTATGTATGAAACAGATCTTTGTTATGCTGGGATACATAGAACAAGGGAGCAAGAGCAGTAATAAAACCTTTTGAATCTGAGGCTAAGGTTACAAGTAAGATGATGGGAGGGTGAGCGTTGTTCTTGTGCTGTGAGTACAGAAGAGAAAAGGTAGTGGTGATATGCCAAGCAGACCTGCTCATGTGAGGGCAGAGCTGTGCAGGGTACTGAGAGAAGAAATGAGTGCCAAGCTTTAGGGGAAGTGTTTAGCATAAGTGCCTGACAGATTCAGGCTGATACAAGCTCTGGCTACCTGCAGCTTCAAGCCAGTAGAGTCTAGGCATGTTGCAGTGTTGTGATTGTGAGAAGTGCGCTAGTTCATTACTAGTGTGGTTCAATATTCCGTATCACAGTTGTCTTTGAGCTTGGCTAGCCTGGAGCAGGAGTAGAGGAGTGCATCACCATCTTGACTCATCCACCTGCACATAGCCTAAGTGAAACCAGTAATTCTAATCAGAGTAGCAGGAACTCAGATTCTTAGCTACAAATCCTACCCTAATTTTTATTATATTAGCCCCATCAGAGGGCACACCGTTTTAGTGGATTTTTTGCTGTGATATGGTGTCACTTCCTCCTTGCATTTGTTCAGAGCTCCTTTAAAGGTCCTACATGCTTTCCAACAAGCGTAAGTGACTCCTAGCTACTTTTATGGTTTGTTACCAAATATATCATGGCAGGTATAGGTATGACACCTCTCCTTGTTCTTTCTGCTAGCAGCCTGTGTTTCTTATTTCCTGGGATAAGCCCCCTTGAAATATTCAGAGCTGGATGTGTTTCCTAATTACCTGCTGAAGATCTCAGTCCATGCATTGTAGTTTATGGACATGAAAGGTGTCCTGTCTGAATCATCTCCCTTCTGTGTAATTCCTGTGCTGGTGTCTGGTGTTCTGCTGTACTGGAGTTCATTCAGAACAGCTCTGTATGTGTCATCATTTCCCCCAGAGCTCCTGCTTTAAACGAACACACACCACATACCAGATAGCTCTCTTCCTCTGCGTTCATCTCCTAAGGAGTTACCTGAAGTTCAGTCTGATTTTTCAGCCTGGTTTGTTTTGTCTGGTGCTTGCCATTCATTGTCTACTGAATTTTGGAGATTGGGCTATAGACTTGAGAGGAAGAGCTATGTGGTATAAACACCTCATCTCAAATGTATCTTCAAGGACTTATCCTTAGCAGTAATCAATCCTGCCTTCCCCTCCCCTCTCCACTTAAACCAGAGAAAGCAGCAACTGAAAATCATATTTTATATATATGTGTGTGTGTATATATGACAATGTAGCAAGGTAAAATGTAATTTCCTTTTTAATAAAGGCTGCCATTTAATTTAATATTGTAGAAAATTATTAGATCTAAAAAAACTATAAATTACATTTGACAACTCTCTGGTGCTCCTTTACTATTCCTTATGGCAATTATAAATGGCAACACAGGGTGCTGGCAGAAATGTTCATTCTGACTGAAGTTTGTTTATTGGCTCTTAATGAAAAGTGATTAATCTAAATCACTACTGGGGTGGATCCTTTGTCCTGGCCCCATAATATGGTGGTTTCAGGCCATTGACAAATGTCCTGCTACTTCCTCTGCCAAAAGTTTTCCCCTCCCTCAATAGCTTCCATCAGAAAAAAGACATGCAATAATAACAATAAAAAGCCCAGGGTCTCCCACTCTTGCCATGTAACAAAACTGGATTGGTCCTAGCTGCATGACTGTTGGTGGCTTTTTGTTTCTTCCTTCTGGTTGAGCCTCCTATTTTTTCCCTTCCTACATTGTAGGATCAGCCTTGCTTACAAGGATGGATGACAACAGAGATGTTGGTTGTGGTTTTTTTTTTCATTTGAAGAATGGAAAGTGGATATCAGAACTGGGTGAAGGGGGGTGGGCTGCTAATGTGATGGCACTTGCAACAACATATAACAGTTGTTAGACTCTTCCAGCTTTCCCTCTAGCTTGTAATTTTCCTAGCTTGATGGTTTTATTTGATCTTGCAACCACTGTTACGCTTCCAGAGGAACAAATTGTCTGGATTCTGAACTATCTGATGGAAACATCACCTCTTCTGTCTTATCTGGACCATTTCTTGAACTGTCCACTGAAGTGTTGCAGATCATGTGTGAAAGGGCAAAGAGGATGTTTTGTGTATGTACCACATCAGGTCTCTGCAACTGTTAGCTGTCTTGTGCTCCTTATCTGAGGGCAGAACACTAATAGTGACCTTTTAATGTACAGCATAATTAGCTCTGTAACCCTCTGTGACATCAGTTGGAAAACTTTTTATTCCTAAAGTATCCTTCCTTTTAAATGTAAGATCTGTCTAGAATATCTTGTTATATTGGCCATCTTACATCCTTTTTTCCATTCTGCAGAATCAAGCAATTTTTGCTAAGCTGTTACAGTTTTCTGGCACAGGCAATATGCTTTAGATGAATGGGGGTATACTTGAGGGACAAAGTGTCTTTTTGAAGTCTAAGTTTCCAGTGACAGAAAAAAACCCCTTGCAATACAAGGGAAACCTTTCTTGTTTGAAGCAAAATGAGACATGTCTTGATGTGATTAGAAAGAAGAAACTTACCAAAGCTTCCTTGTTGGTGGAGGCCATCGGGAGCTATTCTCAAGACTAATTCCCAGGGAGGCAGTAGCCTGTGGGGTTAGTTCTCAATTCCCATGCTGTACACCAGAGCACTTTTCCAGGACTAATGGTGTGGCCTTCTGTGGCAACAAGTGGATGTTGCTTTATGAAGCTGGTAGGCTGTATATGTGAGGAATGTTGAAGGAGATCTGAGCTCAAGCTGTGGATTTATACAGGTGGGTTCACCCTGGGAAAACATTCAGTTCTAGTTTTAAAGGCCCTTTTCATTTCTTAATGGAAAGAATCAAAAACCATTTATCTTCTATTCACTTCCCTTTGGTGACCTCATGGAGTTAATGAGGTGCTTAAGATTAAACAAGCGCTGAATTTTTTTGCTTGATAGAGGTCTAACATACTGAGGGTCTTGCCAGTCCTTGTTACTGATTTTTGATGTCAAAATTAATGCGTTTCCCTATGGTAGTCTTGAAGTTAGAGCTCTGTGAAGTAGAATAAGAAAAGTTATCGTGGACACGTGAGCGTAAGAAAACTGCAGTGGCTATCAGCTAGATGATTATTCTGCAGCTAGCTAAAAAAAGACAGTCTCTGGATTTGTTTTCCTGCTGAAAAGCAGTTTCTATATTTGTTTCAGCTACTGTATCAATAACCTGCTGTGTTTAGCACAGATCTAATTTATTTCCCACTGTTTTCCTTTATTTTATGGTACTGGCATTTGCTTTAATGTGATGTCGTTTTCTCCAGATGTTAATAAGATGGTGTTAATGTTTCCACAACATTTTTCTTGATAGCATTTATGTAGAGCATGCCATCTGATAATGTGGAGTCAACGCATTTTAAAATATTGGTAATAATTTTCTAATTAAAATTAGAGGCTCAGAAGTGTTTTCCTCCCTGAACAAATTGAGGTCATACACTTTCCTATGTTTGGGGAAAATTATATGTTCACTGAGTGAATGAATATCTCCTACTGTATAAATTGGGAGCATGATATATGAGATTGTTTATTAATGTTTATGCATGCACACACAGACTATTTTCAGATGCCAGCAGCTGATACAGGTAGGCATTCTATGTTTCTGGGGAGGTGATGCTCTCATTTGTAGCTTTGTATGCTGCCAAATAATGAGCCTTTAATCAAAGGAGTGCCTTGTGTACTTTTGAAGACCGTATCCTGAATTTGGGAAGAGAGGTGATAGACTGGAAAGGCACCAGGAAATCCTGGTGTGGTTGTCTGAAGTTGCTACATCCAACAAAAGTCAGCCTTGATATCAATATAGCATTCTTCATTCTTGCTGGACTTATTTATCTGGATAAAAAATGAAGAAAAAAAAAATCACTGAATGAATCTGTAAATAAATCACTAAAAAAAAAAAAAAGTAAGTGAAACACTAAAAAAGCCCTCTACCATTTGGGAAATCCTATGGGCTGGTTACACTGTTGGACAATGTTTTGAATGCATCTAATAGGAATCAGTGCTGTGTAACCTCACTTTTAAATGCTGTTCAGTTTTACGTTTCAACTAACACTCTTTTCCCTCCGTTTTTCTATTTAGATCATGCTTCTTAGTGATCCAGAGATTGAGAGCAGCATCCTCATCAGTTCTGATGAAGGGGCTACCTACCAGAAGTACCGTCTGAACTTTTATATCCAGAGCTTGCTTTTCCATCCCAAACAGGAGGAGTGGATCCTAGCATACAGTCTGGATCAAAAGGTGAGCAATTGTTTTCATATTTCAATGATTCTAGAGACATGTTGAAAGGGATAGTGTCTACAACTGTGCACTTCCAGAGATGGTGGAGAAATTATGGTGTGTTTTACTGCTGTCACCTTGCAGGTTTAAATGTGCTCAAAACCCACTCAGTGACTCCACTGCAAGCTTGTTAAAGGGAGTGGAGTTTTACAGTGATCATGATGGGTATGGAAACTTAAGTAGTGGTGACAGTATGGAAGATGGAAAGAATCTAAGATTGACATGACATACGGAGCTGAAGATCTATTGATTTGTAGGCCTTGGTGATTGCTGAGCTGTGTTTAAGGGCTGAGCACTCAGGCTGAGTCGGTCCATAACAGCTGTCTGTTGTGTGTAAGGTGCTCTTTCTGTTTGCAGACTGAACTCAGTTATCTGGAAATCAGCGAGCAGCAGCAGCAGACAAACTGTGCCACTTTTTAAGTCACTTTGCAGTATCTTCTGTTAGTGAGGCAATTCTTAAGCCTGTTGCTTTGTCTTCTTACATAGCACTGTCTTGAAAGATGCTGAGCAATGCAGGTGCAGTGTGACTGGTAACATGCGGCTGTAGAATATGTGCTTCAGTTCCGGAACAACAGTCTCCACTACAGCCCAAGGCTGAGACATAGGCCAGATGAGCAAGTTACAAATTTCAGAAAGCTTAAAACTTGCCAAGCTTTTATCTTTTCTCTCATTTCTGTCATCCATAGACTCAGGAAAGCAAAAACATGCTAATAGCCACTCTTTAAGCTTTTTGCATTGGGTTGGGTTGATCCTAGCTGCACAGCAGGTACCCACAAAAGCTGCTCTGTTGCTCCGTCTCCTCAAATGAACAGGGGAAAAGAAATACTATGAAAGGCTGGTGGGTCAAGATAAGGACAAGGAGATCACTCAGCAAAATGGCTGATTATTTTTTTGTCATGGCAAAACAGACTCAACTTGGGGAAATCAGCTTAATTTATTACCAACCAAATCAGAGTAGAGTAATGAGAAATAGAAAACAAATCTTAAAATCACCTTCCCATCACACCTCCCTTCTTACCCAGGTTCAACTTCACTCCTTAATTCTCTACCTCCTCTCCCTGTGTGAGGTAGGGAGATGGGGAATGTGGATTGTGGTCAGTTCATCACATATTGCTTCTGCCACTACCTCCTCCTCAGGGGGAGGACTTCTCACACTCTTGCTGTGCTCCAGCATAGGGTCCTTCATGAATTTCTTCAACGCGAGTCCTTCCCACAGGCTGCAGTTCTTCATGAACTGCTCCAACATGGGTCCCTTCCTGGGATGCAACCCTTCAGGAACAGACTGTTCCAGTGTGGGTGCTCCTTGGGAGTCACAGCTCCTGCCAGCAAACGTGCTCCAACACAGGCTCCTCTCCCTACAGGGCCACAGGTCCTGCCAGAAGCCTGCTCTAGAGCAGGTTTCCTGAGGGGTCACACCATCCTTGGGCATCTCCTGCTCTAGCATGCGGTCCTCCATTGGTTGCAGGTGGAAATCTACTCCACTGTGGACATCCATGGGCTGCAGGGGCACAGCCTGACAGACCATGGGCTGCACCATAGGCTGCAGGGGAATCTCTGCCCTGGCTCCTGGAGGAATTCCTTTCCCATCTTTTTAACTGATGTTGGGATCTGCAGAGCTGTTTCTGTCACATATTCTCACTCTCCTCTCTGTCTGCATTTCGCAGTTTTGTTTCACTTCCCCCCTGCCCTCTTAAAAATGTTATCCCAGAGGCACTACTGCTGTTGCTGATGTGCTCAACATTGGCCAATGGTGGGTCTGTCTTGGAGCTGGCATTGTCTCTGTTGGGCATTGGGAAAGCTTCTAGCAGCTTCTCACAGAAGCCACTCCTGTTGCCCTAGCTGCTACCCGAAACCTTGCCATGCAAACCCAATACATGCGTTAATCTATCAAATGTGTGTGTTTTGTGGGTGGGACTTTCAATTCCTACAGTGACTCTTGAAGTTTTCTAAACTGGTCAATCTCACATCTCAGCTATAAGGACAATGCACCTAAAATATTGTGCCTCTTTGACAGAATTTCCTTTGAAAGGCTAGTGAAAGTCTTTACCCAAGTAGTTACTGAGAGTATAATCAAATAATCTCCTACTGCTGTAATTCCCAATACAACCTTTCCATCTATTTGTTAACAGAATGCTATGGCAGGCATCAGGTAGTTTGCTGCTAAGCTACTGATGATGCTTGAGTGACATTTGCAAGCACAAACCTATTGAAAATACACTCCTTTCATAGTATCAAATCCTTACTGTATGAAGGAGTTAGTCAAATGTTAAATAGTTTTGTGCACTCAGACGTACAGTGTAACAGCCTTGAAGTAGGCTGGAAAGACCAATTTATTCATTTGATGTCATGGAATGGTTTGATGCTATTTTCAAACTGGAGGTAAAGATTTTAAATGGTACTGGTATTTGTAAAAAGGCAGCCCTGATAGAAACAGACATCTGAGGAGGTGCTCATGGATGTGAGAAGCCAAAAATGACATGCTGAGTATGCATTTGTAAAGAGATAGAGCTGTAGTGATTGCAGGGCAACTGCTTTTTGGCTGAAACACTATACTTGCGTTTCCAGTAATTTGTAGTCTTTTTATGACATGTTAGCCACTGAAAGGAAAAATCAAAATACAAAATCTGTGCACACACTTGACTGTGAGGTTGTAATTATGCTCCCCTGGTCCAGGACAGCAATAATGGCTCAGGAGCATTTCTGCTTCCGCTTCTTCAAACTAATGCATCTGTGTGCCCACCTCAACTGTTCTGTTTTAGTTAGAAAAGAGCCAACAAAAATAAACTGAGTTAGAAACACTTTGAGAATTCTTGCCTTTTATCCCAGGAACTGAAAATTTGTCCACAGTATAAGAGCAAAGATGAGGTGCTCTGCAGCTTGCTGGCCAAATAGAAGTGGAGAAATGTGAAGTTCAGGCTTTGGTTTTATGTCTGCCTTTGCATTCAGGGCCACTTATGCTGCTTTTCTTCAGTGTTCATAAAGGATAGCCTCAAGTGCTGGTTGCAAGTTGGTCCTTGAGAACCTGTGGAGGCAGGTGCTTTTCCCAGTTGAAGTGTTTCCTTGGCAGAACCCAGGTATATAGATTGTGCTTAATGTCATGTTGGCTTAGAGCTGTAAAAGAATTGTCACTCTGGCTCAGGATCATGCAGCTTCACTGCAGTTACAGTTGACACTGATATAATAGGCAGTGCTGTTGGAGTGCGAAGGCAATGTTATGGGCTGTGACAGAGGTGCTATGTGAAGTCCCCAGATGAAGTCTTCTAAGAGACCAGTGTAATACATTCCTGTTTGTCTGGAAACAGGAGTAACTGCTACAGCTGAGTGGGAATCAGCAGTCAGCCATGACCTTTTGTTACATGGGGATTAGGCCAATGACAAGAAGGAAATGTCTTTTAGGCTAAAAATCCTAAATCCTTAAGTAGCTTCATCAGGTCTTGTCCATCTTCATAAGACTGTTGCAGTTGTTCTCCTCTTTTTTCCTCTAGAAGCCAGATATGGATCTCACACCTTCCCACACTGCTCTGCCATGCCATATCTTCTTGCTGTGATCATGAGATCATGCCATGATCATTTGCCCTCTCTGCTGCTGCTCAGAAGAGAGAAACCAAGTGCTCTTAAAATAAGTGGCTAGAGAGGCTTCAGTAGTGCTCTGCAGTTGTGAAAAGGGTATCCAAAGAGATGCCATGCTGTTGTAAGGGGCTAATTCTCCAACTGCATCCTAGTTCTGCTGGTACTCCACTTTAGTTTTGTGCCTATATTCCTGTGAAGTCACATGGCACAAAATAGGTGGTGTTGATCAAGTAGTGCTTGCTTTCTCACTTCATGTATCCAGGTTTTTGGGATACAACTGCCCCAAACTGCTTTGGATTTAATGCATGAAAGGACAAAACAATAGGAAATTCATTATTAGTCTGTAACCTGTAGGTAATATTAATCCACAGTCACTGTGACAAGGAAGGTGCTGATGAAAGTCATGTTGCATCTTTGCTGTATATTCAGTGGTGTAGCCACTTCTACAGTGGAAGACCACAAGCTTCCACCTCTCTAAGCTTTAAAAGTGTATTTAAAGACCTTTAAAGTCTGTTTGTACTGACTACTTCAGAGGCTGATTTAAAAATGTAAATAACTTTGAAAACAAATTCAATGCATAGAGTTTGACCCCCTGGAGTAGGAACTCTTAAGGGTAGATATAACCCATCCTCTCATAACTGTGTATGTATAAAAAAGTTTTCAAATTTAATTTCATTTCTTACATTGAAAAATAGCTTTTAGATTAGTCTTTATTTTATGAATTTTCTTTCCGTTAAAAATAATAATGTGGTATCATAAAGAAGTTGTGGTCAACTTGGAAATAATGAGAATGATGAATCTGAAAATTCATTTTGCCTAGTATGTGGTTCCACACAGTAAAATGAAATATCAGCAGCTAGTGCCCTACAAATGATTGATTTGGGCACTGCCTAGATCAAAATTGAAATTGTTTTGTGTATAAAAACAGAAAACAATATTAAAGATTTTGTGTGAAATAAAAATAGCCAGTGTTTTGGATCTTCCTGCTAGAAAGTTTTCCTCTGAAGTCTTCTGACCTACAGTCCCACGACTGTGATTCAAGCCTTTTTTTTAATTATTGTTTTCTCTTAAGAATCTCCCCTTTTTAGCTAACTTCTGCACATTTGACAGCAGTATTAGGCTATTTATCCAGTTGATTAAAAAAACAAGCAACCAACTAAAAAAACCCAACACATTTTGAATTCAGTCACAGGATTAATGTCCCTTCCAAGTTGGTGCTTTAGCAGGTGTACTCACTATTCTGAGACAGTAGTGACCAAATAGAATAATGTAGAGCTATGAAACCCCTGTGGAACCGCAGTCTTGACTTGTCCCCTGCAGTTTGACAATGGCCACGTGGTAACTGGAATATATTTCAGAATATGGTATCCCAGTTACTTTTTTACCCAGCTAATAGTAACTTGCAGTCTTTTAGCTTGCTTTGA
The DNA here is from genome assembly GCA_017639245.1 of Myiopsitta monachus. Classification (NCBI taxonomy): domain Eukaryota; kingdom Metazoa; phylum Chordata; class Aves; order Psittaciformes; family Psittacidae; genus Myiopsitta; species Myiopsitta monachus. The sequence continues at coordinate 36,936,985 of CM029926.1, forward strand.
AGAATGCTATGAGACCTCAGACTGACTGTATGTATCTGTGATATGAAAGGCTTGCCACCTCTTTCCTGAGCAGTAATATTCTTAATTGTGAATTTTCTCAGCCAGTCATTGTTATGGCACTATCCTGTAATTTTTGTTTATGCTTCTAGCTTCTCCTGCTGGCTTTATCTTAGCCTTGATGTTCAGGCATTGCATGATGCTCTGCAAATAGGCTTCTTGTTCTCACTGTTTTTCCTATAGCTTTGTTCAATAATCCCACTCCATTAGCTTATCCATTGCATGGACCTCTTTTTTATACCTACCTGTGGACTTCTGCTACCACGGTCTCCTGTGATTCTAGTTTAAAGTTCAAGACTCACAGCAGTCTTATGTCCAAAAATAATGTTTTTCTTTAAGATAAGGAGCCCATCTCTTCCCAACAGAACTTCTTATATAACTTCATAGCTGAGAAAGCCAAAGTCCTTCTGACAAATTATCTTTTCCATGGAATCATAGAATAGTTAGGATTGGAAAGGACCTTAAGATCATCTAGTTTCAACCCCCCTGCCATGGGTAGGGACACCTCGCACTAAACCATGTCACCCAAGGCTCTGTCCAACACGGTCTTGAACACTGCCAGAGATGGAGCATTCACAACTTCCTTGTGCAACCTAATGCAGTGCCTCACCACCCTCACAGTAAAGAACTTCTTCCTTGTATCTAATATAAACTTCTCCTGTTTAAGTTTTAACCCGTTACCCCTTGTCCTATCACTACAGTCCCATCAACTGAAGTAATTAAATACAGCACCAGTTCAGTCCCCAGATCTTTTATTAACACTCCCACATGAGTTTTGTCCCTGTTTTTCCTTCTTGAGGATATTCCTTCAGGGGCAAGAGAGGAGGTTCAATAAGGGGGATGGAGCTCAACAGGCTTTCCAAAAGATGTTTTCCTGTGTGGCTATTGGTTACTTCATTCATTTAAGCACAAACTGGAGCCACCACCATTTGTTTTCTCTTTGGAGTATCCAAGGAGTTACTGAGGGATACTTCCTCAACGTGAGTCGATACAACAGTTGCTACTGTTCTTAATTTTTTGTAGCCAATTATGACCCTCCTGTGCTTTGCTAGCTCTCTTGTACTATCAAATACATGCAGTGCGGCTGAGCCAAGAAATCTGTTTGTGTGGGAACGAACGTATAGCAAATTCATACCCTAATGACTTCACACAACATACAAAGTATAGGTAGGACAATTTTTTGCAGGGTATGGGTGGTTGCAGTACTCCTTGCTGAGCAGCCATGTGGCATTGTGCAATTATCAGACCCTGGGAGATTAACTGCATCCTGTGAGTTGAAAATCTTGGATCTTTTCCCAGTAGCTTTGTGTGTGTCTACTTTATTGATAAAATAGTGCAATCTGATCTGTGCACATGTTGGTTCTCTTAATGGCCCTATGTGGCCTTTGACAGAAGGTGGACGTGTTATAGCCAGTGGTGGTAAATGTCATAGCCAGTTTTGCTGCAAGTCAGGCCTGGGTCTCACTAGTATTGTCCGTATTGGCACTTGGATGTATGAACTAATACAAAGGAAACTGGGGCTTCATCCTCTACTTTTCACAAGTTTCTGCATAAAATATATAGGAAGCCATTTTAAATGACCCATGTGTCAAAGTGTGATGGGAAGGGGAGCATATAAAAAAGGTGTGATATTCTCTTTTGGAAAGTGTTTGGAACCGCTTTAAGGAGTGCTGTGGAAGCTCAGGGCCTACCAGCATACACATGAGGTATAGTTTACATTGCCGCCATTCACAGTGTATTAAGATCTTGAATTGGTGACAGCCAGCATGGCTTCACCTAAAGGAAATCCTACCAGACCAATCTGGTGGCCTTCTATGATGGGGCTACGGAACTGATGGACAGGGGTAGAGCAGTTGATGTCCTCTACCTGGACTTGTGCAAAGCTTTCGACACTATCACACGACATCCTTGTCTCTAAATTGGAGAGACATCAATTTGATAGGTGGACCACTCGGTGGATAAAGAACTGGCTGGATGACCACACACAAAGAGTTGTGCTCAATGGTTCAATGTCCAGCTGGAGACCAGTAACGAGTGGTGTCCCTCAGGGATTGGTGTTGGGACCAGTCTTGGTCAACATCTTTGTCGGTGACATGGACAGTGGGATTGAGTGTGCCCTCAGCAAGTTTGCTGATGGCACCAAGCTGTGTTTGGTTCGGTTAATATGTTGGAGGGAAGGGATGCCATCCAGAGGGACCTTGACACGCTTGTGAGGTGGACTGATGCCAACCTTATGAAGTTTAACCATGCCAAGTGCTAGGTCCTATACCTGGATCAGAGCAATCCCAGGCACAGCTAGAGGTTGGGCAGGGAAGAGATTCAGAGCAGCCCTGCACAGAAGGACTTGGGGGTGTTGGTCAATGAAAAAATGAATATGAGCCAGCAGTGTGTGCTTGCAGCCCAGAAAGCCAACCGTATCCTGGGCTGCATTAAAAGCAACGTACCCAGCAGGTCGAGGGAGGTGATCCTGCCCCTCTACTCTGCTCTTGTGAGACTTCACTTGGATTATTTTGTGCAGTTCTGGTGTCCTCAGCATAACAAGGACATGGAAGTGTTGGAACAAGTCCAGAGGAGGGCCACGAGGATGATCAGGGGACTGGAGCACCTCCCATATGAAGATAGGATGAGAAAGTTGGGGCTGTTGAGCCTGGAGAAGAGAAGACTGCATGGAGACCTCATAGGAGCCTTCCAGTATCTGAAGGGGGGCTATAGGGGTGCTGGGGAGGGACTCTTCATTAAGGACTGTATTTATAGAACAAGGGTAATGGGTTCAAACTGAAACAGGGGAAGTTTATATTAGATATAAGAAGAAGTTGTTTACTGTAAGGGTGGTGAAGCACTGGAATGGGTTTCCCAGGGAAGTTGTGAATGCTCCATCCCTGCAGTGTTCAAGGCCAGGTTGGACAGAGCCTTGGGTGGCACGGTTCAGTGTGAGGTGTCCCTGCCCATGGCAGGGGGTTGGAACTAGGTGATCTTAAGGTCCTTTCCAACCCTAACTATTCTATGGTTCTATTTCTATAACTTATCCAAGGAACCAACTAATTCTTAATAAGCTCAACTTCCTCTGGGGAATGAATCAGTCTGGAGGTGGAAATGGAGAGGAATTTGCAGCTCCATGAAATTTCTCTCAGAATGACATTGAAACTTCCTTCAGAAAAACAAGCACAACTTTCTCATGTGAATATTTGATTGAAGGATAATAAAAAAGAAAAAATAGAGAGAAAATATTAGGAAAATAGGGAAGGAGATATTTAAAATATTTCAAATCACTATTTTTAAGACAAAAATTAACGATACAAAGAGATGCAGTTTCACCTATTAATTACAGGCCAAACTGTGGTTGGGAACCTGCTGGGAATAGGTGGGAGACTGAGTAATTCAATCACACACCCATTTAAATTCCCCAGCTACACCATTACAAATTTGAGGACATTGGTTAAACAAGGCGTTTGGCAGTCAGTGGCTTCTCCCTCCATAGGGCTTAATTTTCAGCAGGAAGTGAACAAAAGAAAATGGGTGTCTTAATATCTCTTTGAATGAGATAGTAAATAAAATGGGCAGTGTGCTATATTACCAAGTTGCACCTGGCAAACAGTATCAGGTCTGACTGGGGAGATTCCTTCAGTGTTAGAGATGTGGCAAGTTACGACTGAATATTAAATGTGGTGAATGTCAGTGTCCTGACTATCATGACTGGACACTGCTGGATTTATCAAAAAGAATTGCAGATAACACTGGGACTACTTGGAAAAGTGTTTTTTTTTAAAGGAGACACCCAGAGGCAGAGCCACAAAGCTCATGCCTCTCTGCCATCAGGCAGAATTCTCCCCTGGAGTTTGGGCACAGGCTCCAAGTATGCCAGGGGACAATTAGGCAGTTAGACATAGGAGAGTTAGACAGCTAAGGGTGGGATGTTAGTTTTGTTTGTTGGTTTTGGGTGGGTTTTTTTGGACGCTGTGTGGTTTTTGGGTAGGGTGCTGCCAAAGAAATCCAGTGGGACTTGCTGAGAGGAGGACAAAGCTAGGTTCATTTTCTTCTCAAAATGTAGGTACCTTATCACTCATCTATCTTAGGCACTGTATGGCAGTCATCCATCTTTGTCTGGAATACTTTGTGATGGGCTGGTTTCATAGACTCATAGAACAGCCTGGGTTGGAAGTGTTTCAAAAGATCATCTGGTCCACCTTTTGTGGGAAAGGGAACCTAGCACCCTGTGCAGTCATGTCTTGAAAGCCTCCAGTAAGGGGACTCCAGTACATCCCTGCAGGATAGGTTCCAATGGTTGATCTCAGTGTAAAAAATGTCTTATGACGAAACCTCTTATAATGAAACCTTTCTTAGATGCAACCTCTCCTGTTGCAACTTACACCCCTTGCCTCTTGTCCTCTCCATGTGGTTCCTTGTGAGGTGTCATTACATAACATAAAGCCAGACCTTTATACACACAGGGACTGAAAAACAACTCGTCCTCTCTTCCTTTCCTGTCCTGGTAGATCACTGAGGTGGACCATTAAGAGACCCCTCCGTGCCCTGAAGGACCCTTGGTCCTTGTGTCTCAAGGGGTGCCAGTGGTGCGGGGTTTCAGGTTTAGCTCCTGAAACTCCTGGTGCTCTGCTCAACTTCTTTAGCACACACTAGGGGATTATATTCCCCTTCATTCCCAGCAAGTGCCTCAGCCCCAGTCTCAGATATTTCTATGCCTCTTATGGAAACCTAGGCACTTGGTGACTTCAGGGTTGTGTTCAGGTGAGGATATTGCACTTTGAGTTGGAACTCCTAATGTTGGACAGTGTGATTCTAAGGTAGCAGCTGCACGCTGCAATCGTGCTGAAATGAAACAAAGCATACTGCTGCATGTCCAAAGTGAGAGATGACTCCAGTCCAGACCTCTAGGTTCTCCTTCCTTAGGAACTGAGGTAAAGAAGTGATGAGAAGAGATGGATGGCTAACATCTCATTTTGATATAGATCAGCAGACATCCAGAGCTGTCACTTGGTCCTCAGCAGCAGTCCTGGTCCTGGTATTTAGATGTAACTGTAGTTTTCAGAAGTGTGAGCAGTCTCTCCTTTTATCAGCAGCAGCCTGAGACTGCACCTCTTGGGAGAAACTCAGCTTTTCTTAGGAAGATGTGAACATTACATTTAACAAGGAAAATAAGCAGATTCTGTGTGAATCCTCATGGTAGAATCACCATTTTGTTGTATGATGCGAGAGAACACACTGGGGCTGATTTCTCATCATGGCTCATTGATATCTGAAGAGCATGGTGACTATGGTTCCAGTCCTATGGATACAATACTCAGCTTTCAAATTTGTCTTATGCCCGTCACTTGACATTTGAGTACCCTGCAGTGTGAAGCTGGAGGCACAACTACCTCATTCTTTTCTTCACATAAAGGGAAAAGAAATAGAGGAAGCTGACAAAATAACAATTACTCTTACAGGCCTATCATGCCGATGAATGAAATAAAGTGAGTATGTTACCCAGCTGTAAAGGAACACTTAGTGTTTTGTGTTTAATACAAGCCATATTACGGTAACTGCTCATAGAAATCCTTACCATACTGACTGGTCCATTGTATTACACATTCATACTAAAAGCCCCAGAGAACTTACAATTAAACGTGAAGCTGACAGACAAGGCATTGTCCCTGGAGCATCCATAGTGTATTCAGGCGCAGGTCATTAAAGTGTTTCATTGCCTAACTACCACTGAGGACTAGAACAAAGTCAGAAACTGAACCCAGATAAGAGTCCTGTTCCCATGACTTAACCACAAATAAGCCTTTCATCTCTCCCTTTTGAATGCTCTTCTGAGAACATCAGGTTCTACAAACATATCTTGTGTCTGTCGCTGGACAAGCCACCTGCCAGCAGCAATCCCAGGCAGGCAGGGCCCTATCAATTAGATAAGTGAAATGTTAGTTAAGTTAAAAAAAAAAACAAACCAAATGAAACCCAAAACCCTACCAAACCCTTGAGATTGGGAATATTTAAGGGTAATTTACAGAAGTCTCTTCTTCAATCTGGTAATGAACTGAAGAATCGAAATCACTTAACTTCATTTACAAATCATGAATATGTATCAGTGCCTTTAAATGAAGGGATGACTGGAACAGATATAGTGTTTGTTCAATTCATTAAAAGGAAGACAATTTATCAGGAGGTTGGTTTTTTTTTTCCACTCTTAAACTAAAGCTATATGCAGATGTAGGGAAATCAAGACCTTGCACTAATTCTGCTGCATGATGAATATTTTTATAATCCTAATTAGAACCAGTCATTTAGTTCAGCAATTTCCCCCAATCTAGCCAATTTGAAATTAAAATAGATGCCTTGATTACAAAACTCATTAGCAAAGAAGCACTCTTTTTGCTAACCAGTTCATTTGGAATGCACAAACTGAATGAAGTGGAGTACTTGTGTTGTCAATTGCCGTAAGTGAAGTGAGCCTTAATTGTTAGCATTGTGAAGTATTTGTATTGCTGCATGTTTCATTGCAGTATAATATATCATTCATTAAATATAACAAAAGCAGTTCTAAAGTGATTTAATTAAGTGATGTTGGTGCAGCAGGTAATTTTTATAAAGTCAAATGTCACAATTGTTTGCATTTGAAGTATTGATGGGCATTACTGTAGGGAAGAAGACATATGACCCTGCATTTATCACTCTGATTATGGTAAGCCTGGCAGTTTTAATAGAAGATGAGAAATTAAATTATGTAACCCTGGCTCTATGAATTTTGTCCTAGCAAAATAGTGAACTTTGGGCTTGTGTTGATAAGTGGAAGCAAAAAAAAAGTAACTGCTCATGAAACTTGATTTAGGTAGAACAGGCTTTCCTATTACTTTTTATTTATGTTATAGATACTTCATGAACAGGTTTTACATTGAAAAGGAAAAATACAGAGATAAATGGAGCGAGACACATTTGATGTTTAAATATGCTCTTCTCCTGAAGCAACCTATTTTATTATGTAACAAAGCAGGGTTCCTGTGGCTTGTTCCTGGCCATGCTAAATCATGGCTGTGTATTGATTTTATCTTGAGCCTAAATGGGGTGAGAGGTGGTTATAAATATAGCAGATGGGAATAAATGTGAAGGAATGAAGGAGGCTGAAGAATAAGAACACCTGGGGCATAATTTATTTTGCCTGACTATAAAGATCTAAAGTGTAGCAATGTATACCTGTATTGGGTGCCACGGCTGCACAGAGTAGTTGGTGATGATCTACTGAATGGTGTTGATTGATCTCTGGAAGCAAATATAGGTGACTGCTTTAGGATGAGGTAAATTGTACCTTAGACTCATTTGTATTGACTAGACCTCTACTGACTGTCAAGGAAGTAATTTCCTTTGCTGAAATGTAAGTATTTCTTATATTACCTGGGATTAGGGGACTTGAAACTAACCCTGCTGTCTGAATGTGTGCGAAATGGATTATGTGGGATATGATTCAAATATGATCAAAGCAACAAAAAGCATTAAGTTCCTAGTTCCTGCTATCATGCCTGCAGGTTATAATGACCCCTGCCTTGGAGGAGAGAAGTATGATGTGCATGCAAAGATGGAATTCCCAATGTTTTGTTTATCAGAATTCATTTGTGTAGATATGTTACCTACCAGGTTGCTTCAATGGAATGAGATGAATTCCGAAGGGTTTCCTTGGCCTTTTTTTCCTTTTCCTTCTTTCTCTCTCCTTTTTTCCCCTTTTTTCTTTGCCTTCCATATTGCTTTTCAAAGCTCTGTCTCAGTATTTCCCTGGCTGGATGCAACATTATAGATGATATCACTTTCAGCTGAAGAAAGAGCACAATTCAACTGTTGACTCCACTCAGATATTTGCTCGCCATGGAAAGCTCCAGCCTGGTACCTTTCCCTTCTCATTACACTGACTCAGTGTGGTGCTTGAGTTTAGAACTGGGACCATTCCAGGTCTAAGAACAACAGGATTAATTTTGTCCATAATATCACAGCTAAATTAGCAGAGAGGAGCCTGTGAAAATTAACATAAACCTGTGTGAATTGTAATGAAATTTTAATTTTAAATAACACTACTTGTAAAATGTAGAATGTAATAGAAAAAAAGGCAGCCCTGACCTCAGAGTGGCCACTTGGTTTAGCTGTGCCTAGTTTTAAGATTATGCATGAATGCTTTTGTAGATTAAGGCCTATTGAAAGTATGGAAGCTTTTACACATTAGGGCTTGAAGTCGTTTTAAAGACAGGCTTTCACTATTGAAAAGTTCCTGCAAGGACATACAAGTCATGTATGGGCTTTTAGTGTTGGGATTTTAGGTAATTATGCTCTCTTAGGTTTTTCTGGTCTCTTGCCTTTCTTTAATACTTCAGGATGTTAAAGCTGTAGCTTGGGGAAGATGGATCTGCCAGCACCTGAAATTATGACTGTGGACATGTAGATTTCAATACAGAGGGACACTGTTTAATTCCCTTGGATCAAGAGTGCTTTCTGGAAGATGTTGATTAAGAAACTGTTACATTTTTTTAACCAAGAAAAGTCATGCTTTATCCAGAAGGATTTGGGACCCAGCAGCTTCCATTAATGTCAGTGATTCAGGCAGCTGAAAACTATTGGAAATCTGCCTGACAGGGACTGTTTTTTCTGTCTGGCTAATGGCGGCATTAATTAGTATTTGCACATTGCCTTGACAATACAAGACCTAACTGTTTGGAAGTATTGCACACTAGGATGGCAGTGGGCTATTTATGACAGTACTTTCATCTTTAATTTCCTCAAAGACAGATGACTGAAATGGGATAGACTAGTGTCCTTAAGACAGCCAATTGGATTGATGGTGCTGAAAGGTCAAGGTACAGTCCTCCCTCCCATGCAAGTACCTGCACATGCCTCTTTGTTACTTAATCAGGAACCAAGAACTGGGACTGTCAGGGTGCTTCCTGAGGAGTGCATTTCCATGTGTCAGACTGGGAGCTCACAGTCAGGAGCAGCAATAGCAAGCCTGGAGGCAGCAGGCCGTCCCTTGCTCTCAGTTCTGCCTCAGTTCTAAATCAGGGTGTTTTAGCTTTCTGTTAGCTGCTGAACCTCTGGCATATTTGTATAAACTGAAAAAAAATGCTAGTACTTGGAAAGGGGGCCATGAGAATCATCCAGGAATGGGAGCTTTTAGGAAGTGCACAGTCCTGATTCTGACACAGTCTTGGCTGTGGTTAACAATGCCAATTACCAAAGCCTTTGCTGCTGTTTTACTGCTAGCTGCTCTTGTAGCCGTGCTTTCCATTGCAATTGAGGATGTGCAGCCAGTCGGGTCATCATATCCTATGAGCTGGCCCTACAGCACACAGCATCTGCAACGATTTCACTGAGGGTCTTTTCTTCTGATGGCAATATCTGCATGGTGCTTTCCTGCTGGGCATGTCATATCCATTTAACAGGACACCATGGCTATATCTTATCAAAATCTTTTTATACAGCTGAGAGATGCATATCTGAGAACCAAAGAAATGCCAGAAAAGGAGCAAGCAGGAGCTGTTATTTCCTCTCCACCGCTCTTCTGTGAAGCATAACTAGATTTTGTAAGTCCCAGGATGCTCTGGTGATTTTTGAACTATCAGTTCTTAGTCAGTACATGTGTGCCATGATCAGGAGGAACCATCTGGTTTATCCAGCAGTTCCAGTGTTACCACAGTCATGTTCTGGTCATGTTACCTACCACTGTCATGCAAGGGGTATTTAATTGGCTCAGAAATCATAGCTTCATGGTTATCAACACAGTGGCAGAGTAAATTAGGCAGTAAGAGGGGCTGAAGGGAAATTGAAGCACGGGAAGATGGAGTGAGCCCTGCAAGATTAGCTAGCTAATCAGTGACAGAGCTGCAATGTTATCCAGAATTCCAAAGTCATGTTCTGTTTTCCTTTCCACTGGCTCAGGCGGCCCTATAGAAATGTCACTCTTTTTGCAACCTAATTTCTCCCCAGGATTCTGACTGTAGCAGAATTTCCAGTGGGGTTGGGACGGGGACCCCATGTAGGATTTCACATCAGCAATTGCTGTAGTTGTAAATGTGCCTCAGGGCAGACAGAGCCCTTCTTTATACTCATAGCACAGCAGTATACTAAAACCCTTATGCATTTGATTTCAAACAATCTAGCGTCTGTTGTGTGAAATAGATGTCTATAATACTGGAAGCTGGTACGGGGCCCTAGTTTTGTCTCAGAATTCCCCTTGCAAATAGGTTTCTCTCTCCTCCTCCCCTGGCCCCCCTTTTTGAATCACTACAAACCATCCCTGCCTCCAGTGCTTGGTTTCAGCAGGAAAATGGATCATGTCCTCATCTAACGGCACACCTGAGCTGGTTAACAAAGGATGTGTGTGGTCACATATGTAGCAGCTGAAATTCAGTATGAGTCCATTGATTTTAGCAGGGAAGTGCTGGTTTACATCACTGGGGGATCTGGCCTGAAAACACGTGTGGTACAGTGTTCTCACAGAAAACAAGATGTTGTTTACTCCTTTCGGCGTACAGGGTTTTTTTCCCCAAAGTCCACCTGCTGAGTGATGCAGAGCCTCTGGGCTCATCTGCCTTTGTGCAAGCTATTGCTCGTGTTAAGGCAACTATTTGTTTCCATTGTTCAACCTTGACATATGAAAATTAACTCTTTTCTCCTCCCCTTTTTGTTTTAATTCTGATAAAAACTGCATGTGATCAATATTATTCTGGGGAATAAAGGTGCCAGAGGAAAAGTTGAAAATCCTTTGTCCCCACAGTAGGTATGGATGGTTCAAATATCCATCCACTCAATGATAACTCAGCGTGTTTCAGCTTTTCATGCTCATTGCCTTAGTGGTGAAAAAGGAAGCCAGTGCCTGGATTTCTGCTCTAGTACCTCAAAACTAGAAATCCCAAGCTTTTAGAAGTAATGAATTGGTCTCTTGAACATCATGAGTTTGGCAGAAAAAGCATCAGGAAGGTGTTTGAATAATTTCAGTTGTCCTCTCTTAAATCTTTCTTGATGCTTCTTTGACTGAGGAAGAGTTGGGGATAATTTTTCAAATGTTCCCTCAAAATTAATAAAACATGAAGCTTTATCCATTAAAAAGAAGGGGGGTGGGGGTGGCGGGAAAGGCAAGATTTTAATAATGCCCTGATTCTAGCACTGTTCTGCTGCAGGCCATTTATGCTTCTAAGAGAGATCTTCATCATTACAAATGCTGCACATCTTCAGCCACGTTTTAGTGCCTATTTCAACCTGGTCTTCCATACAGGTTGTCTGGGAGAAGACTGGTGGCCTCTTTGCATGGCATGTGCACACGCTTGTGTGCATGTTCTATTTTTGCAATAGAAGTCCCACACCAGTTTTGTGGCAGTTACAAGAAGCTCTTCCAATGTAATAAAATTCTTTAGGTTTGTGTCCAGTTGATTTTTATTGGACCAGGGGTAGTTATAAACTGAAAGTTGGGGCATGATGCAGTAAAATTTTGGCACATCTGAAGTATTGTGGGCATGACAAAAGGAGGAGCTGAGGCACTAAAATGAAAGGTGATATTTTTGAGAGAAGGACAATTGGTAAAACAAACAAATGACAAAATTTAGAGTTTTATAGAAAATCCTTGGGATTCAGTACTGCAAAAGAGGAAAACCTGATCCTTCCCACAACCTCCTACCTCGAGTGTCTCATATCTGCCAGAGGCTCAGTGATCATAAACAGTCTGAATGTAGATTTAGTACCATTTTATACTTGCAATGTTCAAGAGATAACAGCACGTACAAATAACACGTTAGCAGAATATACTGTACCCAAGGGGACTTCCCTGCTATATAGTAGCAGAACAATAATGTCATCAAAAGTTTTGCTGCCAAAACAGGGACTCTGGTTTTGTCCTCTAACACAGCACTTGCTTCAGGCCAATTGATTTCCTCAGATCTTGGTGCAAGTCCACACGAGTTATTCACACATACCCAATGGCACAAGTATGACAAGCCTGAAAGTTCTGCTGCAAAATTGAGCCTGATATTCCCTAGATACATGAGTTATGTTTTTTCTCTAGTGACAGCATGAAGAAGTCTGCTTTACTTTTTCTCTGCAGCCTTCTCTGGTCTGATATATTATGTTGTACCATCACTACGCACTGGTTAAATTCAGGAATTAAAGCTGTATTATATCAAGTTTGGTGACTTGTTGTTACCTTAGATGGGGTTTACCTATTGTTGGGTTTGGGGAGGGGAGGAGTTTCTTCACTCTGTTCCATAAGGTGAGTTGAAGGTACTGAGAGTTTGAAATAAATGGGATAAATAGCCTAAATATAGGCACCACAGTTTAATACCTAGGAACCTAGAATACTTTTGAGAGAGGTTAGGTTTGAGCTTCCTTTTCCTCATGTGATCTGCAATTGCAGATTCATGTATTCCAAAGGGACGCTTTTCTACTGCTTGACTGCAGGAACCGGGTGATGGATGAATCAGAGATGGCAGTGTAAACAGTGTATGCCCAGCAGCCCTAAAGAATCCCTCAAACATGCGACTTTCTCATTTGGTGATTTTTCTGGCAGTGATGCCTCAGTGCAGTGACAGTTTCTGCTACAACTGTCAGGCTAAATTGTTCCTGATGATGGCGAGCATTTACAATGATGCTGCTCATTTGGGTTCCTCCTGCAAACATCCATATGTTGTCCTTCATTCTGGGCGTGGGTGGTGTTGTCAGTCTCCCTTGCACATTTGGACCTGGGTGAGCTGAATCAGTGTGAAGTGCACGGAGGACGCCACCTCTTGTGTTCTATGAGATCACTTGCTGTTCAGGACGAAGGAAAGGGTATTCCACTGGAGCTTCCCAGATCTGAAATCCCTTCCTACATGTAATCTCTGGCTTGGCTCTGTGTCTGTAAAGATAGATGCCTGTGTAATCAGGCTCTGCTTTTCCCTTCAATAGCTGCCTGTTGTCAATGCATGAATTGCCAGGGAATCTGGCCAATGAGAAATTTGGCTAGCTAGAGCTGAACTGAATTACCTCACAGAATTTTAAGAGTCTTATCTAAAGAGCAGTACTGGAGAACATCTTCAAGCTAGCAGAGCCCCTGGTGGAGAGAGAGAGAGTAACCTAACTCCGTGGGGAGTAGGAGAGCAAGTCTGAAAACTCTTTCTTTAATATGTTATGAGTTCAAGCTTGCAGAAGCATGTTTGCTTTGGCACTTGAGCATGCAGCAAACCAAGATGTACAGGCCATTTAATCTTAAATTATACTTCTCTTGATTTATTATTGGATAGGATATGACAAGCTCATGGTAATGAAGATATCCTAAAATAATGAATTGTAGAATATGGTACAAGAGGTACAGTGTTTGTGTAAGAGATATTTGCTGAAGCTGCATCTTCAACAGTCAGAAGCTGATGTTTTCTACCTTGTTTTGATAATCTTTTTTCATACAGAATTTACTTCACGGTCATAGTTGTCCTACAGGTAGCATCTGTGTTCTTTTTTTGAGGACTCCCATTAACTATGGTGGGCCTTCCTGTGGGCTGATTTGGTCCAGTATCTGGCCATGTTCCCAGGCAGTATAGAGCATACTACTTCCTAAGGAGTACAACAAATGTACTTTCATCTGCTGTAGCTTCCCAGAAGCCTTTCTGGATGGAACTGGGGGCATAACAATGACGAAAAGAGTTGGAGGTAGCATAGTATGTTGTGGAAGCCCATAAATGCCTATCGTAAGGCCCAAGTGGCAGAATCCAGCTACAGTAAATCCAGTGAAATGCCAGTTGTGCCATCCTTCCTGTCTTACGGATCGTTTAACAGGTAGAGCTGAGAATATGGCTATTCAGACTGCGTTGCCATGAGAAGTATTAGATACGAGCAATAAAATGGAAAGGAAGTGATTAAAAATTCGTATTTGCAATGCTTGCATTTAACTGTTTTAGGAAGTGTATCTAGGAAGGGTTTCTAAGGATTAGAAAGGTCTTGTCTCCGCCTTCTCACCCATGGTGGTCTTTAAAGCTTGCCATTTCCTTGGTGTTATGCCGTTTACATACTGGTGGAGAGTTCTGTGCTTCCTTTTTGCAATCCCAGGAGAAATTCTACACATTCAGCTCTTCAACCTCTTTTCTTGGGTCACTTCTGTTATTACCTTTTCTTCAAGTTATCTGGCACTTGTTCCTGTTATGCATTTTGTAGTGTATACAGCTTTGCCTCAGACTGGGTGAAACCTATACCATGGAAAGCAATGCGCTTAGCTTCACTGAATGAATAACCCTAGCTTGTGAACCTGCTGGGTTGATGTGCTAATGCCACTGAGCAGAGCAAACCCCTCCAGCTTCATGGCTTTGTTACTGTGTGTGCATACACAGAGGCTGCAACAGTCTCTGCCAACAGAGAAGGATGAGAACAGAGCGGATTAACTGGAGCAGCCTGTCTTCGTTCAGTGCCCAGTCACACGCTTCCTCAGTCATCAGAAAGTGTATCTTTTGTATAGCTCAGCCTTTGCTTGCCCTGATTTTGGGTGCTCATAGGAAATGTGCTTGCCGCAATGAGCCAGTGCAATGCAATTTCTTCACTTTTCCTGAGGATGACAAGAGCTATTTGTCAGCTTTTGAAATCTGGCAAGATTTCGGCTGAGTGCCACTCTTAGGAAAGGTATGAGTTAGCAGTCACCAAACATTTTGCAGCAATCCCTCCTTTCATCTTGTCAGTCCCTGACAAAATAAATGGCTTCAGGCTGAGGGGGCAAAGTATCCTCATAGGTGAATAGAATAGAAGAATATGGACAGTTTGTAAGACTGCTCTGACTTTACGAGGGAACAGAGTTGCACACCACCAGTAAGAAGTGGGGCGCAGGTCTTAAGGACCTGTAAAGTTTGCTGCTTTTCAGCTAACGAGATGTCAACTGTATGAGGAGAGTGGACATCTAAACCAGCTGAGGGCTGACCCCGGGTGGGAGCAGCTTCACATTACAGCATTTTCACCTGTGTGAGCTACACTAGTTTTAGGTGCGTGTGTCTGCCCAGTGTCTGAAAAGTGGTGTGTCCCATAACTTGGAATCTGTCTTGAATAACATCCCTTGCCTGTAAAAATACTGCTGAATGGAAATTGAAGCTGAATTGGATGGCAGGAGTGGGTGTGTTTGTTGAAATATGATTTAACCTGGAGCAAAATATGTTGCTTTAATTTTGCCAAAATTGCATGTTCTGCTTGAGCCTAAACTGTATTTATTTCTTTCAAGCCATGTGAAATTTGTTACATGAACAACGATTACATATCAGAATAAAATGCTGCTCTAAATGCGGTTTCAAACCCTTTTCGCTAATGCCCTTGCATACAATTTCAGAAATGCTTTTTTCAGAAATATATACAATTTCAGAACTGAAGAAATAACTCAACAAAAACTTACGTGAATTTGGAAGGTGGTTTGGTGGTGTGAAATCTTTCTTTGCTAGTCTGAAAAAAATGCTCTTCCGTTAAATCCTGTTCTGCATAATGTGGAGGTTACCCCACAGATAGACAGATAGTGCCACAGGGTTTGTAAAGGAAGGAGAGGAAGGGCCAACCACGTGATTGTATTTTTATGTCTCACTTTGGCTAATGTCTGAGCCTCTCCTGCTTTGCACGTTGTAGTCTTATGCTCAATAAACATGAAAGATTGGTCGGTAATAGCAACGAATGTGCCCATATGGTTGCACTGTAATTAAAGGCATATATCACACAATAAAACACATTTGAATGAAAAATCTTGCTATTAGACATGTGGTTCCCATTTATTTCCCCTTATTGTTAAACTTTTGAGTGTAGGCATTGATGCGAGTGCAAGAAGGGGCTTTTAAAGGGCTGCAGTGTGAGTCCCCAGGAGCAAACAAGATTTTCCTCTTGGGCTGTGAGGGCACATTGCTCCTTGATGCAGGCTGACCTGCACCTAACCATTGGCTATATCTACATGGTTAGTGCAGACCTCAGATCAAAAGGTGCCTAATGATTTTTAAGCTGAAAAGAAGCTGGGTAAGGGCTCATTCTGGCTTGGAGAGAGAAAAGTCAGCAGCCATTAGAGCTGATTCAATCTTTTGTCACTGTTTAAGACCTGATTCTAGGGAAAAAGAGAATGAGCAGCACCTGAGGGCAACAGGAGCAGCCTGCAACCCTCCTCTGCCTCTGTCTGAGCCTGTTGGGAGCCTGTTGGATGCCTGTCAAAGAAATACTGGTGCACCTTGTAGATCCTGATAGCAGGAGGCAACTCTGCCACCTCCATCCTGTTCTGATCTCTTCACAGTTCCAGTGTTGTCCTTCCCATTCCTGTTCTGCATCCATGCCCCAATCTATTCTCACTCTGCTCTGCATTGTTGATGTGGAAAACTGTCCCCCTGCATGGCACGCTGCTTGCCTCATCTCTTATGTCTCAATCTCTTCTCAGACTCTGGAAGTATGGATTTTTGGTTTCTGTTGGGTTGGTTGTTTTTTTTTTTTTCACCTTTTA
This sequence comes from Myiopsitta monachus, assembly GCA_017639245.1. Taxonomy (NCBI): domain Eukaryota; kingdom Metazoa; phylum Chordata; class Aves; order Psittaciformes; family Psittacidae; genus Myiopsitta; species Myiopsitta monachus. The sequence goes on from CM029926.1 coordinate 36,953,477, forward strand.
TGTCTTTAGTTTTCAATAAGGCTTATTAATAAAACACTCATCAGAAGGGGGTCGGTGACAAGCATATTGCCCTTCCCCAGACTACAGAGATTTTGAAGTGCTTAAAATGTCATGAAGGAATAAACAATCAATCAAAAAAGTTAGCCTTCCCTCAAAATGGCAGTTTCTATTTATAGTGTTTATTGCAAGTTGCTAAAGCGAAATTATTTAGAAATGATTGAAATGTGTTTTGACTGACCAAAGTGAACATGGTTTTCCTCAGATTTTCAGTTTAAGAAAAAGACCCTCAAAGCAATACTTTTCACTTTGGTTCTGCACCACCTCAGAATATCTGGAGGTGGGGAGAAAGTAGGAAAAAGAGAGGGTATTTTTCACCCAGGACTCTGAAACATGCCTTAACTTCTTTAGTGACATTAATATCACTGCTGCTGTTGCAGCTGTATCTGGACTTCTTGTTCCACTACAAACCAGCAACACGGTAGGAAAGGAAAAGATATGATTTCCTCTCAGCAGAAGTGGCAAATTTTTGGCTGGGTATGCTCAGTACCAATTAGGCTTAAGGAAAATTGAAATGTGAAGGTTTTTGAGTGGACTTTTTTTAACCAGTTTAATCCACTTTCCTCTTTTTCTTGGAGATGAAGTGGAGAAGCAGAGAGTGGCAAGTGTTGCTTTGAGCATCAGGTTTAAGCAAACTGCAGTGTGAAACATGAAACATAACATCAGTACACTCTCTTAAATGACTAAGTTTCTTTATAAGTTATGTCTGGGTTGAGCTACAAAATTACAACATGAAGCTGGGTATTTCCAAAGTGCTTGGATGTTGTGCAGATGATACCTGGGCGGTTACTTTTAACAGTAGTGTGAAATCTACGTTTCTTTTTGCCTGAAGACCTACTTTTGCAACCCATCTAAAGCATCTAAAATATTTCATTATTAGATTTTCAAATGCAAATAGACCCTCCCAGCTTCTGATACATCCGTTTTTTCCTCTTTGAGACAGATAATAGAAATGCATTTAGTATTTAATTAATGTCTAGATCAATTTCTCATCAAAATAGTCTGTTTCCAGTGAATTTTCTGTTGTACAACACCTGTAGGTATCTGACTAGCCCTGGTGAGTTTCAGACATGCAGCAGTCTGTGGACATGTTCTCTTTCCATCCGTAATCTGGTTGTACTGTACTAGAGAAGAACCTTGGGCTGTAATGAGGTCTGTTGATCCAACCGTTAATTGCCTGGAAAGGAAATCAAAGCAGAGAGATAAACTGGTTCATTTGTTTTCATTACAATTACTAGTTTTTACAACTCTGTGTAAACAAAGCCCATAAATATGGTGCTGGTAGAGGTTTTTCTCCCAAGCTCAGCTCCACCAGCTGCTACACAAATCTTTTGGCTTGAGAAGAAAGATCTATTTTTAGGTTCTTTCATGTGGAGCTGTCACGGATGCTTTACTTGAGTTGTGATTTCCAGCAGCATATAGCAAGAGAGTGAGAAGCCCTTTTTTCTCTCTTCTAAAGGTCCAGAAGTACCTCTACTCTAACACAGCTACTCCCATGGCAAGGGTTGCTGCTGACCCAGTTTCAGCCACCCAACTGAAGCATGTTAGACTTGAGTCCTGCCCCTGTTGTGCTGCAAGTAACATGTCCTGCCTCACAGAAGAATCTGAGAAAGGGGGCTGCATAGATCCTACACCTTAAACATTGTGCTGGTGCTTTGAAAGGGAGAGGGATCCCTCTCTCCTCCAAAATGAGGGGAGGTAAGATAGGTGAGGAAGGTTAAGACAGGAGATGTGATATAGAAATAAGACATGTTTCTGTAGTACTGACTGCTGTCTTCATGGATACACCAAATCTGTCCTGTTTGTCTTCCTACCCAGTTCTTCTCGATTCTGTCATCTGTCTTTTCTTGCTCTGCTCTGGTGACGTTTCCCTGTGTGCTCTGCTCCCAAAGTCACATCAGTGGCTGAGGGCAACTGATGGCTGCAGGGTTGCTGTAGAGGGTCTCTACAAGTGGAGTTAGCATGTGGGACTATGAGAAGTAGGAGAATCACAATATTCTGACGTCTCAAATGGAAAAAATAAGGGCAAATGGCTTGTGTGTTGTGGGTATTGAATGGAAATGTTTGGGTCAGTCTTGGCTGTCCAGGAGTTTACTATCCCAAGTTGAATTCCTTGGGGATTTTGCATCTGATTACTATTTGTATGAATGAGGAATTATAGGGAGATAGTGTCAGCTGGACCTGGAGGAAAAAGGCACCATTTTCAGATGGTGAAAAAATAAAACAGGAGAAAAAGGGTATGTTTTCAGCTTGGAGTTTCTGGGCTAAACTCAGCAAGTGGAGAGCGTAGTAACTAGATGGATCTGACTGTCAGGAGTATTCGTACAGTGGCTGAGAAGGGTTAGGTGTAATTTTAGATATAAATTAAAGAAGAACAGGGAGAAATGCAATTATTACTCGTATTTTTTCACTTGCTGGAGCAGTTATCTCCTATGGTGCAGACTCCTTTGTTTTTTTTGGGTTTGGTTTGTTGTTTTTTCTCCCTAAGAGCAACCTTATTAAATCCTTCTTAAATCTAATTTTAGGTGTGGAAAAAAGATCTTTCTTTACAGTGGGGGATGTGAGGACCATCCATTTATTCTACTCAAAATATCATTCCAAGATCTTGCAAAATGTTTCTCCTGAAGTGTTCGGCTGCTCCATGGGCCTTTAGAAAAAATGTTGGTCATCTCCAGAAACATTTTCACTGCAGTTTGAATTTGTTGCTGTAGTGGGTTGACCCTGGCTGCAAGCAAGGTACCCACCAAAGCTCCAGCGTAGGCTTCCCACGGGGTCACAGCTTCCTTTGGGCATCCCCTGCTCCAGCACAGGGTCCTCCATGTGCTGCAGGTAGGCATCTGCTCCGTCATGGACCTGGATGGGCTGCAGGGGCACAGCCTGACTCACCATGGCCTGCACCATGGCCTGCAGCAGAATCTTGCACTTGGAGAGCCCTTCCCCCTCCTTTTTTGCTGACTTTGGTGCCTGAAGGGTCTCTTCTCTCACATATTCTCAGTCCTCTCTCTGACTGCCATTGCAGCAGGGTTTTTTTATCCCCCTTGTTACATATGTTATCCCAGAAGTGCTTCCACTGTTGCTGATGGGCTCAGCCTTGGCCAGCAGTGGGTCTGTTTTGGAGCTGGTGTTCGCTTTGTTGGACTGCTAGAAGCTTCCCACAGAAGCCACCCCTGTAGCCCCCTGACTACCAAAACCTTGTCATGCAAGCCCAATACAGTTGCATATGGCTGTCTTCTTCCATGTAGTGTGTCACCTTTAGCAGTTGTCAGACATGGCTTCTCTGTTCTGTACTCTCGAGGCTGAAAAGTGTTGGGAGTTTTTCCTCCTGTTCATTTTCCTTCTAGGAATGAACTGTCTGACGTTAATGATGCCACTTTTTTCTCCTCTTATAATCTAACCAGTAACACAGAAGTGTAAAGAAAACACCTTTCAGTTTTCTGAGTGGTTTGCTAGTTTTTCTCTGTTTCTAAGCCTCTAAGTTTTTTCCAATGATCATGGTCATTTTCCCTCTGTAGAGGAAATTTAAGACCCTGCAGCAGACTTCCTTTTCTGAGTTACTCTTTGCAGCCTGCTTGCACGCAGTCCAGTTTCCTACAGAAATGTTGACCTGATTTTATTTTTCTTCTGTCACAGTTTGATTTTTTGGCAGGAACCCTCCACACATCTTGTGGATTTTTCCCACCAGTTCTGGCTGAGAAGGTGTTAGTTTGCTTTTGTGCTTTTCTAGGATCAGAGCCATCTTTTCATGTAAGCAATCCAAGCTACTGCTTGGGATCATGCTCTTCTGAGGACGTGGCAGGCCAGGCTCATTTGCCCCTCCTCTTCCATCAAGCTACTGTGTGTCAGCTGCTGCCCAGTTATTACCACTAGGCTGACTCTCACACTACTGGAATAATATAAATACATCTTTCCATCATCAGCTGGATATATCGTCTGGGGGATGCAAAATTTTGTTTGTAATAGATGAATTGTTCTTCTAAGTGCATATAGTCCAGTGGCTCTTCCTCACTTTATCTGACACCATTATTTGTGCTCCAGAGTTGGCTGGCAGACAGGAAACTATTGAGATTCTCACCAGATGTTTGCTCAGGCCAGTAGGCCTGATTTCATAGCTACAAAGGGTATTTGAGTTTATTTGAATATAAGCTTTTTATTTATGTTTCTGATGCCCTAATTCTTCTTCTGTGTTTGAGCATGAAAGTCTATAAATATCAAAGCTTTCTGAATTATTTTAGTCTGTTGTCTATTGTTTTTCAATCTATACATGACATCTTCTGTGTGCTGCTTTCTGTGGTAAAGTGTACCCAGTCTACTGTATGCTTGACCTTTCTTCAGCTTGCCTTGAATCTTCAGTCTTCTCCTTGCTTCCCCCATGAAGACCAAGCAGGTCAACCTGAGAACAGGGAACCTAGCATGAAATCAGCCTCAGCTGAATCATCTGTGGAGAGAAACGGAGGTTTCTAAGGCACGAATAATAAGCCATTTTAGAAGTGTATCTTAGTATGGAAATTTTGTCCCAAGCCTGTTTCTTGCCTGGCTGAAAATGAGCCTTGGTGACTAGCCACGACACGACACTAGCTCAGACATCAACAGGCTACCGTTAGGGTAGGGGGTTGAGTTTCTCCCTATGGTTTCCATGTTTTTCCTTCATTCTTCTTCCCTCTCTCTGTAAGTGGGATATAAGCAGGCCAGTTTCTCACACTCTGCCAGTTCAGAGAAGTTTGTCTTCTTCAGTAAAAACATCCTTTTGTTTTCTTTTTTTTTTTTCCCCCTAGTTTTCTTTGGGAAAATAAAACACCCAAAACAAATTACCCAGCACCAAACAAGATCATCCAAGCAAGCCAGTGGGATCTATCATGTTGAGAATTTGTTCTGGAGAATTACAAGAGCATGGGGATGTTTTTCATATGCAACACTGTGCATGCATGCATGTGTGTATAACTTCTTCCTTTCCTGCTCTTTCTGGGAGTCACACGTCTGTGGCATAGAATCGGACATCAAAGATAAAGCTTCCTCTTTAAGGGGCTTGCTGTTTATCTTGGGAAGAATACCAGTGTTAAATAAAAAGTTGCAAGTGTTCTTAGAGTTTGAAGAAGCAGCAATCTGCCTGTGGTATGTAATATCCTTATGATTCAGTGTTGTGCTGAGCAAGACAAGCATGAGTTAAGGTTCTGGCCTGTGGTGAAATAAAATTGTATATCATTTAGGTTGCCAAGGTCTTTCCTCACACAAATTGTGTGTTCTTGGTAAAACATAGGACTGTGTTGGTGGATGTGAGAAGTCTGGTGCTACCACCCTTGAGTGTGGAGTATTGTGATGCTGTTTGAGTAAACATTTGCTATTTACTTTCTTGATAGTGTTTCTGATTTGGCACTTTCTAAACAAAGGCAGAGAGTCTAGTTTCAAAAGGAGACATTGTTTATTCTATGCAGGGTGCTCAGTGGAAGTCTTCACAAATCAAGTACCCCCGTGATTACAATTTTAAGCTTTTACATATTTTGACTAACAAAGAAATTATTGTCCATTGGTTGAGAATTATACAATTTGTTAATAAGTATTCCATCCCTTATTGGTTAAAGGTCCCTCTTGCTTCTCAGTGCAATCAGGCGTGCAGGCTCAGCCTTTCTCTTCTTTTGAGTTAGTGGGTTTCTCGAGTTGGTTGGCTGCCCCCACAGAATTACCTTTTAGCTAATTACTGCCCATTTTCTTCTGAGTAGTCATGCAAAGTTTAGGGCCTGATGTTCCTTGTTAACAGTCCTGCCTCATTGCCCAAAGAAGCAGGATATATGTTGTTTGTTTAGAGAAGTCTTTGTACATTATTGCAGTTATCAAGCAGAACTACAATTGGATTAGCATTGTTTTGCAAGATGTTGCGGGCATCAGTGGTACAGCCTTCTTTTAATGGTAAGTCTAAGCAGGTTCTGAGCATAGGCAGATTGTCCCCAGTGCTCAGTACCCATTCTCAAAGACTGCACCTGTACTGCTGAACTGATGTTACCCCAAAACCAGGGGGGAAAGCAGAGATGCTCTTGGATCCTGCTGGTGTGACTGGGCTTATACTTTAAGTGTAATACTTTAGATGCTTCACTAGGCCTGAGAACACATTCAAAGTTATATTTATTTGACATGCAGTGCTGGCCCCTTTGCCTTCCTAAATCCCATCAGCCCTCTAGCAGTGTCACATGCCAGTCTGCAGGCAAGCAGAAATTATAGTGTCCTGCCTAGTAAAAAACCCTGTTGCCTGCTGCAAGGGTACATAAGCATCATTCACATGGGCTCAGTAGGGAATTTGAACATTATGTATTTGTTCTCAAAAGCACCTTAGCTTTTAGGAGGCTTCTGGTACCTGTCTGCTCAAATAGGTGCAGAGGTTGCTGGGATTGAGTGAGTGCTCTGACTGTGGTACTGAGGTGCCTCTGTGGTAGATGCAGGATTCTGAGTTCATGTTAAAATACAGATTTTGTCACCCTTGCCTTGAGCCAGGTTTTGGATTTTGCTCCTTAGTCAAGTCCTCTGCATACGACTCTAGCTCCATCAAGGCACGAGACCAGCCCATACAACCATAAAGACCCACAGTGGTCTTAATTTTTCAATTATTAGAGTAGGTCAAATAGCACAAGGAGGTTGCATAAAAGGCATACACTCACAGTGCACCCTCATGGTGCACTAAGTCCATCCCTCTTAAACCAGTGTGTTAGAATGCTCTGGTAGGAGGAAGTGACAGAGATTACTCATTGCTAAAGAGCCAGAGGAGGGCTTTAAAAATGGAAGATCTTGGCACCAAACAAACCTCATTTCTTTCCATTGCTTAGTATTCAGCCTTAGGCCAATATAATTTCCATCGAAATCTGCTGTACTTGCTACTAAATTTGTTATCTCTTCTAAAGGAGATGAGCAGAAAGTGTATATATATATGTATTCAATTTTAGTGCATATTAGAAAATGTTTTTTATATATTTTATTTAGAAATTCAACCTTAACATTTGCATCTGTAAATAATACTAGAAAAGTAACTTGTCCAGAGAGACTTTTCAGGAATTGTTTTCTTGAACAGCTTTAAGACTTAAACATCTGGTTAAAATTCAAAGTGAATGCCTAGAATAAGTAGGTGAATAAATAAAGAAATGTACTTGAAATGAATAATATCCTCCTTATCTCTTTATCCAAAATCACCTAAAGGCTGCAAGTTCAATTTAATCCTTCTATCATCAGTCAGTCTAAGCTTTATTTTGTATCTGCAGATAATTACTTTTCAGTCAAAGGGTTCTATACTGTATTTTTTTAGACTATCACTGTGGTTGTCTGACTAGAAAAGCAGAGGAAGCCCAGATAATGTGGGCTTTTAGTGCAGTATCTTACCTTATCTAGTGACAGTGCTAATTACAGCCAAATCAGAAATTCAGATCGCGTCTGATCTCCTGAAGAACATGAGGCACAGAATATTTCCTGATATTTCTTAACACAGGCCCATCAATATTGGCTGGAATGAAGCCTACATAACTGGAGCCCATTTTGACAGGAACATTGGAGGATATCTGCCTCCAGCTCTTTTCCCCTTATGTGTCTTATTCAGCTTGAGCTGTCATTGGCAGAAACTGGGCTTCCCATGGCACAAATACAAAGGACTGAGTCTTTTGTCTTTACACATACCAGTTGCATTAGATAATTGATGAGGTCTGAATTTTAGTTTTTGTTTCCTTTTGCTAGCTATACAGCAGTTTGGTTGTGTAGTTGACTACAAACATGATAAGAATTAATTAGCTGCCTCAGGCTTTGGACACTGCTCAAACAGCCCTTTCCAGTCACCTCTGTAAATTGTTCTATGGTCCAGCTCTGATGTGGCTGTGGAAGCTCTCTGGTCAAATATACTGCCTGTTCAAAAAACTTTAATATTCAGTGTGAGCGCATATAGTTTATCTTCCCAGTTACAGTTAGCCATCCATCATAACTGTGCCATAATACACATCACTAGGTTGTGAACCCTTCTAATATGAACATGAACCTGCTTCTGATTTGTAAATCCAGTTACTCAAAATCAAATCAAATGCAGAACCTTTTCTCAAATGATATTGTTTTCCCATTAAGGACCTAAATTTGGATATTACAAACATTTAACTTTTCCAGCTCTGTTATCTACCTCCTTAGGCTGCAATCAAACCTTGTTTTATTAAGCCAGAATTTATTTCATATTAAATTTATTTAAAATCCTGTTCAAAACACTGCCTGCTATTTACTTCTCTGTGATCTAGTTGTAAAACAGAGTTGGTATTTCTCAAAGTTTATTTTTTTTCTGAAGAACCAGACTCTCTCAGAGTTGGAGAAAAGGAGCTTACATATGCTTTGATTATGAGTGCGTAGATTGTGCATAATAAACTAATTATATGGAGAATGGGGAGAATGGTGTTTCTGGCATTAAGTGGAGTTTGTATGAAGTAAACCTGTGTCCAAGACTTAGTGTGGAGTTGCATGGAACAGCTGTGCCATTCGTTAGCCAGAAGGACTCAAAATTATCATTATCTTGCAAATTTGGCTTTCAAGAAGAGCCACTTCACTATCTTTAATGTTCAACCAATGAGCAGATTGATTTCTAACTTATCTCAAAATTTAGAACTTGTTCTGAATATAAAATATATAAATTACGGGCAATTTCCTTTTCTTTGCCACACAGAAGAGAGATGTAGTAAACACCATAAAAATGACCTTGAGTATGGAGCCACTATCTGTCACATCGTAGTCAACTGATCTAATTCGTCTCTGATTCTGTTTAATGTTAGGTATTATATGTCATAAATCACCTGTTTCCTGTTGGGGTGAAAAAGCCAGGGGGACTGCCAGCTTTGTCATATGGTAGCCAAAGTCAGCGTGTTGTCAGCTGAGATCAGGAAGCACAAAAATGTTTGAAAAGGTTTGGAAGAGCCAATCTGCTTTTGAGTCTCAAGGCCTCAGTCTGAGTTTAATATAAGGGGAGGAGACTGCCTTGTTAGCCTTTCCTTGTAGCAAGGCTGATTGATAATTGTGCAGGGCAATCCATTTCCATCCTTTAATCTGAGCTGATTTTAATATTTTATTTAGCAGCAGTCCTTCTTCTTCCTCAAAGCTTAAGCTTTCTCTCTCTCTCCTTTCAGCTGTACAGCTCCATGGACTTTGGAAGAAAATGGCAGCTAATGCATGAGCGGGTCACTCCAAACAGATTTTACTGGTGAGTTATGCTCTCAGGCTTTGTTTGCTTTGGGCAGATCATAGAGGCAAGAAGGGCATCTAGCTTGAAGGGATTGGTTGCTTTACCTGAACATTAAGTTCATTAATAACAGTAAGAGCACCTCGCTTTTGGTCATCGTCAATATTATATGCTCCACAGTATGTATCTTTTAGTGCTGTAGCCTCCATATTTGTGGATCTTTCTTGTCTGGTAACAATGGTGTCTTGTACATATAACTCAGATAACTACAAGTCATTTGATAATTGCAAAACTTCTGTTCCTTTGTTATAACGTACTTACAGTAAGACAGAGAAACTGCCCAATGCTTCAGTGACAGAGTTATGATCATTAGGCCTCCTATTTTTTCAACCCTTCTGGGAGCTACTTTAGCCTACAACAGTCTTTCTGCAGAGCTGGATGCTCTTGACCAGTCTCCTTATGCAACTGCTGGGGAAAAGAGTGATTCAGGCTCTGCTTTGAATCACTCTCTGAGGAGCCAGTTCCTTTCTACTGATTGATGAGAGCCCAGAATGTGCAAACAGTTTGCTAAAAATCTGCTTTGTGACTATCTTCCTTTCCATTTCCCAAGCATCAGCTTCCAAAATTGAGAGTGTCTTAAAAACAGATGATTAAACAAATTTAGTTCCTGTCACCAGGCTCCTCTATTGCAGATGTGGCTTTTCTAAACTTCGGTCCTCCATGAAGGCCCAAAAATTGACTTCAGTGCAGAAGAGAAAACCCAGCAATATTCTTCTGTAGTTGAATCTAGGGTTGGGGCTTGGATCAGATTCTGAGCGCTGTACTTTTTACATGCAGATGATGGTGTGTGCACAGAAGTGCTGCTTGACAGAATCTATGAATAGTTAAAAGAAGTGCTGGGTATTTATGGCCAAAAATGATCATAATATTAAAGAACAAGAGGCTCTTACTTTGAGCAGTAAAAATAAGAAGGACTTGGATGACTTTAAGAATTGACTCGTAATTGCAGATCATGGTGTATATATCTTAGAGTCAAATAGTCATCAGATTTTTTTCACACCATTAAAAGTATCTGACACCCAGGCCCAAAATATCTATAGATTGTACCTGCTATATTTCCACACCTTGCAGTGGAAATAGATACCTCATGGGGTTTTCAAATTGCCTAGGTCCTTCTGCAAATCTCTTTAAACAGCTTTAGACTCCCACACTTAAAACATGGCTTTTTGACATCAAGGGAGATTTCCCTTAGTGTACCTATGGATTTTGGACAGTATAAGAAGTTTTTTGAACATGGAGGAAAGGAAGTTGTAGGGTCCTGCAAAATGTATCAAAGATCTAGAATCTTTTCTGACCATGTGTCCTGGGTTCAGCAGTAGCAGTCTCCTTCTTAGTAGCTGGTGCAGTGCTGTGGTTTTGACTTTTGGCCTGGGAACAGCGCTGATAACACCAACGTTTTTAGTTACTGCTCAGTAATGTTTACTCTGACTTTCTGAACCTTATGCTCTGCCAGGGAGGAGGGGAAGGCAGGAGGAAGCAGAGACAGGACACCTGAGCCAAACTAACCAAAGAGATATTCCATACCACAGCATGTCATGCCCAGGATGTAAAAACTGGGGGCAGGGACTCAGAAGGTGGGTTCACTGCTCGGTCGGGCTTTGTATCAGTCAGCAGGTGGTGAGCGATTTTATTCTCTTCCCTTGTTATTTCCCTTGTCATTATTATTATTGGTGGTAGCAGCAGTGGTTTGTGTTATACCTTAGTTACTGGACTGCTCTTATCTCAACCTGTAGCAGTTACATTCTTTTGATTCTCCTCCCCATCTCTCTGGGAGACGGGAGAGGAAGTAGGGGGGAGCTAATGAACTGTGTGGCTGATTTACGGCTGGGCTTAAACCATGACACCATGTTACTGTTTCACATTTCCATAGTGAAGGAAAGGAGGACTATGTTCTTCTGGTTCTGATGGCAGGTGGTTGATTGACCCAGCTATCCAAAATCCTTTGATTTCAGTATTCGTGAAGGGTGCACATGAAGAAGCTGAGTGTAGCTCCTCTTCAGGTGCATCCTTCTGAGGGGTAGAATAGATGATCCTATGGGATAATTGTACCTTACACTTCAAATAGTACAATTTTGCTTATGGGAGAGGCTTTCTTAGAAAATAAAGTGCAACAAAGCAGAAAATCTTTCTAAAGGAGAGGCTGTGTTGTGGTTTATTTTCTACTTTCATATAATAATGGTTAATGTGTCTGTTTCATGTGTCTCTCTTAGAAAACGTAGAAGTCTTCTTTAGTTAAAATTCATGTGGCATAGACCTAGGAATCTTTATTCCACTGAGAAATATTGTCCCACTGACAATAAATTTTCCAAAAGAGTGAATTAGGTTTTTCTCAGAGTGAGAGAGATTTGAACCAATTTGTGATGCAGAGGTCAGAGGTGTTGAAATTTTGGAATGTAATAATTCTCCTTAGCTGATTTCTTCCTTTTTTTTCTTTCTTTCCTTTTAAAGCTGCAGACTCTGATGGCTTACAAGCTCTGGCTTGTAAGATGTGTACAGAAAAAGGAATGCAAGGAGAACACTAGCCTCAGGAATTTGGTGATTCTTTTTATTAGGCTATGAAAGAGGGAGAAAATAGGTATAGCTATAAGTTTCAAAGGGACATGAGCCACTATTCTGAGGAGTTCATCAGCCTATGAAATCCTATGTTACCAAACCTCTTAATTAAAACTTCCAGGTAAGGTTAAATAATAATGATAGGAAGATGCCAAAGTCAGAGACCAAGCTGCTTGTTTGTGCTGTTCTGAATTGTTTATTAGTAGGGGCTCAGGTAAGCATCCTTCATCAAATGGGACAGTCTTCATCTGATCTGAATGCAGCTGACTTTATCTGAGGCAACATTTCTTGAATGTTTTTGCCTTCAAAACATGACTTCCATCTCTCAGGCTGTCGTGAAAGGGTTTGTGAAGTCTATAGACTTCACCTGGGTCATGGGATCAGGCAGCATGACAGGGAGAGGTCTTACTTTTCTCTCGGAGACCTTTCCAAGTAATTACACCTTCCCTGAGAGAGCTCAGATACAGACACTTGAAGGCCGGGAGAAAATTACAATTGTATCAGAACTCATGAGGTTGGGATGTGAATTTTCACTCAGAAGAGTAAGTAAGACCTCTCTGTTCATCATGGGCACGCAGGTCAGTCTGCGTTTTGCTGTAGCTCTGGCAGGCAGCTGTCCATGATGGCTCCCCACTGGTCAAAATTAAAGTCTTAAGCTCCAGTGCTGATCTGTGGCTTTGTATCCTGGATCTTGTCTTCAACTTCTTTCCTTAGTCCCAGATCTTTGTGCTAATCACTGGGTTGCAGTTTTGTGCTCTCATCCCATACAGATTTCACATGTCCTGCAGTTTATGGGATATTTCTCATCAGTTCCTACAACCAGCTCAAAGTCTGTGCATGAGCTGAGACTCACTTCTGGGCCACTTGTAGTTATAAAACCTAGGATTTGAGATCTCTACTTCTGTAGTAGTGATTCATTTTTTAGCTACACCCACTGATGGCAGTGGCAGAGCTTGAACAGAATGTGTTACTTGATGTGAGTACAGGCATCCAAATTTGGCTCCCACGTGCCTTGGCCTCAGAGATTTTAATAACTTAGAATCCTGTAGGGATGGAAATAGGATCTTACACTAATGTGATACAGAAATTCCCAGATCACTCATCACTCTGAAATGACTAAAGATAACTGGAACCAGCATGGGTGCAAAGTTTGTTAAAGACCTACTCAGTGTTCTTTTCTTTCAAAACATTTCTGCAGCTCTCTCTGGGCTGTATTTTTTCACTGTAACTTAGACACCTGTGCTGTCATGTGGAGGGTTATAAAAAATACAGTCTATATTTTGTACTGTAGGAATGTAGCAGTTTCCTCAGGTTGCTCTTTGCTGGAGGACTCATTCATGTTTCACTGGGGGATATGAAGTGGTGCCTGTGGGACCCTTTTCCTTTTTTTTTTTGCCTGGTCGATGTAGACATTTACCCTTTTCTCTCTTATCTGTATATTTTTAATCATGCTGTCTGGGACTTTGAGTAATTCTGTCAAAGTCTGGGAGCAGGGATGTGGGGAAAACAAATTTGTGTGGAAGAGAGGAAGAAATCTGCACATCCTTTCTCATGGCTATGGGGAAATTTTGAGCTCCAAATTCAGTGCCCAGGATGAACCTAGTCAGTAAAAGACAATGAAATGCACACTAGTGATGAAAGTTGGGCAAAAGCACCAGCAAGACAAGAGAGGAGGAGGAAAATAGGACATGGCTTCAAGGAGCAGTGTTTGTGTCTGCAAATAGGAAAAAATCTTGATGTGTTGTAGTGTAAAAAGCAGTTCTCAGATACACTGCTGATTCCCTCACTGAATTTTATATTTTGTCTTTTTATGATAACCAACCAGATTTCTGGTTGTTTTGGTATCCATGAATGCAAGCCACAATCATTTTGTTCTCCATGGAATAAAAATCAAGAGAAGGGAACAGGCTGTGCTTTCAATGAAAGGGGCTGAGCATCCATTTAGGATATGCTTTGGAGTTATGGGTTTCCTGTCACAGTTGTTTGGGGCATAAAGCAGTAAATTTTGCCTTTTGAGGGCAAGGTTCTCAGTCCTTTTTATCATGATTTTGGATGGGAACAGTGATAGAATTTAGCCAATGTATTTTTATTTGCAGCTTGGATTTCATGAAGAGTATAGGGGAAACTGGTTTGGATATTTGAGAGTAATGTAGCAGAAGATGAGGGATTTGTCTCAGTGTTTCAAAAGGTTATGATCTGGGTTTGTATCTGCAGATGGGCAAAGGTTTGTGTCTCTCTTTATTTCCTCAGTCCTGATAATTTTAATTCCAGTGCCAATTTGGCTCCACACAGACTGTTTCAGCAGCAGTTCCAGAAGTGACCTTTGGATGCAGCTAAGGTTACCTTTATGTGTCTACTTTGCCAGCAGTGAAATGGTTAGTCAAATATGTGCCTGTCTCTCCTGTAAATCCCACTGATCATTGACAGATGGTGTCATCGCACAGTACTGGGGAAACCTCTCCCAATTTTTTACAGCCAAGTTTAGTGTTAAGAAAACATAGTCTTCTAAATGTCAAATTGACTATTAAGTAATCCTGAATTAGAGGTGTTTTTTTTTTTCAGAATTAAACCTGTATTATAGATGGAGCTGTGGATAAAAAGAAAAATTCCAGTTTGGCGGTTGTAGGATAACACCGCCTATAGCTTCATTGAGGCATATACCCAGTGACTGTTCCTGTAGATCTCACATGAAGAGCTGAACAGGGACTTATTACTGTAGGCTTCTGTGGGCTAATGACTCATTTGCCTCTATTAAGGGACTTTCTTCCCATGCCCTATGGGTGGGAACAGCTGGAAAAGGTTTTTCTTCCAGAGGGTAATGCTAACATAACTCTGGAATGTCTTACTGAAGGCACTATGTCCATGAACACTATGTACTAGGCTGAAGACAAAATTTTCAGCCTCTAGCCTCAAGCTCTGTAATAGGAGCTGAGGACACATGAGACCTTCTTAAAAGTTCTTGGCATAAATTGAAAGGTTTTCTTACAAGGTCAGATTAGTTAATTAAAGATCACAATACCATAGTGACAATAAAACCCATTTTATTTTCCTTTTCACTTAAAAGATGGGCATTTGGGGGAACTGTGAGTTTAGGGATTTTATTTTCTTTTTGTGTGCTACAATTAATGCAGTTGGCACTATAGATATTTAATATATCCAAACATCAGGTATTAGCTGACTAGCTTGTGATTATACAGTAACTCAATGGCAGAGAGAGAAATGGAAGCTGGATATAGAGTTGGATACTTTTTATTGGCTGACATAGCATTTATTTTTGTTGAAAAATTTTTAAGTCAATAAAGATATTTCGGAATTCAAGGCAATATTTTCAAAATGATTCTCTCAGAGAATTAAACAAAAGAACATCCTGAAATGTTTGACATTTTTTGCGTGTTTTAAAAAGTGATTTTTTAGTTTGATTAGAATCTCCTTTTGCAGTATATGATCTTTTAAAGTATCTTAAAGTAGGGAAAGAGTGCAGTCTGAGACAAAGTGCCTGGATAAAGCCAACATAAAGACACCCTGACCCTTATTCGCATCCTGATCTTTTGTGATTTAGAGCAGATCTTAGTCCCTAGTATCCAAACTAGATGTTTGATATGCTTACAATATACATCTTCATCACTGTGATAGTGGCTTATATGAGTGATCAACAAAGTCTGAGAAATGTTTGTAAGTTTTATATTTTGCTTTTGTCCATACTTTTTCCTAAGCTTCATCCTATCCTGTTTTTCAACTACACTTTGTTAAGTGTTCTTTCAGGGATGCTGTGATAGATTTCATGGATATGTAAGAGTATAAACAGCCAAATGACCCCAAGAACAGCAAAATCCTTCACTTTCAGTTTCTGGGAAACTCTGCAGGACCGGTTTGTGGAAGACAAATGAACTCCATGTGCTCTGTTTGTGCCTATGGTTAGTGTACTGTTCAGACTACCATTACCATTTCTGAGCACAGTCCATTTTTTCTTTAAACTAATTTATGACAGATTGACACAAATAGCTGGATGTGGGAAAGCATCATAGGAAAAGGTGGAGAAAAAGCCCTAATACAGTACTGGAGGAGTATTGCAGAGCATTTTCTCATTTACCTGAGACTAAAAGCAATGATATTTGGTTTTCTGGTGTGTATTTATTCTTCATGCTAATTAATGTCATTTTACAAAGGAGATTAGATATAACTAGTCTGTTGCTCTGTAAATGTAAACCCTAGATAGTAGCTGATGCATTGGTCAGACACCTACAGAATGTTCTTTGCCTGACTTTGCTATTGTGTTATGCTTCTCTCCTTACTGCCTGCTTTCATCGGAAAAGAAGTATTTGACTCTTTTACAAGGTCCTAGTGGATGCCATGTGATCAGGCTCCCTGGGATCAAAGATGTTTTAGCAAGGAAAAACAAAATAACATACTGGATACAAGGATTGTGTGTGATTATAAAGGGAAATAGTTTAAGGTACTTTAAATTCTCCTTTAAAACCCATTAATGACATAATAAATGAACTGCAAGAGAAGAGCCACATGAAAGCAAGCTCGCAATACATATACAGCCACTGAAATTCTGGCTGCTATCACAGCAGTTCTTTCGACATATGGTGTATATGCTCTGAAAGGGCAATTTTGGAATAAGTTGCATTTGAGGAACTTTTCTATCTAACCACCTTTTGTTTGAGAATCATAACATATCCTTCCTGAAGGAAGGATTACCCCTTCTCCACTAATGTAACTGTGGATGTCCTTGCACATATACTAGCTGGCTTTTAGAATCTGTGATTTGTTGTGATTTTAGTACAATTTGTGCTGTTTAGCCATATTTTTGACTTTAATGTACTATGTCTGGCAGTGATTTTTTTATTATTTTTTTTTCAAGACTGGAAAAGTAAGGGCTGAAATGTTTCTTTTTATTGGTTTTAAATTTAATGCTTACCACTAAATATCACATAGTATACCGCGGTTAGGGCTTCCAGCTGTAAAAGATCCTTTTGCTTTGGTCTCTCATCTGTGAGCTTTCTTTATGTCCCAGAGGGTGGTCTCATCTCTTATTTCCTCCATTGCTGTTCTTGGATCACTAACTTTGTAGTCCCCCCAACTCTCTTGTGACTAAGTGTCTGAGACTGGAACAGACCAGATGAAACACTAGTAAGAAAGATCTAAAGATGGAATTTGCTCAGTGTTTCTACCAAGTGAGATTGATCCCTGGACTGGATCCCAATGCCATACCTGTCTGGACAGTGGATGGTGGAAGGATCTGTTTCCTTCTCATGCAACAGGCTACCAGATAAAATGTCCAGACTTCATTGCTGTATTTCACATGCTGGTGCTGGAAGCTTAAATGCTGTACTGCAGATTCATGTGACCTGACTGGGTTGAGTTCATTCTGTCTCTCCCTGATGAATGTGAACTTTAGCACTAATTAATTTCTGCCTGTCTGTAACAGTCCCAGAGTAATTCTTTGTCATAATTTGTAGGAAGCAGTGATGAAAGCCAGCCCTCTAATTATTATATTGAATAATGCATCTCTCTGAGGCATATGGGGATCTCCCATACCATCATAGCTTGGCAAAGCTAATCAAAAACAAGGCTGCCAGGCTGACAGTAGTATCATATTTTGTGCTTTTTGGCTAGCAAGGAATATACTCCCACTTCTGTATGGGATTCAGCTTAGGTTTTGGCCTTTGTTCTATACCATAGTAATCTCTCTGCTTCTGCACAGATGGGTTAATTTTCAGTGTGGGAGAGAACCCCTCTTGTTTTAAGATGACTGAAGGAGAAACCCTTGGTAGTTGTTTTAAAAATCACCACTGTTTTGAGAAGTTTAGGAATGATCTTTTCAGATATTCTGATTATGGACATAATGTTCCAGCCATTTCAGTCAGTGGCAAAGCACCTGCTGGCATCAAGGAGCGAGCATCTTTCCTGGATCCAGCCTCCCTTCTGCCCCAGACCTCATTCCTAATGGCCTACTTGGATTTCAAGAGATGCACCTTTGTAGGGGGTCTTACAGCTCTTGGTTTTGAGGCTGGAAGCATTCTTGCAATGGAGAAAGTTGCAATCTAATGGAGAATTTATTCTCAACAAGTACATCAGTGATATCAGGGATCATTTCTGCTTGAAACTAGATTTTCCATCATCCCTCAAAGCTGTTCAGGTATATTTTCTCAAGAAGAATCAGGAAGGACCCAGGTAAATTCCACTTAATTTCTCTGAATTGGCTTCAACCTCTGAACCTTTGGAAGTTTTGGTGCCATCAAGTTGAACAAAAACAGTTGTTTTATTTAACAGAAGGAGCTGAACTCATGCTGTGCAGAAAGAATAGTCTTATCATGGTAAAGCAGACAAGATGTTTCTGCATTCATTTAAATGTGAGCCATTTGTGTCGCTCAATACCATCCGTTAAAGATAAGGAGGTCCCTCTTTATGCCTTCTGCCTGTTGGAAATTAACAAACTCTCTTAAAACGACAATTCATCAGCGGTTATATGAGGCAGAATTCATTCTCGGCAAGAGAAGAAATTGAAACACCCATCCTTTCATTCTCTGGCATTCCCCTGAGTCTCCTCTGTAAAATGAGATGAGTTTAATTCTGCTATTGTTAAGCATAGCAAGCATGAAGCTACATCAGAATGTAAGAGCAGGAAGGAGTATCTTATTAGCTGCACTACAGGTTCTTTTAAATAATGTTGATTCAGTAACTTGTCTCTTGCTGCTCATATACAGAACAAGGACGAGAAGCCAGTGAGTGAGGCTGTTTCACTTGCATATTTGTAGTGAGCTAATTGGAATAGCAGTGGTTATCATAGCTCTGTAATTATCTCACAGGTAATTGTCCTCCACTGGGCAGAAGGCAATAAAATGGGATTGTAGACACTAGACAGATTTCCATGTTAAGTGAAATATGAGAAGTTCTGCAGCTGAGAGAGAAACATACTGACCTGTGACTGCCATCATGGACTTAGGAAATAAAAAATACCTGTAGACTTCAGAGCTGGACTCAGTAGATCTGGGTTGTCTCCCACAGGAGAAAATCCACTTTTTATTGGAAAAAAGTAAAGAAACACAAAACAAAAACCCTGCCTATTTTTTTTTTTTTTGGCCAAAGGGTGCAGAAACATTCTTAGGTTTTGCTCACAATACTTTTGGTTTTCAGGTTTTGATTGAAAATCTTTGAGGGAAGGAGACATGTTCTATTATAATACTGATTTTAAGGGCAATTTGTAATAGTGACTCCCTGAAGCCGTTTCTGGATCTGCTGTAGTTTCTCCAGAATTGTTTTTGGTTTTGTTTCTTCTTTTTTCTTTCTACAAATCCTTAGATGTGAATAGTGCATTGACAGTTTGGAATTTGCCTTGAGGCTAGAAAACAGTAGAGTATTACTTTTCATTTAGCCTTGTACTTTTCTTTCCTTTTATTGCTCATCTGTAACAACAGATTAAGAACTCAACAAAGAGAAACTCTTTGATTACCTACTGCTTGGCCATACATCTGTACTTCTTGACATGTGAGTAGCACAAACTCCCGCTGCAGCATTCTGCCCTGACCATTCTTACTTGAAAAGGGTAATGCTTTGAGGATGGGGATGCTTTGGGACTTTTCCATTATGAACAGCTGGGAGTGTGTCTAGTGCTCAGACTTCTAGGCTTCCTTGTCTCCCTATCTGTGCATCCATCTAACTTGGAACAAAACCCACAAAAGCTCCCTGGCTTCTCTGGTCTCCCCTGCTACAGTGTCATTCTTCCACTGATGGAGAGACTCATAAGTGGCTGTGGCAATTTTGTTCATACCCTCTTCGTTCTGTCAGTGAGGATGCTTCTGGTTTGAATGCAATCCTGTCTTGTCATGAGACACGTGGTGATCTGCAGACCTCCTGTCACTGTTGTTTTTGCCCATCACAGTCATGCAGACTTGCTATTCTTACAGACAGAGCCTTTCTTTGCATATCTGTCTTCTGCCAAAATCCATTTTGGTTCCTGTTTCTTTGTTTTTTCCTCTTGTGGATATTGGGACAAGTGAGCATCTTGTTCTCAGTAGCTAATTAAGTCTGATATTTTTGGGGCAAGGAGACATGTTAATATATTTATGCTTGCTGGTCCAGAACAGAGTAGTTTATTCTCCTTTGTCTTTCTCCTCCTTCCCCTTTTTCTTTGTTCCTCTCTCTCTTGTCCTTTTCTGGCTGATGCGTAAAGGTCAAAGAATGAAATAAGATATTTGTTCTCTTCAGCATCTGTAATGCAGAGAAACAACTGTCACAAAAGGTTTGTGACATAGAACTAGTTTTTCACCGTGTCTTTCTCCAAAATGCATAAACTGAACAACAAATTTATTTCCAGAATGTTAGATGTTATGCTAGGGTGATTCTTCGCAATATCCTGCAACAGGGAATGTGGATACTTATCCTTCCTTAATTAATACAATGTACAATGCCCATAGGCATATGAGGCTCATCAGCATATCCTAATCATTTTGCCTGTGCCAAGCTGCATACTGGCATTCCCTCTTTGGACAATTTAAGTTTTATTTTTATTCATCTACTGCTGCATGCATTTATGAAGTGATGCTTTCACTCTGAACACTCTGAAGCTTTTCAGAGGCCTTGTATTCTGCCTCTCTGTTAACAGCTGAATCGCAGCCTTGGTGTTTCAGGCATGTCATATATGCAGTTAGAAAATGTTATTACATGTGGGGGCAATTAAATATATAGTGAACTGAGGATTTTTATTTTCATGTAAAACATTGCTTGAATGGGTCATGTTTAAGATGCTTTTGCTAGGAGACAAACTTAGAGGAATATTATGTGTCTTTTAAACATTCCCTTCAGGAGGGGAACAGTAACTCCACTGAAGTTCTTGCTTCACTGGAACAACAGCGAAGAGCTGATGGCTTATTTGAGCATGTACTTGGCTTTTCTGAAGTGATCAGAAATGGGGCTGATTCATGTTTCCCGACAAACCAAAGCAATAATCTATAACAATTCCCCATCTACATGACTTTCAAAAGATGGTATCCAAGCACTGGGCAAACATTAATTAACTGGCTTCATAATATAGTAGGCATTAAACTAATTTTAAACCAATGCAGGGTAAGGATGAAAGTCACTCAGTATGTCAATGATCAGTTTTGGAAGAGAAGCAAAAGCTCTGTGCTTGAGCTTCATAGATCTGAGCAAAACATAGCTGGCTAGAAAATGTCATTTGCCTGATGTATTAATTTTTTCCAAAAAGCTGAAAGAAATACCCCAACACCATCCCAATACCACCACTCCCTACAAACTGTTCTACTCCCAGATTTTCTATCGAGAAACAATTTATTTTCCAATGAAAGATTTTTGGTTAAATATAGTGAATACTCATTTGGAGTAGATTCCTTCCCCCCACTAATTTGGCTTAGATTTATCACCAGAATGACATTTGTACACTAATTTTCGCATTTTGCGCTTCTACTTATTTTTTATTCCTCTCCTATAATAAGAAAAGTAATGGGGGATGGCGGGGGAAGAAAAGGATGAGAAAGGAGACAAAGCTACCTAAAAATATGTCATTTTTTAGTATTCCCTAAAATATACTTTTATTTTTATTTCCTCAAAGGGCTTAAATTTAGAATATTAAACTTAAAAATTGTCCTGGGCTCAGCAGTAGCAGTCATTTTTCTCCTTCTTACTAGCTGGTGCAGTGCTGTGTTTCTGACATTCAGCCTGGGAACAGCGCTGATAACACCGACATTTTTAGTTACTGCTCAGTAATGTTTACTCTGACCAAGGACTTTCTGAGTCTCATGTTCTGCCAGGGAGGAGGGGAAGGCCGAGGAAGAAGCAGAGACAGGACACCTGAGCCAAACTGACCAAAGAGGTATTCCATACCACATCACATCATGCCCGCTATATAAACTGGGGGCAGTTACCCAGAAGGGTTAGATCAGCTGCTCGGGTTGGGCTGGGTATCGGTCAGTGGGTGGTGAGCAGTTGTATTCTCTTCCCTTGTTATTTCCCTTATCATTATTATTATTGGTGGTAGCAGCAGTGGTTTGTGTTATACCTTAGTTACCGGACTGTTCTTATCTCAATCAGTGGGAGTTACATTCTTTCAATTTTCCTCCCCATCCCTCTGGGAGGGGGGGGAGGAAGGTGGGGGGGCTGAGCGAATCGGCTGCATGGTTTCTGGGTTGCTGGCTGGGCTTAAACCATGACAAAGGAGTGTTCTGCAAAAAGTATCTCTTCCTTCAGAAGGCAAAACAGAATCCCTTCTGTTGGAACATTTTGAACTTGTCCACCATAAAGTTTTCAGACCTCTAACCCCAGGTGAATCTCTTCTCTCCTCTCTAGAAACACCTTCCTTACTGTTTGTCTTAGATGCATGTGGGACAGAGAGCTGATGGTATATTGTGCACTAAACCTTGAGATGTCTTCAAGACAGTAACATCTTAACTTGATGAGCTGATGCTTCATTACCTCCACCATATCCTGATGCAGGTGCTGCTAAGGACTTGGCTTCTTATTCAATCAGCATAAGCCCTCAGGGCTGTTTTTATACAGCCCAGATCAGCTGTAGCCTGATGAGTCAGGAGTAGCAGGCTGCATGGGAGTGGGTTATTTAGTTGGTAAGTTAGTGGCAGGACTGTCAGTGCACCTGGGATCACACCGGTTATGAGTGCTGGCTCGGACGTGTCTGACAGATCTGCTCCCTGCATGAGTCTCAGTCCCCATGAGAAGTAATTCCAGGCACTGCTGGGAAATTAAGATGCCACCTCCAGCACATACCCTGCCGCTGGCCCTCTCAAACCTTGACAGGGCTGTGAATAAAGATCTTCACCCTTCTGCCCACATGCTTTTTTGAGTTTATTTCACAAAAGTTTGGTTATGTTTATTGGGATTTATAATATAGGTTGGGGAAGAAATGCTGAAGCACTTTAAAGAACTGACCTATTAACTGGATGAGAACTAGACAGAATTATTTGTACTTTCTTAGTTTTTGATATTAGCATAGAGGGGAAAGAAAAAACATGGATCAACAGCAGCTTTTTTCTGTTGATAAATATACTTTAAAATTATTCTCTGTCTCAGTGGCATTTCTTTCCCAAAGCTGTTAATTTCTGTGATACAAGGAGTCACCTTCTGTGAAGAGGAAAAAATACTTTGGTGTGCAGCAGAGCCTGCTGTCTTGTGTGGATTCTGTAGTGATCGGTGACAAGTTTGAGCCTAAATGTCAGCTTTTCCCTCAAGGAGACGATTGATTTGGACCTCTTTCCTCTTCGTGGCCTGCTGTAACCATGAAACAACTGTGCGTAGCAACTTCATAGTTCTGGGGTCTGTAATCCCCTCAGTTTGCAGGTAATTTACAAGTTTAGACATTCGGCAGGTAGGCAAATACATGTATGCACGTATAGAAACACATGGAAATACTGTTTCCATAGAGATAACAGGCAGAACACTTCCTTAAAATTATTGGGACCTTTTTAAAAAGGATTGGCTTTGCTGAAAAGAAATTAGCTGAGAATAAACTCTTGGCATTTTTTTTTTCCCCTTGTCTTGCAAGCTAAGTCTCTCAACAGTTACTTTTGCTGATGTCCAGAATTGTAGCATCACGGAAATTAGCACTGGTAAAGACATAGAAAGCTCCAGGGACCTGGCTAAGACACTTTTTTACAGTATCTTCCTGCCCAGCTTTTTTTCCAGGCTTCATTTGAAATATGCTGTGCGAGGAGGTTTTGTCCATAACTCTTCAGAGACCTCATCATGTACTACGCCATGCAGCAGCTTCTCCCCCTGTTCAGCCACAGAGAATAATGCTGTATTTATGTGTTTAATAAACACTTTCTTTCCCCCAACAGTTCAACATTCATATCTGTTCTTAATGAGGGTAGTTTATGTTGTGTTTTCAGCCTGGGGTGTATGAGGCTTGTGTGCACATTGGCTGACACGAACACAGAGTTAATACCTGATGGAGCCAGTTTCAGACTTGACTGCAGCAAATAACAGATGAATGCACAGAATCCCCTTGACCATCTGAAGCTAACTGCAGTTATTGATATCTAGACAAAAGTGGTGCCGTACCAGATGGAGAAAGTAGCCTGCTGGCTGTTGGTCTATGTTGGAAAGGTTATGTATGATATAGCAATGGTGATATATAAAAAAATACATATTAGTTGAGCAGGAATTGTATGGGTCAGTTTCTACTCCCAGCTGTTCATACAGACCTAGACTTTTTGTTGCTTGGAAAAATTTAGTTCCATGCATTGCTTGTTTGACACCACAAAGAAGTGTTTATTCACTGATGGAACAGGATGCAATTAAAATTGCAGCAGACTAATTGGTAACATCCACTAATTTGACTGCAGTTGCCTGCAGCAAGAGGATGTGTTTTTCCCCCTTTACGTATTATTGCACAATAAATGTGCCTTGTTCCTTCCCATTTCTAGCCCTTGTCTACTGCACAACATCCTGCTAAGTAGTCTCCATCTGTTTCCTCTGTCTCCTTACATGAGCAGTGACGATTGCCTTCAGTCTGACATCCCAGCCTGCAAAAATGAGCTTCCAAGTTGGCATCTTGGGAAAGTCTCAATATGTTGTAAAAAACATGGATCAACAGCAGCTTTGTTCTGTTGATAAATATACTCTAAAGGTATTCTTTGGCTCAGTGGCATTTCTTTCCCAGTGCGGTTTCCAAAGCCAAAGCTGGAGAATGCCATCTTGACTGGTCAGAAGCTAGGCACAACCCTGGTAAAAAGCTCAATCCAGCAGATTCCAGACCAAGTTTGAAAGGCTGATTCCTCATTTTTACCTTGTTTTAAATCCTTAACAGAAATGTTGCTCACATCCACTCCCACCAGCTAATGGGTCCAGGAGAAAGAGGTATAGAGCTTCTCTTATTCTTTGTAGATGGTTTAGGGAGCAAGAATGAGCAGCAGGCAGTCTGAATTGCTCAGTGTTTTTGATCTAACATGCTGGAGTAGCTAAATCTCAGTGCTGCCTTTTGTCATTAAATACCTGATGTCTGGAAAACGGGTAGAAAAAAATGCAAAAATGGTTTCTTCCATGGAAAGGTAGTAGATTTGGTAGAAAACAGTGAGCTGAGGTGTGTAGTAGACAAGTAATCCACAAAGTCTGTGGATTTCTTTTTTCCTTTCTTTGCATATGCTGGCTTTATTTTCAGTTATATAAGTTCTTGTATGGAAACATTTCAGGAATCACTGCTTACAGTACAGAATCCTATGTTTTCCTTTCCCTTCTCGCTTGCTCTCCCTCCTGGTCAGAGATGAAATATTAACAGAGGGGTCTAGTAAATGTGCATCCATGCATGCTCTTCCTTCAAGATAGAAATAAGGATCTTGCCAGGATCCTGTCCATCCTTCAGCTTTCAAGAACACACAATCCTGTTCTGAAAAGAAGGGAGGAAAGATCTTGTGAAAATCAAGATCAACCATGAGAACAGAATAGAAAAGCAGCAGCAGAAGATAGAAAAAAGTATCGCTTGCTTCCTTCCTAATGGAATTCAGAGGTAGTTTCAATCTTAATTGGCCTGTGATCCTACATCAGCTGCAATAGTGGCTGCAGGCTCCACGTATTGAAAACTGCATTTGCAGCAGTCAGGGAATGTGTCAGCAGGAAAAAAAAAAGACCTTTCCTGTCACTTCTGTGTGCATCCTCTCAGCATTTTCTCATCTGAGTGGTGATAAATGAATAGAGATTGTGGAGGATGTTGATTTAGCATGGCTTGTCATGGTGAGAGCGCCTTTTTTCCTGCCCATGGCCATCTAAGGCAGCAACACATACGGGTGCATTTTGTGGACCTTGGTTTTGTTTGTGCTCTGGAGTCTGTGCACATACAAAATATAGAGCTGAGCTGTGCCTGCAGCCTTAGGTGTGGCTGTGTGGCAGAAAAACTGTTTTGAAGCTGACTTTAGGCTTGTAGTTGTTGTTAAACACTCTTTGTAAACCTCTGAAATGGAGCGGCTTGCCAGCCAGAGATTCAGGAAAACCCTTCCTGGCCACTCCAGTCTCTGGGCTCCACTTGGCTTTAGAGGACATGCAAGGGAAATGGTAAGTCAGTACTTAACTTGCTCAGATAATTTTGAGCAGTGCATCTTCCAACTGTTTTTCAGATAGATAATGTATGAGAAAATATAAGGCTGTGAAGATGCCTTTTCTTTTGTTGCTGCTCTTGTATTGCTAGACCTGAGAGGTCATTGCAGTGAGTTCTTAAGACCAGAGAAATTACTACATGGGGTAAAGGAATAGCTTTTTGGAGCAGCTGTGCTTCAAAATCTGCACTCATGTCTTGCTCATTCCACTGCCTGACTTTTTTTTTTTTTTTGCATTCTTCATGTAAAGCTTCTCCAGACAAATGCTGAGAGATCATTTACTGAAAATGCCCATATTCAGGAGTCAGAGCACTGCAAAGCGAAGCTGTGTTCTTTGCCAGTGGGAATAGACATCAGACGAGGCATGAAAGAACAGCATTGATTGGGGATTTGTTTTGCAGTCAGTCTTTGATATAAGACGATGATCTAAGATATGGCTCAGGAGATGGAAGGATGACCAAAGCAGTTAACTTTACAGGCTTGTTATCTGCCTGCAGATAACAGAAGCTTGTATTGCTTTTGGCTTGCAGGACATTGCTTTGTGAGCTTTTCTGCTTGAAGTACAGTATTTGGTGAGCAGAGGAGTACTAGGGGGTGCTGTGTGCTGGTCCTTTTTTCATCATTGTTGTTCTGAAAAGAGCCATCAGACTTGTCAAAACTAATTAAGGAAACAAGTAGATGGCACTGGCACATTCAAGCTAGAATGACATGTTTCAGGAGACTCCTGTTGTCCCCTGATGCTCACTTAATAGGCATTATGAGTAGATCCACAGAGCTTGTGTATGCAAATGCACAGTGGTAATGAGTATTTTGGAATTTGTTTGGAAATACTAAGGTTCTAATTCCAATCCCTTTTAAAATGAAAGGTGTTGTGGTAGACGGATGTTTCTTGTTCCCTGGGCCAGGAGTAGGTTTGCCCCATTGCTGTAGGGGGAGAGACTCGGGAGGTGTCGTGGGGAGCAGGGCAGGCAGCCTGGTGGTGTGGTGCCAGGGCACAGCAAATGGCTCTGGATAGAAGGCTGGTTTCTGGCTTCCAGGAAGAAGCCTGGAGAGTGGATGCTCCAGGGTGAAGGCCTGGATTTTAGTAAGCAGCCTGTTGGGAATGGCTGTGGGGCAGGTACCTAATGCAATCCCAACCAGCACCTGAAAGTACTGAAATAACCACACTTTCTTTCATAAAGTTGTGATGAATAGAGGTGTTGGTAAGCATGTACCTCTATCCCTATTGGCATGCAGGTGGGAGTCATGACTGCTGAACACCTGAAATGACAGCATTTAGGGCTACTTTTGGGAAAAGGCAGAAAACTTCTGCTGTGGGTTAGAAGGATGTGTGTCCTTTCTATAGACATATTGGGAAATAATGTTGCTGCACACCATAATGTTTTTCACTGACATTGTAAGGCATTTCTATTTGTCCTATTGTCACTTTTAACTGTGTCCAGATATTTGGAAGATTTGACACCAATAATTGCACAGTCACAGGCACTCAGGCCCATTCTGGCATCCTTACCAATAACAGGCAGTGCTTTCTTCCCTGTGGGATCACCCTGAAACTGATGGTAGCGATTAAGGAGCAGACTATTTCTCACTGGAAGTAGAATGATGAAAGCTCTGCCTGTGTGTGGCTTTGCTTTGTTGTGTTGGGGTTTCTTGGCCACAATTCAGAGTGTGTTGTGAATGGACTCGCTATTGATGCCGGGCTCTAGTTAACAAGCAGTGCCAATTTCAGTTACCTACACAGTAGTTCATAATGTAGTTGTTTTGACATTTGCAGCAATGGCAGAGCTTACCGGAACTCCGGCACATTCATATGTTTGTCATTGCTTCAATTGCTATGTTTTTTGTGAGATCCACAAAAATGTATCAGAGCATCTGTATTTTGTTCCTTTTTTCTTCTTCTTTCTTTTTTTTCTTTTTAATGTTTTAGCTGTTGATGCCCCAAGGATGAAAGACGCAAAAGATTGTGATAAAAGTGTATTAGAACATTAGGGAATTGTGAACGTTGGCTGGCTCAGAGGGAATCTATTATTTACAATCTACTGTATCAAATTCAGCTTCCACAAAATTAGAAACTGATTTTTGTCGTTGTCCCTTTTTAATCTAACCCTTTGGTTAACTTGGAAGAAGCAGCTCCATAAATCACGTGGACATCTATGGATTATTTTTTTTTCCCCTGGCAGCCATTGCTAGGACTAAATGTTCATCTCCCATCCTGGACACTAATAATAACATTTCTGCTCTAGGCTTCACTTTCACTGTGCCAGAAGGAAAACTATCTTTGTAATGTGCCTTGCAAAACATTTTCAGGGAGTAAAATAACAATGCACAGGAAGATTTTACTTGAGGTGCTTGGATTTCAGCTACTGAGGTTAAAGAAACTCATTATGCCTTTGTTTCATGATTATTAGGGGCTAATGCATGGGATTATGGGGTGAATATTTCTAGAATTGTCTTTGTCACAAGTTCACCGTGTATATGTGCAGTGCTGTTCTTTTGAAGATGGGGAAACTGAGGTAGACAGTAGCAGAATTGCCCAGCAAAACAAGGGCAGATCAGTCATTCATGTCACTATTCAGCCAAGTAAGACCCCTTTTAGTGTGCTTTCTGTAAGCATGGGGCTGCTGTGCCCTTGTCTTTCCTTCGATATTAAAACTAACGTCTGGTCTCACTGGATCTTGCCACCAGCTTGCTTTGCGTCCACAAGAATGGTCATTGCAGTCTTGATCTTGTAGACAAGGGCTAGGCAGGTTCACCCACCAGTGCCAGGGAAGGTGTCGTCTCCTTTGTTTTTAAGATAAAGTAGGTAGGAGGTAGGGATCTACGTACCAGGTGTCGCAAGTTAGATTTGAACTGGTTTTGCTTCTCCTCATCCTCTCTCTGTTTGATTGAAGAGCTAACTTGGCTTTTAGCTAACTTGGCTGCCTTCTTTATCTCTCTTTTTGCCCCCAACCAGGTCGGTGACTGGTTTGGATAAAGAACCTGACCTTGTGCACATGGAAGCCCGGACTGCTGATGGACGTGAGTGCCTGCAGCTAATGCTGAAAAAGTGGGCTTTGGGAGTGGGAATGGAAATTCACTCTACTTATTTTGTCTCCCCATTTACATTTCAACTGATAGGAAAGATGTAGGTAATGGGGTTTGGTGTGAGGAGTTTGGTGTGAGATAGGAGTATACTCCTATCCTTAGCTCCTGCCTGGGGGAAAATTCAGAGGCTGCAGGGCTTATGTCTGTGGAGAATCAGGGCAGAAGCACAGTCTGTTGGGTTAAGGAGTGTTCTATTCTGCTCCCTATTTGGCTTTTTCAGTGTCATGTATTTTACATGAATCATAAAGAGTTTGGCTGCCAGCACTGTGCAGTGCAGCCTCCATGCATTTCCAGAGGTGTTCAGAACAGCTGTGGTGTACCTGGGAATTTGAGAAATTGCCTACCATCAGATTTCTCTCCTGGCCAGAATGTGCCTGTGCCCCAAGTACCTTTTGTTTCATAATGAAAGTATTTTTCAGTCTTGTTTATGAGGTATGAATAGGTGCTCCATTCCCAGACATTACAGGCCCTGAAAAGGTGCCTGGATCCGAAGTAAGAAGTAGAAAAAACATAATTCTTAACCCCTCACTGAAATGAATCTAGTCACATTTGCAGCAGAATGGATTCCTATGTAATTAACCTCCAGTGAAGAAGACAGTTGGTGTTAGAAGTTACTTTTTCTATCACTCTCCAAAGTCTTTTAGCTATTTCTCATAGGAAGTACAGCACAGAAATGCATCTGCTCCTGGGCTGGAGCCAACTTTGCTCCAGCTCAGTGCCACCACAGTAGTGGGACACGCGTCCCTTTTATGCTACAAGGACAGTTTTAGAAAAGCAGCATGGCATTGAATTTGTAGAGGATTTCTGGGAGGAAAAGGCCTCATTTTTGTTGGCTGCAAACTTTTTCTCTGCTTTAGTCAAGTGCTGTGTAGGCCAGATGCTGTGCAAAAAGGCTCCTGTCTATCAGGGTGGCTTCTCTGAGGCTGTGGATCTTCTAAAATCACTCATTGGCCTCCCACTGCTATTTAGTGATGGCAGCTGAATAAATAACCAAGCAATAAAAGCTTGGGGGTGACAGCTGTTTGTTGAATATGTGGAAAAAGCAAAACAGGCTAGCAGGTGGGTGGGCAAGGTAGGGAGGCTTCTTCAGTGCCTTTGTTGCTATGAGTGCTGCAGCAGGGATGATGGGAAAAATGGCCAAAAGCAAGTAAAAAAAGCAAGCAAGTAAGCAAACAAACTGCTGATGGAGTTTATTTTCAAACTAAGTTTAAAGTTGCTCACCCAGCTATTTGAATATTGGATATGTCAAGGATGTAGATGCTTTATTTGAAAGATCTATCCCCAGTTTGCAGACAACTCCCTTCAGGTCTTGTTTGCTGTGGGGGTTTGCTGTTTGTTCTTGTTTTAGTGCATAAATTCAGCATTTTGCAATTGGCAGTTGATGGTATTGGGGGTTTCACTGGAACTCAGATGTAACCCGGAGTGTCTGCAAAACAGCCCATTGCAAGCCATTGTCCCAGCAGACAGCAGGCACAGGAGAGACCTGGCAGGCTGTGCTGGCCCTGCTGGCATGTCCTGCTGGGGGACAGCACCAGAATGGCTCCTTTCCCAGCCAAGCACAGCACAACACATCCATGCTGCTCCAATTAGAGTTTCTAAGCCTTAAAACGATATTAGTTTGTGTTACAAAACATCGACTGCCTCAAAGCTATAGCCTCACCTGGTGTGAAATGGTACATCTCTGTGTCCTTAGGAATGGAAGGCTGAATGTCTCTTCTAGTTGGCTCTGTAACCAAAATGGGTTTTCATGCTCACAGTGAAATGGCTGAGGCACTTACACCTGCTGGAATACGGGTCCCTGCAGTTACTTCCCCTTGATCAGAAAGTTTCTGATGAAAGTTTCCCTCAGTAGTTGGGAAAATGAGGGGGAGGCTTTCTTAATGCCTCTTAGGTCAGTCTGGTGTCTCAGTCACTTACTTGATGTGTTAACAGACGTGTTTGAGCATTGTCATTGCTCAGTTCCTTTCAGGTGCAAGAAACCACACTTTCAATGTTCCTGGCCACTTGAAAAACACGTAATTCTTCTAGAGGGGGTATTTGTCTTTCCTCTTGTGTTTTCCTTTATGCTTTTCATTTAAAAAAATAAATTGGGGGGCAAGTGGTATTTAAGGTTAGGCTCCTGGACTTGATGATTCTTTTTTCTCCTTTCTTTAGCAGTAATGGGACTGAAGAATGTATCTAATACTGATTCAGACACTGGAGCCTGAAATATGCTTTGTGTCTGGGAGCAGGTGCTGGGGCATGATAGAGTCTTGTTCACACATAAATAAGTCAGGGCTATCAATAAGCCCTTGGAGCTGGGAGGTGAAATTTCTGTTCACCACTCTGGTGTCTGTCCTCCAAGATGTCTTGCCTTATGATTTTGTCTGTCCCAGTCATTAGGAATGGTAGGGTCTCTGCAAAAACATCTGCCACAGTTTCTAGTCCCCTTAAATATTTGCAGGAGGCTGCTAATGCTATTGCCGAGCTGATCTCAAGCTGTTCCTGTCTTTTGTGGCAGATGAAGTTTTTAATATATTTTTGACATCATGGCAGAGCTATTGTAGCAGAATAAGAATCTAGGCTTGCATTTTTTTAAATTATAAAAGCATGTAGGAGCCTTGGGCACTGTACCTTCTGCCTGGGTGGAGTAGGCAGCAGCAAGGACAGGTTCGGATGCAAGGGAACTGTTACAAATACACTGACACAAGCACCCACTAGCACTTCTGGGAAAGGTATATTAAGCTTTCTGATGTTCACTGGGATAATCTTCCCCCCACTCACAGATCCAGGGCAATAAACAGTATTTTAATTAAAGGGAAAAGGGACACAAACACACACATGCCCCTCCAACAGGAAAGATAAAACAAGGTAACTAATTCCTGGGGAGTAATTACAGTCCTGTCTACATACATAGATTTTCTTTCCCTTTGGGGGAAAAATTGTTGAGGCCAGTTCATTTTTTTTCTCCCTCCCATGGTAACCTTCACTGACAGTTTATGATTTTAAGTCTTGCCTGGCACCAGGACATGACTTAAGCTGAGCCAGTCTGCCAATGGACTTGTTTCCATCAGCTGCCTGTTCTTCCTGTTAGCGATGCTGGCCAGCCATGCCTGCTTCTAACTGCCTTGTTAATGCTGCCAGAAAGGAGAAGACTTTGCTGTCCTGTGTCTCTGTAAGTCACAGTAACCTGCACTTAGGTCTGCCTTTTGCATCCTTCAGCACAGTGACAGGTTTGACTGTTTTATTGTCTTCTTCAGGGACCCACATCTTTGGGTATTATCCACCAGAGAAATCCTCTTGTGTGCTCTTGCTTCCTGTCAAAGCTGTCATGACTGGTGGGCAAAGAAGCAGCTTAGTAGGTTGGCTTATTTCACCAGTTTATCACTTCAAATTTCAAGAAATTGTTTCAGTTTCATTGCTTCTAAAAGGGGTAAAAATACACTCCAGGTTCTCACGATGGAGACCATGTTAATTAACAATGGGGAGGCATTTCTTGCTCAACTGCAAAATGGCTGCACGTCTGAGAAAGCCATTCCCTAATCCTGAGATAAATTGGTGGGAAGGATTTATGTGCAGTTATGGATGTTGTGATTTGGGCAGTAGGAAATCCTCCAGGCTGCTTCATGTCCTTATTGCTTTACTCACAGATGGGCTGAGAAAGTAGCTGGATGTTGGGTTATAAGCATAGGAAGTTTTTGAGGCTGTCTAGGAAATCAGGAGCTCTTCTCAATTCCTTTTGCAGTGGAATGTAATTAAACAAAGAAGCAAGCAAACAAAAAATTCCCATAAAAACCCCCAACCAAGCAAAACCACCAGTGCCTAAACCCTCTAATCCTGATGTTGTGTGGGACAATATATCAATTGAAAATAATCCCTATGTAGAAGCCAACCTCCCTTAAGGCATAAACTGCCCACTTAAAGGCAAGCAAAGCTTTAAAGACACAGCTTGGGCACATGCCACCTGCTTCTCTGGGCAACTGTCCTTTTTCCCTGTGGCTGTGCAAATCAGGGCTGAAAAATTGACTCCTTTCAGAGAAAGGGGAGATAACAGCTTCTCTCTTAACTGGCATGTACACTGAGGAGCCCTGTAGTTTCTATATAGAGTAAGATGTGCTCTGTGAATGGAATGGGATGGTGGCTCATGAAGAGGTCATATCCTTCAAGAAGCTTAAGCAGCATCTTGAGGTTGTTTCTTGCTTTGAGTCGCAGACAAATGTGAACATATTTTACCTGCTTTTTGGACATGTTTTAAAGAGAATTATTTTTTATTTTGTGTGAGGCAGCAAGAAAATAAGCAAGACTTGAACTTATTTTGGTGTCAAAAGGAAGACAGGCCTGAAGATACGTTTTTTGTGTGTGTGTGTTGGGTTGGTTTTTTTTCATAGCTAGCCTTGTGTTGTAAAATAGATGAAAATAAGTAAACAAGAGACTAAATGGGAAATGGATAGTGAGCTACCCCCCTTCTCCATCACCAGCTCTGTGTGAATATTAATCAGGTGCCATTCTTCGAGTATACTTGATTGCTGGTGTAACACACTCAAGATGACACATTTCCCAATAGGCAGGCAGCTAGTTGTCATGTCAACACTTGTGATTTATCTGCGTTTTTTTGTGACAGGTTTTTATTCCTCTTCCCATTCTGTCACTCAGCAGCAGCAAATTATCCCCTTTTTGAAGGGATAAGAATATCCAAGCGACTGTGTGGGAGAACATACCAGAGGGAATGAGCTTCTAAAAATATGTCTCCTGACCTCTCCTCCTTGTTCTGCCTAATCTTAGTGCTACCTCATGGAACAAGTTAAGGCTGATGAGCTCTTTGGGTAGCATGATGGTATATAAGACACTCTTGTTTTCTAAGAAGTTGCTTTTATCCACCACAGAGATGTCTTGGATTCCATGCTGAGCTCAGGACCAAATGTGTATGTGTTAGTTGATTAAGAACCTTAATTTGTCCCAGCTGAGAGTCTGACCTCCCTACTGCTGCTGGTATCTTTTGCTGGGATAAAGCACAACTCCAATACTCCAGTTATTTGGCACTGTCTCTAAGTCAGATATTTTTCACCATACACTTTAATTACCTTCAGGTACTCTGAGCTGGCACCAGCAACAGTTTCTGCTGCTTTAGCAGCATCAGTGGGACTGTTTTCATTATTGTACCAGACCTATGCAACTGCTCTGTGTCAGCCACATAGCCCTTATTAACCTCAAATTCCCAGTGTCTCAACCCAGAAGCCTATCTGCAGTCTTTAAATGTAGACCTTTGGTCCTGCGATTGGGCATGAACCTTTATTAGATTAAAGCTTGGCTGTAGTTCATGACTTTTTTTAGACAATATCTTTTAAGAAAATACTATTCTCGTTATTGATGCCTCTGACTTGCATTCTTTTTGCATTCTTAAGATTCTGTTGGTGGGATGAGGCTTTGGAAAGGGAAACTGCCAGCTTGTGAATCATGTCTTTGAACTGGGAAAGGCAGTTAGCTGAGTGTCAGAGAATTTTAGTTGTGACCCTCTGTGCTTTCCGCAGAACCATATTTTGCTGCCACTGGAAAAACACAGACCTAGGGCAATAGCAGGTTTTATGGGATGGAGAATCCTGTAAGCATCTTTGCTAGGCTATTTACTGTCCTTTTAAATTTTCCTTTTATCCTTTGGGGCTCCTTTTGACAGGATCCTTGTTAAAAGGTGCAGTTGTGAACAAAAAACAACACACTAGGCTCACCCTTATACACTTACTGTTTTCTTCGTTAATGGTCTATCTCCACCCTTTGTAGAAAAGGGAACAAGTGTGTGAATTTAAGAAGCCGTAGAAGTGTTGCAGTGTGAAAGGTAGGACCCTTTTATCACTGCAGCTGTCATCTTAGTTGTTTTCTCATTTTCTCCCTAATTTGCAGTTTTTAGAAAGGCAATTGAAAGGCAAAGATGGCATATTTAGATTACATACATCCAGATACACAATGCCTTGGTTATTTTGTTTCATTCTTTCTTAGCTTAAGTGAAATAATGCTTAATCCCCTGCCAATTTGCTGGAGGTGAGCACATCTCTTCTTGCTGCTCCAAGCAACTTTCTGTATGTCTGCCTTTGCCTTACTTCTTCCTCATGTTCTTTTCCCAGTCCTGTTCCTCTCTCAAGCAATGCCAAGGCCTGACGAGGCATCCCATTAGCGTGATGGTCTTACCTTCTCTTTAGACAGAAGTGTTTGATGCCACTTTCAGTGCAAATAACTACTGTTGGGACTCTTCAGCTAGTCATGCTATTTCATGTCCATAGTGTTTTCATACCTAGCCTATGTTGGCTATAAAAACTTAATTTTGAGAGATGCATGTAATTTTCACAGCAAAATAATATAATGCTGGTTTGGGCTTTTTTTTTTTTTTTTCCTTTTTTTTTTTTTTTTTTCTTCCTGTGTGTTACAACCACAATTAAAACTATCAAAGCTATGGCATTTAAGGGGAGGATGTGGATATAGTTCCTAACAGGGAAGTGGAATTGATGATTCTACCTGTGTGGCTTTTGAAATCTTCTTCTGCTCCATATGGTCTCATAATCAATTTTCTGATGCATTTATGAGATTTGTAACCCTCCACTTATGGTTTAAACTCCAATATCCTGAGGGCTGTCTGCTCAGTGGGGAAGGGAATGATGGGTGTGGAAGTGTGTTCTATTTCTGACTCCAGAGAACAGTTGCATTTTTAAAGGCTGGAGGTAGATCATGCAGTAACAATCTGTCTAGTTGGAGCTGAGGTTAAGACTTCCCTTCGGGGACCTTTTTCTAGGCTGCTGATGACATTTTCAGACAACGGGCTCCTACATGGGCATTTCTCATGTATACACATTCTCCTGTTACAGACACACACTATTTGACCTGTCGGATCCAAGAGTGCTCGGAGACCAAAAGGAGTGGGCCATTCTCACGCTCCATTGACATCAGCTCCCTTGTTGTTCAGGATGAATATATCTTCATCCAGGTATGTTGGCTTAGTACAAATGTGACATGAATTCCATCTCTGTGAAATACTTGTTCTGTGCAAGAGAGAAGGTGTATTTTTAGGACCGCAAGTCCAGAGCTAGGAGTCTGTACCTGTGTGCTGTAGATTGGCAATGCAATCTGGGACAAAACAGTTGTTTTCTCTGCTCATCACTTGTGTCTTGGTGAGTCTAATATATTTTGTAAGTTCAATCACCAGTAATCACAGTGGTCCGTGAGGTTCACAGAAGCTCTAATTTGCTGTTGTTGTGTCTACTTGGGTAACACAAAGAATCTAGTGATGAAGTGGAGAGAACAGAGCAGAACATAGGAAAGGTGTGAATGATCATTTTAACAATTGAAAAGTTTATGCTGATTTGACAGTCAAGTAATGCTAATGGAGTGAACAAAAACTTGCAGCAGGAGGTAAAATAGCAGAAAAATTGGAAAAAGATGTTATAGGGCAACTTCAAAGTGGAAGATGGCTGTAAGTTTGTCAGCTAGTTGATGATTTTGGAGATGAGGAGAAAGTGACAGGATTTGAATGAGAAGCTACTTGGTTTTGAGATTTTCTGGGGCCTTGTGGGCTGGATGTAGAACAAGGCCACCTCTCCCAATTTTATATCTGGAGAAGTGTAGGAAGGAATAACACAGTATGGAAGAACACTTCCTAAACATGAGTGAGGTTGTAGAAAGTTCACGGGGCACAGAGATTACACACATGATGATGTTAACTGCTTGTCCCCAGTGCTGAAGAGGAGGAATGAGATGAGATGGAGCTTGGATTCAGGTAGTACAGAAAACACATACTCTTCCCTTTTTGAGCAACGCTGGGTTACATTAAGCTCCTATTTTACTTCCTTGGTGGAACATTTTTCATTAATGTCTCAGTTCTGCTCTGTTTATTGTGAAATTTTCTTAGAAATGGGAGTTTAAGGGGGAAGGCTGATAATTCTGTGCTGGTATTTAGTGGAGGACTGGATCTGTGTGACCTGTGAAGACTATACTACAAAAACTGCATGCAGTTGAGTAACACTGGAAGGCTTCTCCCTTGTGTAGCGGAGTCTGCTGCTATGGAGATAACTGAATGCTAAGGGAGCCACAGCTCCCCTCATTCCTGCAGAAAACCCAGCTTGCTACTGCTTCTTCTGGCATCATGAGGAGACCTGCAGCTAGAAAACACTGAGAATGTAGCTTTTGCAACATAGTAAGTCATGATTTGACTAGAGGCTTTCCAATTGGAAAATGCTCTACTCTCCAAGGAGTATTTTAGAAAGACTCTCTTAATCTGGTGGTTTGTGTCTGAGGGCATTGTGGAACATCCAGTTCTTTAAGGCTAGCATGAGGCTTTACAGGTGTTTCTTATTCCTCAGCTCCCATCTGTATTAAAACAAGGGTCCTCTGTTTAGAAACATGAGCTCTCAGTGAGAACATCTGCCTGGTATGCGTACTCCTCTGCCTCAAATTAGCAGTGAGCAGCTCAGGCTAATAGCTGCTAATTGCTTCAAGTTAAAAAAAGGACTGTGTGTGTATACAAAAACATGCATGTATGCACATGTGCCTTGACTATCCTTAGCAGTGTTTTATTATAGGTTAATTGGTGTTTGAAATTAAAATTATATACCCCACTTTTAAAAAATATTTAATATGCACTGTCCTGGGTTCAGCTTAAACCATGACCTACACAATGAATGTTTCTGCTGGATTGGGCAGGAGACTCTACCTTTCATGTTTGTCTACCCCTTTCCCTTGTTTTTGTATCACACTTGCAGGATTTCTGACTGTGCAGCCTGTCAGAAGTGGCTGCAGAAACTGGGCATGGATTGAGTCCATGTAGTGCTCGAGTAACACGTAGGCACTTCAGATTCACAGCACACACCTCTCTGAGCTGAGGATGTGTTAAATCCACTGTGTCCAGCATATGGTCGATGGGCTATGCAGAGTGTTTGCTCGGTACATATGTAGGAGTGCTGATATGTCCTGGATGTATTAGTCTCACAAGCTATGTGATATGGTTGTCTATTATGGGATGCATTGGATTGACTGTGTGTGCAGTGTCCCGTGCGTATCACTCAGTCTGGATAATCTTGGACAGAAATACGGGAGCCAGCTCTTTTGAATTACAAATATTAGAGATGAATAAATAAATATAAAATTAAATGCTAAGAATCTGGTGATTTTTAATAGCTGCATAAAGGACAGGTGTGTGAGTTCTGATCCATCTGTGCTGGAACAAATCAGAAGTAATGTCTTGGATTAGAAAAATTAACTAGTTTCTTTTAATTTTTATCATGCAAGCAGTAAATTTTCAGCCTAAACCAGTTGATCTGAAGTATATGGAAAGATCAAAACCTTCAGGGGCAATTTATCTCCTATTGTACTTATTGTGGGATAAGACTGGTCTCTCTGAATATTGCTTTCCCATTAATATTAGAAGGAACTGAAGTATAGCTTAGAGATGATCCCTAACTTTATGACAGCTAAAATGAAGGAAGATGAATCCCAGCTATTGATATCAACATTTTAGATTGTCTGCATAGTTATTTACTAGTGAATATCCATTCTAATCAAGTTGATGAACAGGCCTGTGATGTAAGAATCTTGGGAAGCATTAACCTGTGTAACTATGCATTCAAAGCAAATGTGATACTACGGTGCATAATGGATAGGGGAAAGAAGAATATGGAAGATGTTATAGTTCTATTATAAATCAATGATTCCTTATCATGTGGAATGCTGTTGTGCAGCACTTCTGAAAGGATCTTGCAGAATTGCAGTGCAAAAAAAGAAAATGAGAATGATCCTTGAAAAAACTTGCCCATGAAGAGAGTTTGAAAAGACAGGGACTGGTTACCAGGCAAAGGAGATAAATAACAGCACATGATGAAAAATGTAAAAGGTAATGAAGAAGGAAGGAAGAAATAGCTACTAAGAAAGAGTAGGAAGAATTCTTATGAATAAAACAGTAGGTGATCACTCTGAATTTATTGACTTACTTTCTATTTGATTGATCAATAATTATTTAAGGATGCCTAGCATATCATTACGATGGGATAATTCTGCATAAATTGATATATCAAGAGAAAATCCTACTCTCTGTTGTGCAAATAAGTTTTTCTTTCAGTTCACAGGATTGCTCTGATGTAGACAGGAGCCAGTATCATCATCATCTTTCATGGTTAATACTTAAAATTCATACAGCTTACAGAGCAGGTCATTTATTTGTGAGAAAACCTTGAAATATGTCTGAATTTATTTATTTTACCAAAAGGAGCTAACTTGATGAGCAACTTTGCCATTAAGGTCAGTGTCAGTTGTGTCCAATTATATAGCTGTGCAGTAGCGAAGACCATACTTTCTCTACAGCTGTAATGTGCCATTCTTTATAGCTGTACCACACCTTTCCTTATTGGTGCTTTTCAGTACACACTAGTGGGATAGTAGCACTTTCTACACTTAGGTGCAGAGATAACCTGCAGCTGCCTATAAGATTTGACATCCTGACAATTACCTGAACTGCTACAGTATTCTTATGTGCAGAGTCTACATTATAAGACCCAGGGGTCAGGGATAGTCTTTTGTTTTATGGATGAATCTAGTGTATTGATATTTTGAAGAATTGCTATGGTAAAAATGAATCACAGGGGGAATTCTGGGGAAAGTATTTCCAAGTAAGTCTTATATCAAGGTTTCTAATGGAATTGCTCAAGTTGCTGAAAAGAGTCTAAAATGCAGTAGGCTGTAATGAAAATGGGGATTATTTTTTCAGGAAATTCCGTTTTGAGTGAGAAAGCATTGTTTGGAGGAAAACTTGTTATTTCCCCATATGTAAACAAATAACATTAGTGCTACTTAGTTCTTTAAAGAGAAGAGCCAGAATGATCTGTGTATGTTTCCTTGCCAATGGATTAAAACATTCAACTGAAATTGCATGAAACCATGAGCAAGTGTCATCACTTCTTGCAGGGAGTGAGGAAAGTCTGTTCCAAAAAAGTCTCAGTACAGTGTTGCTTATTTGTTGTGGTGTGAGAACGCCTAGGGGGGTATGAATATGACAGTGCATTCACTGAAAATCAGCTTTGCTCTGGGACAGTGGTTTCTGCAGAAAGCAACATTTCTGTGGACAGACCTACTGCTGCCATAGGGACTTAGTTGCTATTGGAAGTAGTTGTCCCAGTTACCCAAAGGTTATGTGCAAGCTGTCTCAGATACAGCAGCTCTGTGGTTCTGATGGGTGGATGGAGTCCCATGCTGGATGAGCTTGGTTGCTAGCAAGGACTGATGACATTCCCAGGGCACTGGTGCAGACCCATGGAAGGAATGTATTTTCACACAAAACCCTAGGTATTGGGAGAGGGACAATAATAATAATTAAACTCTTCAGAATGTGTGGCATGAAGACTGCTGGTAGTACTGCTGTTATAGCACTGGTGGCCTAAGGATGTGAGTCAGTTTACAGGGAGAGGGAGCATTTTTTATGAGGTTAGAATTGATGGAGTTGTAAAAGGAACAGATAAGCTTTTAGGCATACTCATGAGATCCTAAGAAATTTGAGGAAGGATTTGGTCTCTGAAAATTGTCTTTTTTTCTATTTTCTCCAGCTATAGATGTAGGTCTCGTAAGATATGTTTCCTCCTACTATTAATCTTGCTGTGTTTTCCTTGTATAAACCCTTCAGTGTGCGGCTTTCCTTCCAGAGATCATACTAGTTTCACTCAACATGCAGTTAACACTGTCCCTGTTTCTTCCTTAAGTTTTTGTCTCAGTCAGTGCTTGGAGACCCTCAGGGTAATTTTGGCCTTTTTGATTTGAACTGCCTGTAAGTCAACACAAGGATGTGTGGATGTGTGATTAATACCTATCTTCATTGGTTTTTATGTCTTTATTTTTCTCTGCTATCCCAAGAGAGTGCAGCTGAAGTCAATCTGAAAAGTAGCTCAGACTTTCAGCACTTTCCATGGCGATGACAAAGCTGCTGGGCATGGAAGACTTCTCCTGAGATTCAGAAGCTGGTTTGGATTTGGGGGTGATGCCTGTTTTCTCTAGCAGGCCAAACAAATGCCTTTAGAGATGAACACTCTCAGATCTGCCTTCTGCTGGTGGTCTTACCTCATAAGGACAAGGAATGACACCTTCAAGCTCTGACTGAAAAGGGCTGGCTGGCTGTTTGCTTCAGATGCCCTTATCCTTTTCCACTTTAAATAGGAAGCTCTTTGTGCCATTAACCAGAGAGCCATGCTGAAAGGCAGTACATTAGCATTTCCCAAGGCCTTTAAAGAGTAGGAACTTGGGTGCCCCTTCTTTCCACTCCAACAGAATTTATCATGGTCTTTAACTGAAAGCTGAAATTCCTAAGAGGCTCTTGATTCTCACCTGGCCCCTCTCACCATTTCTTCTCTAGGGAACCTTTCTTGGCAGCTTTCTATGACATTTTATTTGTGATTCAGTCTCATGGGATCTGCACAGCTCTCTCTTGACTCCAGATTCCTTCACATCAGGCTGTCCTGGGACATGTGTTGGTCCAATGTCCAAAACACTAAGTTGCTCTGGTGGTTGTGCTTTTTTTCGAAGTTGTTGTGATAAAGGAAGGAGTGTGAATAGAACTGGGAAGAAAGAGTGAGCCTTGGCTGTGATTTGTAATCCTGAATGTGGCAGGGTCCATGGTATTGCTATTTAGAAGCAGGGGATGATGTTTGCTTGCAGCTTGCACATGCAGCAGTGTGGGAGCAGCTGCAGTTCTTATAGGTGGCAGGACTTCCATGTTGAAGGTGAAAAGTTTAAGTCAAAAACCTCCTCTTTGATACCGATCTTGTGTCTGGCTCTTCTTCACCCTCTGAAATAATTTCGTGCTTAGAAGACTTTTTCTTAATTTAGAGAGTAGCCCATCAGGGCAGCCCCTCAGCCTGCTCACTAGAATGAGTGAGAACCAGCAAGCCCAGAATTTCTCCAGATGCTATTGAGTAGTTGAGCTAAGTGGGAGTCTTATAATACATATCTGAATAATTCCCCTGGTTTAGAGGAGCAAACACTTCTACCAAAAGCTGTTGAACCAATTCAGTCTTCTTTTGCATCAGAAAAGTCTCCTTAAAACATATGCAAATGTCAGTATTCACCCACAATCACTGATAGCTTCTTATAAGCCTATGGATAATACTGCCTTTTTTGGATGCATGGAGTCTCATCAGAATGTGTCCAAAAAGTTCAGCTGAAGATGTTTGATATTTTTTTTTTTTGGTGGAAAACAATTTATTTTTTTTTTATCTGAATCAAGGTTTTTTTTTATCAAAATGATAGATTTATGAGAAGTTTTTTTCAGTCTCAGAAAATACAGCTATTTATTATTTATAACCTTAGAAATTAAGTGAGAGAACATTCTTTTTAATATTTTACAAAGGGAAAGAAGAAAATGTTCTAATTCTATAAGCTAAGTATGTCTAAGCTTAACTCAGAGAAGTAGTTTATTACTATTACTGGTTGTAACTATGGTTGTTTAGGAAAATTTGGAAGTGCTTCTTAATAAGACATGAGTGTATGTTTCAGATTTTTTTGATATTTAAGGTTAGGCTACATGAACATGTTTGCTGAATCGAAGTCAGTTATCTGATGAGCAGACTTCAACCATCAGCCACAGCTGAGATTGTGCCAATTCATACAGATTCCTGACCTTAGTTCTCAAGCTGTCAATTTAATAAGTAGTAAATTTCCTGAGGAATAAAAAAAGGAAAAAGATTTAATGTGTTGGGTTTTTTATTATTTTTTTATATTATTTTATTTTATTTTAATGTGAAACTTCTCAGCAGTGATTCAAGATGGGAGAGGAGAAATCAAACTTTGATTTCCCAGTCTAGGGCCTTCTCTTTATTTTCATAGAAGCTAAATATAGCATGTTCAAATATATACTTCTTTCCTCCATTTTTTAACTAGGAGCCAAAGGTCTTAACAGAAATCAATCCATGTAATTTATTTTTAACTTCACCCTGCTTAGCTACGATTGATTTTTATCTTTGCGATCGATGATAGAGAAAATGGCTTGGTGGGACAATGGAGCACTCTCCAACTTGTAGTTTGGTCTTTGAGTCTTTTATTGAAGAAATCATTAAAAGCTTATTATGAAACTAATAGGATGAAGACGTTTAAATGATGAACACGATTACACCTGTTTTACTGGTGAATAATACCTGCTACAGCTGATCTTCTCTTGCCCCTATTTAAAATACTGGAGAGCACTCCAGTGAGGGAAGTTAATCCATACAGATGAAAGAAAGTGCATCCCAGGTGCTAGTTAAAAGCTTTCTTAAAGCAAGAGAAGCAATAAGTAGTTAGCTACTTTCTTATTGACTGCTGAGTGCTTTTCATCCATTTCTAGCACTGTTTCATCTTTGCTGTGCAAATATCAGATTTGGAACTTGAACCTAAATCTGTTGATGAAAAAATATTAACATTTTATTTATTTATTTAATTAGTTAGTTACTGTTTATACATTATTTTCTACTTGTGCTGTACTTGTTTTTATCACTCTCTCCTCTCCCGTCATATTTATCAGCAGCGTCTGCAGCTGAAGATGTAAAGGATTACCTAGGCAGAGTCATATGTTTCCTCTGAAATCCTTCAAAAGGAAATTTAATGTGTACAATTATGCTCCTCTCTTAAGCTGGTTTCTGTGTGAGTAATGTACATTTGCAGCTCTAATGTGGCTTGTGTTTTGGTGTAACCACGCACATTTTCTGTAGGAGTTGCTTTTGAAACAAATACAGTATTTTCACTGAAGGTTACTTGGTCCTGTAGCTGTGCCATCATAGCTCTGAGAGGAGAGGGAAGTGATCAGGGACTGGGCCAGTGCAATAAATGCTCCTGTCAGCAGATTTTCACTGATGACGCTCTAAAAAGTGACACATTTTGAAAGCCTGATGAATTTACTAGGCAGCTTGAAGGTGTTTTGTGCAAGCGCTAATCCTCAAGTCTCTGAAACACACTCAGGTAACTACATATTGCCTTAATGACTGTGCAGAAGTAATGATATTAATAAAAACCACAGGGAGATAATTCAGACTAGATGGTACTTATCATGATGTGATTTGTGCTTGGGCAATGGAGAACTTCAGTACACAGAAATATCTGGAAGACGGTTTGTCCTGGCCATGGTGAATAATCAAGGAGGAGCATTACACTAGGCTCATGCAGATGTGTTCTTCCTCATCTTCTGAATCTCTTCTGTCATTGGGGTTAGCGTTGGAAGAGGAAGCACAATTTTTCAATCCTCATGGTGGCAAACCTGTGCAAGGTGTAGACAGTAGCTGGCTCTGATGAAGACCAGAATCCCTCTCTAAAGGCGTGAGGGGAGCAGCCTGCCTCCTTAACTTGTCATCGCTCTTCCATGCTTTAATCCACAATTTAGTTTAGCAGATTTTATGCTCACAAGAAGGAGAAAGGCTAACTACAGTTAAAGCGGACAGGTGGGATGCCAGGGCACCCTATGCAGGTAGAGAACACACATTCAGGATGCCATTACAATGCTGATAGTGTTTCTCAACTTTTAACTTGTACCAATTCATTCAATGGTACTGGAAAGGAGGAAACCCTGCAAACAGAGGAAGATATCTCAGGAAAAAAAGTGAGGAGTTTATTGCAAGTAACATCACTTATGCACTATCAAATACTTACTATTGACAAAGAAGTTTAA
The DNA here is from genome assembly GCA_017639245.1 of Myiopsitta monachus. Lineage (NCBI taxonomy): Eukaryota > Metazoa > Chordata > Aves > Psittaciformes > Psittacidae > Myiopsitta > Myiopsitta monachus. The sequence goes on from CM029926.1 coordinate 36,998,100, forward strand.
ATTTGGTTCTGTAATAGGCTGAGTTCCATTTACTGTGCTTGAAGTGGGAGGAAAATGACAGGAATCACAAATGTCAAAACATGTCTAGTCGTTGTGGGTTGCTCTGTGCTATTATTAATTCTTTTTTGCTTTTAACATTATCAACAATGTAAAAAGTAGTGACCTGTTCATTAATTGTGCAGGGCAAGTGATTTTTATTGTTGCAAGCTATCCAGGTTGATAAGCTATGTCGAAAAGAGCCCTATGTTCTCTTTTAGCCATTGGCTTAGTAAGTGTCCACTATATGCACATTGTCACTGTTTCTCCACCAAGGCCGTGCCTCTAATATATGGAATTCTGTTGTCAGCATCAGTTCATATTTCTTTAGGCTTTCTACGAGTTCTTTGAACAACAGGAGGCAGATGGGGTCTTGCTAAGCCCGGGGTCATGTCATAGATTTAGTAGTTTTATGTTTGTTACATCAATACCTACCTTACACTGGAAATAATAGGTCCCAGCATCAGCTATCCAGGAAGATGAGAATGAAGCCTGGTACACCATGCTCTACAGTTCCTGACATCATCTAGCATGTCTTTACATTCTGGTACTTCATAACTCATCCTGCTTGCTTTCCAAACATTTTAGATAACGTGTTTGTTTTTTTTTTGTTAACATCTTGCTAAGAGAAAACAAAAACCAACCCCCTCTTCTTAAAGAATCATATTCAGTCACTAAAATGAGAAATAGCTTCGTGTGTTTCTAGACATGTCACAAAAGTTATGGAGAAGAATAGATTCTATGACAGTGTTTCTATATTTCTCCACAGCTTTGAGAACATATTTGTTGTCTGTGCTCTGTCCTGTTGCAGGTCAGGAGGGGGGTGAGCCAGCATACTGAAGCTTTTAGGGCTTTTAAAGAGAAACTTCTCATGTTTCTGTTCTCAAGTGTCACCTGACGTAAGCAAGACCAGTCTATAATCTTGAAACAATATGTGGAAATATTAAAGAAAAGTAGTAGAACTTCCCGAGGAAGAAAGAACACAGGAAAGGAAAGACAGATGTGTTTAATGACAAACACATTTTTCCAAAGGAATAATTTCCACCAGCCAAAAGACCAATTAGACACATAAAATAGAATCCAGAGAAGTAGATTAATGAACCAGTCATTACCAAAGGAAGAGGAAAACGACAAACCCAGCTAATTCTGTACTGAGCATGACAGATGAGCTCACAGCAAATAATTGGGTGACATTCATCAAATGTGAACTAAAGAGAGGCATTAGAGGGCAAAACACGATCATAATCTCTGGGATTTACAGTGTTGGATAGTTTGCTCATAGGAAAAGAAAAAGTTCATCAAAATAAATGAAGTTGGGCTTTCCAAAATTCATTCTCTACTGCAGTGCTTGCCAAAACTTTGCTGAAGGCTTGATCATTTTTTGGAACTGTTGTAACTGTGTATGTAAATCATGCAAAGATGAGGTCCTGGCTGGGAAAAGCTTCACACAAATCCTGCCAACAGAATTGTGGGTGGCTTCATATTAACTGGCTCACAAAGACCACAGACCACAAAGCTTTTGATTTCTCAAACTTTGTCAAGGTGACCTAGTCCAGCTAGAGCACTGGAAGGGAGTTTAGCTAATGCATAATGAACTTAAACAGTGTCTGAATTCTACCTTTCTGCCTTAAAAAAGCACACAAACAAACAAATCCAAGCAAAAAAATTCCCAAACCCTCCAGGTACCAGTTCGCAGTGGTATAAAGCCAAAAAATCTATGTAAAATCTTTTGAGTGTGGCAAACTTGAAGTAGATCCTGTCTTGACAGAGAGGAGGGAATTTGATATTTTTGATATGCCCCTGGATATTTCTGCCACACTATGTTCATGTGATTAACTTGAAGATTGTTGAACTGTTCCCAGTGTTAATTGTCATCACAGCATTTATGAAGAATGTAAATATTCATGAATTGAAGTCTGCATCCTAAAGAAGAATTAATAGCCATGTCTCAGTGTATCAGAAGAGGTGGATGTTAACCCAGGGTTCTTGCTGCATGGTCACTGGGTACATTCAGTCCTATTTGGACTCTGCTACAGATAATGATCTGGTGCTGAAATCATGAATGGTGTAAAATGAGTTTATGTGGCAGAATTATATCATTTGAGAATTTGGATCTTCCATTGGAGGTCAGAAATATCACCAGGAGGGAATATTTCGACAATCCCTGTACTGTTTAGGTAAATATGACCTGGAAGCGTGGGATCCTTTGAGCAATGCTTATACAATTGATAGAGAGCTACAGTTACTGCAAGCATTTATTTTTGCCTTTGAGTTGGACTGAGTGTGAAATCAACTCCGTAGTCTGTTCTCTTCTGTGAAAACTTGATTTTGGTGTGGATGTCGTAGATGGGAAAGGCATCCTTCAGAAATAACACTCACAGCCATTTGGTGATCTTCACAAATGGAGAGCAGGAGCCTGAAATGCTACTCTGTCAGCCCACAGTGCACTTTACACAAAGTCAGAGTCAAGTGACCCCTGTTCTCTCCCCATCTGTGCCACTGGCTTATTTTGAGACCACAGAAAATTGCTCTAGATTTTCATGTCTGTGTTTCTCTTTGACTTTAGGCTATATGTTGTCTGTGTAGCATTTGTTTGCTGCGATATGGGTCATTCTTTTGCCTTCTTATGTGGTGTGTAACATAATGTTAGTTGGGGTTTTTTTCTTCTGGGAGCACTAAATGCAGCTATGATAACATTACAAGGAAATATGGGAAACAAGCAGAAGGATAAGTCTTAGTGTAGAAGCCTGTCCTATTTCTAAACTTTCTTTTCTTTCCAGTTGTTCAAACTGTCATGTAGTAAAACCTGAAGTTGATTAGATATGAAATTTCATGACCAGCAATATCACGTCCTTCAAATGACAGCTTCTCTAGGGAAGAAAGCCACTATCTGGAGGTGATGTCATTGCTGAGAATATAATTGATGCTATAGCAATATTCTATGTATGCTCATTCTGAAATATCACTGTCAAATAAAAGGAAATATATCTAGGAGAGAATCTCAGACCTCTCTGTTATTTTTATTGGAAACTTAAGAAGCAACAAATGACATTCCATATAATAGAGAAGTGCTCTGTGTATTGTTTTATCTTTAAACCTGCAAGATTGCCAAACCAGCAGAATATACGAAATTCACCGAGGTAAGCCTTCTTGTAGCCAGGCCTGAAATGGTGCCAGAAAGAACACCCACAGCAAAAGTGACTAGTGACAGGTTTAAAATCCCATATTTTACAAATTATCAGGGCTAGCTCTCACTGATGCATGACATTTATATGTATCCTTTACAGCTCACTCAGTCCATAAACCCACAGATTTGGATATCTGTCATCTCCTACCCACATCTTCATGCAGAGACAGTAGGATTTCAGAGAAACCAGGTTTATAATGACAAAGCACATTTAAGAGCTCAGCTCCAGCTCTCCAAGAATGCATTAATTGCATCTACTGTTTGCATTAAATGGCACTAGTGTGGATCTCTGTTATGTTGGAAGACAACCATGGCCCCAAGGGTCTTACAGTGCAGACATATAAGGCTGAGAAGCCGCAGAGAAGAGAGGTATTATCTCCTTCTTACAGGAAAGGAACAAAAGCACAGAGACTTTAAATTAATTGCCTAAGGTAGTTGTGCTGGAACCATGTGATGAAACCAGACTATCTTCCACTCAAGACCTTGAACTTTATACCTACTTTTCCCTTTTTCCTGAGTTGTTAAATTCATGCTGGATTTGAAGCATGAGAGACAAAATGGAAAGTTCAATAGCACAGCTTAAACAAATAATACTTCAGCCCATCAAGTCTGGGAAATATTTTTTTGAGTTATACAAATGGTTTTAAAGACAGCTATGCAGGTCATAGAAAAGATATCTGAAAGAAAGGTTGTCAAACCCTTTTAGCAGTGTCAGCATAGGGTGTCTTGGAAGGGTCATCACTCACTTCCTTTGATGTTTCCACAGGTGACAGCTGGTGGAAGAGCAAATTACTATGTGTCATACAGACGGGAGCCTTTTGCACAGATTAAATTGCCCAAATACTCTCTTCCTAAGGTGAGTACACCATTATGAACACACACATGTAATATCTTGAATAACACAGCTTGCCCAGTGGTGAAGCACCTCGGTGGGGTTCCTCTCTGGGGAGCTCTTTTTGTTCTGCTACTTGAATGATCTTTCTTAAATACTGATCTGGGATCTTTACCTCTCTTTGCCTTTGATTAATGAGTGTTTCAGGAAAAGTAGTTTCTTTTTTCCCCTGTAAAGAGCAAATGTGAATTAATAGGAACCTCAGAAAACAGAGTTCAAACCAACTTCTCCTTGACCAATCTTCTATGAACACCTTTCCCCAGTCCTACTCTGTTCTTCATTAATGATTTCGCTGTCAGCCTGGCCATGACACTGAGAGTCCTGGAGAATGGTTTAGGATGCTGAGCCCTACTGCAGTCTCTATACAATGAGAGAACAGCATATAGCAGCTCCATTGTCCCCATCCTATGGCTGGATGTTGCCAAGAAGTCATAAAGGTTGAGTGACCTCCCTGAAAGTTGTGCCTTATCAATGCTTTGGACACACAGAACCTCTGTGTGATGACACTTAGGAGATGACTAAGATGAGCTGAGATAAACACTGACAGGCAAAAATGGGAGGGAAAAAGAGAGGGAAGTTAGTACTTCTCATATGTGCCTGGATTTACCTTCTTAGGTATTAGCATTCTACCAGATCAAATGGTGCAAGCTTCAGAAAGGAGAATATGTTCCTGGAATTACACCCAGATTCCATACTATAGCTGTTGCTTGGGATTATATAGAACAGAGGGGACCAACCTCTCCAGTGCCTTGGCTGGATGCAAGTTTCTGGGTAGCTAATGGGCAGCTGAGACTACTGTTGCACTTTGGAGGCTTAGAACTGCCATTGAGGGTATTGTCATAGGGGGCTGCTAATCAATAGTACTGGACTTCCCCTTATACAAGTGAAAATTTTGGTGAGATAACTGTTAGATAGTTGGCTAGAATTGCCTTGTGGGCTGGATGTACCGTTCTGGCTGCCTGTGGGATACCTGCAGCCTTGCAGATAACAACATATTTGCTTTAACTTTTATCTGAAAGCTTAATAGTTGCAAGAAATTTGCATCTCAGACTCCCAGTGCATCTCAATTTCTTTCTGTTTGGGTTGATAGCAGCATACTGACACTTGCATAGCGCAAATGTAGTCTCTTTTGTTTGTCAGTCCATGGTAGTGGTATGGGATTCGGAATGTCTGACCACACACTACCTTTTGGAAGCCCTGCTGCCATTTTTCAAGAGAAAAGCATTATTTATGCTCCCACCTTATGGTAGGCCTTGGAAGCTGCCCCTCATTAAAAAGACAAGCAGATAGAAAGACTGACAGCCCTACTTTTTTGACTGATGCTGTCACAGGTTGCTGATCTGTTATAAGACAGATTTGTTGGTAATCCTGCTTTGTAATTGGTGCCTAGTATAAGATTAGGGATACTTTTGTCATTTAAAAATCAGAAGTACTTTTAAGCTCAGTGTCATGGCAAAGCCTTGTAGCCATGTAAAAAAAGGTTTGTTTGTGCTGCTTGTAGTCACTAGAACAATTTTGCTGTACAGTAATAACTATCCTGTCACCTGGAGATTAATGAACTCTGCTGGAGTTGTACATAAGTGAGGCTGGCAATAGGGTAATGCAATATTTCACTGCAACTGGTCAAAACAGATTGAAGTAATTGTATATTTTGCTTTACTTTCACACTGCTGGAATATGTTGGGTATGTACTTAATCTTTAAGAAATTAGGGCTGTTGAGCAAGAACATACTTCTTGATTAAGTCTTCCTTCATTGAGGGAAATGGCAAATCTCCCACTGGGACAGAATTAGGCCCTTATGGATTTTCTCCCCATCCCATGCTGTCAGGCTGTGTTAGGTCTATTGGATATAGCCCCATCTAATTAACCCCAACTTTTCATCTAGATACCTCACAGAGAAGATTACGTTGCCTCCTAGGCAGGATGGGGATATTGAGCTGATCTTCCCGCAGATATTATTCCCAAAAATCAGGTCACTCCGTCCTTTGGGAGACTTCCAGAATTATGGTTTCTTGATGCAGAAAGAGAGCAAGGAATTAATCAAGACTCCTTGAATCCTGAGGAAATTTTAAATAGATACAAACAGATAAATGAAGTCCTACATAACCACAGTGATTTTGCTTCTAGCTGAACTATTGTCAGTTTGTTCAACAATGGTGGCGAGGATGAAGTACTTCAGTACTCATCACCACCCTGGAGATCATTTCCATGAACCTGCTTTAAAAGAATACTGAGAAAATGCGCTGTCAAATCTCTTTGATATTAAAACTAAATGGGGAAACCCTTGCTGGACCTTCATATCTTGGTCAGCAGCAGGAATCCAACAAAGGTTAGTGAGTGGATTATTTGACATATATAGGGGGATGATAGATCTCAGACATACTCTCAGTAGTAAAGTATGTTATTAAAAATCACTACCAGCATTAGATCAAACTGATCCATATACCTAAGCTTCAAATAAATGTGAAAGTCCCAGGCTTTTTGAAACTGTCTCTTCACCAGTTGGAAGCACAAGCCCGTTAGTTCAGCATGTGGATGGAAATATTCACTGCTTTTAGCCTGGTGCTGCCCCATGCTTAGTGATTGTGAGGACTCCAGGCTTCGAGGTTGTGGATCTCCATGAGTGACAAAACTGACTTTCAAACTTATAAATACAAAATGAAACTGAATGAAATTCCTTGAAGCTACCAAAAATGAAGAAAGCAAACCCCTTTCTCCGAGCTGGTGATCGTTAAAAAAATGAAATGCAGGGAAGTCACAAGGGAGGTAATTTATTGGCATGCTCTAACAGAAAATTGTTTAACATACCTATAATTCATGCTCCATCTCCATTCTTTCATAAGTCACGGTAATTACTACATGTCCCAAAGGGCAAAGAAATAGAGATCCTCAGTAGCAGGCCTTTTGTCTTCTTTTAACAGGACATGCATATTATAAGCACAGATGAAGATCAGGTGTTTGCAGCTGTTCAAGAGTGGAACCAGAATGACACATACAATCTGTATATCTCGGACACCCGAGGGGTGTACTTCACCCTAGCCTTGGAAAACGTGAAAAGCAGTCGAGGGCTGGAGGGGAATATCATCATTGAACTTTATGAGGTATGTAGTAAAGGTCACCCTGCAAAGAGCAGCAACTTGACAGTTCAAGCAAGTGTGAATCTCTTACCAACCTCCCAGGATCATCATCTGTTTTGGGATCAGCACAGAAGCATTTACTGGATTTGATGCTGAGCCAGCTCCTGTGGGCATAGGTGCGGTGCATTCTGCTATAGGTGTGACAACTGGTTGCTTTCAAGTCAATGACTAGTTAGCTATGTGACATTTCCAAGGGGGAGAACCATTATCCTTCTCATCCTAATGTGGGTGGCTAGAGAAGGATTCAAAATATCATTTTTCCTGATGGACAGCTTAAGACCCCTGCTTGCAGGCAGGGAATGTGGATTCCACCATTGAGAGCACTGAGCAGTTTATGAATGATAAGAAAAGGTTTATAGGTGCTATTTGCCCAGAGATAACAGCTGGATAACTTCTACCCCGAATCATCTTCTGTTCCTGTTCTTCTGCCAGGCCTTTCAGCCTTGGCCATCAGCAATCCATTCAGAACAATTGTTCCAGTTTCTGGTTTCTTGAGGGCATTCTGGATTTGGCTTGTCATAACTTGTTGAATGGACCATCTGCTGAGATTCAGGGCTCAATGCTTTGCCAGCAGCAAACAGTACAAGTAGTAATGGTTGCAGGCTGACTTCTAGTGCTACATGGAGAAATGTTTTTGCAAGTTACATGTAGAAGTTAGGATTAGACATTTATTTATTTCATCCAGTATAATGCCCATTCAACAGTATCCTCAACTGGTTTATAAAAATCCAGATAATTTAAGACAATGAGAGAAAATTCACAATCACATGGATTAGTGTGAAGGACAAAGTTTACATTTTGTTTTCACCTAATTAAATATGTTTTCCTGCCTTTGAAAAAAGATACTATTTCTCTGTTGCCATGAACCAGCTAAAATAAACAAGCATCATCTCCCATTCCTGGGCAAACTCTGTATTCCCCAGCTGTATATCATAGCCATTTTACTGTTAAATGCTGATAGAGACTTTCACAGGGTCATTCGAAGGGTAGTGTCACTCAGGAGGCTTTAGAGTAGAAGGATTTGCATCCTTGCTGTTGCCAGGAAGTTTGTGCCTTTCTGTCTCACTTTCACAGCTGTGCACCAGAGACCAGACTCAACACAAAATCTTGTTGGAGACATTTTGACAGGACCATATTCTTCTGGAATGGGTACTACCAACAAAAATCAACACATCTGGATCAACTGGGTTGATTTTGATAGAATTTGGGAGTGGAAGGAAAGTGAAGAAATCAAATTTGCAAAACATTAGTGTTTCAGCATAGTCAGGATTTCCATCTTTCATGTAAAATAAAAAAAAGACCAACATAAAAAGATTCCATACTACTGCTGATGTGACTTGCTGTCTCCCATGTTATGGTAATCTGGGAAGGGAGTAGCCACATCCTTAAGCTTATAGAGCTGATGTATGACATGGTGCATGCTGTATCTTCAAAGCCCATCATCAACCTGTCTGCAAGCACTCAAGAAAAGCCCAAAAGTGGGCTCTTTCCTAGGAATTTGGTCTATGAACATCCTTGTCTTTTTCTTCAAGAGAGAGAGACTGCAAAGGCCTTTCAGCTGTGCAACCATCATCAAGATATACTTGTAATGCCATTTACAGTCTTCTAGTACCAGACTGAGATGGCTTTATTACTTCTTCAGAGACCTTCGACTCCTGAAGAATGCTCAGATGGGCTTTACTTTTGGTCTATTCTTCCGATGTATTTTTTCATCTCTCTCCATTTTTCCTAGGTAGCAGGGATCAAAGGCATATTCCTGGCTAACAGGAAGATAGATGACCAAATCAAGACTTTCATTACCTACAACAAGGGCAGAGATTGGCGTTTGCTGCAGGCACCGGACACCGATCTAAGAGGGGATCCTGTAGTTTGCCACCTGGTGAGCAGCAGACCTTTTCCAAAGGACAATTGACTCATTCAAAGCTGCTTATTTTAGTCACTGGGTTAACAAAATTTTCCCTGTGATTTTTTCTCTTGACCTGATGGATGTCAAATGACTTATATATATGTTCTCTCTTTCTATAGCTTTCTATGACCATTTTCTTGAACTTTCTTATGGAGCTCAAGGTCAGAATAAGGAAGTTCCTGGGAAAAAAGTGCTCTAGATCAGATTGTTGGTAAAAACAAGTGCAGATATGCTTGCTTGTAATGCAGCATTCCTGTTTCTCTTTCAGCTATTTTTATGGTGCTTATTCAGAAAATGAATGTATGCTGCTATTTGTAACAGTGCTAAGAGCAAGGGATCATTTTCAGAGGACTGAAGCGTCTGCATGGAGTTGACAATGGTCCCGCTGATATTTAACTTGTTGTATATTAAAGCTTCTGCCTTTTGTTTGTTTCCTGTCAACAGCCCTTTTGCTCGTTGCACTTACATCTGCAACTCTCAGAGAATCCATATTCTTCAGGAAGCATTTCCAGCAAAGAGACAGTTCCTGGGCTGCTGGTGGCAACAGGTAAAGAGCATAAGTGCTGCTCACTACCCACCCATACCTCACTGGGAGCCTGAGAATATGTACAATGTTTCCTGTTAGTGTAAAAGCTTTTAGCTCTGTTTTAGCAAGTGCTGAGCTATTTGACATTTATTCTTACTAGCTAGGGCCTAGGAGAAGGCATATGGTTTCAAAAATCCTAATGCCTATCAGGTATTTGTTGATTTACAATAACCAATATGCAGGGTCTAAGCCCACATCTCCAGCTGGCATTACCAACTCCTCTCACTTCACGTCACTACAGCCACTGACGTAGGTGTCTACCTGTCTGCTGGAGTACACCATGAATGAGAACAGGGCCTAGGGCTGTGCTCCTGGGAGGTATCAATACGTTTCACCTTCTAAGTAGCAAGCACAGAGTTGTCACAATGCCTGTAAGGCAAGGCCTGGACTTCAAGAGTGCCTGTCTTATGCACAGCTCCTACTTTCAATACTGTATTATAGAACCATAAAATCATAGAATAGTTTGGGTTGGAAAGGAATTTAAGATCATCTAGTTCCAACACCCCTGCCATGGGCAGGGACACCTTCCACTATACCCTATCACCCAAGGCTCTGTCCAACCTGGCCTTGAATGCTGCCAGGGATGGAGCATTCACAACTTCCCTGGGCAACCCATTCCAGTGCCTCTCCACCCTCACAGTAAAGAACTTCTTCCTCATATCCAATCTAAACTTCCCCTGTTTGAGTTTGAACCCATTACCCCTCGTCCTATAAATACAGTCCCTAATGAAGAGTCCCTCCCCAGCATCCCTATAAGCCCCCCTTCAGATACTGGAACGCTGCTATGAGGTCTCCATGCAGCCTTCTCTTCTCCAGGCTGAACAGCTCCAACGTTCTCAGCCTGTCTTCATATGGGAGGTGCTTCAGTCCCCTGATCATCCTTGTGGCCCTCCTCTGCACTTCTTCCAACAGTTCTATGTCCTTTGTATGTTGACGACACCAGAACTGCACACAATACTCCAAGTGAGGTCTCACAAGAGCAGAGTAGAGGGGCAGGATCACCTCCCTCAACCTGCTGGTCACACTTCTTTCAATGCAGCCCAGCTTACAGTTGGCTTTCTGGGCTGTGAGCGCACACTGCAGCCGGCTCATGTTCGTTTTCTCATCAACCAACACCCCCAAGTCCTTCTGCGCAGGGCTGCTCTGAATCTCTTCTCTGCCCAACCTGTAGCTGTGCCTGGGATTGCTCCCACCCAGGTGTAGGACCTTGCACTTGCCATGGTTAAACTTCATAAGGTTGGCATCAGCCCACCTCACAAGAGTGTCAAGGTCCTTCTGGATGGCATCCCTTCCCTCCAGCGTATCAACCAAACCACACAGCTTGGTGTCATCGGCAAACTTGCTGAGGGCACACTCAATCCCACTGTCCATGTCACTGACAAAGTTGTTGAACAAGACTGGTCCCAACACCCATCCCTGAGGGACACCACTTGTTACTGGTCTCCAGCTGGACATCTTTGCATGCAGCCATCCAGCCAGTTCTTTATCCACTGAGTGGTCCATCTATCAAATTGATGTCTCTCCAATTTAGAGACAAGGATGTCGTGTGAGACAGTGTCGAACGCTTTGCACCAGTCCAGGTAGAAGACATCAACTGCTCTACCCCTGTCCATCAGTTCCGTAGCCCCATCATAGAAGGCCACCAAATTGGTCAGGCAGGACTTTGCCTTAGTGAAGCCATGCTGGCTGTCACCTACCACCTTGTTGTTTTTCACTGTGCCTTAGCATGCCTTCCAGGAGAATCCGCTCCAAGATTTTGCCAGGCACAGAGGTGAGGCTGACTGCTCTGTAGTTCCCTGGCTCATCCATTTTCCCTTTCTTGAAAATGGAGGTTATATTTCCCTTTTTCCAGTCATCAGGAACTTCACCTGACTGCCAGGATTTTTCAAATATGATGGACAATGGCTTAGCAACTTCATTTGCCAGCTCCTTCAGGACCTGTGGATGGATTTCATCCTGTCCCATGAACTTGTGCCCATTCAGGTTCTTAAAACCTTTTTATTTTATTGCTTCAAGACTAGCAGCACTTCATCAGCTCTGCATGGGTCATTGTTACTGTGGGTTGTTCTGCAAAATAGTGCAATGTTTTAATGCAACCTGCTACAATGCTTCGTGGTGGTACTGGCTGACCCAGTGTAATTAATCTGGCAGCCATCACAGGCCCTGTGTGCACACAGTGTGCAGCCTAATCAGGATGGATGGGGCTACCAACTATGCTCAGAACTCCCACAGGTCTGTGGGAGCTGCTGGCCTAACAAGGTGCTTTTTGAATGGCTGGTGCTATTGAAATCTGGCCTTTCAAGCATTCAGGCTGTCCTGCTTTTTCACAGGGAGGCTGCTACATTTGGTCAGTATATGTCCAAATAGCTTAACCATTCTTTCTGATGCTCAGTTTATCTCCTTTGCCTGTTCACCCTAGCAGCGGCTTACAAACATATCATGTTAGTGTATTGTCTATATGAACTTACACTGTTTCTTCCAGCTGTTTCCTTTCTTATGTCCTTCTGTGCTTCTATGTGTTTGCCAGACTAAGTGAGAACGTGGGACAGGTTCCCTTCATGACATTTATATCTCAACAGGGGAAACACCATGTGATTTCCAGTTCACTGATCCAGGCCAAATGAAGTGAGATAATTTGGTTTAAACCTTGAGATCTTCCTGTGCATAGCCAAGTGGAGTCATTGCTCCTGGCAGGTCATGCACGGTAGATGAATGCTTAAGAGCAAGCCGTATTTGTGGTGCTGAGATTGCAGAGGCTTTTTTTATTTAACCTTTTAGGGAGCAAATAGAGACAGCAGGACAGTGAGATTCTAGGCACTGATCTAAATTGTTACTAAATGAGGTTCTTTTCAAGCTGCCAGTGCATGGGAGGAATGCTTTCCCTAACAATTAACAATTGTTTAACAATTGTCCAACAATTAACCTTTAAAAGGCAGAATATAATTTCTGCCTTACTTCTTTGTACAATAAAAATCCTAATTCCTGTTGGGAATATACACATCTGTTTCCACTAACCAGTTTCACAACAACAGGAGCATCTCACCATGTTGGCAAATGTGTTCCAGGATAGACATTGCAACTTATTCTCACGGGCACTGTCTACTCAGACACTCTGTGTCTTACTCTGATTTACAGTGGTACATTTCCAGCAATGATTGGGAACTCGGACTCTTGATATGAAGTCAGATTCTTTCAAAGGGAAGAATTATGTTTTAGTATCAGTATCTAATGGAACAGCTGCCAAATCGTTTTGACTTGCTTGGGAGTTAGTTATATTTGGTGGAGTTTGAATCCATGTAGCCAAAGAAATTAGATGGAGAGAATGAAGAAAACAATAGAACTGTTTTGCACAGAAAAACAGACAAAAAGAAGTTATAGCAACAGAATCTCATCTTTTTACTCTCCTTCCTTGCCAAAACCTGGAAATCCCTGTTTAGAAAGTTAGTTTTCCAGTTTTGATATTTAAAATAAGATGAATCAAAACTTACACTTCTGCCTATAAGTCAGTCTTTAATTCTTGACGACTTCCACCTGTGATAAGACACTGGTCTAAGCAAACTTTTGGACTGACACAGTAGATTTATCTTTGAAAACCTGGATATTGCTATAGACTAATGGTTGCCCATGGCAGGTTTTCCTTGTATCTTCACCTAAAGCAGATGGTCACTCTTGCTGGTGTCAGAGAATAAGAGGAGATAAATGGACAGTGTGACATTTCCTACATCCTGGGCACCTATGGAAAAGCCTTACTTGGATTGCACTGCCTCCTGAGCCAGAAATTATATTTTCTGAAACAGTGTTGTGACATCAGTGTGGCTAGATGGGTTTCATGATGGTGACAGGAGAGCATCAACCCACATCTGGGTTTTAATTTCTCATTTTCCAGCATTAAATGTCAAAATAATAATTAACATTTCTTTAGTGTGCTGTTATGCTCTTGTTGATGCTACAGATTTATAAGAATGCCACCTCTCTCTTTCTTATTTTTGAGGAAAAAATACTAGTTCTTCCTTACTTCCATGGAAATTACACCTGCTTTAAAAACAATCTCATTCAGAAGGTATAAGAGTGGCTCACTGATTAAAGAACTTCTAGGCTCTGAATAAAGAAGTCGTGGGATTGACCACAATATGGTGGCTGTGGGCCATTATCATTGGGAAGATTTCTGGCAGAGTATCTTTTAGTGTTACATCTGCCTGCTTCCTATGGGACAGATGTTCATACCACCAGAATCCCACCTAACACTGGCTGAAGTTACTGTTGACAGACCAGCAGAAAAAAAAAAACAGATCATGGGTGACTGTGGTAGCTTTTCCCTGAGCCACTAGCTGCTTTGAGAAGGCAGGAAGGTGCGAACAAAAGAGAGATCTGCATTGTTCAGTGAGCCCTGTGCTTCTAGTAATCCTAACTCTGGAAGTAGAAGCAAGATGCTGACGTCAGGGGAGTGTGAGAAAGAAGCTAGTAAAGTCTATTCATCGCTTCTTCAAGCTTTTCAGGTATTGGGCTTCTCTCTCTTGAAGCTATTGGTGGATGGTCAGAGGTTTCAGAGGGTTGGGGATTTAGTTCAAGGCTGTTATTTAATCTGTATTAAGGTTTATTACTGTAAGATTTGAGGTTCTGTATGCTGTCTCAGATGAAGGATGCTGAAAAAAAACCAATTTCAAGCTCTGAGGTAATATCTCCAAATGGTGTTCTGCTGTGCTGTCTCTACACATGGTTTTGGTTGATGTTTGAGCTTTTCTTTGCATTATTTTAATGTGTGCATATCCATTCCTTAATATATAATGAAGGCAGAGTAATTCATCATATAAAGCTATCAGCAGAACAGTTTCCATCGTAATGGAAATTACAAGATTAAAATTAAGAACTGTACCAAATAACCAGTAAATTTAAATTCACAATTTGGGACAGCTAGGTCACTGAGAACAATCAACATTGTCTAGAATGCTGTTCAGTCTGGTCTCTCCATCTCCTCTGCAAAGTCATTTGACTCACCTTAATTCTCTGAACCATTTCTGCTGCCAGGTGAGGTTCATACTTAAGCAAACAAGGTTTCCTTCAAGTGGAGCCTCTATTTCATTCCATCACAATTTTCAGATAGTATAGCTCTTGTGAATGAGTGTTGTCACCTTACAGCATATTGTTTTTAGATGAGAATGGAATCCAGAGCAGAAAAAAGCACTGGTCAGGACAAGTAATTTTATTTTCTTGGGAAAATGCAGTTCTGTGTTCATCTATGCAAGAATGCCTGACACTTGGTTGTGTTGCAGGCAATATTGGCTCTGAACTTTCCTACACTGATGTTGGCGTGTTCATCTCTTCTGATGGTGGAAATTCCTGGAGACAGGTATGTTTTGCAGAGTGAAGGAAAACATGGAGCCTTTTGCTAGTCCTCCTCTGAGTCTTCCCAGTAGAGTGGAATACTCATGCAGCACCTGATTTGTTTGCAGATCTTCGAGGAGGAATACAACGTTTGGTTTCTGGACTGGGGAGGGGCACTAGTGGCCTTGAAACACACATCAGTGCCCATCCGGCACATGTGGTAAGGAACCTTATTATTTGAGGTGTTTTCCTGGTGGGGATAGGCTGACAGTTGTGGTAACATCTATTGCATCACCTCATTGGCATCTGCTAGTTTCCATAAAATGAGTAAAGGAGATAATTCTAATCTGTATTTTACCATCATTTTGGTTTTCTCGATTAATATGATAATTATTGTACCATTTTATAAATGTAATGGCTATATGCATAATCACACACATATATTAATTACTCTTTGCCCTAGTAATGTACTGTGAGACTTCAGATGGGGTTTCTTTCACACAGACACATATATACTGAGTAAGAAACTAGTCCTTTGTGTTTCTGAGAAGATGTGTCCCTCAGTTCAGCCTTCTGTTTATTATTAAACTGCTTAGAGAGTTAAAGGGAGGGAGAGGAGAGCAAAGCAGGTGTTGATAAGACAACAGAGATATGACAATAGAGATACATTGCTAACGTTCCTCTCTCCTATAGGATTTCACTATCAATTTCCAGAGATACAGTGGTGGCATCTGAATAGGCTGGAGGTGGAATAGGGCAAAGTGATTTCTCAGCTGAAGATACCATTTTTCTGTAAATAGGTTATAACAGTCTAAGCACTAAAGATACTGTCCAAAATGATCCTCTGCTTTGCCTCTGCCCCTCTCACTCCTGGCACCAGATAAGCATTGGAGAGAGGCATTCTGAAACTCAGAACTAACCGTGTTTATGGAAAATGTGTGCATTAGCATCATCTTCAGTCTCTGGTCTTGAGTGAAAGAAAGACATGGCTAACGGACCGACCTACTCAGCTTCTAATGTTGTTTAGATGTGAATTAGTTAGAAATAGCCTTCAGATACAAGATTTGTCTCCTGTCTGCAAGACCGAGTCCTCTCTCAGTTTGATGGTGCTAAGCACATGTCTATCTCATGCTTTTCATGCAGAACAGGAAAAGTGGCCTTCAGTCAAATAGAAAAAGAAAGCAATAGTGTTTGGCAGCAGTGATGAGGTGTTAAGGTCTCCTCTACCTGAGTCATTATGGTACAAAATCCTTCAATTAAATTGCAGTCATTCAGAAGCGGGAGACTTTAAGACAGGCTGTCTTTACTGATCACAAGCTAATGTTCCAGAGATGTGCCTTTAAGAACATTTATGGCTACTTTCTCAATACAAAAAGCTTCTGGACTTTATATTCCTGACCTGACAGATAACTCTTGGGTGGCTACAACATAGATTTCTATTAAAGTTTAAATGTGTTGCCTTTAAGCACATTTCATGGCCACCTGAGCTAAAGAAATGCTTTAGTTTTGGTGTGATAGTAGTTGTTAACACAGGATGTATTGGCTCATATTTCTAAAGCTTTGGAATTTTCCTACGATAGGAGAACCAAGTGTTCCTTAAGAGATTTGTGTCTTGCGCCCTTACAAGCATGTCGTAACTTAGCATGTAGTAAGTAAGTGCCCAGAGTTAGCCTAGGCCAGCATCCCCTTATAAAGGAGAGAAGTAACAGGGCAGATCCATAATAATGCTTCCAGCAGTCTCAAGCTGTCTATGTTTAGAACGTGTTGTGTGACTAGAAACATTTGCTCCTGCTAGGTAACTCAGTGATTGTGACTATACCTGATGTGCCACAGGACCATGTCAAAATGCTTAGACCAAGCCAAGTATGAGCCAAGGCAGAGCTGTGTGTTAGCCAAGGGTAGGTGTCACCAGTAGTAGGTACATTGGGCTGTGGCAAGTTGAGCTCTGAAAGAGTAAAAGGTGAGCCACTTATTGAAAGAGATGTATTAACTGTTTATTACTATATTATGCAACCCAGGTATAACCATTTCAATTGTTTCTTACCTTGTGAAGGTTCTTTGGACATCAAAAGCATGTTAGATGCAAGTGCCTGTACTGGGGTAAGATTTGGTCACAAGTTGGCTTTCCACAGGAGCTGAGAGCCCAGTTCACCTTAGTTTGCTTTGCAGAGGTTCCTTTCAGATGTTCTCCCTTTCCACTAAATCTCATGAAATCGCATGTGCAGTTCTATGAGTTCCCCACCTACTCTGTTAAATGAGTAGTAATTTAGAGCTGTTATTAAGCTCCAATAGGTTTCCTCCAAAATTGTACCCTTAGGGACTTTGGAATTTGCTTCATATCGCCTCAGTAGGCACCCGTTTCATGGGCAGAACTGGAATAGATTAAAGGGTACATGTATATACATTAGTTCTCAGGCTGAGATATTGTACAAGTTTCATCCTGGAGAAAAGAGGGCTGGATAATTGAAAAGCCAAGAGAACTTTAGCTACCCTAATGAAGCATGCTGTTCCCCAGAAATTGAAATGCTATTTAGATAGATAAGCATGCAGGAAGAACAGCATACAAATGCACAGGTGTATGGAAAGATACATAATTTAAATACATAGATTTAGGGCAGATAAGCTTTTTGTATGCTGTTGTACTCCCAGCTTTCTGTCTTCAGTCTATAGTCAGCTTCCTATTTTGGCAGATGTGCACTGTGAGTCGGGTGAAGGTATTTTTCTGGGTGCTGTGAAAGGCAGATGCTTAGGGAATAGTGATTGCAAGCCTTGGTTTTCTACACTGGAGGTCTAAGGTTGGTGTAGCCCATTGTCATAAATAATTAACTGGCCTCCTGGTCCTTTGTTGGCATTAGGTGTCTGTGATGAGACTTGATCGGGGTAGGAGGATTCAGTTTCCAGCAAGACCCTCAGACAAATCCAGGTGCTCACATGCCTGTGTGTGAACACTTTTCTTGCCTGGAAAATAAGGCAAACTTATTTTCTTATTTTCACTTTAAAATGAGGAGTGTTTCCTGCTGTTTAAATAAGAAGTCTGTGCCATAATTGTCCGCTTAGTAATGTCCATCGGTAGTAATCTGTGAACTTTTCACAGCCGGGGTACCTCACAGAATTAGAGAGAACTCTGTAATGGCCCTGCTGGGAGAAGATCAAATAATTTTATAGCTAATAAACCTTTGTGCTTCTCTGTTCATTATTTGCTGGTATAATTTGGAGCTGAAATCCTGTGCAGAAATTGTGCAGGGATGGTTGTGCAAACAGTCTGGGGGCAGAGAGAAAGGCAATTGCTTTCAGAACTGTTGATGGGCATCCAGCCTCCAGGTTGCTTGTCTTCCCTGCTTCAGTAGCAGCTGTGTGTGCACACCCTCCTCTGTCTGTTTTCTGCACAGTTATGGCACAGACTAGCATGGTGACCTGAGGGCTGGTGGCCAACCGAGGTCCATAGGACAGCAGAATAGGATCAGGGACCATCCCACTGCCCCAGCTAGAGGTAGAGCACCCAGTGGCAGCTCCAACCCTGCGTGTCAGGCAGCTCACTGGGGACAGGGATGGGCTGGGACCAGGGCCAGGGGCATCAGCTTGCTGTACTATCTAATTCAACCAAGACTCTGTCAGCTGAATTAGTACACATATGCTCTTTGATAAAAACAGGAAGTAAGCCACATGGTGAATGTGGGTATGGACAGATGATAAAAAGCCACTGAATTATCCTGACTTGTCACTGACAAAGTGAACAGATTCCAAGAAGGGAACCACTTTAATCAACATGCAACTTTGCTTTACGGCAAGTAGCAAGCATCCAGGCTAACCGCTGATGGTGGCTCAGTTTGGCTTCCTTTTCCTCCACCTCTTTGTAGAACGGAGAGCACCTCTGAAATGGCATGCAAGGAAGTAATTAATAGTGTTAGAGAGATTGTAGTTAATACCATATGGCATTGATACGCACATGGATTGAAATATCCCATGGTGTTGACAGCAATTTTCATGCATTCAGGACAGGACTACTTTTGCTCTGAGAGATGCCTCATGCTAGGTGCTATTGAAAATCCAGAAGCAGGACTTGCAGTGCCCCTTGATCCATTGAGGTCTGATGTACAGTTGGATCAAATATACCTGTGTCCTTATTGGCAGTGTTTATACTTTCTTAGGCTTTGATCTTTCAAGGTACGCCAAGAGCATGAATTAGTGGTCTGGGAAATGGCAAAGATTGGTGCTTGTCTGTAAATCTAGCTGGTGGAGCTTGCAGACCTTACACAACCTGTAATTGCTGCAGTTGCACTAAAGTTTTTTATGTGTATAAATCTTGTCTGCTTCTATCCTAGGGTGAGTTTTGATGAAGGACGATCATGGAGTAAATACAGTTTCACATCAACACCACTTTTTGTGGATGGATCCCTTGTAGACCCTGGCATAGAGACCCAGATAATGACGTAAGTATAGCAGCTCGTATTTAAAATGTGATGGCAGAAGGGAGTGCATGGAGATCCCCAAGTGCATGGTAAGCTTCATGGTATGCAGTGCAGCATTGTGTTGTTACATGTGGTGTTGCATGAAACTCTGGCCCTGTCTGTGGGTTTTGCTGATGCTCACAGTCCCAGGTGGAGTATCCATGTATCATGTGGCAAACAGATGATAGAACCAAACTCTTCCCGCTAGTGGCAGGGGGTATAACAAGGTCCCGAGCAGCAGCTTGTGAGTTCGAATAAGACAGTAGGTAAATCTGCTTCTCTGGGGAGTGTTGTAGTCCTAATTACTTTACAGAGAAGCTGTGGTATCACCATCCCTGGAAGTTTTCAAGCCTTGACTAGATGAAGCCATCTCTGCCCTGATCTATATTTGGTGACAGTCTGTTTTGGAGTGAGACCGTGTGATACATGCATGGTTGAAACATCCCATGGTGTTGACAGCAACTTTCATGCATTCAGGACAGAACTGCTTATGCTTTTATGCTCTGAGAGATGCCTCATGCCAGGTGCTGTTGCAGATCCAGAAACAGTGCTTGTGACATCCAGATGTCCCTTCTCATAAATGTAACTGAGACTGTGTTCCTTGCATCTGGTGTCCCAGAGATTGCAGTGCTCTTCAGAGGCCACAGATGCGTATGGCTGCACCTAATGTCAGTTCTGTGCTTGCTCCAGTTGTGCAGCTGGACTGTCTTTTGAGATTGTTGCTGAGTATGAATATCCCCAAACCTTGTTAGTTACTATCTGCATTGTGGGCTGTACATCTGGTTTTAGCTCAAGTTAAGTGTGTTCTCAGTGTGTGTATGCAGAGCTGAGCTCAGAATAACCTTCCTGGTCTGGGATATAGTATGCTATGATTCACCCATACAGTGGAAGGAACAGCCTGGGCTGGCACCAAAGGTTCTTGGACCTTCCTCCTCTCAAGAGCGCTGAAGTGCTGGGCAAGGCTGGAAGAAGTGGTGGGTAATTTTGGCTCAAGAGCAGGTCATGATCACAGTTTAACAAACAGGGGAGAGAGGGAACTTCTTAAGTTCAAAGGCATCTTCAAAAAGTCATTCAATCTCTTACGCAAAGCAGATCAGAACATGCTGCGTTGGGATTCTGAACAAAGGCAGAACTAGATGCGCTGACTTCATTGCTTGCAGATGTGCCTTCTTACCTGTATTTTCTCTGAGCTGGCTGGAACAGCTTGAAAAGGATCAGGAGGCAAGGTGGCTAAGATACCTTAGACTGAGGTATGCCTGTAAAGCATATCTGCAGTGGCATGAAGGAGTGCATTTGGTTAACCACATCAGATGCTGTTGCCGCACAACTCTAGGGCAGGCGGTATATGATAAATTTCACCTTGCAGTTGATTTGCTTTTCCTGTTTTCTGCACCTTCACCTGAAGTTCCTGCAGTTTTTTACTACTTGCAAGAGAAAAGAGATTCAATCCCAGTCTATTTTCTTCTAGGCTTCAGTCCATCTGCCTACTTATATGGCAGAAATATGTACGTGTCTCTCCTTGCTGGTGTCACTGGTAGTGACAGACTTGAAAGCAGACTGCCGGGTATGCTTGTCATCAGTTTCTGAGGAAGCTTGGATCAGATAGAAGTTTTGTGTCTTGGGCATTTCTGCTAGTAATTTGAATTTATTCCAACTGGGTTGCATGTTTTATGTTGGTATGTTTTTCAAAGACCAGACCTACATTATCCTTACATGAACAGAAACAAGTATGTGGTAAGGAGTTGTCTATACTTGCACTTGAGCTCTACTTAGCTGTAAGGAAAGGGCTGGGGGAAAATCCTCCTCTGGCAAAGGGTCATTTGAGCTGGCTGCTTCTATACCAATGGCAGAAGTGTATTGGTGCTGTAGTCTTGGAAGGACCAGGAAGGAATATCTAACTCGTGCATACCCATCTATATCTCCTGTGCTCAAGTTTTACAGAAACACTGGGCTAAGTAATTATGGTTATCTTTTATGCCTATGAAGCACAGGAGCAGCACTTTTAAGTTTGTTTCCTAAACACTGCCGGGGCAGAACAAGGCAGCTTCTGTGTCTGTGTCACAGACAGTTACTGAGATTTTATTGGAATAGAGGTGGTATCAATTATAGTAGAATTACTAGCTTTTCCTTTACTCCAAAAGCATGCCTTGGCTTTGACTTTTTCTGCAAAAAGTAGAGTTCTTGTTTGTGTAGAAGAATATATCTGTGCATCTGCTGTCTTGCTATCTGCAAAATTAACCCTGTTTTTGCAAAGAGCAAAACGCAACAGCGTATGATATACCTGTGAGCCTTTTCACAAGACTGCTGTGAGCATCTTGTTGGGGCAATATATACCAATCCCCAGCTAAAGATTGGAGTCTGTATTCTCTTCACTCTGTGCATTTTTCTCCAAATTCAGCAATAATGTGTCACTTTCTGTGTTAGTAAATAAAGTGTTTCTCTGAAATTCTTTGGGCAATGCACAATGTGTGTCATCTTCCAACCCCACCCCCCCCACCCCCCCATGCAGAGACGGATCTGAGCTCAAATAAATTTGCACATCAGCACCTTCATTGAAATCAATGGAGTTAATCAACTACCTGTAGGTATAGCCCATTTACTTTAAAAATCAGTGCAGTTTTCTTCTGGGATGAAAGATGTGTTTTAAAACTAAGATTATTGTTACTTATATGTCTTATAGTCTTCTGATGGAGAATGTAGGAAGTGAGTTATCTTGCTGAATATTGTGTATCAGCTTTGTTGAGAGCTGACTCTTGAAATCTCCGCAGGTGTATCATTATTATTGCTATTGTTATTGTTATTAGTATTGTTTTTTATTATTACTGCCATCATTAGGAATTTTTAAAACTATTCTTAATAGTCTGTAGTCTGCCGTACAGAGACATTTCACATGACATTTGTAATAAATGTTTAGGGAAATTCCTATTCACAGTGTTATAGAAACTGAGGAGGAAACAGCCCATTTATAAAGCCCGTTTGCAAACCATTTCTATGCAGATCACTTAGGTATTTCTTGCAATGAGCATTTTAGTGAACTCATCTATAAGGGCAGCGTAGGATCATGATGAGCTTGTGGAAGGTGTGGCTGAGAAGAAATCAATGCCTTTCTATTGCTACTGGCCATCCTTTGAACCAAGGCAACGCATGGTGCTTGGAGATACATGGAATTTGGGTTTGCAGGTAGAAGTCCCAATGATTTCAAGAAGCTGATGAGAGGAGCACAACGGTTTGGGATTAGTGTCCCCCAGCTGACACTGGGATCAGTGGGAGCTCTTAAAGTAGAAGCAGGGCTGAGGCAGGCACCAAGACTGTGCTCAAATTTGTGCTCTGCCAAACTGGGTAAGTTAGTGGCTTTTAAAGATTTCTCTTTCATCCTGGAAAATGCAAAATGTTTCATTGAGTAGTCTCAGCTGATTCCTGTTAGGAACACTTTTTTCCATTGATTTGTATAAAGTGGTCTGTGTTCAACTACTTCAAAAAGTAATATTTGCAGGGCAATGTCTATACTCCAACTATTATTAATATATTTTGTTATTAACAACATTATTATAATACCCTCTTATTAAAATCAATACATCACTAGAATGACTATTATTCCCAACCTTCATTTTGTGGCACATCCTATAAGGGGCTCTCTGGGCTGTAGGAAGCAGCAACAGTTTTAGCACAGATTTCATACCACTTCATGGCTGTTCTCTGAGCAGTTGCAGTATCTGTCTATATGAGCATCCTAGGTTTTTTGGATCTTCTGTGCTCTGTGTTGTGTATAAATGTCCTAAGAAAGTCATAAAGAGCTTACCAGTAAAATCCGTAGATTTGCATGTAGGGGCATTTTATGATTCTGAGTATCTTAGTGTACTTTGAGTTGCAACCTGCTTTTAATGGGAAGTTGAACAAGATGTCTTGCAGAGGTCTGATTCACTCTATTTTATGATTTTGTTATTTCATGTAGCTGTAAGGGTGCAAGAATTAAGTATTTCCTTACAAGCATAGCTGAGTGGGCTGTGCTAAAAATGTAGTTTTGTGACACACAGGGAAGTACTATGAGACTGCGTGAGCTTGTCTAACTTGGAGCTACTGACTGAACAAGGTGAATCCACTCTCCCTCCATTCCTGGCTGATCATCCACTTATGCAGTTCCTTCTGTCATTGTTTTGGCACTCATCTCATCTGACAAGATGGTCAGTTCAGCTCTTTTAGCATCACAGAACTTCAAGAGATTTGTACCAAATTTTGGCAACAAATTGCAGTGTTTGGTGCAGGTGTGAGGAAAACAGCCATAGCAAACAAAGCTGTATGAAAATAACTCAAATGCATAAGGGCAATAGGTTATGTATGTTCTTATGTGACCCACAGAGTGCCTAGAAAGCACTAGTCTTTGAAATCTATAGTTTTCTAAATTCTGTCCTATAGCCCTCACTGATGACTAGTATATCTTCTAATGATTTCACATTCTAATAAGTCCTGTGTTGACAAGCCATAGGCACAGCATGTTACGTGCCTGAGATTGTCCACCAGGGGAAAAGAATCATATTGTATTCCCCTTCTAGTCAATTGTGATATATCTGAACAGAAGCAGTATTTGGTTGAGAGAGTTGCTAGTCTGTACCATTCAAATCAGAGACGATATGTTTTTGTGGGTCCAGAGAAGGGCTTTATGTTGTTCCAAGTCTGACTCATAATTATTAACTCTGCCACTTCATCTCCTCTGCGAAGCATCTCTCCAAACTTATGTTAAGAGAAATAACCTTTTTGCTTCACAGCCCTGCAGAGCTTTGCTATCATTTTAATAAACTCATTATATGTGTGTGTGCAGCCACTCATTTATAGATGGGGATCATTAAGTTTGCTGTGATAAATATATATTTATGTATACACACCCACTTCTGTGTTTCTATGTATGTATACTTAATGGTCCATATATATCTGTGTATGCATCATTGAGCATTAAAGTTTTCAGTGAAGGGATTTAATACAAGTTGGTCTGCTAACATTGCTGCAAATACTGCTTTTACCTATGTATCTGTTAGAAAATGTTCCTGGTTGTAAATGAACAGGTTATAAGCCCTGGCCTTTCCTAACACCTACCTCATTTACATGGCCGTGCAGCTTTACCAGAGAATTTCATCTCCATTTCAGGGAGCATTTTTCTTCCAGGAGATCCATAAAATTACTGGCAATCCATCACTGGGTGACAGAAGAGTGGGGCAGAATGAATAAGTAGCTGAGAAACATTGGAAAAGGTGAGATAGATGCCAGGAGAGGTTTGAGGTAAGAAAGAGAGCATTAAGGGCACACGCCACACTGAATCAGACCAGAGGTCCCTCTAGCTCAGTTTTATGCTCCACAGTGGTGAGTAGAGGATGCTAAAAATAAATATTTTTTAAAAAAAGAAAACTTTCATTTTTACACTTTTCTCATTTACAGAGGTTTTCAAATAAGAGACTGTCTTGGCCAAACGTTATTTTTATTTCTAGGACATTAATGATTTTTTTCTATTTTTTGAGGGTTGTTTTTCCCTAAGTTCCTTAAAACACTTAGCTTAGTTCCTTAAAACACTTACCATGTGGCCAAGAGTTCTGAGTCAACTCTTTATTCTGAAGAGCTGACTTGTGGAAGACATCGGCCAAGTATGTGCATGTATGAAGGCAGCATGAACAGATTCTGATCAGCACTCAGCAGAGATTCAGCAGCTTGAGTATGAGAGAAGGGCAACAGCTCCCAGGTCCAAGCTCTTGCAGAGTTCAAAATTACATAGGAGTCAAGAGTCATTTTCCTGTCACTTTCTGATAATGTGATTATCATCTTTCTTCTTCAAGCAAGGCAACATTCACTGCCTTCTGCTCAAGTCTTGCTGTCACATTTAAAAGCTGATACAGGCAAGAAAATTACAAGCTGACACTATATCCGTAAAAGATTCTGCCCTCTGCTTAGGGGTAGGGAGCTGTGGATCTGTCATTTCTGAGAGGCTAGACTGAGAAAGGTTTCTTATGGTTTCTACTACCTTAAGGATATAGAAAACAGTGCTTTTGTTGGGATGTGGTCAGAGGAGCTGGCCTTCTCCCTGCTGGACCAGCAGCCTTTGTCCTTTGTAGCTGGCACCCCTGCTAGCAATCTCAACAAATGAGAGAAGAGGTGAGTGGATGGCAGAAACACGAAAAGATTGTTTTTCCTAGAAGAAATTGAGGTTCTTGTCCAACATGCGTAAAGACAAGACACAGTGTTCCTCAATTCCTGTGGCCCAGCAGAGGTCTTCAAACTCCTGCCATCAATCTGGTCTCTTTTCACTTCACTCTGCTTGAGAAAAAGAGAAAGAAGCTGTCTGAAAAAAAAAAAGATAGATTTTCTTCTGCAACTTCTGCTGCTCCTGCTGAGCTCAATAAAGGATTTGGTGATGAAGGATTTTGGAGGAATGATTTCAATAGAAGTCTGTAGAAAGCTAAATCCAGCTTGCAGCTTCCAATGCAGAAAACAACACGAGTGATCATTTACAGGGGCTGTTGTGGTGGAGGGTTCTGAATTCTGTCCTTATTTATCTTCAGCTCTTTTGGGAACCAAGGCTGACCAGCCAATCTGCACCTGCTCTCAGGCTCACCAAAACTATGGGGCTTTTGAAAGATTGGAGGGCAGACTTCAAAACCTGGGTTATCCAAGTTGCATTGGTACCATAAAGGTACATAGGAAGCACTGATCGGTTTTAATTGTCCCCACTGTGATTGTATCTTGCATTTCAGTTTTCCTGTCTTTTTATGTTTATTGCTCTATCTGTCTGTGGTGAAGTTGGCTTTATTATTAGCTATGGGTTTTACTGCGAGGCTTTGATATGCCCTTGTGAGTTCATTGCACTGTCCTTGCTCATGGGGCAGTGAAAGCTGCAGTTCACAAGCCTACATAAGGATTTTTCAGAATAGGATCAGTGAAATTAAAGTGAATCCGTGAAAATAATGACTGCACACAGAAAGAAAAGTAAAATTTAGAACTTGATCTGAGAAAAAAAATTGCAAATGTAATTATTAAGGGACCAAAATGACTGAAAGGATATAGGCATTTGCTATAGTAAGCCACATTCCTGTATCATCTGATCTAATTTCAGAACTTTCTGGAAGTAATGAATACCTGGGACTTTGCACGAAAATGATCAATCTGCTAATGCCATCAAGTGACTTTACAATGGACAAGAAAATGTGTGTTATAGGAATTCCCATTTTATCCCAGCAGATGATCAGTTTATACCCTGGAGTAAGACAGCTGATTACCCATATCATTATCTTCATTTGCAAGACTTAAAGACATTATTATCGGTTACAGATTAATCAGTGTCACTTCCTCCTCCCATCTCCCTCCCTGCCAGAGAAGTACTCTATTAGTTAGCCTTTGGATTGCTGCATGAATTCACCTAAACAGTCCACAATAATATTGATTGTGCTGCTGATACTTGCAGTATGAGATGAGTTCTTTCTGTGGCACGTGAATAGACAAATCAGGTAATGAGAACATCTACTTAGAATAATCTCTCTAAGACAGCATCATGTAACTTATGGGGCCGTAGGAGGAGGATGTCTGTGACTTGAGATCAGTTCCCAGCAGTTGTGCCATGTACTCATAAGATTCCTGCAGAATCCATAGCGCATGGAGAAGGCATTGGGCTCTGTGGCATGTATTGTCTATCTTTGACATTCTATGGCGAGCATTACTCTCGTTGAAGTCACGTGCTATTTTATGGACAGTAGATCAAATATTATGCAAACATAGTTATTTGCATAATATATAGAGAAACTGAGGCAGAACAAGGGACAACTCCCAGGTGGGTATTCTACTGTGCAGACTTTTCCCATTCCTTAGGGGAAAAGAGATGCTGAGTCATGTCTGTAATGCTTAGACAAGGGGTAAGCATATGAAGGAAGGGGGACTAGGAAAGGGTATTCAGACTGGAGGCTTTTATTCACTGAAGTGAATAAAAAAAGCCCTTCCAGAAGAAGCCAGAATAGCAGCAGGCTGATACATGATTTATTTTCCCTAAGTAAAAGGATAATGTTTGCCTGATGACAAATCCAGCTATTCTCATCTAATGTGCTTCGTTTCTTGTGCTTTTAAGTAAGGACAGATGGATTATAGGTATTGTTCTGTCCTGCTAGGAGCTGGGCTGGGCTGTATAAAGCAGTCGGGCCTGGTGTGGGGTACGCAGGGTGCTGTGCACACATATGTGTCTTAGAGTCATTCACCTTTCTGTTAGAGCAAGCCATGAATTATTCTGGTGCCCTGCTCCCACCAGCCCTTAGGGGACTTGGCCTCAGCACCTTTTCATCTCAGCCTGGCCCTGATGCTGCACGGGGCAGAAGGTGGTGCAACACACCTGCTTTACTGGGAGCTTTCAGTGCTGGGTTGGCTGCACAGTTCACTCTAACAGATTTTTTCATCACTGGGCTGAGTGAGTGGTGGAAAGCAACTTTCTAGAGGAGCCATACTGTAGTTTGAGGCATCTCATATAGTTCAGGTAGTGCTACAAGCCTTTATTCCTAAGGAGAGCTTGTCCTCGTGCTTATTGTACATAGTTTCCTTGTTTCATGATCCCTTTGACCCAAGCCTGCAAAAATTCCCCCAGTATAACTGGTCAGCCACCTGGTCACACTGGTGCCCAGCCAGGTATAGATCTCATCCCCTCTCGAGCCACCTTCTCTCTGCTACCCTGTGCCAGACAAAGCTTGTTACTGCACTGCACCACAAACTGTCTGTCCCTGTCACATGTGTTTGGAGGTTACATGTTCTGAGCAATGGATTCCACATTCATGTTGGACATCTCTGGTTAGAAATCTGCTGATTCATAGGATGAAAGATTAAAATGACTGAACATGCTGTATTACCCAGCTAGGCAAAGGGACAGCACCTGCTTCTGCTGGGACCACAGACCTGTTAGTGGCAGAAACACTCAGGTTGCTGATACATTTCAGTATCTTTTCTAAAAGAGGGAGACAGCATCATCTTCAGGTTTCAAAGCTGTCAGACACTGGTTGTCTTTCATGAGTGCGTCGAAGAAGAGAAAGAACCCTTCTGAAAAACAGCATTAAAAATTAATGTGCTTTCCCATCTCCCTTCACAGGTGTCTCACACTCCCTTTCATGTTGCTGGGATTTCTTTTGAAACAATTGTCATGTAAAGTGGTTTGGGAACATTGGCAATGAATTTTTTAGAGACCAGATTTCAAAAGGTTTGGTTTGTTATTCAGTAAATTCTTGTATTGATAGCACTCGGTATTTAAAAAAAATAATGAAAATCCCTATTTCCCCCATTGCCTTGTGCTATTGGAGAAATTGAGCCTAAACTGTAGGAATGCTTCATAATTACATGTTCAGCAGATTACTTACTGATTGCACTTGGCGCTACTTGCTAACTAAAAGATCATGCTGTACCATGTCATTTGCAGTGGTTTTCCTCTTCTGCTCGTACTTTAAAGGAAGTGCCCACTGAGCTGATGAATAATGCCAGGACTGTCTTCCAAAGCTGAGGGAAAAGGGTCAGCCGTGATTGTACTGCAGGATTTTTATTGCAAGATTTTGCATTTTTTTCTCTATATTCACAGAATCTTTTCTCCCACCCCATCTCCTCTCTCCTTCCTATCCTGGAATCTGGCAGTGCTGCAGCTTTTCATGACCATTTGAGTATGGATTTTTAGTTAGTGAACGTGGCCAACACTTTGAATTTCCTTTCTGTGGAAAATCTCCGTGTCTTGTCATTGAGTTACACTTGGAACTGTAAATAAACCACTTCCTTCAGATTTCATCTGCATGAGCAATTCTGTGAAATTCTCAAGTTGACCCTTCCCTTTGGGAAACAGAATGCAGACCTAGATTTTCTTGACCGAATTTGTCGTCATGCAAGTTTTCTGCTGTTAGTATATTCCTGGAAGTTTCACTGCTGTTGTTTTTGATCCCTCTGAGTAGTAGCAGTAGAGCAAGGCCTTATGTATATGGGAATTACACTAATTTACACCAGCTGAAAATCTAGATCCAAATGGATGGTATATTTTTTTGGAAGAAAATGCATCTCTTCTTTCAAGAAAAAAAATGTAATTTCTTCTTTCTATCCACAGAAATAAGTACAGCAACCCTGAGTCATCACCCAGTTGCCCTTAGGTTACTGTTCCTAGCTAACAGGTCAGCCAAAAGCAGCAGCATTAAAAGTTCCAAAGTGGCTCTTAAAGACTGTATTTATTGTTTAGGAAAAAAATTAGATTGTGTTTTTTTGTTGACAACTGCCTGCCTTTCCAGTGTCATCTTTACTCTTCTATGTTTCCTTTGTTTCCAGTCACTTGCTCTCTGCATCCTCTTGCCAGTCATGAGACAGTATAACTCTCCCTCTCCCTTTTCCACTGTCCCTAATTGCTGATCTGTGTCTCTTTCAATTAAGTTGTACTTCCTTTATCTCAGTCCCTTTCCATCCAATTTCCATGTAACTAGTGACCTCCTTTAACTCTAATTCCAACTAAACCCTAATAAAAAAACAATTGGGAGGTTACACAGCCCATTTGGTGTTCTCTAAAGTCATGATTTATGTTTAATTCATGGGGATATAGCTGATCTCTCAATCCCCATTCATAAAACCTAACCCTGCCAGCACAATTTCCAACTGCTCCATTGTTGCTTGTGTGGGTTTGGCCCTAAGAGCTGAGCCTGCACAAAAGAGCTAGTTTTGCTTTAGCTGTTGCTTTCTTACACAGAGGTGACTTCAAATCCAGAGTTCATAACAGGCCCTCTTCTTGGTGTGAAAATGTCAGCATTTCCTTTTATTGTCTCAAAGGCTATAAATGCCAACAAATGATGTAGCAACATTTATGTACCAAGTCCTTCTGTAGGTGGGTGCACTGAACTAGGATCTTTAGCATGATAGGCTCACTATTTTCCCTGCTATTTATAATGTAGGACCAGGGTTGCCTGGCTAGTGGGGAGAAAAATCCAAACCAAAACAAGGCAATTATGTGAGAGTACCTTGTACAAGGACACAGTTCTCAGCAAGAGCCAATATGTTTGGCTGGATCTTGACCATTTCTGCTATGCCATCCCCCGACCTCTGGTTTATATTACCTAGTACTCTGGATGCAGAGGAGATGTCAGCATCCCATTTGTGTTGCCTCCATATATTCATGTGATACTGATGCTGAACTAATTAGTTCTTCTGGAGCATGCAGCACTGTTGTACAAAGTGCAGTAAACAGGAGCAAACTGCAAGCTCACATCTGGCTGGGCTTCTTAGCTCCATCTCAGTGCTAGTTGTACAAGTGCCAGAATATATCTTGCAGAAGAGCTTTGTTCTTCAAGCTTGCCAAGAGCTGCAAGAATGGAACTCTTGAGCTTAGAAATATGCAGGCTTTACCTGGCAATTGCTCAGGTTTATTTCTGCCAAATAATTGAATGGCTTTAGAGTTCATGAGAGCAGGCCAGCCAAATTAGAATAGCTGTGGTCCTGAACGTTTGCACTGACAGGTCCAAGCTGATAATGCATGAACCTAGCATGGGTGACTATGAGTGAGCCTATCTCATACCTATCCAAGCTGTTTGTAGAGAGGAAGTCTCCAGCCTGTGCTATGCCACTACACTGAGGGTGATATTGACCATACTCTGCTTATAAAACCACACTGGTGATATTTGCTGGGAGGGGAGGTATGCCTTAGACACCTGATTAGCTGTTAAATTGCAATAGTAGCAACATGGACTTATCTTTCTGGACATCTAAACCAGAATGAGCACCTTCAGTTATGGTGGATTAACCACTCAGTGCTCCTGTCTCAGTAATTGCCCAGATCTGGGGCTCCCCCTGGTTTTGGTGAGACAACTTCATCCTCTCCAGGGACTAGAAAAAAGCAACACACACTTGTTTCCCTGTCAGGAGGTGGTTCTTCCAGATTGTGTTGCATAGCACTTCTTGGGTTCACCCATTCAATTGCATCAGATACAAATAAAGAGGGATTTTAACTGAAATAGGATGGCAATCTTGCTTGACTTTCTCCCCCACTACATTCCCACAACAAAAGCACACATTCAGGTCAGCCGAAGCTTTTACTGATTTGGGTGATTTTACTGTTGAGGATTTTTTGCTTGCTAAGACACTTCTTCTGCAAGCATTTTTCTTTTACAATAAGAAAGGGGGGGGGGGGAAGTAAGGTTGATTTCAGGCTTTCCTAAATGAAACAGTCCCTTTATGATGGCACTGCAATTAGCTTTCCTTTCAGTATTATCAATTAAAGTATATATTTGGTGCTCTATGTAGTTTTCTGTTCATCCATCCATCCGTTTGTGTAGTTCGTCTCAAAAGCTGCTATTACATATATATTATTGTTTTGCTTTTAGTTTATTTTTAGATATTCACAATGCTTAAAGCTTAAACGGTCTATTCTGTAGGACCTGATCTTGTTAAAACCTGACTTTAGAGTCCCCCAGGGTACCTTGTGATAAGCAAAATCTGGTACCTTTTCACTTCCCTCACCTTGTTAATGTATAGTAAGGAAAAAATGCTTCAGAAAGGAGGTTACATTTGGTGATTTATGTACTGAATATGACATTAGCTGCTTTCTTACTTTGGTTCTTCAGCCTTCTGTCTCACCAGTGAGCACAGCTGGAGACAGGAGGCATTACCAGAGACTTTGACCATTATCTCCTATCACATGCAGAGGAGCTAGGCTGACAAGTGAAATAAAAGTCCTCTGTATCCAGACCAGACCAGCCAAGTACAGGCAGTTTCAGTGCATGCTCACTCCATATGTTGTCCTGCCAGTTTAATTCAAAAACGATAAAAAAGGACTTGATTTAGGCATAAGAAGACATTTCCATTTCTGTACTTGAGCAGCTTGTCTGAAACTGCCAGCAGAGATAGATCCAGATGGATACAGCTGATGCATTTCCTTGTGCGCAATACACAAGCTATTACTTGAGAAGATCTATTTCTCGTACCCTAGGCAGGGGCAGGAATTGAATCTATGGGCCAGAGGTGGATGGGTTGTTATGACCTTCATAGAATCACAGAATAGTTCGGGTTGGAAAGGACCTTAAAGATCATCGAGTTCCAACCCTCCTGACAGAGGCAGGGACACCTTCCACTAGACTAGGTTGCTCAAAGCCTCATCCAGCCTGGCATGTGAGCAGCTCTTATCTCTGAAAGCTGCACCACATGGTTGATCAGGCTTAAGAAGCTTTTTATTAGGAGGGCGGGGAGTTGCTGCTTAGGGAATCAGGTGATGCAGAATCATCTCTGCAGCACAGAGGAAAACATCTCTCAATTCATTCTGTTGACCTGTCAGGAATGAGCAGTATTAAATAACATAAAAAGCACAACTATCAACAATTCAAGGAACGATAAGGCAAAAGCAATGCAATTTGAGAACACTATATATGTAAAAAGCCTTTAAAATAGCTTCTGTACAAGGTTATTCACTCAGTATATACTGCATTTGCAAGTTATTGTGTATTTAAAAAAATTAATGAAAGGTATAATCATAGAAGCATTACCAGTGACCTTTTCCAAAATGACTCTGTCATGAATCTGTAAGCATTTCAGAATTGTTTTCCACGTTCCTAATATTTTTTTCTGCAAATTAGTGACATCTAGCCCTGGCAACAAAAAAGAAGGGATTGGGAAGCCTTTTTTGGTTTCCTAGCAATGGCTTCACAACGAGTTATCCATAAAGTCAGTTGAGAAGATGCTGTCCTATTAGGTAATATTTTATGTGGGATTTTTAAATGCTTACTCTGAGGGACAGAATAGAATCTATCCTATCTAAAGCCTGTAAATTACTATTCCATGGCTTAGGTTGGAGAACCTTTGTTGAATTGAGCTTAGTCAGAAAACTGATTTTGTCTAAATGCCATCTGGGCTCTTGTATTTATTGCTTCTCAAGGACTTTCAGATCAGACTGCATAGATGGAAAAGATCAAAGCATACTTTCTGTGTTGGCTTCACAGAGTTGGACCTTGAAAGCCCATCTCTCTTCTTTTGTCTTCTGTCCTTGCAATAAGCAATTAAGAGCTTCCAGTTAGGCCATGGTAGACAATGTTATTGAGGCAAAATTCATAGTACTTAATGTCCTCTTTTCCCCTACATCATCTTGATAGTTTTGCTATATTTATTAAAAAAATAAAAATAAAAATCTACCTCCCTAATTTAGTGAGCAGAAAAAGTAAAAAACATGGGAATCAGATGAGATAAATGAAGTGGTCTCTTCAAAGCAATGTGAGGACTCATCATTTGAGTAGGGAAAAATTAACTCCCACCAATCTCTTTCACTCTTTCCCTTGGGAGTTATGTCCAGCCACACTGGATACAGAAATCCAGATGTACGTACTGGAGCACTTAATGCTAAGCACTTACTGACACCTGAATACTAGCAGTTTTAAGATGTTGCAGCTCTTTGCTGTTTGCTCAATCCTCTCAAAAACAGATATGGTGGGGAGAGGTCATGTGCATGCGCCTTAGTCACTACAGAAAAATATCCAGTGATGTAGTTTACAAAACTGATAAAAGCAAGGTTCACCTGCAATACCTGATTATGCTCAGTCAGGGTTTGTTCCCTGTGATGGTTTGCTTAGGGGATTTGTAATTCCAGAAAAGATGAGTGTTTTCATCACTTCCTGAGGAAGGCTGTTTGAGGGTCCAATGGATCCCCACAGATAACATAGGACTCTTCCATTCCTTATGTTTGCTTACTCTTGTAGAAGTTTCAAATGCACAATAGAGTCATCTTGAAATATAATGTAACCTTCATCATGTTGGCTGGTCAATCAAAACATGCTGTGGGTGTTTGGGTTGCATTTATTATTGGTGAACAGTGTTCACAGGGTGCAGTTGCTTGCTAGCTTCTGTGCATATTAGCAGCTGTTATCTCTGAAGGCTGCCCTGCAATGGCTGATGAGGCTTAAGTAGGTTTTGTTAGCAAGAGGGAAGGGGGAACTACTACTTTAGGAATCAGGTGAACCAAAACCATCTCTGCAGTAGAGAGGAAAACATCCCTCTCTGTTCACACTCTCTAATTACATTTAGTGTAGTATTGTTTCCATCTAAATTATAGCAATTATATACAGAGATCTTCTTTGAAATCATTTAATTAAAAAGTAGCTAATGCTTTTGTGCTTTTGGAATGCTAATATACTGCCTTCCACTTAGGAAACTTTGGTTTTTTTCCATTAATAGATATTATCATGAAAAAATTTCAATGGCAGAGGGTCTTTTGTTTTCCGATTGGTTTTTGGGTTTTTTTTGTTTGTTTTGTTCTTTTTTCTTTTTTTTTTTTTTTTTTTTTCTAGCTTATTTTGATAAATTTAAAAAGCAACTGGTTCTGGAGACTTTTGTAAAGCACAAAGAAGCCTTTTGCTCTCCTATTGGACAGTTAGCTAAGAGTGAATCTTCGAAGCGACATTTCACTGGAGACGCATTGGCTGCTGAAGTGTTTGATTTCTTCAGATGTGCTGTCTTCTGGGCTGAAGCAAATGTTTGTATTTGATTATATTCTCCCCTCCTGTTACTGTTTTTTTCTATGTAATACACATGCAGCCAAATCCTGAAGTTGTATACATCTGCTGGACTGAATGGTTTCTGCCTGCTGAGTTGCAGCTTTGCAGGAATGACATTTTCAGTCATGCACCACGTTCAGGACAAACAAGATTCATGGGAGAGCTGCCCAGCTGTGCAATAGTACCATGCACTCTGGAAGAGCATGTGCTGAAAGCAATTGTGGCATAAAAGCTGGTGAGGTTTACCCACTGCCAAGGGAAAGTGGGAAGGAGAACTGAAGTTAGAAGTCCTACTTGAGTACAGTTTCAGAGGCCTTCTGCATCTCCACTATGTACTATTTCCCATTCCTCCCTTCTTCCTTCTCCCACCGAGTGTCCTAACACCACATATTACTATGGTGTCCGTGGATTTATCTTGGTCCAGGATGTGCCTTCTGTGTTGACAACGCAAAAACAGGAACTGTGGTTTCTTCTGTAGTTTTGAATGGGGTGGTGTTTCCTATCACTAATACCTCACAATTAGGACTACACTAAGAAATGTTCTGAAAAGCCAGCAACAATCTACCTAATTAATTCCATTCCACTATACAAGTCCTTCTCCACCTACTCATTTCTAACCTGTGTATGCAATTGTCAAAGGTTCTTCTTGTATTGTACCCTCTCCTCTTCTTGTCAGCTTCTTGGAGCTTTCCTCTGTGAGGCAGAACTTGGATGTAGAAAGGTGTCCACCGCAAACCCACAACTCTAGGCTCTTGGATCTCCCCCACCCCACTTTCTCTCCCTGATCCCATGAGCTGAGACAGGTCTAAATGGGAGAAGATGACCGATTCCTGGATGGTCTCTGTTTCACAAAAAACAACAGAGGAATTTAGTGCAGGCTACAATCTACAGAAGGAGTAGTTTGGACAGTGAGTGGAGACCAAAGCCAACAACCCTGTGTGATTACAGTGTAAATAAAGATGCACTAGAGTAAAGAATGGCAGCACACTGAGGACAGTGGGATCTGGATTGCAGTCAGTGCTTGGAAACAGAATATAAGTTTTATCTTTTGTTTCTATTTCTCTTTCATAGCAGAATTTGTAAATCATCTCTCTCCCTCTTTCCTTTTCTTTAGTCTGGAATAATTAAAGCAACAAAAACTTTAATCTCATTAGTGGCTTGTGTAAAAATGTAGGTTAGTGAAAAATCCTGCGTAATGAGAAAAAACATTATGTCTCTGCCTGGTAAATCTCACGATAAGGGTGATACAATGACATTTCATGAATGTCAGAAAGATTTGGGTTTCAGAACATGTAGATTTTTTAAAATCTGGAACTTGTCTTTTCAATGACATTTTAGGTTCTTTATATTTGAGATAGCCAAGAGGTTGTCATGTTATAATGACAAATAAGCTTGATTGTTATTGGGGATTTTGTTGTTTATGTGTACTGAGATGTTCCCCCTTCCAATGAGAAGCTGCTCATGGCTTTTAGAGTCTGGTCACCCATCCTAATTTCCTCCTATTACACACCTCTTTGGAAATCCAGCTGCTGTTGATTGAAGAGCTGCTCCTTCCTGAGAAAATCACAGCTGGCCAAAGGAATAGCAAGCTGTTACTTGATCGAAAACTAAGCACCCTGCAGCACTTGTGCAGTGTTTCTGGATGGATGGAGTCTTTAATTTGGGTACCTAGTGTTATTTGTTAATTAAACCATGTTTTTATTATGATTTTGCTTTCTTTCGCAAATGTGTGAGCTTCCAACATGTGCAGTCCCTTAGTATTTGTGACGATGGTACTTTGGTGATGTATTCCATCAATGCTCATTGTTATATTGGTCCTTACCTTCCAGACACTTAAGAAAGCACACAGGTCTCCCTGCATGTGAAGGAGGGCTGTACAGTTGGAATAGCATGTAGGGAGACCCGTGCTCAGCAGCCAGTTCTGCTACTGATCTTCTGATCCAAGCTTGTGCAGAAGTCTCTGGTGCTATTCAATTTTATATGATCCCTTTTGTCATCCCATTTGTGGGATGATCTGTGCCTTAGTTTTGAATTACAGTCTGAGTCCTTCCACTGTTTTTTGAGTGCTCCAGTTGTTCCTGTATACTGCCTTATTCAGTACAAGCCTTGTGTTGCTCTGAAGTGGCATGTGTCATTTTGATCATGGAAATCAATTTATTACTTAATCAGATGAACCATGTAGTGCTGATCAGTGAATGCTGCTGCTGAGTGACCTACTCAAAATAATTAAGAAAACCTCTGCTTATAACCTTACAATGACGATTATTTATAATTCCATTCCTACTACCTGCAGTCAGCATTCACCAGGTGGAAGCGATGTTGCTGTCTTTGCAGATCTCTTGCCTACAGTCTATATCCCAATTATGTTATTTCAGGTGATTATTTTACAATTCATTAAGTAGTAAGATTCTGCAACACAGAAGTTCAGCAGTAAAGAAACTGAGTCAGCTAAGAAAGGCTTGATTTTTAGGCAAGTAAACCCATGTATTCATCAGAATAGCTCCTTTGACATTATGCACATTACTTTTTAGTCTGCTTTTTTATTGTTCTTGAATGTTACCTAGCTGTCTGTATTAGAGTCAAGGTCCATTGTGCTCAATACTAGAGGCATGGAAGACCTTCCAACACAGGCTGTACAAGGGGTCAGGAAAAAGCTAAATAATCCTAGGATGTTATAGGAGCAGGATCTCTGACATCAAGCTTCAAGACTGTGTATTGCTTTGTGCAGAGGAGATTCGTGAGAAATTATTTGCTAAATGGAAACATATCTCTGGCTGACTCTGGTTCTTTCTTTTTTTTCTCTCCCATGTGCAGAGTTTTTGGGCACTTCAGTCTCCGTTCTGAATGGCAGCTGGTCAAGGTGGACTACAAGTCGATCTTCAACCGAAGGTGTAACAAAGATGACTACCAGACCTGGCATCTGCACAATCAGGTACTCTCACTGTGTAGGGAGGGGGTGATGAAGGTTCCTTTTCCCATACTCTGTTGCCAGGTAGGAATGTGCTTGATCTTTTCAGCAGATCATATGGATTTTTTGCATCTGTCAAGTCACAGTTGTAGCCCATTACTGCTTTACTTCTCCTGAAGCATATGCATGAATAAACACAGGGCCAGAATTCTCTGGGCAAATCAGAGAGACTGTTACCCTCTCTTTATATGAAAATATTCCACTGCACCAGCTGCAGTGCCCTCAGTGCTCAGGGCAGTGTAAAACCTCACCTTGTGACTGAATTTGTAGGAGACACTGAACTTTTTGTATCTCTGTCAATGACTCATCAAAATAATTTTCTTTCGCTTTGCCTTTATTTTGCCTACTCAAAAATGAAAATAAAAACATATATTCATCCTGAAAGTCCTGCAGGTGTCTGCAAAACTGTGGGGAGCCCTTGAATAAAAGACACCAGAGAAGACCAAATTATGTCATTTTATTCAAGGATACATGCTTTGCTTTTCATACCTTCTGCTTATTTTCATGCTGGATACATTTCGGTCCTGAAGCCACTAGAACTGAGAGAGCTCAGCTCTGAAGATTACTTATGGGTTACTGGCCACCAGTATGATGTCCCACTCCCTGCAGGGCAGCATAGCTAGAGCCAGAACTGTTGACACTGAGATGTTTCTGAGTGAAATCCATGCATTAGAAATGAGCATTAATTTGTCAAGGTTGTATTGGATAACTGAACTCATAGAGTTGAATATATGAAAACAATTCAGATGAAAGAAAAGGAAGATGTGTAGCATGGCTGCCATCTTGGGAATCACTTTTAATGGGAAAGAGAAGTATTTTGATTAAGTGTTGTCCTTGTTCTTTACTTTCACGTAGACAAATTATTTCTGCATCAGAGAAATTTCTGTTTATAGCAACTCACCTAAATGTCGAATGTTTCTTTTAGACCGGCTACTCCCAGTAGTAGCCTTTCTGTTCAAAAAGCTCAGTATAGCATGCCATCAAAATTATTTGAGGCCTATAACAAAGCCAGGTCTATCAAGGAAAGAGGAGGGAAGCCAGGACTCCTGGAATTCTACACCTAGATTTTGTCCCTGCCCTGGGTTTCGTTTCAGGCTTGGGCACTTCTTAGTAGATTATCCTCTGTCATATGAAAAAAAAACCTGGAGTACATTCACATTGTCTTTTCAGGATAATTCGTAGCACTAAAAACATTGGTGGATGCCTTTTGAAATATAGCATTAGTGGGTGCAATGGCCTGGGCACCCAGGCTTTTTGGACACATTGTCATTTTCACCCCAGCTCAATACTTGGGGTCCTCCCGAGGTGGCTTTTAGGTTTGAAAAGCCACAAAAGGGAGCTATGCTCTTAGCTCCCAATTCTCCCAGTGGTAATTTTTTACTTTACTTGCCTTTTGTATCTTTTGACAAAATGATCCATTTAGGGACCAGCTGCCACTGTAACTCTACTTTTCTTTCTCCTATTTCTTCTTGGCTGCTGAAGGGAGAGCCTTGCGTCATGGGAGAGAGGAAGATCTATAAAAAACGCAAGCCTGGAGCCCAGTGTTCCCTGGGTCGGGACTATTCCCAAACTGTTGTGTCTGAACCATGTGTCTGTGGTCAAGGAGACTTTGAGTGGTGAGTATGTGGCTCTGGGGACTTCTGCGGGGACTGTTCTTGTTGCATTATCAGTGGCTGAGCTACTGGCCAGACAGAAAACCTTGAAAAGAAACTGGTTCTCATGCAGCTTTGTGGCTGTGATCGTATTATATAGCATAGATGTGATCCCCATGCCTGTTGCGTGAGAGAAGGTATCCCCTTCATCTGTGGCAGAGATTTGTTAATCTCCATGAGAAATCCAAACCTGGAATTCAAAAGCAAAAAGTATCAAGTACTGATTGGCTTTTCTTTTGTCCATCATTCTAGAAGAGTGATAGCAGGGACTCTTCTCTGCTCCAAAGCATGTCCTCTTACAGGAGAAGGAGGGAATTTCTGTCCTCACTTTCAGAGTCATTGAATACCTAGGGAGTAAGCTAGCAAAATGTGCACATATTTACCATTATTCCTTTGAATTCCTGGGAACTATTTGTTGCTTTTTAGCAATGTTTTATTGGGAAATTTTCTGAAAGGACTTCTGTGGCATGGCTGTACAGTCCAACCATCTCAGATGTAGGTACTTGTTTTGCATAAATATTGGTGTATCTAACTTAATGGAGCTGTAACTGCCAAACTGCTTTAAGGTCACTATGAAAGCAGCTTAAAAATAAAATAAGGAAAAAATGAACCACTGCTTGATATTGCTTAACAACCAGGGAAAGGAGATGGGAACATGTATAACAATCAGGATCTCTGCGCAAGGGATTCCTACAGGGAACCTGTGATAGGCAGTATTGCAAAGATTTAAGACTGTCAGTAGGTGTGCTTCTTGAGCTTAAATGATCAAAATGTCATTTAGATGTAGTTCAAAATACCCTGAAAGCAGATCATCTGAGAAAACATTTTCATTTTTTATAGTAGGTTATCAGGATCAGTGCCTGATTCAGTAGCAGTGTGATTCCTGGAAATTTCTCGTACTTTCGAATCCTTCCCAAAGAGGTGTGAGGTATGAGATCTGCACAGCTGAGGCTCACAGTTCTTTTTAGAACATGGACACACTGAAATTCAGAAAAATGAATGAAAATATAGACCAAAGTGTTTTCTTGAATGTTAGAATCATAGAATGGTTTGGATTGGAAAGAAACTTAAGATCATCTAGTTCCAACCCCTCTGGCAGGGACACCTCACACTAGACCATGCCACCCAGGGCTCTGTGCAACCTGTCCCTGAACACTGCCAGGGATGGAGCATTTACCGCTTCTTTGGGCAACCTGCTTCAGAGCCTCATCACCCTCACAGTAAAGAACTTCTTCCTCATATCCAATCTAAATTTCCCCACTTTAAGTTTGAACCCGTTACCCCTTGTCCTATAAATACAGTCCCTCATGAAGAGTCCCTCTCCAGCATCTCTATAGGCTCCCTTTAGATACTGGAAGGCTGCTCTGAGGTCTCCACGCAGCCTTCTCTTCTCCAGGCTGAACAGCCCCAACTTGCTCAGCCTATCTTCATGTGGGAGGTGCTTCAGTCCCCTGATCAGTCCTTGTGGCTCTCCTCTGCACTTCTTCCAACAGTTCCATGTCCTTTTGCATGTTAAGGACACCAGAACTGCACACAATACTCCAAGTGAGGTCTCACGAGAGCAGAATAGAGGGGCAAGGACCACCTCCTTCCACCCGCTGGTCACACTCCTTTTGATGCTGCCCAGTATACAGAAGGAAATATTGCTGTAGTTTGTCTTTAAGAGAGGTTCAGGGATATGGAGCA
Organism: Myiopsitta monachus; assembly: GCA_017639245.1. Lineage (NCBI taxonomy): Eukaryota > Metazoa > Chordata > Aves > Psittaciformes > Psittacidae > Myiopsitta > Myiopsitta monachus. Next base: position 37,039,415 of record CM029926.1, read on the forward strand.
GAGATTTTAATCTTATCTGGATGGATGTTTAATTTGTTCCTAATGCCAAAATTACATCTGAGACTCCTTAGCTTGACTTGGGAGATCTTTTCCTCTTTGTTCTCATCATGGGAACTTGCAGGATGAACTAGCTTTCTTGTCTTGCAGTATCTGCCTTTGGCACTGGCATATGTCTCTGAGCTGAACCAAGCACCAATCTCCAGAGATGCCTATGAATTTGCTCACTCTTTTATTTTTTTTTTCTTCCAGCTTTGTGCCTCACTGCCTTTCTATTTTCACAGTGAAACTTGTCTTTTCTAAGCTGTAAGTTGAAAACCGTGGTAGCTAAATTGGCCTTAAGTGCTCTTCTGCCTTGAAAAGGGCCTACATCAAATACACTTTTTCAATCAATTGATATGTTCCTTGCATGAATCCAGTATCATTTTTGCTTAACTTTCCCACTAACATGGGAGAATATTTCTGTTAACCTTGTCAGTCCTGCAGAGAAAATACAGTTAGAGGATAGCAAGCTGATTTTTGTTTCAGACTTTGCACTGCCAACAAAATTGTTAACTGGCTTCCGAATCCAAAATTATTATAGCTGGTGATGGAGAATCAGAAGAACCAGCTTCAGTTTAAGGGTGCATTTTGCGCTAGTCTTCAGGGCTGACTGGAAGAAGATGTGGGGCTATCAATTTGAAGAAAATACTAGAGGTACTGGAAATGTGCACCAAGCTTGATTATATTAGAAGCAATTATCAGAGATGAAGAGTGGAGTCATCTGCTCTGACTTGTGACTTCTAAAGGATAAGAACACTATTTAGTCAGTGGCAGGATACAGGTTGTTTTAGAATATGATTCATCTGCCTTCTTTTGGATGTCAATATGAGAAGAGGAGATAGGTCCTCACTAGTATCTACTGTTGGAAGGACAGCTCTGACTCCTTCACTTGATGCTTTTGAAGAGGAAAGATCTCAGCCTTTTCTGGCTGGGTTCACAGTTGTCAGTTGCTCTCGGAAGCACTGACTGGCCTGTCAGTGTATGAACTGTTCTCATATATGAACAGGTCCTATGGAGTGTCAGGGAAAGAAGAAGGGCCATCAGCTGGGGTTGTGTGAGTACACCGATCAGCACGTCTCAACGACAGGCTCTCTGCTTCCCTAGTAAGCAGGTTTGGAGGCTGGTCTGGTCACAGCATCCCATGCTACTATGTGTGATGACATTTACCTTCAGGAGCTGTGCAAACAGGACAAATCACTGCAGGAGCCCTACAGCAAAAGCTGTGAGTGCTGTGCTCCCTCCCATTTGGTCATAGGAGCCTTGCCCCTGTCTGCCTCTGGTTGAGGTGCTATCTGTTTCCTGGGGTTAGATATAGGGCTGGTCTGAGTTTTGGGGACAGAAATCATCATCCAGGCCCCCAGTTCAACAAATCCTCATGAGTCAAGATCAGGGGTGACTCCTGCCAGCCCTTGCAGTCATTTCCAGAAGCAAGCCCTGGCCTTTTTCTGACAGAGAGAATGGCAGAAGGAACTCAGAAGTGTTATTAAAGTGCTCGCTGATCTTTCTTTTCCCTCCTCCTGCTTTTTTATTTACACTGTCAAGACAGCTTTCCAGAGAAAGACAGCACAGTAGCTGGACTTGATTATTTCCTTAACTTACGCAAACCCTGGGGCTTATGAGAAGGAAGGTGGGCAGCATGCAAGGTTTTAATATACATTTACCAAGTTAATGAACAAGCACAGAACCTTGAGGGCATACAGCAGTGTTGTCTTTAATTTTATTAAATATTTATGCAGCTCTTTTCTTCTTTAGGGCAAAGTACAGCTCCTCCTGAATATTTTTAATTACCAAGTCACTGCCAGGCATTTTTGACTGTGCAGGTCGGACCCACTGAGAATGATTAAATTGAATGTTGAGAGAAAGAGCATTAGGGAATCTCCAAACCTTTTAAAGTAGCTTGCAGAATTTTTACCCTCTAAGAAAGGAACAGCAACAGCCTGGATCTCTAGGGACATAGCACAGTTTTGTCTCACCAAAGCTCTTCCTAGAGACTTTCTGTTGGCGATGCAGGTTCTGAATAGGGGAAGAATAAAACTCAGAGTGTCCTAAAGAGCACGGAGAGCTTTCAAGGCAGTGGCTTCTGTAGTGTCTGTGTTTCCACAGAGATTTAGTTTTTTGGCATTTGTTAACATGCTTCAGGCAAAAATCCAGAATCTCTTTTTGTTTGCCCCTTGAATCCAGCCTGCCAATAAAGGCTATGCATAGAAACCGGATCCAGAGCCTATTAGAACTTATGGAAAGCTTTGGTTTAATCCCATTGCTGGCATTCAAAGGCAGCTGTAAAAAGAAGTCTTGGATGTGGTTGTGTACATTTCTACTCCTTGGTGGTCCAAGGAAGCATCAATACCCTGGATTACCTTCCCCATGTGACACAATACCATGTAATCCTTAGGCTACCAAGTTGGCTGTGTTGTAGTTTAGTGTTTGGAAAAACACCGGCTATATTTTTCTTTCAGGCCAATCATAGCTTGGTTAAAGAGCAGGGAGGCCATTAACACATGTAAATATACATACCTTGGCTAGTTGTTCAGGAAGTGCTCCTAGGGTTTTATATTCCTAACTGCTCTGTTGAGAAAAAGTGATATTAGATCTTGGAATTAACCTGGTTTGTTCTGAAACCAAGACTGCAAATTGCAAGCAAACCAAAAGAACCCAACAAGTGAAATTAATAGAGATAAACAAAAAAATAAGTTAACAAGATTTTCTTCCTGAATCTCTGCCCATGTTTTGTTGCCAAATGAAACAGAAGTCCCCCAGTGCTTTGCAAGGTTGGCAGTTCTGAAGTTGTCAGGTGTTGCATACCTTCTATGAGCTGTGTCCTCCCTCTCAAACAGATTAAGCACTTTGTCTCTGAATGAGCCCAATCCATCATTTCAAGCCATCCAGCAGAGAGCTACTAGCACACACATGCTTTGGGGAGCAAAAACATCACCTTAAAGTCTGAGCTAAATCTAGTGAATGGGTACAGTGATGCACATGTGACTTATCTCCGTAGTGACTACGGGTACGAGAGACACAGCAACAATCATTGTGTCCCAGCCTTCTGGTTCAGCCCATCCTCCCTGTCCAAGGAGTGCAGCATTGGTCAGAGCTACTTGAACAGCACTGGGTAAGTGAATCTTGCAATCTCACTGCAGTTTGGTGACCTTGCAGTAGAGAAGAGAACCTGGATGGCTCTTTTTTCTCTGCATCCCATCTGGCTCTTTTCCAGTCTATTCATGAAGTAGTGTTTACAGCAGCATCTGTGTGGAGCATTGCCTCATTCCTCAGAGATAGGGAGAAGCACATTAACATAAGTGACATGTAGATACTGTATTGCTGTCAGGTGATGTATGGATCCCTGAAGCATAGACCTTGAAGCTCCCCTTTGCTGCAAAATTAAAACAAATCAGGAAGGTCTATCTGAGAGACAGCTGAACATTTAAAAGGAGAAGTTTGAGATGTTTCACACTGGTTTTCATTGAACCTCTTCATATCTTACAGCTCCTATTTATAGAAGCTTCCCTTCTGGGAAGACTCAAATAGACAGTTTTTAGCCTCTTTTCCCCTTCTGCCCCTCTGACATTTTCACTTTGTATATACAACGCTTTGTGATTTCAGACAAGCTACAGGTGCTGGTTTCTCTTGGTTTTACCCAGAACCAGTGGCAAGTGTTGGTTTATTATGGTAATACTGCTTTTCAAATGCTATTCTATTGTAAAGGTGGTACTCTGAAACTCTGGTTGCACTGGCTGGTGTAAAACTGAGATGTCCCTTCGCAGGGAGTACAGGCCCTGAAGACTTAGTAGGTCTGTTTCTGAGTCATAGGTCCTGCATGCTGTATTGTTATGAGAGGGTTGTTTGTGACTGGTTGATATGAGTGACTGAAGAAAGTGAGGCTGCTGGGAGTCTGAAGTCACTCAACTTCAGAGATCCCCTTTCAGCTGAAAGGTTGCTATAAATACAATTACAGGAGCTCTGGCCAGTACTACTGCTTGCAGGCTTGACAGAGAGCAAGAAGAAAGTAGTTGGGGTCTGTGTCTTCTTAACCAGTCCTGTATTTTTACAGTGAAATTACCAGCAAGGGTTAATCTTCTTCATCAACATTGGAAATAGCCAAGTGCCTTGCTAGTTAGCTAACCTCCTCCAAAAAAAGCTGAGAGAAAAACCCATTCCTTGAACTATTTAAAAATGAGACTGGACAAAGCTCTTTGCAGATCATTTCAAGTGCCTTTGAGCAGAGGCAGACAAAACATAATAAAAAGCATAATTAAAAACTAGGATGCAGAGTGCAGAGTAGTTTTAGCAGTGCAGAGTAGTTCACCTCCACAATGTGTGTCTTTTCTCAGTGATGATGCTAAGACTCTCTGGAGAAGGTTGGATTGTGATTTGTTTGGCTTTCTCCAGTGTAATAACGAGTTAGGTTTCTTTGATTCTCCCTTTCAGTGAGGGCGTCATGCAGGCACTTAGCCTTTGAAAAAACACATGCATTAATATTGAGAAACAAAACAAAAACAAAAGAAACATTTCTGCCCACTGCCTATGACCAATCTCCTTTTGTTACTGCTCCCCAGGTACCGAAGGATTGTGTCTAACAACTGCACAGATGGCTTGCGAGAGAAGTACATGGCCAAGGTGGAGAAGTGTCCTGGAAAAGCACCTCGTGGACTGCACATCCTCACTACTGATGGAAAGTTGGTCACAGAGCAGGGACACAATGCCACCTTCATCATCCTTATGGAAGAGGTACGTTAGTGGTCTCAGCAAACTTTTCACTGCATGGCAAGAATGGCATTCTTTTCCTTCACCTGTCAGGCTGCTGAGAGGAAAAGAACAATTGGGTGGGGTCATGAAATGACCACACCTGAAGTTTAGGGGAATTAATGAAAGGGCTATAAACAAAAAATCACACTGAGCCAAGCTGAAAGAGTACTTGACCGGTTATCATGTCTATCAGTGATGATGAAGCCAAACTGAAGAAAGATAGATCTGGTAAAAAATATATCTCTCCATTAGCTTCTTGGCGCCTCCAGTGAACTGCAGTTTATGGAGTTTATGAGGCAGAAATGGTGTCTCTATGCTTAATAATTCCGTTTCTGGGATGAAAAGCTTTAGCTGAATCTTTGTTGGGAAAGGTTAAGAACAGTGGGGAATATTTTCAGACTCATGGGGAGCAGTGAGGGACATTATTGTTTTGCAGTAGTAATTGAGCCTCCTCAAACCACTTCTGAGCAACCCAGCCTGTACTGTTTTGTTTATTTATTGGCACGATTCTGTCTGTAGCCAACAGTAGTGTAAGTGATACCAGGCCATGCTGGTGCCTGAAGCATCACAATATTGAGGCACTTCTGGTGATCTCTCTGAGTCAGGTACTCCTCTGGGAAACATGTATGGTGCAGCCTCGATCACCAAGGCTTGTGGCTCTGTGGATAGTTGGATAGTTGGAAGGTGCTTGGTATGTATTCAGGCTGACAGGATGTTTTTTAAGTGTTTGTATGCCTCTTCTTGTCTGTGATTTGATTTGGTGTTTAGGGATATATGCAACTGCACCCCAAAAAGCCCTGCTGTATTTGCAGCTGCTGCATTTCCCTGCTGGTTTCTGACTGCCTATGGAATATGACATTTGAGGTCCAACAGTGATTTTCCCACAATGTATTGTGTTGCATCTGTTTCCTGGTTAAACAAAAACAGTCAATTCGCAACATCACTTCTAACATCTTTTGGTGTCTCAGAAGAGACAGCCAGGGAGTGAGGTGATGTTGGAGAGCTGCAAGTACATTTTATCATCTACTCTGTCCTGTGTACTTCATTTTGGGACAGTACTTGGAGACAGCTGGGAGGCAGCCATGTCATGGTCATGAGCATAATAATAGCAACACCAAGGACAGACTGGATGGCTGTCTCCTCAGTATCATCTGACAACAAGCAGCATTAAGTCTCTGAGGAAAACATGCTAGAAACATTGCAAGCCTTATGCCCCTTCCCCTCCCAGGCTCAGAAGTAGCCTCCATTGGCAACTTAGGCCTTCAAGAACAGAAGAAGCTGTTGTAAATCTGAGCATCTGCCATGGAGAAGTTTTTTCTCATTAGACCTTGTTTTTTTATGTATTTTTTTTTTTTAAACACACACTCTTCTATTAATTTAAATTCTTACAGTAACTCTTTCTTTGGGACCACACTAATCTGACAGGGCCTCTTTACATACTTCCTCAGAAGTTCATGCATGTTCTGCTTTTATACAAAGGGTATTTCTTGTCTACCTGGCTGATTCTTTTATATTCTGCAGGCTTGTCATGGTAAGACAATTTGTGTAGACAGTCTGAGTGGGAGTTCCGAAAAGAACAGACATAATCTAAAAATTAGGAATCTAGTAGTAATTTATTAAGGAACTCAGGCGGAACTGCTGCGTACAAAGAATGATAAACAGATGGAGAATAAGGCAGCAGTCAAGGTAGCTGAAGAATGGAGTCTTTACAAGGTTTTAGAGATTGAAGAGGCAGCTGTAAAAATATGTGAGGGAGTTCACTCCATGTCCTTTGTTGAAAAATAGTTAGAAAAACATTTCATTGAAACAATTTTTTTTCTAAGGGAAGAGCACTTTCAAGAACATGTCTTTGTGGTGAACAGCTTATTCCACAGAGAAGTGTGTGTTAGGTTTGTTTCTTAAAAGAATAGATTTTTTTTTAAAGGAAAAAATAAAAGAACATTTGAGATTTTCACTGAAAGTATGGAACTAGCAGTATTCAAGGCCAGGTTGGATGTGGCTTGGAACAATGTGGTCTAGTTGAAGGTGTCCTTGCAGGGGGATTGGAACCAGATGATCTTTAAGGTCCCTTCCAACCCAAACCATTCTACAATTCTATGATTCTGGCCGAAAGTATTCCAGCCTTTGAGTGTGAACTTGAGACAAATGAATTATCATCAAAGTGACATTCTTCCTTGTTAGTTAGAAGAAGTAATTTCTGTAGAACTCTTACTTATTATACACCTTGCTGTCATGCAGGTTCATTCCTGCCCCCGTTCACTTTCTCTGGTCAGTTTGTTTCCTGATGGGACGTTTTACACCTATGTCTACATTTGCTTTCTGAGCCAGACAGCAGCCTGACAAGTCTTCCTGCAGATACATCTGTGTGGTCTCCATTCAACCTTCATACTGTTTCAGACTAACCCTGATCAGCAACTTTGTGGTTAGCCAGCAGTTCCTTTCAACCTTCCAGTGTGCACCCTCAATATATTATTGTGACTGACCTTTATGCTGTCCAAGACTAAATGAGGACTTTGTCAGAGTTAATTGAAACTTAACTTCTCAGGATTTATAGATTTTGCTTTAGCAATATTGTTCATAGTGGTAATTCAGAATATGTGCATGAAAATGACAAAGAAATGCAGAATGACTGATGATATTTAGTATGTTTTTAAAGCTATGGGGCTGAACTGTGATTTGGACTGTGATATATGCAGGCAGGAAAACTTTCCCAGGCTAGTCTTGGGGAGGTGACTCTGAAGGGCTGTTCCATGGCAATCCATTCCACTACCCTTTGCATGCTCACTGATTTCCGTACATTAGAGCCCCAGTGTCTGAGATAGCCCCTAGCTCATTCTGTTTTGGTAGTTCATGGAGCTTAAAGCAATAAAATGTGCCTTTTGAATATATATGGAGAACAATGTGTTTGGGGTTTTTTGGTTTGTTTGTTTTTACTTTCCATTTGAAATGCCTCCACTTCATTTCTGTTTTAATTCATATTCATAAACTCCAGAATATCTGACATCATGTGTGGGGCTAGCACACTTGTTTTAGTATTTTATATACTGGATACAGAGCTATGGAAAAGAGAAAGGAAATATGATTAGTGTGATGGCATGGCTTTGTATTGAAGACCCAACTCTCATAGTTGGGTGGAAAGATCATCTGCTTGCTGTTTAGTCACAAAATATCTGTTCTTGCTTCTCCACTTCATATCTTCTAATTTCAGATGTAATCATATTGGAGAAGCAAGGAAGAAGTAGGAAAGAGAACTGAAAGGCATGAGAGAGGGGCTGCCATGATGGGTGCAAGATATTTCAGCCTAAGGTCACCAGTGATTAATCCAGAATAGACCAAATTTTTATCCTCTGTTCAGTGTCTTCCATATGAGACTAAGACAGCTTGTGATCTTAGTTCATTCCCTTGAGAAGTGGCTGTTGGTTATTAGTTTTGTTTTGTTTTGTTTTAACAAGCTATGGGAGCCTTTCTGCCAAATAACTGAATATCCCAAGAGTATAATTTTGCCCTGATAGTTCTTTAGAGTGACTTAAAAAACTGTCAGAAGGATGTTATTATAGATAGTTTTAGAATCACTATCACTCTAGTCCCTTATGTTGTATTTTTGGTTTATACTGTACTTCAAATGTTCTAGTAGGACAAAAGTGAAAACAGTGCCCTGATCAAGTCAATCGATAAAACTCCCCTGACTCCTGTGAAATGGGAACGATGGAGCAAGGAAGGAGATAGATCTAAGATACATAATCAAATATACATATTTTAAAAACTACATGTAATAATTGAGTATATTGGTGTCTACCTGCAGACTCCAACTGTACGCTTAAGGCAAATTCACATCTGAAAAAAACCCTTCCTACACACTTATTTGTTAACGCAGGCATGGCCTGATAGGAAGATAAAGGCTGAGGGCATGCTGTGGTCGAGGTTATTTATAAAGGGGATCTGCTTTAGTGTAATCTGGCTTCTTGTCTATACTCCCAGGTTTCCACCCAAAGGGCAAGATCAGGTGCACTCTCAGAACTAGGACCAGTAATCGAACACAGTGTCCTGCCTGTGTCAGTGCCACAGTTGCCATTTACACAGGCTGATGGTAGCTGTCCGTAAGACAGCAGCTTCCATGAGTTTGCAGTCAGTGGAAGCTAAGAACTGGGACCCCTTGCTCTTCGTGGCTGTTTCTGTCTCTGCAGGAGCCTTTGTTGTGCACTTTTGGTCTCAGTTGCTGATCGTTTGGGTTAGAACGGCCTGTGAGCTGTTTAATCCTGATTAAAGGACCTCTTTTTCCATGATCAATATTCTGCCTTTATCCTGACTCTCCTGGGGTGATAAGTCATGATGGATCAAATCAAATGGAACTGTGCTGTATGCGAATGTGTTCAGACCATATGGAAAATCACTTACGGATGTGAGGTTCATAGTCAGAATTTAGGCTGCAAGCTATGTGTTTTGCCACGCACACAGGTAAACTTGAAAACTACTGCCCAGAGGAAACCTGGTGCTCTTGGGTCTAACACTTTTAGGGACTGTCAATATGTGGTTATCCAGGCATTATTTTCCTTTTGCTGATCTGCTCAGTTTTTCTAGGAAGTCATGGTTTGTTTTGAGCAATACCTGACCCAGAGGCTTTAGTGAAATCTATGAGTTCAATGGTTTTCTTTAGTGAGCCCAGTGGAGGTAGGACCCTGTAGGATTTGAAGCTGTTGGTGAATGGATTGGAGGTGCATCAGAACTGCAGAACTGACTGTTGGTTATATGGTTACTTAAACCAATATGTACTGGAACTGCACATTAGCTTTGATCCTGACTCTGCGTTTACAGCTACAACAGAGTTTATGAGACAACCATGCTAAATTAAGGAGCAGGGGATTTTTTTGGTTGGTTGGGTTTTGGTTTGTTTGGTTTTGTTTTTTGTTTTTTTGTTTTTTTACTTTGGAATCTCACTTTTATCCTAAGTATATCTAGGGATTGTTTTCAGTTTTGGGCTGGGAGCATCTCCAAAAGGTAGTGGTATCTTCTTCACCCATAGTGAATATATTGGAGACTTTTCATGAAAGGAAATTACTTGGGCCAGCACATCTGATATATACGCAGAAAGCTACAGAGATTTAATCTGAGAAGTAGTTTTATTTCAGTTTAGTGAAATCACTGCGGTGGGGTTTAGCTGTGTTTAAATTAGCCTTTTTTGTGTTACTTTTAGTCAGCTGGGAGCAAGTATAAAGTAAGGCTCCAAGAAACTGAAATAACAGACGCTTCTACAGTTCACGCATATTGGTCTAACGCATGATTTAAATTAAAACAGTGCAGCTGCTGCCTCTATACAATATCTGCAATGCTAGAATCTCTTGTCTGCTGTTTCCTCCTTTATTTAATAGATGTCACTGACAGTGATCCTAGAAGGGATTTTTTTCATCATCTACTCCATTTTCATGTGTATCCAGGCCCTATCTCTGTAGTGACTGATATTAGACAAAAAACTGACAGTCCTCAGTGTGGGATTCAACCTGTATATATTCAGCCACCCTGAAGTTACATTTCTAGCTGAAACTAATCATCTAGACTCTCTATCATCAGGGTACAGTGATGGATATTTGCAGAAGATGGTTCATGTTACCTATCTCAGTTATCTTTGGTTGGGATATGTTGCTCTGTCGCTGTTTTTATTTCTCTCTCTTTCACTGACTATATAGAAAGCCTGGAAAACTAGCTTAGACTAGACTGAGAGAATCTCAGTGACTAGGTTCTGTTTCTTCAGAACATGTTGGAGAGTCACTTCAACCACTGTCCTGTATCCAGAATATTCCTGATGCTCCCATGTGCATGTTGGAATTACTCCCTAGTTAGCATCTGGCCTACCATCAGTGTGGTGCCTCCCATCTCTCTGCCTCTGGTGGAGGTATTTGTTAGGCACCCACTATTCAATGACCCTGGCCACCTCAGTGACACATAATCCTCAATCATACATTGCATGAGATGATTCAGATATGGTCCCCTTGATATATGCACAATTAGCAATCTGCCTTCTCAAAATCTCTAAACCCAAGATGGTGCGATGATAACATCTCTTTACAGGTGTAATGTTCAGTTATTCTAAGCATTGCTTGTATATAATTAGCTGGTGTTGATTTAAGTCTGGTCACCTTGGGGACTGACAGAACAAATCTAGTAATTTTGGGGTGAAGTTACAAGTTTGAGTGTATGCTAATGAAATGGAACTGAGAAGTGGGATGGAGAATAATATAAATCACCCTTATCAGCCCAGTTTCCTAATCCAGCCTTTTCTGTTGCAGGGAGATCCCCAAAGGACAAATATTCAGCTTGATTTTGGAGATGGCATTGCAGTATCCTATGCTAATTTCAGCCCTGTTGAGGATGGCATCCGGCATGTCTATAAGAGCGCTGGAATCTTTCAGGTGATGGCATATGCAGAGAACAGCCTGGGCTCTGACACTGCTGTCCTCTTCCTGCATGTGGTCTGTAAGTATTTCCTAGCTAGATTCCTTGAGTGAAAACATGACCTTACTGAAAATCCCTGAAACTTCAGTGGGGCCTAAGAATAAACTGCAAACCCACCTACATATGCAGCTCGTGCTCCTCCTGAGGCCTGGACTTTTAAATACCTCTATCTTGTTAACTTTATTGAATGAAGAGGAATGGAGGTTTATGTTAACACAAGTACATTCACAGTCCTCACAGAGAAAGGTTTGAAAACATTTCTTGGGGTTTCTGAAAGGGTCAGAGACCAAAAAATGTCTGAAACAAAGTCCAAATGTGTGTTTTGAATACAATTCTAATACCAAGAGGTTTAGATTAATCTAAAGTTTGATTCAGTTATTCTGGATTTGGGACTTTACAGTGCTTATTAAGAAAAGCATTATGCTGAGCATACTTCCTGGGATATGAATGTACCGAGGGCTGATGAGCTACTTTTCATATTTCATGTGAGTGACATACATCCCTGACTTGTCCCTTCTGTTTGGTAGATCAATGCAGTTACCCTCCACTTGTCACATGAGCAGACTCAAATGTAGAGCCCCAAGCTGACTTCTCAAAGGCACAGAAGAGAGCAGAGGGTATGGAATGCAGGATGAGATCAGGAAAATCCCAGTTCTTTTTCCTGCTTTCAGACTACTAGATCTCCTGTGCAGAGAGCTCTGACTGTGTTTATATGTACCTCGATGGTTTTGCCCCTAATGGTGTTCACAGCCATGCCTGTGTTCCCCCTTAGCCTGTCAGTGTCTTCTAGCCCATCTATCTTTTGTGCTTTTCTGCTGGAAAGAAGCAAGTCAGAAATTTCCAAAACTCAAGAACCATTTTCTTCTTTTTAATTTCAGGCTCCCTGTGTGAAGGAATCAATGTTCCTTGAAGCTTTTATTATGCTCATAATTCCCTCAAAGTCAATCATGGCTGCATTTAACAAGCTGTTATTAGAGCATTAACTGTTTTTTCCTTCACCTTGGGCCATTAGCTGACAGAAGTGATGGTTACCTGGTAATAACAACCAGCTTTGTATGGATTATCTGATTTTTCTCACGGGAACTGCTTTTTCATGGTGAGGATTTTAGATTTTAGAACAAAATGCAAAAAGGGGCAGTTACTTGGCCTGGTTGTGCTACTCTACCCTTTTCTTCCTCAGCCTCTCACATGTCTCCTTTGAATTTTTTAGTGTTCTTACGTGGCCAACTTATTAACATTATCTCCAAGGAAGCATTTACATTCATGCTAACAATGAAATAAAACAATATATCATTACTAGACTTTTAATGTATTTGGATGTACAAGTCGATATAGAAGGTTTGACCTTGAATCTCAAGTATACAAACAAAAATGCCTGCTATATAGATTACCCTTATTGTACAATCTGTCTGTTGCTGGAATCCTGTGCTGAAAAAACAGGAAGAAAGAAGCTCACTGGCTTTAAGCAGCAGTAGTTTTCTACCCTGCACATTTATTAGTGATCAGTCAACATTTCACCTTCATGGAATCTGCTGTCAAGATGCTCATCTCTTCATTTAGCTGCTCTGAGGTCTCCATGCAGCCTTCTCTTCTCCAGGCTGTACAGCCCCACCTTTCTCAGCCTATCTTCATATGGGAAGTGCTCCAGTCCCCTGATCATCCTCGTGGCCCTCCTCTGGACTTGTTCCAACAGTTCCATGTCCTTTCTATGTTGAGGACACCAGAACTGCGCACAATACTCAAAGTGAGGTCTCGCAAGAGCAGAGTAGAGGGGCAGCATCACCTCCTTCGACCTGCTGGTCATGCTCCTTTTGATGCAGCCCAGGATATGGTTGGCTTTCTGGGCTGCAAGCGCACACTGGTGGGTCATGCTCATTTTTTCATCGACCGACACCCCCAAGTCCTTCTCCACAGGGCTGCTCTGAATCTCTTCTCTGCCCAACCTGTAGCTGTGCCTGGGATTGCTCTGACGCAGGTGTAGGATCTTTAACAATTGGCATGGTTAAACTTCATCAGGTTGGCATCAGCCCACCTCACAAGTGTGTCAGGGTCCCTCTGGACGGCATTCCTTCCCTTCAACATATCAATCAAACCATACAGCTTGGTATCATCGTCGGGGGGGGGTGGAACTGGATGATCTTAAGGTCCTTTCCAACCCTAACTATTCTATGATTATATGAAATAAAGATATTAGTGGTTTTCCTCTTACATGCACTGCCACAAAATATCTGGGGGAATCTGCTATTCTTGGGAACCCAGAGTACTGCTATGAGCAGAGTTCAGGAGTGGCTTGTTGGTAGAGACCCCTTGGGAAAGGGTGTGGGGAAAGAACAAATTTTAAGGAGCCAAAAGCAAGAATAGATGCCCAGTCAGCTTGGAGCTGTATGTTGTGGTGGTAAAAGAACAGCTCTTGGTCTCCAGAATCCTTATAATACCAAGTAAATGGAGAAGTGATTAATGTCTCTATTTTGTGCTTGAAGAGCTGAGAGGTAACACAAGATCATCTCCGTTAAAACCAGCAAATTTCCTTCTTCCCAGAACTAATGTTTTATTCAAAAGAAAAAAAAAATAAAATCTCACTTCTGCATCTTTTGTTTCTCCCTTTCTTACTCACAGTTATAGTCTATCTGCTTGCTGTGTTTTAAAAGGTACCATCCAGAAAGACCCCATAATGCTGATTTATGTGCAGCTGTTATCAGCTGAAATTTAGTACCAGTAAAACCAAAAAATTACATGAGAAAGAAAATAGTGGAGATAGTAAAAGCATTAAACAAACTAGCAAAAAAAAACCTCACTATTTTTTGTACTTCTTTTTCTGGTGAGGAACTAACTTCTTAATTCTGGATTCCTTGCACTCAACTCATTCTGGGCATTTGCATTTGTTAGATACAACTTGACATTGAAACTGCAGTGTTTTCTAAGTCTTTCAGAAAAAAAACTCTTGACATTTGAGCTCTTTAATATGCCAATGGACACGTCTTTCAAATAGTTCATGACTTTTTGCTAATGGCAACTGACTACTCAAAGACTTCTCGAGGTCAGGCCAAAGTCACAAAGATACCAAGGTTTACCAGAATCATGGAATCTTTCTTTTGGACCCTCGCAAAAAAAAAACAAACAACTCATTGTGTATTTAATCAAATCATAAATGCCTCATATATAATCAGATAGGAGCCATCTTGGATAAAATGATTTTCCCACAAATCTTGGTTAGCTCAGTAGACATATTGTCAAGAAAACACCTTCTTCCTCTCTCATGTCCTATCCCTCAAGCTTTCAATAACAGCTTGCCATTTCTAGTGCAAAGCCAGTTTGTTGTTCTCCCTCAAACCGCATTTAAAAAATTCCTCTACACACGGTGCTGACCTTGTCTGAAATCAGCACTGTGGAAAATGCATTTCTAGATGCATAGAAATGCTAGAATTAAGAGTGAGAAAAACATTGTATGATTACCAGAAGAAATCTGGTATCTTTTTCTGTTGCTTTTTGACTGCTGAAATTCTCTTGTATTGCTGTAATAGTCTCACAGCTGACAATAGACATTTGATTTATCTAAAGGAAAGATCCTTGCTGTTCAGGATTGAGCAGGGAGGATTTAACTCAAAGCCCCTAATAATAAAGTCTCTCTTCCCACAGGTCCAGTAGAGCATGTCCAACTGAGTGTTCCCTTTGTTGCCATCAGAAATAAGGATGTCAACATTACTGCAGTAGTTTGGCCCAGCCAGGCAGGCACACTTACCTACTTCTGGTGGTTTGGTAACAGCACCAAGGTACAGATGTTTTTTAGTTCATTTTTACTTTCTAAGCTTGTTGCGACAGACAGGGAACATTCTCAGATCTCCTAAAAACTTTCTGCTTTTTCTTGTTTTGTGTTTTAGTTTTTTTCCTTATCTAAAAAGGGTTGTCATAATCTGAACTTCAACCTTTGTGAGTTAATTTTCTCCTGTCTTGTGTTGGTTTTAGGAGTCATTACGTTTTTACATCTGGTTGTTATCAGCCCTACTGAGCTTTAAAGATCACTGTTATAAGTAGTGCTCACTTACAACTTAACTGAATTGTATACCACTATACATGGATAATACTGGCTTTCAACACAGTATTTAAAAACTGCTGGTGTTCAAATAACCAGGGGGGTTTCCATTATGTACCAGTATGCTGTATATAATGCTGGGTTCCAACACAATACTTTAAAACTGTTGGTGTTCAAATAACCACTTGTATCCAGAGTTTGAAACTAGACTCTCAATGAATTGTTTGTGTCCACCCATGACTATTGTCTATTGCTTGTTAGCTAAAGTTTTTATTGTAGGCTTCAGGAATGAGACAGCTGACACAGGCACTATATCCTAACTATACAGTTATGAAATGTACAGCTGATAATTTTGAAATGCAGTATCTGCTGTTATTTAGAAAAGCAGTTTAGGTCACATCATTTTCTGCGTTATTGAATTGAAATTGAAGGTGTGCACAGAGGTGAGATCACAGTAGAAAAAAAATGAGGATTTTACATGAAATATGAAACTTGAGATAAAAAAAATAACAGGCACACGAGTATTTTATTTTCTCTTTGACATAGCTGTGCATTTTAACCTCTTACCCTGGCTACCAGCAGTAGCAGGAAAAAAAACCCAACAGTAAATGCTTTATCTACTGGGATTTTACATCAAATTAGGGAGCTTACTGTAAGAACTCCCCTATTTTTGTGATTATGAGAACTCTCTAATTGAGGCACTGAAAGGCTCAGGAGCAATAACTTGGAAAGTTGCTGTACCCTAACCAAGATATAGCAAATATGCGCATGCACATATCTAGTCCGTGACAAGTACTATAGTCCATGGCAAGTGTCACATAATACCACATAGTTTGTACTGCACTGAAATAGAGGGATGCAAAATCATGTTATAGTTTAGGTATTTTTGGCTTAGTGCGCACATGCTGACAGCCATTAAAGTACATCTGAAACAACTTAGGTACTGGAAACTTGATCACCTGCTTAAGCCCTCCAGTGTGTCTCAGGCATCAGAGTTTTCCTGCCATTGCTTTGTCCTTAATATAGAATTTGATTGTGAATATGACCTTAAAAAAGATTTTTTGAAATAAAAGGTAATCTAGAAACAGTAGAGCAAAGCGGTGGTGTTTTTGAAGATTTCCATGCAGCTGCCATGGTGCTTGCAATTGCGTTGTAAATATGATCGGTTATCTGTTTTATCTTCTAGCTTAAATTTCAGGCAACTGAGCGCAAACAGATAAGGGAGGTTTGGACATAGTTGTACGTGGAGTAGCTGATCCTTATGATACGTAGGGGTAATTGAATGTGTTGCTGAAATATGTTGAAGTGTGGATTAGTAAAGATAGTGCCACTTACCTGAAGCCAAATCAAAGACCCAGAGCACCTTTCATTCTTTGCAAAGAAAGCATTATCTCCAGCTACCTCATGAAATGTACTTAAACTTCAGCTCTGACAGAAATATGGCAAAGGATATAGACATAAGAGCAGCAGACACCTTTTTTTTCAGGACATGAGTCTGCATCACACCAAAATTCCTTTCAGGATGTTTAATGTGCATATCAGATTCTTCTGTGCCCACTCATAGGCCGACTGTGGTGCTCAAAGTACACGTGGACACTGATTTGTGTATGAATTAAAGGATGAGGTGTGTAACATTGTGCATAGTGGCTGGTATTAAGTGATATATTATAGTTCCATGCTGAGGAATTGCAGCTTCTTTTCCTGTTCAGCCCATAGGCATCCCAGACAGAACCAGATGTGTCTTGTGTCACTGTGCAGCTCACTAAGGTACTCTGTGCTGCTGCACAGGCAAATGTTGTCTTAGACTCAGATGACCTGGCTGAGGCTCTTGTGCTGTCCTCCCCACCCTGCTGGAACCATTGTACTGAATTTCGACTGTGCTGATCTTTGCAGTATACCCAAAGGCAAATTTGGTTGGATTAACACAGGTCCAGTTTAATAAATGTGCCCAGCTGTCTAATAGGTTTGAGTAAATGAACCTTAAATGATTTGATTTAATTTAGAGTTAGTTTCCAGGTTTGGTTCTTGAATTAAAATTAAGGAGTTGGCTGAATGTTAAAACTCCATGATGGAGGTGAAATCATCCATGATAATGGAATGTCCAGTATACGCACATTCAAAAAACAAATTTATAATTTTAAAGGCCAGACTGGTTCCTCTTATGTGCTTTTGCACAGAATCACATCCTGTAACCTCCAGGGAAGATTGCTAATATCACTGCAGTTTGATACAGTCCCATTCTGCTCGTACAGGATGGGTATGTATCTCAGTATACATTAGCTTGGTCTCTCTCCAGGGCTAGCACACACTGGCACCCTTGCCAGCTTGGTCTGTGGGTCCCATATGATCAAACAGGTTTTGTTCGGATTTTCTTTTTTCCTACTGCTTTTTCAGATCATGGATGAGGGGATCAAAGGAAGGTGCCTTTCTGCAGGGAGGGAAATGTGTTTGCCAGTCTGGCCTGTGCCAGTGGAAATTTTAATTTGGCTATGAAAATGCTGTATATGGCCGCTGTTGTGCAGCACAGGCAGGTTGGCAGCCTATTGAGATAAAATGTGAGAGTTGGAAAGTGAATGTTTAGGGGTTTCCCCTGGAAACAAGTTGGCAGTGTAGTGAAGGGACAATTGCAGTGTCCCATACAATGACTTCATCTGTGCTCTTAGACCTCTGTGTGCTTTTTCAATAGAAGCTAGTATCACTATTTCCATTTTAATGGTTTAATCTAAACCAAGAGATTTGTCTGTAGACCAGCTGTCAGATCAATGGCACTGCAAAGTGCTACACCTTTGATTTTCATTTGCGGTGGGTTGGCCCTGGTTGGATGCCAGGTACCCACCAAAGCAGCTGTATCACTGTCCTCCTCACCTAGGTGGACAGGGAAGAGAAAACAGAACCAAAGGCTCATTTAGAGGTTGAGATAAGGACAGGGAGAGATCACTCACTAGTTACCATCACAGGCAAAACAGACTCAGCTTGGAGAAATAAGTTTGTTACTAATTAAATCAGGAGTAAAATAATCAGAAATAAAAAGCAAATTTTAGACCAACTTCACCCCTTCCGTTCCCTTCTTAACTTTACTCCTGATCTCTCTACTTCCTCCCCCCAGGCAGCACAGGGTGACAGGAATGGGGCTTGTGGATCAGTTCATCACACATTGTCTTGGCCGCTCCTTCCTCTTCAGAGGACTCCCCACACTCTTTCACTGCTCCAGCGTGGCGTTCCTCGCACAGAAGACAGTCTTTCATGAGCTTCTCCAATGTGGGTCCTTCCCATAGGCTGCAGTTCTTCATTAACTGCTCCAGCGTGGGTCCCTTCCATGGGGAGCAGTCACACAGAAGCAGACTGCTCCAGCATGGGTCCCGCATGGGGTCACAAGACCTGCAGCAAACCTGGTGCAGGGTGGGCTCCTCTCTGCTCCGGTGCCTGGAGCAACTCCTCCCCTCCTTCACTGCCAGTGGTGTCTGCAGGGCTTGTTCTGCAGCTGTTTCTCTCAGAGCTGTTTTGGGTTTTCCCCTCCTCTTTCTCAACTATGCTATCCCAGATGAACTCCCACCATCACTGATGGGCTTGTCCTTGGCCATCAGGTGGTCCATCTTGGAGCTAGCATGGGCTCTGTTGGGCCTAGGGGAAGCTTCTAGGCAGCTTGTCACAGAAACAACTAAAACCTTGCCACACATACCCAAGGCACCTATATATAAACCTGCTTTCCTGAACATGGTGCACTTTTCCCATCTAGATATGTATCAGTGTGAGAGTTTCCTGTGTAAAAAGAAGAGCTGTAGTGCTATCAAGGATGGTTTTGTTCTGGGAGATGGAGAAAAAAGTGAGCTTTCTCTGCCAGGGCTCTGAGTTAGCTAAATTCAGGTCAACCATTCACCCATATTCAGACAGTGTTGTCGGGAGGCGTTAAGCCATGCTTTCAGCCTTGTTAGCATGAGTTTACAACTTATGGTTGGAGCGATCTTACATGCTCAGACCATGAACAGGGCAATGCTGGTTGCCCTCACTCTGACCTGAGCAGAGTTGCTTTCAGATAGCTGAACAGATTTGTGCCCATAAAAGCAAGGGCTGGCCCTGAATCTGAACAATATGGATTGTTTGAAGAAGTGTCTGCATCTTTGGTTTATGTTCAGTGCTGGTTTGAGCTGAATTGTGTGTTTTGTGCAGCTGATACAGCAACTGCGATGAGTGTGCATGTATATGTGTGTGTACAACACTGTTTTCTGCAGCACTAAATCTGCAGTTGCTGACTGTGCTCTACTGAGGTATTCATAGCATAATGGGTTGCAGTACAGTGGAAGAATATTTCGGGAAGCATCTACTGGAGTGAGAGAAACCTTTGCCTATGGGACAGGCAGTTCTCACTGGGTGGTGTTTAGGCCACAGGGAGGACTTAGCAGAACACACAAGCTTGCAGCACCACTCCTGTATCAGGGAGGAAGGATGTCATGGCTTGGTGGATTAGTCAGGTGCATGTTGTGATCCCAAGTTAATCGCATCCTGATTTTGATATTGTCATCTGTGTTTTAACCTCTTGCAGCCCCTCATCACCTTGGAGAGCAGCATCTCATACATCTTCGCTGTGGAGGGGATGAACACTGTCACTGTGCAAGTTGCTGCAGGCAACACCCTCATCCAAGACACCAAGGAGATTGCAGTGCATGGTACCCTCAACCTTTTACAGTTGGATCTCAGGGGGGTATCTAGAGATGAAGAACAGGTAGTCAGTTGCTGTTGAACCAAAATGAATTGGCTGAACTCCAGTGCCTGGAGGAACCTCTGAAGACGAACTGTAAACAAAGTAGCTCAGATGTGTCATGATCACGAAACACAGAAGTGAATTGGGGAGGGCGAAGTAGCCAAATTTGTACACTCAGCACTGTAGTAAAGTGGCTGGTGTCTCCTTTGTCTGTCAGTGTGTTGGTACACACTGATTGGGAACTCCTAAAAAAGAAAAAAACACTTAGAGCTGAAGCCAGACTGCCTTCCCTCTGCTTCCTAACTGTGGAAAGTAGTCATAGTGAAACATTAAGGTAGCCTCAATACAGCTGGTGTATCTCTTTACACTAGTAAAGAGTGACTGTATAGAACAACAAGGACCTGGAAAACAGGGGGTAGAAATGACTTTGTTGTTGGTATCTCTGCCCATCTTCCATGCCACAGCTGGAAGTCTGACTGTCCACCGGACTTTCCTGTGGGGAATGTTTGGTATGTTCTTGAATATCTGCATGTCATGGGCTCAAAAAAGCGCCCTTTGTGAGACCAGAGAGCTTACCCTGTTTAGGGCTTAATAAAGGCTGAGTGGAAGAGCTCTCTCAGCAGTTTTGGCAAGGACTTTGAGATTTCTCCAGAGAATAATTTTCACCCTGGGCTAGTCTTCATTTTCCTTATCCAGTTATTGGCGTCCAGCATAGGAGGGCAAGCTTTTCTTTGGATAACAGGCTTTCTTGAGAGACCTGGGCTTCAAATAACCCAGTTTGTGCTGTGTAGTTGAACTGTGTCTGGTTTCAGTAATTAAATATAAGTAAATGCCCTTCTGATGTCTGGAAAGCTGTACGCTCAGATTTAACAGCCAGCTAAACAGATATTTATTGATTGCCTGGCTGTGAAATGCAACAGGGTTTTAATAATTTGTTAATATGACTTAGTAATACCCAGACTCGCTATTATCAAATGTAACTAGCCCTCTATTTGATCATTTTGAGCACTGCAAAATGCAGTGTTTACTTCTGGGAAACTTGCATCTTTCCACTAGTTTCTGGAATAAACCTTAATCAAGATTATTTGAGGGGCATTACCACAGATGATCAATGGGAGGTCCCAATAGGTCCCACAGAGTGCTCCTCACTTTCTGGTTTTAAGCGCTTTGTAAGAAATTTTGCCATTCTATTTAAAAGAAACAAAGCTTTGGGCTTTATCACAAAGAGAAATTAATCCAGTTGGAATGTCCAAATTGTCCTGTACAGCACCGTGCTGCAGATTGACCTGGTCTAAGAAAGGAGTCCTCCTAGACCCCCAGTGATAGTCAGATCAAGTCTGAGTATGTAAACGAGTAACACCCTCGGTAAACATGCACTTCGCTAAATTTGTATACTCATCTTTGTCCTGTGTTGAGTTATTATGGGTCTATGCAGGAAGGCATGACCTTCTGGTGTTAATAGTGGAAGAGGTTTATTCAGGGGCTTCTCACATTGTGATTAACAGACCAGAATCTGCTCAAAAAACAAATTGGACGTAGTGCGGAGGGTTCAAAAGTCAAAGGCATTATATATCAAGCCCTGGATTAAGCCTTCAAAACTTGAGGAAGTTTCCCTTCTCTCCTTGATTTTTGTTTAAAAATATACTGCACCATCTAACAAGAAAGATCTTGCAAAAGATGCCACATAAATGCTGTGCTGCCACATCCCTCCTAGTCTGTGGATTGCCTCTTTAATACTCTTGCTGGTTTATCTAAAACTGGTACCTTCTTACAAATGATTAATGGTACTTAATTGAAGTATCTGGAGATCAGGTGTTTCAAGGGGAGGCACAGCACATCTCCAAAAAAGAAAGGAGACAACTTATATCTGAATGGGATTCCTAGCCTGGATCTGGGACACCCACTGGCCCAAATCCATTGTGCACAGTTGTCGTAAGGATTCCAGATGTCTTGGTCTCTGGTGACACCAGAGGGGAGAGTTGGAATTGGGAAAAAAATTAAATTGTTCTGTATTTGAAGTCTAAGAAGTTTTTCTTCCTCCCTGCAATCAGTCAATTAGGAAGTAATTTCAAAGTGTTTCATGACTAGCCTTTGCTTGATTAGCCCATCATTAGCACCACTGGGTTCTGATTTATTGGGGCATTAACCACTGATGGCTTCCCCCTAGGAGTGCAAACAGATAATACCTGCTTTTGAAAACATTACTTGTAGGAAGTGTTTGCTCTGCACAGCACAGTGCATGCAATTGCACGGACCTTCCAGATTTCAGCCAGATGCTGTCTTCTTTACTGGTGAACTTCCTTGTAAGCAGGATCTGATGAAGTTGAGTGGCAAAGTTACAAAGCCCAGAGGCATTGTGAAGGGAAGGCATCCTGTTGTTTTCGCTTCCATTTCCTCTTGGAAAAACTACAAATTGGCACTAGGACAGAATGTCCTTTATAAGAACTGTTATAAAAATTCTTTTCTTGCAAGCTTTCTGTCCTGCTTAGTGTTAGGCAGCCCGTTTTTTTTCTTTCAGCCTTTCCTCTCTCTCTTCCTTCAAGATAATGTAGTTATGGTCTTCCTGTTGTCTTCTGCACCTTTGGCTGTACCCTGAACACTGCCCATTTAATCTTCCCATAAATACTGTTTTCCTATTCCAGAGTATTTCCAATCTCAGCTCTTGTCATTTTCTCCCAACTTGGACTACCATAACCCTGACATCCCTGAATGGAGACAAGACATTAGCAAAGTCATCAAGAGAGCTCTAGCACAGGTGAGCATCTGTTTCCTTATCTCTAGTAATATTGAGTAGGCTGTTAACACATGCAGTTTTCCAAAATGCTAGCTTAGAAGAACAGGAAAGAACAGCCATAATGAAGCTATCATTCTAAATCGATAAAAAGCTTCTTAATATTCTGGATCTTTTTTGCAGAAGCAAACTATATTAGGAAATTTGTGGAAATATTATAATTGCTTTTATTAATGTTTCTGCAGTGCTTTTTAGCTTATAATATCCCTGAGGACTTTACAAATCGTAGACTTGTAATAGTATCATTATTCTTATTTTGCCAAATTGATATCACAGTATCTACTGTTTTCTGCTCCAAACATTTGGGTAGTGTTACTGTGTGTTGTTAAACAGCTGATCCAGTTCATCCCAAAAGACAGATGCTGTAGTATGTTGGGTGCATGAGGAAGATACTTTTACTTCTTCCTGATACTCAATCAGGAGTTTCACATGCATCTAAATGTAGCAACTACTGAACGTTATAAAGCACTACTCCCTTTCCAGCTGGGGTAAAAAGGAGGATTCAGAGGGAAAATAAGCTTACCTTCAAAATACATGACAAAGAAAGGCTTCTGTGAGTGGAAGATACTGAATCTTCCTTTGGGATTAATTAGAATATGTAAACCGGCACTCATATTCTTGCAGGAAAGGAGACAGAATAATTTATGATATCTAATAGCCAGGGACTTCGGTTTTGTGTAAAATCAGAAGATAGATTTAGGCAAGCTTTTGTGGTTTTTACATTCTGCCAAAAATGTGTCTTGCTTTCCTTTCCTTTTTCTTGTCTTTTTTTTTTTCCTTCAGCTACAGCTGTTCTTAGAAATGGAGGCTGATTAATTTTACCAGGAAAGTACATTCCTGCTCAGCTTTTCTCATCTGCAGCCCACTCAGAATTCAGTTTATAAGAGCTTCCTTGATTGTTTTCTCATCCTGAGAAAACACGAAGTTCATTTGTTTAAACTGTTGTTCTCTTTTACTGTATTCAGAGTCAAGGTTGCATAAAAAAATTAATTAGATTGGAACTATGAATGGTTACAGACAGCAGTAGAAATCCTGTAGAAGTGCTTGCTTGTTTGTATATCCTTTTGTAACTCTTACTGGTACAGCCTGTGGCTGTGCTTATAGGATGGATCACAGAGAATGGGCTGTCCCTTTGATACATTTCAGTTCAGGAATGCCCCCAAGGAGGTTGAGGTGGGTAGGACCCAGGTAGCTAATGAGGTTAACCTCATAAAGCAAGAGTTCCTGAGGCAAGAGAGGCTTCCTGCCCTACTGAGAATGCACAGCTTGGATTTGGGGACAGAGGGCAGTGGTCTCAGTGGGTAGGTCATGGTAAGACAATTGTGAGAGTCAGGCGTGGAACTGACTCTTGGTTCAGCAAACTGAGCAGTTTCTAATACAGCCCTCCCAATCAGCCCCAGTAGTAAAATGTCTCCTACTGGAGTCATAAAGTTATTCATGTATGGCAAATGTGGATCACCATAATCTGATATAAGAAGCTGATTGCAGGCAGTTTTTTTTTCATATGTCCCTGTTAGTTGCACATTTGCCGGTGGTCATGCTGAGCCAGACTCTCTGGATCTGACTTTGGGTAATTATTTTGTAGCAAGATGGACTATATGGAAAATTCAGATCTGGAGACATGGTAGGTTTGGACTTTGTGTTGAGATCTTTGGATTCAGGGGTGTTGTCAAGACTACATTTGCTTATATAAGTGGAGTGAATCATTAGCCAAACCTCTATTTCTGTCTCACCAAATGGGCACAACAGCTGGTTAGAACCACAGAACCTACACTGGAACTGATAAATAATGATTTGATGTGAGAGTGTTACCCATCATGAATGGAAGTAACAGCTAGAGACCTCCTTTTTACTTTTCTTTTAGGTGACTGGTATCCCTGATGAACAGATCTTGGTAGCTGTATTTCCTGGGCTGCCTACTTCTGCTGAACTTTTCATACTGCCCCATAAAAACACAACAGAGAGAAGGAAAAGCAGTGAGGCTGATCTGGAGCAAGTAAGGAAAGAAGGGTTCATGGAATGTTCATACCATTTGGAGATGGGCTACTTAACTTGAGCAGTACTGGAAATTGCTTATTATAAGCACAGTGGAATTGGAATAATCTGGGACTGTGGCAGTATAGTTTATGGCACTAAATAAAAAAAAGGTTTTTCTAATACCTCACTGTGATACATCACAGTCTACCAGCAGTGGTTCTTCCTTGATATGTAGTGTGTCCTTTGGAAAGTAGTTGTGGCCAAAGAAACCTTTAATATGTACTCCCTCTACTCCCTGAAGGAGTGCTAATAGACAGAGGCCAAAGCAGCAAGGTAATATACTGAGGTTTACTAAAAATACATGAAGCTCTTCAGCTCGTATATCACTGGAACGAGACCTCTTTTTTTCTGCAGCAGCGAATAGCGTGTGCAAACTATATTTGGAAGTTACAATATCCATCCACTTAGATAAATAGGTAATTACGGTGATGAATAGCAACAGTGATATGCAGGCAAGGGAAGAGCTAGGAACAACAGCACTAGTCTGCTGAAGCTTTCATGGTAGAATTACCAAGTGATTAAATCAGCTCTTATAAAGGCAAAACAGTGAAGTACTGCTGGAAAGGCTTCTTAGCTTTAGCTGATATTCTTGTATACAACATTTTTACTGGATGCAAGCTATGTGTGAATCCATCTTGAGGCAACTCTTGGAGGAGTAGCTCTTCTGTGATTAAACTTGAAATAATTCAGAGGACTGCTGAATTCTGTAGAAGCTCTTGTCATCCACTGAGCAAAGTCAGTGCTCTCAGTGTAGTACGTTTGCTCTAGGAAGCTAGCAAAGCTGGCCTCTTAAATTTACGGTTGTGAGTGTGCATAAGAGGTGCATTGTGGTGGGAAGGTTTGCAAGGCTTTTTGGAGGGATTTTCTTGAAATAATTTCTGTCCTGTTCAATAGGACCTACCCCTGTTAAAATTCACTCTAAACAAGCTGTTTTGCCAATATTTCATATATCAGTATTATACAAACATCTCAGACTAGGTTTCTGACTAGCTGACAATGAGGCCTGAAGCTCTAGTGCTCTAATTTTATTTGACCATCTGCTCAGTTGTACTTTGGCACCTGGTTTTGGCTTCTGTTTGAGGAGCTCTGCCCTGGATTACAACTGAGGTTCCTTTGGCCATCAGAATTACTCAGTAGCTGTGCCCTGACCATTGGAACTACTCTAGGGTGACTGGGCATTAACAAACTCAGGCTCCAGTGTGATATGCCAGATATGTGCTCTGAGGCAACCAAATAACACAGCTGAGTTGCCAAGCCATGAATAAACCTAATCCAAGGCCCCTCTTCTAAATGAAGGAAAGATGTGCAAGTTTGCCACTAATCATCAAAACTGTATTGCTTCATCCCCAACAATCTATTTGAGTAAAGAAATGTTATTACGCTGGACCACTTAAATCAATTCCATCATCCACCAATGAAAGGCAGGTATGTCAGTGACTTCAAAGTGTATTAGATCAAACTCACAGGACATTATGGAGGGTGCAGAGATCTTAAATTCTTTTTACTACTCTTTTACCACCTCAATATAGGAAAAAAAGTGCTAACTTTTCTTGATTTGCTTCTCAGGAGAGGTAGAATTATACACTGTGTGAGTCTCAAAAGTACTGTAAGGGAGACTTGCATGCAGTATGGCTCAATTCTGTCTAAAGCACATGTACATGGTTTTCTCCATTTCCTCATTTTCTCACTTCCCTTAACTTTCTGAAGCCAGTAAGAGATGTTAGTCACCATTCATAGGCTACATGCATTCCTGAATGTTCTTCAGAGCTTGTTGTCTTCTATATTGTAACTACTATATCTCTTACTATTTTGTCAGGTGGTAGAAATCCTTTTTAATGCTCTCAACCAGAACCTGGTCCAGTTTGAGCTAAAGCCCGGTGTCGAAGTCATTGTGTATGTCACTCAGTTAACATTAGGTGAGTGGGAAGTCAGATGCATACGTGTGGTTCTCTTGAGGCTTCAGACAACTCTAGAAGAACTAGTCTACATCAGAGCACTCACAGTTTGGTATGTGCTACAGGGGTATATAGGACTCATACTGAGACATTGTGGTAGAAGCAGAAAGTGTCACAAACAATCCAGCAGTGACATCTTCATGCACCAGTTTGTACAAGTATTAAAAGTACCTTTTAAGAGTTCCCTATAGCTCAATTAACTAGTGCATTGACGTTTTTCAAGTGTTTTAGAAAATCAGGCAAATGGTGTTCTATTAAGCCCTCATTGGGAACCTGTCAAATTCAGTGGGAGTATTACCATCATGGATATTGGATCAAATCCTTATTGCAAAGGGTTTGTTAATGTTATGACTAGCCAAGAGGCTTTACAGGGGCAAAATACTCATGAAAAGAAGATGTAGACCTCTTACAGGAAATATTGAATATTGACTTCTACAAATTAGAACTTATTGAAATTTCAATGCTACCTATTTCCATTTTTTTGCCCAAAGTAATGAATAGTCACTTTAAGCTTCATCGCCCTCTTTGCTTTAAACCACCCTAGCGTGAAGTTCTCAGCTACTGCTGAGAATTTCAGCCAGCCTAGTATAAAGCTCTCAGCTATTGCTGAGACAGTGATGACTACAGAGGAGATGATGGATTTATTTTTACCCTCGCCATTATCTGAAATGTGGGATCTTGTGCATATGATGTTGCTGACAGCTGCTCAAAAAGATTGGGATTGATGTCCCATGATAATACACTTTAGCTTCCTTTTACATGAGGCTCAGAGAGCCAAGAGGTGAGCTAAACCAAGGCTCATGACCTGTACTACAGGTAATGCCTTTTTGCCTTCACTGTCTGACTGTTGCTTGGGGGTGAGAGTCAGATGTTAATAGGAATAGTCTGGAATGTATTGATTTGCAAAACTGTGAATGAAATCCAAATACCTGCAGACTCCAGATTCAGAATCTGGGTTTGTTCTAGTAAGACACTGCAAAGTGTGGAATTAGCTTACAGTGTTCAACTATTCTCACGTATTTTGGCTCAGCTGAAATGATAATCAGTTGATTTGCACATGAGTCCATAGAAGCAGTAGAAGCAGAATACTGTCAGTATCAGACTCTCAGGTGTGAAAATTTGGTGATGGAACCAAAGTGACTCTAGTTTGCATAGACTTTGTCCCCATCTTCTGGGTGACAGAAAAGGAATAGAGAACAGTGAAAAACCAAACCCAAATATTTATGCAGAGTGAAAAACACTCAGCTGCTACTTATAAACATTTGTACATCATTAGAGACAATGTCAAGGATGGATGGATCAAGTCTACAAAATGCTATAACATAGTGCATGCTTGGGTCCAGGATTATTGCTCTGAGCTCCTATACTGGCTCGGTTAAAAAGTCTGTAAGGTCCAAAACTAGGAAGAACCTTGAGGCTTCTCACCAGACAAGACCCCTGTTTCATGTGAGACAGACACGTCTTTGGAAAATGGGAGTAATACTGTTTATGGATGCTCCAAAGTAGCTTCTCCAAAAGGGAATAGACATGCATTAGGCCACACTTCATAAATTTAATTTCCACTCCAGTCCCTGGAAAGGGCTGAAAAGAAATAGCCCAGAGTGCTAACACAGGAGTGGTCAGCCATTCAGCTAAGCATGGCTTGCTGTGCCTTTCACTAAGTTGTTTGACTGCACTGTCTTGAAAGAGGAGCTTGGCTTTCAAAGGACAAAAGAGACAATTTGTTTCCTACTGATTGGTCTTGCAAAACCAGCATGCACCAATGCAGTCGTGATAAAGCAGATGTAGCAAACACAGAGTTTAACTTAACTCTCTGGGAGTTATGTGTTCCCTAATAATATCTTGCAGATGTAATGCTCTTCCTTTCCTCCTGCAGCACCCCTTGTTGATTCCAGCACGGGTCACAGCAGTTCAGCGATGCTGATGTTGCTGTCTGTGGTATTTGTAGGCTTGGCTGTTTTTTTAATCTACAAATTCAAGAGGTAAGTTGAGAAACTTTAGGGGGATGGGAGGAAGAGGCACTGGGTGGTTTGCAGCAAATGTAGGCAGATCAGTTACTGGATTGCAGATGAAGAATGGGTTATGCTGGCCTAAGGCTTAGACCAGTATAATTCCTTATTTCTCGTATATAGAGAGAAGACCATATACTGCCCTTCCTCCACAACCTCAGTGCTCTTAAATATCACCAAAAGCTCAGAACTCAAACTGTGACCTGCATCAGCAGATGTGTGTGTACCATAGACCAGAAATGGGAATCCTGTGTGCTCACTGAGTACAGAGCAGACTTAGTCAAGAAATCAGACAGTGAATGTCTTCATGCGACCTATATCCACTTGGCCAACTGCCTTACTGCCGCAGTATCTCATTTGTATCCTGCAAAGTGAATATTTTAGTCGTGCAGAGGAACAGGTGGGATTATGTTAAAGGTGGGAGACTCAAAGCCAGAAAATTTTGTGTTAAGCATCAAAATGCCTTTGGGAATCTGTGCTGAGATTTTCTTTGCCAGATGTTAATATAAACCTTTTGCCTCCAGACAGGACCTGGGCTGGCCCATGGCACTTTACTGCTGCTAGATGTGAAACAAAACTGACAAAACTGGGATAAGAATGGCCTGTTTGCTGAAGGGCTGCTTTTGAGAATATATTTTAGGCAAATGAAGCGATTTAGGAGGAACTTTGCATTCAGTACAGTACTTCCTGTGTTAAATGGTCTATGTGCCCTGAGTATGTCCAGTGGCAAAATATTGCATTAGAAAAATAAGTTGAGTCTGACTTTGAAAAAAACCAACAACAACCTAAAACAGGACATGAGTAGTTCCTCCGGATTGAGAAGCTATACTTTTTCCTACCCAGATTCCAGCTATGTTTCTTTCTCTAGCTTTTCTGCAGCCCAAGATAAGCCGAGCAGTCTGATGATGCTAGTGGGATACAGACAATATTAAAAATTGAATGATAAGACAGACATATCAAATCCTAGTTTCCAGGTTTAAATCCCCCCTAATTTCTAACCTCTTACATTAACCATTGTCAAAATCAGTGGGCTGCCCTGCTTCTAGTGCTTGATACTGTGCGCGTCAAGATCTGTTGCCAAGCCCTCACTGACTTCAGTGGCTCAGGACAATATCCAGAGAACCCATATATGTGAATCTGCCCAGGTGCATATTTCCAGGCCTTCAGTGTGACTTGCTTGTTGCAGTTTGAAATCTTCTCTCAGCTTCTGGAGGTGTAATACAGGTTCCCAGGTGAATGGGAAATAGAACATAGGACTTGTTTAAGGCATTGATTTAATAATGTGCTGGGAAAGCAGCTGCTGGTTTCTCTCACTCCCAAATGTAGGATGAGGAAGGCAAGGAAGTCTTGCTGGGACATGTGTCAAGGTGTAGGTACAACCCTTTGTAAGCTGTGCTTTTCTTTGTGTCTTGGTGAGATAGTTTCTTAGGATTGGCCTAATGTCTTTGGCTTTGTGGTCACCAATCAGTTACCAGAAAGAAGGACCTGTATATTCTAGCTGCCAGAAAGCAGTGAGGAGCTGGGCAATCCTCTTTGCTTTGGCAGTCTTCAGGTCATGTTATGCTACTACAGCTCATAAAACTGATTCTTGTGCTACTTGCATCTTGAGACTCGAGCTTAGAAGCCATCAGCCAAGTGCTGTGCTCCAGGGCTGGCAAGACCCTATATTGTTAAAATCTGTTCGAAAACTGAATGTATCATGCATTGCAAATGAGGGGGAAGGTAGTTAAAGCATAAGTTTTGCTTAGCCCGAAGCTCATCCACTTAGCTTTGCTGCAAAAAGAACGAACCCAGGTCAGACTGACAAAGTTTAGAATTAAGTCAGATACCCAGAGTGTCCTTAGCTTGATTTTTTAGAACAGAAAGTAACTTTTTGGCTCTGTCTAAATCTTCTGGCTTCATGGATCAGAAGTGAGAACATTCAACAATTCTTAATGAAAAAAGAAGGTGAAAACAAAAGCTTTCCTCTAGCTTTCAGGGATGCAAAGGTCCATTAGCCATATGTACTTTTCTAACAGTGATCCCAGCCAGGATGCAGAACTGCTGCTTGCAGGAAAAGGTTGTGGGGAGATCATGGGCCTCCATGAATTTTTAATTCTAAAACTTTGTAGAATCTGTGCTTTGCTGGTTTGCACACAGTCTCCTTATTATGAGTCCTTCAAATTATAGACTCAGCAGGCTTGTCAAACACTGCTGCCAGAGAGGTGTTGAGGAAGTCTGGATAGAAAAGGAAAGAAAGGCGGAAAACAGGGAAATAATCTGTAAAAAGATTGGGTTTTTTTTCTGGGAGATTGAGCATATAACAGGTAAATATTATATGTGTATGAGTGGTGAATAATTGGGCAATTAGTGTATGTGTGTCTTGGGACAGGAATGCAGGATTGTGTGTGCATGCACTTGTGCTCAGAGATGTACGGTAGGACATTGTGGCTGCCTATGCTGGAAGGCACAGCAGGATTAGGTGTTTGTGTATGGATGCACTAGCTCTCTGGAGTACCTGGAGGCCCTCTGCCTCACAACTCTAAAGAGCTTTTCTCACCTTTCCTCAGAAGACTCTCACTTCTCTAGCACTCCATTGTTTGGAAGCAAAACTAAGTTTTCCAGTATTTCTAGGCTTGTTCTGGTGTCCACATGTCTGCACACCTCCAGATGTATTCTAGGCACTTAAATCCTATAGGAATGCATTTGTCCTCTGTCATTCAATGTGTGCATTCCCTGTGTAGTGCTTATGTCTTCTAGTGATCTTTAAGGCATGCCTGAAGGTTAAAAATAAAGGGTAGAAGTCAGGAAGAAGAATATGAGGTTTATTAACTGCTGCTAAACATCCTAAGTGTGTCCTAACTTGCTGCTGGTTAAGAACAGAATGCCAAATCAAGCATAGCACAAGAAGTCTGAGGACAGAACTTCACTGGAGTACAATCAGCATAGGTCTATTGAATTAATGAGAGCTAAGGCAATTTCCACTGCTTTCAATCTCTGACATATCCACCAGCAGACAAGTTAGCATAAAGGTATGGCATTTCATATAGACTCCTTTGAATTCTTCTTTCTCCTGTGTGCTTTAAGGCATTGAAAGCATTCTCTGAATTTTCCTCATTTTATCAGTGTGGACTGCGTAGCATAAAGTCCTTTTAAGGCCATTAGCAAAACCAGTAAGTCACCTTCCCACAGGCAACTGCACACAGATAATCCTAGCAACCTCCGTGATGCTTAACACCTTACTTTTCAGTTCTCTTATTTCAAACTTGCATTCCTCCAGAGATTAGTGCCTAACCATCTGTGCTAGGCCTATCTAACCATCTGTGCTAGGCCTATCTATCTGTCTAACCAACTGACTTTCAAGAATATCTTTCTCGCAGTCCAAGTTAACTTCTCTTGGAAGAAGAAGAAATAATCCCTTTACTTTCATGGCCTCCTGAGCAGCAAGGGGAAATAAGTGTCTGCAAGCCTGCATGATCTGCGTGTAACATGGCAAACTGTTTTTGCAATGAAATGGTAACAAATAGGCTTTGGGTGGATGTTATGAGGTCTAAGTCCTTCCTGTACTCTGAGGCTGGACCAGTTCTTTATAACTCTTTCTGATGTGGCAATTCCTACTGAGCCAGTGTGGGCCTGCCAATAGAAGCAAGTGAGGCCATTTTTTTTCTCAGTTGATAGTAGTGCTCAAATTGATTTTTACTTTTGGTTTCCAATGTGCCACTGATAGTATAATAAATACTGAGAGAGTTGGCAATTGCAGTTGATTCTGCTTAGTTGATTGCTACTTTCTGAGCTGGGTGCAGTATCCACTGTGTGCACGACTTCTCATTTAAAAGGGCAGAGACCAGAACATTTAGGTTTACAGCTGGAAGAGACTTTGAACACAGGATAGGAAGGCAGTGGCCTGAAATTTAGGGTAGCTTTAGGCTGTTGTTAAGAGTTAGTGGATGCTAATGACACTTTCAGAACTGAACTTCACTGTGGTGCTTTCACCATTCTGAGAGCTGATATTTGCATCACTGTCAGAGCTGCATTTCTGGGATCGGTTTCAGTTTAATCGATCTGATTAGTCAATGACATGCTGAGGATTCCTGTGTTACAAAATATAACCCCTCATTTTCCTTTCCTGCACAGGAAAATCCCTTGGATTAACATCTATGCCCAAGTTCAGCATGACAAGGAGCAGGAAATGATTGGCTCTGTCAGCCAAAGTGAAAATGCCCCTAAAATCACTCTGAGTGAGTTCACAGACCCCGAGGAGCTGATGGACAAAGAGATGGACACGCGAGTGATGGGTGAGAAACAGCCCTCAGCTGGGGTTTGTTTCACAGTTTGGGTGAAGATGTTGATTATTGGGGTATTAGAAGAGGCAGCCACTGTGACCCCAGGTACAAGCAAAGCCTGAGGCACTGAGATAGAGAGCAGATCCCTCTCTGCAACATGGTAACAGGGAGTTTTTCTTACAGTTTTTCAGCTTTTCTCACAGTGGTACATGACCAGAGTAGAAATCTGGAAACAGCAATAGTAGTAATAGCTGTTGCTCACACCTATTCCTCCTCGTGATCCTGTCTCTCCTGTGAAGGCATCCCAAATTCCCCAGACCCTCAGAAGAATCAGCTGAACCAAGCTTCCGCCGTTGGTGTGCTATCATTATAATTGAATATGTCCCTAATAGCTTAATGAATTTATTGCTCGTCAACTGAGCTGTAGTAGCAAGTTTTCTGCATGCTCCATGCTTATTGCAAATGCAGAAAAAAAGATGTGTTACTTGTTACTTTTAAGCACATTTTCTGTCATTACACTTACATAACCACATCCTAAGAAGGAGTGAGAAGCAACATAGAACAAACCGTTGAGGCCACTACCCTGACTCTCTTCTCCATTTTCTCCTCCACAGGAAGCATCTCAACAATTGCCAACAGTGAAAGCACAAAGGAAATCCCCAACTGCACTAGTGTTTAATACTGAGAATCCACTTGGTCTACAACATTTCTGATTTTTTATTTGTAATTATTATTGTTATAATTATTATTATTATGAAAAAAGAAAGAGTTATATGTCATAATTATCACTTGGGAGGGGTTGGGGTGGGCTTTTTCTGTTTACCAGGGCTGCATTCATAAATAGCAGGGGTTCTTAATATTTAGGAATACTCATCATATTAAAAAGAAAAAGAACAAGTCAAGTGAGCAGTAGGATTTGAATGCCAGCCTCCTGTTAAATACAGAATGGGAATTAAGTATTCAAATTTAACAGACAGGTATAGTACCTTAGGCAACACGTAGGTAAATTGCCCCTTTTCAGCCTTTTTCAAAATAACTCATGAATCAGCTATTTCATTGTGCCAGAGGGCTCAGGCTGGGTTGTTGGACCAGGCTTTGCCATGTGCCAACTGCCATAGCTTTCCAATGACATGCATGTCTCAGCTTTTTGCAGGATCTTGCCTCTTTTAATTGCTTTTAATTTCAGTCACCCTCTGGCACTGTTGACTGCTGAGAAAGGGAAAAAAACATCAGAGCACACGCACGTCTTCGACCGCAGATTGGCTGGAGGGGACAGCACCACAAGCAGTGAAAGAGCATGCCTGAGTTTATGAATGCAGCCCAAACCCTGTGCATGTGTATAGCGAGGATGCCGAAGGCCTATTGTAGATAATTACAATGTACATAGCTTTTTATTTCTTGGGAAATAATTTAATGTTTAGTAAAAGAAGATATGTTTGAAACAAAACCTGAACCACATACACACATGCACGCACACGCTCGCACGTGCACACGCACGTGCACACGCTCGTACACGCCAGCCAACCAGGGACTGTGGTGAGCATTTGAATCATGCTTTGGTTCCAAGCCATGTTCCAGTTGTCTGTCGTATTTCAATCTGACACTGCTGTCTATAAACAGCATAGTTTATTTCTCTGTGTACAACTGCAAGCCTTTTTTTCATATATAGGGATTCATTTCCTATAATGGAGCAGAAAAAGATATTAGCAGGATAGACTATGAGCCTGCCATAACTATTTTAATGATGTTCATCATCTGTCCACCTCTGTCACTGTTATCCATTTCTGAGAAAAATCTTGGTGACATCCATTAGGGAAAATGAGGAAAACAAACGTGAAATTATCACCATCTCAGTGTGGGCAAGTACCAGTGTGCTTGCAGTACCCAGTACAACCTGAACTCAGCAGTGGGCCAGGGTGCAGTAGCTTTGCTCCCAGTGACAAGTCATGCTTTTAGCAGTTAAGCTGATGAAGTAAAGCGCTATTCAGGATGTGTAAGGGTAATAAATTTTGGGTGAACATAATGCATGGGATTAGGGACTGCTCTTTGGAGAGGGGAATGGAGGGTCAGATCTGCATAATTTTGCTTGGAAAGGTCTTTCTTATGCATGCTGTAGAGCAGCTGCTTCCAATTTTGGATGGAAATGCCATCAGAATAATTTCTGCACAGTGGGTTGGTGATTTCTGTTTAGAACAGGGAGGTTAATTAAGAAAAGGCAGTGAAAAACCTCTTTAGGAATCTGCTAGCACACTGAGTTGAGGATATACCTCAGGAATGGTGGAGCTCTTGGGGCAAGAGGTTGACTTAGTGGTGAGTTACTTTTATCCATTTGAGTTTATGATGTTAAAAATGGACCTTATTCTGCAAATACTGAGTTCTAAGACCCAGCAGGAGTTTAAGGAAGATTGGAGGCTGTTTGGGAAGATATTCTAGTGTTTGTGAGGTAACAGATGGCAAAAAGGAGGCCAAGGTGACAGTGTTTGTTACCCTTTTTTTAGGATCTGGATCCAGAGATCCACATCACTTTTGGTACATCTGGGCAGAAATTAGGAGATGGCTAGAATTTAGGTGTTACTTCCTACCTCTCTGCATTGCAACATGCCAGATGGCTACAAACCAGCCTCAGCTACGTGTGTTCATTCTGTTAATGGGCTGGAATGTCTTTTAGAGTTTATAATCCTGATGGGTCTGCAGGTGGAGAGAAAAGTAGTTAAACACAGTTTGGAGAAAAACACAGTGCATATCTAAATTCAAATTGTAAAGCCAAAATGTAGGGAAATGCTATTTTGTGTGAAGTCCTAAAGCAAAATATTCTCAACCCTTCTCCTCCATTTCAGTCAGGCTTGTAGGCCCTTTCTTTTGATTTAAAAATATGTTTGTGTTTCCTCAGTCACTTTTCTGCTCTAGTTCGTAATGTAAGGTGAAGAGTGATGTCTGTGTGATTCTATTTAACCTTGAGTTTCCATCCATCACACATGCATAAACTGTTGCATTACTGTCTCTGCTTTACTGAAACACCAAAGTAGTTTACAGTAATGTCCCAGTCTGGTGATAACACTGTTAGCACGAGGCCACAGCTTCCCATTTAGGTATAGATGGAAGAGATCTACATAAACAAGGCATGTGTGCCTCAAGCTAAACTGTGGGCTGATCTCAGTCTTTGCTGATCATTGGGATTGGAGGGACTGCTTCTGTGAGCTGCTCTATAGAGCTGAATATGAAATACTCCTTGTTTTCTATATTAACTTTTTCTTTTATAAACCAGGAAACAAAGTGAAAATGTTCATTGTTGTTTGGAGTTTTCTAGGTTTTCCACGGGATTGACCTCATGTTGATTTAAAAAGAAAGGCAGAGTATTACAGTTTTCGCAATTTCTTTCCACTCTTTTTTACAGTTTTTTTGTGTTTGTTTTATATTTTTTCCCTTTACAGTATTAAAGGTGACTGATAAATATCTCATAACAGATGGGACAAAGCAAGGATGAAAAATTGAGAGTAAGCTGTTGAAAAAAATGGAAACATTTTTACTTCTTAAAAAGAAATTTAATCTCAATGGAGGATGAGAAATTTCTGAATGCTACAGTCAACTTTTTGAGAAACATCTGTCCAGAAAAGCATTTTCCATCCAAAATTATCCTAAAGGCACTACAAAACAAATAAACAAACAAAAATCCATGGAGCAAAAATTAAAAGTCAAAAGACCCTGCCTGATTCCTGAGTTGGCTCAAACTCCACATTCTGTGATACTTGTTGGGTATTACTACTTTTAAACATAGTTTGTCACACTGCTGTCTGGACCACAGAGTGCTCCACCTACATCTGGAAAAAGATCTCTAGGATGTACATGGGACCACATTTGCCAGATCATAGGGCATATTAGGGCACAACTATGGGTGATAGCAGCAAAAATAAAAGCCTGTATTCATGACTGAAAGCTGCTCCTTTAGGATATTAGATGGGTAACTAGTATGTCCCAATGGGATAGCCAGGGCTGTCTCTATCCATGGGATCTCTGTAAGTTGGGATTGGACACTTACCATCTTTTTTGGAAGGCACTGAGCTGTGGCATTAGCAGAGTATGGAGTATTGGCCACTGTTATTTGTATATGTCACGCTGGGAAATAACAACTTGGAGGTGTCATAAAGTTTTTTCACCTGTAAGTTTTATCCTGATGAAAATGTAATGGAAATCCTTGAAGCTGTAGATTATTATTTACCCAAGTAAGGAGGGAAAGAGCCAATGCCATGAATGGAATGTAAATACCTACCATACTGTGGTGATGTATAAAGAGGAAAAGAGAGAGAAAGAGCAAGAGACTAGGTCAGTGCCCTTTATCACTGCCAGCCTTTCCCTCATAATGGATTCTACCTTATTAGCTGTATTTTAGGAATAATGCATGAGACCTGAGGACTAGATGAAGCTTTTGGCTCTGTATGGCTGTCAATCTGATATAAATACCCAATAGATCCTCTACTTGGTTTAACCTGTGCTTTAGAGCCCCAACACTAAGCCTGGAAATATCAGAGATGAGACTGTAGTGACTGGAGACTGCAGAGTTTCTCAGTTGCAGTTGACATCAATAAAAGCATGTGCCTGAGAGTGTGCATTTTCTTCTGGAATAACCTTTGCTTTCAGGGATGTGCGAAGATAACCTGTTCTCCTCTCTTTCTCTTCAATCAGTTCCCACACACATTCCAGGTCTGGCAAACCAAATCAGAATCACATTCCTTCTGATGATGGACAGTGCATTAAACCCAAACCACCACCATGGTTTTGAAGGATTAAATGAGACAGACAATTGCAATACCTGTATTAAACACAGTAATACAAATGCATGAGTCATATATATACATATATATATATACTGTTCTTGGTTTTATTGTTCCATTTGAATATTTCTACTGTAAAAAAAGCAGTGGTTTTGAAATTGTTGAAAATAAATGTATTTTTGTACATCTGAGTTACCCTGGCTGCTCTTTCAGTGCTTGTTCTTCTCAAATTGCCTTTCGGCAAAGTCTGCTCTGTCTTCACTGAATTTTCCTTGCCATGTCTAGCCCTCCAACCCTATCTGTCATTCAGGGTCATGCAAAGCACATGGAGGGTCAGCAGAGAAACGTATAAGGCAAGATTTTAAAGATAGAATATAAAACAACTACCTCTCTTACTGCTTCCCTCCAAAAGTAGTTCTCTTTTTGTCTTTACATTCGACAGGCTGATTCTCTTTGGAGACTTGGGAGGTGAATAGGAGGGCACATCTACTTGCTTATGCAGACAAAGCCCCATGTATGCCATGCTCTCTAACAGACTTTGGTGTGAAAGAGGCTGTAGAGTGCCTATGGGGGGAAAAAAGAAAAGAAGGGAAAAATAAAAGACTTCTTCTTTACTACTTGGTACAAGAGTCTGTTTAGAAAGGAAAAGAGAGCATGAAAATGTGTGTCTGGATATGCATCAGCATTCTCCCTCCATGGGCATACATACTCATCCTCTCCCTGCCCTTTTCTTTAGCTCTGGAGGTCCATAAACTGCGGATTTCTGGAGTGTGGCAGTACCTGGGAAATACCTCTCCATGGCTGCCTTTTGCTTATGCTCTTTCTCAGGTGTCCACTATTGGTCTCTGGTGGAGGGGAGCCAAATCTTTTCTCTGACCTGATGGAGGTAATCTTTTATGTACATATTACTTCAGAATGCAGCTGGTATCTGCTTAATTCTCCCTTTTGTAATTAGCTATAAGTTATTTCTGTTCTTCCTTTATGTCAGTAAGCTGAAAAGGTCAGGTAACCAAGACTACATTGGCCATCTGAGAGTGATGAGAAGCCTCCCGCATCATGGAAGATCACTCAGCTTTTGAAATCTTTGGGTCTGGCCCTCTTTACAGCAATGCCAGTGTAACATTTCTGTTCATGGAATCCTGAAATGAAGTAAATGAAGTAATGAACAGACAAGCACAAATAATGACATTACCCTGGCTTAACAAGCTACCGCTGAGACCCAGTGAGCAGCTATATGCAGAAACCCAGCTAAGTACAGCTGTGAACTCAAATGCAGGCACTTAAACATCAGCCTTTATCATACTCTGGAAACATAAGCTCAGTCTTTTCCTGAATCCAGCTGTTTTTCTGTGACAGATGGAATTATGTCTTTATTAAAAGCAGCGTAAGCATCGTTTGCTACTTTGTGGTATTCTTATGGCTGTGCCAAATACACCCTTTTCCTCGTGCTACTCAGGAAAAGTGGATCATAACTATTCATGGAGACAGCTCATCAGTCGTCTTTCACTTGTCACCGTGGTGCTCATCAGCACCCAAGGCTGCCATGCTGGGTGTTGGACACCTGTAGTACAGGAGAGAAAAGTACTGTCAAGGCCATTTTACCCAGGTTGGTGTGTTGAAACTGAAAAGTTTGGCTTGGCTTGGGCTAGGTGACTAACGAAGCTGCAGTTAGTCAGCAGGGAGAGCCTTTCATTACTTGTATAATGGGAGCACCTAGAGGGCCTGGCTGAGAACGCATCAACCTCTCGCCCACCACTGAGTAATCCACAAGTGCAATGAGGCTTGGCTGAGTCGGCTGCATCCGCACCCGCACACTGCAGCAGAGGACAGAGGTGGAGAAAGGTGCATGCCTGGACCAGCCAAGGCTCTGTCTTCACGCTCTTTGAAGAACTGGCCTGGGTTCTGCTGCTGTAAGGCAGAATCTGGGAGACACCTGATGGGCTTGCACTATACTGGAAGATCAGTGCCCTTCTAGAATCATCAGTCTGAAGAGGCTTATTGTTACTGTCCTACTTGCCAGGAGTGTGCCCAGCATTGCCAAGGTAGGAGAGGAGCCTCTTTCCCTTGGTTCAGTCCAGAGCTTGGTGCAACCACAAATACAAGTTCTCATGCTCCAGAGAATTAGCCCTGTGCTCCAGGTACCTCCCTGTGAATGCTGCTGCCAAGCCTCTAGTCTTTATTTGGAGACAAATGAGGTATTTCCCACACAGAACTCATGGCATCATGCACTTCAACAAGGTGAGGTAGCACTTAGCTGGATTTTCCTTCTGCCCAGTTCTTTTTTCCTTGGCCCTCTCCCCAGTTAAGTGCTCTGGTTATTAAGCACTATCAATGCAGCACTGCATTACTGCCACATTATTGTAATACATCACTCAAGTGCTGGCCTACTCTCATATATCATGGCGCTACATCAGAGGACTGACAGGTGACAGGAACCCCAGACCCAGAGACATATAACTTTTCTAAGGTTTATGGCTGCTTTCTTTCTCTAAAACAGCAAACAAAGGCAAAGAAAGCAGTGTTGGAGTACTGCCATGAAGCTTTCAAAGCCTTTAAATGCGTTTATCTATACATTTTTTTCCTTTGACCCTGAAACAATAATTAAGCAAGTCTGCTGATGTTTATATGAGCCTGTAGAGCTGGGTTCATTGTGGGTCATGGGGGATGGAACAATTGCTCAGTGTAAACTGTTTCAAAAAGACTAGAATATGTGAGTGTCTGTGTGTGAACAGAAGAGAGAGGTGTGTCCTTGCAAAACAAAAACAAAAAGTTTGTTCCTGAATTGCAGATAATGATAATTTATTATTAGGATATTTTTTTTACTGTATTTTTAATGCAGTTCTGCAAGTAGAGATGGAACAGAAGACAATTGTGATGTTTTTTCTTGGGATTTTACCCATGATCAACAGGATTTGCTTTGCCATTGCCTTATGCTAGGTCTACCTGTGCAGGCCCACTGACATCAGTGAATTTAGTTTTGATTTACACCAGCCTGAGCTCTCACATTAGGTGGAGTTGCACACCTATTTCAAGGACAGAATAAATCATTTTTAATGCCTCATTGTGAATGTCAAACAGTTTTCATGCCAAAATTTAGGGGAGATTGTAATACAATAATTATAAAAAAGCACATACAACAACATAGGAAGAAGAAGGAGGATGTTTATTAAATGAAACAGAAGCATTACAAGGAGGTGGGCTTTCAAAAATCCTGTGTTGGTTACATGAACCTGGAAGGCAAAAAGGAGAGAAAAACTGAAAACCTGATAGGAAACAGAGAGAGAAAGAACAGAGGTGGACTGGGCTGGCTGGGGGCCTGTGCTTGACCAGCATATGCAGTGAGAGAGAGATGGATGGTTAATCATTTAGTAATTTTAGCAAAGGAAAATTTGTAAACTCTCAGGCTGGATCAACCAAATCAGCTTCGTTAGGGACTGTAGTGATAGGACAAGGGGTAACGGGTTCAAACTTAAACACGGGAAGTTTAGATTGGATATGAAGAAGAAATTCTTTACTGTGAGGGTGGTGAGGCACTGGAATGGGTTGCCCAGGGAAGTTGTGAATGCTCCATCCCTGGCAATGTTCAAGGCCAGGATGGACAGAGCCTTGGGTGGCATGGTTTAGTGGGAGGTGTCCCTGCCCATGGCAGAGGGGTTGGGACTAGATGATCTTAAGGTCCTTTCCAACCCAAACCATTCTATGATTCTATGAAATGTAGCACATCCATTGCATAAAAGGTGTGATCATCTCTACTCCAACATCCTGAGGCTCAGTCTTGAAATTTAGGTTCTAAGCACTTATTTTGCTAGTGAACGCCCAGTGTTAAGCCCTGAGGTTCCTTGTAGAGCAGTGGTAGGAGAGTAACAGTTCAGACAGGATTTGTAGGCCATTTTCAGAGCTGAACCCAGGGTTGCATGTAAGTGTATTCAAAGGGTTGCGTTGGTGCTGCAAAAAAGATGTGGCTCCTGACGCAGAATATAAGGAAAATGGGCCTGAAGAGGTCAGTAGAGAAAGGGCAGGAAGATGGGATTATGAAATGACATGCAATATTTGTCAGGTCATGGGATTCACTCCTCTTTCATTGGTATTAATTGGACTTCATGCTGAGTGAATCAGTTAAAATAATTACCTGGGATAGGAGGCAAGGATAAGCTTTTACAGAGACCTATTTAAATGGCCATCAAGAATTGACTAAGGCAATTGCCCAGGCTAAGACAAGGGACGTAGCTACTTGTCCTTGTCTTTTAGAAATTATGTCCCCTGAAAAGACTTAGAGAAACCAGGGAAATTTGAGTAGTTTTAAGTAGGAGAAGAAGTGGTGAAAATGAAAGTGAGACAACCTGAAAACAGATAAGGCAAAGGCAATCTCTTGTTGGCAGATCTAGACATGTTTGGCTGCATTTATAGTGTCCCAACATGCACATACCCCATCATTTCAGAGT
Organism: Myiopsitta monachus; assembly: GCA_017639245.1. Lineage (NCBI taxonomy): Eukaryota > Metazoa > Chordata > Aves > Psittaciformes > Psittacidae > Myiopsitta > Myiopsitta monachus. The sequence continues at coordinate 37,081,638 of CM029926.1, forward strand.
GGTTCTGGGTCTCCTGATAGTCCACAAAGATGCAGACAGACTGAGAGCCATAACATGACACTGTAATGCTCAGGGACAGACATTGTTACCAGAAGAAGGAGCTGGTTACCTCAAGAGCACTACTCCATAGCATGTAAAGTGCCTAAAGCTTATTGTAGGCAAGTTCAGGAGTCTAAATCCATTTGCGGCTCTCAACCTTACTGCCTAATAATATCGCCTACACTTGGAATAATCTGAGATATTGTTAGAAATACCTGTGAGACTGTGTTTTTAATCTTTTTTTTAACCTTGAAATGTTCCTGTCAGTTCCACTCTACAGGCTGCTGGAGATCTGAACCCTCTTATGAGATGCTGAGGGATTTTTCTCTTCAATTTCTCTATAAAACTTCCCCTCATTTTGTAGGTTACACAGCATAGTTTCAGCATAAGCTTCATCCCTCTCTACCCATTGCACTTTGAGGCTATGAACAGTTTACAATATGAACAATATCTACAGTACGAACAATTTGTCCATTTCTAAAAGGAAAAGTCACAGAAATGACAAGCACGCCCTCCCATGGCTTCAGTGCAGGAGACCGTGGAGACAGTTTTTGACATCAATGGGCACATTCACTGTGGCCTGTCATTAACTCCTTTAGGCCTTGGGACACACTCCCACTCTACATGAACACTCACACAAGTCTCACAACCCCTACACCTTATATAGGAGGAGGGTTTAAGAACTGCTGCAAATTATTTATTCATTCAAGATATATTCATCAGCCTCCACACATTAACTGATCCTGAGTAGTGGGAGGGAATTGATCTAACTGCAACTTTTTATCTATTCTATTGATAGATTTTGGACAAAATTATTTTGAGAACAAGGTGTGAACACAAAGCAATCTAAGCAAATTAAGACAGACTATGTTAAGCGAGGAACCAAGCTCCTGTATGTCAGTCTGGTTGAAGTTTCTGGGCTTAGGAACTCCTGAGTCTGCTCCTCAAATGTCCTTTATATGGTCTGTGGGAATGAAGAGCAAGACAGAACTGAAGAAAGGGCTTAGTTCCTGACTAAAATGGATATTTGGGTCTGCTTAAAGCGCTAATCTAAGGCCATGCATTAATTTCTGGTTTGAGTAAGGTGGATCGCTGCATGCGGTTAAGCTCCAACATGTTTGAGTCTGAATTTCTAGTTGTAGCTGCTGTATACCAACAGTCTGCCAACTGGATTGGACTTCCCTTAAACACCACTTGGCTTGCATTAAAAACCCTGACTGCAAGGAATCCTGAAAGCGACACATGGTCAATAGAGTGGAAGATATTGAAGGTGGAAAACACCTCAAAGGGAGACTGAAGGTTTACTCAGAATGCGATTAAGATTTTTGTTTTGTTGGTTTTGGGGTTTTAGGTTTGAGTTTGGTTTTGTTGTGGGTTTGGTTTTTTTTTTCCCTCTAATGTTTAAATCAGAATTAATAGCTAGTCAGAAATGTTGGCTTCAGAAGTTATTATTATGTTTCAACAGATGTTCAACTAGTCAGGTTATTTAATTAGCTTCATGCTCCTTAACCTCATAAATCTGTGAAAGCTGTGACAAGGAAAAAGAATAGTAATAAATCAACACCCTAGACCTTAATACAGTCTAAAAACTTTGGATCAAAACACCATTGAAAAGTTTGGGGAGCAAGCTGAATGTCTCTCTTTGGGATATAAATCTCACTTGAGCACAGTTTCGGATGAAAATGCCCACGATTCTCAGCACAGCGTCCTTGGGAAGCGGAAAGTGCCTTTGTGTGCATAGGGAGCTGATTTGGCATTGAAGAGACCTGCATAAGGTCCTAGCTCCACCACTGATTTAAAATGTGATTTTCAGGTACTCTGCCTGTTCCTTTTCCTGTCCTACTTCAGCAGTGGGGATGTTGCATGAAGCACAGCCTGACCCTAAGTACGACCATGTATCTCCATACACAGAAAGTTTGCATCGTACCTACATTGATGGTAATATAGAGATGGTTGCTTTGGGAACCTCAGGGAGAGAAGTGATGGCAATAAACAGTAGCATAAGAGCAAAGATACAGTCGTATCTTAACATTTTTTACTTCTGTTTTACAAAGTCCTTGTGTTTTCATGTATTCACCTAGGAAGCAACTGATCTTTTTCAAAACAGAAAATGGAGCACCCTCTTTCCACAAAAGCATTATTGCCTCTTTGCCCTTCCTTTGCCGTACCGTTCTGTTACAGACCTCTTTGTTTCTCCCCTGATGCTCCAGACCCTTTTGTTAAAAAGGAGACAATTAGTAGTGTTTGTCAGTTATCTACTTCCACTTGACACAATTCTGCATTTTCCACCTGTACACTTCTTTTTTTTCCCCAGCATGGGAAAATACAACTTCTCCTCAAATCCAACCTACACCAGCCTAGCTCTTTGATGGCTTCTCACATGGAGAAAATTAGATAGGTTTATTCTTGTACACACACGCACAAACACATATATAGAGAGAGGATTTTTCTAAAAATTACTCCAGAGAAGAGAGTGATTGTTTAAGATACTATTCAGAAGAAAACCTTTTTTCTCTCTGCTTCCCACTGACAAGGATGCTTTAGGAGGTTGGTTTCCCGATTTCCATACCTCCAATACTCCCTTAACTTGGGTAATAGCAGTACCACCCTTTCTCCCACTTTTATGTGATACAAAAAGCCTTTTTTGTTTTCTGAAGGTGGGTGGGTGAAGAGATGGCCTAGGGACCTGCCAGCATATCTGCAGAGTGGCAAGGCCACCTCAATCAATGAAGATGGAAAACTAAGTGACAATTTGGTCGCTTCACCATAATTCATCTGAAGTACTTGGTGCTATGGCAGACAATAAGCTTAGTACTCAATAGGCATGAATCTGACCTGGAAAAGTAATCCTCCAGTGTTAGGTTTCAAGTGAGTCAGTGGTCAAATCTTTCTATTGTATGCAAGAAATAACCATTGCTAGGATCCTGGGCCAGCTGCCACCAGCAGTTGGGATGGTGCATTCATACATTACATGATTAGAGGAGACAGCAGTCAGTGAATCAAATAGAGTGACCCACTTCATCCTCAGATAGCCTGGAAGAACAGAGCTTTATTCCCGTGTGTGGTGTTTTAAAATGTGTTGTCCTTATCTTCATTTCAGAAAAATACTTTGTTGACAGATTTTTGCCCCTCCAGAGACCAACTTCAAAAGGATCATTTACAAAGGAAAAACTCCATTCAGTAAGTGGGTTTTTTTTGTACTGTCATTGGCTCCAGAAAGCCATTTTTCTTTCATCTTGATTCTTTCTTCCTGCAATTTCATATAACATGTCTCATGTCAATATGCCTGCCCTCCATGAACTGGATAAATCAGAGGGCACAGAAAGCTGGACATGGCAAGAATTGATTTGCTCCAGAAACTCCTGAAGGTCACTTTGACTTTGCTCTGAGCTCTGTGCAGTAGGATTTAGGTTAAGCATGGACAATATCTTTGTCCCTCCTGAGATTTACAATTAAATGTCTTTTTTCCTGCATGGGCCTGCTCTCACACAGTGTGCACCAGTCCTTGCTCCATACTTCATTATGCTGGCTGCAGTTTCTCTGCCTTCCAAGTGGCATCTTATCTGATCAGAAATTCTCACCTATGAAGCCAGTTTAGCAGGGAGGTGGAATTCACCCTTGTTAATTCAAAGGTGTGAGAAAAAAAACCTGGGTGTAGAGAAGGGCCTGCATGTTTGTATGACTGTCATAAAATTTAAGTTCAAAAAGGTCCAGGCAAAGTGACCGCCCTTCCTACTGAAGGTTAAAAACCCTATCACCTGCTGTGTCTGCCTGAGGCTTAGTGACATCCTTCTGATGAAAGCATCTTTTCCAAGCCAGGCTATCATGCAACTTGTGAACAAATGAGCCAGAGTCTCAGTTAATACTCCATTTGTCTTGTTTTCCCCCTCCAACCCTGTAGGAAAATAAACAAATGATGTTTACACTTGTTGCTTTTGTTGTCTCACTTTAGAAACTGTGTTACCATTATATATGTTTTTCGCATCGTTTTTTAGCAGGGACAGAATTAGGAATGAACTTGCAAGGGCGGAAAATGCTTGTAACAGCTACATTTTTTATTTGATGAAAAATACCTCCCAGGTAAGAAGAGACATTCTTCTTGGATAAATTCCACGTTTTCTGGAAAGCATGAACAGGTAGGCTGAGGTTTTGCATGGTAACCCATCATTATAGGACTATTTTTACTGCCAGTGACCAAACAATCTTCTGATACATAGCAGTTAGATAAAAACCATAACAATATCTTTGAGTGCAATCAGGAAGGCTTCTTTTAGGAACTCTTCTTTTAGAACTCCAATGCCCTTTAAAAACATAAGGTTTTTCCTTCCCCTTTCATTCATTTATTTATTTATTTAGAAATGAAGAATATGACAGGGATTAAAATGAAAAAGGATCTGGAATCATTTTGACTGAGAGGAAAGAAATATTTGTACATTATTCATCTTACTCTCAGGCTATTTGTCAAAAGTTTCATTCTTCAACTAAAATCGTTTCCTTATCTTAAAGCCACTGACGTGTATATATATCACCAAGTTAAAAAGATTGAATTACACTTCTCCCTCTGCTACTGAGGCTCATGGAAGCTCAGAGCCCAACCTAGTCCCAAGGTGTACCAAGCCAGTGTATTTTATGATTTTCAGAGAACAACGCTAACAGGATTTGTCTCTTCATTGTGATACGGAGATGATTGAAAATGTGCCGCTGTATCACTTGATAAAAGACCATTGCCAAAAAGGAGAGCAGCTTTGTCATTTGAGAACATTACCCATGGGGCTTAAGAGACCTACTTGATAGTGAAAGCTGTAGCAGATTATGTTTTTTAAAGCAGTGTGCTCTCCATTGCCATTGTCAAGCAACTTGTACAGGAGAAAAGGCGATGAGATGTGATCCATAAAATCTGCATTGTGTTGCCCCATGAGTACTGGGGGAACAAGTGACATTTTCTTGCTCTGGTTCCTAGTGCTTATTCAGAGGGAGAATCAGTCTTGGTTTGTACCGCTCTGTTACTCCAGCTGATGGCTTTCCACATTGTTGGCTCTTCTTCAGGTGTCCGGCTTTAAAATGGGCATGGTATAGTAGTAAGCTGCCGTGCTCAGTGCAGGATGACTGCGTATCCTGCCTGATTTCATTTTGCAAGTGCCAGGGAGATCTTTGCTGCCACAGTAACACTCGGAGTGCAGAGAAATGTGGTTTAAAGTGAGTTTGGTGTGTCTAATGTGCACAGGCAAGATATGTCCTTTGCAGGATGAGTGCTGGCTTGAGGCAGATGTCTGGAGGCTCTACAACCCAGCAATCTGAATGATGGAAAATACATGGAGCTCTGTTTAGGTCCTGCACAGGGTTCCAGTCAGCCTTGTGAGCATGGCAGCCCTGTGGCAGACAGGCTGAGTTGGCTGGCATGGAGGACATGGCCCAGCCTTGCTGTGGGCAGTGCACCAGGGCATAAACATGGTGGCATCAACCCCAAACTCACTGAGAAGGAAAAGTAAGGAGGGCTTGTGGGTGTCCTGAATTTCCTAGTGTGTCTTGATGGCATGAGTCTTGGCTGGTTTTATATTTGACACACATGGGCTTATTTCTTTCCTGATCTTTTTAAAGATGCATTAAAAGAGCAAGTTTACACCAAGTGACCTTCAAATGTGCAACAGACAGGAGACAAGTCCTGAGGCTCTCTTTCCTACAGTGACCCACAAGTGCATTTTTCTGCCTGTGCAGGTGGTTGGGTGCCCACCAACCCTTGTCTTGCTCTTTAACAAGGACGTTAAATGATCTATCTGCACTGATCTGTACATCATTCTGCAACAATGCACCTCTGATGGGAAAGTGGACTACTGCAATTTGAGCAAGTGCATGTGGTGATAACTTGAACCAAGGGGAGCTTTGGAGAGGATAACTGTAATTAAAATCTGCACTGAAGTTCAAGAAAGCTGGATAAAGTAATGATAAACTAGCAGAGGAAAGAAAATATAGTGACATGGTTGTTGCCATTTCAGATTAAATGGATCCAAATAAGTGTGGTAATGGTAAGAAATGTATTTTTGGAAAACATGAAGGGCCTTCCTATGTGTTATATATGAATGCTATTTTTGTGTTTACCTTCCCCAAATCATAATACTTGTAAATTTTGTCCCCTCTTGTTGCTGAAAAGTCAGAGAAAAGAAGGCTACAGCTCATGTAGCCTTTGACTTACCTATTGCAAGAAACAGACTGTGGGAGGCCCAAAGGGAAATAAATTTTTTTGTGATTTGAATTCCCTTCTTCTCCCTAAATTATGAAGTGATGCTTGCACAAAAGGTAGCTGGGGAAGTGTGGTTTGTGCTTTAGCTGATTGAACAGCAAGACTGAATCAGGCAGATGATCGATTACTGAAGGCAAATAGCACAGGAGCAAACTCTTCTGAACTAGGCTGCTGCTGCAAATGAAACAAAGGTGTTTTCAGCCTATATCCAAAAATAAATGAGGCTGAAGTTAATGCAACTGTCCTACCTATGCTCTGTATATGAAAAAATATATATATAATAAGCCTATGCTAGTGAGTGTTATTTTTAACAACAGGACAAGATTATGAGGAATTTATAGAGGTGTCTGTTTTGTTCTGAGCTCTTAAATCTCTTCATTTCCAGGACCTGTGCACACACTTAAAGAGGTTTTTAAGTACGCAATAGGAAAACACTGAAAAAATCTCACTCGTGGCATTTCTGCTACTAGAAAATGTGCTGGTGGTAGCAGATCCCTCAAGTATTCAAGAAGAAGGTCACAGTCCATCAGCAGCTGAAGCTGCAGGACTGAGAGGGTGGTGTAAATCAGCATACTGCTCCCACACCAGTCACTCACACTGACTTTCAGAGCTGCGCTGATTTATGCCAGCCCTGGCTTTTACCCCTCACGGTGCTGGACTGACATGTACTAGGCCAAAACTGAGAATGATCTCCTCAGCAGCTGCCCTTATTTTACAAGTTAACTTTTTTCTCTCTTTCTACCCCTTCTGAACTGTCTTTCCACATGATCTGAGCTTTCTTGAAAACAATTGTTTAATGGGAACATCTGGTGTGTGAATGGAAGACTTATTCCTCCTTTTCCCTTCAGTAAATGCTCATTTCATGCTTTAAAAGTTGATCTTTTTTTTTTCTTCCCCAAGCAGAGGGAAAAATACGGTTCATTACTTGACAGAACAGGCTGCGCTCTTTAGTTACTTAATGTATGCAGGTGTAACCTGCAAGCCATGACTTAAGAGCTTTCCCCATAATTAAAAGTTTTCTGCTGTAAAGTCTTGGTTTCTGATTAAAATGTAGCAGTCTTTTCTATTGTTCAATTAGTGCTAATTAGACACTACCTGTGCACAATACTTCCTGCAATCTGGGATATTTCTTCTTTTGTAAGGAAAAAAATCTTACAAAAGACCCTCACAAAAGGTCCTGAGTCCATTTACTTGTGTGCTGTTTAGAACTGTAGAAAATGAAGAAATAGAGAGATAAGTAGGTATTAAGAAAAATATTGTTTGCATTCATATTTTCCTTTTGCCCTTCCTTCCTTTCCCTTCCCTTCTTTTCCTTTTTCTCTTCCTTTTCCTTCCCTCCCTTTCCCTCTTCCTGTTTGCAGTGGAGGTGCTACAGGAAGATGGGCTACATGTGCTTTTGCAATAACTGGCTTGGTGAACATCTAGTGTTGGTGAATTGATAGGCTCCATAAAGTTGTGTTCATATACTCTGACGGTATTTTGGCTGAGCCAGCTTTAGCTGAACTCCCTGCTAGCTGAAAACAATTACAGCGATCCCACAGGAAATGTGTAGGCCATGTAGAAAGAGCAAATGAACAAAGTTTTACTGCAAGGTGCTACATAGAAATATGGCTACTTCAACAGCCAGCCAATCATGATGACTCCCAGCAGACCTATGCTGGTTTATGCCATCCCTGGCCCTGCCCATGGGCAGATGACAGAGATCCACAACTTTGGCAGAGGAAGATGTAGCCCCACCTTCTCAGTGTACTCAGGTATGTGTTAAATGGGGAGCTGGTATCCCTGATTTTTTTTAGGACAGGCTCATAAACTCTGCAGATGAGAGCAGTTCTGCAAACCACATGGCAAGAAAAATAGACACAGCAGTGGGCAACATGCATCTGTAGTTTGAGTTGCAGGATTCTGTTGTGGATCAACCTGGTACAGCAGTGGCACTGGCTGTAAAACTGAAGTGATAGGCACTGATTTACCAAAATGCTCTGAAGCTTCCAGAGAAGACAAAATAGCATCATATGGCTATCCTTAGAATCAAAGCACTAGACAGACTGGCTAATAGAGGGTGGGGCAAACTGAAGGTATGATGTGGCAGCTTGAGCTGAGAATCATGAAACAGAAGCCGTTCACCATTCTTTTGGCATGATTCAGTGTCAACCAGGCAGAAAATTATGCCAGAGCTCAGAAAATGCCATCCAGACTTGTCTGTGTCAGGGAGGATTACCCTTTCCTGCTAGTTTGGGTCAAAACCTACAAGTAAAATGATTTAAAATGGCATGACTCATCAGTCCATGCCTCATCCACCTGCCCAGCCAACCATCTGGAAAGCACTGGCTGAATCCAAAATCTCTGCAGTTGTTCCAGTTCATTCCCAGTTAAGCCAAGCAAGGTGTATGCACCATTTGAAACTGCCTGTACAAGCAGTTTGCATGACAAGCAGAAAAGAAAACTCCAAATCAGAAACCAGAGCCTCATTTCCAGTGACTGATGGTAGAGCACATGCAGTGCTTGTGAAGAACCCCTACCTTCTGCAGGCCCTATGGGCTGAAGAAAGAAACATCTTGTCTGTCTATTCTTGTCCTACTTTTTTCCCACTCTGCATTGCCAAAAAATCACATTTTGAATAAAGATTTGAATTTGTCACTTTTGAAATCTATTTGCAGTTCCTTTCAGGGGGCCTCAGGGTCCCTGGTAAAAGACCTCTTTGTCTTTTGACCTCCAGTTTTCTAAGACAATCAGAAAATCTGTGCCACATCAGCTGGGAATTTCAAATGAACCCATGTAGCACCAGGGATAGCCTACATAAGAGTGGTTAAAATATATCAATCTAGTAAATGAGAGCTTAGCTATCTTGAAAAACAGCCCACCTCCTCTCCAATTTTGAGGCAATGTGTCTCACTGTCTTCATTCCTGCCTGCCCATTTCCTCTTTTGCTCTGATGAGACACTTCTCCATGGAGGCAGCTTGAACCCACTCCCCTTCCCCTCTACTGCTTCTCTTTTAAAAACACAAATATTCAGCTGTTCATCAGAAGCCTACTGTTTTCCTAGACAATTCACTATCAGCCTTGTGACACTGGCAATTTGGATCATTTTGCTCTAAGCGTATTTCAGCTTGAAATTGTAATATCAGGACTGTGTCAGGTGAGTTATACAAATAACAATTTGAATGCCTCTGTAGGGTTTTTGTCTGTTTGTGGTGTTGTTGGTTTGCTTTTATTGATCTTCAGTCTCAGAAATAATAGACCACGCATTTATTCTCTAGTTTTAGCAACCACCATGGTAACTATCGGAAACCGCAGTTACGCGATATTACGCACCTTCCTTCAGTATTTGAACTACTCCTTCTGAATTTGTCATGGAAAAAGGCTTGATGAGTTAGATGCAGATAAAAAGAGACAAACGGCTGGGCCACTGCTGTCTGTCATGGCGAGAAACTCATTTTTCAGTTTTACTGACACCTACATTTGAAGTAACAGGACTTAATGATACGAGAGTGGCTGAGATGCTGAAGTTTATTCCCAGAAACAGAAGACAAGGAGTGGTGGTCTGGCCATAACCACCAGAATTAGTGTTCCTCCAGATTTGCCAAACCAGGAGTATTGTCCTAAATTATGTTCAGTCAAGAATTCGGAGCAAAGACAAAATGCTCTGTTTTTTATCAGAAGTTTCTCAGATAAAAAGGAACAAACGGCCTGTAGGATGGATGGCATCCCTCTTGGTCTCTTCCCTCACTTTACCCATCCCTCCAGGCAGATCTTTGTTTATCTTTATAGAGATCAACATTTAGCTAGAAAAAAAAAATAAAATAATTGAAACCCCAAAAAACCCATACCCAAACCCTTCACAACTCAATGTCTCATTTTTTCAAGTGATTTGTGTACTCTGTGGAGCAGCTTCTACATACAGGCTTTTTTTTTCCCCCTTAAGGGGCTATTAACTATGTAAACAACTTCAAAACAAAGAGCCTAGGCCATTTCATTAGGGGAAGCCATCTCTGCTTCCAAAGGCCTCATGGGAAACAGGAGGAGTTCATTAAAGCCAGGGTGGTGTAAAAGGCTTTGTGTGCATGCAGAAATGGAATCACCATGAAATATTAATGACCTCAATGCATTAGCAAATCTTAAACTAGAATAGAATTACACTGTCTCTGGGGACCTGAATGCACCTCCTTGGATTTTATTTTTTTAACACAAGGGAAAATGAAGGCTTCAAATTTTAATGTGAAGAGCAAAACACTTTAATGGTGCGAACTAAAGGTGGCAATCAAGCTGGCCCTAGGCCAGTGATGCGTAGAAAGTAAACATCCTGATTGTCAGCTGCTGCCTTTGCTCCAGGCAATGATCTTGCCAAGACACAGGCTGCTTAATCCATATTGTCAAATAAAGACCCGCTTGATTTCTTTTCCTTTTGATTCTTCATGGGCAGAATCGGCTGCTTGAATCACCTTTCTTGCTCTGATAAGTAGCTATATGTTTTGCCATTTATAAAGCACTGAAGATACATTTGGCAATGTTACTTCAACTGCAGGCAACTGTTCAGAGCAGTATTGATCCCAATGGAAATTACTCTATAGGTCTCTCCTGTGAGTTATGATCTCTGCTAAAGTTGGGTGACATTTCTCTAAGGAATATTTTGTTCAGAAATGGAAGAAAAAGCACAATTTCAAGTGCAATGAAACTTTTCAAAACAATTTATGCTGCAATCTGCAAACTTTATTAGACCCAAGAAAAATATATACCCCTCTACCTCAGGAAATTGAGTTTATAAATGGTAGCTCAAGTTTGTTTAAAGGTTGTTATTGAAAAGAGGAGAGCAAGTCTTTGATTTCAGTATCTTCAGTATCTTCAGCAATTTTTGAGTTCTTTTGTCTTGACCTCATCTTCTACCGCAGAATGGAGGAAACATGTCTCACATAGATCTTTCTCACAAATCTTTCAAGACTGGAGGATGTGGGAGTATGTGGGGAAGCTGCAGAATGTGCCTGTGATTATCTAGGAAGAAGGCACTGATCCTCATCCAGGGAAGTTTGTGTGTCTTCAGAAGGCAGGAGTGGTCATCCAGGGCCAAAATAAGGGACCACCTAGTCCGAAGCCTTCCTTTCCAACAGCAGCTGTAAGATAAAGCTTCCAAAAGAGAAGGAATAAGGCAAGTCTGTGAGATACTTCCTCCCTAGTGCTCTGCCTGCCTCCAGCTATTATTAGGTTAGGACTTTCTGAGTGATGATGTTTACGTAACCCTGAAAGAATTTCTTTTCTAAGTACCTCACCAGTCTCCCCTTGACCTCTGTCTTAGCCCACAGCATCTTTTGCCAGAGGATATTTCTCCCTGTAGTGTTTTGCTCAGCCTGAGAACCACTGGTCTTGAAGAGAAGCAGGCTGATCTTTCTGTTTTCTCCTACTTGTATTCAGTCACTGTTTTCAGATACACAGATATCTTCTGACCCAAATGACAAAAACGTTTCTATAATATGACAACTGTCCATTGTCTGTGGTGTATAAAGCATACTGGAATTGCATGAGACAAAGAACTAATGAGTCAGTGTTATGTCTTATGCTACTTTGCCTACAGCTAACTGAGCTGCTAGTCATTGTTCCAGTCCTAAGGCTAACTCAAAATATCAGATCCAGCCATTAGCAAGATCCATGAAGCGCTCACATTATTAAGTTCCCACCTTGCTATGATGCCTGAAAAGCACTGCTTGGTAAGGCCAGGGTGGAGACAAGAAATAGCTATGCCAACGCACCTTCATAAGGTGGGTAGCTAACAGACAAGAATATTAAATATTTCTTGATGCCACAAGAGCTGAGCAACCATGGCAAGCAGGGTGTGTGTGTGGGGGGGAGGGAATCGAAGGGAGTGTCTTTGCCTTGGCAACCATTCTGAGCTCTGGTTTGATTTTATGTCTTTGTCCAGATCCAATTGTAAAACCAAACATTTTCTCCCCCCCAAAAAAACCCCACTGGCACTGATAAAATTAAAACTAATGCCACAGAAAGGGCATTTTAAATTTTTCATCTATGTTTTTTGAAAGAAAATGGAATTTTAAGAGTTTGTGTGTGTGTAGATGCATGATGCGGTGCATTTGCTGTTTGTCTGAAGGACAAATTCTTCTGGTAAGGCAAGGCTTTTATTCTGGTTTTAAACTTTAATGTTGGTTAAAAAGTAATAATGCAATGTTGTGGCATGGTTATGGTGGTAAATATTTAAAAGAATTGCATAAATCTGCCCTGTATCAGAAGCAAGAGTTTGGAAAGGATGCTTCCACATTTGGAAAAGGAGCTTGCTTTCTCTTTGAAGCAGATCAAACATCAGTCCATCCTCCCCTGCCTTTCCCAGCACAAATTTTGCAGAGCAGGAGGTCATTCTGTTCGCGGTCAATGAAGGAGCGGGGCATCTCTGCCACAAAGAAGCACCAAACAGGGCAGTGTCATTTACTTGGTGATCTGCACATGCCTGGTACATTGTTTTTTCAGTGTTAGAAAGCAGAGAATACATTGTCTTCAGTGGAGAGCTCAGGAAGACCTTGTATAAAGGTGAATGACTTAAAAAGATGTAGCTTTTTTCTGTTCTTGGTTCTAGCTGAGGCAGTTATAGGAACATGCTCAGTCTGATCCTGTCAGCATGTGTCCTACTAGCCTTTAGGTAATTCAGCTAGACTGGAAGTTGGTCATGTGGTTAGTTTTGGAAGATTGATATCACATGTAGGTTGCGGCAGTATTAGGGAAGTCTAATTTGGGTCACCCATAGAGAGGCAAGGGAGCACTGGTCCTTGGATGCCCCGGTGGTGCAAACACGTTATCCCTCCGCTCTCTCAAGTCCTAAGCACATCAGCTTGCAGGTATCTGCAGGTATATGCAGAGCTGTAGTTACCCATCCTGGATGTCTATTTTACAACCTTCTCCGAGGGGCTGGAGGGGAGACATATATTTGACTGGATGTGGTAATTTTCTCCGGTTTCAAAAGTGAAAGCTTGACAGCCTCTTGTTTGAATTCTGTTAAAATCAAGATCTAAACTTTATTTATAGATTTTAATAATGAAAGGTTGGTGGTTTTTTTTTTTGTTGTTTGTTTTTTTTTTTTTTTGTTTGTTTTGTTTTTGTTTGTTTTTTTTTTTAATTGATAACTTGAAAAGAACCGGAAGGAGAGCTGGGAGGTTTGACACTAGCTGAGAACCATACCAGTCCCTGGGCCAGTGTGCTCTTTGATAACACTAAGCTACTATTAAACAAAGCAAGTAGTTTATATTTTCAAAGAGGCTTAGTCTTGTTGCTTGTGCAAATCACAGAACAAGGAAGATAAAAGGCAACGTGTCAAACGTTGTTTTCTCTATACCCCTCTTGACTTATCGGGCTGCAGTACCTACTCCTGGAACATGCCTTGCTTTCTGTGCTAAGTTATGGGCATCACAAAGTTGCCACTTGTAGAAGCCTCTCAACTTGGCGCGTCATATTAGACTGTTTACAGCCATGATCAAAATAGTTCATGTCAGAGAGATTTCTAACGCTTCCTGGGACAGCATTTTCTATCAAAGTAATCAAGAAGTGCTGCTTGGAAGGGACTTGTGGAGGTCTTCAGTCCAACCTCCCACATAAGCAGGCTTTCAGCGATGCTAGAGCAGCCCAGCTGTGGCTTCCTGCAGCCAAGTCTAAAAAGTTGCCAAGGATAGAGATCCATCACCTCTAGTGACAGGTTCCTGTTCTGCAGCAACCTCCTTGGGAAGAAATTTTGCTGGCTGTTCCACCTGAACAGACCAAGCTGAAATGTATGGCCAAAGCCCCTTGTTTCAGTAGAAGCAGCAGCTGTAGGAATCCTTGCTAGGCTTCCTTAAAGCATTTATGTCTATTACAGGACATATTTGTAGATCAGGTGCATTTTATGGGTAATAAAACTCATTCGTCAATTCACAGCTAAATCTGTGACCACATCCTTGCCAATCCACCCTCTCTTATAAACCATAGGAACAATGCACAATACAGCAGTTGATGTCTTGCCATAAATAGCTATTAGTAGAGGAAAAACACCTGAGGAGAAGGAAAACCAAATACAAATCAGACAGCCCTCCAGATTGCTCTGTGATAAGTCTTGTGTTTGTAGTCCCTGCCTTCCTCCCTCCCAACCCCAGTTAATTACATTGCCAGGCTAAGATCGTAGCAGGAGTATTAAAAAAGCCTATGTGACAGAGTTGTTGCCACAGCCATGCTTCCCCAAAGTCGAGGGAAGAAAACCAGTTAAATGGCCTTGTACATGGAGGATGCTTCTGTGGAAAGAAACAACCATCTCATCAATTCCCATGAAAGGAGGGGGAGTTGAGGAAGACAAGAGGGAAGGCGGGTGAATGGCAGCTGGTAGTAGGGCAAGCAAGAAACCTTTTCCTGTTATAGAGCCTCATAGGCATTGGTTTCTGGATCTCTCATTCCTTTCACTTTTGGCACCTTTCATCTGAAATCTGGAGGCCACAGCAGCACACAAACTAAACTGGCAACCTGTAATTCAAAATTGCTTCTGGATAACCATGATACCAGTTCTGACAAACAGTCACTCCTCACCCTCCTGTTCCTTGTATCCTTCCCTCATTTATGCTAATTCATTTTCTTGCTCTCATTTTGTGGCTTGGCCTGCTGTAATAAGATACTTCCTCATTAACATCTGAGCCTTTGAATATTTTCTTAGGAGACCACTGCGCAAGATCGTTAGCAAGGAGAAAATAAAAAGCATAAAGCCCTGCAGAACAACAGCCCTGCTCCCAAACAAACTGTGGACCTGTATTTTCCACTTGGTATCTTCTACAGGGAGATGCTGTGAGCAGATGTGGCAGTTTTACCACTACCAGCTCACCTAGTCATTATGTGTTGTGTCACCCCTCTAGCCCTGAAACACAAGGCAAGAATTGCACCTGTCTGAAAGAAAGAGTCAGTTGTGAACCTTACACAAGTCAGAATCACAGCCACAGTCAAAATTTGCAAGTTTGTGGGAAATACCAGTTCCAACAGATAATGGCAAATTGATTTGTGTAGGCTGGCCAGGTGAGATACTTCACTGTATTTTTTTTCTTCAGGTTTATACAAATGGCCATGGCCACTCAAGCTGTCACCAAGGCATTTGGTACGTAAATTTAAATTGCAAAACGTCAACAAAGAGCCGCTTTTTAAAGTATGTGCCTTGGCTTCTTACATCCCAGGGAGCTTTCTTCAAAAACCATCATACTGCAGAAAGCCTGAGAAGCAAAGAAGAAAATAGACACATCCTGTTCCAGGAAGTTTAATAAATCTAGGATATAATACACGAAGAAACAAGAAGGTCTGAGGTTTTAATGGAGGCAATAGCCCGTTATTGACTCATTCCTGTCCAGAGTACGGTATGAATTGTTGCACACACATGTAGCTGCTGAACTTGATCATTACACTGGAAGAGCAGAGGAGGCAGGCATGTCTGCAAGATCTACAATGTGTATGTTCATGGATTTGAAATGTTTAAAGGATAATGTGGGGAGGTCAGTAGAAACATGATTTGATGGCAGGGATAATAATAAAATGGAAAAGTTCTGCCAATAAGGACCCAAAGCTAATACTGCATAATGTCATTAGGCAATTCAAAGCGTTATGCTGAAACACTTCAAAGGGAACTATGTGGTCCAGAATTGGGATCTACCCTCTCTTTGCCCAGTATTTTGAAGATGTGGAAACAAATAAGGATTACCAGCAGCATTCCCAGAAACATACGCATTATAAGCAAATTTGTGCTTGGCAGGAGATCTAGCAGATCTAAGTCTGTATTGTCTGCATTTTCCTTTTCTTTGCAGTCAGAAAAAGATCACAAAAATCTGGAATAGCACATTCCATTCTTAGCAAAGACATAAAAAAGCCCTTAGTCAGAGTTTCCATTCAGGTGTTCTGCTTTTTCTGAAAACCTGATACCAGTCTGTGTTTTCATTAGTTCTTCTTTCTTTAAAAGAAACCAAACAAGCAAAACCCAACAAAACCAACAACCCAAAATGTAATTTAATTACTAATAGCACTGTGATTAAATTTGGCCTTTCACTTTCCTTCACAGTCAGCCTCCTCAATTCCATCTCCCCGACGCCTCTCTGTAGTATTGATTCAGTATTGTTAACCTTTCTTTATTACTTGTTTATGTTCCCCCATCAGTTTAAAAACATCAATAAGAGGCTTTTTAAAAAGGACAGAAGCAACAAATAGAGAGACATTGAGGAAAGGTCAGGATGCAGAAGGCAGCAGTGCCTACTTTGTGGAAGGAGCAAACAGACAGTACAGAAAGGTTAGTGGTCCTGCTGCTGAAGCGAAAGAAGGATTTGTTTATTCTCTAGAAATGCCTGCTGCTGGTGCAGCTTTTGCAGCAGACACAAATATCTGTTCTGCTCAGTCTGAACTTGGGGCTACTGGGAAGGGCCAGACCTAACTTCAGTAATGAAGCTGAGTGAGATGGTCTTCAGGATCTTTTCCTTCAGGGATCAGGAAGATTTCAGTGTATTTTGGTGTTTCTACTTTATTTTCATGCATAAACCCAATCTGAGGGCATTAACTGTCCTGCAAAGGGCTGTGCTGAGTGGAAATGTGTTAGTTGGCTGTGACAAGGAAGCAGAGTGGCTGCGTCAGTGTATGACTGAATGCACTCAGGCATCAGCATTTATACCCTCAGGACAAGCATCACCCAGCAGTCCAAGATAGCTTTCTCTGGGTCTTTGATGAATTAGGAAGGCAATATTCAGAACTGTGCAATCATAATGGTATTCATTCAGAAGCTACAGCTTCTAAGCAACTTTCTACTGGAACAAACTTTTGCTGTTAAGAGAATCAATCCACTGCTTTTATGCAGTCTCTGAGATTTATATAGCTGAACACATACTTTTATCTGAATGGTCTTAACAAGCTTGAATTAACAAATAAAGTTTACAGGAAGGTTCCATTTTCATAAGATACGGAACACCTGCAAAGATCTAAAAATCATTGAAAAGAGAGGGAACTCTGTAATAGGTGGTTTGGATTCTCAGCAGGAGTGAAAGAAAACCAACGTCATATGCCTGTCTTGGAATAGAGTCTTGAACTGGACTACTTGCAAGCCTGCAAGTAAACTTAACCATGTCACTCCTCTGTCATCTAGAAAGGATCCTAGTTTCAGATTTTTCCAGTCTTCAGAAACTCTGTCTTGTACTTGAGAGGGTTTTCCCAATGAAATAGTGACAAAGTACTTCTTTTATACTTCTTATTTTCGTGGAATTCTAACAGCAGTAATACTTGTGGCTTTCAGAAAACAACCTCTTGCCCTGAAAACTTTCCATCTTTTGCAGGCCAGTACAGGCACAGTGAAGGAAATACTATTCAACATAGTGAAGATCTCCACTCCATACATTCAGAGGGTTCTGTTAAGAGAAGAAACAAAAGCCATATTACTTGTTAAAGATTAATTTCTCATGACCTTTTAAGAACATATGTAATGACGTAAGACATATCTCTCTTAAACTCAGAAAGTTGTATAATATAACTTTGCTATTAATTCTGAGAGATGACATTGTGATTAAAGCAGTTCTTGAAGTTTTGCTTTGAAACACAAAGATGATCAGGTAGCATCCTTCAACATAATTTATAGTATTGGCAGGTAAGAAAAATAAAACAAAAAACAGCCCAGAAATAAAGCAACACCTTTGATCCTTATGGTAGGTGCAACATGGTCAGGATACTGGTATCTCATTTTGCTTCTGCAAATAAGATGACTTATGAGGATGATTATTCTCTCTCACAATAATGTTGATTGCTTACTATGAAAATTCACCTGACAGAACAATTTTCACTCAAACTTCATCAATAGACATTTCCTCCCATTGTACTTTTCAGTCTTAAAATGAGATCTTTACTAAGCACAGTATGGCTATTTGTACAGAAAGAATGACTATTTATATTAGGTTGCACAAGGGAATTTAACTTTTTTGAGAGGTACATTCCTGTCTATAAAGAATGTCCTGGCTTGGGCTTTTCAGTTATTCCATGAGATCACTAGTTTTGACATTTAGCTCCTTAGGCCTCATTTTCTCCATGAGATCTCTGGTTTTGACATTTAGCTCCTTTGGCTTCATTTTCCATTCCAAGGAATAAAGCCCCAGATATTAAATGCTACTCATTCTTCATGTTCAGCTTTTACCTTATATTATGGACAGACAAGAGATAATACAGATTTCTCCTTTTGACTTTCTAGTCACCTCAAGACCTTTACAGGAAGTCAATAAAAGTGTTGAAGCTGTGATTTTTCTTTTCTTTTGAATTTCTTCATTCCATTACATCATGGATATTTTAGCCTTAGACATATTGCTTTGCTGTTAGTTTACAATAATACTCTTTGCTAAACAGTAATTTGGAATCTGATCCACATTTCAGGAGGGACTAGATACATCTCGTACATGGCATGCTAGCAGCAGTTCGGATATGAGATTTTAATACTCAAAGTTTGGGTTTGTTTTTTGCTTTTTTTTTTTTTGGATGAGAGAGCTTTCAAGGCTGACAGAGATTCACAATCACTGATGGTATTATTAGGGAATAGGTTTTTGCTTTCCTTTTGTGGTCATTGGTTTTGCATTTCTTAGATCGCTGGTGTAGATGATCTTAGATGTATAGGTTCAAGCAGAAAACAACTAAACTTGCACATATAACAGCCCAGTAGAGAGATACAGGCTATTGGAAGCAAGATAGCTATAGGAATACAAGCAATATCACAGAAAAAGTTTCTGCCCTCACCTGACAAGATTTTGCTGCTTTCAGGACCAAGCTAGTCTCTCCACAGTGCAGCTGTGTCGTATTGCTATGCTGAATGTCTCTGTATCTTTTTACACTGAATGATGTAAACACCCCATAAGAAAGCCTATACTTTCGGTGAAAACCCTCCAGAAACTGCTGTTTACAACTCACTAGCCTGCAAAACATGAAAGAAAGATGCTGACGTGAGGTGGGCTATACTTTACAAGGATGAAGCAGCAGCAAGGCTCATATTTAGAAACATACCAAAAATAATTATAAAAAAATAATTAACTTCTCATCAACCCAAATGACTGTTTCAGTCTGTTTTGTCATTTTCTCTTGTGCCCGAACTTTGCAAATTAGAATGAAGTAACTATTAACTGTGGCTGAAGAATAAGAATTGTTTCCTTTTCAGGTAGCCAAAAACTCTTACCGTAAGAGATCTCCAGCTCTCTTGAAGAGGAGCTGCACGATAGTCTGTAGACTATTCTAGCGGAGAACCATTACAAATAAAAGCCACTACTTGAACTAACCTATTAGTGATGGATAAGAATGCCAACTTTTTAAATCAATGCACATAAGCTTAAGAATAATAAGGCCAGACAAATTTGAATTGGAAAATAGACCTAACACTGTACAAATTTTAACAGTACGATGGGGTATTAGAGGAATAATAATGCTAACAAGGAACATGAAAATTTGCTATTGATGTCTTTTTGTGAAGGATGCCTTTGTAGAATATATGCTTGGTCCAAGCACATGTTTAATGTTGGTTAATTACCTATCAATTAGTAACATTAATGAAATGTCATTGTTTTGATATTCAGACCTGCTTGAATAAGTTCTCCTGATCCTGAAGGATCAATCTGTAAGGAAATCACTAAGCACAAGGAGTGATACGAAAGTGGAGTTCAGGCTCTTGCCTGTACTCTGAAGAACTAGATGTCTAACCAGCTCTTGGCCTCTTAATGAAGCATTTCTATTCTCTCAAACATATACAAATGTATAGAGATAGAATTGGTCTTATCCTGTGACCATAAGTAGCACTTTCAATAAAAGATCCAATTGATATACAATGAAGTAATTTGCTGCAATTATGATTATGTCATGATGATAATCAGCCCAACCAAAAGAAATAATGAAAGGAACCAAGGAATTTTTATGAAATCAATTAAGCGGAAAGGAAAAAGAGAAGATGGATAATGAGATGCTCTAAAGAGCAAGAATTTCCTTTATGTGAACTGCGCCGCAGGGTAGATGGAGTATTTATGGGTGGGCAGAACTTATCCTTCTTGGAGGACCACTGATCTCACTAACTGGAGATCAGATTAAATGTAGAAAGATTTTAAACATCAGGTGGGAATAAAGAACTTAGAAGAAAATTACACTCTAACTAAAGATCACTTCAGGATATGTGATAGGGGACATTTTAAGACTGTGAAAGTAATTTTTGCCAAAAGAAATCAGGTGATGGGCAGTCTTAAGTTCTCCTACTGCAAGATATTTATGTATGTAACTTCTACGAGGACACTGTGAGGGTGTTCAAATACTGGAACAGGTTGCCCTGAGAGGCTGTACAGGCTCTGTCTTTGGTGATGTTCAGAGCCTGACTGGACACAGTCCTGGACAACCTGCTCTAGCTGACCCTGCTTTGTAAGGAGGTTTGGAATAACTTATCCTGAGAAGCCTGGGAAAGTTATGCTAAGCTAAAAAATGCGAAGATAGAAATCTAACAAGGAAGGTAAACAGATTAGCAATAAATAACTGAAATTTTAACTATACTAAACCAAATAAACTGTCCTTTCCGCTGGGTAGGCAACTGCAAAGATACTTATTTTATGCTCCTAAAGTAACCTTTCATCATAGCTTATGAATTTAAGCTTTGCTGGATAACAAAAGCTGATTTTAGCTAATCTGATCTGTTGCCTGGTTTATTTTTTCCTAGCTGCTTCTTGCTTCACCAGCCTCTATCAGTCTTAGCTATGCTTCGCTCCATTTCTTGACTCACTGTGTTCTCTAGCTAGCTCCCTGTTTTGCTGCCAGATTTTGCTATTTCAGCTCCTATGAGAGAATGGAGAACAATGCACAAGTCACAGCTCAGCTCACAGGAAATTAGGAAGTAGCTTTTTCTGTTCAAACAGCTGCAAAACCTCCTGCTTCTCTGTGTCTTGTCTCTAGCCTTTGTACCACATTGCTGGAAGCAACTGTCTAAAATTAATGGGATGCCCAGACAGAGCTAATTAGCTTAATTTTCTGTACACTGCTACAAACACAAGTGTCATCTGCTCTACTGTTTAATTTCTTCTTTTTTTAAGTGTAACACAACACAAAGCAGCCATGTTTCAGGCCTCCCTTTTCTTCTTTTCCTTCCTTATGCTTTTTTCACCACAAGTCCACTGCATAGTCCTTTCCTTTTGTTTTGTTGTTGTTTTTTTTTTTTTCTCCTGGGTTTGTTCCTTCTGAAACTCATAGGGTATAATGAAGTATGGGAAGCTTGCCTTCGTTTAACTACTATACCTTTTGTGTTCATCTAAGCCTTTGGCCAGTCGTGGCCAGAAACTGATGCTGAGCAGATCTACTTTTATCCAGACTCTCCGTCTAAACCATTACCATTTCCCAAAAACAGATTGTGCCAAAAAAATATGATTTCAGTGAAAAATAAGTTTGAAATAAACTCCTATTCTCTGCAGTATCTTCTTGAAAAAGAAGTAATACCTCACATTAAGCAATGTCCTCATATTTCATGAAACACTCGAGTACTTTTCCTCTGGGGAAGGAATATGTAATTGTACGCAATGGTATTAGCTGGTAATCCTTTCTATAATATTTATGTTTTAGGACAACTTGTGGCACTCTGCAGTCCCTGTGTACACACATAGTAAAAGAAAATCCATATCTCAAATAGCATACCGTTTAAATTGACAAGCCATATGAAGGCACGAAAAGATTTTCCTCACCCCCATCTTAGGGCTAAATATTCAAAGGTTGGAGACATCAAGTGTTTTGCCACCATAAAGTGGTTTGTTGCTGAATATGGAGATGAATAGAATCTCAGGTTCATGTTTTACAATAACTAAACTAGTGTGGAAAAATTATTTGAAGGAACACAGTCCCACAGCAGGTGCTCTCCTGGATTTAACTCGTTCAGTCTTGTAGGACAAGGTGCCAGAAGGAAGAATCATCATACACAGATATGCACTTTAGTATAGTATGATAATGTTGTAATTTGATTTTGCTCTCAAATTAGAAAGTTAGGAAGGAAGAAAATATAGACTGGAAACCCTGCAATTCAACAGCTATAAAATATGGTTTTGAGATGCACATTTGATTGTGTGTGATGAAAGGATCTTGTTAACTTCTTTCTTGGGGTATGTTCTGTATCTAACATGTCAACAGTCAACCTGGCATTCTGTAGGCAGTGCTTACATGTAGAGAGCTCCGTGTGGGATACTGGTCCCAACAATGAAACCCATCCCCACATTGTTCCTGTCTACCACTGGCCCTCCTACCCACCCAGACAAGTCCTCCATCTCCACCAGCAGTTTCCACAGCCTTTGAATCAAATGCCTTTGCTGATTCTGTTGAAAACTCATTAGGCAAGGGTGTTGAGCTGCACCGCTATAGAAGATGCAGTTACAATGCATGTGGAAGTAACTCAGATCTTACTCTCCAAGGCAGAGCACCCAGTTTATTTGAAGACCTGAGCATGATCCTTATATCCATATGACACTGCAGTTATTCTGCCCATGTTTTGATTATGTGAAACCTTGCTGCAAAGGTCTTTCAGCTCCTGAAGGCAAAATATACACTCTGGAGGAAGAGCATGGTAGTCTCCAGCAGTTGCTAGAGATTATCTCCTGAATACACAGCTTAGAGAAGGCACCATCCCTACTGAAGTGGCCATATACACAGCTGAGGACTTCTCTGAGCCTGCTCTGAGCCCCAGGTTTAAGCACAAAATGCCTAATATAATGAAAGGGCCATGATGTACCCTGCCAAATTGTTGTTTTCTTGCTATGCTGATGAGAATGTGTTTCATGTGCCCTTAGGCTGCCTGAATAGTGTTAGAAGGCTGGCCTGGGTAGGGGAAAGCAAACTTTTCTGTTATTTCCCACTGAAAGTTGCTAGCTTCTTTCTCCATATATAAAGAAAAAGCTGCATTGGATCTGAAGGCTGAACAGCTGAAAAGGTGGAAGTCCATAATCTTTCTGTCAGAGCAATAGTGGTAACGGAATGCATCGTGAATATCAGTGATTCCCGCAGTATCAAACAACATCAAGGAAGAAAATCCATCAGAACTATGAAGTACAAAAAGGCAATTTTTGGCTTAAGAAGCAGTGGCTTAGTTCAGACTGGGCGAGTGTATCAAGAAAGTATTGGTATTTGCTTGCCCTGCTCTTGCATTCTTCCTAGGGGATCTTTTACAGTATAATGTTGGAGATGATGAACTGATGGGATGAAACCCTGGGGAGGAGTTTTGATGTGGTTCTTTACTATAGTTTTTGCAGTGTCACCCATAATTCTCTTTCATAGCCAAACAAATAAACAAATGAGTTATGCCGGAAGGCCAAATGAGTTGTGGTCAGAAGCTAAGACCTCATTATTATTAATACAATAATAATAATAGTAGTAGTAATAAATTATCAGTCTTGCTTAAAAAAGAGTACAGTCTTTTTAAGAGCTTTGATCTTGACTTTTCCTTAGTCTTGGTGTAAGCTACTTGGGAGAACTGCTGTCTTCCATCTCCAACCTAGTGCACTTCAAAATGGAGGGGGGAGTGTTTCAGAAGCTGAGAAATTGCAAAATGGGACATATATTCATGCCCATCTCACTTACCAGGAAATCACTGTGCCTACATAAATTGGAAAGGCAGATGACTTTAATGCACTTTGAAAGGAGACCTTTAGGGACTGAAATTGGTATGCTTTGCTAGCAAACTGGGATGTGGTGTCAGAGTGATTCTGTGTCCAAAATATGTGCACAGAAGCAGACACCCATTGACAAATGCAGAACTGCTTTCAGCATCATCTTATTATTATGCAGAAAAACTGGTGGTCTTTGCTTCTTGCCAACAGGCTTCTGTGCTTAATGCTGTATGGGTGCAAACGGTTCACAACATAATGAATCAGAAAGTGGAGCAGTGTTTACATGGTGTTTTAATGCTGAATCATTTTAAGCCATGTTGTTGGAGAGGGTGGACACAGCTGGTGTGCATGGCTTCCACAGAGTGGCTTCAGGAGGTGGCTAGAACTGGCTCCTCCAATGGTTACAGTGCTCAGCTCCCCAGAATTAAAAATCCATGCAAACAGATTGAAGTGTTTGTGACCTCCAGCCATGTCTGAATTTTAAGAGTAGCTCAGAGGAATGGATTTAAATCCACATCCCAAAGTCAAAAAACACCATAAGCTTCTTAATTACTCCTGGTCCTTTTTCAGTATGTGTATAGCACTGTCACTACAAGCAAATCCCTAATGTCCTCTCATTCATCCATTCATTCAGGTGGTGTGTTTAACCTGCATCATCCTCAAACCTGCTCTTCTCAGCATTTAATAACTGACCATCTAGGTCAGTTTCAGTTGTGGGAATTATTCCCACTGAGCAATGTGAGTCCTTGAACTCAGGGCTCCTCAGGCCTCTTCCCTCCATTAGAGAACACTCTTACATCCACTGAACAAGTCCCTGCGGGATCAAATCAGCATTGCTTTGATGTGACTGACATTCACAGCTGCTTATTTTGCCTGCAATGGCTGTAAGATGACCTGCTTAATAAATGAATATTTTTAAGTATGTATGTACATTTTGAAGTAAATTTAGAAGTATTTAGAAGTGGATAGATGGACATACAGGCATGAAGTTTGACGCAGGGTCCCAAGAGTCTGGGTTTAGGAGAAGACTTGAGAGCATAACACACCCTGTCTTCAAATGATCTGTGGTCACTTTAGATGAAAATAGTTCTGCTGTCCCCTTTATTTTACTGCTAGGAAACACCCCAGGAAAGAATTGGTAAGCTGCAAAAGCCTTTGCATCTGAGCCATTCAGTCAGTCAGGAAGATGAAGCCATTGCCATGTGCTCCATGGTGCCCAGCCAATATCTGCTCCTCAGTTCAGACACAGATAGCTTTTGGCCATCAAATCTTGGATTTAAAACCCTCAAGGGAGTCTCTTTTCTGAATAATGCATAGGGCTAAGGAAACCTCCACAAGCTGAAGGAAAAAAAGTGATGAGGTTTGGCTCAGTGCTAATAAGGTGCTGTTGACAGCTGAGCAGAACAATTACAGCTTTTTTCATTGCTTGAGGCTTGAAGGGTTCTGTTCTAAGCTGGAATACTCCATTTATAAGGGTGGCAGATCTTGCCTTCATTTTTGTCATAACCCTTGACCACCTTTTACTGTCATCACTTGCTGCTGCATTATTTGTAGGATTGATATTCCATGACCCCATTTTGATATCTCTGGGGTTGTTCATGAGGTGAATGTTGAATTTCTTGCAGTGCTGTCACCTTAAAAGACTTCAGGTCTATCTGAATATTTGAAACAACTCACCTCATCTCTCTGTGCCACAGTGTCCTCAGCTATGCTGCATAGATCAAGTATTTTGGCCATTGTTTTTTTCCTAACTATGAGATCTATGTCTCTGAAATCACTTTCTAGTGGGAATATGCTTCATTTGAGTTATGGAGGTCCTTCCAAGCTACTATTACTTGAGGTGCTTTGTACTGCTGCAAAAAGCAGGGGTTTACATTGACACAGTAAAAGAACATACCATCTCATTAGAAGTGTACCCACAGGCAGAGAAGTTGCTCTTGTTGAGTGTTGCGATCTGGCTACTTCTGACCTGTGTAACATGTTTCTGCCCTACTGACTAAACTAAGCTCTTGCTTAATAGGGGACAGCAGAGCTCCTGAGTGAAACAAAAGAATCTCTGGTATATGTGGATTCAAGCAGCAACTATCTGCAGCTTCCTCACTGTAGCAATAAAGGCTGCTCGGCTGAGCAGCAGGACATATGTGTGCTTCTAGCCCGTAGTGCTAAGGAAAGTTGTTAGGAATTCATTTTAAAGTGAATCTGCTTTATTTTTTGTCCATGATGGAATAACAATCTGGTCAACAGATGAACGGTAGCTTTTTAGGACTCTACATGAATTGGTTTCTACTGAAGTACAATTCCCAGATATTTCCCTGTGCCCTCCAGTGCTACTGTGTGCTTTTCGTCTTTGCCCTGTGAAGTAAGACAGAGCTGCACTACTCCCATTAAAGAGATCAGATAGTACATGTCTATGATCCCCTTTAACATCAGGAGTGGATCTGGAATAAAAAAAAGGATGTCTTTCAGCTCTCCTCCTCCAGTCCCTCAGCTCCTGCAGACTGCACAGCTCAGTCTGAATTTCAGAGGATTGAGAGCTGAAGCCTACTTTTGATTATAGTGACGTAAAGCTGTAGTCCTCTGGCTTGGAGGGACAAGTCTATTGTATTTACTAACAGACACATGTTTTCAGAGAGCATTTTTGCTCCCAGCCTGCTGTGCTGGTATGCAAACTTCCCCTGTCTTCCTCTCAGCTGCCAGTTCCCTGAATCACTCATTCTGAGATTTTATTTATAAATGAGCAATGAACAGCGAGAGAGTAAATGCTCTGCTGAGGGAACTGGAATGAGCTTACTTAATGTTCTCTCGTTTCTCCCAGGTCATAGGGTAGGTGACCACAGGCTCATCAGAAAGCTCCTCCTGCCCATTTCTTTGCAGAAACAATTATAAAATGCAAATATTGAGAGAACACTGCAGTATCTCACCATCTTCAACATTATTTCCTGGACTCGGGTTATATGTGAAAAACAAAGTCTAATAAGCCTTTTTCTCATTTGCCTGGGGTTTCTGTTCACATAAGATGGGGTATGGCAGGGAGAAGGCTGAAGTAGATGCTCTTTTTCTCGTGAACCAAAAGCCCACTGAACAGGAGTCAGACCACACAGAACCCAGAAACTCCTTATTTGCACCCTTAACTGGCTGCCAGGGCCACAGTTCTTCCACCAACTGCATCCTGGAAAAACATGTTCTCATTTTACTGGAAACAGAAAGGCTTAAAGAGCGGTTCAGGTTTCGGGTGTTGGGGAGTGGGAATGAGGTCTCCTGGTGCCCAGTCCCTTCTTCCCAGTGTACCCAGGGAAAAGACACACAAAGCTCTCCTGCTTCAGTTTTTTTTCTCAGTAAAACTGGTGCTGCTCTACCTTTATCTCCTTTGTCAAAGTTGGGTTTGAAGCAGAGGGAAAACTTCTGTAGGCCCTGAATCTAGGGACCAAGACTCAGTGAGGTGATGGCGTGTTAAAGTTATCAAACTGACATCCATGGTCTTGTTTATTTATCAGCTTTGCCTTTTGATGGATACTGCAAACAATGTACATTGCAAGCAGCAAGGAACACTGCAAATTAAAAATGCAATAAACCAGAATTTTGTTAGAATGAGTTTGTGTTTTCTTTTACAGTAGGTTACTCCTAAAGGGGCTCCTGAGTGGGGAAAAATGAAGCTCAAGTCTCAGTTGTTCATCCTGATAATAGGGCGGTATTTTTGCCTAGTAAAGCTGTATCATGTTAATGCTATTGCTGTCCTATCAACAAGGTTTATGATTTCCATCTGAACCTTCTTGCTGTTGTTCTCCATTTTTAAAAGCTTATCAAAATAACCAGGTTGCTTGTAAAGAAGGATAGTCTTGCAGACTTGGAAATGAGACTCAAGATCTAGGTTTGACTACTGATAGTCTCACTGGTCTCCAACATAAGCTTAAGCATTGTCTTTGGGTGTGGATATGCAATTGGATTAACTCACTGCAAGACAAGCTGTCTTCATTAAAAACCCAAAAATCTAAAGCCTGCAAACAAAAGATATTTTAGCTGTTCTAGTTGTCTCCCAGGAATGGCAAATTTACTCCTGGATTAATCAGGGATAAGCATTTCATCATCTAAGATATTTGTCTTTTCATAGATATTTTCCTCCCTTATACACAGTTACAGTGGCATGATTTCTTGGGTTTTATACCCTATACTTCATTTCTCAGTTCAGCTGATGTTTATTCAAAGTCCTTCAGTACATTATGTCTTGAGATGGGAAAAACGTTTTCAGATGAGCACCTAGGGACTGAATTGATTCAAAAATTCAGAGTGTTTGGGGTGGATCATTTCCATCAAAAAAGCAAAAAGAGAAAATAACTTGACAAGATCCCTGTTGTGCTGATTCAAAGCTTTTGCAGAGGTTCAATTTCTTCTTTTGAAAATAACAATTACACATCTTTTGGTAATTAATCTTTACTATAATCCCAGAAAACAAAACTTCTTTTTTAAGCTATGAGTTATTCTTTAGTGAGGGGATTCTAGTTAGAAACATCAAAATCCTTTTCATCATCCTAAACTGACTGATATTTTTCTTCATTTGGTCAGTGGTGTACACACTCAGAAGAAAAATCAATTGTTTCTGCAAGGTTTGTTTTAGTGAATGAGAGCTTTAACACCTCTTGTCTGTGGGTCTGCCCACCCCAGAGGCTGTGGTTAGAAAATCATTTCTCTTGGCAGCTGTTCTGATTTCGGCTATCCCCCTCTTCCACCTTTAAGCACCCAGGCCCCCTGTTTTTCACTTAAGCTCCATCTTGTCACCTCATTCCCACCCTTAGTGATGCATTTCTGCTCCCACATGGCTGTCTTCATCTTGATCCTTTAAGGGGCTCTCTAGATCACAGAGTTGAGCTGGTTTTAAATAACCATTCCTTCTTTTTCACCTTTTTTAAGGTTTATTTTTAATCTGCATCAGTGTCTTGAGTGACTGATCAGAGCACAACGTGATTCACCAGACGGTTACATCAATGCAGCTGAACTGATACTTTACATAAATGGGATTTCAGCAGTAAGAGGAGAAGTGATGCTGGAAAAGGAGAGTTGCAGTTGTCTCTGAATTAAACACTCTGTAAAGATGGCCTGTAGTCAGAGCTGTGATTGCAGCTTCCTTTAGAATCCGCTGACTTTAATCTACTGCTAACTGTGTAGATTTGTCAACCCAGGAGAAGTCTTAGTATGGACTTTTATATGAAGAACTCTATCAAGTATTGATTTAGCTCCTGCTAGGTTATCCAGCATTTCCTGACCCTTCTGCTGCTTCAGTTTCATTGTTATTCATGTCTGAATAATTCTTAGTAAAAATTAGGTTTGGTAATTTGGGTTTGTAATTGAATCTGATAACTAAAGAAGTAGGAGAGGGAAGAAAAAAAAAAGCTAATTGTGAGTAATTACAAGCCTGAATTACCAATTCTATTGCCTCTTCTCCAAAACAAACATGCCCCCCTTCAATATCAGTTTCAGAAATTGAAAGGTGTGAGTTGCAGCTTCCTAAACAAAACCTGGAGAGAGAGAGCATCCTAGTTCTCAGCACTGAGACCTTTCAGAACAGAGCTACTGGACTGGAAAATGTCCTTGTCCCAGGTTCGCAGTATGGAAGCGGTAGCTCTTGCAAAAGGCAGTGCCTTGGAACTCCAGCATCTAAGGCAGATATGTGCTCTGCCAAGTTTTCAGAGGTCAGCAAGAGCTCAGGTACAGAGCACAGGGAGAAATTTCTTCAGTACCTTTCATGCTCTGCTGAAACATGTCAAGGAAAGTAGGACAAGTCAGAAGAGTTCTCGTGTGAGTTATAGGCAAATGGAAAATCAACCTAAACTTTGCCTTCTCTCACTTCAGCCTTCAGTTGTGATCTCAAGGTCCTACCCGCTATGCTGAGGAAACACCTTATTACCTTAGCCATCTTTTACTTGTCAATCATATGATTCATGACATCATACATCCTGACAAGTTGTCTTTCATACAACGTAACATATATTAATTGTTTGATTGAGGAGAAGTCTAGGCTGTATGTGGGGTGGACAATCCGCAGAAGAGATCTAGGGTTACTTTCAAAGATGTCCTACATAGCTGTGGTTTTACAACCAACAAGCAGCCTTGTTGCTATAGCTCTGATTAGCATGGCTGGGAAGCTGCCTTTATGGGCTGGGCAAGAAAGCAAATCTTTTTGTGCTTTCATTGAATCACAGTTCGGGGATCTCATTGCAGGCATTTGTTCTGTATTGCAGCTCATTTGTTATAAGAAAATGGAGTCTATATCATTGTAGAAAAACAGGGATGTGAAGTTTGATACCAAGAAGTTTTGTACTGCTTATCTGAACCTCCACCATGGAATAATTCAATTTCATGTATTTACTGAGTGCTGGTAAAGGATCTGTGCATTAACTGGAGTTGGATCTCATACTTTTAGGATTTGAAGAGGTCTTTTGGATGAAATGTTCACAAATGTAGCTTGCAAGCCCGTGAAGCTCTTATGGCTCCATGTGTCATTTATGTACAAAGACACAATTAATAATTTAGAGATGGATCATTGTCCAAAAATTTTTGCAGCATTCACAACTGGGACATTGCCTTCTCCTGACTATGTTACACTGCTTCACTATGAATTTATAGATGAGATCTGAATCTTGAATGGTGCTTGGCAACATCAAAATGTTCTTTCCCAAAAGGCAAAAATATATAAGTAGTCTGGAAATTTTTGAACTGCCACCAATACTTCCGTAGCTAGGTGGGTTTATGGGGTATGCTTTCAGGATTCAGAAGTAGCAGTTCATTTTAAGGTTGACATCACATTGGCTACAGAAGATGCCTTTACATCCGGATGATATCCTTGGGTTTCTTTTCCACCAAAGCTGCAATGGAGCCCTCTTTGCCCACCGCAGTGTCCTAGTTTAAGCCTGTTTGATATTCCTAATGAGAGTTGTCATGCAGTGGCAGATCTGATCTGTTTTTTTGAGACTGCAAAAAAAAAAAAATGTTTAACTATAGTTTAGTACATATAACGTATTTCTCCATCCTTTGTTAACATTTTATACTACAAGCTATTGGCAAAGAGGTAGCAAGTGATAACTAGATTGTTCCTCACCCTGAGGAAGGGTCTAAACCATGGAGTACTATTACCCTCTGTGACTTGCATGTGCAGTCCAGAAATACTGCAGCTGGCTGGGCATGCAGATAAAAATCATTATGTAGATGTCCCAGAGGCAGCTTTTCCTAGTATATCTCCCTTCTGAGAGAAAACAAAGCCACTTTGAAATCCTGCATACCTTTCCTACCAGAGCTCACAGTTTCCTTTGCAATGTTGCCCATTTTTTGCCTCTTCCTTCAAGCGTCCATTCTGCATCTCCCTCCATGGACTTGCAGATGTCTCAGCTCCTAGCTTTGCAAGCCTCTGTTTATTCCATCAAAATGCATCTCCTCTTGCATGTACAGAGGAACATTTTACTTTTTCTACTCTCCTTTCATTAATATACAGGGTCCATATTGTTGCCGCCTTCAACTGCAAGTAGGGAACACAGCAGTTGTGTCACATCATTACAGTTTTAATCTTTAGAAATTTGCACTCACTATGTCTCTTTTCTTTTGGGAACGTTTTGCTTTTGTGTCTTGGTTCAGAATATTGTACAAGTAACACATTTACCAGCAGTTTGTTCCAGTAACTCTATATATCCTTGGGCATTCTGCAAAGTCCTAAGCAGAATACAGAAAGATGAAACAAACCTGGGATTAAAGCTCTATAAATGCTTTTCTCTTGTTACCAGAGTTGCTGTCCTCCAAGAACACACGTATCTGAAGTGCTCTGCATCCTTACAGCAACTGCAATACTTGCAAGTGTACTGATAAACAATACATGCTGAGCAGGAGGTCTCATATGTCTCGAAGAGACATACGTATGTCTCTATCTCTCTATATAAGTCTTTCTCTCTCTGTATATATGTCTTCATAAATAGGAAGATGGGGTTAAAATGTTTTCTCAGTCTTCCTACCCCCTTCTTTTTCCTTTTTGTGAAGCTTTTCTTCTCCTCCTTATCAAATTCTTCATGTCAGTTGCAAAGTATGCCGAAGCAGTCTGCTCCTTGTCACATTTTAGGAGGAAAATGACATTGATATTGGACTAAACGCAAAAAGAGACTTTTCCCTAGTGAAAACTGGCTAATTGATGTCAAATTGAATAACATTAAAGAGCTGTGATGGCTACAAATCAGATCAGAGAGGGCAATATCAATTCATTCTACTTCACACAGGGGCTGTACTTTGCAGTTTAAGCGACAGCACTTTGGCATTCAGGGCTTCTTTATAACCCAAACAAATCAAATCTCAAATCTTTTTGATCTTGATTCCTGACAATAGTTGATGATTAAAACTTCTGCTGTGGAGCCTGGGAATGTATTATTATTATTATAAATAGCCGCAGTCCTGCCATTCCCTGGTCTTTTCTGTGGGTCTGGAGGCTTAAGACTAGAAAAGCTAGGAAGAATATAACAGATGCTAACAAGAGAAGTCAAGCAAGACCAGGGAAAAAGATATTTTTAACAAACAGATTAATTTTAAGGATGCCAGGTTTCTCTGTCTCTTTACCTCTGTGCTTTAGAATTTAACCTAAAAGGTAACAAAACATAAAGGATGTTTTAAAAGCAAAAAGCTAGTTTCTCAGGGATGATTCTCTGAATTAGAACTGAATTTTCCATTGGTCTGTATTAAAGAAGTACAGTTTTAGACTCTGTCCACTCACTGTTGCACAGAGAGATGCAATCTCACTCTCAACAGGTTCCTTTGGGTGCCTGTGTTCATCCAAACTGCACTCTGGGTATAAGAATATGGTAAGTCTTTTAAAGAAGAACAGGGAGGCTTAAAATTAAGCAAAGAAGAATGTGAGCAGTGATGGCTAGTAAAAGTAGTGATAGGACAAGGGGTAACGGGTTCAAACTTAAACAGGGGAAGTTTAAATTGGATATAAGGAAGAAATTCTTTAGTGTGAGGGTGGAGAGGCACGGGAATGTGTTGCCCAGAGAAGTTGTGAATGCTCCATTGCTGGCGGTGTTTAAGGCCAGGCTGGACGTAGCCTTGGGTGGCATGGTTTAGTGTGAGGTGTCCCTACCCGTGGCAGGGGGGTTGGAACTAGATGATCTTAAGGTCCTTTCCAACCCTAACTATTCTATGATTCTATGATTCTAAGTA
This sequence comes from Myiopsitta monachus, assembly GCA_017639245.1. Taxonomy (NCBI): domain Eukaryota; kingdom Metazoa; phylum Chordata; class Aves; order Psittaciformes; family Psittacidae; genus Myiopsitta; species Myiopsitta monachus. The sequence goes on from CM029926.1 coordinate 37,114,702, forward strand.
GCAAGAGATCTATTTTTTTCAATCAGGCAGCTCACTAATTGATCAGACAAACAGGTTTCCTTAGAGAGGTTCATTAGGACTCAAAAGTTTTAGAGGGCCTATGACTTCTTCTAGGAAGTGTTGTGAATAGGACAAAGGCACTTTTACTCCAGATGCTAATGGCACATCATAGCCTGCCTGAGAGGCCAGATACTGCACAGGACACTGCCAACACAACTGTGAGTCACTCAGGTGGTGAGTGACTTGGGATCACTCAAAATAAGTCACTACTACATTTCTGAAAAGAAACGTGAGGATATGTTTTCAGAAGAAAAAACGTGGCATGGTCTGAATATGGAATACGGGTATGATTTACTGTATCTTTATGAAGATATGGTCCAGGCAAGGTCCGTCCCTGTAGAAACATCTTGTGTCTTTCTTAGCCACTACTCTTGTGTTTGCTGTACAGAGTAGGGCAATGCTCAGACTAACTCTGAATCTGATCTGCCCTCAGTAAATGTATATTTGTACTCTAGTAATATTGAGGTTCAAGCAAATACTGTAAAGCAAGCAAATACTGTAAAGGACTGCAAATTTTCCCCAGAAACAGAAGCTGTCATTCTAGAAATAGGTCTCATGTACAATTGGGCCATGAATCTCTTCCCACTACAAGCAGGAAGTGTTAGAAATCTTACCATAAAACCTTTATCCATCCTGGACTGGAGTGAATGTACTGGAGTGAATGTAACATCAGTAGACACAATGGCAGCAAAATATTTGGCACACATCACTGTTTTCATCCTTTCCAAAGCTCTAGAAGGTACTATTAATCTTTTTTTGCAGATATTTCATATTAATAGTATGATGAAAACATAGGGATCTCTGTACCTGTTCAGATCAAGGGCTGTCAGAGTTTTGTATCCAGCAACAGCCATCAGCAGTTTCCTAGGGAAGAATAAGAATGAGACAAGTGATTTTTCAATTTCTCCCAAATGGTCTCCTTACCAGACTATTTCATACCAGGAGACTTCCTAAACCTGGTTTCATTTGCATACATTGCATATTAAAAAAGGATAATGAAGAAGGACATTTCTAGAAAACAGGAAAATCTGCAAGAAGAAAATTCTTTGGATGTTTTTAAAGGCAATGGACTAGATCTTCAACTAAATTAAATTAGCACAGTGGAGATGAGGAGAGTTAGCTGGTAGTAGTGCAGACAAGATGAGTCTTCCTTCAAAAATAGTGTTGAAGTGTATATTTCACTTACTTAAAAAAAAATAAAAACTTCTTTGTTTCAGATTTATATATACAATGCAAACAGAGATGAAAATCACTAATTTCAAAACCTTGGAAAATGTTCCAGGTTTTTTATAAACCCCTGGCTTATCAATGTTCTATTACTCTATAAGGAAGGGTAGTTCAAGCTAAATCAAAACTCCCAGATCTGTTCTATGGCTCTCATTTTATGCCAGTTCAGTAAGAAGGTACCTGCTGTTGTGTACTTTCAAGAGAAACACACTAGATTTTAAAGTTTATTTTAATTTTATGGCTTTATTTTTTTCATTGTAGATTTTTATTTTTTTAACAATAAAAATGGAAGAAAAGGTAAGTCAAGTCATGCACTCAGGTGGGGTTGGTTTGAATTAACATCATCCCTTGAGTCAGGGGCTTTGCCTATTCTAAGACAACAAGGCTGTAGATATTTTTTTTCTCTCTGCAGGATGTTGATCAGTAATAAAGAGCGAATGATTCTCAGTCTACTTGCTGACACACATTTACAATTTATCTCATTGCAAGCTCTGGATAGAAGACATCTTCAGAACAGATTGTGAGTCAGGCAGAAGAGATTCATGTTCAAAGACATCCCTTAAAACATAGTTAGCACACAAGGTCCTAAAACTAAGATTAGCTTTTCATGTTGGTTTTGTATTAGTGAAATGCAAAATGCATCTGTTATACAGGAGGGTGGAGGACACAAGGGTGTAGAAGGGGTGTAAATTTAGACTAAAGAAAGCAGATAAGTTAAACCAGGTAGTGAAACCTAATGGTAAAAAAACAACGTAGAAGAAGAAAAAGTTTCCACATTGCTTTTCCAGTGGTACTGAGAGAAATAGCAGCTTGATTTCTTTATTATGCACCCATAGCATGATATAGCAGATGAGATTATGGTCTTTAAGGTCCCTTCCAACCCTAATCATTTTATGATTCTATAATCAGTTTTGATGTTAGAAACCATGATCAGCTTTGATGTTAGAAACTATTAGTCATGCAAACACAAATGGTGACCAATTAAATAAAACTGGAAACTAAAATGGTGCTTCTTCTGCTCTTTATATTGCAATACAAAGTTGATTTGACATATGAAAAAGAAATCTTCCACTGTAAGCTGGTCATGGGTGGCCAAAAGTAGATGAACAAGAAGAGCTTGAAATTATCATTAGTAACATGAACCAAGTAGAATGGCTCATAAAAAGGCTTTCTTTCCTTTGTCCCTGAGAAGTCTACGGAATTGCCAATGCTCCTGGTGAGCTTGACTTTGAAGGACTCATCACAAAGAATTTAAAGGACAGCAAGCTAAACCCACCTCAACCTTATACAACAATATTGACCTGGAAGGCCCTTCATTACAAGTAAGTGTTCCAAGCTACCTTTATTTCTAGGTTTTTTCAATTGTCTTGGCTTATTTAGTCCTTGCTCCCTCTGTTGAGCTTCTCCGTGAGAATCACTTAATGCCTGTGTATGGTGGTAATTTTTGCGATATGGAAATATCTTCAGCAAAAAGATCCTGAAGGTATCATATTCTTTTAATAAAAATTATTTAGCCCAAAGCAAGACAAGGGCTATCATGTTGTTGTGTCTTAGATGTGAAATACCAGCCTTTGAAATTCTGCAGCATTGAGCTAAGAAGCCTGCCTGGCAATGTGGTGTGTAGGGGCAGTGATTTAAACATCATTTTAAACAATAGCTCTCTTTTATTGCAGTGAAGACTTCCCCTTCCCCAAAATTTGAAATTTAAAACATGCCTCCTCTGAGCATAAAGGCAGTGCTTTTTGCTTTCTGTGATGGAACAAAGTATTTCCTTGATGAAAAAAAATATGATTTTGATTTTAAGCAGTAGGAACATTTTCCCACTGCATATTTTTCATACTATGGAGACTAACTGTCCACCAAGTATTTCAAATGTGAATTTTCAAACAAGCAGCTCTGCTGAAAGACATTTTCTTCCCATTTTTTTTTATTAAAGCATAGCCCTAAATGTTGTAATTCCAAACCATACTCCCCCAGCATTCCCTCACCCAGATATCAGGGTGTCATCCACAAATCCCCTATGCATAAAGGAAGTTTTTCGTTCTGCTTGGAGAACCTAAAAAGCAGGAGGATAAAGTTAGTGGCCTGGAAATGAAGATAGAAAGAAAGGAATGATATCATTTCATCTTTAAACCTTAAAATGAGGGGTAAAAAAAAAAGGACACACAATAAACTTAACCTAAGAAGATGGTTCACAGATATGTACGTGAAAAAGTGAAATGGCACAGATACTTTCATCTAGTGAAAAACCAAGCAGGCTCCCTTGAGCTATGGTGTTTAACACTGATTTATACCTTCTAGGAATCTGGCCTGGGAGATGAGTGGGGCTAATTCCTCTTTAAAAGAAAAAACAACCATTTTCCTTTATCCATTTAACATTCAAATATCTCATTAACCTAAATTAAATGCTTTCTTGTAGGTTTTTAATTTAGCACAGTTACCCCCAAAATGGAAAGGTCACTTACAATTACAAACTCCATAGTACAGCCGCCACATTTTGCATCTTGCAGTCATCCTTATCATCCCAGTCATGTTTCTCATCTTGGCAAACAAGAAACTCTTTCTCTGTGTTGTATGTGTGTGTGCCTATGTGCTTTTCTGTTAGTGTTCTTCAATTTATGTGCCTTTGGCAAACTAATAAAGGGAAAGAAAGGGATATATGGTCATTATTTTATCTCCTGTGGGTTTCTGGGTTCTATAGAAATGGTCCAAAAGGAAAAAACTACCCATATAGTATGCACTCCAAGGACAGCCCAGGAAAGTTTCCCTGCTTCACCTGTCAGCTCAGGTCTGCCTTGTGCTTCGCGAGGTAAGGTTAATGTTCACGCAAGAGGCTGCCACTGAAAGGGCAGTTTCCTTGGAGGTTCAACAGAAATTTCTTTCAGGCAGCTCTGAGCTCTCCTGAAAAACAAAACACCAGAGCGCTTTGCATCACAGCAAAAGGGCTTTCTGAAGAGAGACTGGTGCAAGTGTTTTCAGAATAGCCATGCCGTATTCCTGTCATGTGGAGCATGAAAGGAAGCTTCAGGCATAAGGCAGAGAAACAGTCCTGAAGCCCTTGAGATACAAGAAATCTTTATGCAACCTGTTGATACGCCTCCACTAACAATGATACCCTGCGTTATGCTGGAGAGAAAGCATTGCCTAATCTGTTTCAAAGACAGCTCAGTGATATATCAATAAAAGTAACTTAATTAACTGGGAGGTGTGTGCAGAGATAAGTTTTTAGGTGCCCAAATGATCTTTCTGGTGTGTTTGCTAAACTCTCTGTATAGCATAGGCTGCTGGCACACCTTAGTCTGCTTAGCTGAAGAGGCCTCTGGGTCAGCTGAGTGATGCAAAGTGTCCCGTGTGCCCTTACCCTGCAGCTGGCATGAAGATAATTGTAATTATGGGATTGTATTTGTCACACAATGCACCAGAACGTGGTGAAGCTGTCGCTGTGTGCTCAGTCAGGTGAAATGTCCCACCAAGCTGTCGATCCGCAACTGATCTTCCCAGCTCAGTCTGGCTCTGGGGTAGCCTCAGGGTTGATGTGGGTGGAGTCAAATAATGAGAGTTTCTGCCAGCTGTTACAAACAAGCAAACAAAAAGATTAAGTACCTTTTTTATGACTAAAAACTGAGTCTCATTTCAGGTTCTTATATAAAAAATTGAGATTAGCTCCATGCTAATCCAGGAAGAGCCGAAACTCTGGTTTCAGTTGGTAAGTTGCTTGCACTCAGGTAGACACTTTATGTTATCTCAGTATCTCAGACACCTACATGTAGCTCAGTAATTCCAGGGCTGAAAACTTGGGTGTGGTCCTGTATCTGAGCCTGAACACTTTTCTTCTACCTATGGGCCTCATGGATGCTAACACAGGTTAGTTACTGAAGCCAGAGCTGGTTACTGCTATTTTTAAGATGATGGTTTGGACCACAGTGTCTGTGGGGAGCCTGTTTCCTTCCCCTCTAGTCCTCCCGACAGTGAAGGATTGCCTGTGAGAATTATAAACCCACCTCTTTGCTAGCTCCCTGATGTACATCCTGTGCACCTTACTAGACCAGTCGGGGCCGTTTGCACCAGCTGGTACTTTCTATAGAAAGTATCCTAGAAGGGGGTTTCATTCCACAACAGTTAGGATACTTGTGTCCCAAAGACTGCATACCACAAGGCACCCAGAAAACCTCCCTTTCTCCTTCCTCCCCCTCAGCAAAAAGCTGCAGACTCACTGTCTGTGCCCTGACAAACTGTGGGTCTATTGGGCACGTTTCTAGCTCTGTTTTCACTGAGAAGTTGTGAGCCCTAGTGACTGGTAGTACAGCAGAAGCTCGAGTTATATTTGTAGTTATTAACCTTTCAGAGTAACTCAGTTGTCTGTGAGGAAGGATTATACTGAACCTCATGACACCTAGAAGAAGGGCAATTCATCTGAACAAAGGTATTGTCCCTCACCATACACATCTGCACCTCTTTCCAAACCCTTCCCCTGAAAGGGGAAGGACTGGCACAAGAATACCAGTGTACTTTCTCTATCAAGGCCACCCAAGTGATTCAGGGAAGGGTTTAATCCACTGAGCAGAAATTATGTCTATTACTTCTCAGTTTCTGTTCTCCTTTTAAAATAAAAAGGAATTCAATCCACCAGAATCCCAGTGGATCCACAAGCCTCCCAGTCATCTGTCTTAACTAGAAAGAAATGAATTTAATCTCCATAGATTATATTGCACACTGCATTGCCAGCTGTCTTCTAGCAGGGGCTTCCTTTGCTCAAAGGTCATAGTACAAATCCCTTGATTAAAAACCAACAACAAACACATTTAGAATGGGTAAAACTATAAGACGCTACCATAAAGCAGATTATGTGAAGTAGATACTGTTAAAACAGTTTAAATGCCTCTTTCAGGCATGAGTTTAGTTATCTCAAAGCATATTAGAGAAAGCAATAAAATTTAATAGCCGGCAGTAAAGTGTTTATGCCTGGCTCTGAACACCATATTGCTCAACTGCAGAACATGTTAACATTGCCGCATGGGTCAGTCATATCCAGCAAATGGAGTTTGGGCCCTTGTTGGAGATGGGATTATATCTGCTTGGGGTGAGCTCAGCAGAGACTCTCCAGAGAGCCCACAGATGGGGAAATGAGGAATCCATTGCTGCTGTCAGGGCAGTAGCTCTGGCTTGCACTTCCAGAGGAGCTGATTCAATTGGAAAGCCTGTGCATTGTCTGGATGTGTGCGTGTGTTGAGACACAGTCACTGGGAGGGTAGCATTGAGTTTCAACCTAAAAGCAATTGCTTTTTCCAGTTTGGAATGAAGGCTGAACATGTATTGTGGTACATCCTACGGCTGCCAGCATTGTGCCACGTTAGAGATGGTCCCAATGGTAATTTTCTGATGGACGACCCCTGAAAGTGTGAACCTGTCAGTGCATATGGACACCAGTAAAGATGCGGCCCTACAAAAAATGCAAGTTTCTCATATTTACCAGGAGGGGGGAAAAAAAAAAGAAATGTATAACATTTTGTGGGTCACATTTGGAGTAAGTATTTACAGTGACAACAGAATGTGAGGCAGATAATATGAGTCCATGGCACTAGCCAAGATGCCAGGTTGGGATTCAGAAATCTGATCTTTTTCTGATCTGTCAATGACTGTGATATGCCACACTACAAAAGTCACTTTACAAGCCACCCCTTCCCATCTGTGTTTTTATTTATATTGTTGGATTTCTGCTTTTCCATGCATTTGTGTAGGACCTAAATATGATGATCTGGAGTGGAGTACCTAAGTACTTCGATTATAGGAAGCAACCTTGGTCTGTCAGTGTGAGAAAACTTTTGGACTGTCTGAACAGTGACGCAGGAGGTGAATTGCAATGTGAACTCTTTCCTGAAGCCCATATTCCTTTTAGAAATTCACCCTGTTTCTAAAGTAAGCAGATATATGATTCTGACTTTTCAATGGCTCTATTTGCTGCTTCTTAAGCATCCAAGTCTCCCAGAGCTTTTGCTTCAGACAGCAGGACAGCTGGTTACACCTGGTTGCATGGTGTTGCCTGCATAGCTGCTTGGACTTTTAAAAGCCCAAGAGCTCATTAATATCAAGAGCCATGTTCCCTGGTAGGGACAAAGGTCAGAAAAGGCTTGTAATGCAGTCAGTCAAGTACCTTATTCCCAACTCTGATTCCTGGGAACCGTTGTGTTGTTCCTGTGCTTTTGCCTTTCCCGCAGCTCACTGGGAGCCCCAGCTCTGCAGCAAGGAGAGTGCAGTCTCCCATGGGAGAGTTCCTTCTGTTCATGCACAGAAAGCAGTGCCCTCCCTTGCTTGAATCTCTCCAAACCAGGGTGGGATGAGGACACATTTTTGTTAGAAAGTAAAGAGAAATCCAGAAAGGGTCAATTCAGAAAGTCCCCTGCTCATCCCAGATGAACCCTCAAAAAAGGCTAGAGGAAAGGAGAGGGTAATGAATTCTCTTTATAGACTGCTATCCTCATTTGGATAAGCAATTGACTAAGAAGCTGTTTTTAATTTGTGCTCATAGCGCACAGATCAGCTGTTACTCCTCATATGGTACAAGGGAACATCTCACTTTTTTCCCCATCAGTTATGCACTGCTTCCCTCACCATTTCATTCCTTTTTCTTCATGTTTTTGGAGCAGAAACGTATGTGCCTCTTGGCTCGGATGGATGAACAGTCTCTTGAAATCACCAAATCCTAGGCTCAGGAAGCAATGGGAATATAAAGCTTTAAGCTCACCCATTTTAAAAGAAAACTACATGAGGTGAAAAAACATATTTTTGATGAATTTTAGTAGTTGAGCCATAGATAGCTTCTGGTACTAAGGGTGATTCTCCATGAGTTTCAAGATTTATTTTTTTAATGACCCTTAAAAAGACTATACCTGGAATGAGGTCTTTGTTTATTGGTGGTATAGGAAATACCTAAATTGTTAGTTAAATCAGGCATAGATGCCTCTCCATATATTCTAACTAGCCAGATCATCAGCTAGTATAAATCACCGAAGACTCAGAAATACCAGTAGATATTTATAGATGTGATGCAAAGAACTACCCCCCCCCAGCAAGATTCACCTGTTCTTTTCCTCCTGTTAGACTACAGAAGATTTCTTCTTTTTTTTTTTTTTTTTTTTTTTAATCAAATGTATATGTGTGGGGGAGAATATATCAGAACTTGGGAAATTACTACAGAGGAAAGAAGATGAAGTTTTTGTGTGCAACAAAATTGATTCAGCATTTGGAAAGTGGGAGGAAAAGGGAAAGTAGGGAAACGGAAGAGAAAAAAAAGTAAAAGAAATAAAAAATCCATCCTTGTTGCATAATGTACCTTGTGAGGATTTTTAAGAGCAGTGGAATTACATGTTACTTATTGGTAATCACATGTTTAACAAGGTGTTCAGTATCTGCTGACTTAAGTACCTAAAGGAAGCAGGGATGTTTCTCTTATCAATATTTAAATGTTGTGTAAAATCCCTGCTAACTGGATTATCACCATCTTAGAGTTGTCATTGTGCGGGTCTAGCTGCCATTCGAGCACGAATAGCAGAAGTGTGTGTGCCAGTGTGTGCTTGTTTTTGTATACAGTTTTGTCCCCCTTTCTCTTTCCTTTAAAGAGAGATGTGGGACGCTTCCACTTGGTCTGTGCATGAGAGCATTTTAGAGCTAATTGGTAGATAGAAAAGCTGGGATGCTTTTTCTCTCAATGAGACCTAAAGAGAAATACAAGCTTTTACTGCCTACCCCAGTAATTTAAAACCTATTAGAAACCTTGCACACATCATGAAAAATAGCAAAATGAACGTGATAATTTTAAAATCAGTTTAGAGGTTCCTCTCTGCTTGAACAGGGGTCTGATGCATAAAAATTCAAATTCCTTAAAAGTGAAGAGCTCCAAACCCTTCAATTTTAACATAAATTAATGATTAATTTCTAACATAACAAGGCTCCAGAAAAAGGGGATGTAAAGAAATAGAATTACTATGCAGTCCCTAGTAGAGTAGAAAAATAACCACCAGGTCCTTCAAGTCTAAAACAGTGTAAGAAAAAAAGAAAGCACTGATTTAAGGGAAGAATACATTAATCCAAACATCATTAAGGGAATAGAAACAATTTTCTTGCAACTGTAATGAAGGGTGTAATTGAATGAGTTCTTGGGAGCCATTTTCAATTAGTTAACACTGGTCAGCACCAGTTATTGGTGTTTATCTGAGGCGTGCCATGGAGGTAGTGGGGGAAGGTGTTTAGGTAGACTGGTATCCAGCTTATCCTTCTGAGTTGTGGGCTTGGCCCTGGAGGATATGTTTTCTCAGAAACAAGAAGTGTTGAAGAAAAAGGAAAGGGCACTTGTTAGGATTGGTGAGTAGATACAGACCTGCCTTCACATCGCACACTACTACTACTCTCAGATGTGCGAGCCCATCTCCCTCTGAAGTCACTTGGAATACTCGGTGTTCCCTTTCAGGTTGTAGGAATTAAAGGTGTGGTGAGCTGCTTCAAACTGAGAGGTTGTTACCATGGAAGAGAGTGGTCTTCTTTCTTTCTTGTCCTCCTCCTTCTCATGTTTCTTTCCCTTTCCCTGTGCCAATTCATGTAGCCCCTGCTGAACTGATTTAGCTCTCACAGCAATCAGGAACATCTTACTTTTCGCTGGTTGTAGCTTTTCTGATAGCCTGTTGAGCAGAATCGATTCACCAAAAGTCAGGCAAGTATCAAAGCCAGTGCAGATAAGCAGAGGGACCATAGATCAGAGCTGCTTTTTTTGGTGTCACCGAGATAAATTCCATTTATCTCACCTTACTACACCTTAAAGAACAGAGAACAAGGCACCACTGACAATGATGGGAACACTGAGGGACTAGGTTATGAATGGGCGTAGTTGAAGTTGTTTCTGAAGGTGACAGACTTCAGTGAGAAGAGCTGTCATACCTTAAGCTTTTGCCTAAAGGTTGCATGCTTTACGCTAACTCTTGAGAAGGCTGTGATCATTCTTGTCGATTGCCACATAGCATAAATATTGTATGTCTGCATTAGAGGTTATGAAATTATAACCATTGTAGCATTAAACTGGAAAGGAAATGGCTGGATGTGAGGAAAATGGTTAAAAATTTAGAAAAAATGTTCTGTCAGTGAATATTGCTAGAATAACTGGAGACAGAAACCTTTTTTTATTCAGGTTGGCCAGCACTGGGTGTAAACTACAGTCCACAGCTCAGTAAAAACTGTGATAACAGCTTAGAGCCATATCAAAGAGAAGTTTGATTTCTGCAGTCTGATTTCCCTGATATATTTAATGGATTAGCTGATGTAATGACAAACAGGGAAGGTGTCAGGATTTCAGATGTAGATAGATGTCCACTAGGAGTTCGAATGACTTAACCCTTCTACAGAGTAATGACTTCTGATACTAAATCAGTTGTTGAATGACATGTTCTTGCTTGAGTTCATGACTCCAGTGCAGCTATTCTTATTTACACAGTAGTTCCCAATTCTGTCCACAATTAATATAGGCTCTATGTTGACACCAGCACACTCACTACAATTTTATAATCAAAAGCACAGCCAGGCCTCTAGAGAGAAAAATCTCTTTATTTCCTGGAGTCACATATTCCCCAACTGCTTGTTATTTCCAGCATCTTCTATTTCTCCTGGCATGAAGGTGCATTTCTCACTTTGAATTGATTTCATCCAATCACCTTTCTGTTTTTCTGCCTCTTGTACTATATTTGTTTCCCCCAGAACACACTCACTGCACCCGTTACTGTAATGATTTAATGACTCTTAAATCTCTTCAGCCCTCATCAGTGAGCTTTCAGTTTTTCTGCTGCAATATTTAACTTAACTGTGCTAGAGGAGGTTTTGGAAGAGAGAAAGGACATCTTACATTAAATTATTCTCCAGGAAAGTGACTTTTACATAGGAAGCTATGATTTCTACCTTTCCAGCTTACATAATCAATTGTTAAATATTTTTCCACATCTAAAAAATCTAAGGAAAAAAAATTGTTTTAATTTAATTTAATGATCAAGTTCCTATTTCTACAGGGGGAAATAAAAACGAAAAGTGATCTGCTTTCAAGGAACTCATCAAAGATGAAAGTATGACTGGGGGACATATGGGATTGCAGAGATTTCATCTCATCTTGAACATGGACAGAAGTTAATGACAGTACTCTTTCTTTGTACCTTTCTCATGGCATGTCTCACATACAATTATATTTTCTTCTTTTCCCAGTGGCAGCTTTATGTTTTGATAAATTAGAAAGATGACTTTTTGTGGAATAAATATTTTCTTTCCCCTGTGTATATCTTTGGCTATTTGCACATTCCTTTACAAAATGCAAGCTCCCCCTCGTGCTCTCTCCACAGCTGCCCCTATGCTGTGGGCTGTGTGACATATAACTGCAGAGGGAGATGCAGGGCATCCTTGGAGAAGCACGGGGTTTACAGGACTGTAGCTCAAAGCTCTGTTCACAACTTACTGCATAATGCTGGTAAAGGAGATGTCCTTCACTGGCTCTTCCAGAAATCTCCAATAACCACTCAAGATCCTGATGCTTCAGGATACTCAAGGAACAGCCTAGCAATGCCTTTTATCTTGCTTAGGTATTGGCAATGTCTTGCAAGGGAGACTGCTGAAATATCCATTTCATAAAGACCAGAAGTAGTTTTTAGAGTTATTGAAGGAGATACTTCAGTGCTAAGAATAATAATCAGGGAGATGGCTGGATGTGTTAAGTAAAGCTGAGATCAGGAGATATAACAGGAATTCAGCAATGGGCAATGAAACCATGTATTATATGGTATTTATACCTCTCTGCAGCTCGTGTATTGCTGGTTTTACTAAGAAAAATAGACCTCACCAAAAAAGTGCTGGGTAAGATATACTGGTGATATGATTGCACCTGTCAGTTCAAAGGAATGCCACAGAGGCTGCTGCATCCAGAAAATTGCAGAGGTTCCTTTAGCAGCTTTAAACATGGGGCAAGCTTTATATTGTTCTGGGATAGTTTCAGGAACTTGCTGTTCCAATCAAATCTGCAGGCCTTGCACACAACTGGGGGTGAAAGCAGACAGAAAATGGAGCGGGAATTTCCCCTGCCCATGGGAAAAGAGAGCTGCAGGGGCAGAAGAGAGCTAAAGCAAAGCTTTCAGCAACAGATCTTTGAGCCAATCTTAGCTGCTGGCAAGCTCAAAGAATTGAAACAGGAACTTAAATGAAGGAAAATGTTAAGCATTTTTGAAAGCTTTCTGGTTTCTAGAAGAGGTGTTTCATAGCCAAAAGATGGAGCCATGATAAACCAGTTCCTGTCTGCATTAGTAACCATTGTTTTATGTCTGCCTGTAACAGCCCAGAATGGCCTTCTGCAGCAAAGTGGTGCAATGTGTTACTATATTCCAATTCTTGCTCAAGCAACCAATGCTGGGAATACAGAAGTGAGCACTTTTGCTTTCCAAAAGGACTGCCAGAATAAAACATGTATTGAAGGTATGCTTGACACAGCCTACTGCTTAAGGAGATCTCATGGCATAAGAGCTCAAGGAAATAAGAGCTATTTGACTCATATTTCTTTGTTTTACTAGGTGACTGCAGGGAAAATGCATATGAACTTGCTGCAAACTACATTATACCAGAGGTTACTGGTATATAATGTAAGCCTGAGATCAACTTAGCAAAACTTTAGGAGGCTCTTGTCAGGGAAAGAAGGAAAAGTTACTGTTTTCTGAAAAAAAGGTGTTCCTGTGACAAATGGATTGTTCAGACCACAAAGATATAGATCAGATACAGAGACATGTGAAAACTTTTGTGTCCTGAAGTTAAGAAAGTCAGTTCTCTTGGTGTAGGGAAACTAGTTTTTTTAGTGTGCATCTCACCTAATTTATTGATGGCATTTCTTTTAGGATGCTGAGTTTGGTTGGATAACCAGTGTCAAAGAGCTCTTCCTGACTTTGGAAGCTTACTGGGCATTTGACTGATAACCATGATGAAGGAGATCCACGCCTCAGAACCCAGCTGTTCACAATAGCAGAACTAAATCCTCCTTGCCAACAATTTACATCCATAGAAAAATCCCAAAGCAGCTCAGAAATGCCAAAGCACACATACTAGTAGCCAGTAAATATGCAGTAGCAATTATTTGTGGGTTTACTGCATACATCAGTATAACTGAGCTCCTAACAGAATCTGTCACAACTATAATCTACAGGGCTTTCTGTTGTTACTTAATAGGGCTTTTAGGAGGAGAAGTGGGTACTAACTTATTTCCTTCAGGTTGCACATACATTTATACATAACCTCTCTAGAAACTCCCTTTCTTGACTCAGAAAGCTGAAGACTGCTTTGTTTCAGTGTGTCGTGGTTTAAGCCCAGCAGGTAACTCAGAACCATGCACCTGCTTGCTCACTACCCCCCACTTCCTCCTTCAGCTCCCGCAGTGATGGGGAGGAGAATCGAAAGAATGTAACTCCCACAGGCTGAGATAAGAACAGTCCAGTAACTAAGGTATAACACAAACCACTGCTGCTACCACCAATAATAATGATGCGGGAAAAAACAAGGGAAGAGAATACAACCACTCACCACCCACCGACCGATACCCAGCCTGACCTGAGGAGTGATCTAACCCTTCCGGGTAACTGCCCCCAGTTTGTATACTGGGTATGGCGTGCTGTGGTACGGATTACCTCTTTGGCTAGTTTGGGTCAGGTGTCCTGTCTCTGTTTCCTCCTGGCTTCCCCTCCTCCCTGGCAGAGCATGAGACTCAGAAAGTCCTTGGTCAGGCAAAACATTACTGAGCAGCAACTAAAAACATTGGCGTTATCAGTGTTGTTCCCAGGATTAAAAATGACCTGCTACTGCTGAACCCAGGACATAGTGTTATTCACTGTGAAAGCCTAGAAATGGGGTGAGAAATTGGGGAGCTAATATCAGTCACTAATTCTGGATGATCAGCATGAGAGTGATACACAGGTTATACCTGTCTGAAAATTATTATCTACAAAGTGGAATCCTGAATCTGAGCTAATCACCTTAAGAGTGAGAGGAACTGTGTGCAATTTATCTCCACATAAAATAGACATTTAGAAGAAGTTAGATGAATTGGGTTCCAGATGTGCATTTCTTTCTCTCCATTGACTGTGAAGAAAGTATAAAAACTAACATAGCTAGAGATGTTCACACCATACACAGCTAAAGTTAGGTGAGGTGAGTCACAGCCCAGGGTCTGACACAGTGAGGCTTCAGGGTTTACATATTCTGTTGATTCTGGCTACAGAGGATAGGTGCTTCTGAGAAATCTGGAGGGCAACAAAGTGGATTGAAAAATGGAGACACCCCGGAAAAGTAACCGTCTTGGAAATTGCTTGCCTTAAAAAAGCACATTAAATGTTCTTACATCTTACAACAATTGCTGTTACTAGTATAAGGTATTTAGATTTCTTTGCTTGAATTAGTTAACTATATTCCCTAATCCACCCTCCTGGGGAACCTCTAAAGAGATCCCAGCATATGCACCTTCTATTTTATGTGGTGAGATTGCACTTCAGGAGGAACTTTGATTCCTCCCACCATCCGCAGCAGCTCATTCCAGTACTACAAGACAGCTGGGTCAGTCTTAATTACTTCATATCAGATTCAGTTGCTTAATTGGAGACCATTCTAAAGAAACTTTGTGAACTTGCAGAAAGAAATAGCCCAATTAAATACATTTTGCTTCTGAAAATGGACCCAGCATATGAACTAGCCATCTCCTTTCTCAGCAAAACTGAACAATAACTGAATGAAGATAACATTTTCCAACTCAACAATTCTGTAATACACAACATTTAGGCAGTGATTAAAAAAAGGACTATTAGCTGACCTAGAAATTATGACCAGTTCCCAAGAAATAACCCATTCCTAGCAAAAAGAAGGAATGCAAATTGTTCAAAAGAAAAGGTGACTGAAGAACCAGATACATTCAAAAGTCTTGTTCTAAGAGAGGAAACTTTTCACCAGAAGTGCTCAATGACCAATATCATAAGGCACTGATAACTATAGATGCTATTCTATATCTGAAAAGATGTTTTCCACTCCAATCTGTAAGCATAAGCAGGAGAAAATTCAGGAATTTTCTCAGTCTCTATACTGATTTCTGTGGATCCAGTAGGTAGCTTGGATACAGCATGGCTGAGCCTTTCAGATTGCACTAGGGCTGAATTTAAACTTTGCTACTATGGAAGACAGAGAACTATCACATTTGGGTGTTTTCTTGACCACCTCAAATGAGAGACCTATCACAAAGTGGTAATTCAAACTTGTGAATTAGATGCATGAAGAACTGGGTGGCAACAGTTTTAATGCACTGGGTAACAAAATGGAAGTCCTCGTTCAGCAGCATGAAAGAGCAGAAGAGTGGACACTGGTGCAATGTCTGTATAATTAACATACCCTTTATGAAGCCAGGCAGCATCAACCAACTTTTATAACAACACTACTGAACTCTCTTGCCCTGCAGATAATGGGATGACTGTGTGCAAAATTGCTTACTGAAACTGTCTCTAATCATCTTCCCAGAAATAAGAAATAATTCTGGGGAGTCCTGGATCACCTATTCCAAGATGAGGTCTGGGAATGTTCCTGAGTCTTGTTTTATCTATGCTACAGGCAAGTGCTGCGCTAGAACCCACACCAAAACTGTGACAGGTAATTCTGGCTCATTCAATTTCCGATAAAAGAGCTTCATGAGAAAGAAAACACAGATATGGTGTTGTTTGCCTGACTCAGGGGAAAGATGATTGCAGTAGGATAGAAAACCCCCGCAAAACAAATTTTTGAGAAGTGCAAACTTTCCAGGAC
Organism: Myiopsitta monachus; assembly: GCA_017639245.1. NCBI lineage: Eukaryota > Metazoa > Chordata > Aves > Psittaciformes > Psittacidae > Myiopsitta > Myiopsitta monachus. The sequence goes on from CM029926.1 coordinate 37,130,824, forward strand.
TGAAGCTTCAATTAATAGCTGAGAGGTTTCAAAGGAAAAGCACAGCACAGCTCTATAGCAGCCTAATCCTGTTTATCTTCTCTCCAAACTACTCCCGCTCTTCTTTCTCCAGGAAAAATTTAAAAGGTCAATGCCACCCCGGAGTCCTAAAAGAGTTTCATGCAAACTGCAACAGTGTTGGGTGACAGCAAGACTGGTTGCATTATGGGCTCTAAATGAATTCCTTGGTAAACATTTCCCACTTTGTCTTCCTTACAAATTGTTTACTTTAATTAGTTCGATCCAGTCCAGCAGATTATTCATTCATATACTTCCTCTGAGGAGCATTTGGAAGCTAATTTTAGCCATTGGATGTAAAGATTTATATTCCGGCTTCTTGTCACCACATACTGAGGTCCTTTCTACTCCCACTCAGCCACTCCACTTTCAGAAGGGTAAACCACCCACCTGTGGGCAGAGCACAGTGATCCCAGATTTACCTGATGTTTGTGGAGGCATCATGCTTGTGGTGAGGATGCTTACTTGGAATTGCCACTGTTAGCTTTGGCTGGTGGGCCAGATGACAGAAAATGTTTCCTGGTTCTTTATTGTAACTGAAACCAGACAGAGTTGATGAGCAACTGGAGATTAAGACCTCATGACAATAAATAAGGATCAGCGTTAAGTACATGTAATGGACAGCTTCAGAGGCACTTTTGGCATTTATTTTGGTGCTTCTCCCGATTCTAAAAGGCAGATGTCAGTTTTGCTTTTCTAAATTAACTATCTTGAAATTTCTAGGCAGGGAGCTTACATATGCATTGTCAATATATTGCAAAGGAAAAAATCCTAGATAAATGAATATGCTTGATGGAGAACTCAGTCTTTGGAAACAGTGTGCCATATAACGGAAAGCTTCACAAGCTGAAAGAGGAAAATAAAAGAAGAATTAAATAGATTCACCCAGCTACATTATTCCTTTCACTGGAAGCAGAATTAGTCATCAGCTAATGAGAGCTGACTCTGGGGTCTCTAACACTGCACTGTGACCTATTCATTGAATACATTCGTGCTATCTGCTGGATATGACAGTATTCCCAGGAAGGTTATGGGGAAAAGCAAAAAACTGGAAAAGGACCATGCAGGTTGTGGTTATAATAAATACACCTACATACAGGCATTTCCTACCTAGTTGTGAAGCCTTAATGTTCTTCATGTAACGAAGCTACGTTTTCCCTTGATGTGCTGGGTTGGATTAAGGTCTTAACATACCAGCTCATAGAAGAGCCTTTTCCTACCTTTGACAATTCCCCATCTGAAGTGACAAAGCACACAAACTGTCAGAGAAAACAGAGGGAAAACCAGGTGAAAATTGTTGAAGATCATAGAAACCTGCTCCCATTTTAGTGTTTTACCTACAGAGACATACCAGCTCCTAAAAGTTTGCATTAGGCCATCACACAAAACCCCCCTCAATCCTGTCCAAAAGACAACAATTGCTCTTTCTCCTCCCATAGCCACATTTTTCCTCTTCTGTTGTTATTTCATCTGATAGTTTAATGGCATATTTTACCTCATCCTGGTTCTCGACTCTCTATTTTATTTCTCCCCAGCCTAGTAACAGCATTGCAAGGGTCACATTTCAGTTTCACCCTGTGGAGAAGCAATGCTGATTTGCTTTTCCTCCAGATGTGAAGCAACTCGTTTATGTTTAATATTCGCTCTTCAGTCACACAGCAGCCTACATTTAACTGCATTTTTATGCATTATAAATGCACATACATTTGAAAGAATAAAATTCCCTCTATCCAATATAATTCTAAATGGAACTGAGGTGAGCTCTTGTTTCCCTTAGGCAGCTTGACATCTGAAGATCATCTTTAACCATTTCAGTTTTGAACTGTACTTTTTCACTTCCTAGCTCCTTGTGTTAGTGGCTTTCCAAGAACTTCCCAAAATAAGCACAGAGTAACCCTCCAGACAGTGTACTAAGGAATATAAATGTAACTCTTATCAGAGGAGAAAGGTGGCTGAAAAAAGAAAATAGACAAATTTATGAGAGTTCTTGTAGGGATTTGGTGTCAGCTTCCATGGATGCCTGATGGCCCGTTCTCTGAACTACACTGTGCAGCTCATGCTCCTCATAAACAACCGGCTCTGAGCAAAGACCCCAAAATCTGCTTTCCTTCTAGGACCTGGGTGACAATTGATCAGTCTGCTACACACACATGCCTCCACCTCTCATCTCCTGGAACCTTTTCATCACAGGTTGCAGCTTATCTCTAAATACCTAGATGTCAATAGGAAGTGTGGGTGACTGCTGCATGGGTGACTGAGTCACCCAAACTTATCAGAGGGTAGCAAGATCAGGGGTATCTTAAAAACTCACTGGAAGGCTCAGGATTCTTTCACAAGGCTGTGGAAGTAGCAGCCATAACCCTGCAATCCTTTCCCTCCTTGTCCTAGTTCTCTGTCTTTTTCACTAAAGTGAAATTTTCATGTCTAGAACAAGCTTCCACCAACCCTCCTCCAACAAGCCTCCCTATATACACCAAGCAGTAATAATTCATAACCTAACCTGAATGACAGTGTCAAGTGTCTAGATTCTAAGGCCCTAAAGTGCCAGAAGTGCAGATGATACTGGCTTTGTTTTTGGGGCAAGACAAATCTTTTGGCATGAGCCCAAATATTCTACAGCTCCTGCAGCCTTTGCAGCCCCACTGTGTATGGCATAATGCTGCTTTTGCCTCCATATGGCAGAGAGAGGGATCATTTATCAAGATTCATTCTACTACAAAACTCCAACTCAAAAAAAAAAAGGATGTTTTCCAAAGCAAGGCACATTTCATTAGCCTTCTTATTCTGTGTATTTAGAGACAACTTGCTTCTGAGTGGACTTTGCAAGTCTCATTCACAAGTCACAATATATGGTGAATAATTGCAATTACTCTCCACTTAATGAGACAGTGGTGCTTTACTTAAAAAAGCCCCAAACACAGAGAACCTGTCTGCCTTCAGGTGTGTGTGAGTAAATACTCTCCAGCACCAGCTTGGAAAAGAATTTATGGAGCCAGATGATTTATGGACTGATCCTTTCAGATCTCAAAACCTAAGCAAAATTTTTGTTTGATCAGAAACCGGCGCAGACCCACAGCAGCGCATCAGATGGCAAAGTGGCATGGACTATTTTCTTTCAGTCTGTTTAAAGACAATGACTCACCATGACATTGTTGGCTTTGATTTTTGAAAATTGAGAGTGTAGAGAGAATCTCTGAAAACTAGCTGACAACAGCTAGTGCCATAATCTAGCAAGCAAAAGCTGATTAGAAATCAGTGGCACGGATTTCAACAAATAAAGCACGACCCAGCTTGCAAAAGAGAAATGAACCTCTGAACAAGGTGACTAAGGATATGGTAGATTTACCAGCATATGAAGCCTTGAAATGAATTTGTTTTCAGTTTATGCAATTTACCACATGGCCACATCAACACTTCTCCCCCACAGAGGGAGTGGGAGAGACTGCACAGCCAAAGATAAGACTATACATTTTGGCAATGTGCTTACATCAGATGAAAGCTTCCTGCACCCTGAACAAGCACAGAATACTTTGTAGTATAAATAAAACTATTACTCTTGAGCAGCTTATTCACTGTGTTTGGAATTCATTCCATACAACTCTGGATGCCCTACATCTGAGGTAGTTACTGTAGGCTTCCATGGTAATTGCTGAAGGAAAAATACAGCACAACTCGTAAGGGTTGGATGAATCACATCTTGGAAGTGTCTGTTTCTCTCCCTTGACTGTCAAGGATGTTAAGGGTGGTTTGGAGATGTCTGCTTTATGAGTATCACCCTTTGTGTCTCTCATGAACTAGTACCAGATACTGGTGATACTAAAGAAATTCCATGGTTGTTGATGCTTCCTAGGATCCCTGAGTTCACAGCTATCCAATTCTTAAAAGGTACTTCAGGCAGTTTCCTGCAAAACTTCTGCAGAATTCTGTTGTGCTGAAAGTAAGTCAGACAAAGCACTATCTTCTGCTGATCTCACTTTGGCCATGACGTCTAGCTGGAGACAACAATTCAATGCTTTGGGTAGATACACATAGGGACTCTCTTATAGACATGACTGGATCTTGTCCACATTGCTCCTGGGCAGCTGTTTCAATCTGGAGTAGAGCCACCATGGTCTTAGTTCATTAGCTTGAAAGCAAGCCCAGCTGCAGGAAGAAAATTTGGATTGTGTCCAAGCAACACAATCCATCCTAATTTCTTAAAATGTCAAAGGGGGTTTCTCTGGAATAGATATTATGAGCATATTAAGGATGTTCAGGACAACAATATCTAATCAGAGAGTATAGAAAATCGGAGTGGCTAAAAACCAGACCACAGACATCTTCAATGACCTTAAAAGAGAAAAGCAACGTCTTTCCTGAACACATGGAAAAGAGGTGAGAAAAAATAAAAAAGTAAATGGCAGTTATTTCATTTTTTAATCTGTCTAAATGCAATTTCACTACGATATGAATGATAGCAGCATGGGCAGAGATTGTTACTTTAATGGGATTATTGTCAGATGCTGGCTGTATTTGTACTACAGCAATGAATTTCCTGCAGTATAGATATATTTCCATGTTTGATAAGTTACGAAAACAGCTAAATGCATTTCATTTTAGATATCAGGTTTGCAGCAGTCTCTATTTTTCTCATATTTGAAAGGTAATATCTCTGGATGCCTTTACCCACAAGGCTGAGATCCTGGTTATAAGTTCTACAGGCAGTTTGTTAAAAGATTTTTTACAATAGTGTTAGTTTACTAATATTGATCATGTGTGCATTTAAGTACCTGCCTTGAGGAACCTTTTTTGCTCATCTGTATGCATCCAGAGACTGTAGCCAAATCTCTAAAGTCTTAATTTCTCTGAATTCACTTAAATCTGGTGTTTGGATGCAGACACAGGCTCTAAGTTGGAGGAGGGCTGCAGCAGAACCCTGAGTGTTCCTTACACTGTAATATAGTTCTAAATGTACCCTTTCATACAGGACAGTGTCTGCCTGGTGGCTGTGGCTATCCTGCGACATGAAGTTGCAATGCTTAGCAATGATGTTATGGGGCAAGCGCCAGGAAGAAGAGTCACATGGGCTTTTTCTTCAATGCCATCTGTCACAAGAGACCTTAGGAGTCATGAGAAACTGAGCCTATAGGTATCCAATGTAAATACACAGTGTCTTCCTCTACACTGCTCTCAGATTCTTTCATGGCACCTTAGCATTGATATTATCTCTAGTGCTAGATTTCATTTCCCTGAACTGGCAGGCTGCCACTGAATTCTTTGTAGCCTGCATTTAAGCTACAATGATTTACAGTTAAGATGTATCAGATAATCATAATGTAATTAATAGTCTGTAATGCTTTTATGTCTTGGAGAAGGAAGCTTTTCATACCTAGTTTTGGCTGCACTGCAATGATGGACTGTAGGACATCACCTTTTTCTCAAGCTATTGCCTTTTGTTTTGGAAACTGAGAATTTCAAAGTGCTTGAATGTAAATTCGATATTTTGATACATTGCTTGTTGCTGCAGCATATTCAGCTTTTAGGTAGGATAAATAAATATAAACCAGTTGAATTTCCTTTGCTGGCACACTGTGAAATTTCCCACTAAGAATACAGGACACAGTATCAAAGATATTAATTCGGCAATCTTGTATGTGTATTAGAACATGCGATCAAAAGAAACTCACTGTGCTGAGCTCTCAATTCTTACCTATTTAATGGACTGCCCTTGTAAATTGGAGGAGCCCCATGACCCCCAGTACCAGGAGCTCTTGAGATCAAGAGCAGAGGTGGCTTGGAAAAAACAAGAGGTGATTTCAGACACCCACAAAAACCCTAAGAGAGGCAGATTTGAACTTCAGATAGCCTGTGGGAGCAGGATGGGCTGTAGTCAGCTTTCCCTGGCAGAGCCCAGTGCAGGCAAACTTTTCACAGGAGCTGCACATCAGCAAGACCATCCTTTGGTGGATCAATCATACCTCTGCTGAAATCTTCAGAGGTTTTCTGCTATAAGCAATGCTAATTATGTCTCTTTCAATCACTCACAATCCTGATGCCAAAACTACCTGTGCCTGGCAAGACCACCTGCAACACCACTGTTACCTCTCCTGAACAGAGGGGTTTGGGGAGGCTGCAGCAGAAGGCACTGTAGGACACTGCTAAATCCTGCTAGCATAGCTGATCTGATCCTGATGAGAAGGGGACAAGCATTAGAGACATGTTCTGGACAACTTCATGATATCCTTTACATCATGTGGTGTCCAGGGATGCTTGGCCAGGCTTGAGGCTGGGTATGTTAGCAGAAGACAATTCTAGACAGCGCTGTAGGCTCCGGCCAGGAAAGTGATTCCTGGCAGACACTGAAAGCTAAGCTCCTGGACCTTTCTAGCACGCTTTGTTTGGAGAGGCAAGCTTAATTGCCAGGAATACCTTTCCCTGCTGTTTGATGGTTGCCCTTAGATTTAGGCAATTGTCACAGCTTCCCTGCTGGTTAGACTAGAAGGCTATCAGCTGAAATCTTGCTGCCTCATTAAAAAATGGTGAAGTGATTAAAGACAAAACTCCATAGAACAATTTCTTTTTTTTTTCTTTTTTTAGAGCCAATTAACTGAAAATGTGTAAATAGTTTTTACATTTGTGTCTGTTAAAAGAAAAATAACTACTCACATACTTTTTATTTACTTTTCAAACAAAGTATTTTGTTACAAGTGGCAACTATTAAGAGATGTGGGGATGTACGTATATTTTAAAAAAACAGAATAAAAAAAACATATTGAAGCAGAAGAGAAATTAACTATTGGATTCTAAATTCTTTTATGCTGTCATGCCAAGCCAATTGAAGCAATTCAAGAAGTTTTTCTATCACAAGTCCCATAATGCTGATAAGTGAAGGCCCATGAAGAACCCTACAAATAGGTTTCACACTGAAGCTTGTATCTACTGTTGCAGACTTCTGTCTTTGCATAAAAGTAATGATTCAGTGATCCTTTCTTTCAAGTTGAAAAGTGAATGACCACTTTTTCATTTGGCACATCTGGAGAGTACCCAATACAGCAGCACTCTGAAAAATCACATAATATTATTCAAAAAAATATTAGGGAGAATTGAGTTTTAGTCCGTGAGTCTCTTGGAAGCTGAATTTGCCATCTGGGCTGTGGATGGTTTCATTAGGAGGTACACTGGCTCAGATGAGTCACACAGGGCCTTGTAGTTCTATTTGGGACAAATTTAGTCATTACAACAAAAAGAGATCACATTCTTGAGTCTTTGATTCTCTCTGGCCTGATACGGGAAGGAAAAATATAGTTTGTGCTGTTCAAAGAAATCAGCAAGAAAGGATTTGCACTCTAAGACTTTTTTAAGGGATTTTCTTTCTACACAAGTCAGGTCTGATCTTGCTGGAGGCCTCACTACTACTTACAATGAAACTCTGACTGCTATATTGGTGACATTTCAATGAACCTGTCTTTACTTCATGCAAGTAAGTCATTGGGCAAGGACATATCCTCTGTACAGTGGTGGATGCTATCCTTGGTGGGTTCTATCCTTCATGTAGCCAGGAAGGGGACACACAAACCATGGTATGGGGTGACAGTTTGGGTCACTGTCTGTCAAAAGGTGTTTCTTGTTCATTCTGCTGAACTGACCACACAGGCCAGGGACTCTGATACTGAGTTCACTGACTTGACTCAGGATTAAACTAAATGGTTATCTGAGTGTTTGATCTGTGAAGAAGTGATGGTGTTGAAGAAGGGCTCACAGATGGCAAAGTTAATCACTTTATCATCTTGCCTGCAAATAATCCCTGAAATTTTTGTGGCTTAGCCACACCAAACTTATGGAACGATTAAGTTCAGGAAGAACTTTGATCAAAAATAACAATTAGGAATACTTACAAATGCAAAGGGAATACTTCATATTTTTGCAGCAAAGATGGCAGAACTACAGACTGTTTCATTATTCCAGCATGAAAAAGTTTAATTAGGATCAATTTAATTAATTACTACAGACCCAAATTATTAGTCTGTTAGAGCCAAAAACTTTGGTTTCTCCTTTCTTATTTTTCCAAAGGCTGTGGGGTTTTCTTTCAAATGCTCAATCTATTCCTGGGCAATATTGTTAAATATACACACTAAAAAAAAAGAAAGTTAATATCTGCCAAGGAAAATTAACCTTTTTTTTTTTCTCATTTACTGTGGGTAGTTTTCTTCTCCTCTCTATTTCACTATGATATTTTTTCCTTGTGCACCATTTGTTATGGTTCTTGGGCTCCAAAATCTGGCAACAGCAGGTGGCATACAGCCCTCTCATTTCTTTAGGGTATCAAGTGCAACTAGGCATTCAACCCACTCTCTGAACCTGGCAGACTTGTGTCTGCTGAGAACCATTTCCTGACAAAATGTCTTATCTGCTTATCAAACAAATCAGCTTTTATAACTGGAATAAAATTGAATTATGCCCACTTTCTGTGGAGGGTCATAAACAGAGCTCTTCTCGCTCAAGAAACAGTGCTTAACTCTTTAGGGCTGGAGAATAAAAGACGACCTTAAATTCTGTGGTAGGTCTAACAACCTAGCTTAGGAAGAGGAAGGTGTTGAGTTTGCTCCCAAAGAAGTCAATGGATTTCAAAGACTAAGAAAAAAAATCTTTATGTAAATAGCCTTCAGCTTCTACCCCTATTCTTAGGCCAGGAGTCTCTTTCACTATAGCTCACAATTCAGTGCGGTACATAAACTGATCTTTGCCTGTTGTTCAAGCCATCACAAGAGAGAGAGCTGGGATGGTAAAATGGAGCACAGAAATGTGTGCCATCCTCTTACTCCTATGTCATGGAAGGAAACTGAGGATAAATTTGTAAGCATGACAGCATCCTAAATACCCTGTGCACCTTCTCTGGAAGACAGAAGCCTCTTAACCCTGATTTCAGATGTGAGGAAATGTGGCAGAGGTCTGATGTGAATTCATGCAACTCTGGTATCCACAAAAGGATATTACTGCTTAATCAACATTGACAACTCTGAAAGTCCCCAGCTGGGACCTACTTAGTGTCATCAGTAAATCCTTGTGTTTGCCACTCTGCTCATCAATATTTCTGCCTGTAGCCTTAGCTAAATCTCACATGTAAGTTCTAAACCTAGTAGTCACTTGAAGCACTTCATATAATAGCAGAAGTAATCAGAGGGACTCAAGGGAGCTCCTCTTATTGTAGAAGTGATCAACAGGAACACCCATGTTAGAAATAGGAGACTTCGGATCAGTTTAGGAGAGCATATTCTCTAGAAATTCTGTGTCTGTCTACACTTTCCAATTCAGATTTTTAAGAGAAATACTTGAGGAGGAAATAACACATTTCTGATGATTTGCCAGAAAGGGACAACTAAAATCACCAAATACCAGCACTTAAAGCAGCAGTGGCAGAAAAAGCAGCTGTACAATCCATGCTTATGACTGCAGTCAGTCCACCCTCTCTGAGGTTTCAGTGCAAGTGCTAGCTGCTTGCTTCAAAAATAAATTGATCTCAGTTAAAATGTAGAGGGAGTTTTTCTGCCCTACAGGAAAACAGTGCTAGGATGTGCTCTTAAAGTTCACACGCCAACAGCAAAGAACTGATGTTTATTACTTTAAAAATGATTATTTTTTTATTATTTTAGAGGTTTCCTTGGTGACTTTTCCCAATACTGGGTGCCCAGCTTGAAAATTTACATAGCAATGAAGTCAGTGATCTAAAATTCCTGACAACTACACTGCCTTAATGAAATCTTGAATTTGATGCCAAACTCATGTAAAATACGATGTTTTATACACGCCTGCATAATTTGCTTAATTTCACAATTAGGTTATCAATATATCTGTCTTGTAATTCTTAAAAACAATCTTAGATAATCACATTATTCACTCAAAAAGAGCATCCCATAATTGTACATAAAAATTATTGCTCAAAAGGTTAAGTTTGGTAATAAAGTATGAGCCATATACTTCTATTCCCCCTCCCCCATTATAAACCAATTTTTCCTACTTCCTAGCATTTTTAAATGCTAGTTTCTCCAAAACTTTAATGCACCATCTTACAGTGATTAGGTTTTGAGATAATTCCAAAGTCAAAATGCCACTATTAAGAGGATGAAATAACTTTCTGCCTGATAAAAAGGTCTTTGCTTCTTCCAGCTATTGCCTTAATATTGCACGTCCCACAAGAACAGAAGCATCATGAGCAGCTTGAGAGAAGAGTTAATAGTCTCTCTTAGAGAAGTCTTACCAAGAGTTCAGCACTTTCTCAGGGTCAAGTGATGCCTTAGCACAAGCCAGTGAAATTATTCAACTTACGCTAGTATGTAGGGTTTAGACAAAAGGTTGATCTTAGTTGCATAACCTTTACAGTTTTGGGGTGAGGTCAATCTCATTTGAGTAGTCCCTCGATTGAGTTTTCCACCTGGTAATAACTCGTGCAGAGTTATATGCCAAAGTCTGTCCAAAGGGATAGGCTCTCCAGCGTGACAAGAAAATTTCTCGCCCAGTCTTGGAAAGAGCATCACAGGTGCAGGAAATCTCCTTGCTCCCTCTTCCTCCATCTTCTAGTACTGACTCTTAACTCTCACTCTCTCTGCTCCCTGAGGGAGCCCCCCTCATCTTTCTGCCTCAGTATACCAGGGCAAGGAGGGTCAGCCCCTTTCCACAGCACGATCATATCACTGCATTTAATGTAACTGTTTCAAAGCAAAGAAGGCCATCCAAAAGACACTTTTGCACAAAACACAAATCTCCTGAAGAGAGATGCACAACCTTAGAGAGGTTGTCTCTCTTTCAAACTGTCCAAGCAAAAAGATATAGCTAATCTGTGCTTGGGGGAACACATCTGGTAGATAGGCATAGTAGCATCACAAGGCAGAACAAAAAGATACAGCACGTTGCAGCAACCATTATCACTCTAAGTAGATATATGCTCTTAAGTATTATAATATACAATGCACAATATATAATTAGTATATAATGCATAATATATAATAAATAATATATACTAAATAATTAATATATAGTGTATAATATGTAATACTTAAATATGCTTAAGACATTCAGTAGAACTGCATCTTGGAAACACATTTCCCAGCACTTAAGTGGCTTGGAACTGGCCCATGTGCAGGATTCCTTCACATATGAAAGTATGAGAGTATCGTTCTGAAAATAACTATCAAATGACCATCTCACAAAAGTTCTTGACAAGGTACCACGCTCTGCACATGACAAAGTAGCAGATTATTGCTAAATGTTGTTGCAGAGGACTTTTTCCCTCCACATCAAATACATCAAGGTCACTGGAATTAGAATGTGTTTTTCTGACTACCAAGACTATGTGGCTGAAGTCCTTGAACAAATCTGGTATATCCCACTGTGCTCCTGACATCCACACGGGAAAACGTTTTTCTATTCAGGATGCAGGGCAGGTGAGCTGCAGTTGAACTATGATTGCTTGCAGCCCTCCGTGCAAATCCCCAGTATCAACAGTGTTAAAATAATACAAACATCATTAGTGACAAAGACAGATTTATTGCCTCCAGCCAGAATATGCTTGTTAAGGGAGCCCTGTACAGCTCCATTACTGGATATGAATTCTAATAAAGTTTGTTTAAAAATGTGATGGTATTCCAGAAAAAAATGTGCAAAATTGGCAGTTCTGGTTTTAACAAATCTACTCCTTGTAACTCCTCAGAGACCTAAAGGTTTGCTGAGAAAAGCCTTTTTTTTTTTCTTTTTTAAACACCTCTTACTAAGAATGGAGCAAATCAGATACTTCCCTCACTCCCACTCCGCAGCACTGTGGTTCTACTTAAAGGAAGCAGCTATTTATTAATATCTCTCTATATTGTGAAGTTGCCCAAATATGCATGCCTGCAGAAATCCGTGTAGCAAATTTATTCAGAGTAATGAGGCATAAACCATGCTCTAATCCCAAATGAGAAAGGTTGCTCAAGTTCCTTCACCAGAAGGTCATGTTCACTTTGAGATGATGCTATCGGAGCTCCCACCAGTGCTAGATTTTATGGGAAAGAAATAGAGTGAATCTGTACTGATAGATATCCTGGGAACTCTTCATGGACATACAGTACTTCTGGAAAAGTATGGCCATTCTGTTACTGAACAATTTAGTCTGGATTAGCCCTCAGATGTAGAAGGAATTGGCATAAGTAGCACTTATGAAAGAAAAATAAGAAGACAAGGGCAGAACAACACCGAATGCAAATAATGTGCTCTGAGGACAGATGCTTCATTCTCCCTTTCTGAAACAGACTTTCACTCTTTGCCCCAGACATGGATTCTGTATGACAGAAACCACCACCTGGAGCTGAGTAAGAGTCTGTATTCTTTGATGGTTTTTTTTCCAGTAACTATTCAAATTAGAGGTAAAGGAGGGAGGAAAGACGCTCACAGAACATTTAGCATTGAACAGCCAAGTGATAATTTCACCATGCTACTACTGGTGTTGCTTCATGGGAGCTGTATTTTGGGAGGCTAAAGCCATGGTTGAGCAAAAGCCCTTACACTTCAATGCCATCCTCACTCTACCTGAATCACAGGACAATTCTAGCAGTGAGAACTTCTGGACTTCAAATATGATTGTGGAAAGCCAAGTAGAGGGGACAAGTGGATCAACAGGTTAGCTAAGTAAACCAGTTTGCTTGAGAAGCTTCTGAGGGAATAGGAAATTAAAATGTGTCTTTAGGCTTTTCCAGATGAGAATATGGGTACAGCCTTTGAGTTTGGACCACACAGTAAATAAGACACTCTTTCATCCTTCTTTGTACTGTTTTGGAGAGTGTACTTGAAAGAGAGAAGGATGCAAGGCTGTTCATTTGATTTTGTGTCAGGAGAGGTGTGTTTCAGTCTTCAGAGATGCTACGGAAGCAATCACAATGGTAAATAAAACTATTATTAAAACCCTGATGTTTTCAACTGCTATTTGCATGCAATCACTCTTACATAAATGAAGGGAAAGTAAATGTTAGGAGAATAATTTTCTGCTAATCAAGAGTAATAAACTGAGCAGCCACCTTTCCTTTCTTTTCTGGACTTCTCTGACTTTAATGATGTTTTCCCCCTCATAAGTTTGACAGCAGGAGGAAGCAAAAGGTTAAGCAATGCCATGATGATGTGTGTGTGAGTGCTGCAGAGCAGGGTGGAAATTCCAGGATCTCGAGACTCTGGGTCTTTTACTAGCTCTGATACATCTCATCTGTTTAGCTGTGCATTTTGAAAGACTGGGATGGCAAGTAACATGATGCTGAGGACTGCAATACTGGACACGTTGCCTTGGCCCTGAAAAACACCCTTTTTTTTTGGAAACTAGTCCCTTCTTGAAAACTAATGTACAAACACATTTTGACGGCAGATGAAAAGAGTCTGATTGAGTTTGATGAGGTTCAGATCACCCCTGCGCCTTACCTCTAACAACCTAACCTGCAGACATTCCCCTTAACAGTAGAACCCTAATCTATGTACAGAATTATAGAATGGGAAAATGAAACCAACCTAATTTGCATAACCTGATTTTCAGTTATTTTTCTAACTGGAAGAGTGAGATTTCTCTCCTTAGGATCCCATATTTAGGATCTGAGTAGGAATTCTATTCTAATGTTGCAATGTTTGTATAGAATCCAGCATAATTAAGTAGGAGTCACCATTTGGCTCACCCTTATTGAGTCCCTAGAATGATACATTCTGTGTACAGCAGTGATGAAGGCACATGATGCTGCCTAACCACAGGCAAAATATTTATGATGGCTGCTTGTTATTCAGCTCTACATTGCACATCTAATAATTTTTGAATGGAAAAGAAAATTCAATTCACTCAAATCACAATACATTGTTGTTAGTAAAATTGAATATAGCATTCAACAATGAAAAGAGAACTGCCAATAAATCTACGCTGGATGTAAGCAAGAGTGAGGGAAACTTTCATAGTTGTTAAACAGTATTTTAAACAAGCAAAGTTTGATTTTGATAATGACTCTACTCTCAGAGCTCCACATTCTTTTTAATTTATCTTGTCATTAACCCATTTGGGAAGAATAATACTGATAATAAAAGAGAAAACAAAGAGATTAGATGTTTCATGAGTCTTACAGCACCACCTATGAACTCTCTCCTTCCTGTTTTTCTGTACCATCCCTACACCTCTGCATTCATACTGTTTCCAGGCAGGGCTGTGCTGTACTCACTCCAACGCCACTCACATAAGGCTAAGTGGGGGTCTGCAGTTCAGCTTCAGTGACTAATTTGGGTAATATAAGCCCTACCAGCCCTGTGCAGAATAGCTGATGTATCTGACAACTGTAGCACCACCTTACTATGTGGCTTGCCAAATGTCACAGAGAGAGTAAAGTCTGGGATTCAAATTCCTGCCTTCCAGCTCCATCTGCTCTTTGTCATTTGTTCCATCCTTTCCTAAATACTCCACATAGTCCTATTCCTGAGCTTTCCCATGGTGCTATAGTTCACCTATTCCTTTTCCCTTCCTCCTCTGTCTTTCATCTGCCTTTTTGCTGCCTTTGATATGCCCCAGAAGCTTCCAAAAAAATCTGTGACATATGTTAGGGCTTGGTCCAGGGCCAGATGCAATAGTGCTGCCAACAGGTTAAAACAGGGGAAGGAGAGGCTGTGCTGCAACATGACAGCTCCATCCTTACTCCATCCCACAGCCCGGATCAGGGACAATGAACAGAATGAATGGTGAGGTGACTTTTCTCTTAGATTTCTATGTAAAGCCATTTTATTTCACCTCTTCATTCAGAATTTAGTATGAGCAGAATTTGAAGCAGATGGTGGGAGAGCCAGTATACTTGCTGGAAATGTATCACTCAAGAAACTAAACATTTTTCTGCCAAGTTTATAATGGATAAAAATATATGGAGAAGTGAGGTTCCAGGGCTCTGATTTTGTAGCTCAGACACGAACTTTGCAGGCTGACTTGCATTTAGTGCAAAGTGCTGGGAGGACAAGCTGGGCTGACACTCTACAACCCGAATCAGCTATGGGTTTTAAGGGAAGGGGATGTGAGAGGAAGTACATCAAGAAACTTGGCAGGGCAGCCTGACTAGACAATGCTTCTTTGCACTTTCAGCTATGCTTTGGAGCAGTATGGGCTAATTATCAGGTGATTAGCACTACAAATGACATTTTGCTTATTGCGTCAGTGAATGACCATAAATCCTGAATACAATCCAGTTAAAAACAAACTCTCAGTCATTATTTTACTCACTCTGAAATGGAATAAGGACTGTGAAATAAGTATGTAGCCTTCATATATACTGTCCTCCTAACCGCAGAATTATAGAAGAGCTGGAATTGACCACTGGAGGTCATCTAGTCCAACCTCCTTGTTCAAGCAGGGTCACCTAGAACACATTACTCAGGATTATGTTCAGACAGGTCTTGAACATCTGCAGGGAAGGAAAACTCATTGGGCAACCTATTCCAATGCTTAGTCAGCCTCACAGTAAAGAAGTTCTTTCTCATGTCCAAGTGGAACTTCCTGTGTTTTCATTTCTGCCCAATGCCTCTTGTCCTATTGCCTCGCACTGTTGCAAAGTCTGGCCCCATCCTCTTGATATCTTCCCTTCAGATGCTTATATACATTGATCAGATCACACCTGGGCCTTCCCTGCTCTAGGCTGAAGACACCCAGCTCCCTCAGCCTTTCCTCATATGAGATACTGCAGACCCTTAATCATTCTACAGGACCTATGTTTTTCATTCTTACCCTTCCAGACTCCTTCCCTTGGGAGGATGAAAGGTAGAACTAGGACAACAGATTTGAGTTGTGGGAAGGACTGTGATGGGGAGACGTGAATCTAATAAATTAGGAAACATTTCCACTGGATGTAGAAGAGGCTTCCATGCATTCTGACTATTAAGCTGTGAAGGTTATGAGAGATGGAGAAGCTCCCATCACTCTTTCCATATGGGTCACAGAGACTTGAATGGTCTCGAATATAACATTTCAGGCCAAAAATTTTAGACCACTGAGGAATTCTGCAATTCACCTTCCAGGAATATCTCCTCTTCTTGGTACACTTTTAAATGAACATCAACTTCTTTGAATTATATCACAGTTTCATTCTGACTTTTTCTTACAAAACAATGTCTCAAAGTCCAAAGTCCAAGTTTGAAGCACAAACCAGGTTTACTGGTTTGCCTAATGTGACACAGGAAGTTTGTCAGAACTGGATCTAAATCTGCCACCCAGAAGCTTGAGTGCAAGGCTTTTCATCTTCTTCTTCACTTTATTTCCAGCTTTCCATGAATACATTCATCACATAAATTTATGAGAGGAAAAAATGCATTTGAAATCCCTGCTGCAGAACATTCCCAAAGAAGGATTTAATGGAAAATATTTACCCTAATTTAAAAACCAAACACACAAACTCCAAATAGATATTTTTTTGCTCAGACTGTTTTGGAGCTACCCACATTGATTGCTTGCAGAGTTTGGTTCTTTTAAAAATTTCTTTGTCAATCTTGGATCAATGTACAGTTTTTGTTAAATCAAGAAGGTTTGACAAAAGGAAAAAAAAACAAAGAAGGTGGGAAATGAAGCACAAAATAAATGTCTAAGTGATGAAGCTATGCTCTGACTAGGCAGGATGGTGGGTAGGAGTTTAGTAAAGACAGAGTCAGCAGTACTGAACTGCGCAGTCTTACAGAGAAGAGGTCTTTGTGCCATTCAGATGATGCTGGCATTTGAAATCCCTACACTGGGACTGTGTTTCAGAATGTTGTGTTCCCCATGCATCTCAGTTTTATCTTCTCCTCTACCCTAATCCTCAAATATTTTAAGATTGCTCAGATTTTTTAGCAGCAGCCTCCAAGATTGTCAATTTCCACTTCAAGCAATCACTTAAATAAGAAATGTACGCCTTTGATGGATGTAAAAGCTTCCATAGAAGCATAGGCTGAGCTTCCCAGCTCCAAAGACATTCAAAGGAGGCCATTAAAAACAGTCAAAGGTGACAGTTATTCAACAAATTCTACCTCCTTTCTCATTCTTGTGGCCATAGTACCTGTTCTTCAAATCCTAATGTCTTTATCAAAGTTAAGTTTTGAAGTGTTACTCCAGCTTTGAGGCCAAACACAATTTTTGTGATAAGTCTACACCAGATGCCTGAGTCAGAGAGACCTTCAGCTAAGACAATGTACGTTACTTGGAGAAATAGCATAACTAGACTGTCAAAATGCCCTCATTTTTATGCATGTATTACATCATCTCTGGCCTACATAGGCTGTGGACTGTATGCAGTGTGTCCAATAACATCTCATATCTAAACAGTCTTTTATCTTGCTATCTCTCCTATATCAGCAATGACTTAATTACATTAATTTTTCTACTTAACACAGCTTCCTCTGTACGAGCAGACACAACAATACCAATATCCAAACTTGAGACAAACTTGGAGTGAATGTCTGAGTTTGGCTCTAGCCTTTATGATTTTCTGTAAATGCTTCAATCCATATAAGGTTATGGTGCAAGAATGGCTCTTAACAAACTCATAAGCAACCTCCAGGAATAGGCTCTGTAGCTGAAGATGGAAACAAAGTTCTGGAAGCAAAACCAATAGTGATTATAAACTTTTAAAATTATCTTTGCCTTCTTATTCTGCGCTTGTAAGTTTTTGTCTCCCTGGCTGCACAGCTGGGGCTGCAAAACAACACTGACGTATAAATAATCAATCACTGCAGTTATTATTTTAATTATGGCACAGGGAGGGATTCTTTCATTTAACTGAGTTGTTGATAATGTTAAGCTTCAGACTTTCATGTTGACTACAGAAGGAAAGCACCTTTTTCAGCTCTTTCTGGGGGAAAACAGGGAGAAAAGTCACAGACTTTCCAACAGATGGCTTAGGGACCTGCCCAAGAATTGCAAGACATGAGTCATTAGCTCCCCCTCAGCCTGCCTGAATTTGAACTCACATTTTTCCTAAATTGGGCTTGATCACAGGTTTAACAGATATTGAGGCCAAAGAAAAGGAAGTAGCTTTGCTCCTCTTCCTTCTGAAGCTGAATCACTGTGTAGCCAAGGACATACAAGGCGTAGGTCAAGCAAGAGCAATAACCTTTGTGGACTGAAGCCGTTCTCAGTTGTAGCATCTGCATATTTAAGGCACTGCCAAGCTCCCAGCACCCTGGGAAACAAGTAGTGTGTTTAGGCACCTAAAGGATGCTGAGGTACAAAATGAATAAATAGGTACTCTTTCTGCTGTCTTGGATATAGCTAGGCTGCAGTCATTCTTCAGGCACCATGTACTTCAGTGGTGGGAGTCCTTGTTATTGGTTATTCAAATTGGTTATTCAGGCTGACTCAGGTTCAAAAGCAACCGTACAAATTCACATGTAGAAATCCTTTGAGAGCTATAGAATATGAAGATTACTTCTGGCTCAGGGAATGCCTGTGCTGCTGGTAAGTGGAAGGTAGAACTTTCTGGCCAGCAGTATCCAGCAGTCACTGTTCTTATTCACAATTGAACATGAGGATAAAGAAAAGATACCGGGTCTGATAGCCTTGTTTTCGGATCTCTTATGATCATTCTTACGTTTTCACATATACCAGCATGAACTCAGGTGATATCTAGGAGCAAAAAATCAATCCCATAGTAAACTTGCTTAGTGTAGAGGCTGGATCTGCAGAAAAGCCCTTGGAACATGCTTTCTAGGCATAAAGCAAACAAGACTATGTGGGTCTCTGCCACAGTGACAAGGTTCCCTCTGTGGGACGACAGCTCTGAATGCTCTGCTGTTTTCTTTTCCAACACCCAACCCTTCTATCAAGCCTGGTGCAGCAGCAGTGTTTTTAGGGAGGGTGCTTCTGGGTTTAACTCACTCAACTGAGCTCCCTATACCCCAGCCCAAGAAAGCCAGTTGCCACAAGCTCCTGTCTTGCTTTCCAAGTCTCTCCCTGTTCCTTGTTGGGTTTTCTTGGCACGGGCCTTTTAGCAGGGATGAGGACAAACATTAGACATGCAGCAGCTGTGCTGGCACAGCCAGAAAACACATCAGTGGGAAATCCAGGAGAACAGATGCAACACAGCAAGCCTGTGTGGACTGCTTGCACAAGCCTCTCCATGCCCAAAGTGGTGCCAAGTTCCTCAGAAACATGTAATGGGCACCATGCCCTCCAAGCAGATGGACATGAGCACTGACAAACCAGAGAGCACATCCGAGCATTAAACATAGGCTTGTTGTGGGGCAATTGTCCTAGCCAGACAAGTCAAAACAGATGGTCAGACCTGTAGATCTTTGTTTTACACATCTTAATTACACAGCATATTTACTGACCCTGTTGGAAAGGCTCTGTTTTTTAGGACCTCCACTGTGTGCACAACTGAAGTTTAAAAAGATATGTCAAATGTGTGAGAGAGGAATAATTGCCCTACAGAAAGAAACAGCTAAGTTTTTTTTGCATTTGGTAGATGATGTTTAAATGGGAGGGAGCTGGACTATAATTAAGCAGATTCAAATTCAGAACAGATACATGCAAGATGTCCCAGTGAGAAAACAAAAAGCAGACTTAGTGAAGTGCAGTGAGGAGGAGCTGGCTGTGCAGCCAGGCTGCAGATCAGGCTCTGAGGATCTTTGAAGGCCACAAGATGGAATTCGGTAGCGCACTGCTTTTAAAATGGTAGACTGCTTTCCAAAATGGGCTCTTGGCTGCCACCAATGTGAAGCTCAGGGAAGGTGGTCTCTGTACTCAGTAACCTTCACCGGACCCTTTTTTATCTGTCGTTAAGTTTGCAAGACTTACTTACAATGTAATTATTTCAATGCCCTCATGAGGTCTTGCAGTAGGTCATATTTTTAGACATTCTACATTAACAGCTATTTAGACAAAATGGAGAAAGTCCAAAGGAAAGAAGAAACATGACCTATGAAGAAAAGCAATAGAAATGAGGTCTAGTTAATCCAAAAAAGTAAGAGAGGACTATAATAATAGTTCTTTACACTGTCAAATGCTCTTAACAACACAGGAGAGCTTAACTTTTTTTTAAAGATGATAGGACACTATGTAATCAACTTCATTCATCAGCAGGACATGACAAGGATTTAAAGTGAGGAACTTTGCATGCAAACTTGAACGAGGATTTTAAACCATTAAATTATAAATTACACTAAGTAAAATCACCACCTGGGTTTAAAGAGAGGATGTGATTAACAAGCACTGACTGACCAATTCTGACGTTACCCCACAAGACAGCAAAGATATGTTTATATCACTGTCACAGCCAGTCATGCAGTTTGTGTGGTAAATCAGAACAATCTTTCAACCGAAATTTCAGAAGTCCCTATTTCTGATTTTTTCATTTTTTCACCAGTACCTTTTTCCAAAGTCTGTCTTGAAGTTCTAAAACTGTAACCCAAGCAGAGTTGTAGCTGCAGCTCTCCTATGCTGAGGGGCAATATTATCAGAATAAGATGCTTCTGAGGATGAGTAAAAGAGGCAGCTTTAGTTCTAACATTTTAGGCCTAACATTTTAGTTCTAACATTTTTTCCTGCACGTTGATTTCTTGCTTGCTCCAGGGGTTAATAAAGCCACTTTTACAGAAAAGCATGGTTCACAATTAGCAGGGTGCTGGTTTTCCCCCATACATATAATCCAATGTCAGAAGGGACATACATGTCTATCCAGCTTCAGAACAGGTAATCTCACTGAGTAATTTTTGACCTTTGCTCCTATTTTAGGGATTTTTGTGAATTTCATCAATGTACAGCTGCAACTTCTTTGGTGGATATCACATCATTTACCTAGAGAAGGAGACTGGGTAGACATGTCTGTGCCAATACCAGGTTCATATGTGAAGTGACAGATCTTGAAGACACACAAACATGTAAAGGAAAACACACACACAGATTCTCCCCAAGATCATCACGTAAAGGAAATATTCTCCTCAGTATATTAACCACAATGCAGCCTGGTAAGACATTGCTTCAGATAAATGAATAACTGAATATTAAAATGTGTCTCTCATTTGATTATTTTTTTAAAAGTCCAAGATCTAATAAGTGTCTATGCATTTATAATATTCTCCTTCAGAAGTTACAAAGCAGGCAAGGCTGAATATGCACTGAATACCAGAACAAATAACCATGAATGAAATGTTTAGAATTCAAAGCCAAAACCATTTGCTAAAAAGCATAAATAAAACATTATTTCAATTGGTCAGGCGCCAAATTAAAAGAAAATAGAGACAAAAAAAAAAAAATCAGAGCAGAAAATGTTGTTAAAAACTAAATTAACAGAAAGTGTATGTGTATATTTTCTTGATTTTGTAATTGCCAGATGCATTTTTGGGCCCGGAGAGGGGTAAATTTAAAAGGCAGGTGATAGGTTTGCATGCCAAAATAGCACGATGCTCTGGTCAACATCTATTGAAAAGAAAGTAAATAATGTAAAACGTGTCCTTTTTCAGATCCTGTTTGTAACAGAACTGAGCTTTCTAACCAAGTGATATTGTGGACGGATATAAGTGGTAGTGCAGGGGATTAGATGTAGAGAGGATACCTCCATTTCCATTTCTGAAGCATTGTAAAAATGTGTCCTAAAACTTATCTTTCTGCATGTCTGGGTGCCACTGGAGGAGCAGTCATCAAGAGTCTGGAGAGAACTCTTGAAGCAGTCGCACCCCCTACCCAAGTGTTGGGGTGACTTGGTAAAGCAGATAACCGCTATTTGTACAGACAGTCCTGGGAAGGCAGCATTGGGTAACAGTCAGCCATCAAGGAGCCTGACCTGCCCCTGGATATCGTCATGCTGGCATTTTATGGAGCGGATGATGCCATAAGGTTTCACACCCCATCCTTCTCCCTGAGTAGTGAGAAGTGTAGATCATATCAGAGAGACCCATTCAAGTGCTGGGGACATGGCACAGAACACCCTCACCTTTGCTGCCACAGCAGGAGCCACCTCAGGTTGCTGCTGCCCTTGGGTGCTTGCTGTCTTCACCTCAGCCTGTTATCATATGAGAGAAGAGGGCCACATGTTGGATGGTGTGAACCAGGATCCATGGCCAGTTCAGCTGACAGCAGGGCCTAGGCTGTAGCCAAAGTGAGAAAACAAATGCTGACTTGCAAGCAATGAGACAGAAAGGTTTTTGGTTTTATTCTCTGTGCCCTAGCAGGGAGGTTTGATTACTATAGGAAGATGGTGATACCTTACCTTTTCCATGTGACTGGAAGCAGCTCTATTTAAGAGCATGGTTTGATTGATATGGCTTGTCTGAACAACAGATTAACTGGGAGAAAGACGAGGTACAGCTAGTGGAGCAGCTACAGGATTCATAGATGCCCACAGAGCAGAGCACTAATAACACATTGTGAATCTCTATTTAATAGATCCAAAATCTGTGAGGAAGAACAAGCAAAAAGAAAACCGCAAATCTTATTTTAGATACATGCGGAAACACTCTGCATCTATGCCCATGCCATCTTTTGCTCAACTAAGGCATAATGGGAGATAAACCCTAATTAAAGCAAACAGTACCTTGTGTTTCACAGGCTGTCACTTTGCTTGCTTGCTACCCAAGAAGAGAGCACTGAGAGATTTCTCATAGAAACAGTTTTAACCTCCACTGCAGCATAATACTGACAGAAATACACCCACTAGTACCACTTCTCTCCTTTACAGATACATTATCTTTTCTGTTTTCCTTACAGAATGAACAGGACAAAACCCCTATACTTATTCTACACATCTTCAATCTGCCTAATGCTGTGGAACAAGACTTTCCTCTACATACACCAAAATGAACTTCAAATTAGCAAGAAGAAAGTAACAAAGGGAGAGACATTTGTTTTCAATAAGCAGCAGCAGCAGAACTAAGAGAAAATGTTTCTCAGAAGAAGGGTCCATGAGAAGACCTGCTGGCTGAGGTCAACTCCTCCCCACAATCTGGGAGCTGATTCACCCATCGGCAATTACCAGCTTTTCCCATGGCAGCCTCATGCCCAACTGTCAACCATCAGCCCAGCTTTCCACAGGACTCACATCTTTGAGTAGGCGATAACTGTTTTATAACCCTCTTCAGGCTCCTGTCCAAGTCACTTGTTTAGTCTGCTTGACCTTAGGCCTGGCTTTATATTTACTGGTACATTTATGGAGACTGATCCTGTCAAAGCTCATAATGCTAATGAATCTCAGAACCACTCAATGACTTTCATAAAATGTCACCTCCAGGAGCCATGTGAGCTTCATATGATTCACTCTTTTACAAAGTATAGACTTAATAATTCTCATGAGTTTGAGAAAAAGCTGTAAAAAACATAACTGGTTATTGTACCTTAAAGACATAAAGCTAAAAGACCCATGAAATACTCCATAATTATATAAAAATAAAGTAAAAAACCACGTAAGGGTTTGGGGCACCTGGCTCATAGGTGCCAGTTTTGTTCTGCTACCCATGGAGAGACTATCCATCAGTGAGACAGCCTGAGCTGGTTTCCCAGAGCTGTGTGTTCAGCAAAGGCCTCAGCAGCATTTGAGCAATTTAGCACTTTCCAGGAAGCCAGACAAACTAACACAGCCTGTTTATTTCCTCTTTCTTTCAGTACTCCCACGCTGGTGCCTCTGTAAAGGAAAATATTGATGGATCTGAAATATGTACGACATAGACTGGGAGTCCATGGCAGTCGTCCTCTAGCAAGCTGTTTCTGAGGCTGTTTCCTTTAGTGACACCATGAATTATTTTTCATTTCTCTCTTGTTTCTTCTGGGCATATGAATTTGCCACCTGCTAAGGTGATGAACAATTACAACCACGAGTGGCACAGAGGAAGGAATAGCAAAGTTTGCTCTACAGTAAGATGTTTGCAGAAGACTTCAAGATTCAGTAAATGAATCGTTTCCCCACATAAAAAAAAAGAAGAGGGTAATACTTAGGGCTGGCCTGTCAAATGTTTAAAATTTCACCAAAATTCCTGTTGATTCATTTGACTTTCAGAGGGTGTTAGGTGTCATTTCAAAGTGTAACATGCCTTGAGATCCCTATTTATGCACTGAATATTTTTGAACCATATCCTTCATCAAGTTGCCATGAAAGACAGCAAGATATCTTCAGTGAAATCTGTGTAAAAGCCTACTCCTTTTTTCTTGATTTGCAGACAGAACCAGGCTGGGTTGTCTTGGAGGCTGAAGATGGGGAAAGGGAGCCAGTGGGGACCCAATGGCAGCTGGAAGGAGCCCTGTGGGACAGAGAAGTCCTGAGGTGAGAAAGTGATCCGGTGCAGAGTGTCTTGCAACAGCCAAAATGAAGACATTTGAAGGTGCTGTTCTTCCTCCCACCCTCCATCCCTTCCATAAGCATAAATAAAATTGCTTTGCCTCAGTATGAAGTACTCACACACTTTGGAATAAGAAGGGATGATTTGCAGCTCTGTTCCACCTCTTTAACAAAACCCCAAGAGAAAACCCTACCATCCGATGGCTAATTCCTGAAGACCACTTCAAAACTCACTCGGGGAATTTAAGCCTCGGTGATAGAAACAATAAACTCCTTTTGCTTAAGAAAACCAAACTGAGTGTATCTTGTTCACTCCTTCTGTGCTAATATTTTCTCTTAGCAAATAAAGAATATACCTTTGGAGGACGTGCCTGGCACTGTGCATCATCCAGTGGACGCCACAGTGCAACCATGCTGCAACTTCCCAGATTGAAAATGGATCACGGCAGCTGCAATAATACAAGATTTAATGAAACAACAATGAAATTTGTTTTTTCAATATGTGCAGAGATGATTTATTTTATTACTGACAGGAGGGAGGAGAGGGTTGAAATGTCTGTGTTAACCTGCATTCCCTGCTGAGCTTTCATTTGGTCAAGAAATAAAAACTCAATGATATAATAGAAATTTTACTCAATTTTTCTTTGGTTTTTTCTTTCCAAAATTAACCCCTTTTCACTTTAATGTAAAATTCAACCCAAAATATTATTATAATTTCCTTTGTTTTCAGTAAGTACATCCCTTTGTGAAAGGAGCTCTTAAAATAAGAGCTCCACCTTCAAGGGGTGTTAGATCACAATTGGTAGTCAAAGATCAGACAATTTCACCTGGCAAACCCTTTGAAACTCAAGCAGATATACTTCGACATCCGGAAGGGGTGGTTGTCCTTGTGGCTGCATTTTCTTTTCCTATTGTACCCCTATGTATTTGTCTGTTAGTCTTTGTCCTATCTCACGTCTAAGATCCTAATTAATCAAGACCCTGAATTTGCTCCTTTCCTGGCAAACCCCCTAAGGCAGAGCACCCGGTGGCTCTGGAAGCCACAAACAGCAATTGTTTAATTTGTATTATTTTCTGTGTTTTTAGCAGCATGTTAATCCATTTTTGAAGCTGCAAACAAGGAATTTCTACCCAGCAAAAGCATGTCTAGAAAAAAATATTTTTTGGGGAGAGATTTTATTTGTCAATGTATATTTTGATAAAAATCTGTGAAATAATCCTCCCTCAAAAAAAAAAAAAAAAGACAAAAAAAAAAAAAACACCAAATAAAAATAAAATAATGTTTGGGCATGAATTTGTGATTTTGCTCTTCCCTGTTTCACAGGTGATTCAGTTCCTGGGCTTTCCTTTTGTCCTCTGCATTTTATGTTCCAGAACAGGATGATTTTCACAAGCCATCATCCTACGTAGCCTAACCACCCTCTCCAAGAGAAAAAAATACACTGTGTTATAGGAAACATATAATGTAAAAGGCAAACTTACCCTAAAGAAGATTTTTTTTTTATAAGGAATTAAGTCAATATGTCATGATCTCGCCTTTACTCTCTAAAACGTAGTTAATGATATTTAAAAAACTATGCATATCTTTGTATTTAATAATTCTGGCCATTTGTTTGACCCTTTGTAGAATGTTTAAAATACTATCTTTAGCAAGAGACCGTCAAAAGCTTTTGCAAAACATTATACTGCATCGTATTTCATGCTAGTAATTAAAGGAAAATAATGAAATTTTTCTCCTCATTTATATTTCTTTCATTATTTCCTCAACAAACAGACATTAAAATGGAGCTTATCCTTTCAGCACAATGTTGCTTGTTTCTATAACTGACGTAAGTCAGTTCAGTGTCACAGCAGGAGTTAAGGATTTTATTTTAGGACCATAGGGATTGAGTGGTGTACTTCTGCTTTAATTCCCCTTCTCATTAGAATAATGTTCTATGGGTGCCTGTCTGAAATCATCTGAATGATAGAAATCTTTAAGTAGAGATCTAGTATTGTAAAACTGAAATGCTGTTACACTATGGCCTGGCTAGGAACGGTTAGGAAACCTTGCAAAACTTCTATTCCCTCGAGCAATTATTTCTGTAGCTTGTTTAGTTTATCTGGATCTGCCTGCAGAAACCCAGAGTTAGAAGCAGTGTTAAGCATTTCTTTGTATTGGAAATCATTCCCTATTTTCTACCTCATAAAACTTTCAGACATTAAAAATGAGTGGAATAATCTCAGCTGAGTTTCAAGTTTTTCTGTGTGTGCTTAGAAGAAGTTTCCTGGTGTTCAGTGTCTTTGGTCTGAATTGTCCTGACAGACAGACATCTTCCTCAAATACCTGCAATGACAATTGCAAACCTCCAGATGAGTATTTAACCAATGTAAAGGCAATTGATTTTGCAGATGGAGGGTCTCAGACTCGAGAAGGGAACATAGGAGAGGTTAAATGGAAATCTGGGGACAGACTGAATGAGAAGGAAGAGAAATCTGAAACAAAAGACTTTGTGTGAAAACACAAGGGGAGGGGAAAGAGGAAAGGACCAGAGAGTGTATAAAAGTCAGAAGTGACAGAAGGGCATTTATAAAACTTTAAGATGATGGGGGAATATTTCTGCAGAAGGAAAAAGGAGCTATGAAGGAAACCTTCTCATCCTGTCTTTCTGTTGCATGGAAGAAAATTTCTGTGAAGGAGTATCATCTTTTGGCTTCTCTTTCCATGTCCTCTAAGATTATGTACCCATGTAAATTATCTCCATCTATTCACCCAATTTGCAGTCCAATTTTTAGTCTTTGATTAATCAATCTTAGGCAGGTCTTGGTAGTCATCAGAGAAGAGACATTGGGTGAAAAATTTGGAGAATCACTTTGCCTTCGATTCTATCTTGTCCTCTGCAGAATTAGAGGAGCTGCTGCTCTGCTCTATGCAGGGAGTATAAACATTTCCATTAGATAAAGTAAAAAACTACCACAAAGTAGTTTGGTTATGCACAAACGTAGTCCATATCTTAGCAGTGTATTATATTCCATTGTCTTGTTTTCCCTTTTGGGTCTTTATGTGCATTTGAACCAGCCAAACCTCTGGTAGAGGATAGCATCACACGTTTTAAATGCTTCACTTAGCTACCATCACTTTATATTAAATGAGTGCCTCAATGCAGCGCATAAGGAGTTCAGTGATTTGTGTGTTTGGGTTTTACACATTCATTAGGAAACACAAGTAGGATTTGGAGCAGGTGACAAGGAAAGAGACGCATGTGAGTTTACTAACTCAATATGTACTACATTTTGGGTGTAGGAAGAAAAGTGAAAAACGGTGTGTTGCAGGCTAGATAAGAACACTGTTTATATTATGTCTCCATAATAAAAGGATAGCTTTGAGAAGCATTGTTGCTAAATCACAAAGAACCATAAAAAGAAGAAAGAAAACAAAAAGTAATGTTTGTTAATACCATGGGATCTCTGTGGACACACAGAAATCTGTTTGTTATAATCCAGTTTCTAGCTTTCTATTTTCTATAGATGCGAACAATATGTTCTGCTTGTCTTTTGCACTGGATTTCTAACAAAACACCCTTAGTCCTTTCTTGCTAGTTAAGCAAGATGCATGATGACACGCCAGTTCCCCTGAAGCATCTTTGGAACTACTGATTGCACACCCATTCACCTGCACATAATCCACTTAGGTTTGTCTGCTGCAGACAGTGGCATTCAGCTACCTCTTACATGCTTTCCCTATAGTCTCTGATGCCAACTGCAGACCTAAAGAATGTGCCATCTTCGGTCATGATCTTGAGTCATTTGGAAGGTTGACACAACATAAGAGATTTTGGATTAGGTAGAAACAAGCTGAAAGATAAGATAGCTGTTTCCTTTTTAATTAAGTGGAGAGATGGAGTTATTGTGACAAAAATATGAGACCCAAGTGCATGGCATAAAGAAGTCTAGACAGAATAACTGATAAGGGAAGCAATGCATGTGAGGCCCTGAAGAGGGGACAGCAGAAAAGCAGAGTCAAGAATTTAGGTCACCAACTGCATATAGTAATAAAAAAGAAAACAAAACAACAAAAAAAAAAAAAAAAAACAAAACAAAACCACCTAAAGTTTCATTTTTTCTTACAAACATACTTACATGTTAAAATGTAACCTTTCCCTCCTCAAACCTCAGAAAAAGTAGCTGTTCTTCCAACATGAAGTTAACCCTTATTAAAAATTAACATATATCCCTTCATAGGCTTTTGCACATAAGATGGTTATATATATTGGGTTTTTTTAACCACCAGCTGGAATGTCTGATGTCTTCCCTGTGGTATGTATACCTCAGTGTTTAAGGAAATGCAAAAAGAGAAGGAGCTGTCAATAGGCAGCTGTACAGAGCTAACTATGCTCATTCTTGAACTGAACCACATCTGGGTCAACTCCAGTGATGCACTGAATGCATGGGCCAAGCAATGGTCACCTCCCCTCAACACAAGAGGAAAAAAAAATGTGGGAGAT
Organism: Myiopsitta monachus; assembly: GCA_017639245.1. Classification (NCBI taxonomy): domain Eukaryota; kingdom Metazoa; phylum Chordata; class Aves; order Psittaciformes; family Psittacidae; genus Myiopsitta; species Myiopsitta monachus. Next base: position 37,159,601 of record CM029926.1, read on the forward strand.
GAGATTGATGGAGCAGATTGGCTCAGGAACCTGATATCCAGTTAGGTAACAGATTCATTAATTAAAAGCAGAGTAAACCAGAAAACTGGTCATGTAGAAAGATGTAACTCTGTAAGCCTCAGTTTCTCTGAGAAATGCCTCAGCTCTACAGGGCACAGAACTACAAGGAGACAGGAAAATCAGCAAAGTTTTTAACAGTATATTTCAATCATACTCACGCCTTTCCTGTGCTCATTTTATGGATGGCTCAGAAAAATCACAGGGAAAACATTTTTCACTTGGGTGCTTCTGATGAGCAGCAGTAGGTGTTGGCTCTCACTGTCTAAAAATGACACCTCTTTAAATATGCCCCCTACACCCCTCCAAAACAAAAGGGTCTCTTATTGCCTTTTATCATATTGCAGAATCAAGTGTCCCTACAGCTTTTCAGTGCCAGATCTCTTACATCCCAGGAAAAAAGCAACAAAACAAAACCCAAACCAAACAGCAACAAGAAAATAGCTCATTTAAAATCAACACTAATAATGACTGTATGGTCTCCTGTTTTGATATCTACATGTTTATTTCTTTGTGAAAAGGGTAGTTTTGGGCTTGGCAGCAGTTGCTTTTATTTTACTGCCATCTCTCATTTGAGAGAGTTTTTGTGCATAACGCTTTTCACTAGAGATCCTGTATGCCCCATGTCCCAAGCAGTTAAACTAGAAAAAGATGATTGGATGAGTTAATTCCTTGGCAGATGCGACAGATAGATGGGAAAGACTGTGAGTGTCTACACTGATAAGGGGTCTGTCATGTCAGGGAATAAGGAAAAGTGCAATATTCCTGGAGGAGCTTTAAATTACATTTTCACTGTGACCTACTTTTCCTCCAGCTTTTAAGGTCTGCTTGGTGATGACTTGATAAGGGGAAACACTAAGAGTGACTGATAAGAAATTTAGCTTGAGCAAAGTAAGACTACCTTGTGTCAGTGGCTCTGACTGAAAATAATGCCTGATATATTATGATTCTACATTCATATTTAGTTCTTTCACTGGAAGTCTCACTACTGTAAGCATTAGTTGCAGGAGGCTGGAGAAGATTGCAACCAGATTTTCATCAAGAAAACACCTTTATAGCAAAAGGAGTTCTCCACCTTCAGTCATGGTAATCCCCTAAAAATGGGGTTATTGGAGGTGCAGGACTGTGTTTTAGGCCTGTGGACATGCCCTGTTTGGGTCTGGTCTTGTAACAAACTACGCTAGGATCTTGTCTCACATGCGTCCAGCTCTTCTCTAACACATTGTCCAGCACACACAGCTTCAGAAGCACAAGCTTCCAAAGTTTCCCGGCTGTTGACTGCAGCTCAGGTCCGTTCCACATGACCCCAGACACGATTTCAGATATCTTACTGTTTCTCCTGACCTGGAAGCCAGCTTCATCCCAAGTGAGTTTTTCTATGAATTAAGAGAGAAAGAGAGACACTCCTAGAAGATCTTGCTAGGCTTGGCCAATCCCTCAGAACCCTTTGAAGTACCTCTGGACACTAGAAGATAAGAAACTCCTGAGCTAGACATTAGAGAGAGGCAGGATGAATTTAGGCCTTTGGTTGCAACTCCACTACATTTTGAGCCACCTGTCAGGGCCACCACTCAATTGCAGCAGCTAGTTTGTGCAGAAGGTCAATACAAATTGCTTATGGGAGCATGGTACATGGCACAATTTTGACTGTGAGCTAAAAATAAGAAAAACTGATAGGCATCCAGTAGTCACTCACTGCTGAAAAACTGAATGAGAAAAAAAATGCCTTGCACACAGGATAGTCCGAGAGACAAAACTGTGAATTTAAGCCTGTAGTTTCTTGAATACTGGTAAAATTTCACTAAAGCACAGGAAAGACATCCTAAGGATAGAATATAAGCAGACAAATAGTGGATGGATCCTGAATATGTTGCATACTAAATCCCAGCAACCAGAAAAAGCAGCAATATACTGTTTCTATGTTCTGGCCTGCTCCATGCATATCCATCAAATTGGTGCCTGCTTCTCCAACATCTACAGGAGCCCAGTTTCTTAAGAAATTTTGATTCATTTTCAAATCCCCATCAGTGGAAACATTAATTTTGTACACAATCTCCCTTAAAAAAACAGGGTTAAAATTCAGTTAAGACTTTCCAGTTCTGTGACAGCCAGAAGTACTTAAGTTGATGGTTTCAGACATCTGTCAGACTTTAGCATGGGGTTAGTGGGAAGCTTAACACCTGCATTTATGCAATTGCTTTTTAATTATATTAGACTTTTTCGGGCAAACTATTCTTACTCTGTATGTCTTTAAATAAACTTTTAAAATAATCCCAGCTAAATGAGCTCTCAGGGGTATATATGGAAGAAACAATAATTTATTCAAGTATTTTTTTATAGTTGTTTTGATTTTAGCTCTTCTTTTAACGTTGTTAATAAGGTTGTTATTAAAAGAAACAAAACTGAGGTTATGAAGTACTTATGTATCAGAATAATGTCATGGATGGTATAGATTTGAGTTGAGCAACATCCAAAACATTTGTGTGATCCAAATAGTAAATAGATAAGCACTGCAAAATTAAAATACTTCCTTAAACAACTGCATTATATGGAAACACTCCTACTGAGGTATAAATTGGAACTGTAAGAAGAGCAGCAGGTGCTGAAGCAAATCCCACACTCATTTGTACAAGAGGAAAACTTGCCAAACTACATACATGTCAAATTTGCTGCTCCCAGTAATACTGAGGACTGTTGCATTAAGGGCTGAGTTTCCCAGACAAAAAAAATGGGAGAAACCTTGTGATGTTTTCCTGTAGTTAGGCACAGCCAGCTGGACCTGCAGTAAAATGAATCGCTTCCAAGCACGCGGAGCATTGACCATCCACTAAGCCGCATGCAGTGCCAGGCACCCCTCCAGAAATAGGGAGTGAGGTAAAGTGATTATGGGATTCTGTGACTGATGGCTCCATCACATGCCCAAGATTCATGGCTCACATAGCTATGCTCCAGTGATGGGTGGTGGTGTGCCTGCAGATAATGCAATGGAATTTGCATTTTAATGTAGCTTAGCCAACATCAGAAAAGGGTTAAAACCAGCCATTGTAATTTGTATTTGCAGTGGGCAAAATAAGTACCTAAAGACAATGGCCACAGCTTGATATTATGTGTGCAGATTTAATTTGTCATCTGAGGCTCTACTGTGGAAAAATCCTTAGTGGTCTGGTTAAACTGCATACCTGAAAGTTAAGGAGCCTGCGGGTATCTCTTCACACTGAATCTCAGCTTTTTGCTGTTCCTTTTCACTGTTTCTTCTGTTGCCTTTGGCTATCAGCTAGCTGCGTACATTAAAAAAAAAAAAAAAAAAAAAAAAAGACAGCATTGCCTCTCAGGATATTTCTGGCTTTTCTTCTTTGCAAGATCAGAGAGCCTCCTTTCTTATTCCTTAGCTAGAGGGAAAAAAAAGGCTACTCTTTTAGCCTTTCCATCCTTTTATGGACTAATATCCTGCCAGCTTCTTCATTTCTTTTCTCCCATTTTCAGTGGTCTTCAGTGTAATACTTCAAGTGTTCTCTTTTCAGAACATGATTAGGTTTTAACACCATTGATCTAGATTTAAAAAGAAATGTTCAGCCTTGGTGTACTACTCACCCTGCTGTCTTATTTGAAAGGGTTTGGGGTTTAGTGGCCAGCTCCTCTCCCTTCTCAAAATTCTCCTGTAGATTTCCCAAGGAAGTGGTTCTCCTTCCACATAGCGCTTATTTCTTGCGTTCTGCCACTTCCACTTAGACAAGCGAAATGGGCTGTGCCTCTCAGCCTTGCAGCCCAGTTAGTAGTGAAAAATCAAACTAGAGGCCTTCGGGGTGGAGCATTGTGTCATAAACAAATCATGGTTATGGAAGCTGTATTTCTGTTCTCTCAATACAATTAATAAATGGGAGGCAGCTGTCATAACATTTCTTTTTCTATAGATTGTAGACACTTAGGGCATCCCTGGAGCTGTGTATGGCCCCTTCTTGGAGGGGAGATCATCTACTGTTTTCTCATAGGGTAGATGCTAAGATATGTGATATTGACTGTGAGAATGAAGACCTTAGGCCCACTGTAGGAGAGGATTTGGATCGAGACCATCTTAAGAGCCTGAACGTACACAAGTTCATGGGACCTGGTGAAATCCATCCATGGGTCCTGAAGGAGCTGGCGAATGAAGTTGCTAAGCCACTGTCCATCATATTTGAAAAATCATGGCAGTCAGGTGAAGTTTCCAACAACTGGAAAAAGGGAAATATAACCCCCATTTTCAAGAAGGGGAAAATGGATGAGCCAGGGAACTACAGAGCAGTCAGCCTCACCTCTGTGCCTGGCAAAATCTTGGAGCAGATTCTCCTGGAAGGCATGCTGAGGCACATGAAAAACAGCCAGGTGGTTGGTGACATCCATCATGGCTTCACTAAGGGGAAATCCTGCCTGACCAATTTGGTGGCCTTCTATGATGGGCTATGGAACTGATGAACAGGGGTAGAGCAGCTGATGTCTTCTACTTGGACTTGTGTAAAGCGTTCGACACTGTCCTGCATGACATCCTTGACATCCTTATCTCTAAGTTGGAGAGACATCAATTTGATAGGTGGACCACTCGGTGGATTAAGAACTGGCTGGATGGGTGCACACAAAGAGTTGTGCTCAATGGTTCAATGTCCAGCTGGAGACCAGTAACGAGTGGTGTCCCTCAGCGATCAGTGTTGGGACCGGTCTTGGTCAACATCTTTGTCGGTGACATGGACAGCGGGATTGAGTGCACCCTCAGCAAGTTCGCTAATGGCATCAAGCTGTGCAGTTCAGTTGATACACTGGAGAGAAGTAGTGTCATCCAAAGGGACCTTGACACAGTTGTGAGGTGGGCTGATGCCAACCTGATGAAGCTTAACCATGACAAGTGCAAGGTCCCACACCTGGGTCAGAGCAATCCCAGGCACAGCTACAGGTTGGGCAGAGAACAGATTCAGAGCAGCCCTGTGGAGAAGGACATGGGGGTGTTGGTTGATGAGAAAATGAACATGAGCCAGCCGTGTGCATTCACAGTCCAGAGAGCCAACTGTATCCTGGGCAAGGGGGTTGAAACTAGACTATCTTAAGGTCCTTTCCAACCCTAGGTATTCTATGATTCCATATGGCAAGATTTCTGATTTGTTCACAGTCACAATGGAAGAAAAAAAAAACTGGAGCAGAGCAGGGAACTGAACCTGTACTTATCAGAGCCCAGGAACGTGTCCTGCCTAGTCTCCTGTACTCCCTTCACACATCTTGAAACTAACAAAAGCTGATTGGAAAATGATGTTATCAAAACGAGCGCTGAACGTAACAGAAACCAATGGAATGATTCCAACAACTTTCCCCCTTCAATGTTTAGAAGATATAAAACATAAATTAAGATGAAAAGAACAGATTTTTAAAAGCAAACTGTTCTTCCCTTCCCTCTGGGCTAGTTTACTTAAGGAAAAATCCCAGATCTATGAAACCATACAGAAGATGATTAATGCAAATGAACAGTTGTTGGACCAGTGACAAGACTTTCTGAAGTCTGGTCCCTGCTGTTACAATTTATCAATTTTGATAAAGAAACCTAGGTTTCTACACTTGCTAGTCCTTCCGAGGGGCTTTTCCAGAGCTCTTCTCTGCTGGTTTGAAGCCTCCTTCCAATTACCAGTGTAAGTTATTATCTTTATTTTGCCATTGTTTTGCTCCTGCCCATTTTACTTCTCTTTCACAGCTACTTCCAAATTAAACCACCATCCTGGATCTTTGTCAGCTGGCAATTTGAGACAGATTTTATTTCAGGCCTGGTCTAAAAACCATTTAAGTCAATGGGAGTCTCTGTTGAGTTCAGTATGCTTTCCAAGAGGGCCCTTATAGGCTATCCCTGTAGTCAGCTAAATATAAACAGACTATGTTGGTAAAACAATGTGCCTAGCAAAATTATACTGCAACTTACAGACAGCAAAGTCTTCATTTACCTGCTTTTGTTGGCTTATTCAGGAAAAAAGGACAGTGACACAGAACATCCAATATTTCAGTAACAAGTGGGATCTAACAGCCAAACAGAAAAGCACTAGCCTTCAAAGCAAGTGCAGTGGACTGTTTCCTTATGAAGATATTATGATGAAGCCACCTCTTAAATTGTTTAATTGTCATTTGTCTTCATTTCACTTCTCTGCTCACTTGGGCAGTGCATGAAACCAATGTTCCTGGAAAGAAAAAAACACATAAAATGCTCTCTGTTCCTTTATATTTATTTATTTTAAATTACCTGGGAGAGAGAAACCCTCCAATTTTCCAAAGATGACATTATCATCAATGGCATTTAACTCTATCTAAAACATAGGGCTTTTTGATTGCCATCCAATACATAAGGGGTCCCTCATTCTAGCTTTTTTCTCAAGTGTCACAATAGAAAGACATATTTTTATAGTTACAAAGCAATCATTTGGCTTGTAGTAGTAAAAACACTATACCACAAGAAGTGGTCAAAAAAATACACTGTAAGAAGTAAACAAAACTATTAAGTGGTCAATGTATTGATTAACCAACATTACAGAAAGCATAAAGTCAAGTGACAATCCATGCAGATAAATTAGTTGCATAACATTAAGTAACAGATGTTAAAGAAAGAACTGCAAAACTGGAGCTTGAGACAGAAACCACATGTGGAGGAGTAAAAAGAAGTCACAGCTTGGTACTTAATGTGACCTAAACCCAGCGTAACAATTGAATCCAGAAAAAACGTGAGCTGGAATATCTTAGCAATAAGTTAAGACCTAGCAATTAGGAAAGACACAAGACTCCCGATACCTCCAAAAACATCCTTAGCAACTTTCCCAGAAGAGTAAAGACTTGTTGCCCCCTTCCTATATAACTCCAATCCCACCTAATGAGTTGATTTAACTATTTAAATGTTTGTAATCATAAACCTTTCTATAAAAGCACAGGTTCAGCTTATTAAGCTCATTAGCCTGTAACAAATGCAGTTTTTGAACATGCCAAGGAGCAAAATATAACTGGATTCAGAAAGAAATTAGATGCATTTGGAGAGGATGATAGCTCTCTTGAGGGCTATTCAACACAGAGATTCTCTGATTTGGAAGGCCCCTAAGCTGCAGACTGCAGGGCGGCTATATCAAGGGAGCACCACATGTTTGTCTGGCTTTTATTGTCTCTGATACTCCTTGGTTCCTGGGTAAGGTGGTTCTTTGATCTGATTCACTACAGCTGTTCTTACGTGCTATTAAATCTTGGCCACTACAGCTGTTCTTACGTGCTATTAAATCTTGGCCAACAGCCAACACACAATGTCAAACTAGCTGAAAGAAAGTACTAGAAAGTATTGGTTTACACTTTATAAATACATTATAAACTAAGCATCCCCTACAGCAGAATGGTGGTACAAACACTACAGCTGAAACCCTCCTCAAGTCTAGCTTTTGATCAAAGAATGAATGTTACTCAGCATGGAAGATGAAGGCTACACAGCAGCAGCTGATGCCAGAGTAGTTATCAGCCGCATTCAGCTATAACAAAGTGTCCAAAGTCTTTGATTTTTGTCCTTACTTTTTTTTTACTTTTTTCAATGTAGGCAGGAGCACTCTTGAAATAGGTGGATTTGCATTACTGCACATTGTAAAGGACCAGTTTTCAGTGCCTTGTAAACCAAGGCTGGGTCAGAAAGGAATACCTGGCTGCATCACCTCACATTTTATATTTTCAGACCATGCATTGCTTTCTCAGAAGATCACTCTTCTTATCAAAGCTTTAAATTTTTAGGACCCCCCTTGGGATCTTCCATAGGACCAAATCTTCATGCACATAGATTTCAACACTGCCATATGCTTCTCATGGACCTACTTCTAATGTCACAAATATGCTTACAGGTGAAGCTCTCATTTGTCAGATGGCACAGTTGCTTGGCATACTGAAAACAATACCAAAAAGATAGTTATTCAAGCTACCTCTGTGATTAGTCAGAGGTACACAGTATAAATCCACTACCAGCATAGTTCTTACTCCAGTTTTCACGTTTACCATACCCTCTACAAATTCTTCATCTTCAGTCTTGTGTGGTCTAAATGCCCCAGAGTAACTTCATTGCTCAAGCAAACTCTAAATCTCAAGGAGCTACTCAAAAGCACTGAGTTGATCATGCATCTTTTTTATTCCAGGGGAAGTTAAGGAGCATGAAAAGTGGAAACAAAACATTTTAGTCTGGATCATTCACCCTGAGCTATGTTTATGGAACTTCAGCAGTGTGCCACAGAAAAATTTTATTTTTATTAATGGCTGTGATTATCTGTATTGTCCGTGATGTACCATGGGTATAAAATTCGGATGAAGCATTAGCATAACAGGCTAAGCATGTTTTGGGACCTATTCATTCAGATCAGTTTTTACTGGGGTCCCTGAGCCACTTGCCTGAGTGGAAAGGCAGTTGCTTTCAATTTTATTTATGTGGAAGGTATCAATGCCACACGTGTCAGTTGTGACTAGAACAAAAAGCAAGCTTATGCTCATACTCTGTTTCAAGATCATCATCTTGTGAAAAGTTATCTGGGAAGCTGCCTGTATTCTTGCTTTAGCTCTTGGAGGTTTAGGGTTTAATGTATCATTGCATGAATTTCTGGTTATGTTCCCACTTAACTCTCATCACACAGAAGGTCTCAAATATATTGTAATTTGTGTATTTGATCACCAGAATTGCCTGTTTGTTTTTTTTTTGTTCTAGATGGAGAAGAGTTGTAAGACTCTAGTGCGTGGTCCAGCTAGACACACTATGATAAGCACTGCACAAGCCAAGCTAGAAAGATATGTTAAATGTGGTACACAGATCCAGTGGCTTTTCAAATGAGTAAGCAGAGATCTAACTGAATATCATGCTTAAAATGGGGTGGTGATATCTGATTCTTAAGAAGACCACTGGACTAATGATGTAGAAGATGAGTGTAAGGTACGAGGCAGTATGAAAAGACAAAAATGCATCAGCCCAGAAGTCCAGTTCCAGAAACTTTATGACTATGGGGGAACTCACTTGTATGCAAAAATATTCCATCTTCTAATAGGAACAAAGGTCTTGGAGCAATTTACCAGCTGGAAAGTTGTAAGGTAGTGTCGTGTATATGCAAAGGCTTATACAACAGAGCAGTCATGTTTGGACTGTGACAAACTACTGCACAGGTGATCCTTAAGAATGATACCAGTAGCTCTGAGATGTGGCTATTTGGGAATTATTTATTTATTTGTTTTTATTTTCTTTTTTTCCTCCTCATTTCCTGAGATTTCAGCTGAGGAGGCAGTGGCATTGTTGATTATAAAAGGGGAGACTTCGCAAGCAGTTTAATATGCTCCATATGTCCAGTCAGTGTGTTGAAGAGCCCAAAATGTGCATCTATTAAATATAATGAACAAGGAATGATAGATGATGTCTCATGCTCCCAAGCTTGTAATTAAACAGGAGTGAGAAGCTGTAGGGTAAAGAGTAGAGAAAGCATCCTTCAGTCACAAACCCTTGACATGGAGACGTCAGTTGTTCAAAAGACGTTTTAACATCTCTGACATGAGGACACTGAGGAAATGAAAAAGTAAGCAAAGCAAAGCATTGGAAGGGCATTTTAACACTGTTTTAGGCAAATGAGAGGATAAATGATGACTGTATATTGCATGGCGGTGGGAGGGTTATAAACATTATAGAGACAATTGCTGCTAAATGAGGTGTATCCCAGGCAGCTGTCCTTATGCATTAAGAGGCTGTTTTCAAAAGAAAAGAGTCTCCCATCAACATGAAAACAAAACAAAATGAAAAGATCTCTTCCACACAGCTCACATGCCATGAATATCTCAGCAGTATGTGAATCAAACCCTTCCAGAGACAGGCTGTGCTCTGGCTGCCTCCTATTTGGCATCATTTGAACATGAATGTGCACTCTCTGTGTAAGCCTTAATTATCAGAGCAATCGTATGAGCAAGGTATCCTATTCTGTTTGTCTGAACTTGTGTCTTTTGTGCCTCTCTGGTCTATGTGTGGTAAATATGAGAGCCTTCATGCTGGCCCAGCCTCCACTGAATTGACTTGGTTGACTATTGGCTTAATAGATTGATCTAATAACAAAAAATACTGGTTTCTTTCAAGTTTCATTTGAACTCGTGACTGTCTGAACATTCTGTATTTCTTTAATAGAAGTTTCCAGCATGTAGAATTAAATGCAGTGCAGTCTGAGAATGCAATATTCATTAAAATGAGCAGCGTTTGTTTTGCTACATTTAACAACATAGCCAGCTCTTTTGGAGCACTTCCCTTCAGAACATTTTGGATTATATTATCTGTTCACAGGCAGGGAAACTGAGGCAGAGACAAGCACAGCATCTTGTTCTGGAAAACAGTGCCACAGCTGAAATACTATTTGAAACTTCTTAAGTGTAGTGCAGTGACCTACCCAGAAAGCACTGCCTCTCTCTGACCCTTGTGAAAATTATAGTCTAAAACAACTGTGGTTGCTACTTCAGTGAAATATTCTCCCTTCTGATACTGAGCTCACGTCCAATACTCTTTCATGTTCTTATTACGCTAGAAGCCTCAACAATGCTGACTTTAGCGAACTGTAAGACTGGCTCTCCTTACTACATTAATTGATTGGTTCTGGCAGAAGGTTTTCAAGCCACATTTCTTTTCCAGTGGTCAGTAGATCAATAGTGAACCATGGTGCATCCTCGGGTGTTCCCCAGAATGATTACAAGTCCCTTTTAACCACCTGCAAATATGTGAAATCAGAAAAAAAGAAGAGGCAGTCTACAACTAAGCTTTACTGGGTTGAAACTGAATTCTACTCTGGCACAAGATGGCACATGGGTTTGCTTTATAAAAAACTTGACTGAGGGTTACTTCTCTCAAAGGTTTGTAAACTGGCTATCTTCCTAGAAGAGCTGAGAGGTAGGATGCACAGATTCTGCCATTACACAGCCTGTCACCTTAGAAAAGAATAAGAGCTACCTGCTGTTTACAGATCTGACAGGAGACGGCCTTGTCAGAGGTAATGTTGATATATCACTCCGAAGCGTCAGGATGGTCTGGAGCAAAAGAGCATCTCAGTAGGATGGATCCTGTTTGCATAGACACAGAATTGCTTTCTATAAGAGTTATTGCTGCTGTTGACATTACAGTAGCATCCAGATTTGCCCCAGGGTGTCAGGGTTCTGCTATACATACTACAGTCATCTCATGAAGTAAGAAGCATCTCTTGCCCCAGAGCTTTGGAACCAGGTGTGTAAAAGGAGAAATGACAGCCAAAGCACAAAATGAAGCTGGCCTTTGTTTTGGAGAAACACTGACCATTTAGGATAAAGTCCATTCAGAATAAGGTTCTTATAGAACTACTTGTGAAATTTTGCATTTTCTGATGAAAACATCTGAGATGGAAAAAGCTGCCCCAGCTGAATCTGAGAAATGAAGTAACAAAGCTATCTCCAAAGAGCTGGTCAGTAGCAACTGCAGCAGAAGATACAAGCTTCCTGGCTGACTTGGTCTCCATCAAAATGGGTTGCTGACCCCTTCAGTAGTGCCATGTGTACCCTTGCAGTAAACCCACCTTAGGGCATTGCAGGCTCGCAGCATCCTTATGGCCATTTTCATCTCTTCACACTTTGGGGGGCCACATTGAGTTTGGGATGTACTGCTGTGAGGACTGGGCCCAGTTGGAGAAAGTATGTGTCCGCTTCTAAAATGTACCAGAGCGGAGGTCTCCACTGTTGACTTTTGGAAGTCCTGTTTAGAAAGATATGACATAAGATAAGCAGCAGGAATGAAAATCTGGCATAGGCTTAGCAAAAGTGATTGTGGCAATGAAGGACAGAGTATTTAAGACTGAAAAAAGGCAGAATTTTCCTTCTGGTTGTAAATAACCAGGCTTCTAGCTACAACTCACTATCCCCTGGCTGAGGATCTCCATAGTGGTGTTGCCAAACTTCACAATATAACAAGCAAATCATAAAAACCTATCCCCTCCCTTGGTAGCAGAGCAGCCACACCGCTCAGGAACAGGATGGATCTGGTTTCATCATCTTCTGCTTCGCCACCTGAGGGGAGAGGGAAAAGGAATTGCTTGCCCCATGCATATCCTTTGAAAATTGTAATTTTCCTGCAGGATTGCTTCCATCAAAAAATTCCCCTGATATAATTTTCTTTCTCTGTGCCTCTCTGCCCCCATTTCTCTCCCCCTTTTCAGCAGCTGGATATAAAACCACTTCAACACTGGAACAAAGTGATTTTTTTTTTCTTTCTCTTATTTTGACAAATAAAATCTCATAGTTGATTTGATAAAAGCTTCTGTTTTACAGGGATATCAATTCCTTCTCTAACCCCACTTCATTTTATGATAGACACTAGAAAAATACCCATTCCTTTTAAACTTGACAGATGCCACTACAAGGTGAGAAAGAACCACTGTTTCTTTCATTATAGTCTTTTTTAATATACTATGTACATGGAAACACTTCATCCATCAGTTGGAAAGTTCATTTCTTACTGCTGCCCTTCACCCCACTTTCAGGTCTCCCAAGCCAACCATGACTGTGCAACATAACTGACTCTGGTATAAATAAGAGCTGAGGAAATGGAAGGAATTAAGAACTCCTCCAGCCCTAAGGCTAAGTATTACCCTCCTATTTGTTTTCTCTGTATACTAGGCTTAATACTTTTTCTCAGCTGGGTACACAAACTAATGTACTACATAATCAGAGGGAAAATACTGCCTTATAGAAATCTTGTTTCTTATCACGCTCGAGGTTTCTGTGGATACTGGAAATACTTTTCTGTTTCATAGTATGTGGACAGAATATGGAAGAAACACAAGTGAATATTTTCAGCTTTAGGGTCTCATTTGTATTACAGAATCTAAACATTTAAAGTGGAGGGATATTCAGTTGTCTTCTTCCGTCTCATGTGCTACCTTGTTGCTGAAAGCCAAGTAATTTCCATGGAAGAACTCAGATGATGCGTAAAAATCTTCTGCCATTGGGGTACGTTTGTGATGGACATTCACAGTCCATCTATGGTACATATATATGCATCATAGCAATGTTATAAAACTGTTTCCTTAACTACAGTATGTATTTTGTTCAGACACTCTACAGGGCACATCCATTCTGTGTGATCACTGTATCTGCAGAACATATCTGTTTGGGTGGCCTTGGTCTGTGAAAGGGTCTGCAGAAGCTCAGTTTGTGAGTAATAACCTACTCAACATGACTCTATCTATCTAAAATGAAGCATGAGTCTAAAAGAGTGCAAGCCTTAGAGCAATCCCCTTCAGCCAGCGGATTTTCACCATTCATCAACTCATAATTCGTCTGAGGTTAAAACACAAGAGAAAAATGTTTGGATAAAAATATTCACATTAGGAGAGATGCAAGTTCATCAATACAGCTTCTATCCTTTTAAAAGTCTTTTAGAAAGCTGTAGATATCATAACACAAGAAGGCAGTTTGCAAGAGAGAATTTATCTTGAATCAAATACTCATCAGTACAAATAGAAACTGATAAAACATAAACCCCACAACTGAAACCAGGTTTCAAGCCTCCCCTTCACTCTCAGCCATGTTGAGGCCAAGCTCGGCCAGTCAAAGCACCTAGCTTGTGATCGAATTTGTGCACTGCCTATCTAGTCATCTAAGACAAAATGAAATTCAGAGAGAAATAACAAAAGCAAAGGTGAAAAGGCCTCTTGCTTCCTTATTCACAAACCTCCCTATTAATTTTTTGAGCTTTGGTGCTTTCCATGTTGGCTAGTAAAGATCTATGGTAATGACCCTTAATTTGTCCCTCAGAGCTGCACTCCACAGTCTTGATTGTCTTCCTTTCTCCTGGGGAACTCTATAGTGTCCTGTCTGACACCAGCAAGTTCACCATGGTAATGGCAGCTTCAGAATCTGACCCTCTGCTGCTTCCACCCCTAAGGAAATGTGAAAAAGACCCTTGCATTGCCACAATAAACCATGCACAGTGCTAGGCAAGTATCTACTACTGCAGGTAGTTAAAGCAGGTTAAAATATTTGCAAAGAATATGCACAGGTCTCTCATTAAAACTCTATTCTCTCTATTATTTCAGTTGCCATGAAACTCAGAGCATTGCTGTGAGGAAGAAGGGCAGATGCAATAAGAGGGGCTAAGGGTCATGTTCAGACCACCTATTCCAGTGCTGGAAACAAGTCCAGTGTAGGTAAATTCATGCATTCTGTGGACAACTCACATATCCCCTTATGCAAAATCATATCTTACAGAACAGAACACTGAACATGACTGTCTGTACTGTCCATGAGGAAAAGTGTAATGCCAAGCTTGCATACCCCTGCTAGATGTGCCTGTCTGCATCTTCTTGTTTTCTCTGCAGTGTGTAGACTTGAAATAAAATGGAGTCTATTTTAGTGTTTAAAGTGCCACCATACTGATGTTCTTTGCAAGCCTTTCCCTCCCACCCCAAAAGCTCAGGATCCTGGAGAAGCCTGATTTTGCAATACTCTCAGACTCCCATTCACACACACGGTCTCTAGTTTCCAACACTTCAGGAAAAACCTGAAAAATTCTAATTTTCCTTTCCACTCCTTTGTCTCTCCATGAACTGCAACAGAAAATAAGTGGAAAGATCACATGACTTTTTAAAGCTTTCTGACTACTAAGCCAGTATCAGGAACTGCCTGGCAAGGGCTTGACTCAGGAATTATCCTTGTCTGGGTTTGTCAATGTGTGTACTGGTTTACTTACAGCAGATAGGCATATGATTCTCAGAGCACTTATTTTCCTGTACTTTTCCCTGAATTGGTTAATACATCACAAAAGCTGGGAGAAAGAAGTGCCTAAATCTGTGTTGTGGATTTGGATGCTGCTGGCAGTTGAGTGCACTGCTCATGGAAGGGTAAGAAAAAGACATCAGGCTTTCAGTGCAATCAGAACCACGTGGAAGTGGATGCATTTCCTTAAAAGATATCTTCATAGGAAGTAACGAGAAAACCAGAAAGCCCTGCAGAGTGACTTACTCTGGAGGTTATCCCATGATAAGCCATGGGCTGAGAGTCTGATTCACAATAACGACTCAGAACCAGGATCTTTCCTGTGCACAGAAGTGCCATTTGTTCCCAGCACACATGACTAGCGCTGACAGGCCACCAGTGGATACGCTAGGAAAAATGCACTGCCCGTAGGTATATCTAAATTGATAATGCATACTAAATATCCTTGTATCTTGTATCACAGTGGAGATGGAGAGGGAAATAAAAAGGGGGATCTTGTACGCAGCTATGGCTAAAATGGAAAATTGTGAATTGGGGATCAGAGAGGGTAAACAGGGAACTTGTGGAGAAAAAAATGAATCACATTAAATACAAACCCAAAGGTTTTTTGTATTCAGATTGCTTTCCCTTATACACTTGGTTTCTTAGTTTCTTTGGTTACTTGCGAAATCCTAGTTAAGGAGACACCTTCAGAAGCAGACCCTGTTCATATCTAACTTTCTGTCAGGCACCCTTTTTCTTTTGAGTTGAACCTACCTGAAAAGCTGACTTATAGATCAAATACAAAACAAGCACAGCTTGGTTTTCGGAAGGGACTTTTTTTCTCCATCACAAGCTATTTAGTTTTCCAATCAAGTGGCAGTTTCATGCAGTCTTCAAAAGGGAAGGAAAAAAGTCATACAGAAAAATGGCTTGTGAGCTCTCTTAGGAAAAATATGCACCTGCTTTCTGCCTGCACATCCACACTCATCTCTGAACCAAGCCATGAGCTGATGTTACACAGCTGCTATGAGACATTATGTCAGGGCTTCATTTGCCAACATTTCTACCACTCTGGATTGCACTGGTGTCACATAACAGCTCCCAGAGCAGCTTCATCAAGCTGCTAATGTCATCCAAGTAAATAATGCATGCTTCGACTTTGGGCTAAATATATATTTGTCTGATAGACTGCAACAGCCACCAAGTCTGTTGTGCTAAGCAATCCTTAGCTGTATATTTACTGGATCAATGGAGTGCTTAGAGCTTTGACACATAAATCAGTATTTAGGTATCTTTTTAAAGTAAGAATTGGAAGTAAAAGAGCATTTCTGTCCATATATCGCACTTACACAGAATGAACTGCTTTCTCTCTTGTGTCGCTTTTTTGTCTGGAGCCCCCAGAGCCCTGATCAGCAGAGGAACTCAAACAGAACTGACTAAGCTGAAGTTAGTGTCTAAGCTGCACTTATTTTAAGCATGACTTCTGCAGAACGTAAAAGTTTCTCACAGGTCCCCCTGTCCCCTCAGTACCATTTCAGAGCAGTTGACACTATCCGAGGCACTTGAATTATGTCTTGTTTGATGTACAAGAAGAAAGAGAAAACATAGTGATACTGGTTTATTCGATTATTATTGCAATCCAGAAACCAGATCTGTTTGAACTTGACTCTCAACTGCCAACACACAGCATTTCACAGTTAACTCTTATTACTACAGTCTCCAGAGACCTGACTCTCATTTTCCATGTCAAAGCGTCAACTGTCTGCTTCAGACCTTGTGTTGATCGTGACATTCGTAAGCTAATCTGCCACAACCATTTGAGTAATTAATTCCTTATGCAAATATTAGTACAATCCAAATGAATAAATAAACTAAAAAATTAAGAAATTGTAATAAACAGCATGTCAGGCAGCAAAATATTGGTTTAAGAATTCTAATGATGATCATGATTTATTAATGCGCTTGTCAGCATCTGTTGCTGAGAGCATTATGTATGCCTCAGTAGGATTTGCCTTGATTTGTTGAATGTAAGTCAGATAGACAACAATCATGTAATGAAAAGTATTACAGTTTCTGAATCCTATCCTTTTAATGTCAAGGGGAAAGTTGCTTCATGCATGCTCCAAATCTGCCCCTTCTGTATAACTTTATTACTAGCAATCAAAAACATGTCCAAATCAATTTCTCAGTCTGTGTACCATGTTCTGTGAGCTCCTGTGATCAGGCAAATACACCCCACCAAAGCTGATTTGAATATTTCAGTGCCTGATGGTGAACTGAAAAGTAACATGCTATTTTATATAATTCTCTCTAGAAGGAGGAATAAGCAGAGGTGATAGATCTCAGAAATGGATAAGCTTTAGTTTTCCTACTCAGGCATCTTCACATATGTTAACATTTCTGGTGAAACTATTGATGTTAAAAGTGGATTAAAATGAAGAATAGATAAACGTTGTATTTATACTACAATATTCATGGTGCTCATTTAAGTGGGCTGTTTTACAGTCATGAATTTTATTTGCATGTTGATTTGTATTTTCTTTATACTTTCAGCTGGCCTGTTATATATCTGAATTTTCTTTCCAGGCATTTACTAATAATCACTAAAAAAAACCCCAAACCGAGAAGGATCACTATTATTTTCACACTTGGGTGAAGAGAGGTAGCTAAATTCTGTGGAATCTAAATTCATTTTTTATTGTAACTTTCATTGCAAAAGATCCTTAAGTGCTTTAAGGTAGGGCTGACTGAAAATCAAATTCTTACAGCCACTTTTGAAGTAACACTTCCTATAACTTCTGCAGTATCTTCATTGTCCATGAAAAGCATCTCTTTTGGGTTTGAAAAAGTGCAGTGGCAGAAATTCTAGAATCTCTGGATTCTCATGCCCCAGTCAAAATTAGAATTTCATGCTTTAGTCACTGAACCTTAAGGCATTAGGAATCATAGAATAGTTAGGGTTGGAAAGGACCTTAGGATCATGTAATTCCAACCCCCCTGCTATGGGCAGGGACACCTCACACTAAACCATGCCACCCAAGGCTCTGTCCAACCTGGCCTTGAACACCGCCAGCGATGAAGCACTCACAACTTCCCTGGGCAACCCATTCCAGTGCCTCACCACCCTTACAGTAAAGAATTTCTTCCTCATATCCAATCTAAACTTCCCCTGTTGAAGTCTGAACCCATTACCCCTTGTCCTATCACTGCAGTCCCTAATGGAGAATCCATCCTGAGCATCCCTATAGCCCCACTTCAGATACTGGAAGTCTGCCATGAGGTCTCCACGCAGCCTTCTCTTCTCCAGGCTGAACAGCCCCAAAAGAAATATCTTGCCCTCTCCTGGGTTTAAGTGTTGGAATAGCTTGAGCGGGATAGAGTTCACATGTCATTTATCCTGCTACTTAACATTTCCTATAGGATGCAGACTGTGTTTCCTTATCTAGCATGCTGGTTCTTGGTGACCTCATTTGAATTAAACTAGCAGTCTCCAGTTTCCTGCCACTTAGAAAAAGGAGACCTTACCTTTTACCTCTTGACACAAGCACAGGTAGGCAAGCCGTAGCACAGTAGTTAACACTACAGTGAATCTGAGGGAAGGTGGCACCCACTGACAGCAAGTATTACTCAGAGATTTCTGTGTTTCCCCTAGGCAGAGTGCCTGTAGGCTGATGGTGGTAGGACAAGGAAGAAACAGCAAGTAGAAGGAACCCTAATACTCCTGATTTTCAGGTGCTCAAATGTCTTAAAAACCTTCATAATCCCACTCTAGTCCTTTAAGACCAGGATTAAAAGTTTGCCATTTCTTCCAGCCATATCAGCAGTGAGAACCTTAGACTGGAAAACAGCAGACAAAGTGATCCATTGATCTATTAGTCAGAAGCTCTACAGCAAATCTAATGAACAACAGAAAAGATTTTTCAGTGTAGAAGAAGCCTGTTAAACAGATTGCACTGGTGCACGGAAATGTCATTTTCTTAACATCCTTATAACACAGATAAATAGTGGTTTAAGGACAGAGGTGGCCTTTGCTGAACCTCACGTACTTTTGATCTCTGTTTGTGAATCCTGCTCTCTAGAGGTTTATTCCATAAATTCTTGAAATGTTTCTTTTTAGATAAACAATAACAAAAATCAGTCTTGGGCACATAAGTCATTTTGTCAGGTTTATATCTCTGTATCTTTTGAGAGCTCTCTCTTTTTAAAGGCATTTAATGAAATACCACTTGGTGTGATAACAACAAGGAAATCTATTTATTTAACAGATTTAGTCTGTTTATTTCAGTATTGTACTTGAACTTTCGATCTCCTATGTTTTTAGACTCCTAGCAAGTTTATGCTTTCAGCAGATATTTGTTTCTTAAGGAGACATCTGAATTGCCAAAAGTATGATGCCATATTTATTTATAATTTATATATATATATTATTATTATTTATTACCTGTTTTTTCATCCTGTGGAAGGAAAATCTGTTGTGTTAATCAAGTTTTCTTTCAATCTGTTGGAAACTGTTTCTCTGTAGTAAGGAGCAGCGGAATCATTCTTCATCAGAACACAAAAACCAAACCCAAAACATGAAGAATCGTACAAGCATGGAAGCATAATGTAAAGAATGGCAATCACACATTGCTATATCATTCCTCTGTTGCTCCTCTTGTTTAGGAGAGTCTGTATGTGATAGATATGGGAAGACAGAACTAGTACTCAAACAAGGGTGACACCTTTGCAGTTATCTCAGGCAAATGCCACAAAGCATACGAAACAGGGGAGCCTTACAGTTTCAGTTTCATTGGGACAAATGCAACAGCTACTAAAAAGGAGAACAAAACAAGCACCAAACATTAGCTGGCTTCACTGGCTTTTTAAGATACCTGTGACAGGGTGGAAATTAGAGAAAGAAAGTAGCAAAGCTTCTTCAGGTAACCGAAAAAATAAAGCTGTATAAACTTGGAAGGATTAGTGGACAGAAGTAAGACAAATACTACTTTGCATGGTATTTCTACTTGCATTGTGTTGCAACAGTTCCTAAGCAAAGTGTAAGAGGTTTTTTATTGTCATATCAGATTTACATGGTAAAATTTATTGTAGCACTTGTCAGCTTTTAACACTGGAAGAATCAATAAAATATCAAATCAGACTTGCCTTCAATCCTGAAAGGTTATAAAAATGCAATCCAAATTTACAGTCATTTAGCCTTTCTCCTCTGTCCCCCTTTTTCTTTATCAGTAAAGCTCATTATATGAGATTGTTTGTGAGGAGCTGTTGGGTTTTTTTTCGCCCTGGAGTCTGATGATTCATTGGAGTTTACATCACCACTGAAATGTTCTTTTTTTAGAAATCGATAGCTGTGGACTGAGTGGGGACCCAACTTTTTAATTATAGTTTGAAGTAATGTAATTGTGGATTTTAATGGCTCATATATCTCTTGACAGATCACCTGAATTTGTTGAAAGTTTTGAAAGCAACAAAATCTATTTCTTGTACAGTTAACTTTTAAAAAGAGAAAGCGTTGAAGTTAATTGGAGTGTAGTCGTAATATTGCCTAATCCCTCTGTATTTTTGTGAGGTGCTTTACACACTGAAAATTCTGGCCAGGAGCACGGTAAAAGAAGCATAAGAAGAGATCCCTGCTGCTCCTTCTATTCAAGGATATTTTGTATTCCTGGTGCCTCAGTGAGCATAACAGCTCTGATTGCATGATAAATTCAGCATTTCCAGCCCCAGCCATGTAGAAAGGGAGTTTGGGAAGATTTCTCAAGGTTAGGATATGTTGGCTGACAACAGAGTCATAGCACCCTATTTCAACATTTAGAATGCACTTATCAAATAATCTGTAATAAGGCTTTTGTCTCAAGCCTATAGCAAAAAAGTCCATTTAGGAAGTCTGCCTAGACAACAGGGAGTGATAGTAAATAATCTAACAGTCCTCTCAGGCTTCAGATTTATATCCGTCTCTAGCTTAAGAAATCATTACACACATAAGGGTTAAGAAAGATCTTTTTAAATGCAATAAACACCTTTCCCCGGAACTTTGACTAATAGTATCTGTAAATGTCATGGCTTCAGTATTAATAGTCACTGCCAATTAATTATGCAAATTCTCAGTGACACCAATCAAACTCATTCCATTTACTGTCCAAGTTACTCTACCATCTTGCAAGGAAGTGCCTGTGCCTGTTAAAATCCTTTTCATTAGTGATTTTGTAATTCATGTGAAACACATGAATCACAAAATTCACCAGCAGCAGGACAAAGCACAACTCAGAGAGGAAGAGATTAATCTCATTCACTCAAATGTTACCAGCATGTGTTGCAGCTTTGTTCTGTCTTTGTTTCGTTACAGTTGTCAAAAAATTTGGCCTAAGCCTTATGTCAGGAATCAGCGCAAACCAGAATAGATAGAATTATCTAGAGTTACACCATTGCTACTAAGGAGAAAACCAGGAGATACAATGGGAAATAAGAATTACATGTTACTGGAAATATTGTTACATTTTCTCCTACAAAGACTCTTACAAAAAAAAAACCAAAAAAGCCCAACACACTCCCACCCCCAAACCAGCAACAAAAACAATACATTCTTTGCAAAATACACAGAATAACTGTATGCAAGCAATGGAGAACATCAGGCAAAAAAAAAGTCTTCTTGGGCAAGGACATCCACAGGTATTTCAAGAGGAAGGTAGGATTCATCCAAACCTCTAAGGAAAATAAAATCCATCATTAAAAAGGCCTTCCTAAGGTGACAGAATAACTTCCCAAAGTTTGTTCAGTATTGACCCCCAGGAACTAAGAAGAATTAAACTTCTTATGACATTAAAATTATCCCTGAAATACTCACTGAAGTGGCATCACACCTGCAGTTAAGGGCCAGCTCTGACATCCTAAGATGAAGAACGGAGTGAGAAAAGACAGTTAGATACTAACTAGTGATCTTTGCTGCCATCAACATCACTTGACAAGATGTTCAGTTTCCTTTGGTCCAAGATGTTATGTGGTTGTACAGAAACTGTGCATGAATTTCGACAGTGTAAGTCTGATTTGGCAGTGAAACCACAGGGAATTCATGTGTTCTTTTAACATAACGAAGTTCTCAAAGATGAAGCAGGACACTCCAAACTCTTTAATCTTCTTCCCCTTGGCACCGAATTCACAGTGAAGCAGCATCTGCTAACCCTAACAGCCAAAGGAGCTTGTGGTGGTTTATCTGCCCCTCATTCTGGACATATCTACTGCTTCTCATATCAGGCAGAATTCCCTGGCGCATGGTCACTGCTGTCAGTGTCTTTCTGGTGTCAGATCAATAGCACAGTGCCACTTTGGAGTAACAGCTCAATTGGAGAACAGTTCTGGCATCCACATTTCAGAAGCAAAGACAAATACTGAGTAGAGATCCACAGGAATGGCCCTTGAAAGAATGGAATGGTATTTGTCAAAGGTAGCTCAGATTTTCTCAGAGATTAACTCCTAGCAGCTGGTTTATATGGCATACCAGGAAACAGTGACAACTTAGAAACTATTACAATTTTATTTCTCTTTTTGCTCCTCAAGACCCCCTCACTTTTGGACCTTAAGGTACACTGCGCAAACCCCAGTAGATAACTAGATGCAAGGCAATCTCTTTTCTGTTTCAGTTGGATAAGAATCTGATTTCTGGTACGATACTACTTTAGGATGCATGACTACATTGTTCCAGAGCTGAGTGTTTCTGTTGTAAATGCAGTAATTCTCTCATAACAGGTAATTACACAAATCTACCTACACATATATAATAAAATCTGTTTTATGGCTGCATGCCAACTTGATAAACAAGTAAGTAGAGATGTTATCTTTGAGAATTCTTTGCAGAACCCAGGAAAGTATGTACCTTCATTAAGTGAGGATCAGGAGTCAAGTGACAGTCAAGGAGACAGTTTCCAGGCCTGTAGATCCAGCAATATCACTGTGTTTCAATCTTACAGATTTGGAAGTCTCAAGGTCCAAACTTACATCAGTTCCAAAGAGACCCATTTATATTTGATCTAAAAGAAAAGACAGTCACTGCAGTCCAATCAATGGCTTTGAGCATTCACAATTTAGTTTTCACTAGATAATTAGATTTCTTGGGTCATTTGCAGACTTTTTTCTGAGTTTTGTAAGATTGGAAGACCACATCCTTTTGGAAAGGAGACTTAAATTCACCTGCAGCTCCTCTGTTCACACCTAACTGGTGGTAACAAGGGGACAGGATGAAATTTCAGGGGTCTCTAATCAAACACCACTCTGTGCTCTCACCCACAAAAAGTAGGACTTTATTCTCCAATAGTAGACATGGGAAGCACAGGTTTCAGCAGCTCAGTGATTTCCTCTCCACATTTAGACATGGGACTCCAAGGAACATATGATCTTGATGTTTGAATAAATCCCAGGTACCATAATTTAACTCTTGCCTGCAGAACCAATTTCTCTTCAACCACCTTTCTGTGGTGCTTTTGCCTTAGCTGTCAAAGGGTAAAACTTTGGTCAGGGCAGAGGGTAGAGAACAAAGGTAAAGCTAATAAAGAAGCAACCTTAACAGTTCCTGGAAGGCCAAGTTATCACCGTGTTTCTCTCTCCTATCAAAAGCCAGCCTAGACTTATTTCCTTTTCCTACTGAAAAACAAGACCTGAATTGCAAATCACATTTATGAGGTATAACTCAGATTTGGCTCATCTCCATCAACTGAAAAGTAAACCCAAATTCCCTCATATTTTGGGGATAGGATGGTGAGAATCCCCACCAAAGGCTGCTCCTTCTGACCTGTAGCTCCAGAGGCATCTCTGCAGAAGGGGGATATATGTAGCACTGAAAAATGAAGGGCTTGACCCTGGTAATCCAGGAAAAACTCCTATTAACAGCAAATACCTTGGGGAAGACTCTGGGGAATCTTGGGGCCTGGAAAAACTCATGTCCAGGGAAAGGAAGCTAATGAAAAACAGGAAAAGCAGTCACTCTTTCTTGAGTACACCAAAACTTTTTCAAGCTCCTCAAGAGAAGCCTGACTGGAAAGACATGAGACATGTTAAGATAGGACAGAACATAAGTCATGTTTCTTGGAGTCTATGACTTGCTCTGCTGTAGACTCACAGCATGATATTGGAGAAGTCTGACTGAAAGCTCTTACAGAAAGAATGGTGTCCAGTGTGTGAAGTGCCCAGGATATACCTACCATTCTGTTTGAAAACTGCAGTAATATGCAGTGCTGTAGTTTTTTCACTGTGTTAGAGGATAGGCAGGCTTGATGTCGTGGTTTAAGCTTCTAGCCCACCCCACACAGTTTTCTCACTCACTCACTTTTCTCTCTTTCTTTCCCCAGTCCCGGAGGGATAGGGAGGAGAATCAAAAGAATGCAACTCCCACAGGTTGAGATAAGAACAGTTTAGTAACTAAGGTATAACACAAATCACTACTGCTACCACCAGTAATAATACAGGAGAAATACACAGAAAGAGAATACAACTGCTCACCAAGCCCGACCCAGCCAGTGCACCCCCCAGCAGCGAACCCCCCAGTGCACCACCACACCCTTCCGGGTCTCTACCCTCTGGTTTTACATCCTGGGCATGATGTGCTGTGGTACGGAATAACCTTTTTGGTCAGCTTGGGTCAGGTGTCCTATCTCTGCTTCCTCCCAGCTCCCCTCCTCCCAATGACACTTGGTTATGGGTTTTTGACACTACTTGGAGAGAGAGCTACGGCACCTGAGCAGCAAAAGAAAGATGGTGGAACAGCAAGGAAGGCACATCACCTAGGTGAATTTGCAATGTTTGTACAGATGGCTGGAAATTGAATTGTTTTCTGCAGCCAGATTAGGTAGAAAAAGAATGCACAGCAGATAAGTTAGGTGCAGTATTGAAACAAACTTTCCAGTTAGTCACACAAAACCTAGGAAATCCACTTTTTAACAGATTAAGTTTCATACTAAGGAGTCTGTCATTACAATGCTGCAGAGAGGGCTCCTGAAAGGTTTCAAAAGCCAAACAAGAGCCGATTAGCTTCAATATCAAAGCAGAGGGGCTCATTAAGTCCAATGCTCTTGATCTTAAATACAATCTCTGCTTAGACAGGCAGCAACTTCAAACAGAAAAATAACTATAAAAAAGGAAAAAAACTCACTCAAAAGCAAATCACAACATGACAATTGTAAAGAAAATGGAAACATCTTTTTTCAGTACTTCCAAGAGGCATGGGAGAAACGCTGCCCATGATTTTGAATCTAAATACACTTTGAATCAAGGTTATTCAGCACCAGCCAAACAGCATCTTTTAAAAAGTCCAAATAAATAGAAATGCCTCCAATCTGGTCAGCTATAGTAACACAATAGGAATATTTACTAGGCAGAATATTTGAAAAATGTTTCTACCTTTACAGCTCAAAAAAATTCTTGGTTAAGATGGATTTGATTCTGCTTTTACTGACATCAGGCAAAGACGAAACTGAGCCTTTGAAGTTAGAGGCTTACTGCCCACATGCTGGCCAAATTTCCAAGGCTATGAAAAACTTTTCGGTACAGCTTCATCCACCACAGGGCAGTCTTTTGAACACTTGACCTGTGTAACTTTGAACTCACATGCTTTTAGAATCTACTTATAGGCAATGACTTGGCCATGTTTTCATGATCAGAGATATTAGTATTTTTCATCATGAAAGAAGGTGCGAAAGACACACGCTTCAGTTGCATTAGTCCAAAATAACATACTTGGTACTCACAAGTAAAATAATTCTTGCAGACCTCCAGCATTATATATTGACTAGGCAGCTGGCCATTGTTCATGCTTTTTTATTTTTCCATGAAAAGTGACTGCATGACTACAACACACACACACCCCATTTCAGAATTAGAAAGGATTCATTTTTCTAATATCTTTCAGATTTCCAGAGGAAACATCTCAACATTCAGAGTTATACCTCAAATGAGCTTTAAGTACATAATACACATGAAATAAACTTTCTCCTTAAAACAAAACCATGCAAAGATTTTCAGCCAAGCATTTTTAAATTAGCAAAAAAGTGTTTTACAGTCAGAAGGCAGAGCATCAGAATAATAACTGAATGATTACAGTTACAGGTGAAGAAATGGGAAAAGTGCCTAATTGCCTCTGTATGGTGTGTGCATACACTTATGCTTAAAGCTGCACCTCATTAACCAAGCTGTTGATGGAACATGGCTTTTTTGCAGGGGGAAATTAAAGACAGGCAGATGGAATGTTTGTTGCTTTGGCTACCAAATCTGCTAGCCTACTGTTAGTGCAAGAAGCCTAACTGGCTTAGGCGGATGTCTGACCTTGACCCAAGTTGACAAATACTAATTTTAACAACTCTTTCTAGGACATTTCCAAAACTCCTTCTCCACTAGCATCTTTTGGTTTTTTACTTTCCTTCCTTTCTCTCACTGGTATTATTAGTATTTTGAATTCTTGATTAGTGAAGAAAATGCTGTTAGGAATTACGTATCTGCTAAATTCTTCATAAATGCACACAAGAGTCTCTCAGCTGCTTGTACATGTTATCTCTATACATTTGAAACATGAATACCCAATTTTACTGTTTAATCTATCTCCAGAAGCTCCCAGTGTTTATACCTGTTCTTTCTGCCAGACCTAGACTCAAGGTACAGTTCATAATCAGTGTTAAAATGATTAGGCATTTCTATACTGCTATCCATCCCCATGTAAGTCTGTGCAACCTCACATGTTTTCAAATCACAAAGGTTTTGCAAAAATCAATGGCTTTCTTAAGATGTTAATAAACTGAGGTACTATTGTAAGGTGATTGCAATAGCAAATTGTGTTTTTTTTCTACCAAAGGATTCAAACGTAGATGCTATAGTTTTTAACAGCCGAGAAGAAAAGGACAGTTATTTCTTCTCTGTCCCTTTTAGCAATATTGCCATGTTCAGTACCTACATGCACACAGACATACTAATATACTTCCAAATGAATATTTTGTTCAATTAATTGGCTGGGACCCATCTTTAACTCACAGAGTGTTCATGCTTTCCACATAATTTAAAACCACTTGCTTGAATGGACTACAGTGTTCTTAAATTATATTTATCCATTTTCCTTAGACTTCCCAACAATTCTGTCCACAATATTGTTGCATTTCTGAAAATATACAATGAAAATTTATGGGAAGGAATCCCAAGGATTCTGCTAACTAAGGAGATACATTTTAATTAAAGACTTCAAATTGATCTCTGAAAAATATTCAAACTATTCTTCTTTTTTTTTCTTTTTTGTTTTGACTTGTTAAAATTTTCAATAAAGAAATATTTTCCTTCAATAAAACCTGCTTCACTTTGAGGCTTATATTACTCTGTCAATCATTTTTCAGAGACAAAGAAAAATGTTCAGCTTCTTGCATGATATTTGGAAATGGAAAATAGACATCTTTCAACTCAAAAGGTGCTGAAAATACATGTATCTGGAAATCTATGTTACTATAATGTGTTTGTATGTGATTCCAGTATAAAAGAGTAGTATGTGAATAGAAGTGCAATGAAGGAAGCTACATATAAAAAGTCCTTTAACCTCAGGTGCTGATTAAAAGTAAAGAGAAAATAATATAGAATTATTATTACTACTATTATTATTAATATACATTTCTCAAATGGAGGCTTCTGTTTATTTCTCAAATGCCACAGAACAGACCAATACACAATATTACCTAAACCAGTAAAGAATTCACATTCTTACCTGGGCAGGCAACTGGTATTTGACTAGTTCAAATTGCAGCTAAACATAAGAAGGGCTTCTGGAAAAAAAGCCATTAAGATGTGTTAGCTGAGACAGTTGTGCACATGCCTACAGGCACTTCTTCATAACCTAGCTTTAATGGAGATGTGCATGATATTTGCTGTGTAAGTTGCACACTAAGTCAGGAGAGGGATGAGAGAGGTTTCTACAAACCTAAAGTCATATGTTGATGATCTTGCAGTTAGAGCTTGAAAAAATGCATACTGCTCAGTTTAATGACCCTCTTGGTTTAATAATGTAGCATATCATCGTTTGTAGACACGAAACATCTGTTACAATCACACAACATAGATTTTGAAGTGGTAAAGAAATAAACAGATGGGTTCCGTAATGCCAATAGTGTTAGTGTTTACTTAGAAACCACATATTGAATCACAGACAATTTTTTCCTTTTGTTTCCCCCTCCAGCAGCAGGGATAGCACTGCTAATTTCATCAACAGCATGAAACTTTTTTCAAAGGGTGGATGATGGGATTCTAGACTCATCCATGGATTTGAATATCACTAAAAAAACCTTAAAGTTTCTACAAAAGATGGATTTTTTTCTTCTGCGCTGTTTGAAGACTTCCCATGAAAAACTCATGCTATGAAAACCTTAATTTTGCAGGACTTCAGACCTTTACACACCCAAGTTAATTATAATCTGACTACTGAGGTACCAGTAGCCATGACAACATGGGCTGGAAGGTTGACCAGAATTCTGAGTTCACATTAAGGAGCCCCAGAGGACTTGCACACTGTCTGTAGTGTACCGGTCGTCACTGATGGCCACTTGGTGCCTAACTCCCAAGCTAAATAGTATACAGCAAGGTACCTGTGTGCAAAGTAAAATTACCTGTAAAATTAAGATCACTATTTCAGCTAGATATTGTCACTGATCATTATGATGCTTGCCAGAAATTCTATTTAATTATAATTTTCTTGCAAAATTCAGTTCTTCCTCAAGTTTTAACAGTCTTGCTTCCCAATAAGCTCTTCACCTTCTACTCTGCCAGCCACTATCTAAATTGAACTGCTAAATAGCTAAACTCTTCCTTGTGCACATTTCCATAGCATGTCAGAAATTTAAGATTTCAATGCCACGATCACTGCATCACCATATTAAGTGAGATCAGATCCCTATTATTTTGCCAGGTACCCAAAGAAACTTCTATTTCACTTCATGATGTGGCAGGAATTGAAGAGAAGGTGCCTCAGGATGAACTGAAATTACATTGCCACCATGTAGACTAACTTGGGAATTTTATGCAGAGATGGTATTTACCTTTGCGTCCCTCAGTCCCCAGAAGCAAAAATGTATTTACTACCTCTATTTAAAAGCGATCTTATCTCTCCCTGTTCATCCTTTTTGGGTTTTGAGTTCCATCAGAATTGCTGTCAGTTATCAAATTTTTGGCTGCATCTCACACTTCTAATTAAATTTGAGGTTCCTCTTGTCTGGAAACAAGCAGAGAGTAGTTAAATGGGGTTTCTATAGTGACTGATGTGAAACAGCTGTATTCATGACGAAATACAACTAAAAATTCAATATATCTTATCTGCTCCAACCAGTGATTCAGTCAGAACAAGTCAGCTGCTGCTGTTGTTGTATGCCCTTGTAAACAGGTATTCAGAAAAGTAACTCCGCTTGTGCTAAATTGTGTTGCTTTTCTTAAAAAAGACCTCCCCCCCCCAAAAAAAAAAGAAAAAAACAAAACAAAAAAAAAAAAAAAAGAAAGAAAGAAAAAAAGGATCAAGGTCCAAGATGTATAACTTTATATTTTAATTCTGTATGACAGAACAGGGTTTTCTTTTTCAGCCTGTGAAACTGATTTATGCCACTTGAATTTCTGTCCCACAAACCATTGGAGCAACAATCAAACATTTGTTTCCAAGTCAGACAAAGGCTGTCGAGACAGGAATACTCACATGCAATACATATGCCAGGCTTAGAGAAGAGAAATCAACACAAATCAAAGAATCAACTACAAAAAGAATTACAATGTGCTTTTTCAGTCAACATACAATAATCCATTCCTCTCAGCAAACAAGGGAAGATGGTTGATTATATGCATGGAATTAATCATAACCACAAGTATGTATCTTTTTTAGTCCATGGTATCTGACAGTGCCTAAATAGATTTCTAAGCCTTCACCAAAGAAAGCATGAACAGAAAATCCTATTGGGAGCTTGGAAACAGTAGAAGGAATGGATAAAATATGTTTCTATTTCCCACTGAACCAACCCACAATTTCCCTCTCTTTTATCTGTACTTTTTATCTGGTAACTTAATGGGACCTTTTGCCATTCTTGGGAAATAAGGAAAGGATTCTCTTGAAAATGCAGGACTGGCCTTTTCTATAAATGTGTTGGGAGATAATAGATTTGTGAAACTGCTTTACAATCTCTATTGGAGCATTTAAAAAAATAACAATGACATTAAGTTGGATCTATCTGCCTAAAAGTTAGACATCTAGGTTGAGGAACTCCTGTATGAACCATCATACGCAATCAGCAGAAAGATTGGCACCAGCAGCAAGAGGTTGATTCCACACCACATAGGTAATTAAACAAAGAAATGGCCCTCTGAGAGATGCCTGTGTTTTGCCGTGGATAACAGTGCGGCCTAAGCATCTAACATCCAATTGCTGAGGTGAGTAGCTCGAGAGAGGACGCCTTCAACACCTGAGGGGGAGCTCAGTGTCCACGAGCAGCACGAGTCACGGAGGGAGCCTCAAGCCCTCGACAGGGCCTGCCCGGGAGCCGGCAGCTCCGCTGTCGCGAGCAGCTGACTCACAGGGGGCAGGGCCAGGAGGAGCGGCACCAGCCCTGAGTGGGTAAAAACCCGACCCAGGGAGCGCCGGGGGCAGGGCGGCTCGAGGCGGTTGGCGCGGGCAGGCGAGCGGGATGGTGAGCGCTCGCCTTGTGAGCAGGGCCTGATCTGGGAGCTCTGCTCTGGCTGCCCCGGCAGTGGCCAGTGTAGGCACCCAGACAGAGCTGATGAGAGGGGAGGCTGCAGTGCAGAGCTCGGGGTGTGCAGAGCGCCTGCAGTGCTCTCCTGAGAGGAGGGTGCGCAATGGGCAGGGCTGCGCTCGGTGCTCCCTGGTGGAGGTCCTCCTGCAGCAGGGCCTGAGCTGCGGGACGCTGTCAATAGGCTGAAAGGTGTCAGGGATGCTGAGAGGAAGCAGCACTGCTTGCTCCAGGACCAGAGTGTACAGGGGCCCCAGCCGCCCACTGTAGCTCATGGAGGGAAGGAGGAGGCCGCTAACCCAGGAAGCTGGGAAACAGTAGCGAAAAAAAAAAAACAACCAAAAACAAAACAAACAAAAAAAACCAACCAAGCAAGCAAAACCGAAAAAAAAAAAAAAAAAAAAAAAAAAAAAAAAAGGAGGAAGAGGACAATTAAAAGCAAGGGGATTCCTCTTAAATCTGTTGTTGTCCCCACCCAAAACCGCTTTGCTGTCCCACAGGGGGCTGATTAGGAAACACACTCCCACCAGGAACAGCTGGCTGATGCACTAGTAAAGAAGAACACTTCTGGTACTGCCAGGAAAAAACGGCAGGTTGTAGTAGTAGGGGACTACTTGAAAGGAGCAGAGGCACCCATCTGTCGGCCTGACCCAGGCTCAAGGGCGGTGTGCTGCCTACCAGGGGCACGGATCAGGGCTATTGCAGAGAAGCTGCCTGCTCTAGTCTGTCCCACTGATTATTACCCACTTCTAGTGATCCATGTGGGTGCTAGTGATATAGATAGAAGTAGCCCAGTAGAACATAACTTAAGAAGGACTACAGAACCCTGGGAGAGGTGGTTAGGGGATCTGGAGCTCAGATTGTCTTTTCATCAATTCTCCAGGATACAGGGGAGGACCTTAAAAAGTCTAGGAGGATTGGCCAGGTTAATAAATGTTTAGAAGGGTGGTACTGTAGCCAGGGATTTGGGTGTCTTGAACAGGGGACTCAATTTAGTAGGCCAGGTTTACTGGGGGCTGGTGGAGCTTGTCTGACAACGAAGGGGAAGAATAGTTTTGTTAGGAGGCTTGCCAGACTGGTCAAGGATGCTTTAAACTAGATGTGTTGGGAGAGGGGGGCATCATTCCATCCCAACACACCCAGTCAGTTGCCAGCATCTATAATAAATGCTCGGAGCAATGTAGAGATATTCCAGCTGCTCCAGTCAATGAGGCGGCTTCATTTGGAGCTCGGCTCAGATTCCTCTATACAAATGCCCATAGCATGGGGAACAAACAAGAGGAATTAGAGATGTGTGCACGTCTATGGCGGTATCATAGGCATCACAGAAACATGGTGGGATGACCATGATAGAGGAGCTGACAAGGAGAGGTGCCATGCTTGACCTTGTCCTCACCAGCAGGGAACGGCTGGTTGGAAATGTGATGCTCCAGGGCAGCCTTGGTTGCAGTGGTCATGAGATGGTTGAATTTGAGACCCTCAGGACAGTGAGAAGAGCGTGCAGCAAGCTCACTGTCTCAGACTTCAAGAAAGCAGACTTTGGCCTCTTCAGTTCCATGGGATGTAGCCCTAGAGGGCAGGGGGGCCAAGACTGTTGGTTGATATTCAAGGATCACCTGCTGTAAGCTCAGGAGTGTTGCATCCCAACTAGAAGGAAGTGCAGCAGGAGGACCAGGAGACCTCCTTGGATGGATAAGGAGCTGCTGAGGAAAATTTGAAGGAAAAAAGAGGCTTATAAAAGGTGGAAGCAAGGACAGGTGGCCTGGGAAGCTATGGACAAGGTTAAGAAAGCTAAGGCCCACTTAGAATTAAACTTGGCTAGGGATGTTAAGGATAACAGGAAGGGATTCTATAGGTACTTTGCAAATAAAAGGCAGGATAGGGACAACATGGAGAACTGTCTACCCTGGACTTGGAGAAGGCTGAGGTTCTTAATGACTTCTTTGCTTCAGTCTTCACTGGCAAATGCTCTGACCACACCACCCAAGTCTTGGAAGGCAGATGCAGGGACTGTGAGGATGAAGACCTTAGGCCCAGTGTAGGAGAGGATTTGGTTCGAGACCATCTTAGGAACCTGAACATACACAAGTTCATGGGACCGGGTGAAATCCATCCTGTGGGTCCTGAAGGAGCTCTCAAACGAAGTTGCTAAGCCACTGTCCATCATCTTTGAAAAATCATGGCAGTCAGGTGAAGTTCCCAACAACTGGAAAAAGGGAAATATAACCCCCATCTTCAAGAAGGGGAAAATGGATGAGCCAGGGAACTGCAGACCAGTCAGCCTCACCTCTGTGCCTGGCAAAATGTTGGAGCACATTCTCCTGGAAGGCATGCTGAGGCACATGAAAAACAACCAGGTGGTTGGTGACATCCATCATGGCTTCACTAAGGGGAAATCCTGCCTGACCAATTTGGTGGCCTTCTATGATGGGCTATGGAACTGATGGACAGGTATAGGGCAGCTGATATCATCTACCTGGACTGGTGCAAAGCGTTCGACACTGTCCTGCATGACATCCTTGACATCCTTATCTCTAAGTTGGAGAGACATCAATTTGATAGGTGGACCACTCGGTGGATTAAGAACTGGCTGGATGACTGCACACAGAGTTGTGCTCAATGTCCAGCTGGAGACCAGTAACGAGTAGTGTCCCTCAGGGATGGGTGTTGGGACCGGTCTTGTTCAACATCTTTGTCAGTGACATGGACAGTGGGATTGAGTGTGCCCTCAGGAAGTTTGCCGATGACACCAAGCTGTGTGGTTTGGTTGATATGTTGGAGGGAAGGAATGCCATCCAGAGGGACCTTGACACACTTGTGAGGTGGGCTGATGCCAACCTGATGAAGTTTAACCATGGCAAGTGCAAGGTCCTGCAGATGGGTGGAAGCAATCCCAGGCACAGCTGCAGGTTGGGCAGAGAAGAGATTGAGAGTAGCTCTGTGGAGAAGGACTTGGGGGTGTTGGTTGATGAGAAAATGAACATGAGACAGCAGTGTGCACTTGCAGCCCAGAGAGCCAACTGTATGCTGGGCTACATCAAAAGGAGTGTGACCAGCAGGTTGAGGGAGGTGATCCTGCCCCTCTGTTCTGCACTTGCGAGACCTCACTTGGAGTATTGTGTGTACAGTTCTGGTGTCCTCAACATAAAAAGGACATGGAACTGTTGGAACAAGTGCAGAGGAGGGCCACGAGGATGATCAGGGGACTGGAGCACCTCCTGTATGAAGATAGGCTGAGAAAGTTGGGGCTGTTCATCCTGGAGAAGAGAGAGCTGCATGGAGACCTCAGAGCAGCCTTCCAGTCTCTGATTGGAGGCTTATATAGATGCTGGGGATGGACTCTTCATGAGGGACTGTAGTGATAGGACAAGGAGTAATGGTTTCAAACTTAAATGGGGGAAGTTTAGATTGGATATAATGAGGAAGTTCTTTACTGTGAGGGTGGTGAGGCACTGGAATGGGTTGCCCAAGGAAGCTGTGAATGCTCCATCGCTGGTGGTGTTCAAGGCCAGGTTGAACAGAGCCTTGGGTGGCATGGTTTAGTGAGAGGTGTCCCTGCCCACGGCTGTGGGATTGGAACTAGATGATCTTAAGGTCCTTTCCAACTGTAACTATGCTATGATTTTATGATTCTAACTTATAGCTACTTGAAATGAAACTCACACATACTGTGTTGCAACTGGTTGAAAAAAAAATCTCTTATATGTGTATTATCCACAGTTTCATTATGCATTGCAGCCAAGGGATTGCTGTCCAATATCCATGGGAAATGAGAGCCTCTGAGGAGGGGAAGCTACAGGACTCAGCCTTAAGATGAGAGAGAGAAAAGATATGCAGTTGGCTGAGCAGTGATCTTTCTCACACTACATACTGTGGCAGACCGTGCTCCTTCAGTGGAAAATCCTTTGCAGTTCGCCCTGCCATCCTTACACTCCTTACATGTGCTCACACCTGATCGCCAGTGAAAGTAACTTTGGACTTCGGATATGAATTCTCAACAGGAGACAAGTTCAATGCCTCAGCTAGCACTTGGGCAAGAGAGGAAAAACAGCTCCCCAGCAGTTCTCTTGAACAAGCTGATTTTTGTGAGAAATAGGCAGTTTTGATTCTAAGTATCTGGGGTGAGAATAGGAATCCTCAGCTTAGCTTTTGTAATCCATAACAAAGGCAACAAAATATTACCTACTTCAGTACTAAGGATGGGTCCAGCCTATAATGCACCAGTATTTTTTAGCTATTATCACATCCTTCTGGACTGTGAGTTATAGACTTGAACAAACATCAGGCCCTTTTGGTTGCTGTGACTCCTTCAGCATCCATTTCCTTAGCTTTTCATGCTGAAGAAGCATTGCCCTCACTATGCATGTACAAACCAGGGCAACATTCCCTTTCACAGACCTTCCCTGTTAAATCCATGCAGGTGTATTAGCGGATGTTGTAAAGGAATGGTTTCATTAGGTTCACAATTGTGCCTCTATCAAGTCAGGGTGTTTATAAACCTATTAAAGCTTTCATGAGACGTCTGCATGGGGAAGGGAGAGAAGAAAGGGGGAAAAGGAGATGGGGAACCAGGGAGGTTGATCAGGAACTGAGATGAATTGGCTGTGAGACCCATGTTCCTTGAACTTCTGCTTGGGATAACACCTTGGGTAGCATGCCTTTGCTATTTTACTTAGACTAAACCTAAAGATGAGTTCCATGTGGCTAATTCCACTTGCTGTTAAACTTCTTCACTTTGAACATGAATAAAATCTGCCACGGCAGTTTTGCCAGAAGCTGGGCTTGCAGCTGGCAAGACCCTCCCTGTTCTGTGTTTCTATTACTAAAACCCATCAACTAGGATTTATATTACAGCCATAAAATTTGTCTCAGTACACTTATATTTGTTACAGCAAGATTCAGGAACAGAGTACATGAATTAGCTATTTCCAGTGATAGCTACATATGTACAAAAGACAGACACCACACATGAAGAAGCTCATACAGATCTAAAGATGATATTTTTTCCACTAAGACTATTCATAGGAGGGGAAGGATGGATGGACTCCAGTATTAAAATTGTACCACATTCACGAAGCTTTGTTTAAGCCCTACTGACTGCAGTAGTATGATTTGTTATAAATGCACCTTCTTGTTCTTCATAAATTTGCTGCAAGTTCATCTTTATTTTTGAAGCCTGATTTAGAAAATAATGTTTCCAGAAACAGTCTGACTTTAGAAACTGTTTAATAAAAAAAAGTCAAGTTTTACATTTAGTTGTAGCCAGTACCCAGCAATGGTTTTGGAATATTCTTTCTTTTTTCCTGTCATGTTTAATATGATTCTTAAGGACAGGGGTAGAAGAAAGAAAAGGCTTTCTAATTCATATGAGGTAGGTGACAATTTGTCTTTTTCCTCATGACCATGGCTATATCCTAACCTGTTACTGGATTGGGCCACAGAAGTGACACTTAAATTCTTTTTTTTTCTTTTTTTAATCTATTTTAAAAAATATTTCAGCTCAGTAAAATGTTTTGTTTTAATAATTTCAGAATCTAAAATTCTATTTTCTACTTACTACATTACAAAAATGCAAGTAATTGCCAAAATTAAAGTAGCTTCAGACATTAGAATCCCTAGAAATTCTTATTTCTGAAATGTATAAACAGCAAGTTCTAACTTCACAACCTTCCTCGAAAGACTGGTGTCAAATGGCTTTTTGCTTTGAAAAATCTGTTTTTTACCAAATTAAGTTTTTTCAAGAAAAGAAAATGTTGACTATAATATTCTTTCCAGGCTCACAAAGGAGGCATAAGCTTATCTGAAGAGCCCTGGATAAATGTCCTTTACTCCTTTCCTGTTTAACACAGAACCCACATTTCAGAGTAAGGGATATGAGGGTCTCCTTGTATTCTGCTCTGGTTGCCTGTAGCATGCATAAGGCAGAAAACATCACTTCTTAGTTTATTTTGTCTGTGAACAATTACATGTATGGACTTCATAATTTAACTTATTCAAAACAATTTGCGTCAGACAGAGAAGAAACAGAACGTTGCCATCTCCCTTTATTAATGAAAGATGACTTACACAAACTCATATTAATAAAGCTATACTTTAAAGATTTTATAGGAGAATCTCCCAGTTGCCCTTTGTGTGCTCCAGAGACAATTCAACAAAACCCAAAATGCATTTCCCAGGGATCAATGCAATGCCAAAGTATAAATATGGTTACCTCACCAAATAGTACTATTGAGCATGACTATTCAGGAGCCTGGTGGTCCTCTTTTAATCATGGATGTAAAAATATAAAAAAAAAATAATAA
This sequence comes from Myiopsitta monachus, assembly GCA_017639245.1. Taxonomy (NCBI): domain Eukaryota; kingdom Metazoa; phylum Chordata; class Aves; order Psittaciformes; family Psittacidae; genus Myiopsitta; species Myiopsitta monachus. The sequence goes on from CM029926.1 coordinate 37,196,433, forward strand.
TTCCATTGTGAATATATTCTGAAGTTTTACTTGTGTCAATCAAAGTGTACACCAGTGGAGCGGCTTTTCTGATTGGAAAATATTTTGCCTTTACTAATATCTAATTGATTTTGGCAACTGTGGCTAGTGGATTGGATGCAAACAATGTGATGCTACAGGGAAGCTGCTTGATCAGGCCTTAACAGGAAGGAATTAGCCCTTGAGGTAACAGAAAAAAAATCACTTGAAATCTATCATTGCCTTGGAAAGTTGTGTCACTTTATGAGCAACTATGTCTCTGTTCCAACAATTATTTCAAATTGTGACATGGGAAAAGAATTGAGTTAAACAAATAAAATGAGATCCTTTCAGCTTAGAAGCATCTGATGTTTCTGGCAGAAGTGAAGAAATCAGAACCATTTCATCATTCAGCTCGAAGTCTGAGTCGTGCCTACCTGGTGCACGGTTACATCTTGCATATTAAGAATCAGGAGCTGACTCGAGAAGTGAAAGTTAAGAAAAAACAGACAAGCAAAGAACAACAACAACAAAAAAAAACAACCACCATGCAGAAAAAAACAAACCCTCCTGTGACAGATAACAGGCCGCAGCTAAACCCTGCTAAGCTCATTTTCAGTTTTGCTTCACAGACCTTGATTCAGATTATAGCACTTCAGGGACCTTAGGAGGTATTGATTGGGGAAGTTTTTGGAAGCCACTAAGTTTGTCTGGGGCTCTTGGGAGGAAAAGAACTAAGTTAATACAGCATCCTCACTGAAGTAATGGAATAAAGCACGTTGAGTTAGCATGAGTAGCTGCTGCCTTGTTGCAGCCAGTAACTGCATGACAAGGAAAGATCTATAGTGAATAAAAGAAAGTATCGGAAGGAAAAAATGATGGTACAGATTATAAAAAATATTATGCTGAATACTTAGTAATCAAGATGAGGCTGAGCCAGCTGCAGAGTGGTGAGGCCTAGCTTCTTTTAGACTCTGCCTTTGAAGCCATCTTAAAGTCTAAGCAAAACTGTTAAAATCCTTTGGCATTCTGGTGAGAACAGAGGTTTTCCAAAACAGAAAATTTCCATAATATTTGTTGCATCCATTACAAAAAAGAAATCAGCTCCTTTCATTGTTCAGAAAGCCGTATTTTTCAAACAGCGAACCAGGGTATGCAAAGTAGAGAAATAAATGTTTGCATCCAAATCTTTTAGATTTTGTCAGTTGTCACATCAGTTGTTAACTGATAATAATGCTTGTACCAGAACTCAGTGTATTACACAGTCTTCTGCCTCCTGCATCAGACTTCTGTATACATAGGCTGTGGGGCCCTACCTGTATTCTGAGGTTTAGGCATTAGTGAAGTAACTGTATTTCTAGAAAGAGACATGATCCAGAGAAGGGAGCTATGATAGATTCCTAGCTAAATTCCAGGTCTCTGCATCTCCTTACTACATCTTCCTAGCTTTCCTCAATAAAGCTGCAAAAACACTACTCTCAGTAGCCTCACTTTTTGCCCCTATGCTTGGTAAACCATTGACTATCTCTGATTAGATACTTTTAAAAGTGAGGTAATACATATGTTTGGTGACTCTCAGAAAGAATGTACAGTAATGGTCATGGTGGGCAAGTGCAGCCCTCAGAAGAACTTTGTCTTGTGAGTTTGTGTCTGATATCTTTCTACTTAATGCAACTTAAAAATCTACATGTGTTAGATTAATACTTTGAAATTACATTTGGAGACGCCTCAGTGAATTCTAGCAGAAAAAAATGCAAATAAATGTAGATTTCTGTTATTATCAGCTTCATCAAAGCAAACAAGCAGCAGCCAGGCCGTTATTAGACTTTGATAAGAGTGCATATAGAATGATTTCCCAAAGGGATTCAGTAAAACTCATCTCATTGCATTTCCTTTTATATAATAGTATCAGTTGTTTCATACAGGAACACCTGCACACCGTGCTGTCTGACCTTTTTATTTATTTTATTTCTTGAAGTAGAAAAATGCAAGAACTGTTATTTTTCAGTTCTGTATTGTAATTTCAAAATGTGAGAGACTTGAATAAAGGTATTCAGACAAAAGCTAAGGAAAGCACTGTTGGAAATGCATAATCATGCATTAATAAAATAATGGCTCTGGAAAGAGAACATCTTAGTGCCAGAGATGAAGAGGAGATTGAAAAGAAAGAGAAGCAGGAAAAGAAGAGTGCCTAAACCCAAGAATTTCTTTCCTGAGAGCTAATAAAATGAGGAAATTTGCTATGAAGAAATAACTTCCGTGGCTTATAATGTTCCAATAGCATTTGGCAAGTAATCAAAGTTTTCTTTCTATTCAAAGCCATCATCAGAATTATTTTTGTAATATATATATATATAAAGCTCAGACATGTTTATAACTCAATTTCAGTGCTGAAAAAACTTGTCTTGAATAATACTGTACAAGGTCACCCAGGAAAAAAATAACTCATAGAAACAATCATATCACTGTCTGTAAAATAATACTGTGTGCATTTTATGACTGATATTAACTTCTTGGCTTTGTAGAAAATATCCTTGTAAAAAGGATCTATTCTCACTGTCAGTGTTTATCTCCACAAAGGTTTTGTGAGGAATTCCAAGGGGCTGTTTGCTTTGAGTAACAGTGATCTGGTCCAGCCCTCTGATACTGATTTATGCTTATATGCCTGTGCAACCCTGGCAGAGTTGGTTGGTGCAACTTCTTGCAAACAGTGCTTGGACTGTGTTATTACTACCAATAATTGTCAATATAACCATTTCCTGTTGCACCAATGGGAGAGGTACAAACAATACAGCAAATAGAGAAAAGTCCTTGCTCTATTAGGTGGGGAAAATTAGAGAAGAACCTTATGACTGCAGAACAGAGAGGGCTGGAAAGACATCACAGAATGCAAGACTCCTACTTCCTAACCAAGAGGTAATTGATTCCTATTTAGAAATTTATTAGAGCTTCACATTAAAGATGAACTGTCTTATCTTCCTCTGATTCCTAGTCTCCTTGACTAAAATCTTCTCCAGAGCCCCAGCCCAGTAACAGAGAAAAGTCTGCTCTAATTTTGAGTTATTCAGGACAGATTTATATCCCATCTGTTTAGCATCATGTCTTCCTCAATAGAAATGTTTCTTTTCCTGAGACAGAGGTGATCTGTAAATGACCTTGGTAATAGCAAAGAACATAGCAATGGGAAATGGTCATAAACTGCAGCTGGAGAGGTGCAGGCTGGAAGTTAGAAGAGTTTTTTTCCTGAGTGTATTGGCAGTGACCCCAGGAGAAAGTGTGGCATCCCCATCCAAAATGTTTTTTTAAGATTTGTTTGTACAGAGCCATGCTTGGCCTGAGCTACTGATGGTGACAGCATAAGCTGGGGGTAGACAAAGAGGACGCCAGAGGTGTCTTCCAAAAAATAAGTCTATGACTATTCCCACATGCTCATCTCAGAGGAATTATTCAGCCTTATCTTGGACTTTGTTCCACTGAATGAAGCAAAGTGAATTTAGTCTCTCCACTGTTTTTATAATCTCCTTTTTATAGCCTCCTTTCTTACAACTGTTTCTGCATTGCTCTGCTTATTCCCACCTCCTTTCTGTATCTGTAGTTCAGTGCAAATGATGTATCTGGGGGTCCAGCTGGCATAAGTCTGTGCTGTTTGTCTAATGTTTTTTCCAGAGATGTAAATACTTCCTTGTCTTTCTCCTGGAGGAATCTCACTTTATATATCCAAAACAATATATATATGGGGTTTTTGGTCATATCACCCCAGTGGCTCTTAGTCATCTTATTGTTGATATACTTACCTAAATATTACTTTTCTTCTGTCATTTCCTCGTGAGGATTTGAGAATAAATATTACTTATATTCTGTAATGATCATTGACTATAGTTTCTGGGAACATGTGTTTGAACTTTAGTCATCTGATTTCAATTACCCATACATTAATGTAATCTCATTCATACTATGTAATATTCAGGTTCTCTTTAATTTTGTCTAGTGACTCTAACTGTGTGTTATAGAAAATTTCATTAGCAGTCTTTTTATGTTAAATTTCTGAAGAAATACCATCCGGATGCCAGTTCTTGGGAATTCCATAAATAACTTCCCTTCAGCTAAATATTTCTCATTTTAGCACATGCTGTTGTAATCTCTTCTCTAATCATGACTTGTCTTGTAGTTATTCTACTGATAATGATTTTCTGCAGTGTAACTACTATATTCCCCTGCTGCACCATATCAAATGCAGTTCTGAAGTCTAAATAGATTAAACTTGTTGTATTTCCCTTACCTGAAATCTAAAGAATTATTCCTTATCTACAGATGAATTAAGCATTAATAAAGGACAGCAGTATCCCATATTGGGAAATGAAACTGAAAGATTAGGTGGAGATCTGTCTTTCTAGTTCTGCACCTTACTTTTCCTCTGGCTTCTCTGAACTTTACAAATGGACCCCTACATTTTTTCTGGATTTGAAAGGATGATGTTTTTTTTTTATCTCACTGTAATGATTTTAATTAAACACATTTCTGTTGACATCCAGAATTAAACTAGGTAACATCTTTTTGTTCAAGAAACCTGAAAGCGGAGCGAGGTAATTTGGTCATATGTACTTCTGTTTCTCTTTTGATTTTCCTCTTTGCCTTTTTGATTTTCAGCTAAACAGAGGTTGGTATAAGTTGACCTAAACCATATTTTTAAGACCAAAAAGTCAGAATGGCAGTTCCTCTCAGGAAAGAGCTGGGATTTAGTTAAGGATTAAGAACTTTATCCTACATATGAGGTGTGAGCTGCTGCCTGACCTATCGGGATAGTCATTAAAGAGCTTGTCATGAAGGCTAGAGAACTGAGCATTCAACTCACCAGTCACTGTCTGCTTTAGGGAGACACGGTTCTCCACTGACTGCAGTAGATATTTAAACAAATGGCCCAGTGTAGGCATACAGGTGTAGATATCTCTATTTAAATGCCTTTATGTGGAGCTGATTCCCATCCTAAATGCCTGTTGCCTGCAACTGAAGTTTTGAATGCACTGAATAACCTGGATATTTCCTCCCATTCCTGTCACCTATTCACTCAGCAGAAGAACATTTGAACAGTTCAGTGCTTCTCTCCAGCCTGGTTTTAAGCGACTTGTTTGATGGAGCGGCTAACTCAAGAGACTATTGCATCCTCTAATGAATCTCAGTTAGACTCATGCTCATAATACCTAACTCGCGTTCTTTCTTTGATCAGTGTCAGTCCATTAAACCCATCTATCAGAGATCCCTATGCTCAGCTTTATGACTATTGGGAAATTAGAATATGATCATAACCAAATAGATATGCCTACCCCTTTGGGAAATGATACCATAGGCATTTTCTGGTCTGACTCATCTAGCTTGTCAAAATGATCCAGCAAGAATGTATAAAAAGAGAAATTAAGTACAGTGCTGTATTGTACTGTGAATTCATTCACTTGTGGTGGTTTTGCTGATCACCTGTATTGCTCAGCTTCAGCTGACTAAATGAGACCTTTTAGAGATGCAGTGATCTTAAAGTCATTTTGCCCGCTCTTCATTATGTGCTTTTTAAAATTGTTATAGTAGATTAACTAACTAATGGTGGCTAGGCAGGAGCATTCATCCTGGGTAGGTTATTTCAGAATCTGGGTTTTTGCTTCTGCTATTGGGAGCAGCTGGCTCTATTCATGCTTGGTGAGAGAGGACTGGGCCATTGGGCAGATCCAGATTAAGAATGCCAGTGCAGCATTGTTTTTGTATTTACTAACAAAATATAATGACCTCAGAAAATGTGAGGGCTCTGTGGTATATAATGGCATGAAAATATCCCACAGACCTTAAAATTCATGACCTGGGGACTTCTGAATAAGAGGTGTCCTGGCAAGTAGTCATTAACTTATGAAATCGATTAAGTTTTTTAATAAGCAATAATGTAAATATATTAATGAATTTTCAACTTTTTTATTTTACAATACAAGCTAACAGTGGGGACAATGCCTCTATTAAAAGAGGATAAGGACTAAATTCAAGATATATATGCAGTATAAGTAATATTGGAGCATGTAAGGAGCATTATAGGCAAAGCTGGTTGCATACTGATTTACACTGGTATGAGATTTAGATTTAATTTCCCATGGAATCATAATTTTCAGTCCTTTAGGGATAAGTGATAAAACTGAAGAATTAGATGAAGGCTTTCATGAAGCACAGATCTTTTTCTAAAGTCTTTCACAAAATACTTTTTTCCCTCCTTTTAGACAGTGAGGAATGCTTTCTCATCTGAGAAGATGAAGGTTTTTGAAGCATGGGAGAGAGCATCTGTGCATCCGTCTTTATTCTTGTCTGTCTATCTATCTGTCTCCATCACACTCACATTTGGGTGTGAAACAAAGGGAGGAGGTCTGGCACACAGACACTGAGCGCACAGCAGTAGGAAGACATCCTTGCTCCCTCACCATATTGTGGGGACCCCAAAAACCTGGTAATAGGAAGATGTCATATGGACTGATGGTGTGAATGGAGGTCTACCAGTACCACCCCTGAGAACAGAGTGATACTGCTAACAAAGTGGCTTTCAGGCACAGGGTTTAATTTAAGAATTTAAAGCTAAAATGAACTAAACTTTACTTAAACATAGGTTTCTGAATTACTCCCTGCCTGGAATGGCAGCAGGGTACAGGACAGTATGACCTACCCAGTTACATATTTGTCTTTTGTAAGTGGGAAGCCTACAAAAAGAGAGAAAATTATCTCAAAAACAAAAGTCTGCAGTATTAACTGTTGGTAGAGAAGGTGCATATTTATAAAGCTTGCTGTTTCCTTAGACTGCAAGAAACAAAAGTGTATGAAATATGGAGGCCTCTCAGGAGCTGGATCTTGATAAGTATTTATAAGGAGTCCCCACAAACCACTTTAACAATATTTTTATTTAATACACTTAGTGCTTTCATAGTTATTGTAAGCAAAGAGAGGTTTTATGACCCAGCTGAATGTGCGCTGGGATCCATATTACTGACACTTCGAATATAAGAAAATTGATGCCTTTCTTCAGAGGGCAGCCCTGCTAAGCACGTATATAAGCTATACAGAATCATAGAATCATAGAATAGTTAGGGTTGGAAAGGACCTTAAGATCATCTAGTTCCAACCCCCCTGCCATGGGCAGGGACACCTCACACTAAACCATACATATAGGCTTCCTGAGTTTTCCATGTGAACTGATAAGAACAGCCCACTTTTTTTTTCAGCAGAGAGTCCTCTAAATAGAGTATAAAAGGGAAACTTTGTACAAAATTAGGGTTTTGGTTCTTTTCTCATCTTGCTTCAGATGGAAGTGAGATTGCTCCCCCTGAAGCTTCTGTGAGTATGCTCCTGGCAGCCACCTGGCAGCCACTTAGTTTCCCAATTATCTTCAGCAAATTATGAAATTGAATAGCAAATAATTCACTGAGACAATAGGCCATGCATTAGCTAATCTATGTGACACTGCAAAGACAATAGCCTCTTTCTCATCACCATTGCTGGTTGCTGGAGTCACTGAAAGGTCCTTTCTTTACTAGCTTGTTTCTATACATACCCTTCCGTCTTATTGAAATCCAGATGCACCTATGCCCTGTGGTAGTGTCAAAAAACATTATCTTTTTGATATGTGGAAAGCTCTGACTGCTTTTAACTCTTTATCTTACTTTCAAGAACTATTAGCTTTGTGCCCACTACAGAACTGTACCAATGTACTGTGGAAACTCAAGGTGATGAGCTTCAAAAGTAATCAAGCTTTGCCAAACAATGCAGTTGCTTACAACCAAGGTTTGTCTGCTATCACCTTCACAATATGAAGCCCAAGCTTCAGCTATGGAGAAAGCATAACTATTTGTAGTGACAGGCTTCTGGGAAAAATGGGTATATCCTGCAGAGTCACTGTCAAATGGAGAAATGGATTTCCTCAGTGTGGTGATAGAGATGTACAGAGAGTTTCAGCAGTCTAATTAGTTTCTTGATCAGAGGAAGACAACTCTTCAAGGCAAATGAAAAGGTCATTCCAAATCCCAGGAAAGTATTTATGTCTTTTGTCATATTTGCTGACAGATATTTAAATATAACCACTCACTTTTCCTGTAGACATTGTCAGCAGATGCCAGACAGCTGACAAGCAGCAATGAATTTGTATCACTGCTCTGACATCTCAACAATGAGAAAGTGGATAAAACTACTAAGTGCTCTTCTTGTGCTGCTGTAAGATAGGTCTGGGTCAGCATACACTTACAAGTCTTGGTGATGTATAGAGGACATAGTGGCTTGTCTGAAGATGGTTTAGCCCAGTGAAAAGTATCAGCAGGGGAAAGGAAGAGTGTTCTTTCACTGTAGCACTATGAGAGCATGTAGAAGACTGGGAGTCTTCCAGAGACTTTTCACATGATGTTAATAAAGTCTCTTAATATGCTTTAGGACTGAACCTAATCATATATTGACTGCAAGACTGACTTCAAATACTGCTGGTGGGGTGGGTTTACTCTTTCAGTTCTCTGTCTGCAAAACGGAGACAAAGGCATTTCCTTTCCCCACTCTTTCATTATCATTTCCTGTAAGCTTTAAGTTTTACCTTGTAAAAGCTTCAAGGTAAGGATAGGTCTGCAATTATGATGTGAATGGACACACACTAAAGCACAGGATTCTGAACACAGAAGAATGAAGGCTCTTGATCAGACAAGTAATAATTTTTTGTTGCATGGGTAAACTGTATAACCAGGTTCCAGTATTAATAGATACTTTTACAGGAAGACTAGGAAAAGTACCAGCTTCCTTCCATCATGGTATCTCATTCCATCAAAGAACCTGACCCTCTTCCATGATCAGGATTATTCTGTATTCCTTGTTCCATAATGCCTTGCTTCCAGCACACTTTCCAACCTAAAAAAAACCATGTGTGTTGATCGGCCACATGGACACTTCTTGGGAGTATGGAATGAGTATATTGTGTCTTCTTAGAAATGTTTGTTCATGCAGACTGTGAACAAGAAACTTCTTGCTGGGAAAAGACTTCAGCAATGAAGTTATGAGCTTGGAGAGAAAGTAAGAGATTTTACATAAATAGACTTGTATAGTGCAGAAAGGTCTTTGTCTGCACTCAGAGACCTCGTGAATCAAATATCATTTCAGAATATTAGATGATTAATGCACAAATCAGAAAGGATCTCTCACTATTCACTAATTATGTAGAAATGTATGAAAGTATAAGTTACTTTCTTTCGATTGGGAAAGTGAGGGAAGCAAGATGCACAGCTTAGTATTCCTGAAGGAACACTATGCTTATATCGCATTAATGACATGCATGTGTTAAAATCATGAATACATAATGTAATAGCTGCTTTTACTTCTTAAGTGTGTCACCCACTGATCATCTCTCTCAAAACCAAAGGTAAGATTTTACTTTACATTGAATTCCATGTCCTTTTAGCTTGTAAATGTACAAAATAGATACGTGAAATATTTTTAGATATTCAAGAAAAAAAGAAAAAGATACGCATGAAGTAAAAGCAAAGTCAAAGAACACAAATGTTCCCTAGGAAGCAGGGGAATGTTTTTTTTCCCTTGGTTCTCCAAGCATATACAGACAATATATTAAATGCTCAGAAGGAAAGGTTGTCTGATAGTATTTACATCCCCTTGAGTAGATATTCAGAAAGAATAAATCTTACAAGTTTGACCTATTTTAGGCTCCAAGTAGGCCAATGAATTTAATTAATTTAATTACAAAAACATGGAGGCAGTGGCTCCTCCTCCCCATCAGCAGTGTGCAATCAGATGGCTATGCACAAGGGACGCAGTGCATTTGTTCCATTCACATTGTGTCACAACTTCTATTTGTGTTGTTTTGCAAGGTGCATCTGTTGAAAAAAGCTGTTGTTTCTTGAGCTAAATCAGGAACTAAAGAGAACATGATCAGTGTTGTTACTTCATAATATTAATCTCTACGTGTGTATATGTATAACGTATGTTCCATCTATACACACTGCTGTCATGGGTTCAGCAGTAGCAGTCATTTTTTCTCCTTCTTGGTAGCTGGTACAGCACTGTGTTTTTGATTTTTGGGCCTTGGAGCATGTGCTGATAACACCAGTGTTTTCAGTTACTGCTTGGTAAGTGTTTTGGTCTGGCCAAGGACTTTCTGAGTCTCATGCTATGCCAGGGAGGAGGGGAGCCGGGAGGAAGCAGAGACGGGACACCTGACCCAAACTGACCAAAGAGGTTATTCCATACCGCAGCATGTCATGCCCAGGATGTGAAAACGGAGAGCAGAGACCCGAAAGGGTGTGGTGGTGCACTGGGGCGGTTTGCTGTTGGGGTTGCACTGGCTGGGTCGGGCTTGGTGAGCAGTTGTATTCTCTTTCCTTGTATTTCTCTTGTACTTCTCTGTCATAATTATTATTGGTGGTAGCAGTAGTGATTTCTGTTATACTTTAGTTACTAAACTGTTCTTATCTCAACCTGTGGAAGTTACATTCTTTCGATTCTCCTCCCCATTCCCCCAGGACTGGGGGAAGAAAAAGAGGGGAGTGAGTGAGTAAAACTTTGTGAGTTTTAGAGGCTTAAACCACGACAACTGCCTATCTGTAGGCATGGACAATGGCTTTTGTAGCCTTTACAAATGCTCAAGGAGAAGCAAGTATTTTTGTACAGATACTGAAGTTCACATTCATCACACCATTCTAGGATGGCTGAAATACAAATATGAAAGATGAGAATACTGAGAGGGAACTTAAATTTCTTTAAACTTGATGCTTCTTCCTTTTTTTCTCTCTTTCTTTCCCTGAATTTCCTACTGTATGATTACACAAGCTCTAACCCTTTGTGAATAAATTCAGCTAAAGAAATTGGCAGAAAACTAAGCTGGGGACAGGGAAATCAGCCTTATCTAAAATAGTTTTTCACTCTATCAGTGCCTCATTCTGATTCACAGCACAGTCATCCAAGTGCTTCTAGATGTGTAGGGACAAGGACCACACATTGAGGATCAACAAGAAGCCAGAGTTGGGAGAAAGGTGGGAACAGCCTTTTCCTATGAAGTGCTGGCTTCTACCAGCTTGAGCTGATATGATAGGCAGAGCATCAGGTGACTCATCTTAGGTCCTTCATGCTGCAAAATGAGATGTTGTGAGTGGTAATTATTTCTTCTGAGTATGCCTGTTTGCAGATATGAAAAGACAGGAAGATTTTAGAGCCTGCCACCAAGTTGTTCACCCCAGACAGAGGATGTTTGAAGAGTCTACACTGTGAAAAAACTTGGCTTGACAATAAATGTGTCATTTCCTAGGTTACCTTCCTTCCATCCTCCATTTCTGATCAGGGCCTAACCAGCAAAAGGTATTGTACCTGGTTTTGATATTATGGTCTCTTGCCTGTATGCTGTGACTTATTTTTTTTTCCTCTGACTTCATAATTACAGAACATCCATGTGCTCCTTTATGAAGTAGGTATGATTATTTTACCACTTGCTGTGTATAGCAACCAAGGGATGAAACTATTATGTGACTTATTCAGGATTTAAATGTGCCTCCAACATCCTCCTCTTCACCCCTTTTCTTCCCCCCCCCCCCCCATATCCCAGGTATTTGCTAAAATATAGATATAAAAATCATGTCCATTTATGATTTTTAATCCTGATATTTCTCATGTAAAAAACAGCACAATCTGGATTATGGTACAAGTAAATTGCAACAAAGCTTTTGTAAAATATTGAATAAATAAATTAAAAGATAAACCTTAGATTATAATTCAAATTTCAACTATTATGAAAAGAAATACTAATAAAAACAACTTAGCAGGTAAAAGAGCATGTGGCATTTAAACTGTACGAAGAATGGGGGAGATGGATTGTTTGGTTGTTTTTCTTAAATATCTATATTTTTCTTTGCTCATAGGTCAGAATTGAAACCATTTTAACAGGAATCTAAGGTTACTCTATGGTGACATTTATTTTAATTTTAACTCAGGAACGCAAAACAAGATCTTTCTAGGCAGAGCAGCCCACTGTGCTTCAGTTTGAGTCCTGATGGGTTAAATAAATTTTAAAATGCAATCTAAATTTATTTCAAAGCTCAGCAGAATTCTGAATGTAGGAACTGGTATGGGCTTTTTTTTTCCCAGAAAACATGAAAAAAAGCCTGAAGCAAGCTAACAGTCTGAAGGCTATTTTTGCCTGATTCCTTTTGCTAGAAACGACTGCAGGAATATTCTCCCAGGAAGTTGTGTAACACAACATGCAAACATTTTGAGTAGGAGCGGAAGAAATGTTTTGTCGATCTCAAACTACAGAGGGAGTTCAGGTGCTCAGTAAAAGATTATTGGCAAGCTGAGGGCCCAGATTTCTCTTTACCTGATGAAGGCTAATTACATTATAAGCAAGCAATGGATTAAATTAACCTCTGGAGGTACCTCTCTCCATTACCTCTGCAAGGAGTGTAAGGTGAATATGCTCAACAGTCTCCTGGGTATTTAGTAGAATTTTTATAAGTGAATCATATTTCTGCATCTTTCCTTTTTTTTCCCACTATACTGCTTGTATATATACGCACCCTGAGGACACTGAAAAAGGAGAAAAAGAGTTCTGAGGGATAACACTATTGCTCTCTGCAGCTTCCTGAGGAGGGGAAATGGAAACAGCAATGCCGGTCTCTTCTCCCTGGTATCCAGTGGCAGTATACATGGGAAAGGTTCAAAGCTGCATCAGAGGAAGTTCAGACTTAATGTTAGTTAACATTTCTTTAATGAAAGGGTTATAAACCACTGGAACAGGCATCCCAGTGCTCCAAACCTGTTAGTATTTAAGAGGCATTTGGACAATGCCCTTAATAGTATGCTTTAACTTTTGGTCACCCTTAAGTAGTCAGGCAGGTGGACTGTATAATCACTGTAGTTCCCTTCCAAGTGAAATGTTCTTTCCATTCTATTCTGTTCCATTCTTCTCTAATGTATGTTTCTAAATACATATGTATATATATGTTGCATGATCCAGCCTGTGTCTAACGCTGCAGAGTTTTCAAGATAAGAGTAAGGCTATTCTTTCTTGTCTCTGGGACTCTCAGCTGCTCTGCACAGGTAACTTTTCCTCCTTTATTGAAGAAGTATTTGATTTATTTCCACCTGATTCATGGATATTTTATTGAAATCTGTCTTTTTCTGCACAAGCATCATGCACAAATTTCTCAGTGTTTCGATTAAGGATGGACTCTCTTGCTCCGTCTGTCCTTATGCTATCTATTCCAGGACTGAAGTAATGCAGATTTACAAAGGGGATTGAAAACCTGCAGCCAGGCGATTCATGCCAGCAAGAACAGGACCTGTTCTGCAGATGATGAATTTGCACAGATTCAGTATAACACAATCAAAAAAAGACCAGTGACATTCATTGCAGATATCTTTTGAAGCCTCTTGTCTTGAAGAAACTCCTGTGCACTGACCTTATATAAAGCTTGTGACACCAGGCTGGTATACTGAGTGTTCAAGTGACAGGAGAAAGAATACTTGCCCTTCTAAAGATGTTTGTGCCTTTAGTAATAATTTCAGCTGTGATGTCTCTGAAGACCTCTCTTTGTGATGGTTTTGCCCTTTGGAGTGGGCAAAGAAAGGAGGAGCCCTTTAGTGAGATTTGGCTGTGTTCAAATCACTACTACACCTATCAGATGCAAATCAACAATAGTTCTAGTTAAATCTAGTCCTGCTCTTTTTTCTGTCTACTTCTTGAAGTATATAAATCCTAAACTTTTCAAAGCCCTCCAGACACAAACATTTTCTCTCACTCACAAACACAGAGCCAAGTCTTGCTTAAAACCGAACAACAAAAAATCCCACTTTAATATTGAAAAGTCAGAAAGAAAAATCTGCTTGTCTACTTACTGAAAAAAACCCACCTCAAACAAGAAAAGTAGAGGTTTAATGTGAAGCTAAAATATGTATATATACACACGTACAAATATGCTGGTGCTTCTGTAAACATGGATGGGAGTAAAGGTTTGGCAAATTACAGTTATGATATTCATATTTAAATTCAGATACACTCCTGGAGGTAAAGGAAGGTTACTTTACAGGTGAGAAACACAGAGTTATGGGGGAAATGAAAGGATCAGGGCTGCTTCTGCCACCACTTCTGCGATGTGTAGTTTTGCTGTCTCCATCACCTACTAACTACAGACATGCCCTGTGGACTTACTTGGAATTTAAGAGACCCTACTGAAATGTGTCATTTGGCTCCAGCTCTTTCATATACTTTCAGATGAATTACTAAGGCCAGTCATTGCTTAAATCTCCATGGATTCTTCTTCCACTTCAGTGAAGCAGAGGATTAACAGGTCCCTGCCAGGAGTTACGGTCTCTGTCATAGCATCAGCAGAAGGAAATGTATGCCTGCTCCTGTTGATCGTCTGGTATTTTAGCATGTACATCAGTCTGTGAGCTGCAGCAAATAAGGAGGGGATAGAGGAGGATAGTTTCTGGGAAAGTATGTAGCAAATTTCCCAAGGAATACCCGATGACACTGGGATGGAAAGCATTAGCCAGTTCTAAAGCAACTATACTGATCAGATTTTGAGGAGGATGCCTGTGTTAGTAGGTTTTGCATTTACAGAGTCAGGTGTGGTTTAATGGGCAGCATGGCTCAGTCTGATCTTACTGAGCCTAGCCCTGGGCAGTCTGGCTGCAGATGGCATCTGTCTGTGGGTAACACAAAGGGTTTTGTTGTGTCTGGGGGATAGTTCTCCTTATTTTTTAAGCAATAAACTATGTAAAGCAGTTTTAAAAGGGTTTAGCAATAATAGTGATGCCCATATGAGAAAAGAAAGCTAGTGTTTTGTTGAAGTGATCCTTAATAGATTATGCTGCTTGCTCTTTTGAAAGAAAATGTGCAGGACAAAAGACAGGAAAGGATAGGAACATTTGTCCTTTTGTATTCCAGCTCAGTAGCCACATCACTAAGTGACTTAATCACTGTAAGCTGCTGCTGCTCTTTTCATTTTCCCCACAGGCAGCCTCTTCCCTTGGTGTGCTGTATCAGATGGGGAATTAGGAGCCACTTGCTGCCAGTGCTGTAGGCGAATGTATGAATGACCACTGAGTTGTTGCACAATCTGTTTCACTGGCATCCCATGATGCTCAAAGCTTTCAAAGAAAATGAGGTCCTAGTCCCAGCCTGCACTACTGTCAGCATTGTTAAAAAGAGTAAGATTTTTTCACCAAGGTAGCAATGCGGTTTAGCTGGACAAGCTTTGGGAAAGAACAGGAATGGTGCAGGAAATGGATAAGGTGCCTCTGTGATTCTCGCTTCTGCTGGGGGGACTCACTGAATCCTGGGGAGAGCTGAGCTACTGGGACTGTGAATCAGAAGGAAAAAAATCAAAATCTCTCAATGGATGTGCACTGTAGTTGTGGTTTTCCCCCTGAAAAATAGGGAAAGTGCTCAGCGGGGAAGGGGCTTAAAGTTGACAACTTCCAAATGAAAAAGTTGCTTGGAGGAAGACAGAAGATTTCTGACTTAACATGATTTGCTGGGCCAAAATCAAAATAGTTTGTTTTCCTCCTTTTATTTTCCATTCAGCTAAATTGGGAACTACTTGGATAAGTGCATTGTCCTATAGGAAGTGCATGCCTTCTAGTTTCAAGTCGTTTTTCTGTGGCCACTACTGCCGAACCACTTTTCTCATATGGTTCCCTTCTAGGCATCAAATGCCACAGGGATCCTAGGAAATGCTGTCTACTCTAGCCCAGGTCCTGTATGACTTGGGCAATCTGGATGGGATCCTAACAGGTACTGCAGCCGCGCAGGCAAATGTTTTTCAGTATGAAAGCAAGCTGCAATGTTTCATATAAAAACAAATGGCATGGAGACAAATACTTTTCTATTTCTCTGAAAAAGGAAAGAAAAAGAAAAGGGTATTTTTTGTCTTAAAATGAGCAGAAAACAAATGTGGAAATATCAGCAGAAATTCCAGTTCCTGACAATCTGAAAAACATACTGTAAAGAAGAGTAAAACTACTTTCTTTTGCAAGAGATTGTAGTTGTACCTGGTTTGTTGGGGGTGGGAAGTGAATCAACTTCTTTTTTGCCAATGCAAGGTATTAATTAAACAGCAGGAGATACAGAACATGCAGCCTGTTTATAACTCACATTTTACATAGTTTCTTTTGTGGAGACAGAAGTAAGTACCCATTGGGCCACCTGCCAGAGGTTTAACTCCAGCCATCCATTCATTATAATACTTGTGTATGATGATTGCCTATACAGTGGCATCAGCAGTACAAGTTTCAAATCCAGCTGGTTTCTCTTTGACACAAAGGAGACAATTCAATTCCATACAAGGATAAACTCAAACTCTGTCTCTTTATTCCATGGCTTCTCTTTCCAACAAGCAGAACCAATTTGTGCCATTTTTTTTTTTTTTTTGTGGCAGCTGTACATGAAAGTGTTAGAAATAGGAAACAGAAGATAATGTTTTCCTCCTACATCAAGTCCCAGAAATCTTGCTTCTTTGTTCTCCCAGATTACTTGTATGATCTTAAAGAAATCACAATTTCTGTGTCTGGTTTCCTGAGTTTTCACACGACCAACATCATCCAGCATTCAGCTAAACACCCAGACATGAGGACCTCAATACTTCAAAGTCATTTTAGAGGTAAGAAACTGTCACTGGAAATATTTTCATGTTTTACTCACACTATCTGATCCCACATTAGAAGCTGCAATTGTTAAACACATTCTATATGGCCCCAGAATTGCAAGCAAGGGGCTAATCTGTGTACAGAGATGTTCACCACCATCTGTTCATGCAAATTTGATGAGGGCAACAGGACTTCCACTCTGTTTCAGGAGGAGTCCAGTTCTGGAATCCAGTGAAGCACTACTCTGTAATCTGCTGGATTCTGGCCTCCTCTCTATGTGGTACCTGTAGCACAGATAACTTAGAGACCTACCATTAGTGGGTGCCATTTATGAGGTTGTGCAAACCCCCAATTTAAAAACTTATACAATAAATAAATGCAGATAAACCAGAATCAGAAGTGAAGTTTTTCCTTGCTTCATTCCTACCCCAAAAGAGAAAATAAAACAGTGTGTTAAAGGGAAAACTTGATGTTATAATGTATTTGCCCACATTCAGAAGTGATGGTAGTGAAGAACAATCAATTATAATTTTCCATTATATAATAGTTACTTTTTGATAATAGTTACTTTTATAGTTAATTACTTTTGGTAACTATTGTTTAATGTTGCTGCAAATTTGAGGGGTTATGACTTACCTGTGTGCATGGTAGAAGTGTGCATAGTAGAAGAATGGAGGGAGGAAGGAAGTGGAAACGCAACCGTAAATGATCGGATCAGAAATTACTGGCAAGGCCCAGAAAGCTATGAGATTTGATCAGGGAGGAAGGGGTAAGATACAAGTCAGGATAGAGTTATACAGCAGTCTGAATGTCAAGAAGAGAAATTGTTGTTGTCATGGTTTTCTTCCTCTAGCAGAACCAGAGCCACAACCAAGACAAATGAGATGAAACACTCAAATCATAAAAGATCTCCTGCTTGCTGCCATGACAGAGATGAGAATGGAAGAAACTGAGGTGAGACTTACTCCAGGTGAAGTCTGTGGTTTTGTGAAATATAAAACAAAGATGATAGAAGACAAACAGGACTGGGATAACTGTCTTCTCTATCCTAACCCCATTTTTTTTTTCACTAATAAACATGAAAATTAATTGACAGAAATGCAAAATTCACTGCTCTATATGGCATTGCAGCAGGTGTGCTTACTTTATGTCACTGGTGTCATTTCTTCTTTCTCTAGAAAACAGTAGAAGTTAGTTGAGTTAAAAGTAATTTGATTGAGCCTGGGTACTCATTATACCAGGGACTCTATTCTCAGCTGGGTCAAATTAAAAAATCCCTGACGATAAATAGAAGATGAAAACTGGAAGGATCACAATTACTTGTGAAATTGTTTTAAGTTTGGCCCATAGTATCAGCAGCTCTCCCTTGCACTGAAGAAAAAAAAAATAATGTTTGTGGATAATTTATGTTTAAAAATTAAACTGTAACACTTCAGTTAAAATGAAAAATAGCATTCTGGATGCTAAAACTATCACATTTTTAGAACTTTAAAAGAAAACATTATGAGTGGGGTTTGGGGGTTTTTTAATTAAAAATTGGCAATATGAAATATATTAAAATGTATTTTTAAAGCAGAAAAAAGAATTGGTCAAAGCCAATGAATCACTCCACTTGGGACTGAGCACAATGTCTGCAGATGGCTTTTACGAAAAATAAAAAAGACACAGAAAATATCTCCATTTTTATTTAACTTGCAGCTTTTCTTATTTTTAAAGTAATCACTGGCTGAAAGATCTTCTCTTCATTCTGATCTAGTTGTGATCAAAACAGGGTTACATGAAGGTAATCATAATAGCTTTATCTTATAGATAAAAAATTAAAGCACAGAGAGAAAAGATGACTTTCCAAGATTACATGTGAAAAGTAGCCCATAGAACGAAGATTACCTAAACAACATCTTAAACAGTAACTTAGTTTTACCTGTACTGCATGGGAAACAGGGAATGAGCTTTCAAATTGCCATATACCAATAAGTTCCTTCTTTTTTGTAAAATAAGACTTGCCTCTTTCAAGTTATGGGTTCTATATCCCAAGTCTCCACGTTTGGCATAAAGGGACAGTATCTGTGAATAAGACAGTCCCAAATTTATCATTATCTATTGCAATGACTGAAGATGAAATTCCATTTCATAATTGCTTTTTCCTAGTGCACCTCTGAAGTCCTTACTCTGTAATGCATTAGAGATTGCCCAGGGAATGATGTTAGCTTTTTTCCCACCACAATGCAAATTAATCTCTTTGAGAACCTGCCGTTTCCTAAGGGGTGTGTGGCCTCGAAATCATTCATTTGTCAGAAATGGTCCAGTTTCTTTCCTCATATTCATCTAATATACTCAGAAGCTGCTCTTTCCATTACTGTTGTTACAGCTATAAGAATCTCAAGGTTAACAGCAAATGAGATGGGGCTTTGTTCTCATAAGGATTGATCACAGCTACACTGACTTGATGACATGTTGACTAATATTGTGAGATATTAAGCTCCTTCACTCCTGCAACCTTCAGTGTCAAGGAGATAGTGTTTAAGTTCATGAGAGCATTCATACACCCAAGGCAGTGAAGCATAACACTAAGGTCAATGCGGAGCTGAGAAGGCAAGTTTGAACACCAGATTCCCACTGAATTCAAGAGGAAATGGAAATGCTCTGTAAGTCGTTCACTGCAGGCCTACAGCTTATGCCAGGATTTCTTTCTGAATAAGGTTGGTCAGTCTGAGGCATAAGCAGAGTAGCTAGCTGCTAATGAGCAGCAGAACTGAGATGGGAACAAGACCGTTCTGCATGGCGGCATCCTGACTTGAACACTAAAGGCACCAAACAGGCATTTAAGGCTTTACTGATTTTTTTAAAGACAATCTGCCTATTGCTGCCTTTGCTTTCCTGAGATGTATGGGGAGAATGCAAAAGACACACAGAGTGAATGTTGAAGTAAGCTGGCCTAGGAATGAGAACAAAATTGAATTGTTCTTACATTGCTAAAACTTTTATGTTGGTGTACGCTTTTGAGGACAGAATACTTTGGACTCTGGTCAAGTAATGGAGCTTTTGTTGCCTGCCCAGGACTCTGGAAATTTAATCACAGGTTCTTAGTCTGAAAAACATCTGCTGCTCTGAGACCAGTAACTCAACCTCTATTCAGACCACCTGAAGTGGATATATTGTCCTTACCCACAATCACATTTGTACTGTGAGCATCAACAAAGCGAAAACTATAAGTGCTCACATATAAGATGGCTATTTCATTACCAATACAGACAGGCCCAGCTGCTGTTGCAGTCAGTGGAGATTTTCACCTATTACACAACAGAACTGTAGTGAGTCTACATTTTAGCTTTTACTTTGGCATTCATTGAGTACACTGCAATGACCAGTGTAAAATCTTTCAAATCACTAATGGACCACTGAAGGGGAGGAACATCTTCACAATTCCAGAGAATCATGACCTTCCTGTGCTAAGATCAAGATTTTATTTAACTGAGATTTCAAGCCCTTTATACAGGAATGGCTAGGCAATTACTCCCTGGTTCCTATCTTTTCTGTATAGAGGGAACTTTGGCTTTCTAAAGCAGCAATTATAAAGCCCCACAACTCTTTCTTTGAACTGCTTCATTGCTCCTGTTAATTGTCGTTTGAGTCTCTGCCAGAGTGAGAGTACCTTGTTACAGAGTTGTGAACCTGCAATCAACTTTGAAAACTTCCATTTTACAAGTCATATCTCTTGGCTTTTTTTTTTTTTAATTCTAAGTGAAAGGAAAGAAAATAGAAAAATGTATTAGGTGTTTCCTAAATAAAAGTCTTTAATAGCATGTTAATCTAAATTATTATAGATTCTGAAAAGCAGTTACAGACAGCTGAAATTTTCCTATGGCTTACTGTCAAATATACAAGAGACTGTTTGGAAAGTCTGTAAGCACTGTAATCATGGATAAAAAATATTCTGCAATGGGACTCTAAATTTGCAGTAATTATGTACCATTTAGTTAATCTGACTACATTATTTATGAAGAGTATTTTGTAGTTAAATACTTGAAGAGTTGACAGGGTAATGTTCAACATCTACTTGGAACAGAAGTGATGGAGAGGCAGTAAAAATAATTTCAATTTTAAATTACTTTTTGTGTTCTTTTCCCTGTTTGGTTTTAACTCGGAGACATAGTGTGAGATCTTTTTAAAAAAAAAAACAAGATAAAAAAGAAAAGCGAACTGTTGTGGTTTAAGCCAGCCATAACTCACGCAGTCGCTCTCTCACTACCCCCTCCCCTTCCTCCCCCTGCTCCAGGAGGGATGGGGAAGAGAAATGAAAGAATGTAACTCCCACAGGTTGAGATAAGAACAGTCCAGTAACTAAGGTATAACACAAACCACTGCTGCTACCACCAATAATAATAATGGCAAGGGAAATAACAAGGGAAGAGAATACAACTGCTCACCACCCACCGACCGATACCCAGTCCGACCCCATCAGTAATCTAACACTACTTGGTAACTGCCCCCAGTTTATATAGTGGGCATGACGTGCTGTGGTATGGAATACCTCTTTGGTCAGTTTGGGTCAGGTGTTCTGTCTCTGCTTCCTCCCGCCTTCCCCTCCTCCCTCACAGAGCATGAGGTTCAGAAAGTCCTTGGTCAGGCAAAACATTACTGAGCAGCAACTAAAAACATCAGTCTTATCACCGCTGTTCCCAGGCTGAAAGTCGGAAACACAGCACTGCACCAGCTAGTAAGAAGGAGAAAAATGACTGCTACTGCTGAACCCAGGACACTCGCTCTCAATATGTATGTGTACATAACTGCTGCATATATCTGTATGTCAATGCCTACTTTGCAGTGAGACACAAATAGCTCAGGTTTTTTTTTTTGTGAGACCTCACGTGCCTGTCTTTTTCTACACTCAGTGCCATGGATGAAAACAGTTTGCACTTGTATTTTTATGAGGAATAGACCCAGATAGAGATCAGTGTCATAACATTGGTTTTGATCATATCATGTAACATACACGGATGAACATGTGCACTGAACCCTCTTACAATTTTATCAAAGGCAAAACCTAAAAGACAAAAAGGAGCAAAATGTGCCTTGGCTGTTCTTTCCCTTTTCCCATTGCCATTCAAGAAGGGGACTGGGACAAACCACTTCTCTTCAATAACACCTGTAATCTGGGAAAAGTAGGAAGGAAGGATGACTCCCAGATGGAGAAGATAACGAGGGTAGAAAAGGGCAAAGTGTCATATGCACACATGTTGCGCCCAAAAGTGGGCCTGACTGATAGAAAGTTGGGTGAGACGATGCTCCCTCTGTTTTCATAGGAATTGTTGTTGTACAGCATTTTTAAAGCTCTTGGTGTGCGTGTGTGCGTGTCTGCTTGCGGGCAGTGGATGAGTGTGTGTGCACATATCCTCCCAAAGCACAGACAGCACCGCCAGATGGGATATGTTCTTAAACTACTTTCCCTTGTTCTTTTCTAGCTCCTAAACCCTAAGATTAACTGGCATTAGAACAAATTCCCATCTCTGTCTGGGATTTCCTCCATGAACAAAATCTGCTTTATTTGCCCACATGAGCTGTCTGTCCAGCATGTATCAGATTCATTCTTTGTTTATAACCCCGTGAGACCATAACATGCAAATGCTGTTTCTTCAAAATCAAATTAATGCCATTCATTATAAGGTGGGTGGTAACTCACCACGAGATGACAAGCCTGTTGAACCAGGATTTATTACCCGTGCAAGTTAGTGGCATGAGATATTTTTCGCAGGCTGAAGGCAAATGCACTCACTCTCCCGAAGGGAAGTCAGTCAGTTTTATGAGATCTCACTGAACATACAAATGCATTTTTTTCTGTGACTGATTCACTGACATCCATGGTTCTAATGGATGGCCCTAAAGGCGTTGTCATTAACAACGCTTCATTTCAACTGGGTGTCTGCTGTTTGTGGGTTTTTTTGCTGGTTTTGGACCAAAGGGTTTAAATACATGGTAAAGTCCCAACACATGGTTTTGGATAAAGTTCATCTTGAAACGAAAAGCAGTTGCTGTCAGAGCTACTGTCCAAAAAGTAGTTTTGCCACCTCTCTGTTGTGCTATGGCAGTGGCCTGAACTAGCATGGTACATAACCACATGTGGCCAACACAAGGAGAGAAGCAGACACAAAGGGAAACCACTTCTTCTGATGGCAGCCTGTCCCATGTCCCCATGCTGGGTTTGAAGAGGTTCTCAAAACATACTCTGAGGTGAAAGCACTTTTGTAGCAAATCTTCATAAATCCACAGGCATTATGAATTCATTATTTATTTCCTGGAGTCAGAGGATTGATTACATGACAAAATCCCAGCTTTGGTCAGGCATCTGCACAGGACAAGCACTTGGCAAAGGAGGAATGTTACTTTCTCTGTTCTGATTGCCTATCCAGTGATGTGGGACACATAACTCACTTTCTATTTTCACAACGCTGAAATATGTTTGGTTTTGCTTTGGTTTTTTTTTTTTGTTACTTTTTTTTTTAACAGCAAAATGCAGTGAGACGTGTTGTTAAAATGAAATACATACTATTTCTTTATGAAAACAAAGAAAAACTCGGACTATAATCCACATAGATGAAGTATACAGAGGTCTGCCGGGCTGTAGAAAGATCCTGACACAAGACCTGCATTGTCTCACCAAGAAATTAACTCTGTGTGTCCATTAGAGCATCACTGTTGTTATTACTGCTGGAATAAGAAGGATGAAGCAGAATGAACTCATCTATATAATGCCTGTTTGGAAACATGATGGGACTGCTGCTATTATTCCTAACATATCAGAGGAAGATGAGTCCTTCGTGGTGCCTAATAGCATACACTGCTGTTATGTACCTTTCCTGAACATCTGTTGGGGTGCAAAATGAAGGAACCATTTTTTACCCGCGCAAAAAGGTGAAAAGAGAGGAATCTCACTTTGTAGCCATTGTCCCCCCTCTTTGGATCACCCTGAGATGCATCCTCACCTTCCAAAGCATTATCCTTACCAGAGAATGGAGGCTGAGACATAGAAAAGTGGTGAGAACTCCATCCCAAATGCACTCTGAGCCAAGACCTGCTTCGTGAATATTGAAAGTCTTTTACTTTCCATATGCCAGTGGATACCTTAGGCTCAGGCATAATGAAAGGGTAAGTCACGGAAGGGAGCAGTTACAGGAAAAAGAGTGGTAACTAGCTTCAGTGAAGAGGGAGGGTGGACTGACAGAGAAAGAGATGGCTCCAGCTATGGTGCAGCGGCTGTTGCAATATATTGCAAATAGTCAGATATTCTTGAAATTGCTTTTAAAGTCCAAAGTATTTCAACCCATTCAATCCTATCTAGCTGAGGGAAGTGTTAGCAGCATAGCTGTACAGGGACAGAGCTCAGCAATTGCCTTAGCATTCGCACTGATACTCAGGGAGCACTCAGATGATCCTTGGTTTTGCTGCCAATTTTACATTGAAGAACCATCTTGATGTGTCTTCCCTCTGCAATGCGGACATTGTAGAGAAAGTTACTTTAGCTAATGCAGAAAACACACTTGACACAACATTACTGACTGGTTCACTTCAGCTTTTTGCAATCTACGTCTTTGCCTTCCTTGACTCAGCTGCACACCAGTGAATACTGAGCCTGCTCTGACCGAGGAGAGCTGGAAAACTCAAGAAAACTGACAGCTTTTTTCTCCTGGGAGTTTTTTTTTTACCTTGCACAGTTATACGAGCCCATTGACCATTACAGTGACAAGGAAAACAAATACACTATAAAACTCACAGTGTTAAATTCCCACTGGTCTGGAGTCTCAAGGGTTGGTACTTCTTACTTTTTCCTTTCTGTTTTTGGCATTCAAGTTAAGCAGGATATTAGGAGATGCTGGGCTCCCGACCAGGAGGCCATCCTCTCAGGAACAATTGACATTTACCATAGGAGTCAACAAATACTTTAAAAAATGATTTCTATCTGACTCACCCTGTGATTTTATTGAAGCAGTTGGATCTTTTAAAAAAGGAATGCCTTGAAGGATCAATGACACGACAAAGCAGTTTAGTAAAAAGGAACTGACAGGTTTCCATCTGCTAAGCAGGTCTTTCATCCTGATTGCAAAAGAGCTACTAACACATACAGACACACAGACTACACACAGTTATTGACACTCACTGATGAGCCATAACTTGTTGTGCGGAGGCACTGTTAACTCACATCTTCTCTTAATGTAGCTGTACTCTCAGATCACTCAGGAAGTAAGCCTGCCCCTGCCTTGTTATAAGGCTAAATAAAGAGATGATTGCTAAATGCACAGATGCTAACATGACAAAAGTCAATTTTTATGCTGACCTCTTAAATCTGAGCAGTGCTACCCCAACATGCAGTTTTGTTCAGCAATTTCTGCTATTCTGCTCAAAATGAAAGCCAGAAACTAGGGTATTTCATGTGAGTTATTTTCCTAATATATATATTTTTATCTTTTTGAACATTCAAATTTTGAAATTAGATGTTAACATATATTTTTTTAAGAACTAAGCAACACTTACATACTCCAGTAAAATGAATTTGTGACTACAGTATGAAAACCACTACAAATTTTTACGTTTTTAAAATGAAACTTCTTCAAATCATTTAAAATATAAGTTGTTGAAATAACTTTTTATTTCTTCAGATTTTATCATAGTAGAGGCTTCATGTTCTGAAATGAAACTGGATCTAAGTTTCACATCAAGTAAGCACCTGCCTTTAAAAATAGGGGAGAAAAAAGAAAACAGTTCATGGCAAATTCTGGTGGGGTTTTTGCTGCTGTTTTCTTCAGCTGACACTGAACACAGTTGTGAGGCTTTTCAAAGGAAGCAGGAATAAACTCGCCAGCTTCAGCTCTCTGGAGCATTTATGTCTTGAGCATGGCTTTGACTTTCCTCTGGAGTCCAAAAAGAGTTCAGATATTCAAGGCATGATAAGTCCCATTTTATAAGCCAAATGAATTGGTGACACTCAATTATGCAAGGGCCTTAAATGCCTTTGAGAGGGGCTACTAGCTTTTGGACATAACATATGGAGAAGCTTAATTCAGGTCATTACATACATTCACCATGACACTTCTGATATACAAAACTCACAACTAACTCTTAGTGGTTACCCATAGCTTTTTGCATTGAACACATGGGTGTGATGTGTTACGATGGGAACTAAATCCATACACAGGGATAGTGCGTAAGATATTACAGGCAACTGGAGTTGCTGCTTTCCTTTTGTTCCTTTTAAAGCCCCATGCTCATTCCAGATATAAAAACCTAATGAGCAGTGAAAAATAAGGAGCTTTGTCTCTTCTTTTTTTTCTTAACCTCAAAGGATTGCTATTTAAGAATGACATTTATGAATAGTGCTTCAATGTCCTTTCTCCAAAGAGCTTTAGCAAGGAATATGACAATACTAGGATAACTTTTAACCCAGACAAACAGATAAATAAATAAAAGATTTGAAAATTCAACTTTATTCTGCAGGTGAATATAAGCAGTCTGACATTTCAGACTGAAATCCCAGATTGTCTTTTGAATTCCGAGATTAAAGAACAACAAGTAATTTTTCCTTTCTTGCTTTTGTAAATGTGCTCAAAGAAAGCAAGAGGCACAGTCCCAGTGAGCAGTAAATGAGTATAACAAACCATTTAATAGGGTAGAGAAGAAAGAAAACAAGTAATCTGCTTTCTCGGGAGGCTGGTGATCCCCTTCTAAAATGACTTGAGAGATTTCACCTTTGTTTTATTTCTGCATTGGAATTCAATTCAAAGATTTAATGAAATGGAATTCTGTTAAAATACCCCTTTCCCAAATAAGAAGGTGGGGGGTTTGTGATCTTCAAGGTCCTTGCAGGCATCCAAGGTGTTTTCTCCAGGTCTTATGAATATTTCTGTCAACAGTGGCATTGCTCTCAACAAAACAATATTTGAGGAATGACAAATTTTGTGTTTGTGTTCTTAACAGCCCTGTAAATGATCCTTTCTTTGTATGATGAGTGAATACATGTTCACTTTTAACTGTCTTAGTTATGGGCCCAGCACTGCAGGCCTAAATCACCTTCTTACTATCATGAAGAATTAAATCCTTTATTAGGAAACTACTTTGGACTCCATTCAAGTAAGATATGTTTGTGGGCAATTCTAAGCTGTGGGTAGTCATCTTCCACTTAAACTGGATCCCTTTCAAATGCTTGGCTCAACTGAGGCCAGAAAGCTCAGCATTTTGGAGGATCAAGTCAATAAGCAGCTTACTGAACTGCAGAAATTATCGGCTGGAATTCTCCAGCTTGTGTTCTGCAGGTCACACTGGGTGATAATAATGGGCCATTGCAATCCTAAAATCTAGAAATTGATGAGCTTAACTAGGCTACTAATATGCATAAGCCTTTTGCCAGACAAGGCTCAAAATAGCAAAAAAAAAAAAAACAGAAGAAATTCAGAGTTCAATTTGTTGCTGCCTGCCCATCAATATTTGATTCTTTCACTTGTTTTGCACCTTGCAGTTCTTGCCTTTTTCACCTAAATTAAGATCAGACCCATATGAACTGTGCACATTTGATGATCATTATAGACATTAGTCCTGGGGGAGAAAATGGTGCTGAATGATTAAATATTTTTCTGCTGAGCTATTCCATTATTTGAGTTTGCAACCAACGTTGTTTACTAGCTGAAAAAGCAAATGTTAAAAATATTTCTGTTCCCCTGCAAGTCTCTCCCTGGCTTTTCTGGTAATTTTTGCTGTTGGTTTTAACACCAAATCTGAATTTTGGAACTAAACCAAGTGCATATGACATTTTCTAATAAAGCTAAATAGTCACTTAAAGGACAAAGAGATTTGAAATGCTGATGGATAAAGAAGAGAAATATTACTAGATTTCTTTCACTGCTTTTTTGAGGGAAAGGAGGTCTCTCCAGTGTGTCTGTCTTCCTGTTTCCATCTCTCCCTTCACCATCATTACTGAATACATTTGACTGAAAAGTCGCAAAGAGAAATCTCAACATAAGTGGCCCTATAAACATGAGACAGATTCTTCCACAGTATCTCACTGAGTTAAAGATGGGTAAGTTGGAAAACAGAAAAAACAAACCTTATATATGCCCCAATGGGTGAGAAGAGCTTTGGCTGTGCTCTCAAAGCACTGAATTGTCTATGTCTAGGACTTGTCACAAGCAACCTGCATGTCTTTCCTACACTGTCTTCAGCGCAGCTTGTTGTAGCTTTTAAAATGGAACTTTTAAATGTGTAATTGTTTTTCTTCTTTTTTTATTTTTATTTGTTGTTATTTTCATATTGAAAAGGTCGAATCCATCTTCTCTAAGAGCTGGTGGTCACACTAACAGCTGGAGCTGTTATCAGAGCTTCAGTCCTCCTTATGGTTCTATAACTGACTGATAATACTTAAGACTCCAAGTACATTTGAATAATAATGGCTTACGTTTTTCTAAACATCTAGCTAAGTCGATACATGACCTTCATTGTCCAAGGACACCAAAGCACATGAAATGTACTAATTAACTAAATTTCACAATTGCTAAGTACGATAAAAATGAGGCTGACATTTGATTACTATTTCTAATTATATCAGGGATGCCTGAGGTGCAGCAGTATATAAGGAATGCTCAAAATCTATTATAAGTATAAAGATTAATCTCACTTTCCCAAAGGCAGAGCTGTGAAAAAAAGCTCCAGATTCTTCCCTCCTGTTTCCTGGCTCAAGTCATGCGCATGTTTCCTTTGTTTAACTATTTGCCCATTAAATCCCTGATTCAGCAATGTTCTTTAGCACAAATTTAATGTGAAGCCTACAAATAATTCAATTAACTCTGTGTTGTGCCTAGAATAGTTTGAGATAGGAAAGTCTTCTGTAGTAGACCTGGTCAAATAAAGCTGTTACAGATGTGTCTTAAGCCTGCAGTTAAGAAATTCTTTGATGAACGATTGAGAATGATTTTC
Organism: Myiopsitta monachus; assembly: GCA_017639245.1. Classification (NCBI taxonomy): domain Eukaryota; kingdom Metazoa; phylum Chordata; class Aves; order Psittaciformes; family Psittacidae; genus Myiopsitta; species Myiopsitta monachus. The sequence goes on from CM029926.1 coordinate 37,225,023, forward strand.
CTAATGATTTTCTTAAATCATTCTCCAAACTGGTCTACTAATCGCCATGCAGTCATTCTAGTACTTTAAATCCTTTAAAATATGTTGCAAATATGTGACATTTTAAAGCAACACTTAAACATAGACATGATAGTACATGTACAGCTCCATCCCCCATAAATAAATCATGTAGGACAGTGTAGGACAATGTGCTCACTAAATACATACACAAACACTGTTCTATAGTAAAGATGGAAATAATAAGTTTATTCAGTGGTCCTTTAGTGAAGCCTTCAATGTGCATTATAACTTCTGAGACTGTGTTTTTATTCTTATGACATAGCTTTAGAAATGCTTTGCTCAGAAGCACTCAACTTCGAAGGACTGAGAATACTGCTGCTTGTCAAGAGTTACCCATCACACTACTCAGATGAAGCATTGATTCGAAATTGCCAATGTCTGGGGCAAAAAGGCAGATGCAGTTCTATTGCCTGCACAGTGTGATAATGATTTTATTTCTAGAAGGAATTTGCTCATTAGAGAACAAACATGATTTGTGAGATTGCACACTGTGGATCATTTGCAAATGTTGCTTTTCCCTGCTCAAAGTTTGAGGAACAGAGGACTGAACTAAATGAGGTAATGCTTGAAAAACCCACACTGGATACAAAATTAGACATAGCCATTAGCTCTTTGCTCATTGAATCTGCTTTCTAACAGTGAAGAACAACAGAAACAAATCAGAAACAAACATTTTCAAGACTGAATCCCCACAAGACCACTTGACTTACTGATTTGTTGAACGAATAGAGCCCTGAGAAATTATTTTCTGCAAAGTTTCTTTGTTCCTTGCTACCAGGCAGTGAAATCCCTTTCCTTCTGTCAAATCTGAATGGAGTTGGTCAGTGTATTAAAAAGTTATTGGTGAGAAATGGAAAGGCAAGTAAGCAGGATATTACTTTTGTATGTGTGCACATTCAACTGTGTATGTGTGAACACGTTGTACAGTACACACAAAAATACATTTGCTTTCTCAATTCCCCACTAGAACTGTATGTTGAGAGAAAGGCTGAGTGTATTTGGAAGACATCATAGCTGGATTTATCACTCCTGGCCATATAGAAAGAATTCATTCTGTGCCTTATTATGATAAACTTATTAGGTATGCCAGGGAATCTGTCTGCCAGGCATCTAGACCTCAGTGAAACTGTTCCCTGAATTAACCCCTGCAATGGTCGCTTCTCTGTGGGACTTCAGTTCTGTGGCATAGAGCTAAAAGAGGAGGAAGCCTGGAGGTCTGCAGCTGCAGTTACCCAGGAAGGTCCCTCTGAAGAACACAATCAATGCATGGAAATAGACACACTTTGCACATGGGCAATCTAACCTACATGAGTATTTCCTTTGGTCTGTGAGTAATTCTGCCCCTGAAGCATCAATGTGAGTCCCAGGAAGGGTAATCTGTACAAGTTTCCATGTGTGAAGACCACACTTGAAGAGTATTGAATCTCAATCAGGGAATTTGCATTCTGACATGACAAAAGACACAGAAGTGCAGGAGAAGTATTTTTTATGTGCATTACTGTCCTACACAGGGAATATTTCTCTTGTTCCAGTTTGATAAGTTACACTTTGGACTTTAAATATGAATACTGGGAGCACTAGACACATTGCCTTTGCTGAGTATGTTTCCTCCATCCTAACCTTGCTGCCTCACAAAAAGATGGCTGCTGCTCTTGGACTTGACTAAGCTTCTCTGGCTATATTCGGAAGCAGAAACCTCATTCATCATTAGGCTGAAGTAAGGAGGACTTTGTGAGGAATAGCTGGTACCACAGAGGCTTTATAAATGAAGAGTTGGCTTCCACACTCTATCAGAAGTTTGCTGCTTATGTTCAACCAAACAGGCCATTGAAACAGTGCCAGAGGCCTTTAGCACTTCATGAAAAGGAAACAGAGCAGAAAAATGAGTTTTACACTCAGAAACAGCCATCCCTAACTGTCAAAAGAGTACTATTTACACCCCCCACAATTCCCCTTCCTTGACGAAGTATTTTTCCTCTCTCACGGTTTCTAGGAGGCTATCTGTGGCTGAGGAATGGGAATTCTGGCTAGCCTCTCCAGGTTGATTGGCAAGAATCATACGGCAGGAAATCACGGGGCAGAGTCTGCTACTCGGTGTGCTTGTGAGGTTGCCACTTACTGGATGTGGAGGTAAATCAATCCATTAACTTATCCTAACCATGGTTCTAATTAGTTGCATATGTATAATCAGCATGCTCACAGGTATTTCCTCCGGGAATAGTGGGCTGACAGACACAAATTTGTTACTCTGCATCTGCTGTCAGGTTTGGAAAGTCTGAAGCTTTTTGAAAACAAATTAAAGCAACAAAACCCAACCAAATTTCCCATTTGATAGTGTCCCTTGTGAACAGATGGCTGGGAACACCTTCTTCAAAGAAAGTCCCACTTGACAAAATGGCAATAAAAGTTGGTTGTTAAGATGAAGTTATTTCTGAAGTGAGGAGAGCTTTCTCTCCTTCTCAGTGGTTTGTATATGCATCATAAAAGACAAAGATAAAAAGAACTCAGTACTTTAATAGTTGATACTATGCAGATAAATCCTATATTGGGAAGGCATGCATTTTTTAATCAAAATCCTATGTTTGGACTGATTGAATTTTTATACTGAATATATGGTCCCTATGACCATTAACCCTGAAAATGCTAAATATGGAGAGCTACAAATCAAAATGATTCCCTCATCTGCGTTAGAAATTGCTGATTTTGTAGCTTACACAAGTGTTTACCCATTACTTCATTATTTTCATCTGAAACCATAATGTAATATTAATCTCCTAAAAGAAGCCTGAATTGTTAATAATAGAACACTCATGAGACTTCCAGTGTATCAAAACTAGGGTTCTTATTTTATGTAGGTTTTATTACATACTTTTATTCAGTATGGAAAAAAATTATAGCTTTGTTTAGACTCACAAAAAGTTTAAATCCTCTGCCTTACAAAGTTTAGCTTTGTTAAGTTACACCATTAATGTATTTTTCAGCTCATGTAGCTCTGAGTTGTTTGTTTCTTTGTTGCTTTTTTTTTTTTGCCTTCTCCTACCTGCATGTTAAAAGAACAAAGCTAGCCTTATGGGCTCACTTATATTTGAATTTCCATAATTATAGGTTATTTTGTGATATTTTCCATGGTGATAAACTGTTCAATGATGTGTGGCCTTTTTTTTTTTTTTCTTCTCTTTCTCTTTATTTCAGTTGGAAATTTCACATATTTCAGTTATTAGGGGAAAAAAATATATTCAAAGAGGAAGACTCATCAAAATAAATATTAATCTTTCCAATCAATCTTGACATAGTCATTACTAACTAACTGTAAAAGTTGGAACTGTAGTTAAGAAAAAAGGATAGCAAATAATTCACTAAAAGCAACAATATTAGTCACTGGTGAGACGATTCCACAGTAACAGTTTAGATCCAGGGGAATTTTAACTAGGTTGGAAAAGACTTTAAAGATCAAGTCCAGCCGTTACCCCAGCACTGCCAAGACCACCGCTATCCCATGTTACGAGGGGCCTCATCTACAGAGTTTTTGAACACTTCTGGGGAGAGTGATTCTACCACTGCCCTGGGCAGCCTGTTCCAATGCCTGATCACCCCCTCTGTGAAAAAATTGTTCCTAATATCCAATCTAAACCTCCCCTGGCACAGCTTGAGGCTATTTCCTCTTGTCCTAACACTTGTTACTTGGGAGAAGAGACTGACCCACACCTCACTACAACCTCCTTTCAGGTAGTTGTAGAGAACAATAAGGTCCCCCCTAAGCCTTCTTTTCTCCAGACTAAACAACCCCAGTTCCCTCAGCCATTCCTCATCAGACTTGTGCTCTAGACTCATCACCAGCTTTGTTCCCCTTTCCTGGACCTGCTCCAGCACCTCAATGTCTTTCTTGTAGTGAGTGGCCCAGAACTGAACACAGTGTTCCAGGTGTGGCATCACCAGTGCCAAGTATAGAGGGAAATTAGTTCTGTAACAAAACCTCAGTGGAAAAATAATGTTTTTCATATTAAACCAGCCACAAACCAGCCTCAGCTGCAACTTTGAAAGAATTATATGAAAAAATGTAGTATTTTCAAAGAATTGGTGTTTTTTTATTTAATTTTTGGAAAGAAAAAAATACATTATTACAATTTCCTTCTTTTCACTGGAAATTTCAAATTAGAAATTAACATCCCCCCTCTCTTCCTCCCCCCCAAAACATAAATTAGTTTCAGGCAAAAATAATTCTCTTTAAAAAATGTTTATCATTACATGAAATATAATTGATTGGTTAGTTACACTCTGAACTTTGCCTTTGGAAAAATTAAACACATTGAGTGTTATCTATACAAAGTTCTAGGATAACATCTGATATGTTGTCTCAGAAAGGAAAGGGTTTGTAAGCAAGGTAAAGATGTAATAGTGCTCTGTATAGAAGACCGATATCAAAAAGCAAACAATTCTACTCTTAACACAGAGCAGGATTTTTTTAATGGTCACTTTCTGAGAACAGATCTATTTTTATCGTACAGTTGGAAGCAAATTTATCTGCTAGTTGAGTGAGCACAACTGAGCTCTTTGTGACATTGCCCTGTGTTAAAAGAGCATCCAAGAAGTAATTTCAGCTAGAGATGATCAAAACAGAACATCAGAAGATGGAATTCTGATTGCTAAATTCCTCTGAACTTGACAGACCTTTATAAAAAAAAAATAGAAAATCTTACTTTCCAATGTATTTTTTAGTGAATTAATGGTCTTGCCTCGTATTAATGCCACAGAAGTGTCAACTGTAATGAAACGCTCTCCAAGCCTGTCTAAACTCTCCTATAACTTTATAGGAGCTCCGTTCCAGAACAAAATTTTACAATAAATCTCTGCCTTTACAGGCATTCACTCAGTACTTTTGCTAGATAGAAAAGAGTATTGTTTCTTCTCAGAACCTCCTAGATATACCAGAGTAGAAATACATATTCTATCAATAAGGATAGAAGCAGTAAATTAGTAGAATGAGCAGCTGATCCTTCAGAAAGCACTTAACCCAGAAATACACCTAACCATATCTTTCAATGTGCCAGTAAAGTGAAGTTTAGTGAAAGATCATCTTCTGTCCATAACTTAGAGCACTATGAGGGCAAACTATGCCAAGACACTCAAATTAATGCCCACAGCTACCAGTGTAGAAATGCAGGACCTAATCCTTATCTGTCCTTATTCAAAGGAGAACTTTATTTTACGCACCAACCTGATTGTCTCAGCCAGCTGATTGTAAACTCAGCCTCCTGCAATCCATTACTCAGATGAAAGGGAGAAGCTCTGGCAGTGAAAAACAGTGAATGAAATCTCTCTCATGCTCACTTGTCTGAAATTCTATCTGATTTCAGGAAACTTTTGTCCAATTGATATATTTCAACAGAAACAATCAGTTTCAGTAAATTAGATTTTTTCCAATAGAGCACATATTGTGTAGAATCTGATTTATACAATGAAGATATAAAGAATCCAGCCTGTGCAATGCTTTTTTGCTTCAAATATTAAAACATTTTATAAAAACGAGAGTGGGGAATAAGCATTTTATTATTAGAAAGGGAAGAGTGGTCTTTTAGGAACAGAATGGTGTTTTGCCACAGTCAGACAGCAGTAGAGCTCACAGGCCAACTCAGGAGTCCTGCCTCCCAGTTCATTGCTTCACAAGAGTTATATGAAATCCTGTGTTGCTCTCTCGATTCCTCTATTGTATGAGTGGGCAAGAAACTTCTGAAAGCTTTGTAAAACTTTAAAATATATTATTGTGCAAAATTGCTTACCTGCCGTTAACTTCCTTGGAGAAATTTAAGTTATTTTTGATTGGGTAAAATTCAGTCTTAGAATAAAGCACCCTCACAAACTGGTTTTGGTTCTATTCCAGTATTTTGTTTGACAAAATAAACTCAGTCTTCACGTTACTTGATCTGACAAGATGCCTCCTTTGGCATGAACTTTTAAGCTGTACTAAAACAGAAAAGGGCTTTACCAGCTTTTCATTTTCCACAGATAAGGAGCTTGATAAGGTGAGAGGAAGTGTTTGATGGTTTTCAGTCCATTTCTCAGTCATTAATGAAAACCCCAATGCCCTGACATCTTCAGTTAGGATACTCATCTATTATCTCTGTTTTGTTCAGTAACTCTGATCTATTATAATAAAAAAACAAGGCAAACCAGTTGCTGATTAAGTAATATTGTATTTACACAGAAGGGAGTGTGCAGGGTGCACCAAAAGGGAAACAAACAAACAGGGATGTTAGGATTACTGATTAAGTTAATTATAAACTTTAATTGTTTGTCAGTGCACAGCTTCAGGTACCTTTCCTAATCAAGCCCTGGATGTGGGACACAATTCTTACCAGTTGTTCCAGAGGTCCTAAGGCAGTTGGAAGCCACGGTTAGGCATAATGTGGAAGAAGGTGACACCTATGCATGGAATCCCTTAGTCCTCCCATATCCTTCAGAATATATTCTTCAAAGCAGGAATCATTGAAAATAATTAGGTCTTTAATGCTTACAGTAGTGGGGAAACAAATGAACTTTCTTCCTCTGCTGCAGCAAAGCTGAACGGGTTTGTTAGAATTTTATTAGAAGATGCTTGTCTTGACCTGGGAACTTGCTTTTTTACTCCAGATGAAAACCTGTCAATCCAAACCTGTCTGGAAAGCTGAGGCCATGTAAAGTGAGTGAAGGAACAGTTTTGTTTATGGTAATTTCCCAGCCCCGAGGTTTACTTTACTTTCCTGTCTCCTTACAGGTGGTGGCCTCAGATTACAATGAAGGATTAAAAAAAAAAAAACAAAAAAAAGAAACAACCCCCCCCCCCCGGAATTATAAAACTTATTAACTAAGATTTATACAGCATAAACAAGCATAATACATTTGACAAGCTCAATAGAAGGGCATCCATTTTTCGCTTGCATTTATGAATGAACCCCTTAGCTTCTGTCTCTGAACTTCTGCCTAGTAGTTTAGTGGTTCAATTTGAAATAGATTTTTTGGTTTTTTTGAAAAGTACTTGAAACACAGTCATATCTGAACTGAGAAAGCAAACCTGTCCTTGCAATATGTAATTGCCTAAGTGATACTAAAGCAAATGTATGCTCTTGTGAGACCTCACTTGGGGTATTGTGTACAGTTCTGGTGTCCTCAACATAAAAAGGACATGGAACTGTTGGAACAAGTCCAGAGGAGGGCCACGAGGATGATCAGGGGATTGGAGCACCTCCCGTATGAAGATAGGATGAGAAAGTTGGGGCTGTTCAGCCTGGAGAAGAGAAGACTGTGTAGAGACCTCATAGCAGTGTTCCAGTGTCTGAAGGGGCTATAGGGATGCTGGGGAGGGACTGATCATTAGGGACTGTAGTGATAGGACAAGGGGTAACGGGTTCAAACTTAAACAGGGGAAGTTTAGATTGGATGTGGGGAAGAAATTCTTTATTGTGAGGGCAGTGAGGCACTGGAATGTGTTGCCCAGGGAAGCTGTGAATGCTCCATCGCTGGCGGTGTTCAAGGCCAGGTTGGACATAGCCTTGGGTGTCATGGTTTAGTGTGAGGTGTCCCTGCCCATGGCAGGGGTTCTTGGAACTAGATGATCTTAAGGTCCTTTCCAACCCTAACTATTCTATGATTCTATGATTCTATGACTTGCAATTCTTAGCCTAATATAGTATTGTTGGGAGAACTGTCAATAATGTACATAATCTAAATTACAAGGAGAAAAACCTGTGTATCATGAATCAGGTTTGGAACACAACTAGTGAACTAATTTCACTCAATTCTGGTGATAAATACTTGAGTTCATGGTTAAGCTTCACCGGCAACCAACATCAGATCAATGGCGTAATCAAGGATAAATGCAGAAGAATACAGCTCACCCATGTTTAATTTTAGTAATATATAGAAGAGACAGAGCTTCTCACTGCTTTTTGAGGAACAACAGGTTGGTAGGTTTACTCATTTTTCCATCAACTACTTCACGATTATTACAGTGAAATTTATCTTTGTAATGCTTCTGCATAGCTACTTAAATCTTAAGTGTAAAATATAAGCTTGCTGTCAAGATTCCCTTTTCAGTCAATGGAGAAAGTTTCCTCTCAATTTGGGCATTTATTTTAGGATAGGATGGATCTGCCTACAGAAGCTCTTCAGCATACAGTTGCTTTACGATAGATGCCTGCCTTTAATGGTGTAAGGCTTTTTATCTTGTGGTAAGCCCATGTTGTCAACCTGTTTCTTCTGAGAAAAAAAGATTTTCACACAGGCACAATAATGCTGAAATAATGGAGGTACTTTGGAGTAGAATATGAGTCATTGTGTTCAAAATCAATGCCACTTAAATTGGAGAGAAGCAACATTATCTCAAATTTCAGAAGCCATGCCTTGTTCCAGTGGGATTTTTATACCAACTTGTGTGATGTAGTAAGTGCAAATCTTCTCAGGATCCCATGTATAATGGCACATAACTTTTAATGTTGTGTATATAACAAAAAAAAAGACTGTTTGGGATTGAACAAGATACTATCACATAAGTAACTTCCCGTTCCATTTCTTTTTCCAGTGGTCACATGGGTGAATAGTTACTTTCCTTATCTACCTTTCAGTTTAGACATGGAGTTTGTATTCTGGCTAACTAATTAGTCCTTACAGTTTTCTCTGTTAGAGGTAGCATTTTAGCTTGAAAGCTTTGAATAGGTTGAGCTAAAACCCAGGATGAAGAGGAGGGAAACATGCCAATGTTGGGCTTTTTTTTCTTACAGTCACTGAATAATTCAGCTTGTAAGAGACCTGTGGAGGTCTCTGTTCTAAATTCCTGCTCAAAGTTAGAAAAACAAGGCTCAAAGTTAGAAGAACTTGCTTGGGGTGTTGTTAGTTAAGCTCTAAAAATCCACATGAAAGGATAATTCAGAGCCTTTCATGCAGTCTGGTACAGGGCTACCACCATGGTGGATTTTCTTTTCCCTTCTTGGTAAGTGAAATTCCCATTGCTGCAGCTTGTAGCTGCTGTCTCTTGTTCTTTCTCTTCACACTGGAGTCTGTCTGTTTCTTTTACTGAAAAGAATGGCTGTCCAGCTCTTGTTGAAAATGAGAGCTAGCTTAACCTTTCTTTGTGCAGTTTTGACAGATCCGTCTCTCTCCTGGACTTGCATCAGTATGCCAATGTTGCACTTCCATGGGTGGCCCCAAACCACATTCTAGTCCAGAGGCAAACTTAACCAAGTGCCAAATAGAAGGAATTAGAAATAATTCCTTTGACCTATTACTTATGCTTTCATAAAGAAAGACCAATCTTCAGCCTTCATTGCTATAAGGGATGCCTTGCTGACACATTTGATTTGTTGCCCATCAGCATCTGTGTGCCATTTTCTGCAGAACTGTTCCTTGTGCAGTCAGTGCCCTGCTAATGCTATTGTACGAAGTTATTTTGTTCTTTGGGCAGGACTTTGCATTTGAAATTTTTTAACTTTGTGAAATTCCCATTTGTCTGCTTTTTCAGCTTGCTGTGGCTCCTCTGAACAGCAGCCTTACCCTCCAGGCTACCCAAAGCTCCATCTCCCCCACCTTATGAATTACAACCTATGACTTTGCTGGGGCTACATTCACTCCTTCTGAGCAGTTATCAAAGATGATGTTAAAATATATTGGCCCCTGACACCTGCTAAACAACACCACTTTTATCTGGGCATCATTTAGACTTCAAACTGTTGTATTGTTTGAACAGTCCAGCCAGTTTTGCTTGCCCTTTGTAGTCAACCCATCCCAGTCCCCCCTTGTTTGCAGAGTCAGTTACCATGTTGTAGACGATTTTCCATCACCTGAGTGTAGAAGGGAGAATGAGGAATGTTTTCTACCTGGAGTGTTTGCACATGCAGAACCACTCTCTTTTCTGTTTACTGCATTATCAAAAGAAGCACACAGCATTTTGCTGAATATGTGACAATCTACACATGTGAAGGGCTTAATCAGGCCATTATTTATATGACGGACATCCCAGAGCAATTCACAGTAAGTAGCAAAAGGTGGCTCAGGACTGTGAAATCTAAACTCCTTTGTGAATCTGACCCAAAGAGACTTCTGAAAGCACTAGCTTGGGTCTGTTGGCTATCTTTAGTAACAACCCTGCTGCTGGGGGTGAGTGGAGCAAAATAGAGATCCCTTTGCCTTAGTGATCAGTGAAGATCATATGGTACTTCCAGGACCCTAAGCACATATGAGTACAAGCCCTTTGTTAGTCTAAAATGTCCCTTGCAGTTTCAGCTAAACATCTGTCTAAAAATAGACTCTGCAATATGGCACTTTGTTGGAGACTGTTAGATTCCTATGGGGCTCAAAGTATTAGCCTTGGGGGGGGCTGGGGAGGGAAACATTAGTGGTACATTAAAAATGTTTCTATCTGATCACAAACTTTTAACTATCCTTCAGAGAACAAAGAGAAAAGCCCTGATTCTGATTGCAGCTAATTTGCTATAAAACTAATTGTTTATTGTCATTGCTTTCATGTGAATCAGTCAAGTTGTACGCATATTTAAGTGATATCTGACCCAAGGAATCTATTAATAAAGTGGTTGAATAACTCCAAAAAGAACATATCACAGCATAGTACATTATTAGGGCATAATATGGCATAAACCAACCTTTAAGCCTAAAACACACTTTGAAGCTTTAAAACAGGGAGATTCCCTAGAGCAGTGACCTGACTACCCTCATCACTCAATGGGAAACAAGTTATTTCTTGTATGTAGGGCTGGAGATTCATTTCCTCCATGGTTTCTGGAGTGGAAAGGGAAATGCCACACAAATACTTCCAGGTTATTGCTGTGCTCCATTCAGGGAAAAAGTGCACAACGAATGCCATGTAATCAACCCACTGGAAGAAAATGGTGTGCCAGGTAATCTCACAGTCTGACTGAAAAGCTCAAGGAAGGGTGTCATGAGTTTTGGGAGAGGCAATTACCTCTCTTTTCTCTGATACTCCATTAGAGGAGAAAAGGACCCTGTGGCTGACAGACTTAAAAGCCTCTGCCTTCCCCACCAGTCTCTAGTCCCCACTCGTTGTTCTTATTTGTCTTTTCCGAAGGCCCTGTCTTATCATTTTGTATTACTCCCCTGATACTGCACCAGTCAGGTGGATAGGAGACCTATCTGAGTGCCTAAGATGACTCCTGCCCCTCTTTGAAGAGGCTGCAAAGTCTGCTGAACTAGTAGGGCAATTTCCTTTCTTCATAGTGACTGCAAAGGCCTTCTCTAGTTCTTTCACCTGCTGACTCCATCCTTTGAAGGCTCTTGCTCAGTCACTTATTCTACAAGAGATTGGGAGGGGAAAAAAGGCTTTTCAGATGATCTCCCCACTGGAGTAGGCACTAGGGGATTTTGTAATAATACCTTGAATTTCTGTGGTCTCTTTCATCCAAGAAGCTCTGAAGGACTTTTAGATTCATTAAGCTTCCTGATCCACTAGCATTATTATCCCTTCTTAGAGATAAGAACAGCAAGTCTTAGAGCAAGTAGTGCAGATAAATGACAGACCAGAACTGAGAATGGCAGTGTCTTGCCTCCCGTTCTCCAGTAGTTACACAAGGAAATGTGGCTCTACCAAAGCCCCTTGACATGATGATTGATATTTTACACAGCTTTTTCATACCTACATACATAGCACTACATGATTTATTTTAATGCAATTGTTCATGTGAAGGCTGAATAGCTTTCCATGATCAAAGGAAATATATGACATCCTTAAGGCCAAACCAATTGAATATTAAATTATAGTAACTATTTCTATTTATGTTGCACATAATGATGAGATTTTAGAATGTAAGATAATTGGATAAGTTATTCCCTTTACTATCTCCATATTTCAACGTTTTAATTGCAAAATTTACAGAAAGAACGCAAAGCAGGGAGTGGAAAGCGCATGGTTGTAGCTCAGTGCCAGAGAAATAGCATTCTCTGCATTCCTGACAGGGATTACTCAATCGTGGTAATCCATGTGTGCTTTGCTGTTGATGCTTGACAAAATTGACAGTAACTACAGAAGGTCTCTTCGTTATGATATACAACCCTGCATGGGTAGGAAAATGAATATTCTAGGTAGCTCATGATGAAAGGAAAATATAAATGTCCTGCAGAGTTTTACTTTGTGAGCACAAACCAACAAGCTGGAGGCTACTTGCTGTTCCAAAGTCTGACATGGATTTATAGTTTGACCTTGGGAATGACACTTCTCTGTCTCCTTTCCTACATTTTGCATTACAAGAAGAAGAGTGATTCAGACCCAGATGAAATCATAACATGATTGAAAGCTAGAAAATATCGTATTCCCTGTCATGCCACCCAAAGTGTATACTGTCTTGGCTAGAGGGAAAGATCAGAAATAGCACAGACCTTCTCACTTATTGTGTAAGTTTATGTTGCCTGGTTTGAAATAGCAGCCGCCTCAGTTCCCAGCCACCAGCCACTGCTGTAACAATAAATAATCAAAATGATGCATTTACTAGGGTGAATGAAGTCTTGCACAAATAGAAATGTCAGTTCAGACTTTCAGGGAAATAGTGACTCATGAGCAGGCAACAAGGCCATGGCTCAGGTAAACAGCCCTGAATGTACCCTGAAATTTTCTGAGGAAGCAGGAGAGTCTGCCTGGTCCTGCCTCGTCCTCACTATGGTGTGATCTACAGCTCCAATCCACCCAGCCTTGGCTCAGGCACCGAAGCAGGTGCTGCCCTCCGTGCAATACCACATTCTGAGCATGTTCCCTTGTTCCCTGCAAATCACTTCGGGTGAGCCAACAGCCATTTCAGCCTTTCAAAGCAGCTTGTTTTTATTCCTCAAGAAAGAGTTTATAGCTGGGATTTAATAAGCCTGTAGTGCTTTATATTTTGTCAAAAAAAAAATAATCATCACTTTCTGCCCAACACAAGCTATGTAAACAAGGGCAGTGATTATACATTTGAATGATGGAATGAATGTGATGTTTATACAGGACGATAATAGACAGAATATTTCTGATTCAATTGGTGATTATTTGCCATAACCAATGGAATTTTTACTTTAGTACAATGGGCTCTGACATTTTCACCCTGGAGTAATTGTGTTCACAAACTCGGTATCTCTCCAAATCCATCTACTGGATATTCTAGCATAATATTTTCAGACTGTGCAGCAATTAATTTTGTGAGGCTGTAATGTGCATTGTTCTTTTCAAAATTTCATTTTTATATTGCTCTCACACCATTATTCAGCACAATTGGAACTGAACTCTATTGGTATTAATGACAGTGCAAGAGTATTTCTTACCCAAAGTTGGAAATCTGTCTTTCATCTTCCTGAAATCACACTGATTATGGTAGCTACACATACTAAAAATGGAGGTGCAGTAGTAATACTTTTGCTTCTTTCTTGTCACTTCATGTTTACTTTTTCATGTCTCTCTTTATTTCTTCCATCTCTTTTGTTTTCAGAATATTCTCTTTTTCCTTTATTCTGTCCTTACCTAAGGGAAATAAACCACCTCATTCTACTCTCCCTGTTTTAGCTCCCACACCTCACCTTTACTCTTTAACAATAAGATGCAAAACATCAGGCTTGCTAGGACTCTTAATACAGAGACAGACAGGACTGTCCAAGGCCTTTGATTAGAATCTTTTTTCCACATCTCAGCAGAATATGGATTAATGACTATGCACTGCAGGTTTTGTTGGTTCTGGGTTTGTTTTTTGTTCTGTTTTCTTTTTTGTTTGTGTGTTTGGGGGGGGGGTGTATTTGGTTTTTTATTTGCTTTATTATTATTATTGTTATGATTTACACAAAAGAGAAGTCAAAGTCTTCATTATGGCATGTTTATTGTACAAATCCAGTAAAGCAATTGACAGACTAAAGCAACTAATTAACTCTTTTTTGCTGTCATTAGACCTGGAAGGAGTTGAGGAAACTGTGCAAGAAATTACCAGAATGTCTAAAGCACATTAATGAATCAGAATTCATATTGCAGTGAAGAATAACTCTCTGCTGATGCTGTTGTATTGTCTGAAGTATTTAAAACTACATAGGACAAACCAATAGACTTCTATCACATTGTCCAGGTAACTAATATTAAAGATCAGGAGGACTTACCACCAAAGAGTTTCTCTTACTAGCTTGCCACTACCTTAGTCTTGCCATAGGTCAGAGACCTTGTGTGACCTGTAGCAGCCTTCCTTTTGCTCAGGACTTTTCCTGTTGTGTTTTACTCCCTTCATAAGTTTCTCTGTGGCCTCTGTAATTGATTTTTGCTGCTGTTGTGTTTTGTTTTGTTCTTCCCTTCCATACTATCAAGGGGACTGCTAAAGTATAATATCTGTAGTATCTATAAAGAAACAGTATGGCCAGGATCCAGCACAAATGACTCCTGTTTCTTATCACTTTATTGTTTCTTTTTAATATAGAAAAGGTTAGGGCATGATGAGGAAGCTACATCAATCTATCTGGCTTGGTCCACACACAAAATTTATAGCTATTGTGTGTACAAGTCCCAGCTTTTGTGGTAGGAATATTTAGACAACAGATGCAGATTCATGCATTTATGGTATAAAAAGTAAAAAATGAAGTCTAATGGATATGCATTGGTATTGTGGATTTAGTTTGATGCTTCCAGAGGATATCTGCCTTAAAGTCTGTTAATGAATGAGGAGTTATTCCTGCCAGTGAAGAAAGTATTAGTGCTGCTTTCTACAGATGAGAAAAGTGACTGTGAATGTAAGCATTCACAAAGTATAGTCTCACAAGTATAACATTATTCTGTTTTATTATGCAGAGAAACCTAGCATGGGCTTTCAGGGTGACTCTTTTAGGGAGTTTCTGTCTTCCTTTTGACAAAGGAAAGGGAATAAGATATAGAGTAACCTAAGATAACATTTCTTTTCCTGGCTCTGTTCCTAGATTTCCAGGATGACAATTGACAGGGTGTACTCAGAAGCTAACTTTAATTAAGGAAAGTAAACTGAAAGACAGTGTTATCAAATGTGGGCGAACAATATGGTGTTCTTCCCACAGGAATTTCATGAAAACTGAAAAAAATTAGTTTAAGGAAAACTTGGAAACACAGAACTTTAACTTAGGTTTGTTTGGGTTTTTTAGGTTACATATACCCAAAAATATTTTTAGGTTACAAAAATGAACATGGAATTATTGAAACATTTGCTTAAATGTATATTTTGCATGGTCAATATCCTCTTATAATTATTGTACATTTTAAATTATTAAAGTGGACTTTGCATTCCTCCTTCAGAGAAGAATCCAAAAACTTTCTAACAAAAAGACTATGCATGCCTTTTTTCCTTCATGTCTCTGTTATAACTTCAGGACAAGTCAGGGTCAGGAGGGGTCTATAAGACTGGGTTAGCTCTAGTGTTTGGTTAAATCTGTTTATTCATCTCTGCATTTCAGAGGATTTATGTTACTTAATTCAACTATTAGAAGTAAAGCTGTTAAAAATAAGTATTAGTGATAGAATGTGCTGATGTGTGTATTACTTGTTCTACTGGCTGATTTGCTACAAGATAATAGCATATTCCTACCAGCTGCTAATTAGCTGCTAATTAGTAGATTGATAGACTCTGAAGCCAGGAGGGACAATTAGCTCATTTAGTATGACCACAGCAGTTTTAACACATTTTACCCATGATACCAGAACTTGTGACAGGCTGTCTTTGGCAGCACCAACCACATACTGATGTCATCTAGGAAAGGAAAACCTCCTGGTTCTTTTACAGTTATTCCAGTAATTTACCACCATGAGTTTAAGACATTTAGACCTTGTTTTTCACTGAATGTGTTTTCAGCTCTTAGTTCTTCACCAGAACAAAAAGGTTTTTATTACTTGGCGTTTTCTTCTCAGAAAATTGTTTGCTTACTGTAAACAAGGTACTTCTCCAATGTACACTTTACAAACTGAGTAGACTTTTACCATTGATTGTCTACCCACAAGACTTCTCATTCTTCTCTGCAATTATTTCATACACTCTCTTCACAATCTTATTAACATTTTTGAAAGGCAGAAATGCTAGAATGTCTGGAAGGTTTTACTAGGTCCAGGATTGAAACCAATCCTTATCATACAGAAATGTCATCTAGATATTGTCTTAAAGTTTTTAAAGGTGATATCAGAGATTATCACACTGCCAGATGCTTTGCTACCTCTCTCCATTATTCAATTTATTAAGCAATATCTGCATTTGAAAGGTTTTTTGAAACATGAAGAAACGTGATATACCCTGCACTTTGGATGGCTTTATTTTTCCACAAGAAGATGCAGATAATAGTTCTTCTGTGCTGCCCCAAACAAAGGGAGAGTATCTTCAGTTTTAGCCTGTGACTAAGAGGAGATAAAAGAGGAGGCACAATTCCTCTGGAAGCAGATTGACATAAACTCTACATGGTAATCCTGGCTCCCCTGATTCTTGCTCAAAGGCACTTGATTTTGCATTTTATTTTCCTATGCCTTTGTTGTGTTTTCCAGCAAAGGTCACATTTTCATTTTTTACAAGAATAGCTCTGAGGAGACCCTAAGTGATTTCCCTTTCTTATTTCATGTTCTCATTGCTTCTCACACCAAACCTTTCCTGCACAGGTTTATTTTATCTATTTATGCATAATTTCTGGAATTGTTTTATGTTTACATATGGCAAGTTTATACATTATTTTATATTTGATTTTATGCAGACTTGTGAGATTATAAAGAATGAGGCAGAAGAGTAAGTTAGTTTATAGCTTCTTTCCAACCACTATTACTTTCTCAGTGTCCTCGCATTATGTGGATGGAGGTAACACCAAAGGTATTTATCTGTTTTGTGTACTATATTCTCGTGTGACAGACATCTTAATATCACTATTTGGGTGAAGTAAAACACTGTGCTGGGAATGCAGTGCCAGAATTCCATAACCAGGTACAAAAAAAGGTACATTCAGCAACACGCCATAGGCAGGATGACTACATGCTTTTAAAGTTTTAGTGAGCTGGTCTCCTAACCCACACAGACACTGCGTGTTCTGAAAAATCCCCAGACATCAGCTTTTCATATTAAGGATATTTTCATCACAGAATAAATTAACCAGATAGCTAAGCCACTGAATGTTTCATTATAGCTCCTTCACAGCTTCTCAGTTCCCCATTTAGATTTTCCTCAGCCATGGAGGAACAGACTCCTCCCTCTTCAGAAAGTACAAAGAAGTATCTACCAATAATTTAACAAATCCCATACATCCTCCTGGAAGAAATACACACTATAGAATATCCAGATGCACAGGGTTAGCATGTTACTATGCTTTAATGTAGCCTGAAGAGGCTCTGTTCTTGCTGTATAAATATAATTCTTCTGTCTTCTGGACCAATCTCATGAGCTGAAGTTCATATAATCTACAAATATCTGTTATTCCTGGGAGTACAAAAGCTTTAAAATACGCTTGCTGTATAAAGAGTTGTACATGTACACCTACCTTGTACAGTGATCTTAGCAGAATTTGAACAAGATTGACTGTCAGTGCTATGGGTTCTGACCAGTGGAGCTAAACAGCTGGTTTCCTTTGAGCCCACATGGTTTGGCCTCAGCTATCTGTTTCTATTGTTCAAAATAGAAACAATCAATATAGTGCTGAAGACATTACTAGGGATAGCAAAACATAAGAAACTAATTGAATTGTGTGTACTCATTACCAGTCTAAAGAGACAGGAGCATCTCCCACTCCACTGGGTATTTTACTAAGCCATAGGATTAATTTTTTGTCTCAGTTTGAGACAGCAAATCCCCATATTCCTACTTTCAAAGACATAGTGGTGCAGTTATTCTCTGACTTCATGCCAGGAGCTAATAGAAAAGCCAGAAAATATATTTAAATCTTTTGTACCCGGCTAAATTACTTAATAAAAAGTACTTCTTGCTGGTTAGTGAACACCTAAGAACAGTCCTGAGGATGTACATGAAGAAACTCCTAAGTGATGTTAATTGCCCCATACACCTGGACTGCCTGATACAGCCTCCTATTCAGTTGGAGAAGACATGGGTGAATTAGGGAAAACTGGGTCCATTATTTACTGATGTTCCTTCTGTGACCTGTATTTTTAACCACTTTTTCCCAGTATTTTAGACAAACTTGCATCATCCTTGCCTCTTTTCATGATAAAGAAAACATCCATTACTGGAGCACAGCCACCAAATATTTCCCATTTCAGTAAAAAAACTAACTGCATCTAACTGCAGTTACCTCTGCTTTGAACAGGGCGCTGGGTTACAGAGCTCCAAAGATCCCTTGCAACCTAAATTATTCTGTGATTTATACTACAGTATTTACCTTTTTTTTCTCTGCTTGCCCTAACTGTTCTGTCCTTTCAGGTCCCAAGTCAAGAACTGTCATAACTTTCTCTGCTTATACACATACTGTGAAAATACTCATATACAATTTGCCATACTGACTCAAAGTTGCCCAATGCATCAATGCTGGATTAAATGTCTGCTTGCTTTTCCAAATCAGTTTTATTCAACACCTACCTATGATAAACTTCTCTTAGCTGCAATGCTCAACAGATAATAACAGAAAGGTTGTGAATTAAGCTGCTGTTGTAAAAAGAATGAATCTATGAGTTTTGTTTCAGTGAACCAAAATGGATTTTTATATTGGTTGCCTAATGAAGCAGGGTTTATATGATCACTCTTAGGAGATGAATTGTAATTCTACTTGATCATCCTCTCTAATAATTTTTTTAACTAATTCATCAACTACAATGAGATGAGACAAAAGATCCAATGATAGAGGTGTCAAAGATTAAATTACCACAAGCATTATGAAACCTGATAGCTCAGAAAATATCGTCAGCTTGAGGAAGGGTTGCCACATGATTTTGCATTTCGCTAGAAACCAGAAAATATGTTTAGGAGAGAGCTATGGCAGTCCCAGCCATAGAGAAAATGATACCAGAGAATGCATCCACAAGACAAATCCACCAGGAGATCCTCCTTTTCAAATTCTCTTGCACACTCTGCAGCTCGTTTTAAAGGCTGGGCTGAGGATCCATTGTTGTACATTGCATAGCTGGTTTTGATAATTTTCATGTATTGTGATTATAGAAATAACACAAGTTCTGGCTTGCCAGTGAAACCTTACAGTTTGTCATATGATTGTACAGCCCTTATAGGAAAGGAAGAGAGGACCTTTTATTGATTAATCTACTAAAGATACAAATCAGTAACAAGTACAGATATGGTAAAATTTGATTCTTAGTGCAGAACTTGTGCATTCCTACTCTCAGCATTGGTGACCCTCCTCCCCACAGCAGGTTTTAATTTCCATAAAACCCACAATGTTACAGACTAGAATGTGTAATGGTACTGGAAAACAAGAAATTACATAAGCAGTAGCTGCTGCCATTTGAATATAGTAGCATCCAGAATTAATTTCAGCAAATCCTATTTCTGAGAAAATGGTTTCTATTGTTAGAGACAACCCTTTTTCTTTTACCTTAGCAAATCCTGACACTGTTAGTAAAAAAACTTTAAAAAGTATATATGCATATAAATATAAACAGATAAATATATATATTAACAATTTATTCTCTCCTATGAGTAGGAAATAACAAATGTAGATAGTGAGGAAAGGTACTAAATAGTTTTTATTGCATTTCTTTTAAATATACAGTATGCCAGTTCAGCTCCCAGAGGCATAAAGTGAAAGAGCCCAAAAGTAACATGCACAAATTCAAGCACAAATGAAAACAAATTCAACACTCACAAACACCTCTCAGTAACTTGACTTCTATTTCCAAATCAGGGCTGTGTCTAGGGAACCTAATATTTTAAAATGAATTTGTAGGCTTCTTATATTTCTCTGTTTCTGGGTATAGTATCTCAGGATTTTTTTTTTTTTTTTTTTTTTTTGACAGCCAGAAGAAGAGCTTTGTAATTATTTGTTCATAGATACTACACAGAAAAAGAAATACCAAAGGAAAACGTGGAAAATGGTGAAGAGAATGGAGAAAATAAAAGAAAACCTATTATGGCTGCAAGGCTCAACAACAATAATTAAGGATCATGTTGCTGATTATATTGCAGAATTGTCATTGGTTTCTTGTACTGAATGTTTATGGCATGTACTTTTTATAGAATCATAGAAACATCGAATAGTTTGGGTTGGAAAGGACCTTAAGATCCAGCCAGTTCTTTATCCACTGAGTCGTCCACTTATCAAATTGATGTCTCTCCAATTTAGAGACAAGGATGTCACGTGAGACAGTGTCAAATGCTTTGCACAAGTCCAGGTAGATGACATCAACTGCTCTATCCCTCTCCATCAGTTTCGTAGCCCATCATAGAAGGCCACCAAATTGGTCAGGCAGGATTTCCCCTTAGTGAAGCCATGATGGATGTCACCAACCACCTGGCTGTTTTTTGTGTGCCTTAGGATGCCTTCCAGGAGAATCTGCTCCAAGATTTTGCCAGGCACAGAGGTGAGGCTGACTGCTCTGTAGTTCCCTGGCTCATCCATTTTCCCCTTCTTGAAGATGGGGGTTATATTTCCTTTTTTCCAGTTGTTGGGAACTTCACCTGACTGCCATGATTTTTCAAATATGATGGACAGTGGCTTAGCAACTTCATTTGCCATCTCCTTCAGGACCTGGGGATGGATTTCATCCGGTCCCATGTACTTGTGTACATTCAGGTTCTTAAGATGGTCTTGAACCAGATCCTCTCCTGCTGTGGGCCCAGGGTCTTCATTCCCACATTCTCCAAGTCTGCCTTCCAATACTTGGGTGATGTGGTCAGAGCATTTGTCGGTGAAGACTGAGGCAAAGAAGTCATCAAGAACTTCAGCCTTCTCCAAATCCAGGGTAGCCAGTACTCCTGATAGCTTCCGGAGAGGGCCCACGTTGTCCCTGGTCTGTCTTTTATGTGCAGTGTACCTATAGAATCCCTTCCTGTTATATTTCACATCCCTAGCCAAGTTTAATTCTAAGTGGGCCTTAGCTTTCCTAACTTGGTCCCTAGCTTCCCGGACAACATCCCTGTATTCTTCCCAGGCCGCCTGTCCTTGCTTCCACCTTTTATAAGTCTCTTTTTTTTCCCCTTGAATTTTCCTCAGCAGGTCCCTATCTATCCTTGGAGGCCTCCTGGCCCTCCTGCAGCACTTCCTTCTAGTTGGGACGCAACACTCCTGAGCTTGTAGTAAGTGATCCTTGAATATCAATCAACAGTCTTGGGCCCTCCTGCCTTCTAGAGCTATATCCCATGGAATCTTACTGAGCAGGTTCCTGAAGAGGCCAAAGTCTGCTCTGTTGAAGTCCAGGGCAGTGAGCTTGCTGCACGCTCTTCTCAGTGTCCTGAGGATCTCGAATTTGACCGTCTCGTGATTGCTTCGATCAAGGCTGCCCTGGAGCATCACATTTCCAAACAGCCCTTCCCTGTTGGTGAGGATGGAGTCAAACATGGCACCTCTCCTTGTCAGCTCCTCTAGTACTTGCAGAAGGAAGTTGTCTTCCACACAATAGAGGAACCTCCTGGATTTCTTGTGCCGGGCCGTACTGTCCCTCCAACAGATATCAGGGTGGTTGAAGTCCCCCAGGAGAACGAGGACCTGCAAGCATGAGGCTATTCCTATCTGTCTATAGAGTGCTTCATCCACAGAATCCTCTTGGTCAGGCAGTCTGTAACAGATCCCCACAATAATGTCACCCATCACTGTTCTCCCTTTAACCCTGACCCACAAACTCTGTCGACTGCTCACCTGTCCCCAGACAGAGTTCCATGCTCTCCAGCCTATCCTTAACATAAATAGCAACTCCCCCACCCTGCCTGCCAGGCCTGTGTTTTCTAAAGAGCTTGTAACCTTCCACACCAACACTCTATCCATAGGAGCCATCCCACCATGTTTATGTGATGCCTACTATATCATACCCCCGTAGACGTGCACACGTCTCTAATTCCTCTTGTTTGTTTCTCATGCTACGGGCGTTTGTATAGAGGCATCTGAGCTGATTTCCAAATGAAGCCGGCTCATTGACTGGAGTGGCTGGAATATCTCTACATTGCTCCAAGCATTTATTACAGGTGCTGGCAACTGACTGGGTGTGTTGGGATGGAATGATGCCCCCCTCTCCCAACACATCTAGTTTAAAGCATCCTTGACCAGCCTGGCAAGCCTCCTACCAAAACCGCTCTTTCCCTTCATTGTCAGACCAGTTCCACCAGCCCCCAGTAAACCTGGCCTACTAAATTGAGTCCCCTGTTATAGATACCCAAATCCCTGACTATGGCATCACCCTTCTAACCATTTTTTGACCTGGTCAATCCTCCTAGCCTTTCTGAGGCCCTCCCCTGTATTGTGGAGAACTGATGAATTTTCTCCATTACTCTAGGGAAACACTGAATCTATTTAAGTGCCACCAAAGAAAAGGGTAGAAAAAGGCATTTCTGAGTAGATTTCTCAGATGGCATAAAGAAGGCTCATTGTTTACCACCAAAGTCAATAACAGCTTGCTGCACTCTACGACACACATGAAACAGGCCCTATGGAATGTCCCAAAATTATTAGGATTAACAGCACAAGATCAGATCTTTTAAATGCTTTGTAAAAATAGCTGGTTGTTCTGTAGGTCTTGTGCTGGCCTGGTGTCCTGGGTTCAGCAGTAGCAGTCATTTTTCTCCTTCTTAGTAGCTGGTGCAGTGCTGTGGTTTTGACTTTTGGCCTGGGAACAGCGCTGATAAAACCGATGTTTTTAGTTGCTGCTCAGTAACGTTTACTCTGACCAAGGACTTTCTGAGTCTCATGCTCTACCAGGGAGGAGGGGAAGGCAAGAGGAAGCAGAGGCAGAACACCTGACCCCAACTGACCAAAGAGGTATTCCATACCACAGCACGTCATGCCCACTATATAAACTGGGGGCAGTTACCTAGTAGTGTTAGATTACTGCTGGGGTCGGGCTGGGTATCGGTCGGCGGGTGGTGAGCAGTTGTATTCTCTCCCCTTGTTATTTCCCTTATCGTTATTATTATTGGTGGTAGCAGCAGTGATTTGTGTTATACCTTAGTTACTGGACTGTTCTTATCTCAACCTGTGGGAGTTACATTCCTCCTGGAGGGTGCAGGGCAGGGAAGAAAAAGGGGGAATGAGAGAGAGGCTGCGTGGCTGGCTGAGCTTAAACCATGACACCTGGCTTTGAAAGAAGATTGTTACCAGCTTTATCAAAAAGATGTCCTTCCACAGTAGCCTGGAATAACCTTATGTCTGCTTCAAATGACATCTCCTAGCACTTGCTCTACTGCTGAGGCCTCCAGGTTGTCATTTCCTGGAGTAGATTAGCAAGTAGATTGTGTGCTGATTTGTACATAATAGTGCACAAAGTAGATGGATCAAACCTTGAAAGAAGAAATAGAGACATGTACAGTACTGGAAATGGGGACAAAATGTAGGATGTGTTTTTCAATAGCTTATTGAAACCAGACAAACCTGATCTCTTTCTGTGAGTTTTAATGAGAAAACTGTTTTGGGGTATAGATATAGATTACATTGTGATATTTTGTAGATATAGGATATCGGATACATTTTGCAGATACAGGATACATTGTGGCTGTAATATGTCTGTACCTCTGAAAAGGACTTGATGCCCTCCCAGAACAAAATAAACTCCTTTTTACCCTAGAAAGGAAGTCCTGCAGTTTAAGTTTTTTTTAAATGGATTTGAAATCTGAAATGTGAATATGTATGGATGTGGCACATAGGAAAGCTTTCAGACTGGGGAGAGGCTGGGAGAAAAATCCCTAATGGTTAGTCTTTTTTGTGTTGTCTTTGACAACCTGGGCACAAAGTTATGCCGCACCTGATGCCAGAAGCAATCAGTTCTGATGGAAATACAGTGGGAAACGCCAGGTCAGGGACAGAAATACTTTAATTTTCTGCCTAGGACTGAACATGTGCAGTTTTTCCATGCATATTCTCCTGACTTAGGGTAGGAAGAAACATAACAAACTAGGGGGAAGGGAAAGGAGAAGGAAATGGAAACTGTTGATATGGGCATTTATTCTATAACATGCTTGAGGCTTTATTGCATACATTCTGATGGAGACATTACTGCAGAGGCACTGTCTTGCCGTTTAAAAAGG
The DNA here is from genome assembly GCA_017639245.1 of Myiopsitta monachus. Classification (NCBI taxonomy): domain Eukaryota; kingdom Metazoa; phylum Chordata; class Aves; order Psittaciformes; family Psittacidae; genus Myiopsitta; species Myiopsitta monachus. The sequence goes on from CM029926.1 coordinate 37,249,196, forward strand.
AGTGGCTGAAGAGAGGTACAAATCAACCATTGACTAATCCAGTAACCTTATACTAATAATTTGTGTTCTGTCTGGGCATCCAGGTACTTATACAACATTAGGCAAATTAAGGAATTGCTCTGTAAAGTTCCTCATCTAGTAAATGAGGATTAAAGTACTTCCTGCCTTAGTAGTGGTTGTTGCAGGGAAAAGCACATTAAAGTTTACAAGACCTTCAGTTATTATTTTAAAAGGGTCCATGTGGACATCATTCTTCTGGAAGGTGCCACTGGATTTAATGAAAATTGATGACTTGCAGCGAAAGATTTAGTGGTCATTAAATATATGTAAGCACTTAATAGGTTGTGTATGGCTTGATTTTAACTGGTTGTGGTTTTTTTTGTTTGTTGTTTTTTTTTTTTTTTTTTTTTGTTTTGTTTTTTTTTTTTTTTTTTCTGGGAAACTCAGTTTACTACTGATTAAATATGCCCTATCCATGCAGTAGAGTAATCCTGTTTGCCCAGTTTGGATATGAGTCATGCTAGGTGACACAGCTATGCACAGTACACAGTTGCAACGTTGGCACTGCACCATGCCTACTGCCGTAGTGGGCGCCACCCACACTCACCATTAAACTCAGTTTTAAGTACTCGTGCTCACATAAAAGCTGGTGATCTGTGAGTTCAGCACTCTCCTGGATTTAATACTAAAAAATAACTGCTGGGTGACTCTTAAAAGGCCACAAACAATAAGTGGAATTGGGAGGGAATGGGAAGAAGGCAAGGAGAGGAAAACATCTCTGATTCCTTTTTCATTTAAGTTTCAGTCTTTTGAGAAAATGTCGTTTACTGCAGATAAAAATGCAGTGTGTTGCTGAGCAGGTGTAAGTAATTTTGTCTTATTACTACAAATGAGTTTCCTGTATATGTGAGCCAGCTGGGAATACTGAATGCTGGAATCATGTAAGGGGAAGGTGGATTTGGAGAAGGTGAAAGGAATGTTTTTAATAGTGAGCAGTCTGGGGTTACAGGAACACTGAAAAGGTCTTAGGCAGTTTTAGAAAAAGAAGTTCCTGCAGCAAGATGTTGGGAAAAGGCTTTAAGAGGCACACAGTTTTGTAAACCTTTAAGTAAGATAAATCCATTAGAACCGGGAACTGGCACTGCAAGTCCCATGATCACCAGCATTTCCTAGAAGGAGCCAAAGCTTGCTGTTATTATAATAGGCTAGTTATACTGCATCAGAAGTCAGCTCTATGATGTTCAAAGACAATTAAATTTATTGAAAAAATAAAAAAAAATATTTGGAGTAATTTGGTTTTGTTGAGCTGAGCTAGAGACATGACAAAAGGCTTTGCTGAGTTCTGGTCAGTCTTTACAGATTCAGCAATGGAGGCAAACCCTATAGAGAAGGCCAGAAGAAAGAGAGTCTGGGCTGTTTATGATCTTACTGTTCATACCAGCAAGGGTAAATCACATAGTCTCTCTCTGACTTCATATTTTGCTCCACCGAAGATAAACTTCTAACCTAGATCAATTAGACTGTGCATGATGCAGTTCTGCACAAGCCAGTTAAAAGCTTCTCAGTAGTGGAGACAACATCAAATTATGCTGCCAGCACATTTAAGAGGCTGAGCCCAGACTGCTACAGAAAAGGGAAATAAAATGCAAGAGACAGAATTAGGGTAGATAACTAATGAGAGAGCAATGGAAAATCATGCTTAATTGAATAATTAATATTTGCTCCTCCTGTCAGCAAGGTATTGGGGGATGCAACTTCTGTTGCTGGAAGGGGTCACTTCAGTCTTTCTTAGCAGAAGTTGCCACCCCACAGACCTCAATATTTCCCTTGAGTCTAGCAGCAGCCAGAATGGCTTTCCATGGCTTTGGCAGGGAGGTAGTAGCAACTTTGCTGTTCCTAGACAACCCAGGTAGATGGCTGCATACTTTTCCAAAGTAAGAGCTGTTACCAGACATAGACATGAATTAAGGTAGCATGGTTCTCTTCAGGCTGTTCACCAGGGTTAAACATAAGTTCATTAATATTATGGCAATTATTATTCATATGCTTTAGCTTTTGGGAGGCTAATCTAGAACACAAGGGACCAAAAATGTGTGGCAATTAAACAGGAATCTGGTAACATTTACACCAAGAAGTTAGGTAATTCTGACTTTTTCCTGAAGAGCACAGCAGCTATACAACCATTTGTTCATCATCCTGCTCTCTTTGGCTTTCTGCTCTAGGGCACTATAGTTGATTGTCAACACTTTAGTGCTACTGAAACATCCAACAGATAGCATCTGCCTTGCTAAAACCTGGTAATCATCCACTTCATCCATGGGCTTATTAATGCTGTGATGCTACGTGTGGTTCAGTAACATAGTAACACAGTCCTGGCTGAGATGCCCATCACCTCCTCCCGTAGCCACCATTTCTGTGGATAGAAGGTCTTGGGAGCACAAGACTTGCCCGACTTGCCTGACATTTTGTCATTCAAAGGGTGATACATGATTCCAAAAGGTCGAGGACAAAAGCATGTTGCTACAGGTGAGTAGACATTATCTCATCTGTGTGATGCAGTGCTGTCAGCAGCACTAGAGATATGTGCTGAGCAGAGGGGTATCTAAGTTATAATCTAGTTTATCTCAGCAAAGACAGGTGATGCATTGTTCTTTCAGCAACAGCACGGTGGGACTCATTCTTCATGCACTGCAGTACCTGAGAATCATTTCAATGGTTTATGGCACCTAGTAGAAAGTCAAGATTTGCTGATGGGGGAACAGGACTTAGCCTGAAAACCAGTTTGGTTTTATAAGGGAGGGGGAGATAAGGGAGGGGAAGAAATTATAAACATGACAAATGTGCTGTGCATTGCGGATTTAGGATGTAATCATGTCAGTGTGTTTTAGAAAGCCACTGGTCCCTAGCTAGAAGCTGAATTTTCCCCTTCACCCAAGTGTTCATGCTCAGCTCCTCATGCTGCAGAGTAATCCAGGATAGATTACAGCAGCTGTTTCACTCTGGCGCTGTAGACTAACAGCCATATGCACACTGGCAGCTTTTATTCCCCCCTGCAAAAAAACTGATATTAAGAGTGCTGTGTTACCATAGCACATGGTTGCTTGATCTTGCCTTCTGGATTGCATACCAAGCCCTGTTCAGAAGGACCCTAAACACTCTGAAAACTTTATCATGGGCCTGATGGTATCTCATAGCAAATGGATATGAGCATGGACCTACAACCACATTGCAGTTATGCTAAATGTACTCTTCTGTTCCTTTTTCAATGCCAAAACCATCAGCAATGTGACAGTACTAAGAAGGCGGCCCTGGAATACTCTGGAAAACAGCTTGTTCTGAGAGAGGTGACCTGGCCTATGTAATGGCATGTTGAGTTGCTACATCAGGTTAGGAGGACCTGAAGAAAGAAGGATATTACAGCCCATAGACCCAGCAAGGGAAACAACAAAGCAGTTAAGGAGTACTTGAACCTGGACTTTTAGAAAACAAGCGCTATCTCTCCTCCAGTTTCTTCCTATACAGCCATAAGACCATACATATCATCAGCATTTCCTATTACCCAATAGGTAATGCTAGCTCATTGCCCAAGAAAAAAAGAGAAGATAGAAACAGATGTTGATCCTCATCAGGATCAAGTTCAGCTTTAATTTATATAAAACCATGTGAGATAATAATTGGTCCTGAAGTGAAGCAGGAGTGGTATCTCAGTTCCAGAGAGCTGGAGAGAGAGAAAGAGATCTCCCAGGGTAAGAGAAATGCCAGAGTGCGAGCTGGGGAGAAGTTTATCACTGAGTTTAAATCTATGCATCAGCTCACTGAATGTCAGTGATGGGGTTGTTACAGGGTTAATAGGATTTGTGGTGACTAGGAACATCATCATTACAGAAAATACAGTACAGATGACCTGTGCCATCTGACGACATCTAGAGTAAAATGTGGGAAGTGCTCTGAAATTTGCTACTTTGTGAAAAACTCTGCTTTCTGGCAGTGGAAACCGCAGTCAGGCCTTGCACAAGAAGGCTCTGCAAGCTTCGTACTCCTGCCCTTACACTTCAGTGAAGGATTATGTGCATCTTCCTTGGCTTCTTTTTACCTCCCCTTCATTGCAGTGAGTTTTCAGAATAGCTACCATTTCATGACAGTTGCATCCAGGGGCTTCAGACTAAGGTGATGCTCCATTGTGTCAGGGCTTCCTTCTGACATGGGAAGTTCTCTGTTTGGTTCATATAGGGGAGGCCCCTTCCAGAGGAAGGACTAATTGAAACTTGGAAGAAAAGTACTTGTACCGTACTTTGATAATGATGCAGAGAGGTGTTAACTGTCCTCCCAGGATCTCAGAGAAACCTATGGCAGAGATATGAAGTGATTGCAGACTCACCAAGCACCAGATCTGACCTTTGAGAGAAATCTTTCTTACAAAGCTATAGCAATAGATCGACCTAAGTGACAGATCTGGAAGGTCATGAAATCAGGTGCTAAGGCCTATGGAGAAAGCAGACATCTTGGGGATAAATTTGGCTCTCTAGTAGGTAATAGAGTTTTTTGGCTTTCTCACACAGCATCTCAGAATTAAACCTTCCAAACAGGCTCACCTTACCTTATTCACATTAAGAAGAATATAGCAATTCCCTTCCTTTGAAGCTCTTTCCCCTCTCTTGGGGAAGCAGCTGCCTTCACTGAATTCTTTTTTTTCCCCTCTTAAGCAGAAAGTCTTTTAAACCTTTTAGCTGGGAATTAAAACTCATTGCTTCTACCACTCAAAGCACTTTCCCATTAGAAGTACATAATTGCATTAGCTAGAAGGACAAATTGTCTTACTGGATCTTTAAAGGAGCCGTATACTCCATCACAGGTATGATCCATGTTGACCATATGCAGTAGCATGGATCCCCCCCTCAGGCAGTGAGATACATAATGCAGTTGGATTCCTGTCATCAGTGGTGGCCTGGCTTGCTCAGCATCGAGAGAAATGCCAGACCTACTCTTTTTCCTGTGCCTGACTCCTGCAACCTCTCCTCTCCCACATCCAGGGTTGCTAAGCAACCTCCTTCGAGCACCAGTGGAGTGAGCAAGAGCTGTCAAATTTATTATTTTTTTTGTCTTAAAGTAGCAATGCCTCCTATGTAAGTAAAAAATTATAATCAGGGATTAATTGTTAGTTGAAAGTTACTATTAGGCCCAATTTTCCATCCTCTCCTCATTCCCTCATATGGAACCCTGCATAATTTCAGAAGACCCAGGAAATGGTTATACCTGTACAAGTGAAATGGAATAAAGTTCGGAGCCAACTCTGTTTTTTACATTTGCAGCAGGTTTGGAAGTGAGTGCACCAGCAGGATCTCCCACACTGTTGAATTTAGCATCTGACAGACTGCAGGTAATTGAAGCTGGTTATGCTCAGGGGGTTGTGTTTGCCAAAGGAGGGGAATTATATGTCTTTAAAAATAAACCAATGTAAATGTAATGATTGGCATGTCTAAACTGTGCCAACTATGGTTCTTATGAACTGATCTTATGAGGTGGCAGAAATAACTACAGCAGGGACAAAACAGCATTGACATCTGAAGTCAGCATGAAGTAGCGTCTCCTCCAAACACACTACATTCATACACATATATACAAGGAGATCAAAGTCAAACACACATACAAGATGGTACTGAGATGTACATTCAGATTTAAGTTTGCCTGTTTGAATAGTGGATCTCAGCTGGGAGAAAACAACCACCCATATCCCCTTCATCCAAACTAGTGACCAAGACTCTAACTCCTGCTTGACTTTATCTGGCTCTGGAGTGTTATGGAGGTTTTATAAATGTTATATAAAGGGACATCATAGGTAAGATTTATAATAGGTAGTATGTAACTGAGTCATGAATACAGATTTAACATGTAACATAGGTACATCTCATTTATCAAAGCAAGTTAGACAGAAAAATGAAGACCATTGTGAGGGTGTATGATTCCCACCTTCATGGGAAATTTATTCATTTACAATGCTCTCATCACCCTAGGATGCAGACTATAACCCACACTTCAGAGAAAGGTAAAAGACACTAAGAAATTAGGCTGTTATTGTGAAATTAATCTGAGGAAAATATCTTTCCTGGATTCAGATCTCTTGACTTGTGTAATTGGGTTCTGAGGTGTCTACTATTTAGACACTATGGGCTGCAGAACCAGTGATTTCTGCTGCTTCTGATTAAGTGTCATGGTAGTCTCTTCAGCTCTGTCACTTCAGACTATTATCTCTTCAGGACTTTCCTGACCACATTTGGTATTTCAGCAAGTTGCTTGGCCTGGTGATTCATGAGGTAGCCATGTGGACACAAGGCATGAGGCACAACCCTAGGTTTGGCAAGCTGAACCAATGCTTGACAAAATGAATGAACCAACCTCTTTCAGAGAAAGAGGCATGGCCCTTACCTATTTCTCTTGAGACCTGAGCATAGAAGAATGTGTACAATAAACTGAAGCCTTAATCTTTACATGGCACCCCTTAGGAAAGGAAAAATCAAAATATGCTCAACTAAATCCTTCCTCATCTCAAGCAGAACTTGGTAAAACTTTCTGAATAATAGACAAACATTCACACAGTAGTGTGTGTTTGTGAATCCACAATTCAAGTGTAATTTGCTGCTACCTTATGGGAGTACAGTCTCTGCTTACTGATTATATTCAAATAACAGTAACAGAAATGCATGCTTGTGATTCCCAAACTTCATTAACTTGCACCAAGTTTGTATTCACTACTCATTACTTGTTCTTTATTGGCTTTTTTGGAAAACAAAGTAAGTAAGTTATGGAAAAGAAGAAAAGCATTGAGGCCAAAAACACACCAGTGATAATTATGGGAAACAAATACTGAGTGAGATCATTATTCATCCACAGGTAAATAGGGGAGTGGGAAGGAGTGTTTGAATGATTCACAAACCTAGGGCAGGCTGTTAAAGGCAGAGAGCAAAAGAAATCACTTTGAATGCCAGAACTAGCAGTGACAATGAGAGGAAACCCAGGCACCATGGTACACTGAGAGAGACAGTTGTGAGGCATCAAGATCCTTAACAAGTATAGGTGAAATTGCTGTCAACACCACTCTGCTTAAGCAATCTAGGCATATCCATGAAGGATCATAACAAAAATTTATATTTTTCTTAGGAGATTTAGATGAAAAATAATCTGCAATATGCAGTGCTGCACAATTTAGAATGTTAATGAAAAAGAGGCTAAAACTGATGATTGAATCCTGTACTTTAGCCACAGGAGAAATGAGTTCCCTGGGCTCTTTCTTTTTTGTAACCTCTGGAGTATCTTTTTGTCATCCAGAATATGAGAACTTATTCTTCAAAGCGTAAGTCTGGGGATGCAGTGCCTGTGTATGAATTAAAATAGACTGTACGACAGAGGTGATTCAGCAAGCTCTTTGATAGGCTTTGCTTTTCTGAGCCTTTCTTGACAAAATATATGAAAAACAAGAAAAACGTTTAAAAGAAGTTAGAAATAAGGATGCTCTTCTGGCAAGATATACTTGATTCTACAGACGTCTGCCATAAGGTTAAAAAATGGCAATGTCAATATTTCACAATGATAAGTTATACACCACTATAGACTGTAATGTTATGTTCTTTTTTCCTGTGACACTTGCCCATGGCCTTCTATACAAGATGAAAACTCCAACCATGGTGCTATGTCAACGTGGTCCTCTGGTGTACAAAAACCACTGGCGCACTGGAACATCCTTCAGGATTGTCATGGTTTAAGCCCAGCCGGCAACCCACAACCTCGCAGCCACTCGCTCACTCCCTCCTTTCCTCCCCGCCCACTCCCGGACGGGTGGGGAGGAGAATCGGAAGAATGTAACTCCCATGGGCTGAGATAAGAACAGTCCAGTGACTAAGGTATAACACAAATCACTGCTGCTACCTCCAATAATAATAATGGCAAGGGAAATAAAAGGTGAAGAGAATACAACTGCTCACCACCCGCCGACCGATACCCAGCCCGACCCCAACAGTGACCTAACCCTTCTGGGTAACTGCCCCCAGTTTATATAGTGGGCATGACGTTCTGCGGTATGGAATAATTCTTTGGCTAGTTTGGGTCAGGTGTCCCATCTCTGCTTCCCCTCGGCTTCCCCTCCTCCCTGGCAGCACATGAGACTCAGAAAGTCCTTGGTCAGAGTAAATATTACTGAGCAGCAACTAAAAACATCAGGTTTTATCAGCGCTGTTCCCAGGCCAAAAGTCAAAACCACAGCACTGCACCAGCTACTAAGAAGGAGAAAAATGACTGCTACTGCTGAACCCAGGACAAGGATGTATCTTATGCCAAAATCTCCCTTCAGTTTGAAGCTGGGCAGCCTTGATTGCTCAATTGCTTTCAGTCATTTCTGAAAGGCTGATATCCAGCATATGGTGACTGAATGAACGGTGCTGAATTTGGTTGTCTTCTTGGCAAAGTCTTCTTCCGACTTTGTGTAAAAATGGAAAGAGTGGGTATATAGCATATTGATCTGCTGCCGAATCCAGGGGCAAAAGATTTATCCAGGGTTGTTATATGGCCCATCTCTTAACTCTTTGTAATAATTTATTAAATAAAATCTGTGGTGGAAAACAATTCTTACTTCCGAAATGTCATTTTCCCTCTAAACGCCTCTGTCTTGAACAGAGGTGTGCCCTTTAGATATGAATTATTGACAAGGATTTATTATCTCAGAGGACATACTTTGGGGGTCAAGATCTATCTAACAACACAGCATTTCTTATCATCTTGAGATGGAAGCACTGCAGATAGTTGCCATACAAGCTCATCACCAGGGCTACTTTTCAGGGTCAAAACACCTATCTTGGATTTTGCATTTGGCAGAAGTCTGGATGTGTTCAGAGAAGTCTCGTCCCAAGGGGCTTGGTTATGGGACCACTTGCACACTATGTGGAGACAGGAGATGCTTTGGATCTCACACTGAACCAAGTAGTGTCTTTTGTTTGTGGCAAAGACTGCAGACCTCACCAAGTCAAGATAAATCCTGATGGCTTGCCATAATCGGCAAGAACTCCAGTCAAAACGTGGACAGTCCTCAAGTTCATGGACTCACCAATACTCCCCAATAATTCTTGCTATAGCAAGAATGGATAAGGAGGCCTCAGCTCTAGTACAGTTGACAAGTGATTTTGCAAACATCAGTCAGGTTAGTCTGGTGTAGCTTTTATGAAACTGAAGTTGCTGTAGCACATTACAATGGGTGAGAGAGGTGGAAAGGCTCTGCATAGGGGAAAAGTAAATACTGCTGAACCACAGACTGACTTTCAAGGTTAATTGGACATTGAGTTTTAGCTGCTATAACAATAGATCAGTCATGTCACACTGTAATCGAGACTAACACTTTCCAGTAGGCTTGCTAAATATTCAAACTTAGGAGGCAATTGTTCCAGGAATAATGGCAAGGGTAAGGAATATTCCTTTGTGTATTATGGACATTTATAGCAGTAGCACCACATGTCCCCTGAAACTGTGATCTGTACTGCTTGTGACGGAAAGACTTCATTTTTTTGTTGTTTGTAACATCAATATTGAAGTCTGGCTGAATCAAAGTGATTCATGGAAAAAGGTCAAAAATAAAGAGCTGCTTGGTCCAGATCATGACAATAAGAAGCCTTATGAATAAAACCATAGCCTGCGAAATAGTGTGCCTGTATTTCTAAATTGAAATATGTCACATTCAAGTATATAGAAAGATAAGCTTAACAAGTTCACAGGCAGAGCAGAGGATCTGAGGATAAAACAATTTGCTGCAAGTAAATTTTCTACAAGAAGGACTAAAACCAAACTTCACCAACAACCATGTTTACAATAAGACACTTATGTTTTGGACCAAGGGGCACAACAGAAAAGAAGGGAAACTACGTTCCTTTTAACACCTCCTCTCTGTAGCTCTGCCCAGAAGCATATCGCTGTGAATATCTCCCAAGGCTGTATTGTACATTCAGCATGTAACTGACACTATGACAACAGCAGATTTGTCAGCCTATCTATTAGCCTTTTCATGTACTTCTCACTTCTTACCTTGATTGGAAGGTTTCCATGTTCCCTTTGGCCTCATCTGTTCTGTCTACTAAATAGGAAATGGTCTGGATCCTTCAAACACACCAAAATGCCAATGGAGCATTTCTATCTCTTTGTTTCAGACCCATGCGTCCATGTGATGTTTCATCAATTCCCTCTGTGGCTGAAAAGTATATACAGTAGTGTCTGAAAGCCTAGAAGATTCTCAGGCTCCTGGATTCATTCAATTTCTCAGGTATTATTCTGGATTGCCCCAGTTAGACACTGTCCCACACAACATCCTTGTCTCTAAATTGGAGAGACATCAATTTGATAGGTGGACCACTCGGTGGATAAAGAACTGGCTGGATGGCCGCACTCAAAAAGTTGTGCTCAATGGTTCAATGTCCAGCTGGAGACCAGTAATGAGTGGTGACCTTCAGGGATCGGTGTTGGGACCAGTCTTGTTCAACAACTTTATTGGTGACATAGACAGTGGGATTGAGTGCGCCCTCAGCAAGTTTGCCGATGACACCAAGCTGTGTGGTTTGGTTGGCATGCTGGAGGGAAGGAATGCCATCCAGATGGACCTTGACATGACTGTGAAGTGGGCTGATGCCAACCTGATGAAGTTGAACCATGCCAAGTGCAAGGTCCTACATCTGGGTGGGAGCAATCCCAGGCACAGCTACAGGTTGGGCAGAGAAGAGATTGAGAGTGACCCTGCGGAGAAGGATGTGGGGGTGTTGGTTGATGAGAAATTTAAGAGGAGCCATCAGTGTGCTCTTGCAGCCCAGAAAGCCAACCGTGTCCTGGGCTGCGAGCAGCAGATCAAAGGAAGTGATCCTGCCCTCCTTTTACTCGGCTCTAATGAGAACTCATTTGGAGTATTGTGTGCAGTTCTGGTGTCCTCAGCATAAAAAGGACATGGAACTGTTGGAAGAAGTCCAGAAGAGAGCCACAAGTACGATCAGGGGACTGGAGCACCTCCCGTATGAAGATGATAGGCTGAGAAAGTTGGGGCTATTCAGCCTGGAGAAGAGAAGGCTGCGTGGGGATCTCATAGCAGCCTTCCAGTATCTGAAGGGAGCTACAAGGATGCTGGAGGGGGACTCCACATCAGGGCCTATAGTGATAGGACAAGGGGTAATAGTTTCAAACTTAAACAGGGGAAGTTTAGATTGGATATAATGAGCAAGTTCTTTACTGTAAGTGTGGTGAGGCACTGGAATGGGTTGCCCAGGGAAGCTGTGAATGCTCCATCGCTGGCGATGTTCAAGGCCAGGTTGGACATAGCCTTGGGTGGTATGGTTTAGTGAGAGGTGTCCCTGCCCATGGCAGGGGGTTGGAACTTGATGATCTTAAGGTCCTTTCCAACCCTAACTATTCTATGATTCTATGATTCTATAAAATGAAACTCCTCAGCCATCTCTTGAACTAGTAGTAAAGAGTAAAATTAGTACCCAGTCTCTAGAGCATGAACCATGGATTAAACACTACATTTCTCAACATAACTTGTAACTAGTAAACCCTGAGTTTCAACCATGTTACAATGACAACAGATCATGGTCTTGGCTAATCATTTTAATCCTGCTCATGTGTTAAAGCTGGACTTGGTTCAGGGTCCTCCTAGACACACTTTGGTGTGTCTATGGGTACTAGGTGTCTAACTTCTAGTCACAAATTAAAACTTTTCTCTTTTTCTGGCTTTTTAAGTAGCATATGAGGATTAAGAAGGATATGAAGAGACACACTTAAAGGAAAGACCAAGAAATTAAATGGCAAATATTAAGCTAAGGAAAAGTATAGAGGTGCAATAAGAAGCAAAGGAAGTTTTCCTAAACTTATAATAATTACTAAAAATCAATACTTTTTTAGCAGATTATGACATATGCAAATATTGTATTCCACTAACTCCTTTGAATTGTAATCTGTATGTACATATATAGGGGGCATACATATATAGGGGCACAACATTGCTTATGTTGTACTCAGGCATTTTTTTCAAGTGAAACTCTTCTGGATAATGAAGCACGGCAGGAAAACTTGACTAAGGAACCAACCAAACAACAGTTTCCAGGAGGTTCTGTAGCCATGCATCACACCTAAAAAAGATCTGATTTTGCCTGAAGATGCTCTATTTTCTTGGGGGGGGGGGGGGGGGGGGAATAATTTACCACCAAAGGCACAAACTCTTCATAAATACCGTTTTGCTCATGACCTTGTTTTCAATTCAAGATGTTGTATTGACAGACATATATGCCCTTCATCTATGTATGACTAGGTCTTGTACAAACATTGAAAGAGACATTAAGGCAATTGATAGACAATTACTGTAATGAATTGGAAATATGGTCTGGACAAAACCCAAACCAGAACAAAAGAATCAAAACCACAAAAAAAACCAAACCCAAACAAAAACAACACCAGCAGAGAGGAAGAAAATCGTACAAAAAAAAAGGATTCAATTGGGTAACTAAGACTGAAGAAAAAAGAAAGAAAAGGCCATCATGAAAAAAGGAAGTCCTGATCTGCATTTAACAAGACCATGTTGATACATAATTATGACACAGGAATGCTTTACATGTCAGTACCTGTAGGGCTAATGAGTTCTTTAGCCTCTCTCATAAATCCATGGCTGAAACCAGAAAACAAAATGCTTCAGAGCAGTTTTGCTCTCCAAGCCCATGATTCAGGTGTTCTGAACATCAGTGTGTTCTGCCCTCCCCCTGGCTGTTTCTTTTGGCAGTTGTTCAGCTTTTCCATTAAGATTTGTGCGTTATTGCACAGGCTGCCGATAAGTTGTTGCATGTACGGCCGGTTTTGCCAGCTATTGCTTGAACCTGCTGGCAATTTCTTGGTAGGTAGGAATTAATTCTCAAAAAGAGGGAAAAATCTGTGGTTTATAAATATCTCTTTTACTACTCAGCCTGCAAGAAACTTAAACCAGAAAGACATTTTTCTTCTGTACAAACTCACTGCCCAGCTTTTTTACTTTCTTCACTCTTAGTAGATGCTTTTCTCAGTATAACTGCATCCAGCCTCTCTTGGATGAATGATGTCAGACTATACTTCACATATGGTTATAGTTATATAGTTATAGTTAACAGTGATAGTCACAGAGCTGCTCAGGTTTTCCAAGTGTAAAACTGCACTTCTTTAGAGATAAGCTGGGAAAGCCCTACTGGAGGCACACAGGGAAGGTACAGAGACCAAGAAACAAATTGTGAGCAACCCAGCTCAAAGCCTCCAGCTCTTTCTCGTGAGGCTTCTGCCTTGTGGAAAAGCCCCATATAAACCATCCTCCCAAAAGCTGGATACTCCTTACCTCTGGCTGGAGGCTTGCCCTGCTGTGGACAGCATATCCCTTAGGATGCAGGAAGAATTATTGTCCTGGGACTTGGCAAAGTGCTTCCTTTTGAGCCATGAGCTATGTAGTAGACTCCTCTATGGCTCTAAAATAGTATATCTTTGTCAACCTATGCTAGACTGGTTGGAAATTTCACAACTAAGAACATTCCCAAACTCATAATTTCTAATTCCCTTTGCAGTAGCAGACTGCACAGAAAGACATTCACCCTCCAAGTGAGCCTTTAAGAAAAAGAAAAAAGAGAAATCTGGGCAAGCAGCACTCTCTAATCAGCAATCAAACTTCTCTATGAAGCTCTGGAGTCCTTGATTAAAAGCAGATGTGGGTAATCTTAATGAGGGAAAAGATATAGTGGCTGGGAGAATAGAAAATTTCATGAGGAGCCCTTAGCTCTGTAGTAGACCTTCATACAGGGTTAATAGATTTGTGCAGGCAGCAAGCTATGGTTTTATGCTGTCTTTTATTAATCATAGGAGTTGTGTGTTGCAGGAGGAGCAGAGCGAATTCGTTAAAGCGTAGCCCTCCCTAGCTGTAAGGCTCTAGAATTGAAACACAGTCTTGTGATCACTTTTGAGAGATTTAGGAAGCACTTGTCTACCAGATATCCATGAGGCTGCAAACTACCCTTTTTCAGTTACAGTATCTCCTTGAAAAAGTAGGGCATAGAAGAGAAGGATTCTGCCAAGAAAACACTCTGAAAACAAACCATGGCAAGGAAGGCAGTTTTCTCCTTCCTAGCTGGTCATGCTTGCGGGTTTCTACCCACTAAGGGGTTTGGGATTGAGGGGGAAAGCTGCTTCCTTTAGGCCTTTCTGGCAGGGAAATCACAGCAAGGTTTCCAAAGGTAATAATTTATCTTCAGCTACTGGAAAACCAAAATACACAGGAAATGCCTTAATTGGCAGCACTGTGGAACAGAATGTTTGCATTTACAACAGAAAAGAGCAGTCCACGCCTTCAATAATGGAAGTAAGTTCAAAAAACACTAGTGGGGGGAGCCCCATCCCCCCAAGACTCTCCAGTTAGAAACTTTCCTCAGAAGTTTAAGGCAATGATTTTCAACTGCTTTTGAACTCCCAAGTCCTAACAGCACTCTCTAGAAGCAAGGATTCAATGTGGACATGTCTATTGCATAGATTGTAAGTACACGCATGAACTGGCATTTCTTCAGATGCTTAACAGGGATATCTCAGGCATGATCATAGATCACAAACAGTTCATAGACCACAGAACTCTACTCTTGCATTGGGCTGATGTGTTTATCTGTGATATATATTTATGATCTTTTTTATCTTATGATATATTTTCTACATCAAAAGGCCACCTGAACATGTCTGCAATATATTTGTCCTTACCACAGTCCTATAAAGCAAAACAATACTTCAGCCCGTATACTAGACATTTCTGAGAGCCATGAATCGCTTTCCCATCTTGCTTATACTTTCCATAGCTTTGGTCACTATCATGTCTTTTTCCAAATCTCTTCACTTTTAAGAGATGACATGATTTGACATGGTTAAGAATTTTTTCTCAAAACATTATTTCATTTAAAAATGCAGCTTTACTGAGACTGTACTTTTGGCAGAAGAAAGTTAGTTTGGAT
Source organism: Myiopsitta monachus (assembly GCA_017639245.1). NCBI lineage: Eukaryota > Metazoa > Chordata > Aves > Psittaciformes > Psittacidae > Myiopsitta > Myiopsitta monachus. Next base: position 37,264,207 of record CM029926.1, read on the forward strand.
GAATTTTTAAGCTAAAAATGGGCCAATGTTGTCCAAAAAATTACTTTGACACTCATAAAAGGAAGAAAAAAGTGCTTCAATTTGAAGTGACTTTGTATTTAAATATTAAGCTAATTTTAGTCAAGTCTTTTTTTTGAAGTCAACATCTAAATGAATATTTAATGATGTTCAGTATGAACCTTTTCATTGGGCGCTGACAGAGCACATTTTAGCGTGACCAGTTTGGGGGAAGATTTGTGGTTTGCACTTTTCAGGTTTAAGGTGGAATTTTTAAAACAGTACCCTGAAGTCTGATTCTTTCAGAGGTGAAATTTTATTTTCCTGACTCAATTTTCCCTGCCCTGTTCACTTGGGAGCTGATTAAATAAACAGAAAAGCCTTATTGTTACAGCATTTCTCCTAATGATCAATGCACGTTTTTTTAAATGGCCTTCACACAGCACAGCCTCACAGCTGTGCAAAGCTGAGAATAATTTTACATATTCAGATATGAATTTAAATCCCAGTTAAAGCAGTTTCTGTTGCAAGGTAGAATATACTTCAGAAAACCTTGAGGAAAAAGCAATGGTCTCAATGGTAAACTGCTTTGTGCTCCATAGAGCCCAAATTTGAAAATAATTTTAGAAGACCTTTTTTATGGAACAAGCTGTATATTGATCAGCTTTGGTTGTGTTTTTTTTTTTTTTTGTAAATACATCAAAGAATGCATGGACTCAAAAAAGAAAAACAGAATGAGAAAGGTGTCCTTTTCCTTAAGGGTAAGCAGTATCTAGAATTATCATGTACAAGAAATAGCACCCGAAAGAAAGCTTCCTTGAAGCTGGAAGGAGGCTTTTATGAAAATGTGTGGTGATCCAGGATGTGTCTGTGCTGAAGAAACATACCTACTGTTTCCCTTAAACAATGGGGAGTGTTTAGGGAAGACACTGGAAATGAACCCTATTTAGCTTGATTAAGATATAATAATTCAAAATGAATTCTAGTCTGCATAATTTAGGTGTGTAATTTACCCCCTAATTTTTGGTACTGAGTCAGCAGTTCTTCTAATGTAAGCTCTTGAATTTCCCCATCACATCATCAGCAGTAGGTGTTCTTGAAGACCTGCCGGGTGATGTTCTTTACTGAAATGACACCTTTAGACTTAGGCTTTACCATTTGAAGACTGTTTCAGTAAGTGCCACTTCTAGGCATAATGGTTCTAGTGGTTACTGTGGTTTTGATGGCCTGTGAAGGTACAATCGCAAGAAAGCCACAACCTGGATTTAATGTTTAGGGCTTATGCAGTGTGTCATCAAATACTGTCCTCAGATCACATCAGATAGCAGAGTATTTCCTGTATGATTTGTTGAAGCAGAGAAAAACGTAGTTTGTTGGCTGATATTTATCTGTTGCTCAATATAGCTCATTCACTCTAACACAGACACGTATACCTCCCAACTGTGTTTACACAGCAGCTAATTTCTACTTGCAGCTATTGTTCTAACAATTCTCTAAAAATAAATGTGCCGCCTTTACTGGGGTTGTTAGAATTCTAAATAGTGCATTTCATGATCATTTATAATGCAAAAGCTTTAATGAACAGTGCCAGATCGGTCTTGATATTCTTGAACCACCCATTGCTCAGCTCCCCTCTGTCTTTCCATTGCCCTTATGAGAAAAAGAATAACAATAAATCATTTTATATTTAGAAAACTCATTTTTGTCCAGAATGAACAAAAAGGATTAACATTCCTCTACCCAATCCTCAAGCACTCAGCTTAGCAAAAGAAAACAGTAGCTGTGACAGGAATTGGAGCAATTTCTGGAGCAGGACCTATCTGTATTTAATATTTTTTGACTGCAGAAATTACAGCAGAGTAGACTAGGATGTAAAATATTATGGGTCACAACCAGGACTTCAGAACAAAATTTGGTCAGATATTTAGCACAAATCTTTATTCTATTCTTCTAGCTTTTTAATGACATGAATCAAATATTCCTTTTTAAAAAGCTTCTCTGAAAGGTAATAGGCTCAAAAGAGTTGTCCCTAATAGCAGCCTTTGGATGTTGACTCAGTATGGATCTGTAGGTTACACTAACCTCCAAAGCTCAACAGGACCACTTACTTCTATAGCAAGGGACTCCATCTTAGTCCTCTAACTAGCTCTGTGATAAAGGTTACGTACTTTTAAGCATGTTTGATGTGAGCTTGCTTTTCACCAGAGCTAAAGCAATTGAATCCAGTGCTCTAAGTTCTGCTTAAAAGGGACACTGGCTGAGAGGAATGAATGGCTGAAAGATATTGATGAACAGTGTTGGATGGCCCAGTGCTTAATAAAAATGAGTCACATCTTGGCAGCTTTCAGGAATGACCCTACAAATAATTAGGAAATTAAACTTACTGGAAGAGAATCTGGTGCAGAGTCAATTTTTATTTTTCTTCTTTCAAATTCAAGTTTCTTTTTCAACATCAACAAAATTCCTCCCAAAAAGAACCCCAAAACCACACAGTTAAGCACTCGAGGAACTACACAGCACTGTGGACAGTGATCTTTGTCTTATTTTGTATTTGCTATTTGCCTTTCTAGAAGTGTCAGGGCTAAGTCTCATGTTTGGTATAGAGAATCCATCATCTTTTTCAGGCTTATGCAAACTACCAAAATGAATGTCCTATGAAGAAGGGCTTATTTTAAAAATCTCTTAAAATACAAACGTTTTACTTCCCCCCCCCCCCCCATTTTATAGTGAAATGCTTTTTTTTGGGGGGTGGAGTAGTTTAAGAAGTTTACAACCATTTACAAAGAGTATTGTATTGGATTTGCATGACAACGTTTTGGTAGCAGGACAGCTAAAGAAATTACTTCTGTGACAAGCTGCCAGAAGCTTCCCCTATGTTTGATAAAGCCAATGCCAGCTCCATGACAGACCCACCACTGTCCAAGGCTGAGCCAGCAATGGTGGTAGCATCTCTGGGGTAACATAGTTAAAGAAGGAGAAAAAGTTACTGTACAGAAACAGTTGCAGCCAGAGAGAGGAATGAGAATATGTGAGCCAAACAGCTTTGCAAACACCCAGGTCACTGAAGAAGTTGGGAAGGAGGTACTCCAGGTACTGGAGCAGAGATTCTCCTGCAGCCCATGGTAGGCAGTGAGGCAGGCTGGAGGACTGTCTCCTGTGGAGGGGACCCCACACCAGAGCAGGGAAATACCATGAGGAGTACTTTTGTGTAGAGGAAGGAGCAGCAGACACGGAGTGATGAGCTGACCACAAACCGCATTCCCTTTGCCCTGTGCCGCTGTGGGGACGAGGCAAAGAATTTGAGAGTAAAGTTGAGCCTGGGAATAAGGGAGGTGTGGTGGGGGGGAAGGTATTATTAAGATTTGGTTTTATTTCTCATTACTGTATTCTGATTTGATTAATAATAATTTAAGTTGATTTCACCAAGTCAAGTCTGTTTTGCCCATGGTAACTGGGGATTGATCTCCCCCCCGTTCTTATCTCCTAATAGCCTTTTATTAAATCTCTTTTCCCCTGTGCAGTTGAGGGAACTGATAGAGCACATTTGGTAGATGTCTGGTGTCCAGCCAGGGTCAACTTTACACAAAGTAAAGTTATATTTGACAGCTAAGTTTGGTAGGTAGAAAATGAAAATGTTAAAAGGATTTTGAATCCTAGTGTTATTTATTAAAAAGATTTTTTTCGGAACTTTGATAATAAGGGGACTTTTTTATATTTTCTGTGTTTTGCTTCAGAACGACATATACATTTTTGAGAAGTTAAAGCTGAACTACAACAAAATTAAAAGGCTAAATCAAAGTTGAAAACCATAACATAGTTGAAATGAAACATGCCATAGTTGTTCTATTTGAAAGAAAACCCTCAAAATGGAGTAGAAGAGGTGTTTTTCTCTTTCATGCACACACTATTTGGTTTAGTTCAAGTATTAGCAATTATTGCTGCCAATTTTCCAGTTGGATGCCAAATTAAAATGGCAGCTGTTCTGCACGTCACTTTAATCCAGATGATCCATATCTTAAATGGGTGAATTTGTGCAGAGAAGAATTTTTAATCATTACCAGATTTCAACAGAAACCCCCCAACAGTACAGAGGAGAAGAGATGTTAAGAATCAGCTGTGTTTAAACGGTATAAGCTTCCAGCAGAATAATGAGATTTCACTGCCTGCCGGTTTACTGTTGAAGACTATAAAAGACAAGCAAGCATTGACGCAAAACATATGTTATCAATGCTTGGTCTGTGCTGGTAACAGAGGAGCTGAACATGAGGGTCAGCTCAGCACATTGTTTCATGCTACCTTACTTTTATCCTACCTGTTTGTAAGATATAGCTCAGTGAAATTCAGCTAACCTCCATCTGCTGCCTTAAAAGCAGAAGTACTAAAATACCGATGTGTATGAAACATACAAATCATCGTGATTACTGTGCATCTGGATATCCTAAAAGTGGAAACGTTAAAAAAAGTGCACAAAAATAATTTGCAGCTAATACAAATGGGTGTGGGAAAAAGTAGATAGTAAACAAGTTTATAAAGGCAAAACTATATATTTTTCAGACCGAAAGGAACATGGACACAGTTTAAGTAGGTACACATTCAAACAAACAGAGGAAGAGTTCACAACGTACCATAGTACAGAAAAGACTTCATAAATATGTAAGTTAAAACAGCTACTTATGTATATATAAAATTGATTAACATAAACCAACAGTAAAACAGTTTAAAAATAAAGAGCAGTGAACAGGAGCAGTTCACATTTCATGAGTTATGGAAGAAATACAAGATTGTCTGCAAATGTCACTAGCTGGTGAGACAACCTCCAGAGCTATCATCCTTTCCTTTCACCCTGGTATCACAGCCTTTTCAGTCTTTCATGTTGGTTTTTATATTGTCATTAAATGTTACTTGCTTAGTTTTAGACTCACATGTATAAATACAGATATTCCTTATTAGTTTCCAATTCTATCAAACATGGGTGTTTTTTTTTTTTTTTCCTCTGTGACAGAAATAGACATTTAGGAGTCAAGGATGTTGTGGGTATGGTTTGAATTGTATTCTGGCCAGGGGTGCAGCAGTGACTTCCGGAGTAAAGATCAAGCGCATGTAGTGCACCTGAAAGAAAACAAGTAAATCACCCTTTGTACCCCTCCACAATCTCCAATAGGCACGCACAGTATATAGGGAACTAATATAGGAAGAAAATCCATCATCTCTAGAGGAGATGCTAATTCAGTTGAATGACCAGAAAAGTCCTGGGAGGTAACTGAGCTAAGGTAGCTGTATGGAAAGTTAAGCTTGCGATGCAGTGGCATAATGATCTGCAAAGAGTAATTACTGGAAGGGGAACTCAATTAACTGGAACAAACAACTGATTGTGCAATTAAGGAAAGCCCTGTAAATCATTACAAACCTCTTGTCATACAGCATTTCTCCACAGTCCTGCTGTAGTGGCCTTGCTCTATCAGCTAAGTTAGGGCTGAGCTGCAACCATGGTTTCATTGCTGTATTATGAGCTACTAATGATGATCACTTACGTACTTTCCTTAATTACCTTGAACAACAAAGCACATCTCTAACCCTTCATTTTATTAATGTTTTACCATACAAGAAAGTGCAAGAAGTCATACAGAATCATATGGAAGTCCATATACCACATCATACAGCAGTCGATACACCACATTCAGGTTTACAGATTTGCATTTGTACCTTTCATACAAAAGACCATCTATCCAAGGGAAGGCACAAAGTTCCTTACCTATCAGATCATTTAGCCAGATTGCAACAAAACCCAAAAGTCTTTTACAAGGACATGTAGTGATAGGACAAGGGGGAATAGCTTTCAACTGAAAGAAAGTAGATTTAGATTAGCTATTAGCAAGAAATTCTTTACTGTGAGGGTCATGAGGCACTGGAAGGGGGTACCCAGAGAAGTGGGTGTCCCATCCCTGAAAGTGTTCAAGGCCAAGTTGGGCAGGGCTTTGAGCCATCTGGTCTAGTGGAAGCTGTCCCTGCCTGTGGCAGGGGATTGGAGCAAGATAATTTTTAAAGTCCCTTCCAAATCAAGCTGTTCTATAATTCTATGAAATTGTTATATTTGGAGATTTCAGTACACTCAGACATCTTTGGGTAGAAAGCTAGATTTGCATTTCATTGATTATAAGGTTTGCCTCTACTTGGAAGAGAGAGGAAGAGAAAGAGAAAGAGAAAATATCTCATTTCAGTATTATTAAAAATAGAGAATAATAGAGAAAAAAGATTGGTAGAACAAAGCAGAATAGTGAGGATATGTGAGAAGTGGAGGTTGTACCAATTAATTTGGCAGGACTGTCTGGAGATAAGATTCCTTGAAACTTCACCTTTATGAGGTTGCTTGCAATTGTTTCGTTAACTCTTTGTGATGAATTTGCTGCATCGGACTCCTCCTCTCACTGAGAATATTGGTTCTACTTAGTCTCAACAAATTCAGGAAAACTAGTTACACAATTTATGAGACTTAGATAATGGGTAGGAGAAGGAAATAAAATGTTTCTGCAGCATTTTGTCATAGACTTTCTGACTACCTGCAAAATGTTCATTAAAAAAAACAAACCAACCAACCAACCAACCAACCAAAAACCCCAACCTGCCATTTTTCCTCTGTGAATTTCCCAAGGGGATTTACTTTGTTTCATTTTGTTTCATTTTTCCTTTCAGTTTTTATATGTCAAGAGAACTTTGTTCCGAAGGCAGCACCTACTTACCCCAAAAGCGAGCTCTCATGGTGGCTGGGCCATCAGTGTCACCTGGAAAAAAGAAGTCTTTTTCCTCATCCTGCTTTCTGCCATACAGAAATGCATAAGCAACTTCTTTCTGAAAGTGCAATCACTGGTATGTTCTCCAGCACTGACTGCTGCTAGTAAGAAGTGCCATACTGAATGCTCTGAGGAAATGCCATCTTTTTACCCATTGAACAGTATAGGCAGCTGTTTCTTACACTGTCCCTTGCCCCACACTGGTAAGAATAATCTCTGAGGAAAACATGCCTTCTGTGGCCCATCAGTCTTTGGCCTGGGTTTAGAGAATCTGATGATTAATGACAACTCAGGTGACAGTATTTATAGTAGAAACATCTGGCTGTATGCTCTGAACTGGATGCAGGACCCACCAGCCTGACTCACCATTTGCTAACATGCAAATGGCTTTGTATTTCAGAGACTGCTGGATCATTTATCTTCATTAAGCCACAGTTTCTAAAACCAATAATAACTAGTCTGGAAATGGCTGTGCAGAAAAGGAAGTACTGAGGGAATAAACAAATCGTGAGAAGAGGAAAAGTGCTGGCTGGAAGAGAAGAAAATGTTTTCTTCTTTAAAAACATTTGGAATGCTCTGAGGATGTTTCTGTTGTGTGCAAGTGAACACAGCTGGCAGAGGGCAAGCCTAGCAGTTTTCCTGGCTCCCCAGGCATGGGTTGTACTATCTCTTGTTGACTGTCCATTGTTATTTTCAATAACAACTTACATCCAAATGAAGGAAAGTCTCTGTCATTCCCCTTTATCTTGTTCTGCAAGAATGGCACCTGAAATCCCTCTTCTCAGGGCTATGAAGAAGTTTTAACTTCAAAATTAAGAGATTCCTGTATCAGCAAAGCACAGCAAGGTTCTGGACAGTCTTCCAACTGGATTAGTGGGGGAAAGATCTAACTCATTTAAAATAGCCTTGACAAGTTTATAATGAGCTTGTATGAGGAAGTAGCCTCAGGTCACAGAGAACTGGACTTGGTCCAAAAAAAATTGGGTTTGTTCCACGTTTTAAATGTGCTGAAGTCTGGTTTATTGAAATTTAGGAAGATGTGAATACCTTTTCTTTCAGTGTTTTAGTATTTTTAAAAGATGAGTAGCATTCTGTACTTACTGAGAAAACATACAAATATGTAACAGCAGAAGAAGAAGAAATAAAAATTATGAAGAAGCAAAGAAATGAGATTTAGGCTAATTCAGAGGCCTCTATTTTTTATGCTAAGGGTAACATGCATTGACCAATAATTCACAGCACTGGCCGCTGGTGGTCTACAAAACCATTCTAAATGGCTCACAACTGTTCAAAGAAAAAGTGTCAACATCCTACAGCTAAAATTTAGCAGTAACTGTGCATAACAGACTATGAGAAATGTAAAGCATTATCAGAGATCTGTGGTTCCAAAGAGCTGTAACTCAATTAAACAGCCTTTATGAATATGATCATTTCTATTTTGAAATTAGGATGAAGAAAGGCAAATATAAAGGACATAGGAGAGTGAAGCGACAAAATCAAGTAAAAAACTCAGCTCACCTGCATAGCAGAGTTTGATAATGTAGAGGGAGGCATGACAGGCACAGCTGCCAGACTTCCAAGGGCAATGTTGATGATGCTATTTTTTTCTGTTACTGCTTGGAAGCAGTCACAAAGATATATATGGATCAGGTGGACAGGGAAGTGTGGAAGATGCAAGAAGACTTAGTGCAGGAAGGGGAGTCCTGAGATTACAAGCAGCAGCAAGAGAGGGGTGACATAAAAGTAAAAAAAAAGAATCAAAAAAAAGTGACTTCTCAGGAACCAAGTCTGTTTGCTGGGGCAGCTCAGGTGCTCAGTATACCTTTCTGGATAACTGGTAAGGAAGATCTGTGCACCGTGATCCTATTCAAAGCTAACCCTAACCCTATATGAAGGAAACAGTGCCCAATTCTCAGCCAACTGAACCTGCATAAAAGATTTGCCTTTAAATGTGTAACTACCAGTCACTGTGAAGACCTGGTGTAAGCCCTTGTTCACATCCATAATATTAATAATTTCATTGCTATAAAACAAAGTTGTTATTCATTCTTGGGAAAAATCCAGCACAGTTTTGTAAACTTCAGCCTGTTCCTGCTCTTCCAGTGAGCAACAAACATTAGAATTTGGTCTTTAGTACTCTGCTTCTTAGGAGCAAAACACTTGAATAATAAGAAGCAGGAAACCTGCAGGAATGCTCTCCATTTAAGGAGGCTATGAAACAGATGTCTTGGTTATAGCATTGTTTCCCTCTGCAATAAAGGTTTTGTTTTAATTCTGTAAGTACAGCTCATCTATCTCAGCCAAGGGGATCCTAGAGGCTTTGTCAGTTTTGTGTGTTTGTTTGGGGGCAAGACAGAAAAGTTGTTTTCTTGCCATGGAAAATAAATGTGCTTCAGTACAAGAAAAACAAAGGAAAAAAAAAAGACATCATAACTAGGAAAACAATGATTTTTCATGCAGGAAAGGAAGCAAAACATAAAAGAGGGTATATGGGGAAACAGGACAGGCAGAGCCCCATCTTGTGGCAGAAAGTCCAATTCATTTTCCTCTAGCTTTGTATGAGTCACCGCTTCCCAGTGACTATGTTCTGGGACATTGCCCTGTGCAGCTGGCCTTTAAATATTTAAATGTATTGGACTACAAGAAAGATGTCTGTTCTTTGCCAAGCAGCTGCCTATAAACAGCTTTCTAAATTGCAAGTCTAGACCTCACCAGTCTAATCCAGAAGAGAGCAGGAGAAATTGTGCAATTAACTTTTCCTTTTCTTGCAGAAAAGAACCCCCTTGTGCTAGGAAGTTGTGACGAGTCTGAGTCTAGAAAGGAACTGAAGTGATGCTGAGCCTTTTTGGTGCTCGTCTTATCAGTCTGGGAGTCTGCTGTGGACTGGGGCAAGAATGCAGCCACACACTGACTGCTGGCTGTTCTCTTGCTAAAGAATTTCTCCAGCTCACCCTTGCACCCAATTCAGCTATCAAAGTAGACATTGCCCCAAGTAATTTCATATTCCAGAACAGTCACCCCTCTCAGCTTGCTGCAGCAGACAGAAGACTGTCAGTCAGTGAGCAGGAATTGCTCTTTTGAGATCTTCATGGTTCCAGAGCTGCAGGAGTGTAATGTAAAAATAGATTTTTGTTTGTGTCCAGGTAACCTTTCCTAGGATTTCCTCCTGTAAATACATGCCAAACCATCTACTGCATGTTGAGGAGCACAGCAGCAAAGAATTTGCAGCTAAAAATGTATCAGTCATATCTATGGGACTGCGTGGAAGAGGTCAGAGCTTCATTCACCTTCTGTTCTAACAAAGATCTAGCTCTTCTAGAGATTTTGGCACATTGCCCTGATTCCGAAAGTGGTGAACTGTGAGACGAGAATTAGGTTCCTAAATACCATCAGGTTCTGAGGTTTCATGACTAGGGACATTCCAGTCACAAAGATGGATTTGTCTGAGTACAGCTTACTTCTGGAAGGGTCTGCTTTAGGTCTCAAAAAAAGATTGGAAATCATTACGAAGTTCTCTCCTGAGCTTTCTTTTGTTCTCTCATTTCTGTTAATGAGCATTTATACATGTAGAACACGTTCTTTCGTGTCATTTTGTTACCTTTGCATCTAACAATGAAGTAAAATGAGTACATAAAAGTCCAAGGTTTTTGCTTACTCATAAGACTATTTGAAACTTCTGTCAAGTTGCATGGTTCATTATGAACTTGTGCCAAAACTTGTAGATTACCTGAGTTCATCCAGGTGTCTTCAGAAAGATCTTCCCTGAAAACAGATCGATGAACCGCCTTGCTCGTTTATATTTCTAGCTCATATATGAGTCTGTGGTGTCTCACTTCTGCTTTACTGTAAGCTGAGGGTGCAGTAAAGGGCTGACCAGAATCCTTCACCTCCCATGGAGTTCAGTATGGCTGTCGCCACAGGTCACTGGTTAGGAGCCTCTGCCATGTGGCTTCTTCATGTTTTCAGTTCAGTTCCTTAAGGGCGGGCATTTCCATCATGAATGGTAGCTTACTAATGAACTAGCAAATAGGTTTCAGACCTGACACGGAAAAAAGTACTGCTACATTAGGAGCTGTATTCCTAAGAAGATAATCTTGAATACTTTATTCAGAAATGTTTTGTGGAGAATACAGCAAACATCACACCCCATACACAACAGCTGGATAAGTATCAACCTTATTTTTAAAATTTTTGCCTATTGGATTAACCTAAAGGATGTCAGACTCTGGTATATTATGCATGCTACAAGCAAGACTTGAAGAAAAGTGTAGGGCCTAAGGGTCTTGAGGCTGAGCATAAGAACAAAAGAAAACAAGAAGATGAAGTCCATAAATATAACTGGGAAAAGGGTGCATGTTTTTTAGCTTACAAAATCATGCTTCACACATTGGGCCACACTCTTTACTTCCTTCCTCTCTTTTAACCTATGTTTTTTCTGCCTGTTCTTTCCTTAGCTGCAAAAGATTTTAGCTTTGTAAGAGAGATGGCTGGAAAAAAATAAAATCGAAAGGTAAAAGCTGCAATTGATGGTGGAGTCATGGACTGGAACATTAGAAGGGCATACACTGGAAGGTCATATGGCACTGGGAAATCTTTGGATTTATGAGCTGGCTTGCTCAGGTGGAGGGAAGTGACATTTGAGCATGCCAGAACTTTATTTACGTACAAAGTATGCTGACACTTCTTTTTTGATTCTAGGGAAGTGTGAACATCTCTCCTAGAAACTTCAAGGGACGTAAAGGGATCTTAAGTAGTAGAAAAGGAAAGCACAAACACCAATAGTATGAGCAGACTGTGGATGTTTCCCTGTTTCTGAAAGAAACTATTTTTTTTATTCAGTATTTTTCAAAGTTTTCTATTTTCTGTTAACAGGCTTTTAAAAATACTTCACAAGGATTATTTTCAAAAGGTCAGAAAGTGGTATTAGTCAGGTTTGTTTTGCTGAGCATCCTTTGAAGACTGTTTTTTTACAGTAAACAAAAACATGAGAAATCCCTAATTGGAATTAAATAGTGCTTGTGGACATCCCGATTTTTTTTAAAAAGGGCATTTAAAAAGAACAACATTGATATGGGCACAAAGTTTCAGCTTGGCTTACTAATGCTTTGGATAAATTTGTTCTCCACGTATTTCAAATGTATTATTTGCAAGTCTGTTTACCCAGTACTCAGCTCAGGCTCCAGCTAAATGATATTCTTTACAAATAATATTATTCATTATGTTTCTCGCTAGCTACTCTTCATGTGTTTTCTTTGCTGATAGTTGCTGGTGCTCACATTTTGTTGCATTATACAATGAAATCAAGAGCTTTAGCTGAGCAAAGGTATTGCAATTTGTGAAGGCCAGGTCCTCTACCAGAAAAACAAGTCAGTGTGCTGTGAACTCTGTCCCCCAAAGGCAGTGCTAGGAATTGTTGCTGATAGATGCCGCTACACAAAACTAAATGGAGTATGTTTTACCTTTTACAGTAACTTTCAGTCAGCCAGAAAACTGTACAATAGCAGAACTCCCTTGCTTTTCCAGGTATCACTTTCTCCTGAATCCCACAGCCTTCTCTGCACATCGTGTAGTTAAAGTAGGTTTTCTTGCCTCTTCCTCTCTTCCTTCCCACCTCTTCCCAAATACAGTTTCTTGTCTTTTGTTTCTGTGTCCCTGCTCCTTACTGCTTGTTTCTGCTTCATTATTGACCATGTGACTAAACACTTTTAATTTATTCACCACGGATCAGCTTAACACTGTTTTCTGTAATTCACACCGTATCCTGCCTGCTGTTGAATATTGTTTAATTCTGTAAAGCTTTCCGAGTTACAAGCTGCTATGCGCTGTGTCATCTTGTATTGGCATCTTGAATCTTTAATAAAGTTGTTCTCAAATAATGTTTCAATAAATGAAATGCACCTGCTGAGATGAGATTCTGCATATCATCATGATGAGAAATGGCATTTAATGGGATAGGAGGTAAAAACAAAGAGAGGGATAAAGTACCTTAGAAAGAAAGAGAAAGAATCTTCTCACTATTTTTTTACATTCAGAGATTTCAGTTCTTTTTGTCCGAGATTTGTCCCACATAATTGTCAAATTTAGTTATTTAGAACACATATCCTATAATGCACTAAGTCTAATTCCTTGCGAAACTGTCAAACATGTGAAAAGGAATGGTGAGAGAAGCCCTGGAGGGATTTTGTTTAGCATGACTGCAATTCAGAAAAAGATGTGTGCATCCATATTGAGGGCTTGGGTATTTGCATATACATGCAGACCTGCACAAGTATTTATACATACATATATATTCATTTGCATACTAAACAGAGCAGAATTCCTATGAAAAGAATGAAAAAAATAGATGGATGAAAACTATCCCCTTTCAGGCAGGAAAAAGCCCAGAATATTAATTTCTGACTCTGTAAATTGATACAGAGTTGATGGAGAGATTAGTGTTGACTTATTTGTGATGAAAAAGTGGGATTTTTTTTATGTGAGGATGCATTGTGCTGTAGATTCTTACAGGTACTCAGGCACCCAGTTACAAGTGAAAATCAATACGTAAGACTTATGTTCACCTCCTTAAGAATCTGAGTCTGAGCATCTGATCCGAGGCCCATTTGTTGGTTTCCATGGACTTGTGAACAGGTCCTGTCTCAAAGAAGCTGCAATAGAGACAAGGTCAAGGTCTGCTGCTCAGTGAAGGGAAGAAAATGAGTTAAAGCATTATTGCACTCAGCTTTCTGGCAGCTTCCCTGTGTCCCCCAGGATGTTCCAAAGTTCACAGCTGTGAACAAGCAGCTAAAACATCTGAGCACAGGGATCAGGCAGAGTTAACCAGTTAGAAAAGGACAATGTCAGGACTGGAAATAGCTGGGAAGTAGGGAAGTAGGTTCAGGACAGGTACGTTAAATTAACAACACTAGCCCATATATTTCCACTCCCCCTTGGTTCATTGCTCATGTATTGGTGCTGATTCAACTCAAAAAGTTGCAGGAGGTGCAGTACACCAGGGCTGCGCTCAAAGGAGCTGTTGACATAACTGAATGACTGGGGGGAGTCTACTAGAAGCCAGCTGGGGAGAAGCACACAGCTGAATGGCCTCAGAGGAGCTAGAAGAACAGAGGAAGCAGCAAAGGATGTTCTTTATCTCTGTTCTACTTTCAGGGAGTACAAAGGAAGTGCTGAAGAAGGGCTTTCAGAGAACAGAGTTCAGTAACCCAGATATGACTCCTCCCTGGCCTGTCCCCTCCTCTTAAACTAATGAGATTTTCATTCACCCAGAGCTGTCAAGATGCATGGAGAAAGGAAGGACCAAAGCAGGCATAAATTTCATGTCTAAAAGCACTGAGATTTTGAACTCCACAAGACATGGTGGAGCCTACTCAGTAAGTGGCATGTTTAATTTTCCCTTTAATTTTTGCCAATTACTTCTGATGTCAGTGATTACATTATCTTTGCTAGTCTTTTCTTTTGTTAGTGACTTCTGGGGCTGCTCAGGCATATTTTGTTCATGAGATTGAGGTGTCTGTTCATGTTGTTTTACACAGTATATTGATAAAGCCTCAGGCTTTAGGAAGAATAAAGCTGGGAGAATCAGCACAGTTGCTAATAGCTTCTGCTAATGGTGGTGATTTAGAGAGCAACCAGAAACTAAATCAGGTACATTTAATTTTTTACCACTATAAAATACTGTTCCTGGTTGCTGGCTTTACTCAAGAGTACTCTGAAAACCAGAAGTAGGGAGAAGCGATTAATATTATGCTTCTCAGCTGTTGAGCAAGCATCTCCTGGGAACAATTTCTAATATTCAGAATGAAATTAGAGCCTGTGAGAGCTCTGCCACCCAGTATTGCAACTCTTCCACTCCCTAAATATTCCTTGATTTTACCATTTCTGACAGTACCTGAGAATAGATGATAATTTCACTGAAAAGAAACCTTAATAGCATATTTAAAACTTCAGTGCACCCTTTCTACTCCAGTTGTGGACTTCAGGGGAACTCACTACTGTAATATCACTTCTGAGATGACATATATGTCGTTCCCAGTGAATTCCTGCTGATCCTGAAATGCATCATCTGCCGTCATTCCAGATCTGCTCCTTCACCGCCTTTTGCTTGTGGTATTGCTGCAGCACCTCAGGACCTACTGTCTCAACACTACCCCATCCTAAACCCACTAAAACCTGAAAAGGAAATCTTCTTGCTGTTGTAGATATGAGTTAAGTCATGTTTAGCCACATGTTCTCAGTTTGGCTAGGCCATAAGGTCTCAGATCAGTCAGTGTCAGTCTTTCAGCAGATTTCAAAGGGTGAAAATTTCCTTTCTTTTCTCTGTCTCAAGATATGGACTGAGAGTTTCTGAGATACTGCTGCATGGGAAAAAATAAAAGATGGTTAAGCCTTATGTGAAACTGTTCTTGAAGAGGTTGCTGTAGACAGGACTACTACTGATCTTGGTATTGCCCCAAACTGTCTGTATCATCCCAGCAAAGATGTACAGACATTTCCTTTTGCACATAGCTTTCAAATCACTCATCAAAGTGTGGACTACACTGTGGGGTAGGAGCTGAGGTCTTGTTGATCTTCTCAACCTGTTTCTGCTCAGCAAAACACAGGCAGGCAAAGTTTAGATCTGTGCTGTTTGCTTGATGTAAACAAATTACATTGTGGGTCAGATGATACATGGAAGTTATCCTATTAGCTAGACAGCCTACAGTGAGTATCTGTTGGTTTAGAAAAGGAAAACAAAGACACAATATTTTTGCTCAGTTAGAAAATGTAGGTTATTTTTTATCATTATGTGCACAGAACTGTGAAGTCAGGTTGTAGTAATCATGAGGCCAAACAGCCTAAGTGCTAAGGTAAGCATAACAAAATTCTGGGTAGCCAGTATGAGTTATATACTAATGAGGCAGTCAGCATGGTGAAGAGATGCTTAGGAAGTAAATATGTAAAAGAGCTGTAATAAAGTATGACAGGCAAGTCTGAGGGGGTGGCTGTACAGAGTTTTCTACAGGACAATATTTCTAGGTGTCATAGCCCCCATATCTGGCAGGCTGTGTTCAGATAAACAAGGTGCAGAACAGCTTTGGTGTTGGAAATATGCAGAAATTTACTTCTGCTTCCTGATTTCTGCTTAAGCAAGCCTGTGGTTTTGTCTAATAATCTTTGTGTGACTGATTAGAAACACACCAAACAGAGATAAGGTGTGGCAATTGTGCTACTTTATTTCAGTGTTATCTATTGCTTGTGATCCAGGTCTTCCATAATATGGTCTATTGATAAAAAACCAGTTGACTCTTTGCTATCAGCGAAGTTAAAGCAGACTTTGTATTCAACTCAAATCTTCCTTTGAGTACCATTGTTAGGAGGGTGACATTTAACTCTGTCATAAGTAATGCAGTCATTAGCAGAACAATAAACAAAAGTGATCCTGTCCCTTGCTGAGCAGTGCAAGGTGTCTTCACCTAGACAGCCTTTCTAAGGGGAGCAGCACAAAGAAGGGAAGAAGGACAGCTTGTCCTGTTGGAGCTAAAAATAGGCTACAGGCAAGTACCATACCACCTAAGAAAGGCTATGAAGTAAAGGATAGAGTCCCAAAGCAGAAGTTACTCTTGATAAAAGGAGATGCCTCCTCCCAGTGATGGCTCATTGGGGAAGACTGCAAGGGATTGTTTGGGATTCAAATGCATATTCCCTGGCAAAAGATGAATCTAAACTTTTCTGAAACAGTTGTTCAGGGATCTTGAGTTTCATGGAAGTCTGCAGGCAGCTTAACATGAAGTGTTGCAAGCTAAAACCACATGTTGCTCTCTTTTAAACCTCAGGGCCTTTTTGCTGCTCAATGTCTGTTGAAATGGAACAGACCTAAAAGGAATGTAAATTCATCTTATTTCTGTCCTTGATTTAGTCTGTTCTTTGGAAAGTAATATGATATACAGACCATTTTCCTAGGAATTTATTTCTCCTGATCGCCTCAAAATATATATTTTTTTTATTACTGTTTTAGCTTGTAGTCTGTAGCTGACTTCTGCTGCCTAGGGGATGTGAGCTTGCAGCAAAACTCATCTAGCCTCCTAACATCTGGCCTCCTAGCAGAAGTAGGTAGTTTTCCAGAAAAAAAATAATGGACTCCTAAATTCCCCTGAAATGAAATGCCTGTTTTCTCTGAGTCTCACTGAAATGAATAGGAAGCAAATAGTTTCATGAAGCTTTAATGACTTATAAGAAGTAGTTATATAGAGATTTGACCAGGGCCTGAAGGATAGCAAGGAGCACTTTAAAAAATAGAAAACCCTTTTCATTGTGCACTGGTGACTCTTTCAGTGAATAAGTCATCTTCTCAAATATGTGTGCCACTGATGAAATTAGACTATGTCATTGAATTACAGAATCTTTGGTGAAATTAGCAATCTTATCCTTTATATCTCATCTTTTATTGAGATAGCATATTGCATTCTCATTCTGCGTTGACTATATTTTAACTTGTGATTCAAAGTAGTTCTGCCTGGGAATCAGTCACTGCAATATGTTAAGCTTATATCAAGGATGCTCCCCTCCACTTACAATGCAAAATTCAAAGTCTTTATTAATATTTGCAATATTTTTGCATATGTCTCGTTATGCATATAACTAGATTCCTGTTTAGCATATGCATCAGTGACATGCGATGCAAAGGATATAAACTTAGTTACAGAAATACAGCTGTATCTAGCGCCTTTCAAAAATAGCTAAATATTCTTTATCTGCTTTAAAGGTAACACTTCTGAAAGCTGTCAATGCATATGACAAGTTCTGGATCTAATGTGTATTACTTTTAAAGCTAGTCATAGGAAATGGGATGGAACCACAGTCAGTCCATGGGAATATTTTTTAATTCTACTGTAATTGAGGTACTTTGACTCAGTGTAATTTCCTTTTTAAAGATCAAGAAGCAAGATTCTAAGAATGTGATGGCTTCTCTTTTTAAAATTTGTAAAGCTTTATTTATTCATTTGGAATTTACCATTTGCCTAGCTTACTGTTGGGTTTGGTTTGGTTTGGTTTGTTTGTGGGTTTGGTTGTTGATTTTTTTTTTTCCTATAGGGAAATATATAATATTTCAGTAAGAAATAGGCATGGAAGACTGGTGTTTTGTCAGAATGAAACATTCCTATTGATCCCAAACAATCCATCCTTGCTCTTCTTGGACACCAGGTAAAGCTCTCCTTCCTGGAAAATTTCAAATATTCACGTTCTTCCCACCTGGAACAAAGCCCGTCTTTGTGCAGTTCCAGTCACAATAGCAGCTTTTCTCTATGCATTTTTCCTCTTGCATAACCATCTGGCTTTCAAGCTTTTTATTTTTCGCACTATTATTTACCTTTCTTCACAGTTCCTCTTTCAGTAAGCACAGTTAAAATTTGATTCCTTTACTCTCAGGGTTACTGTAGCTTGAAGACCAATATAATACAGCAAAACATTTCTTGGCCTGATCTCACCAAATGAAAATGGTTTGCAGAGGTAAAGGCAGTGGACTCAATTGACCATGAGATTTGACTTCTGTGGGTTAAACCTAATGATTTTGTCTAACTGCACTCTGATCGCAGCCAGTGTTCCACATCTGACAGCATCCTGATCATTTCCTGCAAGAGATGGTTTCTCTATCTAGCTAATAGGGCTTTAGAGTTCAAATCATATTCTGATCTCAGAGACTATTTAGAGAAGTTTGAAAGGAAACAGCCTTCTAGCTTTGGGGATGTGTTCCTTAGCTCTGTGCTTTTGACTTCATGTTATTTCTTATTTTCTTGACAATAATACTATCAATATCAAGTTAAAGGGAATTCCCTGGCTGAACTTGTCTTTTCACAAACTTCTTATCCGTCTGAACATTCATCTGCCCAGAGCTTAGATCCTGCCTTAAAGTTTTATAGCAGTTATTTTTATCAGATAGAGATTTTTTTTTTTAACATTCTTCTTTTTTCTCTATTAAAGAAGACTGATTTTCATGTAAACTCCAAAACACTCTTCATACCCCAGAGTCCCATTGTAGCTGCAGAGTTAGCCTGGGATCCAGGTCTAAAAACAAAGTGGTAAGAGAAAGAAAGGACTCTTCAATGTAGAGGTAGAGAAGATGAGTTGCTTTACAATGGGTTTAAGGTCAAGTTACACCCCAGATCTCTTCCAGATTATGTCCCTTTTCCACTAAAGACATTAATAACTTTCTGGTGCTTGCATATGCTCCTATGTGATTTTGGGTAGAGACACCATAGAAACTTATTTGCCCTGTGAATTCCTTCAGCTCTGGATTGATCTTTTTTTTTTTTTATTATTTTTTATTTCTATAATGTGAAATGAAACAGAGACTTCCTGATGATCAAAAGAGGTGAACATTTGCCTGTCTTACACAGCAGGCACGCTTTTTAACCTTTTGAAAGCCAGTAAGCATATATCAAGGCCATTTGTCTAAGCATGTGCCACTAACTCTATGCCAGCGCTCTCCAGACCTTCACTGTCTGTAAGCAGTTCACAGTTTTACCCAATATAAACTAACCATGTGGTCCATAACAATTTGTTGCTAGCCACAGTCCCTGACACTAAATAGCTCATGGATGTTTATAACCCTGACTGCAAGCTTGCTACCTGTACTTTATCACTTGCATATCGAATAAACTATGCTTTTCTATTGTAGTACCAATCCTCCAAAGTCTAAAACTTTAGAAAAGAAACATGACTAAGACATCTGTCATTGAATTTTAGGTCAATGCTTTAACATATCACACCCTGAGTATTCTGCTAAGCCCTTCTATAACAGCATGTCGAAGTGACAAAATTAAGTTTGTGCCTACCGCCCCCTGTCACCATTTGGCTGCTAAAACAAAAGCTGCTCCTATCACTACACTTTGGCTTTGCTAGTGGTATTAGTCACCTCAGGAGGCAAACACAAATTGTGTTGGAGTGTTACTGCCTGGCTTACAGTGTCTGAACGTTTTCTGGTGAAGCTAACCAGAATATGAGGAGTCTCCTAGACTTTTTATAAATATTTTATTTAAGGCATAGAATCATACTGAAAAGTTGTTCACAATGAACAGAAGTAAACT
This sequence comes from Myiopsitta monachus, assembly GCA_017639245.1. Lineage (NCBI taxonomy): Eukaryota > Metazoa > Chordata > Aves > Psittaciformes > Psittacidae > Myiopsitta > Myiopsitta monachus. Next base: position 37,284,056 of record CM029926.1, read on the forward strand.
AATTTTCTTAAGCTACAGCAAATAATTCAAGAAAATAGTAATTTAACCAACTTGACTCTCTATCTTGCTGGTATAAATTAACTTTTTATTTCAGAGGGATATACTAATATATGGTTTTGGATAATCTGGCCACATCTCTTTATTGTGCTAAATTTACCTATGTTGTTGAATGTTGTCTACTGCAAAGATCATTTACTGTGTATGCAAACCAGCTCAGGGACAACTTGTCAGTTCATATTACTCCTGTCTGTTGTGGTAAAATACAATCAGAAATGTAGCAAACATCTCCTTTTCACAAAGGTGAAAGAGCAATACAGAAGAGCAGGGACGCACTAACACATCTAGAAGATATTACCTTTCTTAAAATGCATACTTTCCTGGAATATGATCTTTAAAAGTGATATATCTTTGTACATTTTTGAGATAGCTGACATTTTGTTAATTCTGTTTCCCTCTCTCCCCAACATTTTAGTGGAAAAAATAGAAGAAGATTTTATTAAAAACTCTTATTGAGAAACAGTACTAGTAGAATTTCACAAATGTAGAAAATGTGGGCATTTTCTTCTTTATTCCTTAGCCTACAGCTTTGATTTCTGTTTTAACTATGTGGAATAATATTCAATTGTTGTAGTCAACCAGATCAATAAAAATTTGGAATATCACAGTCACATGTACAAGCAATCTGTTCTGGTACAGGTATTTTTGATAAAAGAGATTAACAGTTCAATTTTGGATTAAAAAAAGATAAATCAAGCATTATGAATTATCTTCAAGGACACTCTTGCAAGCAGACTGTCCTGGTTTCAGCTGGGATAGAATTAATTTTCTTCTTAGGATCTGGTGCAATGCCATGTTTGGATTTAGTCTGAGAATAATGCCGAAAACATACTGATATTTTAGTTGTTGCTAAGTAGCGCTTGCCCTGATCAAGACTTTTCAGTCTCTCATGCTCTGCCAGTGAGGAGAGGCACAAGAAGCCAAGAGGGAACACAGCCAGGAGGGATGATCTGAATTAGCCAAAAGGATATTCCATACCACAACACATCATGCTTGGTACAGAAACTGAGGGAGTTACCCAGGAGCCATCAATCACTGCTCAGGAATGGTTTGTGTATCTGTCAGCAGGTGGTGAGCAATTGTGTTGTGCATCACTTGGGTTTTATTTATATCTTTCCTATTATTGTTGTTATCATTATTATTGTTATTATTGTTTTATTTGCTTTATTTTACTGTTCTTATGTCACCCCATGGGTTTTACCTTTTTCTATTTCTCTTCCCCATCCCAATAGGGGTTGAGGGAGTGATTGAGCAGCCACATGGTACTTAGTTGCAGGCTGGGGTTAAATGACACAGACACAAATGGCAAAAATATCAATTATGAGTACATTACAAAGGGGGCAGTAAAACTGACCTCGTACTTTTCTTGCCTCTGGATAACATTTTCAAGTAGGTATGAATGTAAGTGGATTGGGGTCATCTGAAAGAAAGATACACTTGAGTAGAAATAACATCATATCAGTTATACACATCTCCAGTTTTCATTTTTTCAACTCTATTATATTGATTTCTGGTCTTGCTTGAGTCTCTCACCCAAGGGGAAAGATTCTTTTAAAATCTCATGGACTCAACTTGGTATTTTCAACAGGAAAAGCAGCATGAATACCATGTGTGGAGTGGTTCCTTTAGAAATGAGTAATGTAATGGAGGAGTTGTGTACAGTCTATCAATACCTTATGTGAGGAATTAGGTTTTAGACTTGAGCATTGCTTTGCATTACTCAGCAGGATGGTTTCTTTATCCTCTGTTAGTTCTGTAATCAATACTGAATTACTACCAGAAACTTTGAGGCTATCAGGTAACCCTGATTTCAGGACCATCCCCACAGCTGATACAGTTAAACAGAGATTACTTCAGTTTGTGTAAGGAATCAGGTCCTTTCAATTTATTACTTTTGAGTGTGTGAGAAATGTCTTTATTTTTACCTCCTCTGCAGCTAAAAGACATTTTTCCTTGGTTCACAGAGAGGAACAATTTGTCTTAGGAGGGCTGTAATTTTTACTTGCTCTCACCTAGCTATCCCAGCCACTCTGATGGATCCTCTGCTTCTCACTGATCAGGCAGTTCTACTGCCTGTGTAACTCTACAAACTGAACAAAGCTAAATCCTCTCTTTGTTTAGTTCAAAATAACTGTACATAAATAACAATGCTCATACAGTATCAGAGCCAAGGTAGGGGAAATTTGAAGATGGCCAGACGTCTCCATGCTTCCCATTCATGAATCAAACCCCCTGTGGCTCTGGCTCATAGTATCGTGTATTGGTATCTCATTCACAAAGACATCCTTTCATCGGCAAGGGAATCTCTTTCTTCTCCAATAAGCTCCCATTTTCTTGACAAACTAAAGGCTAGACCTCTGAAAAAAAAACAAATGTCCTTCATTTAGGTGCTATTTCCTCTGATGGGCACTACTCAATTCAGTTCTTGTCCCTCCTGAAGAAATCTTGATCTCTTCCCAGGTCAGAGTCTAAAGTCACACCTTTATCTGGACTGAAGGGAAGCCATAAATAGCCTCCCAGCTACAAAGCAACAGATTTGGTGTTTAGAGGGAGTAGCACACTGAGTCCCAAGGTTTGTTAGCAAGTGAGGACCTGATATTTTCCATCCTTCTGCCTGAGGGAAAGATGCAATCATCTGACACATGTTTACAGGGCATGAAATAACAACTTGGCTGTGACATTTCAGGTCAGATCCCCTCCACTGCTAAGCTTTGAAGAGTTGGGTAGGAAGGGTGGGAGCACTCTGCACGTACATGTATGTGCAGGTTATTTTCTCCCATGCTTAGGATTTGATATAACTGTATTAGCACCTGCTGAATGGAAAACAGAATTCCTCCTACCACTTGAATGACAAAGCTGCTAAAACAGGTAATGAATATTTCTTTCAAGGCTGATAAAATAATCTCTCAGTGCTGGTCACCACTGAGTCTCTGGGAAACCTTCAAATGCAATTTTCCCTGTGTAAGGTTGTACTTATTTTGATTTTCAATGAATTGCATCAGTGTGAAACCACCCAAAGAGGACACATAAATAAAAAAGACTTAACTGGTGTGTTTCTGATTGACTGTGTAGTTCGATATTGTGCTGTCAGCGGCATTATCAGTTAAGTTTATCCCTTTCACAGGGAGTGGGACAACTCTGGAGGGAACGAAACTTTTACTATGCTATATATAGGACAATGAAATCATGATGACTAATTGGGATTAGGTCTTTGACATGGGTGAGACAGAGTAAACCATGGTAAATCTGGATATTGGCATTTATTAAAGAACAAGTGAGGTTATAGCTTTTGCTTTACTTGATTATCTCACATACATTCGCTTTCCTCAGCACTGTATCCACCAGGTTTCAACTTCACTTCCCCACAGGGAGGTGGGATTACCAGCCAAGGTAAGACTGTCCCCCGGCATTCACCTTTCTGATCTCCATGATCTTCCCCACATTAGGCATCTTTCTTCCAGAGGGATTTTCTCCACCTTCTTCCTGGCCCTGCTACTCCTTCTGAAATCACTCCTTCTTGGGAATCTGTTTTGGAACAGCTTCCTCTTTTTTGCAATCCTCCAAGCTGCATGTTTTCCTAACCTGAACAGTCTACATGCAGAGCAGTAGACTACAATGCATGAGCAGCCAGGGAGTTCAATTTTGACAGTTTCGCGCCCTCACATGTCTACACCCAATTATCTGCTGCCTGTTAACATTCACTGTTCAAAACACTTTTTTGGCTGTAACAGTTTCAGTTGGTGAAAATCAAACTCTTCTTCAGAGTCAGCAGAACTTTCCCGATTTCTGCCAGTTCAGAATATGGCCCTGAGACACCTTGCATGCATTCCACAGGTGGAAAAAGGGACTTGAAATACTTTCAGGTATGATTGTTCAACAGAAACCAGTCCTAGAGGTGGAAAAGTTCTTGAATATTTGTGTTGCTATTTTACAACAGAAGCATTTTTTTCTCATTAAAATCTTGTGTACAATATCGTTCGAGCATCATGTAAAACCTTAATATAAAGAAGATTTACTGCTTTTCCTCTTCATTTTTTTTTTTTGTTTAGCTCAAGTCCTGTGTGATTACTTTAATGCAGGGGCTTGCCACTGAGGACAATTTGAAATGCAATACTTGTTACTCTCCCAGCAATAAGGCTACCTCAATGAATCCCCAGCTGGAAACTGTTTGAGTGCTCTGCCCCGTTTGATGTTGATGCAAAAAGCAACATTAAACGGAGAGCACAGGCTGGAATAGAGGGACACCTTCCCAAGTAACCTTGTCAAGAATATGAAAAATTATATTACCTCCCTCTCTTCAATATTAGTTTCCAATATGCTCAGCTCTGGATATATTCCCCCTCTTTACATTGTTTTTTTCCTGTGATGAATTAAACTGCTAAAATATAATAGCAGAAAGATTTGGATTTTGACGTTTGTATGTCTGCTCTCAAATTTTGGCAAGCTTTTGCATTCCCCCTGTCCTACACTTCTTCCTCAGGCAGTTTCACAGATTTGATAGAAAGAATTATGGTGAGTCTACGCTGGTTCTTTGCCTTATCACTGCATGTCACCGGTCAAATGAATCTTTGGGAAAATAATTTTAGAAAATTACGATACAATAATTCTTAAAAGGCACCTCTGTATGTGTGAATGTGAATTCTACTACTGATGCTCTGGGCTAAATGCATGCTCTTTGCTCCAGGAGAACTATAACCACTGTCCTGATATAACTACCTTTTAGTATATTGTCTGCCTTGGCAACTTTCAGGTGAGAGCAAGCTTAGGTGAGCAGGATAGGCTAACCTCTGAGTGCCCCTCTGTTAATAGTCGAAAAATATCAAATATTCACCATTTTCAAAGGATGTGAGCCAAGGTTTTAAGTTTGTCTATGGCCTATGGAATTTCCATCTCCCTTTTTGAGGATGCTTAGTCTTTGGGATAGCACTCAAGATAAAAGACATACAGAAGGGGCTTGATGAGATGAGGAAGTTACTGGTGTGCTGGGAATCAGATGGTAGATTTTCCTTTGCAGAGATACAAAGGTGACAAGACAGGGGATTTTATTAGAAAACTCTTCCTTCTTCTTCTGGTGCAACAGATAGGTGAAATGTACTTTGGCAGATGGTCTTGTCAGCTTCTGTTTGGAAGATAGGTTAAAGAAAGACATGACCTGGAACAAGACAGGAACCTGTTTAATAAGGTTCCATGGGATATAGCCCTAGAGGGCAGGGGGGCCCAAGACTGTGGTTGATACTCAAGGATCACCTGCTACAAGCTCAGGAACTGTTGCACCTCAACTAGAAGGAAGGGCAGCAGGAGGGCCAGGAGACCTCCAAGGATAGATAGGGACCTGCTGAGGAAAATTCGAAGGGGAAAAATAGAGACTTATAAAAGGTGGAAGCAAGGACAGGCGGCCTGGGAAGAATACAGGGATGTTGTCCTGGAAACTAGGGACCAGGTTAAGAAAGCTAAGGTCCAGTTACAATTAAACTTGGCAAGGGATGTGAAAGATAACAGGAAGGGATTCTTTAGGTACATTGTGAATAAAAGACAGACTAGGGACAAAGTGGGCCCTCTCCAGAAGCTCTCAGGAGAACTGGCTACCCTGGATTTGGAGAAGGCTGAGGTTCTTAATGACTTCTTTGCCTCAGTCTTCACCGACAAATGCTCTGACCACATCACCCAAGTATTGGAAGGCAGACTTGGAGACTGTGGGAATGAAGACCCTGGGCCCACATGTAGGAGAGGATCTGGTTCAAGACCATCTTAGGAACCTGAATGTACACAAGTACATGGGACCGGATGAAATCCATCCACAGGTCCTGAAGGAGATGGCAAATGAAGTTGCTAAGCCACTGTCCTATCATATTTGAAAAATCATGACAGTCAGGTGAAGTTCCCAACAACTGGAAAAAAGGAAATATAACCCCCATCTTCAAGAAGAGGAAAATGGATGAGCCAGGGAACTACAGAGCAGTCAGCCTCACCTCTGTGCCTGGCAAAATCTTGGAGCAGATTCTCCTGGAAGGCATCCTAAGGCACACGAGAAAACAGCCAGGTGGTTGGTGACATCCATCATGGCTTCACTAAGGGGAAATCCTGCCTGACCAATTTGGTGGCCTTCTATGATGGGGCTACAGAACTGATGGAGAGGGATAGAGCAGTTGATGTCATCTACCTGGACTTGTGCAAAGCGTTTGACACTGTCTCACGTGACATCCTTGTCTCTAAATTGGAGAGACATCAATTTGATAGATGGACCACTCGGTGGATAATGAACTGGCTGGATGGCCGCACACAAAGAGTTGTGGCTCAATGGCTCGATGTCCAGCTGGAGACCAGTAACGAGTGCTGCCCCACAGGAATCGGTGTTGGGACCGGTCTTCTTCAACATCTTTGTTGATGACACGGACAGTGGGATTGAGTACACCCTCAGCAAGTTTGCTAATGACACCAAGCTGTGTGGTTTGGTTGATATGCTGGAGGGAAGGAATGCCATCCAGAGGGACCTTGAGATGCTTGTGAGGTGGGCTGATGCCAACTTGATGAAGTTTAACCATGCCAAGCACAAGGTCCTGCACCTGGATCAGTGCAATCCCAGGCACAGCTACAGGTTGGGCAGAGAAGAGATTCAGAGCAGCCCTGCAGAGAAGGACTTGGGGGTGTTGGTTGATGAGAAAACGAACATGAGCCGGCTGCAGTGTGCACTCACAGCCAGAAAGCCAACCGTATCCTGGGCTGCATCAAAAGGAGCGTGCCCAGCAGGTTGAGGGAGGTGATCCTGCCCCTCTACTCTGCTCTTGTGAGACCTCACTTGGAGGACTGTGTGCAGTTCTGGTGTCCTCAACATAAAAAGGGCATGGGACTGTTGGAACAAGTCCAGAGGAGGGCCATGAGGCTGGAGCACCTCCCATATGAAGATAGGCTGAGAAAGTTGGGGCTGTTGAGCCTGGAAAAGAGAGGCTGCTCCTAGCAGCCTTCCAGTATCTGAAGGGGAGCTATAGGGATGCTGGAGAGAGCATTAGAGACTGAATTCGACATTCATTAGAGACTGTAGTGAGAGGAAAAGGTGCAATAGTTTCAAACTTAAACAGGGAAATTTAAATTGGATATAAGGAGGAAGTCATTTCTGTAAGGGTGGAGAGGCACTGGAATGAGTTGCCCAGGGAAGCTGTGAATCATCGAATCATAGTATAGTTAGGTTTGGAAAGGACCTTAAGATCATCTAGTTCCAACCCCCCTGCCATGACCAGGGACACCTCCTACTAAACCATGCCAGCCAAGGTTATGTCCAATCCGGCCTTGAACACCACCAGTGATGGAGCATTCACATCTTCCCTGGGCAATCCACTGTTCACGGCCAGGTTGTCAGAGCTTGGGTGACATGGTTTAGTGTGAGGTGTCCCTGCCTATGGCAGGGGTGTTGGAACTTGGTGATCTTAAAGTCCTTTCCAATCCTAACTATTCCATGATTCTGTGACCTGGGAGCTTTTAACTCAACTGACATGGCAAATAGAGAAGTCAAGCTGCAGTGTCTGTTTGCAATTTGAGCCTTCCATGGTTATCTGAAACTCTGTAGTGAAAAAAAAGGCCATATCTATATTTAGAGGTGGCCTTATTTAACATTTCTCTGGGCAATGCATGTGGTTTAGACGGTGTTTCTACTAGTTCCCCTGGAACGGGGAGCAGCCCTGCAGCTGTCCCATCTCCATGGTGGCAGGAGTTGCTCAGAAGCTGCCTTACCCATTGCTAAATAAAATAACATCTGGATTGATCAGTTGGGCGCTACTAACTGCCTCTGCAGAACCATGGCGAAGTGCAAGAAACACAGCTCTTTGTCTCCCTCCAATGGCTACTTAATGTCAGAGCGCACAGCTGGGGGCAACATCCCCGGTCCTTTTCCACCAAGACCTTCCAGTGATTGCTCTTATTAGCCTCTGAATCTGCTGCCTAAATATTTAGACCAGGATGTTTGGGGTTTTAACTTTGGAACCAATCTGAGAAAAGGTATATTTTTATGCTCTAATGCTTTAGGATAGGGTGTTTAGTTTTCTGAGCTGAGACATTGAGTATCACAGAGGGTTCCTGCCACCCTCTCTGAACTATAGTCACATCACATGAGGTTTCTCCTAATTCATAAACTCATCCAGAAAAACCAAGCTAGTGAATACAGCAGGGACATATAGAATCATAGACTCATTTAGGTTGAAAAAGACCTTTAAGATCATTAAGTCCAACCATAAACCTTACACCGTCAAGTTCACCACTAAAATCATGTCCGTAAAGGCCACATCTGCATGTCTTTTAAATACCTCCAGAGGTGGTGACTCTACCACTTCACTGGGCAGCCTGTTGCAATGCTTGATAACTCCTTTGGTCAAGAAATGTTTTTCTAATATGAAATCTAAACCTCCCCTGGTGCAGCTTGAAGCCATTTTTTCTTGTCTTATTGATTGGTTACCTGGAAAGAGACCAACAACCACCTCACTACAGCCTCCTTTCAGGTAGTTATAGGGAATGATAAGGTCTCCCCTGAGCCTCCTTTTCTTCAGACTGAACAACCCCAGTTCCCTCACTGCTCCTCATAGGACTTGTGCTCTAGAAACATTACCAGCTTTGTTGCCTTTCTTTGGAAAGAATCATGTATGATTTGCGATGTTCAGTAGCAACAAGGAGCTGGCTTTTAGCTCTATTCAGAAAGATATTCAACAGTACTGCTCTCCTCTGTGTCCCACGGTGGCACTAGGGCCATCCTTCAGCATATTGGCTTGTCACTGCTGACACCTGCAGCAGCCCTGGGCTTTGGGGTTGTTTGGTGCTCTGCCTCCTGACCTTTGTGAGTGTGTGATCTGCAATGATCAGAGCCTGCAGAAATATAGGCATAGGCAGAAACAGGGGTTTGCTGCAGCTCTGCCTGTTCTTTATTGCAGATGGGCAGATAGGATGAGAAAGTTGGGGCTGTTGAGCCTGGAGAAGAGAAGGCTGCATGGAGACCTCATAGCAGCCTTCCAATATCTGAAGGGGACCTATGGAGATGCTGGGGATGGACTCTTCATGAGGGACAGTAGTGAGAGGACAAGGGGTAATGGGTTCAAACATAATCAGGGGAAGTTTAGATTGGATATGAGGAAGAAATTCTCTACTGTGAGGGTGGTGAGGCACTGGAATGGGTTGCCCAGGGAACCTGTGAATCCTCCATTGCTGGCAGTTTTTAAGGCCGAGTTGGACATAGCCTTGGGTGACATGGTTTAGTGTGAGGTGTCCCTGCCCATGACAGGGGGGTTGGAACTAGATGATCTTAAAGCTCCTTTCCAACCCTAACTATTCTGTGATTCTATGATTCTATGATTGTGAATCAATGCAAATGCAGACTCACTGCGAGAGAAAGTGTTGTGGGGAGCAAGGGCTGGTCTCTGGCTTGATTTCTGACTTACGACAGCAGGCCATGGCTAAGGTCAAAATACTGTCCACATAGTCAGGAACACAAGTATCAAAAGATATTTCCTAAAGATAGCTTCAGAAAAAAAAAAAAATTGAATGATAAGAAGCTTTGCCTAGAGATGGCCTGCAGTTTCTGTAGCCAGCATCCATCTTCTGTGGAAGTGAAGTAGCTGCCTTGATGGGAGAGGAAACCAGTACTTTGCTAAGCGAAGTACTTACAGCAAACATTTATTTTTACTGCACCACTGGCAAAGGACACTAAAGAGTTATTGTGGCTTATTAATTGATTTTTCTCGTGCTTATGGTGGCCAGATTTACTTATTCCTACCACCCTCTTCTAAGCAAAGACTGCTTTAAAGGATCACTGTGACCATCAAATTTTTGTCCTAACCTATCATTGCAGGGTTAGATGTTACTACCAACAACTGGCTGTCACAAGTTGAGTTCTTCAGGGTTTCTGTGTGGTTGGCAAAGGCATTGCTATTTAATTTCCTCTGAAATGAAGCGAAAAACCTTGATGTTCTTTTTCTTTTTCAGTGAACAGCAGAACCATTAATGCACTCTGGTGAGATGGTTTATACTGAGTTATTCCAAGATGAAGCAAATCTTATTTCAGACAAACCTTATTTCAGATCTCTCCACAAAGCCCTGTGATCAAAAAAACTGTTTCCATTCACCAGCTGGAATAACACCACCACATTGTTCCAAGGTTGCTAAATCATGGATCAGTTGTTGACATACCCAAAATGAGATATAGGAAAGCTATTACAGCCAAAGCTCAGTGTCCAACACTGCAGTTCTGAGTGCAGAACTTATGACTTCAACTGAAGACAATCTGCTTGTGTTCCCCGTGCTAGCTAAAATGGCAATCATCTTATGGTAGTGATTCATCTCCAAAGAGAAGTGATAGAGACTTTATTCCCATTGGAAAATGCTAATTTGTTATATGCAAAACACTTCATTGAAACATGTTAGCTCTAACTTCAGAACTTAAAAAGTTTCAAAAACTGAAAGAAAATGTGAAAATGAAGTCAAAATGTTCTATGTATTTGCTTCATTTAAAGGTGAATTATTTGATCTTTGATTCTATGACTCATTTCTTTTGGTGATTCTATGACTCCATTCCTTTTGGTTTCTATTTATTTATCCGTTTATACAACCATATAATCAAGTCTGGCTGAAAGGTCCAACCCATGTCAAAAGGAATGTCTCCTACCTTTAAATTTTTCCATCATGGTATAAGTGGTGAGAATTTTTCTAGCTTTTGGTTTTGTAATCTCAAAACTTTAAGATTTACTCTCAATTAATTAAAAAAAAAAAAAAAAATAGAAAATTCAAACAGTGTTCCCCAGGTCTTGGATCTGAAATGGTGCTTGCTACAGAAGTGGATATTTTTTTCCTCTTTTAATCAAACTTCAGGACCGAGTAACCTTTTAGGGATTTTTATTTTCTGCACATTCATGTTAGTTTGCCTAGCAGCCCAGTGTCTGAAGCAGTAAGGAAAATGAATATATTCTTTCACGTAGTTAACCATCTGTATGTAGTAGAGAGAATGGCAGCTATCCGGAGGACAATGCTGCATAACATTTATTTTAAATTAAGAAGTTCATCTCTTGCTTTACAAAATTAAAAAAATATCTCAGTCCTACAGAAATGAACCTTTTCATCCATGGGATGAGTACTAGAAAAAATCATTTCAGCAGGGTTGAAAGTCTTGTTTGGGTCATCATGACATTGGTGACTATTATATTTGCTTGGAGAAGGAACCTTTTGTCAAGAGCCAGGTTTGAGACTGGCAGTGAAGAGGTATTTTCAGACAGGTAGAGAAGCCAGACTAAACAGGAAAGCAAGGCTCTTTTCAAGCAATAGCTAATTATTATTAAAACTCAGAGCATCCCCGATGGGAGGGTTGTATGATGCTCTGCAGACACAGAGACACATTTGCAGCTATTGTCTTGTTCCAAAGTGACTGGAACAGAAAATGCCATTTTCTGTTTGTGGTAGCATTTTTCAAGAACAGCAGCAGGGCAGCACCACAGATCATAAAGCACTTTGCAAACACTAAATTACAAAATAGGCAAGTGCAGACAGTGTTTTGTCACAGCTTTCTTGGAGCATGAACTAGGGAGCCAGCAAGCCCATGTCTAATCTGTAGCTATGTACTACAGCTCATTAAAGCAATTCACAGTGAAGTTAGACTTGTTGCTTCTGAGTGACAGGATTCCAGCAGAAGAACTGGGGAAGGCTTTTTTCAGCCATTAAATACAGAGGACCAATGATTGGCATGGAATTGCTCTGAAGCCAAGGGGTAGCAGCACATTTGCCTGTGGCTGTGGCAGGCTGCCCACATGGACTATTGCAATTCTCCCTGTGCAGGATCAAGAGTGTTCAGGAAGACACAGCTGTTGGTGCAAAGTAGTCAGTCTGCAAAAATGTTTGAAATTAAAATGACTGCATTGCAGGACTTCAACAGAAACGTGGTCTTCCAGGACGTTAAAGAAGATCAAGCTATGTGGACAGAGATAGACCTAGGAGGAGCACAGGACCCTGGAGGCAACTGTTTTGAGACAAGCAGGAGGATGATGTAAGGTTGTCCTAGGAAAGCACTATCAAATCCATGGTCAACAGCTGCCACATGGCTAAGCCAGGGACAGGATGCAAAGTCTTCTTCTGTGTTAAAATACAATGCTTTAGTCCCTAGACCACACTTCTAGACCAGAATGCAGGTTATGCCTAGCTCAGATGTCTAAATCTATTTTGAAAGTCAGAAAATGCCTAAATTACATCTCTTGCCCATAAGTAACACTTGCTCATTTAGAACATTAATCTGAATATCTACAGTCTGATTTCCTGAAGACTAGGTAAATGTGCAAGGCAGAAGTGACACGATGTGTTGGGGCACACTTTAAACTAGATAATTTCTTGACTATTTAGTTTTATCTGAAATTTTCTAAATTCAGACTATTGCCCCAAACACATGGTCAGTATTTAATGCCTGACAATCTGTGTGGTATGTAAAAGCCATCATAATTCAGAACTCAAAAGGAAACTCAGGAAGTTTGTGCTATGATAATGATTATCTGCTAAAGAGCTCTATATATCATATCTCTTTTTGCTTCATCTTCTTCCTCTGAAAAGAAAAGGCATTTTGTAACTGATCTACTTTATAAAGAGCTCAAGAACTGAAACTGATTATAAATACGTAAAAATACCCCTATCTTTGGCCAAAAAAAGAAATAATTGAAGAGTTGGACCTGTAGGTATTGTTCCAACCAGCAATTTACATCTCATTATCTTCTAGAATATTAACTTTTATCATACCACACATTCTCCTTACACTGTTTCCTTTTATACTTAGGTTGACTGTAATACAAAATCACAGGAAAATCTGTCTCCTTTGGTTCAAGTTAATTACTCAGTAGTTCAGGGATTTTGATAAATTGATACTTCACCCCCATCATCTTTGGACTTAAAGAAGATGGAAGAAAGAAAGATTAGATTTTGTCCTTAATGCTGTGCTTTTAAATGAGGGAAAGAAGTGTAATTATTTTGCTTCTGTTACATGTGATCCTTCTAAGGCAAGCCATAAATGGCTGTGCTACTGATAGTTGGGCTCACAAGGGTGATAGAGACTTTACTTCCAAAAGGGTCCATTCTCCTTAAAATGAAGCATGATAGCATGTTTGGAGGAAAAGGACATAGGTTCTCATTCTGACCTCCTCGGATAGTTTTACACAAGCACAGTTATCCATGGCACATGGATTGTGTCTCAGTATTTCTGGGTTATTTTACTTTCACAGGCATGGCCTCCATCAGTTATGGATCATGCTGTTCACTGAAGCAGGAAGATAAGAGTTGACTTCCCTGTCCCCCTCCTGGAAGGAGCATTTTGTGCCCATGGTCAGCAGCAAAAAATGTTGATGTGTTTTTCAAACGGATCAACCTTGCACCTTTGCAGGGAACTCTGTCAAATCTGGGCTACTCCTTATGGGCTCAGTTTAGCAGGGCTGAAGGCATTGAGGATGGACTTTTAGACTCACTGACAATTTGGGCTTCCAAAAATTTGGGCTTTTTTCCTAAAAGAAAAAGTCAAAATCCCACTTTCTTACTCTTAAGGAACAGATTCACTTGCTGGATATCACAATAGCTCAGCCAATTCAGAGTAAGATTACCATGTTAGCAGATTGTCTTTATGCTTCTTCAAAAGTGTTGGTTTGGGGTTTTTTTTATCAACACGTCCCACCTCTCCTGTCTCTCTCTCTCTCTTTTTTTTTTTTTATAAGTCTTTCATTTGGCTTGACAATTTAAAATGCTGCAGGCATCACAATTAGCATGATATTAATGTATAAAGAGAGTTTTGATATTAGCAAGCCTCCTGGCCACTTGAGGTGTCTTTTGCTGATCCTTTATTACCTTTCCAAAGGTGCACGTACACACGTGCATACACACAGGAGTGGAAGGTGGTTATCTGGACATTGAAAAATTGTTTCATCAAACGATTTTTTTTTCCCCTGGAAAATGTATTTCATATGCTAATAATACTTCAGATGCTTACCATTATCCCCCCTTTTTTCCTCTGGATTATGAGAGCGAGAGTCAGCAATTAATCAGAATGGAGAACAAATTGGCTGTTTTCCTTATTATATTGTCTCTGAATCTTTAAAAAAAAAAAAGTAATTAATAGATTGGGCTAAAGAGAGGGGTTTGGGGGGGCGGTGGAGGTGGTGTTTTGTTTTGTGTTGTGTTGTGGTTTTTTCCACAAAACATATGCAGTCTCTGCACATACTTTTACAGATGCAATATGTCAGAGGTGCGCAGCCCAGTCCTTTATTGAGACTGATTAATTTGACACCAAGAATTAATGCCTTGTAAATGACAGTAATGCTTTCAGGAGATGCTAAAAAGTCTTTATGTGCGTTAATGAACTATCCAGAGCCCTTCAACAGCCTCTGATAGAAAAACAATCATTATCACAGCTGGATGAACTAAGGCATAGACAAACTGAGTTGTCACTGTCACACCCAGAGACAGTGGAAAGTCTGGAACTGCAACCCCCAACACATGCTGATTTATCCAGCCTGAGTGTTACCCACTGCATCACTCAATAATGCTATCTACATTTTCAACTTCCCATTTTCAGACCCCTAAATATTTTCTAACAGAACAGTGATTCCAGCAGAGCAGATTTAACATTAATAATTTCTTGGTTAGTTTTTGTTTGTTCCATTTGCAAAAGAAATTTAGTGTCAACAGACAAAATGAAGGATCCCTCTGCCAGTTAGAAGGCATATAGCCTCCTGTTCCAGAGAAGGCCTTAGAGGCGAAAAAATTGTTTGTCTTTGAAATGGACCATGGTAGTAGACTTCAGAAATCCCCTATGTTTAGTTGCAGTTTGCAGTAATATCACTGCTGGGATAGCTCATTCCTTCTCTCCAGACAAGAATGTAGGGTACTGCTTTCATGGCATCTATGATAAATGAGTGTGTACATATTCCCAGATTCTATTCAGAATGGTATTTTCAAATGCAAGGTTTCCTCTTAAAAAGCTAGGCAGTTCATTTTGTCATCTCTGCTTCAACAGAAGCAGAAAACTCATTTCTCTGTTTGAAGACATTTAATTTAAAACTAGAAAAAAAGCCATTCTCCTTACAAAAAGAGGCATTTTGTTAAACCTGAATGTTAAAATGAAACCCAAAGTTAATTCAGGAATGTCTACGACTTCTTTCGATTATTTGTTTTTACTACATCAGTTATATGAATATTGGAGGCACGTCTCAGCATATATTAATAGGGAGAGCACTGATGACATCAGGGGGTCTTTAGGGAAAAATTCACACCTAGGAAAAAGCACAGACACCACTGAACCAAAACTGCTGTAGATTTTCGTTTCAAGCAAACTCTGTTTGTGGCACCCCAGCTTCTCAATGAGATCTTGAAATGGCATAAATTAGAACAGCTCCATTGAAGTTGGTGATGATACCAACAAACTGCTGTGTATCTTAGTCTTTGAAATTTTACTTGTAACAATAATGTCTCCAACCTCTTATTGATAAAGAAGAGCCACAGTGGTAATTTCTGTAAAGTCTTCAGTCAGTATATATGTAGTTAACCGATTTTCTCTATTATTTGCATATTTTTTATTAAATCACAGTTACTTTTGTGTACATTGAATGTTTAACTTTCTACATGTTTCTACTGTTCTATTTCTTGTTTATGTAATGTGCTAAAGCCCGGTTTCTTCCTGTAGCATACTAAAATAGCTCCAGTTAAGCCAAGTTACAAATATCTGAATCAGATGACTGTTTATCTTATATGATCTTTTACTCAACATGAAAACGACAGGTGGAAAACAGCAAACAATTTTGCAAAATACAAATCTGTGTAGTCTTAATTCTGCACACTCATGTTGCTTCCTCAGGGCAGAGCACACGTATATCTTTCTGCATGCCTGTATATTTCACATGCTCTCTGAGTCAAAATTACGTTTTTTTCCTCTCAATTTCCTGAAAAATTATGGGGCACATGGACATTTTGATTTGAGTTGTTTGCCTCAAAAAGGTAAGGTTTTGCTAATGGACAAAGTTAGGGTGGTTTGCTTAGGTTTCTGCAAAACAGGCAGTCAGACTATAACCTGTTTGCTTTCTATGTTAGACATTCAAGAAGGATGATGTGGAATAGTGCATGTATCCAGAAAGATATTCTCTGTATATCTTTGGCAGTAATGGAATGCATTTTCAGATTAATAGTATACTGAATAAACACTCAGGAGACTTGAACATAGGGTTTTTCCAACTGGCATTTATCAAGTCACTCCATGTGATAATCACTCTACACTTTGACTTTCTTCCTTATCTACTGTCATCACATGCATTCAGCCTCAAAGCTAGTTTGATGTAGGAGTTGTATCCTAATACAACTACGGCACCACACACAAAGAGACTTTCCCTACATTGGAATCTCTTCTAATTTACCGATAAAGCAAAATTTCCATTATGATAATACCAAAACATCTTGGATATGTTGTGGATATGTTGTATAAAGACACGAGTCCCTTAAAAAAAAAAAAAAAAGGTAGGAAAAGTAGGCTTCCAAGACTTATTTAACTACCTTACAGCCAAGTGAGCCTGAGCCATGATGAAAGTCTTGCTCTAACACTCATCACAGCTCATTCTGCTTAGTGTTTGCTTTCTGATTCCAAGTCCTGAATCATCACCATATCTATTCCACACAACTCTCTATGAGAGCCAAAGGCAGATGGGAGGACATTTTAAAATAATGAACCAATCACAGTTAATTTTCTTGGTATTTACTGTAATAACATTAATTTTGATGAACCCCTCTGTTACTAATGTGAATGTCATAAGTGCTTCTATAGCATTTCCACTTGGATTCTATATTAATTAACTGGGCTGTTAATCTAAAGTGTTACTGCAGGAATATAATAGAGCATAACCCAGAAGAGAGAGGAAAGGGAAAAAAAAAAAAAAAAGGGAAAAGAAAAAAAATTTCTTAGTCAATGGGAAGGTAGGAAATAAATAAAATAAATAATAATAATAAAAAAACAACAAAACAAAACCCCCACAAAATCAACAAAAAAAAAAAAAAAAAAAACAAACCCAACAAAATGAAACAAAGCAAACAAAACAAAAAGCAAACCCAAAACCCAATCTATCAAATGACCTTCCCTCACTGACGTCTGTGACGTGGTGAAGTCTGAGCACCTTGGACAGAGTCATGGTACCATTATGGTTCCATTTACCTATCTGCTTCTTGATGATACATGGTTGGATTATCATTTGAACTCATCCCTCTTTACATGTAATGGACATAAATTGCATTTATGCTTGCTTTATGGCCCACTTTAGTGCCATCGTGGAAAAGCACCTTAGAATAAATGAGGAAAGACCCACACCTCTTATCCAGTTTTCAAAACATGAACTTGATTTTTTTCATAAGGAATTTAGAGTTTACTAGAGTCTCCAAATAAAGAATGGCAAATCCATCTGTGAGAAGCAGTATGTCAAGTATCTGTAGCATGACAGCTGGACAGCTTATATCTCCTCTGATCTCTGTCTAGTAGCCCTAATCACCCTCTTTATGAATTTTCTATATTGCAAGCAACAATCTGGGAGTACTATATAATTCACTAGCTGAGCCAGATCTGTTACACTTTTCTTTTATAAGCCATACTATGCTCTGCTAATGCAGATTATCCCAAAGAATTTAGATACCAGGAAAAAGCACTCCTCACCTCCTTTATTTTCTAAACCCAGCTTGAGTGGGATAGAGATGAATTAGGAGCAACACTGTGAATGTGAGTTAAAATGTGTGCTGTTTCCTAGAACTGTGGCTGAGATACCCCTCTCTATCAGACTTTGTTGTTGTCATACTTTTTCACTGACATAATCTAAAATTTCCTTCTATTTCATCTCTGCACCGCAGGAGGACCCCTTGTGAACCAATCCTTCATACTCACTGTACCTGTTACCAGGATTCACCTCCTGATGCTCAGCTGCAGCGCTGAAGGTTCCAAAGACCCAGTACTGCTTTGCCCCCATGGTGTCACTGTAAACCTCTCAACTACACCCCTTGTTTCTTCCTCATTTTCACAGCACCAGAAAAGCCCTTGGTACTGGTCAGGAATCCTTGCACGACCTACCCTTCCATATCCCAAATTCCTTTTCTCTGCACTCTATCTAACAAACACATCTTGCCTTCACTCACATGTTTCCACCTTCTTTTCTTTCTTGTCTCCAAGATTCAGTCTGCTTTTTCCATTTTTTCCTCTGTGTGCATAGCTGACTATGGAAGTAAATAGAAACCCAGGTATCCCAGTATGGCACCCACGTGCCTTGCTTTGGCTGCCACTCCTGCATGGTCTTGGCACTCACAATCACCTCACCACAGCTGGCTCTGATGGTCAGCCTATATTTGTGCCTCCTCTCCTAGAAAGCAAGCCCTACGTATAACTGCCTTTTTTTTTAAAAAAAAGAAAGTTTTTCTTAGAGCATGATTTAAAGTGCTTATTTTAGTGAGACAGTTAACTATTCCTCACAGCAGAAAGTGGTCCATGTGCCACCCTTGTTCAGAAATGTTTTCCATGAGTTGCCTGCTTTGAGGGGTTTAGCTCATGCTTTTTCTTGAGTGATTTGAAGTTGGGTACAATTGCATGTGCATGATTTTCTTTCCAGAATAGTTCATATCACTAATTTTTGGGGCTGGGGGGGCTTTCAGGTTTGGGAAATATCAGCTTTCTTCTCTGTTCAAACAATACACTGCTTTATACAGAAAAATCCAAGAGTGTTTAGTGTCTGTCATGCACTGACTTCATCACAATCTCGGTGATAAAGAGTGATGAATAAGTGAGAGAAAGCTGTGAAAGCATATTCAGTCATATCTAGCTCTCCTAACACATCAGTGGAGAAAAATTATAAAGACCCCTTTCCTCAACTCTCAGCCTCTAAGATCACAGACCTTGTCAGTCAAGCTTGTCATACTCAGGGCTGCTAAAACATGCTGCTGTGCTGTGATGATGTAACAGATGGCAGGGGGCAAGACACCAAAGGAATTTGATTGTATCCTAAGGATGCTATTTTGAAATATGGTACATCCAAATCTCATTTCACATATTCATCCAGGCCTAACAGCAAAATACTCTGTAACAGCTCTGCAAGAACATTAGTGAAGCTCAGAAAATTAAAAGTTGTAAACTGCTTTGTCCACCTCTAATAGAAGGTACCACTTGAGTAAAATAATAGAAGTTTTACAATATAGATGGATTTCTCAGGAAGAGAAGCAGAAGCTTCCAAGCACATTAATTATTAGGGAAAAGATGTAATGATGACTTTCAACTTCAGTGAGAGATAGACTGGATCAACTGAGCTAATGTCTCATTGCGTGAGAGGAGATTTTATTTTAAAGAAAAAAACCTTTCTAGTCACCGTGGTCTATCCTCATCACTTCTTATGATCCTTACAGAGTTTCACATGGCAGCTGAGGACGTGGTTTAAGATGCGTATATCTTGCAAAAGCAGAAGAGCTATTTCAATTGACAACAGGAAGAATCTATCTCTTTTGCCAGGCTGTCCCTCACAAAGCAGGTTTTGCAACATTGCCAGCTCATAGTTTTATTATGAACCTTGTTTTCATGACTGTCTTCTGCATAGAATTTTATTATTTGAATTATTTTATTTTATGAGACATTCCTTTTCATCAAATGATTCACCTTAACAGCACTGATACAGGAAAGTTTGATTGCAAAGGGCCCCAAATTAGCAGTCAGATTCACCTAAAAGCAGAGATATCTTTTAAGATAAAGAGATAGCAATTTAAGCCTTATTTGTGAATGCTCTTGGATTTTCAATTACTGTTTGTCATTGCTGCTTCCAGTGATTGGGAAACTAAGTCAAAGATAGAGCAATTAATCAAAAGGTTTCAAGAGTGTCAGTACATTTAGTGCTGGCATAAGAAAACTGCGAGTATCCAGAGACAGCAACCAGCCACCCCAATGGCAGACCGCTGCCTCAGTGCCTACCAGTTCCAAAGGCACTAACATGTCCTTAGAGGGGAGCAAAAAACGTCCCTGTGGAGAAGTCTCCCAACAGCCAACCCCTTAACTGAGTAGCTGCGAATTGCCACCTGGAATGAGAAGAAAATGCATTTATTACACTCCTTGCTTTCAGCTTTCTCATTTTGCAAGCCTATTGGCAGCTACCAGAAAACGCTCTATCAGTGTATTGCTGCTTAGACATTGTGTAAAGTAGAGGGGAACAGACTGAACATAGCTGAAAGCTTATTAATGACTGACTTAAACAATTAATAAGCATGCTTTCTGTGCTCTCTGGAAGCCAGAGCATGCATATTTTGAGCTCTAGTTCCTCTTGCTCATACTATATTTCCACTTTACATTTGCATTGTAGGGTCTCCAATTCATGGATGCTTTATGAAATGTTTGCATATACACTAATTAAAAAGGATTTATCATGTTGAGCTTATGATAACTGAAGGACCCTTTCTCCTTTGGCAAGGTTTGAATATTTGAATAGCTCATTAATGCTCCTGCTTTTTCTCCTTAGAAGAGAAGACTGAAAAATTAAAGAAGGGGATTTGCTGTGCAGCTTTAGATGAAAGGTTGCTTTGTTTACTTTTAAAGCTGTCTAAAGAGGTTAAGCCTTACTCTGATTTACACCAAAGAGCAACTTCTGACCCTTTACCAAAATAATTCCTCATTTACATTGGCAGACACCATTTATTTGCAGAGCTTCTTCTATATAAATGAAAGAAAAGTTTATCTATCTGAGCTTTTTGTCTTTTGAAGGTGTAAAATTGACACTGCTCTTCAGAATCTCTGTGAATCAGGAGTTACATTAGTTGACTTGGTTGTGATGTAGATCCATCATAGCCTTCAAATTACAGGAAAATACCCTCATGTATACCACCTCGGGATTTGGCTCTTGAATGAAAAGAAATAGCAGAGCTTAATTTTATTCTTATTCTTCCACTATGCATACTGCCTTCCCCAGGTTACACCAGCGTACATTGCCACAGGTGAGATTCCTGTATCTTCAAAATGGAAAAAGAGTAGTGTCCAAATAATAGTTACAAGTTTCAAAGTAATTTAATATATCCAAAAATATATGCATGCATTTTCAAAATACCTGCTGTAAGTGCTAATCTTAGGTGCTTGGCTGGATTATTGTCGCATGAAGATTATATCCCTGAGAGCTTTTAGTGCCCACTATATCTTCCTTTTTTTTCTTTCCAAAGTGCTTGAAAGGTCCCACTGAGTCAATTACACACAGTATCTCTTAATAATGTCCTCTTCCTGGCACATCACTGTTTTCCTTCATGTTTATTTCAAAAGGTTAAATTAAACAGGAGAGTATAGATAAATCCACATTATGTATTATAAAATGTTACCATGTGCTCCTGAGAATGCCCAGAATTTAGATGGGGAGAATTTAGTGAGGTGATGCCCTGGAGAAGTCAGTGCTACAGAAAGCCAGGATTGTAAAAGCCGGAAGAAACCAAGGTATACGAACTTTGGTGTTTACAAGTTCATTTTTCTTGCACTGGGGGGCTGGTGCCAAACATGGTCTCCAACAGTTTCATTTGCCTGTAGATACCTGCGTTACATAGCAATTGAACTGATTGCCAAAGAAAGCAGGGGAGAAATCCCCAGTGCTTGGGAATCTTCAGGAATAGATTAGTTTAACACCTTTCAGGACTGTTTTAGGAGCTAACCCTGCTTTCAGCAAAGTGATCCTTGGGAAAACCTCCAGCTCTGTGATTACCTGAAGTTCTGCAACACACGTGAGGAGTGATGCTGGTTGGGAGATGGATAGGGCTGCTCCGTGGGAATTACAACAATGACCACCTGAGTACGGTTAAATCCCATTACCTTTCCTGATGCTAAAAGGGTACTACGCTTCTTCTGAATGAAAATTTAGCAGGCATCCTCTTGACAGTGTAGGACAGTAATGGACAATGGATTCTCCAGGGCACCAATATTACAAATTTCAAACTCTCTACTTTCTAAAATACAAAAGGGTGTAATGCAAGAGCCTGGCTCAGTTTCCCTCCTAACCAACATATCAAATGCTCTGCCCAGTGACTTCAACCTTCTTACATTACCTTGACATATAAATCAACCACATTCAGTGGGTAAATATAATCAAGCATAAATCGACACAGCCATTAACAGCTCTACGGTAATAGGAATTGTCATAGCTTAGGGACTATTCCTTTTCACTTCTTATCTTGAGCTTTATCGTTGCTTCACTGTGAACTATGAAACAATGGCCACATCTTTTGCACCAGAAGTAGCTGCATTTCAGTGATGAGTGAAATATTCCTCATACAGCCTTTGAGTAAGTACATAAAGCACCTTATGAGCCTTCCAGATATAAAAGGTAATATAAAAGGCAATAGTAATACGCCCACATAAATATTAAGGGAAAACCGGCATATCTCTTTTATAAAAGCAATATCCATTCCTGACTTTATATATTCTAGCATACACAGAAAGACAAAATCTGCATGCCCACATTTTATAGCTATATTTTTGTCTGCAAAATTTCACCTGCACTTTGCTCACCCTTTTCCTTTCCTCCTCTCCTTCCCAATAAATCATTAAAAGCAATAGGGCTTGCAAACCTGATGTAGTACAAAACTCCTTGAAACTCTTGAAGATAAAAAAGTCAGGAAGGAGAGGTTTATTCTGAGAATTAAGTGGGGTGCATCAGAAATGAAAGGGAAACCCTCAACTTTTTATGACTCAAAAAAAGAACTCAGCGCTGAACGTTAGGAGCAGGCAGCAGCAGTAAATGTCAAGCAAAGTGGGCAATGAACTACATTGCCTATCTCCTAAGAGTATGAGAGGTAGCCAGCAAGTTATGTGGGTCATCGTTCTTTTATCATCCTATTTTCTGCTTTCCCATTGCATGTACTGTCTGAAACTGACAAAGGCTGCGACAAAGGCTGTAGCCAAACAAAAAAGCAAATGAACAAAATAACTAAAGCAGGGCATTCCCTGCAATAGGGATAAGGCCAATTTGCCACGTGGTGGAATCCAATACCATCTAACATAAATTGGTATTGCCTATCACTTCAGAGGTCTCTACCAAAACTGGAACAAAATGACTATCTGGTCCTACTTTCCTAATTTCATCCTCAGTGACACTTCATTAGCATTACCAGCACTTCCATCCCAGCTTCCTTTTTTGTCAGTAGTGTGTCATTAGGAAGATGCCTGCAATATGGAATGGGAAGTGAGGTTATGACATTTGGCTGTAAGCATGTGCACAAAATAGTTTCGATTTCTGTTTCTGCACTAGGACTTAATTCAAAAAATCTGCCTTAAACCCCTGTGAAAGATCAAAAAAAAAAAAAAAACAAAAAAAAACCCAGTCAAGACAATGATGGATTATCTGAATCAAAGCCTTTATTCAAGACTGTATCCTTCCCTAATGACATATTCACAACAACAGAGACAGCGAGACTAATTCACCCCTGTCCCCACTGATTCTGGAAATGACAGTAGGCGAGAGCAGAGGGAGCTTAAGGTAGCAGCATCCCAATCAGCTCCAGCTGAGATGCTGCACAGTCACTCTCTCACTGCTAAATAAACCATTATCCCTGCAACAGGGAAAATTCAGGTTCAGGAGGTGAATACTCAGGTGTACCATGTAGTCTGAGTAGCTATACCCCATTTAGCTTTGGGACTGCTCTGCCATCATTGTCTGAGCAGGGGTGGAGTGGCCTTGAGAGAGGGAGGTTAGATTCAGCTGTGGAAGCAGAAATGGTGCAGGAAGTAGCTCTAAAATTATACACTCAGGAGATCCTGTATCAGTGTTTCTCATAACATGGGCAAAACCCACACTGCTGGGAATGAAGAGCTAGGGCTGGAATGCTTCTCCCACAGGGTAGGAGTGAGGAACTGGAGAGGCTTGCTGATGCTGTCCAGGGATGAGGGTGGCCACTTCTATTTCAAAGGAAGATTGCCTGTCTTTTTCTTTGCTTCTTTCTCAGAAGGGGAGGCTATCAGCAATTCTTCCCCTATAACCCCTCACCTGGGCTTTAGGGTTTTAATGTATACAGTCAGGGGAACTGCCATTTTGCTATCTCAGCTGCCTGTAGGCCACTAGTTGCTTTGCATGAGCCTAGAGCTGTGTCTGTAAGCAGTCCTTCCAGCACTACCGATTAACCAAAATGTCTCAACTCCAGCGGCTTTGCATATTAACAAGGTGATTACACCTCCTAAATAACATAGTGTGACCCTCCTCATCCCCTGGGAACTCCTCCTTTGCAGGGATCTAAATTATTTTATTTACATGCGTAGTTAAAGTCAGGTCAGTCATTTCTGAGACTCTTGTGAATTTGCTGCATTTTGCAAAACCAACCTGCGTTTACAGATTTTTCTCTCTTGGAGCCAATTATTTCTTAGGTTGGGTTTTTTAATTTTTTTTTTTTTAATTCTTTTGTTAAAGAGCTGATCTCTTCTTTAAATACATCCTGTATCTTCCAGACCTACATTCTTTAGCTCTTTGTTGTGTAACTCTCTTGACTTCTGTAGAATAACTCATCTCAGAACGCATATCATCTTCAATCCATCTGCTTTATGTTAAACTATTTCTTCTAGTCCCACCAGTGCTGTTCTCTCATTTGTTTCTGTGCTGGCTGATTATTATTTATATCAGGCTAGGAATTTCCTGCAACGACTATTGCCCTTTAAAAACCCCTGTTTTTCAGTTCCCTATTTGCCCTTAAAAAAAGTTATGACTAAGCAGCTAAATCATTGTAAAAAGTCTTGGCAATCCTCACAAAATCTGATCTATGCAAACTCTAGCAGAAATTCATAATTCCATTCCAGTATTTCTGGATTAGAGTATTTTGATTTTAAAATTACTTAATTTATATACTTAAATTTTATTTCCTAGTACAAATTTTTAATGAAATAATTCCGAACATGGAACTTAATGTTTCACTAGATTATTTTGTCAGGTTTTTTTGTTCATAAGAAGCTGCTGCTTTTCTTTTTTTTTTTTTTTTTTTGTATATGCATGTGTCTGTGATTTTTTTAGTCCCATTACACTGTTTTCCCACAAAAGACCCACCAGAAAGGAATTATGACAAAACTGTTATTTACACCTCTGACTAGTTGCAAAGAAACCAAGTAATAGGTACAGATTCTGTATATACTTTGAGTTTTATATGCAGTTCCAGTACTGCATGAAGGCTCCACATCTTCTTTCTCTCACCCTTCCAATAAAAAAATACCATGTTGCTCCTTAAAAAATAGAAACATGCATAGTAAGTTGTAGCAAACACCCTCAAAGCTAGAATATTTTCCTAGTGCCCTGTAGTAATTCCTTTCCTTTTACTATACTCCCAATAAAAATTTTGTGACTTCTTGTGTTTCTAAATATGTCTTGATCTTTCTAAATTTGTGTCAGGCTAAGAAAGCTATCTTGAGAGAGAGAAGATTTGAACAAGAACCAGTCCTAATACCATGCTGCCATGTTTTAAGAAAATCCCTTAGTCTTTTCTCAAGTTTCATGAAAACTAAGCATGAAACAACAAACTAAGCAATTCCTAACTGAAGTCCAATATTTGGATGATGCTGGGAATATGTCTGTTCTTTTTTGCACTTTAACTATGTTGCATCTCCTGGTCTACCTGAAGCAATGGTTTTGTCTGAAAAGTTCAAAGGAAGATGAAGTCAGACTTCTCAAATATTTCTACAGACAGGATGAAAGCCCAGCTGAAACAACCTTCCCCATCCTTAATTCAATTAAGCCATTCTCATGGGAGTATTCTCTGAGTTTTGGAAGAAGGAACTTGAGAGACTGAAGATCTGATCCTTTCAGAGTTTCTTGATATTCATGAGTTACTGACAGTGAATATTAACCATGAATAAAAGCTTGAAAATGAACTTTAAAAGCTGCAGATTTGCCCTGTTAATGCTTAATGATAATTTCCAAAATAACAGTTGGCTGATTGAGATCTTCAGCTGTCTTAAAAGGTGATAAATTATGTTAGTTCTTCATCAGGAGCTGTTGAATTCCCATATTACTCTCAGAAGACATGTCTTTTCCCGTTAGCCAGCATTTCATGGGATGTTGGAACACTTATAACAGGTGTCACATCGCTGAGTGGCAAATAGCTAAGAATGACAAAAACCATTAACAGTGAAGGATGATGCCCTCAAACTATTAAATGAAAAGATTAAGTAATCACAGAAATAATTGTTCACCAATTTTTCCAGTGAACACAACCCAAGTGCTATCTTTACTAATTCAACCTGCCTTTCTGCTGACGCTATTTCTACATGTCCATTTTTTTCTTTAAATGATTCTTGCCTGTTCACCACTTCGCAAAGGAGGTCCAGTACTTCTGAGTAATTTCTTGCTGATTGTTTATAAAAATAAGGTAAGCCTCTGACCAAACCGTTATGAATCATTCACTTTCCTGGTAGAAAATTATTTGAAATTCTTCTTTGAGGAGATCTATGAGTGAAAATCACATGCTTCCACATACACAGACTTTTTATATTAAATGATTAGAGAAGACTTTAGATCAGTGAGTGTCTTGAAAAGACATTAGATAGGAATTATTCAAAGAAAAAAAAATCTACTGGGAAACAAACAAATCCCTGGCAATTGATGATTTGATGTGAGGAAAACACTGTCACTTTACAGTTCAGAAGAAATCTGATTCCATTGATCCTACTCATTTTGCACTTCATAGAAGTATTACAGCTTGTTGGGATCAATAGTAGCAACTCATATTATACTAGTCACAACTGCTATTCCAAGAAGCCCTTCATCAAAGGATATCATGTTTTTCTTCAGAACCCATGCATTATACAAAGAGAAACATCTGAAGTAAACGTAAAACCCTATGCCAAAGTGCATGGTGTAAAAATGTCAGCCCTTGCAAATAGTCCCAACATAAAAAAAAACAAAACATACCAAAACCAGAGCATAGAAATGTTTAGAAATGTCAGAAATATTCCTTTCTCAACAATGATTTAATAGATTATGTTATGGTTCCCTCACTGATGGCCCAAAGACAGATAGACTTTTTTGATCGTGCGACTACATATAGCTCTTTGACCTGGCTTCCATTAGCAATGACAAAGATGATTTAAAGGGTCTTCACTACATGATAGATCAGGCCTCCTTTAGAAGTTTTTAAATCAACCCAAATCACCTGTAAAAACTAGACTTCCAAATGTACTATTCATTAATTAAACCATTGGATTCGGTTGTTATTGGGGAAGAAGTGCTGGGCCAAACCAAAATCATAGTTAGGAAAACAAACTGTCCATTCTTTTGTCTCTCAGTCAAAGGTAGCTTGAGCCATCTTAGGAAAGAATTTCTACAATAACTGATTTTTTTACTCCTCTGGAGTAACAACATCCCACTGGTATGTTGGTCTATAGGGTCAGATTCCTCAGATGTGGTGGCTGGCCATCACCAAAGCTAAAGCAGGCACTAATGTCCTCGAAGACCATGCCCCAATGCCTTATTTGGTAGTGAACAGTAGAAATCATGCAGAGCTACTGCCACAGGGGAGAGCATTCCTAAGTGAAAGATCTTTTCTTTCTTCACCTAAAATACTTTAATCCGAAAGTGACAAAGTATTGGGATAGTTTTGAGTGACCATACACCCTGTATGCACCGGGAATTATTAGGTCAGTTTAGACCTTTCCACAAAAAGATGACACGTTTCATAATTCTCAGAGACCTGTCCTCTAGTTCCTGGCTAATATCAGCTGAGCACTTATCCATTTTCACCCCTCTGGAATTCTTTTTGAAGAAGCTGTTCTTTACTCTCTGTGTCTAAAGGCAACAGATTCATTATATTGAAACTACAAAAATCTGTCATAAGATTTCAAAGATAAGCAGACTTTGTTTTAAAAGACAATATATTATTAGAATATGTTATTCTAACCCAATAGATTTCACAAACCTA
Organism: Myiopsitta monachus; assembly: GCA_017639245.1. NCBI lineage: Eukaryota > Metazoa > Chordata > Aves > Psittaciformes > Psittacidae > Myiopsitta > Myiopsitta monachus. Next base: position 37,312,013 of record CM029926.1, read on the forward strand.
TTGATTTATATCTTTTATACTTTCTTGGGCAATGCAGCTGGCATTGTTCAAGTGGCGTGACAACTAAATGGAGTTGTTCCTGAACTGAACCCACTAACCAGCTTGTGTTTGAAGTAACATTGCTTGGAAATATACCAGGTCTTCAGACAAAGGATTTCCAGAACTGCAGCATCTTATCACTTAACTTGGTAATTTCTACAAATGGCTACTCAGTTTCATGACTCAAAGTCTTTGTCTTGTTTCTCATTCAGATATGCCAAGCTTTAAAATGCCAGCTCTCAGGTCTCATTAGACTTTTTTGGATAGATTAAAAAGGCCTTTAGGACCTACTGTTTTCTTCCTACAAAGGTTTTTACACAGACAATCATCACAGTGACCTCCCGATTTGTGGTGCACATTTGAAAGTTTTACTACTTAATTACTAGAGACAAGCAGCCAGGGTTTTCATTGACTCAAGCGACCTTGTCATGGATCAGAGGCAGTGGTAGTACAGATGAAAATAGAAGTGAGCCTTCTGGGCTCTGCTTATATGCACTGATCATAAGTTATCTGCCAGATAATATTCACACTTTGTTGGAGTACACAATCACAAGAGTATTGCGTGAGACAATACATTGTGGCAACTAATGAAAGGTAGTTTCAGGTGAACAGGGAATCCAACCAAAAAGAAACTTGGAAGGGAATTTGGGAGTTCTGGATTAAATTCCTCCACTGCAACAGACTTCTGTTGTGATCTCAGGCATGTCACTTGAATTTGCTTTGTTCAACATAAAAATATAGCCCTGACCACCCAGTGTGGTGAGAAGAGTGGGAGACACTCTGATTGACCCTGCTGTAACAGGAATATTAACTGCAGAACAGCTTCAGTGCAAGGGATGTGAAATGGCCTTTTAATCCAGATTTGTGTTATGTGGCTGGATTAATGCCATGGTTCTGAGTGTTTGCATCACAAAGTCTGGGTTGCTAAAAGTGCATAAATATGAGACCCTGTTTTAATTAAAATTAAGCATTTCAATCCTTCTGTCAAGAATATGTGAATAACAGCTTAAAATCCAAAGCAATATTAGTAAACACTGTTTTTTAGTTTTTTTTCGCTTTTTGCCTCTGAATCAATTTTTGATGGATAAGTTTGACTATACTAATCACCAAGCTAAAAACCCCTGAAGCTCTCCCAGAAGCAACAATTGGTTTCCAGTTATTGCTGAGGGTTGTTCCAAGTACGAACTTGTAATAGTACATCAGACTAGTGGCTTTTAGGTGTTTATTTTAGTTTATGTACAGAGATGCTGTTAACACCTAAACTTTTCTCCTTTACTGAAATGAATACCATAGATTTCTGGCCTTTGTTTTTGGACTGGTTTTGGTTCATGCATTATGTCTGAGCTTAGATAGCATTGCATTCAAATTCATGTCTTCATACACAAGGCAGATGGTTCTGAAAATGTAAATTAAAAAACATATAAAAGCAGACCCTGTATTTTAAAAGCAAACATGGCCTTATTATCCTATTCTGAGGAGTGCAGTCTGAAATACTGAAAGAGGTCAGCGTTTTTGTTTGTTTGTGTTTGGTTTTATTTTAATAGTGCCCAACAGTGAAAAATAAGTTTCTAAGATGCTAAAGCTTGAATTAAAAAAAAAAAAAGTTATTTTTCAGATGCATAGATGCACCATCTTAAATCACATATTTATTTTTTTATCCAGATTAAGCTTTTGAATACCCTATGCTTTTCTAGGTTAACGAACCCTATGCTGCATTATGTAACTACTCAAGCGTGTCTATTTAATGGACAAGATTTGTTTCAAATTATGACTTCCTGTACAAAAATCAGCTTTAAACAAACCCTGATACAACAGCTGCTTCTAAATTTCAGCTGAATTGTGTCTCACACTTCACAGCAGTGTGTCACCAGGAGTGAAGTGACTGCCTTCTCCAGGGAGAACCATGCAGTTTGTCTAGTTGCATTCACACACATATTTATATCCAAAATAATATATTAGAAAAAATACCAAGTAACAGCTTCTTCTTCCCTTGTTTGGGTCATGGTTGTGCCATTCTTGCACCTAGGCAGAGAAGTGGAATGGTTTTGAGGAGGATTTCAGTTACTACTGTTCATTTTGTGGCGGCAGCCGCACAGCTGCAGTCACTGCAGCTTCAGCAGTTTGCCCCCTGGATGTGCTTCAATTAGAGCCGTGCATGCACACAAGTATAGGCAGTTGCAAATTGGCCATGTTAGATAAGAATTACAAAGCGCACTAGGTATCAGATCAGATAATTATCTTAAAATAGCCATGAAGAAATCTCGATTGGAGCGGAGCATCCCGCCAGCTGTGTCCCAGCATGGGCCAATAGCTCTCTGCTGGGGAGCATCAAGGCCTTTTCTTCTGGGGACTGGAAAGTGCTTTACAAATGATAATTAGCTGCACATCACAGCCATTCGTAGGGGTAGGCAGATATTAACATCCCTGTTTGGAGCTCCAAGTAACAGGAGCCAAGTTCCTCTCTAAACTTTATACTGGTCATGTAGAGGGCAGAAGAAGGAACGGCTCCCATTAAAGGATACTCCAAATTGAGAAGATGATTGCTAAGCTATAAGCTGGTGGCTCTGAAGTTTTCTTCTGAAACTGACCAAGAAAACAAGTCCCTGTTTGCACAACAAGCTCAGATGACTACTGATGATTGACTCAGATGCATTACTGGAGAGCACAGTTCAGTGAGCTATCACACACACACCAGTGCAAAGCCTCTGAGGTAGTACATTGTAGTTTGCATGTGTAAGAGGAAGAAAAAGGACCCTCAGTTAATAAGTCTCCAGTGGGATTCTGACAACTCAGAAATCTGTAATAGTATAAACATAAATTTTGAATTCGGAGAAACAGATTTTATACCGTGCAGACAAATGGACAATTATCACCTTTACCTGAAGTAACACAGCCAGCTGGCAGCACACCTAGCAGCAGAAAATGTTTGCTTCCTACACTGGTGCTTTAACGAAAGGCATGCACTGTTTTCAAATACACAGGCAGAGGAAAGTAAGAGTTTACAACATGATTCTACTGTTTAAGGGTATCATTAGGTCACATAAGTAGCAGCTAATACAATTTTCCTAGTAATGGCTTGTCTCCAGTTGAAGGTCAGGGAACTTACAAGTGTTTGTAAAGGATAATCATGCCAAGTGCGAGGTCCTACACCTGGATCAGAGCAATATCAGGCACAGCTGCAGGTTAGGCAGAGAAGAGATTCAGAGCAGCCCTGTGGAGAAGGACTTGGGGGTGTTGGTCAATGAAGAAATGAACATGAGCAGGCTGCAGTGTGCTCTCACAGCCCAGACAGCCAACCGTATCCTGGGCTGCATCAAAAGGAGCATGACCAGCAGTTGAAGGAGGTGATCCTGCCCCTCTACTCTGCTCTTGTGAGACCTCACTTGGAGTACTGTGTGCAGTTCTGGTGTCCTCAACATAAAAAGGACATGGAACTGTTGGAAGAAGTGCAGAGGAGGACCACGAGGATGATCAGGGGACTGAAGCACTTCCCATATGAAGATAGGCTGAGAAAGTTGGGGCTGTTCAGCCTGGAGAAGAGAAGGCTGTGTGGAGACCTCAGAGCAGCCTTTCAGTATCTGAAGGGGAGCTATAGGGATGCTGGGGAGGGACTCTTCATGAGGAACTGTAGTGATAGGACAAGGGGTAATGTGTTCAAACTTAAACAGGGGAAGTTTAGATTGGATATGAGGAAGAAATTCTTTACTGTGAAGGTGATGAGACACTGGAATGGGTTGCCCAGGGAAGCTGTGAATACTCCATCCCTGATGGTGTTCAAGGCTCTGGTTGGACAGAGCCTTGGGTGACATGGTTTAGGGTGAGGTGTCCCTGCCCATGGCAGGGGGGTTGGAACTAGATGATCTTAAGGTCCTTTCCAATCCTAACTATGATTCTATGATTCTATGATATTCCTCCTACAGAATTTTGTACACTTTATTTTTTTCTCGTTCAGAAATGAGAAATGTTTGACTTTTGATTTAAAAGCATCTGTTCTCACGCTGTATTTGACAGCCTTGTTAGCAGTACCTGAACTGTGAGGAGATTATCAGGGCTGCAGCAGGCCATGGGGTGAATGTGCCTTGTGCTGTGCACTCAGACGTTCCTCAGAGCAGAACTGAGAGTGACCTGAAACATAACACTGATGTGATATTTTCCCTTTGATCTCATTTCCATTCATTCTTTGATCAAGCAGATGAAGACATCTTGTTTGTTGTTAGAAAAACCCATTTAAAAAAAAAAAAAAAAGAAAGCAGAGAATATTTTAAAATTAAAATTCGCTATGGTCAGAAAACTGGGATACGTTATGACTTTGTAACTCCAATTGCCTCCATGTGTTCATCTATAAGCATATATACTTTGAGAAAACACTATTAATAAAGCAGGTTGAAAAACAGTAACTTTTTCACAAAGAATGCTTGCAATTTTAAAAGATGTTCTCATATAGAAATTGGGACAGGTAGTAGCAATCAATTCATTAAGATATAATCTGCTTTCCCTATCAAAGTAAAATTTTAATGATTTTTTTTTATGGAGGTAAGGAGAAGGACGACACATGGTACGCATTTTTCTCCCATAATTCTTCCACTTCTGTCATCTTTCGTCTCACCATTGAAAAGTGAGGAAAAGGGATGGGGAAATGGTAGAGACAGAACTGGAAAAAAAAGAAAGGGGGAGGGGGGTTCCTTGGAAGTTTTCAATCTCAGGAAAAAGGCTGTTTATGAGGAGGAAAAAAAAAAAAAAAAAGCCCTAAAATGTTAAATGAGTGTTTCACAATTTGACATTTCAGACTTTAATGTCTATTGCTGTAGGGTAAACATTCAATGCATAATCCATTGGAAACTTTTGTCAAGTATAAATCTTAAATTAGTAAGATGCAAAGGTCACATATAGATTTAAATAGAAGTGTTAGAGACTATTGAAATGGAGATTATTTGAATTTTAGGTTATAATAGTACAGTGACCTACACATGAAAAATTAGGCACAGGGATTTATTATCAGTTTTTAACTGTAAAAAGGTTATAACTTGCTTAGTGAATGTGAAGGTCAGAATTAACACAGTTTGTAGCTTATTAAATTAAGAAAATAATTACTGTGAGGTCAATGGGAGAGAAAAATCTTTTCAGCCTGGGAACATATAAAAAGAGGAGGAATGAAAAACTAAATAGATGAAAAAGAAGATTACTTTATCAAATCCAGTGGGAAAAACATAAGGGAAATCTGTATTAGGACAGACTGGGCGATGTGAGCACTGCTGTTCCTGAGTGCAGTCATTGTTTTGCTTAGTGATCACACTCCGCAGGTTCTCAAGAAATTGAGGTTGGAGGTGGTTAGCCTCAGAAATGCAATTATCAGTAATAGGAAAGCATTAAGAGAGGACTACATGTAATGAATAGAAGGAAACACTTCCAGATGGTGAAATTAATTAGAAAGTAAAACATGAACATGGGGAATATATAGAAGCCTGATAGCAAAGGTCACTGAACATAGGACTGAGCCGTACAAGACAAATACCTGCTGAGGAGTGTTTTGTGACCAGCCATGGTTTGTTCTTTTACTTCCAAAGAACCAGGTTTTTGAGGGGTGAAAATCTATGCAGAATTAATATCACTAGTCTTTTTCTATCAACACAACTCAGGTCCACTAAAGGCCTCGTTTTCTTTAAGTAGAAATGTGTAGGCAGTTCAAATCATATATTCACCACAGCTGATACATAAACACAGGTTAAAAGCAAGATAGCAGAAAGGAATTGAGTACTTTGTGCATATAGCAGGATGTTTCGATTGCCAATCATTAGATTCCTGAAACATGGGAAGAAGTTAGATATTAGTCTCTTGGAGATCAGCCATACTTGGAATTATCCTGCACAGAGTTGGTGATTTTCCTGCAGTCCATAACCTGGGGTGTGAACACAAAACATAGTTTATTCAGAAACTTGTTTTTAGCACACATATACACTGGTATATAGAGGGTGAGAAGTGTCTGAGCAAGGCATGGTGCTATAATATGAATATGGTTCTTTTCTCATGCTGCAATTAAGCTCATAATAAACCCCAGCCCAATGCTACCTCAAGTCAAAATGATACCCAAAGTCTTCTGGTGGCAAATGACACTGCACTAATGCACTGCATTATTTACTTTCTAGGAGTTAAAGGGGGATTTACGACAACTAAAGATGTCCATGGCTTAGAGAAGAAATCCATTCCTTTAAGTACTCTGTGTTTACAGGGACTTCTGGGAATGCTTCTGAAATACAGTGATTTTCAGCATTTGTTTCCTGCACAAGATAATGGCTCGCTCTCTTACTAAAAAAACCACACAAAAAAATGAACTACACCATGAACTTAAAGAGTAAATATTTCTCCACAACCAGAAACAAAGATTATGGGGAGAATCTAATGAACCTGGGGAAAGAAAAATAAAAAATCAATCATTTCAATTTAGTTTCAGCATGCACCGCCTTTATTGTATATTGATTTTCTACCTTAACAATCAGCTTCACACTAGAATGTGAAATAAGATAGTGACCCAGGTCCCTGCTTTACCACTATCAGCTTTTAAAAAAATCCATGCTGTGCCACATCACTGAAACAAATGTCATATATACATGGTTGCCAAAAAAAAATTATAACTGAAAAAATAGAAGACTTGTTATTTTATTTCTAGGGAAATTTTCTCTTTAGAGCACTCTTTTATCTGTGTGCTGAACACAACAGTAGCAGTGTTACGCCTCTCGGTGAAAGGGTTGACTCATTCATGATTTTGTAGTATGATGAGGTAACAGAAAATATAGTGTTTCTCATTCCCTAGAAACCCTCAGGAGTGAAACTGGTGATACAGGTGGATGCATTCTGTTCTGCTAAAAAGTTAGAAGAGCTAATGCAGACAGATGCTTGCATTCATCAGTTCTGGGGTCCTCAACATAAAAAGGACATGGAACTGTTGGAACAAGTCCAGAGGAGGACCACGAGGATGATGAGGAGACTTAAGCACCTCTATGAAGATAGGCTGAGAAAGTTGGGGCTGTTCAGCCTGGAGAAGAGAAGGCTGCGTGGAGACCTCATTGCAGCTTTCCAGTATCTGAAGGGGGCCTATAGGGATACTGGGGAGGGACTCTTCATTAGGGACTGTAGTGATAGGACAAGGGGTAACGGGTTCAAACTTACACAGGGCAAGTTTAGGTTGGATATGAAGGAGAAATTCTTTACTGTAAGGGTGGTGAGGCACTGGAACAGGTTGCCCAAGGAAGTGGTAAAAGCTCCATCCCTGATACTGTTCAAGGCCAGGCTGGACGGAGTCTTGGGTGACATGGTTTAGGGTGTGGTGTCCCTGCCCATGGTAGGGGGGTTGGAACTGCATGATCTTAAGGTCCTTTCCAACCCAAACCATTTTATGATTCTATCAGTATCAACAAATGCATTCAATATTTTTATTTTTTTAAATGTGAAACCTTTTCAGCTGTTTTTCACTCTCCATTCTGCATCCATTTGCACTCGCTGAACAAGAAGTCGTTTGTTCTTCACTCACCAGAGGGTTTTCATTGCTACAATCCATGTTTCTTAATCAATTTGGAAACCCCTTTATGTAACAAGTACAGAGTTTGAATCCCAAACCAAGCTTTACCCAAAGTCAGGGTTGTTCTAAATCTGGGACCTGAATTTGTCCTGCCAATAGCTTCAGGTGACACAAACCAAGTTTTGAAGTGTTTCTCTGTGAGCGAGAGCAGCATTACGTCTTGCTGGCTTGCAGATTTAGACTGATCAAAACAAACTTCCTTACCCAGGCAGGCAAGAACTGAACCAAACATGGTGAAAGGTCACCAGCACAAGAAAAACACTGTCTCAAGAGCTGAGAGATACAGCAGCTTACTCTAACACTGCAGGCTGCAAGGGCAGTCAAACTTTTACCTCCAGAAAGAAAAAAATGTGCCTGCTGCATCGTGGAGTAAGTTTTCAAAGATGCAAGTTGAAATAGAAAAATATATTATGTATTTCACATTCTCTTGAAATAAACCTAACTTCATGGTCAATATTTTGTGACCAGAGAAAATGTGACAGAAGAAGCAATTAACAATCAGGCAATAAAAATATAAATCAGAAAAGAGAGTTTTAAGCAAGGGGGTGACCAGCAGTACACCTAGACGGATACAAGGGTGCTCCTTGGAACCCAATCTGACTGCTATTGAGTTGTGTCTAGAACTGAGAATACAAACCTAAGATGTGATAATAGGAATCGTGCAGGGTGCCTGTAGTTATACTTTAAAACTAAAGTTTGCTTCTGGTGCTTATAGGAAAAACTAAGGACAACCCCTCAGATTTTAGTTTGCTTCTAGCAATAACACAAATCAATTCATGAAACTTAGTTCTGTTGCCAGCTATCAATCATTTCTCTTCAGCTGCACTGCACAGATACAAGAGTAAACCAAATTTATCTGGTATATACAGGGTTTTTTTTTTATTAACTAACCCATAAATTTCTCTGGTTGAATATATTGAAGAAGAATCAGCTGCTGCAGCTTGGTCTGGGACACAATTAACTAAGGACAGAGTGCCTGAGTACATGATTCCTAAGATGCTAATCAACCTGCTGAGTTTATGACCGCTTGACAGGTTATAATAGTATTTTCGAGGAGCAATTGCACCAAGAAAAGAACAAAACCCAAACAACACAGAATTCTGTGGCAAGAAGATCTATGCAGAAACAGTAGATCTGTGCTGCATTTCTGCAAGACTTTTCTATAAGATTTGCTAATGTCACACTGAAAATCAGATAATCCATTCATTATTTATTGCTATTTAACACAGTGAAAGGTTTCTATCAGCCACATAATAAAAATTCTAAATTAATGGACACATGCAAGACTGGCAAAGATTTACTTGCTTTATGTGAGTAATAAACTTTCTCACAGTTTTCCCAAACTCAACATTTTCCTCCTAAATGGTCATGACAAAAGTTAATCTTATTTCTAAGAGGCTTGTGCCTTGTAAATCACTTCTTTATGGGGGTACAACAGAGTCTGTTCAAACTCTCCAACAAACTTTCTACTAGCCAGAACAGCAATGCTTTGGGAGTCTGGTAAGAGTTCTCTGCCACTGTTCTTCTCCTCTTACAATCTCTTTTGAACATTAAAACTCAGATGAAGAAGAAACACAAAACCTACCTAAACCTACTGACTTTCAAGATATTTGTACTTTAGGGACCGATAACATGATTTTTAAAAGCTGTTGCTGGCAATATTAACTTCTCCGGAGGTGGATGATTAAAGTAAGTGTCACTATAAATAATCTCCATGTGAGAGCATGCCAGGATTAGAAAAAGAGCAAGAATCAAGATGCGCAGACATACAATGTACCTAATGGCCTAGTGTAAGGTAAACCTTGGTCTTTCTACACTCCCTTCTCAGGATATAAAAGTGAAAGTGTTTGAGTATATTAAAGTACTGTAAATTTTAAGTGGGAAAAATTAAAATAGAGTTTAGGGTTTATAATGTGACCCTTATGTGTGTGTGTGTATATATGTACACTGACATGTACATATAGCAAATATTAAATTTGGATGAAGCACACTAGGCAAACAATAGGCAAACAGATTTTCGTGGCTGATGGGAAGACTTTTCCCTGCAGCTCTGAAGCAGTTTGAGTTTCTTAGAGCATAAACACCCAATCTACTTTAAGGGTGAGGATGAAGAACGTAGGGTGGAAATAAAAATGGCAAACATGAAAAAATGAATTTAAGCTAACCGAAAGAGAATCAAAGTCTGGGGTAAACTTCAAACTTTCTGTCCCATCAAGCTTATAAGACACACTTGCCACAGGCCTCTCTATATGCAAGACAGACACTTGTGTTGCCAATTTTAGAAGCATTTCAGCCTGTGATAAAATCTTTCAGTTGGATGAACCATCACTGAGCAATTCTTTCTAAGGTTTGCCAGTCAGCCAGATTTGCTTTCAGCAGTATGTACAGGGATCTTCTCTAACTTACCTGTGATTGTTTCTAACTCTTCAGCTCTACAATTTTCCTTCTAGCAGCTGGGTTTCTCTCGTTTGAATTTCAGCCTAATTAGGCTACAAGGTTTTGGCAAGCTTTGTCCATTCCTATTATTGCAAATGGGTCTCAGTGTATTGCAGAAGCCTGTCCAACTCAAAGAAAGGAATATTTGCTTTAATTACTTTACTGGAAATTTTACAGGTTTCTGAAGGATTTGCAGATTGGCTCAACCAGTAGATCACCCCTACCCTCTTAGCCTGAAATCTGCTGGTCAGCTTTATGCTTCTGGAAGACTTATTGAACATCTGGGCAGGAAACTGGCTTTATCATTTAAAAATATTCACTTTCCAGAGAAAAATAACATTCTGAATGGCTTTAGAGACATTTAGGATAGCTGAAAATTAGAATACAGGTGGTAATGTATGATCCATAATATTGACCTAGGTGTACCAGCAGCACCTTCTGCAGACTTTGGATGAAGTTCGTGCAAAATTCTTTTTGGACACTGAACAAAATTAAAGATGGATAGATACATAGTGTAGAAATAAAATGGCAACAGGAGGCCAGTTAGCATGTGCCTTTGATTTCTTATCAGAGAAGGTTCTTTCCTGGCAGAAGCGTATTTATCAAAACAAAGAAATGCTAATCAATCAAATGAGTATGTAAACATTATTATGTGGACTTTAATAAAAACCCTAATTATCATGAAGTCACAACAGCATGCTGAGATTTATTTAAAAGGAAAACCAGACAAAAAAAACCCAAACAGCTTTGAGCCTTATGCTAACATGGTTTTTATTCATAGTAAAGAATGAGACTAAGATCCTTTGCAACACGAGTGCAAGTATTTGACAAAAAAAAAAGCTCTTTTGTATAATTTATTACATTCTATTTTTAATCTTTAATATTATTCCGATTTTGTAAAACAATCACCTTGCATTTGCCCAAGCAACTGTGTAACAAAACAAGTCTACAATATCTAGGAGTGCATGCCTTTTGGTTAGTAAAGCTTTTTTATTGCAAATACTGTGAGTTAATCACAGTAGCCTGTATCAGTCTATTGGACACTTTATCCTATACAGGATTCCAGCACTTTTCCTCCCAAAACTCTGCCTTCTTAACCTGCCACATTTGCATATAAAGGAACACTCCAATTCGTGTAGCTCAAAATGAGAATTATGCTTTCATGGCAGATCATTCAGAGCAAGCATTTATGTACAGTAAGTCAGAAAAACAGGCAAACAACCTCAGTACCCATGAGAGAATGGTTTGGAACAGCTGTAACTTGATTATTAAAAGAATAAAATTTAATGGGTATAAAAACATAAAAGCCACACAGGCTAGAGTTTCTTTATGCATAAACAAACATTGGCAGCTTTAATGATAATAAATGGCCTTCCATACCTAATCTGTTCTGTTTAACAGGTGGCATTTCATACTTAGATTTCATCAATGGGATAATTTTCTTGTTAAAGAAAAAAGATATTATCTTAACAAATATCTGCTACTTCCATGCATAAGTGGTTTAGTAGGCAGGGGGTGAAATCCTGTCACTATCAATGCAGCACACATTTACGTGTATGGTGTAGGAGAAAAGATGTCATGGGCTGCATAAAGGAAAGCTTCTGAGTGGGTAGTCTCTTTGTTCTCAGGTAGGTGTTCAGCAATCTAGTCTAACCTAATGATGCAGGTGGCCAAGTCTTCATCCCAGAAGCATCGTCTTAACTAGCTGGAATGAGAAGAAATACAGAACAATTTTTAAAGTGATTTGCAGTGTAACAATATCTTTAAATCCAAACTAAATCTCAAAAATGTTCACTGAAAAACATGTAGGAAAAGAGTCATTCTCTTTCCCAGAAAGTTTACTGTCTGAATACATAGGAGAAAGAACAAGAAAAGATATTTGGTATATTTTGCAAGTGCAAGAAATATGTGGAAAACTGAAGCCAGGTCTGCTGAAGGTTCCCTTTGTCTTATAAGAGCAGAACACTCTTTCCTTGCTGATTATACTACTTAAGTGAGGTACGTTGATTGAAATTATTGTATCAGATGCAGACTTAGACTCAAAGCTTTGCAGAACTATTAGAGTTAATATGTTACACAGTTTAACCAAAAGGATCACCCATCCATTTGTTTCCAAGTATCAGATGTCTCAAATTTTGAGAGGTCTGCATCTGTGACTCTGACTGTATATAAATACTCACAGCTTCCAAAAGTCTATCAGAAGAATATATTCTTTTCATCTCATGTTGCTTTGCTGGCTGCTCTTTGACAAGCAATAACATCATGCTTGAAAATCTCAGTGATCTCTCAAACATCTAGATAATCCCATGAGGTAGTTGCAACAGGCTGCATGATCCTCCCACACTGGTAGCTGGCATTCGTAAAGGTCTTGCAGCCAGCACTCAGTGCTTCTGACACCAGAGTCCCTTTCCCTTTAATACTTCCCCCATCACAACACCACCCACCCACCCAGCTCAATTAGAAAGATCTGTCTGTGGAAAAGTTGGAGTCGGCAATCTCAACAGTTGTTAATAAAGCCGCTTGGATGGATTTGCCAGAACAACCAGTTGCTTCTGTTATCCATCACTGAGCTCATTGGTTTTGGCTAATCATCTCCTGCATTAAAACTGCTGATGGAAACTCAGTAGTTGCCAGGGAAAAAACATTTGGGAGAAAGTTGAGCAGTTTTATGCCATGTCTTCAAAAATAACAGGGCATTTGGACGGAAGCATGTGTATGTAACAGAAAACCCCAAGACTGCAGAGACATGGTTGCATCGTGTGTGTGCCATAGCAGGAGTTTTGTCAGAGACTGCATTTATTTATTCTTGGAAAAGGAACATGGAGAAACATCTATTTCCAAGGGTATTAGGAGGACTAGTGATTGAATTTGACTTAAATAGGTAGAATGAAATCACAGTCTATTCAATAGTATGGTGGCCATTAGCAGAAATTGTTGCCTAGTCTGAATTTTCACTGCAAGCTTCTCTCACTCTAGTAATGGGAAAAGGACTGGAAATCTAAATGCTTCTGCTGAATTGAACCCCCAAAGTGTAAAGTAATTGAAAACAAATAAATACTGTCATTAGCTTATTTATTCCCCCTTCTTCACAAACGAAAACATTGATTTTCTAGTTTGGCTGAAGCTTCAAGGCAAAATTAAGAGAGAAAAGAAAAAGAATAAAATGGAAAGATAGCATAATCCTGTTCTTAGTGGAAGTAATTAATGATTTAAGATGTCACCAGTGTATCATCTGCAGTCTTCCTAGATGATAGAGTTACATCCAGTTTCTTTGTATTCTACCCAACACAGGAACTATGTGATATTTCAGTAGATGTCTCTCAGCTTTTGGGATGGCACAGAAAAAAAAAAATAGGGAGAGAATTTTTGAAGTTCATAATGACTAAATGTTAACTTCTAAAGAGAAGATATTAGTTTTGCTTTAGAATCATACAATCATGGAATAGCTAGGGTTGGAAAGGGCCTTAAGATTATCTAGTTCCAACCCCCCTGCCATGGGCAGGGACACCTCAACGCTAAACCATGCCACCCAAGGCTCTGTCCAACCCAGCCTTGAACACCATCAGGGATGGAGCATTAACAGCTTCCCTGGGGCAACCCATTCCAGTGCCTCACCACCCTCACAGTAGAGAATTTCTTCCTCATATCCAATCTAAACTTCCCCTGTTTAAGTTTGAACCCATTACCCCTTGTCCTATCACTACAGTCCCTCATGAAGAGTCCATCCCCAGCATCCCTGTAGCCCCCCTTCAGATACTGAAAGGCTGCTCTGAGGTCTCCACACAGCCTTCTCTTCTCCAGGCTGAACAACCCCAACTTTCTCATCCTATCTTCATATGGGAGGTGTTTCAGTCCCCTGATCGTCCTCGTGGCCCTCCTCTGCACTTCTTCCAACAGTTCCATGTCCTTTTTATGTTGAGGACACCAGAACTGCACACAATACTCCAAGTGAGGTCTCACAAGAGCAGAGTAGAGGGGCAGGATCACCTCCTTCAACTGCTGGGCACGCTCCTTTTGATGCAGCCCAGGATACGGTTGGCTGTCTGGGCTGTGAGTGCACACTGCAGCCGGCTCATGTTCATTTTTTCATTGACCAACACCCCCAAGTCCTTCTCCACAGGGCTGCTCTGAATCTCTTCTCTGCCTGACCTGTAGCTGTGCCTGATATTGCTCTGATCCAGGTGTAAGACCTTGCACTTTGCATGGTTAAACTTCATCAGGTTGGCATCAGCCCACCTCACAAGCATCTCAAGGTCCCTCTGTATGGCATTCCTTCCCTCCAGCATATCAACTGAACCACACAGTTTGGTGTCATTAGCAAACTTGCTGAGGGGACATGCAATCCCACTGTCCGTGTCATCAACAAAGATGCTGAACAAGACCGGTCCCAACACCGATCCCTGAGGGACAGCACTTGTTACTGGTCTCCAGCTGGACATGCAGCCATTGACCACAACTCTTTGTGTGCAGCTATCCAGCCAGTTCTTTATCCACAGAGTGGTCCATCTGTCAAATTGATGTGTCTCCAATTTAGAGACAAGGATGCCATGCAGGACAGTGTCAAACACTTTGCACCAGTCCAGGTAGATGACATCAACTGCTCTACCCCTGTCCATCAGTTCTGTAGCCCCATCATAGAAGGCCACCAAATTGGTCAGGCAGGATTTCCCCTTAGTGAAGCCATGCTGGCTGCCACCAACCACCTTGTTGTTTTTCATGTGCCTCAGCATGCCTTCCAGGAGAATTTGCTCCAAGATTTTTCCAGGCACAGAGGTGAGGCTGACTGCTCTGTAGCTACCTGGCTCATCCATTTTCCCCTTCTTGAAGATGGGGGTTATATTTCCCTTTTTCCAGTCCTCGGGAACTTCACCTGACTGCCATGATTTTTCAAATATGATGGACAGTGGCTTAGCAACTTCATTTGCCAACTCCTTCAGGACCCGTGAATGGATTTAATCCAGTCCCATGTACTTGTGTAAGTTCATTTATGTACTTTCCTCATTATTGATGAAGTGAATGCTTTTTGCTTTATCTTTTACGTTGTCTTCCTAAACCAAACACTTAATGGGACAGAAAAAAAAAAAAAAAAGAGTTATTAAGCAAACTCCCCATAGTTTCTAAGCAACACACATAGATTGCAAAAAGAAACTAGACTTTTATTTGCTTTGCTCCTCTTCACATTTTCAGAAATTAAATTTTGATTATCATGAAAATGGAAAACTTCTGTACAAAATGAAGCATAATTGCGTGCTTTTATGTTTTGGTAGGAGAGAACACAGCGTATTTTATACCTGCTTATCTATTTTTCATTCTTTCCAAACACACACGTACCATGTGCATGCACACAGAACGTTTTATTTTCTTGTTAGTCAGATAAAGGGATATAGCTTTTGCGTCTGACCCAGTTTTGCACATTTTCCACTGTGACCTGTGCTTTAAAGATGTAGAGAGCCACAACTTCATCACTTATTTTACCAGTGCTATGGGAGCAGCTGGTGTACTACAATCCAAAAAGCACAGAGGTCACTTCAGCACTTCCCAGCAGAGCAGTTAATATCAGCCAATATTCCCCCAGTTCCCTTTATTTGCAGGAGACTACAGATAATCTCCCTTCGCCATCAAATCAATACCTCCTTCCCCACAGTGCCAGCTCCATGCCAAACAGGGTATGCACGCGCAACATGGGCCTAGCAGTTTATTGCTAATTTCAAGCTAGGAAAGTCTAATTAATTTGTCTCTGAGGCCACAATGTAAATGAGGGACTGGCTCAGTTTGCCTCTACAGGATGTTCTCACAGCTGTCTCCCCCTTCACAATCTGTTTCACCTCAGAACAAGAGAAGTGCAAGGCTAGCCAGTGTGCATGCTGATTATGCATTCAAATTGCTTGTGGTTAAACCCCTAAAAAAAATTTAATGGCTTAATTAAGCCAGAAACTTCACAATGCATCTCCTTAAATCTTCACTTCCAGACTGATCTCTCTTTGAATGGAGAGCAGTGTGACAGTAAGTCCAGAGCATAACTAAGATGACAAAGTTTGGTGACATGACAATTTCTCACTTTCCCATTTAAATAACCTCATCAGATGTTGGTCAAGAAAATATTTCAACATAGCAGACCGTCGGAGTCACCCACTAGGATAAAACAAATAACAGTTTGTATTCTTTGTGTGCGTGTGTTGTAGGAGAACAAGCCTTAGCTAAAATCAGAGGTCCCCCACAGATGTGACTGTCTTGCTCAGAAGAAAGTTAAAGTAGAGGTCCTGCTCATTAGAGATGTAATGGCTGTATTCATTGTGAGGTCTTGGTTTCAAAACAAAGTTACTATTCAGGAACCCAAAACAGAATAATTACTTAGATTTTATTTTTTTTAACCTATATTTTCACACAACATAAATAGATTTTATTATTATTTTTAGAATACTTATTTATTTACTTATTATTTTGTTCCTTTCTGTCCAAACACAAGAATGTGACTGGTTTTGTCAGTGCACATTCTGGAACTGAACAGATAATTGCAAAAGTACAAAAACACTTTTTAATTGTTCAAAAACTTCAATTTACATATTTATGCAAAGATATCCTCTCTACAATAGATCTATGTGCTGTGTTCAGATTTGGTGCAGAGTGCAGAAGGAAGGCAAACAGTTCAACTTTATTTTTTTATGAAAAAGGTATATTCAGAATTTTCATTTTGTGGCTCTTACTTCCTCTCTCCTAACACTTCTCTATACTAGGAAAAAAAACAAACAAACAATCAAATTCAACAGTTTTCTGTCATTTATATCACTCACTGTACACTTCTCTGTGTGTGACACACACGAGTTGCAAAGTTGCAAAGTTTTTGTGTGACAATGGCAGCTGTAGCTAGCAGGGGAGCATGAGCTCCACCTTGGTATGCTCAGTAGCTGTGATGAAACAGTCCTACCATATATCTGTCTCTCTTGGCATCAGATCTGAAAGTTGCCTCATTCCCAGCAAGTCTCAAGGTAAGAAAGTAAGATTGTAAAATGCACCATGCAAGAAGGCAGCACTTTGTACTTCGAGAAGGGAAGGTTGCCAAATAGTGCTTTGTTCAGAATCAGGCTCTTGCTCCACACATCTGACCTGGGCCAAGAGCCACATCTTTGAATAGAGCCTCGTTTCTCTTTTTTTTTTTCTATTGCACCTCTGCAGAGCTCTGACACTATTTCTTCTCTCTTCTGGGCTTTCAGCTGTCCGCTGCCCAAACTTATTGGAGGGTTTCTGGAAAAGAGACTATGATACCTTGTTGAGGGTGGAATATTCTGTTAGATACCTTGTTGAGGGTGGAATATTCTGTTAGAGGGCACCTTCCTCAGACATAGCTGTCTCTGAATCCCTCTGCAAGAAATCTTTGGCACCTGGGTGCTTGGCCTGGTTGTCATAACATCCCCAAATAACAGAGTAGCCATCATACAATTGTACATTAAAGTTATATGTTCCATTTACATTAATGACTATTTCCTTATAATACATTTTTCTGCGGCCTGATAATTGAGTTTCATGTATCAAATTTCTAAGTATCTGATGGAATGAGAATGTTCCCCAAAGAGGCAGCATACAGAGGAAAGGAGCTAAAGGAGGTGGATATAATTCTGAATGGTTTCTGCTTCCCCAATACATGCCTGTGTTATTGAAGTAATTTCTCTCTCTCCTTTCCTAGCTTTAATAATTTCTCTGTGTTGTTTCCTCCCAAGAGCACAACAATCTGAGTTAGGATCAGAGAAAAAAAGTGGGGATGCTTTTGTAATTCATGGGAGCTGGCATAATGGCAGACATGATGGTATAGGATATGTGTTAGAGATTAGCTATGAATGCAAAAAATAGATGAAAAATAGGCAGAAGGTCCTTGATGGAGACAAGAAACCATCACAGCCTAAGCACTGAAACTCAACATTTATCCAGTGTCCCTGATTGTGGGTTTTGTTAACTTGGATTTCTTTGTAACCATTAGTTCAAACCCGAAGTAGTTTATTAGAGTATTCAAAACATGTTCTTGGGTTTCAAGCCTGTCTGTAGCGATTAACTAGGACCGCAGAGTCAGGGCCAGGACAGGAAGCCCCTGGTGACCACCTGAACCTGTCTCTCTTATCTCATTCAGATGCTAATGGGATGCACAGGATGCTAATCTGCTCTCCTATATCGTGTTGGCAAATCAAAATGCCTTGTGACAACATGAATTCCCATAGTATCAGTGACTTTCTGAAATGTCTTATTAGATCTTCATAGCTGTGTAAATTAAGCAGGGTTGGGTCTGGCAGAAATGGACATGATTCACCTGAATGTTCCTTGCCTACAGCCACAGCAGCAAGGCTGGAATGCAATATCTTCTTTGCAAACATTTTGCTGGCTCCAGAGCTGTTTTTTCCAGGTCAGATAGACACATGAATGCATGTACTGAACACGTCCATGTGATGGAAGGAATTTAAGGAAGAAGCGAAACAGCAAGAGAGTCAGTCTGCTGGATAAAAGGCTAGGCCTCTAACATTGTTCCCCCATCCTTTGATAAGTCAGACTCGTCCCCTTTTGGTTTCTTTATTTCCCCCAGTCAGCTTTGTATTTCAGAAAGTCTTGACGACTCATTTTGCAATGCAGATCTCCTAGCATTTTGCTTACCCATCTAGTTAAGTACCTGTTTTGACAGTTAAATACTCTTTCCTTGACAGATTGATATTAAAGGATTCCCACAGAGACCAGGATGACTTCAGTACTCTGGACTAACCTAATCCTGATGTGCATCAAATCAAAAAGGTATTTCATTTCCAGGATCATGAAGGGGGTGGGGGAACAGCTGGAATTGCAGCCACTAAACTTGAACCATCCTGAGTAGATTGCAACCTGAATTTCTTACAGAACAAAAAAGCAGGCACATTACATTAGAGACTGGGCTACAGACAGGGAGAGGGTCTGAGTGAACATAACAGTTTCAAAGAATGTATCAAAGATGGTGCATAGGCAAAGCGAGGTTGAATTCAGTCGTAGGGTGGAGACTGGTAGTGAAAGAAAGGATAGGCAGACGGGTCAAACCCACGTGTGGTCCACACCAACATGCTCCACATCTCTTTCCTTTTCTAGTGACTTAAAAATGAGTTATAAAAAGCCATAAAGAACAGCTTATGAACACTTGTATACTACCTCAACTCACATAAAGTGTGTCTGTCTTATTGTAAAGTGACAAGTTCAGTCCCCTAATAACACTCCTTTATCATGATATGGGAAAACAGAATGGGTTTTTTTGCTTACATAGTCTTGTGTCATTGTGCAGCAGGGAATATAGTCTAATGGGAATAGCTACAGCAGTCCTGATAACTATGTGTTGCACAACATCCCAGTGTTTCCTCTTCTCCAATTGCTTTGGCATATACTCTAGAGGCAGCTTCTCCCTCTCCCTTATGGAAAGTGTCTGACAGGAACAGCGTGGTGAATTACATGGTGTCACTAGGTAGAAATTTTTCATAACTCTCCATTTAGTAACCAAGGGCTCAGCAAGTTTGGAGATAGATAATTGCAGTGTTGGTTCATTACTGATGTTCTCCTACCAAGAAGGCAAGCAGCTCGACAAGGTAAATGATCCTGGGCCTTGGTTGTGCTGTTAAAGATAGAAGAGAAATGTCTCCAAAAATATGGGAGAGCCCTGCTGAAAATGGCTACTACAGCAGCAAGTCATGATGAAAGATGAGCCCTTTCCTGTTGTCAGCAAAAAGAATAATGCAGGTGTCTTGGTTTAAAAGGGAATCTGCACCATAAGGTGAAAGATTTTCTAGTTGAGACACCCAATTAACAGGGGTGACTGAATCATTTAAAATACTTTAAGCATGGATCTTGTTTCCCTTTTAAAAGATTTGACAGGTAATTAACTACAAAACCACTCATTTTCTATCAAGGTAGATTGTGACATAATAAAGTTCTTGTTTTAAATTAGGAAATAGATATAGATGATGGGGTCAAGAAGTGCATATCTAGACCTACACATTCAGTTTGCCAGCTCAGGCAGGAATTTGGCTTGAAAGACAAATCTGAATTTTGGCATCTTGCTTTAAATGTAGAGGAAAGCTGTGAAATTAAAATCAGTACCTGAGCTTTTACAGAGGTTTGCTGGTGCATGAATCCCTCTGCCAGAAGAGGAGCAGGTTTATTTCAAGCTCAGAATAAAGGCAAGTATATTAAAATATTAAAACCCTAACAGCTCTGCAATTTGATTTCCTAAACACCATGTCACAGTTTTACATAGCCAAATTTAAGTTGAATAAGCTTGAATATTTTCACTGAAATAAACTTAGATTTGTGTTTAAGAATATTCCTTAAAACTACCCAGGACTGAAGTCTTGCATGGCAATTCCAGTGAGATACTCAGATCTCCGTGCATTCAGCTTGGAAGCTGTGGCTTTTTCATGGAAAAGCCAGAACAGTGGTCTCCTGTCCAGAGCTGTGAAACTCCTGTGAAAGCTAGGAGGTATCTAAGCCAAGCATGGAAAACATTTGCTTGAACAAAAGATACTTTCAGAAACTGGGAGGAACTCGTACCATTTTTTAAATATATTTTTTTCAAAGTTGGAGCTGAATGCTTCATAGATCTGTCAAGACTTAACAATGAGGGGAATACCCCAGATAACTGCCCAGACCAAGCACTACATCTTATGCCTTTGTCAGAAGCTTCGATTCCTTGAAACAAGTGAGCTCTTCCAGTGCTTTGATTTGGCTATCTTTCAGACCTTTTGCTAGTACAGGCATGTTAATCTCGACAACTTCAGCAGTTGACTTGGAAAAGTACATTTCATGCGTTACAGTAATGGTTTTCTTGGCAGTTGTTTTTTGTGTTGGTTATTTTTATTTTCCCTCGAGCAGTTCTTCAGAAAGAGCTTAGGTGTAAGAGCAAGTACATCCACTGCACTTATAACTGTGCAATTTCTCTGCTGGTCTAGCACGTGCAAACTGCCACCTAGGAAACTTGGTACTTGATACAGCATGAGTGCATTGAAGGTGTCTCTGTTTCTAGGACCTGTGTATATTTAAGACGTCAACTTCTCTACTGCTGCACTGTCCAGCAACAGAAAATCCTGGCCACGTGCCCTTTCTTATCTTTTTATCTGAATAAATCTTTGAAATAAATGAGTGCTTCACTCTAAATTCTTGGGTAAATCTGAAGCCAACAAAACTTTTCTGCATTAACTAAAAATGTCTCTTTTAGTGCTGTAGATCTTTAATTACATTAGTTAGGAAGGGGAGTTTTGCTCACACAAAACAACATGCACTGTGAGGCCAAATCATAGAGAGAATGATCTCCTGAGGACAGACATCATAATACCAATAATATTTTATAAATTTCTTTGTTTTTCATTATGAAAGTGCAAGGTGCAGCAAAAATAACTTTGCAAAGGCTGGGGTCTAATGTGAATGTCCTACAGCTGCACTGGAAGGAAACTGTGTTGGGGGTTTTATTTCTTTGCTAATAAGAAAAGGGAATCAGTTTTTGATAGGGTTAGTGTTATAAGGAGGTCTGAGTTGTCACTCGCCTCATACAATGTCAGCCTGCCTCAGCTAAGCCCTTAACATTATGAGCAGCATGACTGTAATATGACATATACTCTTTCACATACACATGGAGGAGGGTTTCTAGTATCTGAAGGAGCTAGATCAGAATGACCTGTGGCAGAAAAGCACAGTGAGAGCCTGCTAGTAGGTCCAGCTAACTGAGGTTTAGATGAGGACTAAATTACTGATTTTTACAGTGAGGGTGATTAACCAAAGATTAGTTGACAGAGGAAATAAAGCAGCTTTTCCAATGCTAGGAGCCTTTAAATAAAAAATAAGTTCCTAGAAAATGCTACAGTTGTGAGAACTAGAATCAACAAAGAGTTTTCCAAATTAAATTGAAATATCTGTGTTTTCATATAGTAGTTATAGTAGTCCTTTAATGGTTTTGAAATGCATACATGTTCAAGAGGAATCTTACTACAGGCCCTGATTCACCAGAGGGAATATTTAAACTGCTCTTAAACTACATATTTCAACATTGGGATGGTCCC
The DNA here is from genome assembly GCA_017639245.1 of Myiopsitta monachus. Lineage (NCBI taxonomy): Eukaryota > Metazoa > Chordata > Aves > Psittaciformes > Psittacidae > Myiopsitta > Myiopsitta monachus. Next base: position 37,334,105 of record CM029926.1, read on the forward strand.
TATAAAGCCCTCTTTTGACTTAACTGGTGTGCTGTTTTCGCTTGATCCAAAGCAGCAATTCTGCTGGCTCTAGCCCAGACAGGTTACAAGGCTTTCAGAAACCCAGCTCCCCTGGTGTTCAGCTGGGTTTAAGTGTCCAGTTTCCTAAAGCCTATTGAAAAGTTGCAGTCTGAATTAACTTGCTGCCTACAGTGGACGAAATAAAGGAATAAGTGCTTCCAAATAAACTGCACACATCGGAAGCTTCTGATCTCTCTCACACTGAGTTTTTTCCTTTGCCATTCACAGAAATATCAGAATATGGGCCAGTAGGTCTGCAGCAGCAAACCCTGCAGCAGGCAGTTCCTGAAAAGAAGAAAGGACATCCCTGCTTGACATTGTAATTTCTCATCTCTATCAATGTAGTTTAAAGGCAGCTTGACCTTTCTCACTCACCCCACACCTGTTTAGTTGTTATGAATTGTTACAAGTTGCTTCAGCAAGCCAAGTTTTCTAGATGAATGTGTGCTGGTAAACACATTTAAAGAAACTGCAGCATATTCTGAAAAGTACTAGGCAGAAATAAAGGCAGTGGGAGGTCTATGTTTGACTCCCTGGTTTAGAAATCTGTTGGTGCACAAACTTACAACCAGCTCCCTATAAGTTTTCATTCAGACTGTAATCTCTGTCTAATGCCTGTCATGCAGAAGAATATTTAGAAGGAGCAAGGGGGTTTCTGTTCACCTATGAGGATTTCATGCAGAGGAATGAAAAATAATACTTACCAGCTAGCAGTAATTAGCAATATAAATAAAACTGAAGATAGAAAACAAAGCCAGGCTATCTAATAATTTCAAAGCTTCATGATGGTCAGGTCATGAAATGATAATTACTTCTGATTAATGTCTCTGCCTTGCACCAAAGAAAAATTTTGAATCTCAACTATCCTGAACTCAGGGTCTTCCCTGAAACAGGACATGTGTTTCAGATGGCCTAGCACTCCTTGGGGTGGTAGACTAAGAAAGCCTTTTGTGGTAGAAGGGGATCCATGAATGCAGTCACCTCTTCCTGACAACTGCAGGTAATGGGACTGTTCCAGTAAAACATTTTTCATATTCATCTGGCTGCTATTCTGGTCCCAGCTGTGCTATTGCATCTGCTGTAATAAAAAGTGAATAGATTGCGGGAAGACTTTTATTCCATAATACTGTATTCCATCTCCAGTCTTGAGTGTCAGTATTTAACATGGTACCTAGCTGCAGCCCGGATGTTCATTTTATGACAGTACAGAAGGTTACTACCCATCAGCTGACTGTAGAGACTTTAACTTACCCCTGGGGACTCATAAAATGCAGTAGTTTCATGGAGGTTGATTATACTTTAAAGAATTTAACTATACTATAATAAGGGCAAGTGACAATAACTGAACTTGATCACAGTAAATCTTCAGATTCCACTTTTGACCACTAACGGAAACAGCATACTGAGCTGGAGGTGCCTTTGGTTCAGATAGTTTGAACATAGAAAAGAGTCAGATCAGTTTGGCTAAAAACACAGGTTCATGCCCTAAGAAAGAAAGGGACTAAGATCATTTGAGAAAAGCAATGTTCACTTGCAAAGGGGAAAATGTAAACATGATTTATTTTGAAGCTGCTAACTGACCAATTGCTGATCCATCGTAGCATTTCCAGTTCTCTCAGCTCTAGGTCAGCTGTGGGCTAGAGATTTCATTTAACGCTTCACATTTGTGTTGCTGCTGCAGACAGCACTGCACTGCTTTCTCAGTCCTGCCAGTTAGAGCACAGGACTTTTTCTGTGCAAACAGATGGGTTAGAGATTTGTTGGGCTTCAGTCATACTTCTCTTGCTATTCTGTAATCGCATCAGTTCAATCAGCATTAAGGCAAATGCCTGTGTCTTAGAGAGGAAGATGGGGAGAGAATTCATATAACATTCATTAAGAAAAATTCTCTAACCCCCACTCTGTACCTCCCTCTCTATTCTAATTTCTAAACCTATCACAAAAATCCTAAGAAAGCCTTTTGGCCTCCAAGAGGACTTCATTGCTATACAAGCAACATAGTCTATGATTTGAAACTGCTATAAAAGGTGCCACGTCCAAGTCTCTAGCTAACTCTTCTCTCCTCTCATTTTTATGAGGTCTTATCATCCCAAATGTTTAGTTTACAGCAGTCAGGGCACTTATTATCCAAGTATTAGATTTATTGTATGGAGGAACAGTATGGGAATACAATCTCTTTGCCCTGTGCATGATACAGTTTTATGAAGTAGGGGTCCGAGTTAGCTAGAGAATTTTCCATATATTAGTGGGATATTGTGGTTGATGTTTGCAAGGCTTCTACTTTACCTTTCAGGATGCTTCAACTTTTCCATTTCCAGATACTCTAGGACTCCCAGGCTGGTAAGTCTGGCTGACATTCTCAACCTGTCTCCATCCCTTCATGTTTAAATTTATTCCTTATAATTCTAAAAGTCCACCAATATTCATCCAACTAGGAGAAAAAAAAATAAAATCCTCCTCAAAATTTTTATCGGCTAACAAGGCTTCATTATCCTGGCATTTACAACCATCACAGTTGGAGATTCAGAAAACATTGTTCCCTGCTTTATTTCTTATCAGATCAATTTCCAGAGGGCTCATATTAAACTGCCAAGAGGAATCCTTGGTGCTAGGGGCTGTATACATGCAAAATATCATGGAGAATTTACAAGTTTTAGCTCTTTCATTATCTGGACATTAAAGTGGAATAAACTCAGCCTTTTTCATTCCTGTCAATGAACTGTGAGCAACCATAGATTCAGGGCAACATTCAATTTGAGAACTGCTTCTTAACCTGTTTGTATTATCAAACTAGGTAAACATGTTTTGTTTTTTAAATCAGGTGGGAAAGCTCACTTTTAGGGACAATACCTAGCACATATTTTAGGGTTGGAAGCTTGTTCCAGGCAGGGAAAAAAGTTAAGGAAGAGAAGCAGGCAGACACTGTCTGAGAGCCCTGGGCACTCATGGAGTAGTACAGCGCACATTTCTGAGGTGATGGCAGGGGAAGGATTTGCCATGACCCAAGGAGGAGCATGGAGGTGCAGTGTGCAGTTAGGTAAAGAAATATCATGTTCACATTCAATATTTATTTCTATTTAAAAGGAGGGAGGGAAAGATGAATTATAGGTTGTGTGTTAACTGTTAGATTTAGAAATTTTATAATCAGAATGAATAATTATCAAAATCGAGAAGAGATAAGAGAGCCAAGAAGAGCTGCTTTTCTTGGTCAGAAATTCATTCAATAAGGAAAAAAAACCTTGGTGCACCCTGCTGTCCAATATTCTGCCACAGAAACTATTGATACTTCTTATGTAGCAACAAGCAGAATGTTAAACTGATTCTTACTCTAACTTTAAAAGCTCTTGTGTTTTAAGAAAAACCTTTGCTGACAGCTCCCTGGCTGAACTCGGGTTTGTTTTTTTTTTTCTATTTTTTTACACTGAAGTCTCATAAAGATGCTGGCATTTCAGAGATAATTTAGCTCACTGGGGTCTCTCTATTATTTCCTCTCACAATCCTTACTGGATTCCATCTGCCGCACTCTCCTTTTTTGTCTTTTCATGATGGCCATCTTTTGCTCCATTTTTTTATCCCCATGCTGATCATTATATGATTTTGCTTTTTCTTAGCAAAAAAAACCAATTGCAATGACCCCAGAATCCCAGAAGTCAAGCCATCAATACATCAATATAAGTTTGGAATGAAAGCAATATTGACTGCCAGCACTTCTATAATTCCTAGCAATCAACTCCAGTCTCTTCTCTCTTAATGACAGATGGATAAACCATTTGACTTCACTTTTCCAATCTATATGGAGGCCTTCACCATCCTTTATAACCCTTAAATTCAAGACAATTAGGACTTGATTAAATCCTATCATTTCTCAGGTCTCTTAAGCCAAGTAATGGCTTCTTGGAGAAGCCAAGTAATTTTGCAGCTTCTACCATTCCATCCCTCTCTATTCTGGTCTATGTGCATTTCTGGCTCTAAGCATGAGTTTAATTAAATGTATTTGACATCCAGAATAATTAAGGAGATTATTCTAGACCTTTAACACAGAAGCTATATTTTATTAGCAATTTGGCTCCAAAAAAAAAGTATATGCATGCTTATACATATACTTAAATATATACATACATGCATATTTGCATTTAGATTTATATTTGTATTTGTACATACACTGTATATATATACAAATATTACATGCAATAGATATCCATAGGTCTACATTTGATGTTGGCTCTCACCTCTACACTGGCTTTATGCATGCAAACAGATTTGCCTTGGAAAAAACTAAATAAAAACCCTTATTTACTCATGACCTTCAAAACCTTTGTCAGTGGCCATCATCATGGCTGTTGATGGTTCCCTGATCTCACGCAGACTGAGGGGAAAATAACTTCATCTATGAGCTCTGCTCAGTAAAAAAAGAATACTCAGCACTGACGAGAACACACCTCAAGTACTGTGTTCAGTTCTGGGTCACTCACTACAAGAAAGACATTGGGGTACTGGAGCAGGTCCAGAGGAGGGCAACAAAGCTGGTGAAGGGTCTGGAGAGTAAGCTTTATGAGGAACATCTGAGGCAGCTGGCGTTGTTTAGTCTGGAGAAGAGAAGGCTCAGGGGGGACCTTATCACTCTCTACAGCTACCTGAAAGAAGGTTGTAGTGAGGTGGAGGGTCGGTCTTTTCTCCCAAGTAACAAGTGATAGGACAAGAGGCAACAGCTCAGGCTGTGCCAGGGGAGGTTTAGACTTGTTATTAGGAAATATTTATTCACTAAGAGAGTGATCAGGCATTGGAACAGACTGCTCAGGGCAGTGATGGAGTCACCGCCCCTAGAAGTGTTCACAAACTGTAGATGAGGCCCTCAGTGACACAGTTTAGTGGTGGTCTTGGCAGTCCTGGCATAATGGTTGGACTTGATGATCTTAAAGCTCTTTCCAAACCTAGTTGATTCTATGATTCAGAGTTTTGATCTGTTCAGAACTGTGCTGAAAATGACTGCATAAGAAGGGAAGGTTGGATAGAGGCAGTCTCTAAGATTTTGACTAGAAAAAATGTATCGGTGGCCAGATCCTTTTGGCTCAAATAGCAAGAGGACAATTTTGAGGAGACAGAAAGTACATACACCAAGCCTCACAGAAATGCAATCTTATTTCAGTTGCATGGAAATGAGGAGAGAAAGATAGACAGAATTAGTTTCAATTTGTGCACACAGAAATACTGAACTTGATCCCCATTAATCCCAGAAAGAGAAAGAAAACCTGGAAGAGCCCAGCTGCGCCTTATGCTTGACCTGCAGAATAGCTATGGGTTTCTTTTCCCCCTTCTGCCCATGAGAGCTCTCCAGTGCTGAACTGCAGTCATACAGGGCTGGCCCTGCAGAAGGAAAGTAGGGGAGTGGGGCTAGTTTTAGTGAGCAAACCATAGGCTGTCAGTCTTCGAGGCAGAGGTACCCATCTAGAAATCAGAGAAGCAGCATTATCAGATGTGAGAGAGGGTCAGTTAACAGTCAGGTTCCATTTACAGATGGTTCATAAAGAGCTGACAAATGACTGAGCAAAGTTTTAATAAGTGATTGTATTTAATTAATAAGATTAAGCAATCATGACATGGAAGCATTAGTAACAAAACCTAATTGAACCTCTGATATGCTCATAATAATATCTATTGTAAATGGGATAGACTTAGAGAAATTCAGCATTAAGTAACATCTGGTAAACTACATGCTGCTCCTCACTTCTCCAATAGCTTCAATGATGGTACTGTTTTATCCTATCAGAAATACAGTAAGGTAAGAGGAAGTTTGAAGGAATTCCTTTGTCTGTCCTGTACTGTAAAGGATAAAATCTTTACCATCTTTTTCTGCACCTCGAGACACTTTCTTTTTCCAATAGCTATCATCCCGGGGGCAAAGTGTGGTCCAGCAGTCAAACATGCTCTTTCAGGTCATTGGAAACACAGCCTAAATTTCCTGCTCCCCTGTAGACTGCTTGTAAGTTCTTAAGCATGTTACGATCTTTCTGTAACATCTAAGATACGATTTCTCCAAGGTATAGATTTTGAAGTGGGGACCAAAGCAAGGATCTTGCTTGGATGCAACACTGAGTATCTGTTGAAGAGGAAACCTCAGAAAAAAAAACAAACAAAAAAAACAACAACCACAGCCTACTTTATTTCAGGAAGAAACTATACTGCCGTTCTTATTTCAATAAAAATCAGCATGCCATATTGAAGCCAACCTTATATTTCTTCTTTTAACTTTGTTAAAAGAAATGACAGAAATATAGGGGTAAAAAAGTGACGGAAGGTGTAAACTCAGTTTTCAGCATGTCAGAGGACTGTGGGATGATTCTTTAAATAAAAGGTCAATTCAAACCAACTTGGGTAGGAGCTATAAACAAGTCTGTTGTCTAAAACAATTCTGCATTATCTGTAGCTGTTCCCTGGGAGCTGGTTATGTATTTGTTCTTTTCCATCACTGGTTACTGTGATACTCATGCAGAGTCCTGAGACAAAGCTGTGAAAATCTTGGTCTAAAGCCAAATTGCTCTGGGGTAAAAAATCACTTTTCTCTGACACAAAATAGATGTCTCCGAGAAGACATAGGAAAGGATGAAAAAACATCAGTAATTGCTGCTTTGCAAAGGAAAGCTCTAGAGCCAACTGACTTAATTATGCTAATCACCCTATCAATCTTAATGAAAGAGAGACTGTAATCCTAAAAATACAGTTAGTGAGGAGCCAGGAAAATTCTTGGTTTTCTTACATTTGCTAAAGCCACTGATCACATGGCATCATTATAAAGGTATCACCTTGCTCAGATATAAACCTTAACTAATTCAGATCCATTCAAATGGTCAGGTAGGTGTCAGCAGAGGTGGCTTATACTGACTGCCACATGGGATAATGAGACTGCTCCTAAAGCTTGTTATGCAAAAATCTCTCGAAGGAGAGGAGAGCCAGAGTCAAACTTTTGTTAAACTTTAAAAAGGCTGCGAAATCCCTCTCTTACTTTTTTTTTTTTTTTTTTGTCACTTTATGCTTTTTTTGTTAAATTTCTGCCACCTCTCACTTTCATGCATTTTCAGGTAGTAATGCAATTCCCACCATGGAATGAATATGAAACTTGAACCTCTTGGGAAATGGTGTTTTCACTTGCATTACAAAGAATTGTTATTAACAATGGAGGTGGATTTTTCTGAAGAGGCATATATCTCAGACCTCCTGTAAGGTAAGAAATGAGGGAAATACCTGTGAGCGTGGACGAGTTAAGTGCTGCTATTCCCACCTGGTACAGAAGGAAGAATGGGAATATGATTTGACATGATCAAGCTTGTTACTATCACAGAGAGATATACTATGACTGACTATGGTTGACCTATATTCATTCTCCAAAGGGACCAACCAAGTTTACTAATTTGCAAAAGAAAGCTCTAGGTCAAAATGACTTAGTTATACTATCACCAAATCAATCTTCCCAGGGGAGTCTATGCAAGGATGGAAGAATCTTACCACACTTTGAAAAGTGTATTTCCATTGAGTTCCTTTCTGCTGCTGCCTGATGGATATAGACAATACATGAGGTGTTCCTTTTTCTCTCACCTTTCAGAAAAAAAGACCCTACCACTTCCTGTCAACTCCGATTTGGTCATGTTACAGACTACAGCACAATTGTAGCAAAAAGTGACTTGTGTTTATGGCTTTACAGTCTGCTTTGGGAATCAGTACAAGTCAGTGAAAATGGAAGGTCATGAGGGAGTATGTGGATAAAGGAATTGCTATTGGTCTGTCAATGTGTTTCAGATTGGATATTGAACAGAAGCTCCCTAGCCTTTTTTTCCTGGAGCCCATTTCCACAGATCTATTTCCAGTGATTTCTATCTTTCCAAAAACATTCAACAGTTTTAGTTTGAAACTTGAGTACCTCCAAAATTCAAATACTACCTGACTGGGAAAAAACGGCAGTTTAAGCTACAAGCACTGGAGTATGTATAGGAAGGCTCTGTGTTCGAGCTTAAATAAATGTTTCTCCATCTCCTACCACAGTGATGATAATGTCATTTGAACTGCTCACAAATACAAAGAATGAAAATTTAACATAGAGTTTTTCGAACAATTTGCATTCTATTCACTCTCGTGCTCCGTGTAGCTGTATCAGTTTTGTGCCAATTTAAAAACAAAATAAAAACATTGGTTTGGTTTTTTTTTTATAAATATTATCTTTATGTATAACAAACTCCAGTGACCACATTCTTATTTTAATAGGAAAAAATGTTGCTTTCAAATATGTGGAGCTATTTTTAAACAAAGATAAATTTCAAAGTAATTTTTTTTTTTTAAGAAAATTTGAATGAAAAAATATTGACAGGAGCTGAAACTGTTCAAAATTCTGCACAAATTAATGAGTAGCTTCAGTTGTCTTGAAATGCATCTTTATTGAATACAGAATTCTGAAAAGAAACAAAGATGGTGAATGGTATTTCAGAAAAACACATTTTCCACAACCTAGATTTAGAAATTAACTAAATACGTTTTTTTAAATCGTGCACTATTGCCTGGATCTGTGGAGAAGATGTAACTCATAAACACATACTTGATTTTGCTTTCAATGGTTTACACTATTTTTAACTTATTTTTAAGTAAGTTCATATTGAATTGCTGAGTTTGACCCATTTGACACAGCCCAACCAGATCATCCACCCCTGTTACGTAGGATATGCTAGGGTAGCAAAGAGCAAAAAGGGGGTTTTATCTGCAGTCTTAGAAGCGACTCTTTCGTGACTGCTAATGCTGATGTAAAGTCCTGAAGGCTGATATCAGGTTATTTGATCCAAGGTACCGAAAAAGCACAATGATTTAATGAAATTGTTCAGTACTTCAATAAATCTAACCATACATTTCTGATTAGATGGTAATCTAACATTCTGAGAGCTACAGACACCTCTATATTGTTTCAAGTAATACAGAATTATAGAATCATAGAATAGTTAGGGTTGGAAAGGACCTTAAGGTCTTCTAGTTCCAACCCCCCTGCCATGGGCAGGGACACCTCCCACTAAATCATGCCACCCAAGGCGTTGTCTACTTGTTCTTAGCTAATTTGTTTCTTGGAGAGTAGATCAATTGTTATTATTGGAATATGTGACACCTTACTTGTGTCACAAGACAGCACAGTGAATAGAGAGCATCCAATTTCTATGTTCTCATGGTGCAGAATACTTAAAACAAATCTTCACTTGCAAAAATCCTTTTTGACTAATGTGTTGAGGACTGGATGGAGAAAAGAATGTGGTTACTGGAATTTATTATACATCAACGAAAAATATTTTTATTAAACCCAAATATTTTCATTAAAAACCAAGGCATTTACACTGTAATACTATTTTATTTTAATGATTCTATGGAATCTATGATAGGAAGTGTCATAAAAAAGAAATAAATATATATATATTGGGTTGTGGAAGGCATTTCCTATGGCAGGCCTTGTGCTACATCTTCAGTACATTGTTAATTTTTTGTCATACTATAAGCTTTGCAGGTAATGGCTTTTTGTCATAACAGTACAAAATTAAGAGATTAAAATTCACACCACTAGCAAAGAAAAAAAACCCAAAGGAACAAAAGAGAACGTGCCTACTTAAGGAATGATTTATCTGGGTGGATTAAAGCTGATCCCTTGCGGGGGTGTAACTATCAGACAGCTGCACATGAGTATGAGAAAGAGAAAGAATTCAGCAGGAAATCAAACTGTCCAAGGCAATCTCTGCTGGGGAGATGCAGGGAATACAAGGGAAGCTATGATCTAACTGCTATGTTGCCTGTAGAATGGAAGAAAACATATTGAATTGTATGAAATTAAATGCAAACCCAGATGATTACAGAGGTTGGTGCTAGACTGCTTCTGAAATTCTTCTGCCTCAAACCTCCCTGAAGAAAAATTCCAAGCTCTGTTTCTCCACTATAGAAGAAAACAGCTATACACAAGTTTGCTTCACTTTTGCATGAAAATAATTGGTTTATCCCTATCTTGAAGCTGAACCCAAAAAGTAAGGGAAGATTATGTTAAGAAAAATACAGAAGACAAATTAGCACAAGAAAAGCAAAAACTAACCAAGCAAACAAAAAATCTTGTAATACTTGAGCACCTTCCTGCCTAAAAGTATTTTATGATGGACAAATGTCAGGTTAATGAATCTGTATATGGCGCACCCATATTGCCTGGGAATTCAGGCATGCATTTGATTTTCAGTATCATCTGGAAAGGCAAAAGATCAGTGTCTGGCAAGCCAGTAGAGCTGAGTAGGTGGGAAGAGGAGATGTTCTGGCAAGCTAATCAGAGCTGACTTAATTCCCAGGAATCAAGGCACCAGTGGTGCGTAGAAGGTTATGATGATGGGCTCAGCCTATAAACCAATTTACACACCAGCTTGTGATTACATTGAACCAGGATATCACCAGCCCAGCTCTGAAGGGAATCAGAGCTAGGAAGGGCTTGTAAAACCGTGGTTATTGAGCCGTGTAATATACAGTGCTGGGATGCAAGTGGGGGAGAACAGAGCAGGGCAGTTCTTCCACCTAGCATACCATGGGCTGGATTCAGATGGCAGTTTTCCAGGTGGGCTCCACAGGGGAGTCTCTCTTTGTACTATGCAAGAGAGAATGTCATAGGGGAAACTGAAGTCAGTGAAGTCGAGGGAGCAGAGCATTTGGTGTAGTGTTAATAATATCAACTCTGTGAAGAGGCTGCACGTAGCTTTAAAAGACCTGTGAAAACTCTTCAGCTTTCATATATGTCAGCTAGCAAAATGGATGTAAAAGCAAAATTTATGAAATTCTGACTTTCATGTCCCAGGAATGTCATATTCTGATCATGCTTGTCCTGTTTGAATCCTTCTCATCTGGCTATTTGAACATAAAGCAGGACAAAGAAAAACTTTGGTGCAATTCACAGCAGCCTTTTGAACAACAAAGAAATACACTAAGTTCTCATCCATTGTGTATTCTGGGCCTAATTAAGTTAGATCTGCAGAGCACATAGTCCTGTGCAGGATATATATAGAGAGGAAATATCTTTGTTTCCTGTGGTGCAATAGCAGTAAGTTCAAGGTGTGTTTTACTTAAAAAGAGAGAGTATTCTGAGAAAGTAACATCTCTCAGTAGAATCTACCTTTCATGTATATCTGTAAGCTGTGCTGATGTGCTGACCCAAACACCCTCATAAATTTAGACTGTATGGAAGGCACTGCATGGAATTATCTGATGCAGCTAGAACATTTATTATGATAATTAAAGTCAATTACTTTTATGACAGGATCAAAAAATGAACACCACCTCTAAAAGTTCCCTTGTTTTCCTATCTCTTGCACAATATAATGTTGCCATAGTAATTACTATATCTCACCACCTTCCTAGCAAATTCCAGAGGCAGGAACATCTCAATCCACTTGGCTAGTTTCCTTCCACAAGACTTCTTCACTCTGCAACAGTAAATGGATATGTTCTTTAAAATGTTGAAAGCACTCCTGCCTTGGTTTGCTTTAAAAACTGAGAAGCTTATTGTCGTCAGAACACCTCTGAATAATCAAGGACATGGTTTGAATTATTGTTAAGAAATTATTAGCTCATAAACAATGCTAGACACATCCTAGTGCACTCTGAAATGGGGCATTATGACTATGGGAACAACACGAGACTGAGAATATCTTATACCATTCATTTCTGTGTAAATCTGTTCTGTTTGGAGCTGGAGTAGAATAGCAGTCTATCAGAATAATCACAGGCTAATTTTCCTCTTGGGATTATATTCAGGGCCCAATTAATAGATTAACAAAGTTATTGACAGTATCTAGGAAGTCTGATTTTCGAACTTCTGAACTACGCTTCACTTATAACGCAATGGATGCTTCATTTAAGCCAGACAGGTTACCTCAGGGAAATACAATGATGCAATTTGTTACTAGCTATCCTGATCAACGTTAGCTGTCCCTTTCTCTGCTCTTTTCTTGACTTCTCTTTGTAGTGGGAACACTACCAAAACTCAGGCCTCATGTTTACAGATGAAACCAGGACACCAATGTCACAGATCTTTTGTGCTCTAGGCTGAGCCTGCCCTGTCTGATCCTGTTTCTGTGTTAAAAAAAGACATATTAAAAAGAAAAACCCTCAGTACAGTGAAGCTTAGTTTTGATTCACTTTTCAAATAGGGAAAACTGAATCAAAAAAGAGCTATTATGAAGAAATGTTTATGGAAAAGTTCCCCCATTGACAATGGGACAAAACAAAAATAAACTTAATGGTTGTTTATGCAGCTCTCAAAAGTAGTTCAGGATTGTGAATTGTTCCCAGGTTTTAAAGACCAAAAATTTTAACTGTTCTTTGGCCTCCTACCACTAACACCACATCTTACACTACCTCCTCTCCTGCTGTTCATTGTAAGCAGGGCCTCTTCTCACTCTGATAGGGAGTCAGCATTGGCTAGTTGCTGTTTTACACAGGTGGTGTGGTCTTTTACTGTGATAGGCATCTCAGACTCCAGAAGGCTCCACGAAAAAGCCTTGACAGTCTCAGAGGTGCAGCAACACCTGAAGAAAAAGACAGAGAAGGACTAACTCTACTGATATCCAAGGGCTGTATTTTAAAAGAAAAATGAACACAAAAGGCTGTGTTGCCAAGCCATGCTGATGCTTTCTGTAGCTCCCTCCTTGCTTTCATGGAGTGTAAATCACATTCTGGCAGTGATGGCATGGACAGGGTATCATTAGGAGCTAGACGTATCTCTGGAAAGTCAGATGCTCTGTCATGTTCTTACTGGAGACTCACAATGGAGCAGTCAACAAACCTACCTGAGATATGAGAGTGGGCTCTATTGCAGCTCAGTGTTGGTAGCTCAGGTTTGATTGCCAGCAATTTAATGTCATCCCTGGGAGCACTGGATTACTGGGAGACAGAAAAGTTTTTTTTTCCATAAACTCATAGGATGTATAGGAGGGAAAAGATGCATACCTGCCTGCCTTGTTATGGTTGCACATTATTAAGGCACAGAAATGAGGACCTTGAATGAGGATTGTAGTGATGTGGAGGCTGGAGCAGGAAGCCTCATCTCTCTGCCCTAGCAATGCCATTTGTCATGGACAGGAGCCTGAACTGAGACAAATGTATTGAGTGTGTGGAAAACCTTCTCATCCAGGGATTGGGCTGCATTTAAAAATATTTGTGTGCAAAAAATATTGACAAGGCCTTGGATCCTGTTGTGGACAACACCAGCAGTATTCGCAATTGCTGTGAGGCCACATGATTTGCCTACATGTTACACAGAAAAACTGGAGCAGGGTCTTCATGCTCCAGTGCTAATGTGCAAAGTTAACTAGTGGGTCCTCTTACAGGTTAGTCTATAATATTAGGGATGCCTTAACGTACTTCACCTTGTGGGCCATTTCAAAGACAGAAATGAACGTATTGTGATGGATAGTGACCCTTAAAATTTTCTCTGATCCAGGCCATGTGCCATTCCACAAGTGTCCACGCAAGCTAAACTGAAGATAAAAATAATTGGGTAAAAGTCAGTGTGAAGTGCAGTAATTGACATTAGATGATGTAACATGCTTTTCGTCCCTTGACCATGTTTTATTCTGGCTCATTCCCTGTTAATATTTTGGTCCCATTATATTCTATACTGTGGTGTCTTAATTTGAATCTTTTTGTCTGAAATACCCCAGCCTTTCCTAGGAAGAACTCCTTGGTGAATTAAACTGTTCTCTGCTTATAGATCAGTCATTTTAAAAAATAATAGGACATTAACTAAATATATCTATGTCTCTATTAGTAATGCAACCGTGTTGAAAAAGGTATTCAAGTAATGATTAATGAATTTAATAATTTCCATAGAAAAATGACAAGAGAATGAAAATAGCTCATTGGGGAAAGAGTCTGTGAAAGTAAATATTTAACCTAATACTTTTTCCTGGGGAAACTCAAGATCTTAAAGACCAAAAAAGTCATATAATATACTTAACTCCAATTACAGTGCTGGTTTTGTTGCTTTTGTTTTTACTATTACAAAGCTGTGTTATTCCAATGAATAGATACGGCAAAAGCTACAAATATAAAGTGTTATTTAATTATTGCAAACTTGTAAAGCACTAAGGACAAACCTCAAATATTTTCAGTCAATCACAGCAAAATAGTGAAAACCACTACTTTTTTTATACTGACCTTTCTCCCATATTTGTCACTGCTCGTAGGACCTCTACCTCAGGTTCAACACTACCAACAGGCAACTACAACTACAAGGCAACCACTCTAATACACATATAGACCTATCTGTGGAATTTTCCTTCATATTTTTATATTTTATTCCAAGGTAAGTGAAAAATAAAGTAGACTAATTAGGCTAACACCCCCCCCCCCCAAACAAAGCAACTAAAATTTCTATACCAAGTTTTCACTTGCTGCGCAGCAACAAGATAACAAATTGCATGCCAAGGAGAAGAAAAAACCTTTCATCCTTAGCCATATGGTGACTTGGACTTATTTGCTGATTTCAATGAGCTGAGCCAAAGAGAATGTACTAAACAGGGAATATTTGCATTTGCAAAATGCCTTCCAGGTAACATGATGGAGAGATAAATAACAAAAGTTTGTTAGGCTACTACCATCCCTGCACAGAGATGTTTTGCCTACGGCCTAATTCCACAAGTGCCTGGTAGTTTTCTGTTGCTTCTTAGGCATGTTCCTTATATTTCTTCCTTTTCACATTCAGATTTTACATTTCCATGGCTCTACAGGGCAGTAGCAGTTCTATCATCAAGCAAAGGAACAGTACCATTCAACAATGAATGGTACATTAATATCTAGTCAAAATGCAGTTATTAGAGAAATTAGATCCCTCCTGAAAAAGCTGCTACAGCATAAGAAGTTCACAATTTACAGTAGCAGCTTGATGGGAAAGGTATCATGAATTCAGGCATTTAGCCAATAGCACTGCCAACACTGTGTCCTGTCAGAAAACAGGGCATCTGACCCATTGCAGTTCTTACTGCTTTTGGACTCCCTGTTCCGAGGTACTTATAATCCATATCTGCGGTTTAAAATGAAGCCTGTCACTGATCTTATTTCAAAGGCAATTAGGTCATAAGACTATTGTAGAGCCCTAATGGATTTTTAAAGATACTTTAACCACTCTCCATTTAGAGGGTCAATACTTGAACTGAGCTAGGATACCTTTGGGAAAAAAGAATACAATAATAGTAGAGGGCTGGCAACAAGAGGCTTTAGAATTACATAGAAGGTTTACCCACATCCCTACAGAGCTGCATACTTGGACTTCTGAACTGTCTTGTCCTGCAAGACAGCAGTGGTTGCAATGGTTCATTAAAAAAAAATGTCACTAAAGGTTGATCACTCAGACATCAAAAATGGGAAGAAGAGATTGCACTTGGTAACTTGCTGGGGTTCCAGTGCTGTAGGAAAGGGTTGTAATAAGGAATCAGGAACTTACTTTCCTACTCGACTGGTCATTGTCTTCATAGGCATTTTCAGATAGAGTGGATCACTTTATCTTTCACTCCAGAGGAAGACATTCACTATGGGGGAAATTTAACAGATAGTGGAGAAATGAAGGTATTTAAGGGATGTATAGTAGGGGATCTGACATGTTTTGAAAGTTTTTCTTCCTCTTCAGCACAGAGTGGGTTGAACACCCTCAGTGCAAAGTGAAACATTTCCCCTCAAACATTCATCTTGCCTGGGTTGGGGATCAAGGTGCTCTTTGCCAAAGAAATGTCTTTGGGCTGCTTTCTTCTGCAGCAGCCCAAATCTTAATAGTGAATAATCTGTATGAATTGGTAAAAGACTTTTCTGATAAGAAATTAAATGAATCAAAATCAGACTGACAAAAAGCCCCAGTTGAAAGAGGGGTAAAGCTCTCTCTTCCCCTACCCTTACCTGAGGGAAAAAAAACCAAACTGCAGTAGAGTCAGCAGGGAACATGCAATTAACTGGTTGGCATTTATGTAGGATCCTGGGATGAATGCTCTCTGCCAATACTATACAGGCTATTTCTGTTCGAACGGCTTCATGTTCACAGGGGCTGAGAGTTCCTTTTTTTTTCTTCTTTTTTTTTTTTTTTCATTTTCGTGCAGTCAAATAATGATGACAGAAATGCCAAGAAACAAGATCAAATGTATTGTGGGTCACTACTGCTCTTTTACCAAAGTGCTTCTGGTATTTGGCACCTACACCTGCTCATCAACATGTATCAGAGGTTAAAGAAAATAATAGCCTGGGCGCTGTAGAAAATGATAAGAAACAAGTAGCAGAAAAGCAGATAGCACTGTCTGAACCCAATGTTATTTCCAAAGGTTAGGAGAAAATGAATATTTCTCCTTTTTTAAAATGTCAGTTTAATCCGAAAGACACTGAACCTCAAATAACATTTCAAGCTAATGTGGAACTTCTGAAAACAAGGTAATTGCTGATCTAGCAGCCAGAGATTTCATCTTAAACTGGCTGTTACTTTCAATACCCTTGTTGCATTACAATGTAAATACATATATCGGGAGGAGAAAAAGAACTGTAGGAAGGGAAAAGGGAAAAAAGATTCAAGGACAGCTGCTGAGTCCTTTGGAAATAGTGAGCTATTGAAACCAATGTGCTGAGATTAAAAGAGGATGTACTACTGCCTGTCTGGATATTTTGTGCTCTTTCCTCACAAAACAGAGGCAGCTTCAATAAAGACCTTGTGATTTTTCGATAGGAAATCAGTCACTTTCAAGGTGAATGGCCTTGCCCAAGGCTACACAGGAAATCCACAGTACACCTGGGGGATCCAAATTCAGACTTCTAGTGTCAGAGGTTTCTTCTAAATGTGTTTACACCATAATCAAAAATCATGTAACTTCTTAAATTTCTTTAAACGTACTCTGCACCTTGCTTAAGACATGGTAACATGCTTGGGCAGGGTATAGTAATGGATCAATCGATGCCTTTTTCAAGTAAGAGTAATAACAGCACTCTGAGAGCAGAGTTGAGAGTGTTCACGTGTCACTGCATGCTCTAGATACCTATTCAGAATTTAAAGGCTCTAGTTTAAAAAGTTTCTTTACAGAATCACCATCTGATTAAGGCAAATTTGGTTGGGTTTTTTTTAAGATCCAAATTAGCGTTATAGCCAGGTTAATATTTAATAATTATGGCTGTCTGTAACATAATTGTTGGAAAGACTTTGAGGTCTTAGCACAACTTTAATATCAAATCAGTAGTTTAAAAAAAATGAATTGGCAACAAAGGTGAATATCATGCCACTGATATTGCAGATTCATGCTGATTTTGAATATGACCTACAAGTTAGTGGCTTGCAGTACAGAATCCAGGTTTCAAAGCTCTCTACTTGTGATCTTTTCCTTTTCCACAAAGTAAAATGGCTTTTATACGTAAATTAATATAACAGTTTCACCAAATTGGTCCTGCTGCTATTTATGCCAATAACATGATGAAAGGAGCTGTTTCTGTTCAGGAGTATGGGGAAGACATGGAAGGAAGATTCAAAAGAGAAGGGAGATGCATAATGCATTGGTAGAACTTTGATGTATAAATGTGCTGCAAGCTCATGTGAACATTTTTTTCTCTTTCTGTATTAATTTAAGCACTCTGGAAGTGTTGATTGTCAGCTTTTATATGTGTGTGGGGGGGGGAGTGTCCCTGTCTTTACCATCAAATCAATGTTGTAAGAAGAGTAGCAGTGCAAAGTTTTGTGCAAACCATTGTCATTCAACACTGTCCAAGTCCTGAACATCTCAGGAGGCAGGAATCATCTACTGTCATATTTCAAAAGAACAATCTACATAATAAATGTGGCAAGTGATGATGGCATTTTGTGATGCATGCACTCCCTCAATGGAAATATGCTAGGACACCAGATCCAAAACTACGTATGAATTTTTAAATAGCCCTTCACTCCTCCAGGTACCCTCTGCTGGATTTAGAATAAAAATTTAAAATGTAAATGCACCTTCTCTAGCATTTTCTTTAGGGCTTTGAAAGTGAATTTTCTTCTGTGTTCATATGCTTATAAGTATTGTTCTAGAACTGCACATCCACTGAAAAGAAATGGAGGTGATACACTAAAACTCTTTGAGAAGTAGAATGAGTAGAAGATAATCCAAACACTCACCCTTCCCTCTGTTCACCCTCCTGTCTGCTAAATAGTATGAGAAAGTGAAATACTTATCTTTCTGATAGCTGGTAAGAGTAAAAGCACTGCTGTGTGATGTGAAAACGTTTTTTTGCTGGCCAAAGACACCTGCTTATATAAAGACTACCTGTACCATTTCAAAGTAGCTGGTGGTCCTCCAAGATTTATTCTGAGGACTCTGCAAGAACAAATTAATATTTGTCAAATCTGAAGACCAGGAGCCTGATCAAAGTTCCATAGTATAAGTATGAATCTTCCTATTGTCTTTCACAGAAGTCTGGCAGTTGTCCTAAGCATGTTTCCTAGGCATGGCAGCCTACCTATAAAGTTTATGGGGGCTTGCCTAGATTCATTCTGAGTTAACCTGGGAGGTTTTTTTTAATTAAATCAGGAAATATCAATTCTTTTATACTTGGAACAATCTTTACTCTTAGTGGTGTGTTATGGAAATTTGATGCATTGGTTTTGGTCATGGGTAGTCTATTGCGAAGATGACAGGCCTTCTGTGAATTGCAAAATATAGATTGCACAAACAAAATAGAAAAACTCTTTAAAGTGAAAAAAAATCAGATTTTCTTATGTCTTCTAAATGTGACCTGAGTTTTCTGACCAAGAATTTACCATTATAAAATAAAGCCTGTGAGAAAAGTAAATTAAATCTATAAGTAAGTCACAAATCATGTCTTCATACAAGCTATACAGAACTACACACTTAGAATCAACTCTCAGCAACTGGATCTCTTCATAGGAGCTTTAACTAAAACGGTTTCTACACTGTAGATGGATAATATAACAAATTTTGTATGCATTCACTATTGAAGTCAAGGAAACCTTCCTGAAAGGATACATAATACTTACTCTGGACTGCAAAGTCTGAGCTGATGTTTGATAGTACACACCTAGCATGACTAGCTCGTACTTTGATCTTTAACCATGCTTGTGTTTCATCTCTTATGAGAAGTATGCTTGCTAAGAAGTATTTACACTATACAGCAGGATACAGTGCATAATGAGAATTGGATATACTTGGCATGCATTGATTTGTGAATGTTCTGTCTATGCAGAATATAGCCTCATAGTCTGCACCATTGTATTTATATAAAAAAAAAAAAGAAAAAAAAAGCCATCTTCTATTTATTACTTAGGCTGAACACTGACAGCTTCCCAGGTTAGATCCTCTCAGCTGTAAATTATGAAAGGTACAAGGGGAATGAGTTAAAGTATTATGCCAGCGCTGCAAAAACTTTATTGGAAGTGAGTTATCAAGATGTCTTCCATACATAGTTTATTAGATATGTATCAATGACAAATGTGCACTGCTGTTACAAATGCTGTTACAAATGAATCCAGCCTGCAAATTCTTTCTTATCTCTATTGAGATTAGCATATCTCATCAATACTTTATCCATGTATATGTACGTGCTCATTTATAACTGCCAGAAAAATAATTAGATTATGCTGTCCTCTTCTACAGAGAAAATATTTCTAGAATTAGTTAGGTTTGTTTTAAGCATTGGTAAAGTATTTCCTGCTTCTCTCCATGTACAGCAAACATAGTGGCTGCAAAGCCAATTAGCACTGTTGCCAATAGCTTTCTTCCTGTGTGAGAATGGTGAAGGGAGCAGCTGTTTGCCCCTTTTCTTGTTTTGAACACACCACCTTCATGTCACAGGTGCTATTTTAGAAATCAAGCTTCCTCTCAAAATACCTGTTTTCTGGTTAAATAATCCATAGCTCTCTTCAAAGATCAGGCCAAGAAGCTAGGATTTCAAAGTGTTTATGTTTCAGATATTTTAGTGAACTAGGTTTTCAAGGGCTACTTCAATCACAGTGGGGAATTTCTGGGAAGCCAAGAAAAAGCTTTACCCCATACATATTTTATGAACATATTTCCAATAGAAACTCAGAAGTTGCTCTTGTTTGTTGCCTTATTCAAAACCTGAACTGAGAGGTAGCAAAAGTGAGAAAGTTCTTATCTCCAAATCCTACAGGTAACAGACAAATCAGAAATAGATGCTTATCCAGAGGCAAAGGTAGTCCTCCAGGAAAGTTAAGGAGGAGAACTTATGAAATCAGCAAATAACTATTTTTCGCCTTTGGAGATTTATTTCCCAGTAAGAAGCCTTTGGAGTACTCTTCTGTTTTTCACCCACTCCCAGAAACTTAAGCCTTCAGCTGAGATGACTGGATATAAAGCTTTTCAGAAAAGCTGTTTCTGTGGTTTTCCGAGGAAATATCTTTGAAAATATTCTTTGTTTACTGGTGACTTATAATTCTTACCTTACATTACCTTCAAGCTACTGTTAAGTATGATTCTCCCTACTAGGACAGTTATCACTATGCCTGACATCTCAATTTTTATTATGTTTTCTAAAAATTGTTAATAAGTGCAGTAAAGTTACTTCAGATGGAGAATAGTTCCTAGAATGCTACATATTTCAGCACAGCTCTTGGATGTGTTACTAGTTCCTTCTTCCATTGTCTAGCCAAAATATTCCAAATCCTCATCACATCCAAAGAAATAATGCCTTTCATTCGGCAATTATTTTGAATAGTAGATGCCAAGAAAAAAAGTATAATGTTTGTAGGAATTGTTAGCCTTCAACTTCCAAATTATTTTACTCAGACCAAAAACAGGACACTTTAGAGCCACCCATGAGCAGCTTTCATTTCTGTTTAGACCTATGAAGAGGAAATGCTTAAGTTAGAAAATACCTGGAGGTGGCTAATGTTACTTTGACAAAGTCCCAAAATGCATAAATAGCTCATATAAACCAGATTTCTTGTGGCAGGTATCTCCCATGGACTGCTTTCACCTACGCCTAAAGCCACTAATCTTGATTCTCATTACCTTTTTTCAGAAGGATGCATAACCATGAAGAAGTGGCCGACCACAGTGGTGTCTAACAAAACTTCTACTCACATTGTGAAAGTTCATCTCTTTTGTCATAGATTATAGAAATTTAGTTGAGCTGTTGGGGGAGAGAAAATAAGCGAAACATGAATGTAGGCAGTTTAGAGAAACATTTAGATCCATTGTAAATAATGGCATGGGAATAAGCACGTCTTATATGGTTATGTAGGAATAATATATAAAAAGAAATATAGTAAGAGACTCATTGATAAGTCCCTAGATGGCAATGCCTTCGTACCTGTAGAAGGAAAGTTTGGTCAGAGGACTTCCTAAGGAACAGTACTGAAGTCATTAATAGAAGAAAAGTTTTTTGGGTTTTTTTTATTTGGTATTGTTATTGTTGGGACAGCTTTATGGACATTCTAGACTAACGTGCCTGTTTTGTCTCCTAAACGCAATACAGTCCCAGACCTCTGCAATACTTGGGTGATAGATTTTGTAGGTAGATTTTCTTCCTGCACTCTGCATAAAGCTGAAAAGTCATGGCTGAATGGAAGAAAATAACGCATCTGAATGTTAAATAAATGGAGAAAAACAACAACAACAGCAAAAAATCCAAATTTCAACCTACTGTCACATGCTGGGAAGGTAGGCACACTTTTTTACTTGTTCTACATGTTGTTTCATTCATGTTGAAAGAGAATCTGTACTGCAGGCAGCTTACAAAGGTCAGAAACTGGCAGATGAAACAGTGGAACAGAGACAACAAATTCTTTAACTCTATGACAAAGATGACACTTGAAAAGACAAACTCATGTTTATATACCTAGGTGAAATGTAGACATTGATATTTGAAGCTCTAGAGACCAACTTTAGGAACTGAAATTCAACATGGTAGCACATTTTCTCAAGAAAACCGAAAATACCAGTTCTCACATCACAGCTAGAAACCCATACAGAAATCCTAGAAGCGGCAACCTGCCTATGTATGAAATAAGCTGTCACTTTGTATCTTAACACTTGCATGTCTTCATCTATTTATAACACCATCAGAAGGTTTTCCTCATATCTCATTAGCATTCTTCATTATCACAGAAACATACACTCTATGTTTAGATCAGAAGACCAAAAAAGCTACTTAGAATTCTAAAAAGAAAAGTGTTTCTAGTAAAACTACTGCTTAAAGTTGCCCTCTGCTACAATTTAAAGAGGAACACATAAGCATTTTTTTGGTTTTGTAGTAAAAGTTACAATAGGCAGCTAATTTTAGATTAGTAATACACCCTGTATCCAAGTAGCAAGAAGGATAAGATGTGAATAACTATGTAAATAAAGCCAGGAGGCCATCTGACTCTGTCACTCTAGGATATTATATGATTTCCAAAAGGAAATATCTGATTTCAGGATAAGAAGGTTATTATCATCAAGCTCAAGGATGCTCAAAGATATCCATGGCTTTCCTGTCTCCTATGAAAACCCATAACCAGTTCGTAAGTTAGGTCACACAATGCTAATTAGGAAAATGGAAAATTTCCAGGTCTGCCATAATTGTGCTGGTTGTGACCATCAACCCTATGTATTTCATAGAACTATGTAATACCCTGAAGACAATCCTTTTTGGCAAGTTGCATGGTGCTTTTTTGTCATGGTGGCTAACCACTACTCTTTGCCTTAAGAAAGCTATGTCATTTGATCCATTTGCAGCTGTAAGTCTGGTTTCTTGAGAGAATTGTGATTTTATCCTGTTCATCAAACACTGTCAGCACCTTAATTTCCCTAGAGTTTGACACAAGTAGCAGCAGGCAGGCAATGAAAGTTTTGATTCATTAAACCCATTAGCATTTTTTGGATGTTCTGTTGAGCCTGAGCAATTACTAATAAAAGCAGAATTACTCTCCTTGACCAAAATTCTCTTGAAACAATGATGAAGTGAAAAAATGAATTGCATGGAATCTATAATGGCATTATGTGCAAATAGTCTATTCTACTCACTTATTAAAATGCTTCCCATAGTTATTGTTGTGGAAGCAGTCTTGTGTGAGACATTTCTTGAGATTGTCTTAAAAACCATATACCTATGTTAAAATCTCTATATTTGAATAAAAAAAAAAAGAAAAAGAAAAAAGAAAATCACAAGAGCACTGAATTCAAACAACCAGTAAGTAGATATTCCATTTGAGTATAAATTTCAGAAAGTTTGACTTCTGTGAGGTTTAAACCAATGCATAATATGAAAACGGAAGTTACTTTTTTGAAAGAGCTTTTTTTATGAGCAAAAGACAAATATTTCTGGAATTTGATAGGGAAAACCCCACAAGATTTGCCATGTCTTGAAATCTGTGTAAATTACTACATGTGAATTTGCGTCTTTGGGAAGGGGCTAGGATATCTCACAATCCTTTAAAGATTTATTAAAGTATATGGCACTGTACTGGCAGCTCTTAATCAAGCAAAGACTTCCCTCTTTAGAAGGATTACCTTCTTGCACAAGGTGTGCAGGGCCAAGGCTTTTTAGCTCTGGTAGACTTCAGGGCACATAGGGTACACTACCTCAGACTGGTGTCTAGCCTTACACTTGAAGAAGTTCAGAGTTCAGTGATGGAAATCCTGCCCAACTTCCCTTGAGAGCATCGCACATTGTCCAGATTATTTTTCTACCCAAAGTATTTCCTAATGTTAAACTGACATTTTCCCTGCAACATCCTAAATCCATTAGTCTTGTTCTGCCCTTGATGACTTGAGAGAATAATTGGTCCCTGTTCTCTCTGTAATATCCCTTTATGTATGTGTAGACAGTTATGTCTCCTCTAAGTGCTAGATGGTCAATCTTCTTTATCACCATTGCAATTTCCATTTTCCAAGTATTTTATCATTTTTTCTGTCATTCCCCTCTAGACTGCCCTCCATTTGTCTGCAAGATCCCTAGTAATCCAGCATGTAGAAAAGAGCAGCCCTGACACGTGGTTCTCATATCAAGAGATGGCTACAGGAACATGAAGTCTTTCTCTTGCGAGATGGATACCCCTCTCAAGTGAGTATATTATCCACATTCTTTTTACAAGCCATAAAGACAGTCCTGTGTGAAACAGAAGCAACAACTCTCCCCCAAACAAAAGAAACCAGTTGAGCAGGTTTACTGAGTTTTTGTCTTGTCATACTGAAATGATGCATCATGAAATGGAGATACTGTGAACAGAGTATGTCTAGGCAAGCCAGCTCAGGTACACAAGCCCTCCTGTTGCAAAGTGTCAAAAATAAAGCTTCACAGTAAGCAAGAAAAGAGCAGGAGCAACTCTCCCCCACTGAAAACAGCAACACTGAAAACAAATATGCACTAAAAACAAAGTAGCAATTCTCTTCTGTTTGTGGGTAGTTAACAACGAATTTTAGTGCCACTCTTTTCCAGTTCTGAAGTTCAAAGTCTTTGGCTAAAATTGTCACAGTGGAGAAGGGCAAGTAAATGCATTAACCCACATAAATGAGTTAAACTGTTCAAATCATATTTCATAATCATACCATAATGCAAAGCAACAGGATTTCAATGTTAAAATGTTACTATTCTAGTAGAATTTGCTCAATTTTCTCTAAAATGACTCTAATCCTAGGAAGATATTAACATCTAATTCCTCCCCAGGGTGAAATGCAAGTACTTATTTGCCATAAAATTAACAAAAAATAAACCTTTTTATGAATTGACAGTGGTTTAACTACTGAACAGAATAATGCAGAATGGTGCATATTTACAAGGTATTCTTAATTTAAGTGAACCATGCACTAACAGCAATTAGAAGGATTAGTAACAACCACCTATTTGTTGCAAAGTTATGCCAGCATGAAATACACTGGTTTATTCCTTGCATTCTTATACCAGATCTCAGAACACAGCCTCCATATTTTCCAAGCCATGTTTCAGTTCAAATGTCATGGGATCTAAACTACTCCAATATTATCTTTGGTTATGTTAGCAAGGCAACCATTTGGAGCAAATCTGTTTGAAGAATCACTGTATCAGTGAAAGCATCTGTAGCATCCAAAGCACTTGGTGAACAACCAGCCAAGACTCAGAAATGTATTTAAAACCATTTTGCTATTTTCCTCTGCGCTGTGCTTCCACCCAACTCCCCAACACACTGATTTGCATTTTGATTTCTTTGTGCTTTCTGTTGTAAGCAGTGATTGCCCCCCCCAAGGGTTGCTTTTAGCAGTTTTTCAGATGTAAAGTTGCAGCAAAAAGAATTTTTAGAGGTATAAATCAAGGTCTGTAGGCTCTTTCAGCATTCCCTGAATGCATGCACCAAACTTCTCAAACTTTATTTCAGTGTGCATTCAAGGAGAATATCATTCCCTAAAATTCATGTGTTTGTTCGCTGATGACATATCTTTACATTTCCCTTTCTACTACCACCCCCAGAGGGGCCAACTGCTTCTTGGTATTTTCCAAGTGCAAAATGTGAAAGGCTGAGTAAGTGAAACTTACTGTATTTCAGGCTGCTGAAAATAGCCCTGCCAAGCTCTTTGAATGTCCACCACTGCAGTTGTCAGATTTTCTATCCCTAGCTTAGTCCAAAGAGACATGAACTGCTTGCAAGGAGGAAAAGCTGCTATCTGGTTATGGAACTCAGGGAAGATAAACTGAAAGTCCACCTCCATCCCCAAAGTCTTGTAGCAATGACATTACCTCATATCTCAGGCAGGAGGGCTGAACATTTTGTTCATGGGATTTGCAGATTCCCAGAGGCTCTGAAAATCAGTGTTTTGCCATATGTGAGGAAAGACTGCTAATCTCAGCCTCCTGTTTAGCTACAATGATCATCGCTACTGTGGTACATAGACAACAGAATAACATAATGGTGGGACTGAAGCATAGAAGATGAATAACACTTGCCAAAACACGCAGCTTCCCTAGTCCTTGTTGGACAGTGAATTCAAAAATCACACAAGGAATGATCTGCAAAGCTATAAATCAATGAAAGCTAAATTTTGTTAAAAGAAAGAGATTTGCCTTCCAGCCACAAGGAAATAATGGAGGTTGTCTATACAATTTCCTTTATATTTTATAAAAGACATTTGATGATATAAATAATACATTTGCAGTATTCTGAAACCAGCCAGTATTCACAGTCATTGCAATAGGTTGTGGCAGGACATTAAACATGGTTTATCAAACTACAGGCTTGCAGTGGGATATAGTATTAAGAAAGTTGGTCCCTTGGTGGTTTTGCTCATCATATCTCTATTAACATCAGTGGAACTGCTGCTACTTTTACCAGCTGAGACTCAGACCAATGCAAGTATTTCCAATGTGGTTTTCAGGTAAATGGTCAACGAAATTGACACTAATATTGAAGTATTGGGAAAAATGCCAGCTGTGATAACTGACATTTACTCTCATAGCACTAGTAAAAAAGGAAATTCAGCCATTTAATGTTGTAAATTGGTAAGTTTCTCATTCATGTTAGATAGGACTAACAAAGAAGATTCTCAGAAGAAGCTGTGGAGTAGCTACACTTTATAATTGCCTTATCCTCAACTTTCTCTTCCTCATAAGCTCTATAGAGATCCCACACCTCAATATCAACCTTGCACATATATGTCAATCAGAACTGAGAAAGTATTCAACCTGCATGCCACAAATTAGGGTGACGGGAGTTTGATTGTTACCAGTTCCTTTCCTTGCTAAAAACAACAAAATAATAATCTAGGTAATTTTTATTTTAAACACAATTATAACTCTCAATTATGTAGGATTTTTTTATTATTATTAGTCCCATAAAATAAAGGCAGTATCTAATGATTTTTTCAGACAAATTTAGAGCCAAAATTTATTCCAAAGGGCTTGATGTAATATAATTAAATAAACTAGGTTTTATGCTCTGTACTTCACTTACCAACTTGGTCTTTCCACAGTTTTATGAGTCCCTGCTTTCTTAGCTTTCCATATCTGTAAGCAAAACATAGTGGAAAACACAAAGTCTCTAAGTTATACATATGAGTAAAATCAACTTGTTTTTCTGAAAAGATTTAGTAACTGATAAACCCTTGTGCAAGGCCCTCTGAAGCCTACATCTATGATGCATTTGCCATATGTTTCTGGAGATGGCAATGTGGCCTCTGAGGCTCAGATTTTACATGCTTCTTTCCAGTTAAATGGGTTTTGTTCCAGACTTAAGTATACAAACCAAAAAAAACCGAAGGCCAATATGACCTGCATTTTATATAGTCAACTCAGCATGACAGACTTTCAGCATGAGTTCCTCCATGTTTGACCTCCATATTAATGTTATTTGCATTAAACCAGCAGGACAATTGAAGTTATTTTTGTATGCATTGACTGTTTGAGGTAAGGTTAAGTACTTCAAAAAAAGTACAGGGCATATTTTATTTTGACAAGTTGCTTTGGCAGAAATAAAAAAGAACTGTTAAAGTAATAGCAGAACTTAAGAACCTTGTCAAAGATTGCTCCTTGAGTGAGAGTTTTGTTTCTTTGGGATCATGTGTATATTTTCTTTATTGCAAGTGTGGCAATAAATCATTTTACACTGAATTCATTTAGACACTTGTAAAATAGCTCATTTACAAGACACTTTGTCAGAGGCAAAGAAATGAACTTTTTTAGCACATTAGATTGGTAATAATATTTCATATTTGCAATAACCCTTTCCCTGCCAGAATCTTCAACTGTTTTGCAAATATTTATTAAGCTTAACACTACATGTGTGAGACAGGTACCATATTTTGTATTCCTTCAGGGTAATCCACTACAGATTCCAGAGAATTCCTGTTCCCAGTGAGTGCTTGCTGAGGTTGCTTAGACTATTATTGCTAAGCAAGATATAAGTGCAGTTTATCCTGCTGTCTATACAAATTCACTTACCTCAGTAACATTATGATGCAGATTTGCATTTGTGAGTCTTCTCTCCTATTCCTCCAAATAATTTGGTCATAAGCAATGCAGCATTGCCGAGGGGCATGTGCGTGATAGAGATTGCAGTCACTTCCTCTTTATGTTTCCCTCCCATGTGAAATTTTAGCTGTGAAAAACTAATGAAAATGGAGAAAATTATTACATGGACATCTGCCAAACCTAAACACACAATGATAAACCCCAGAAACTCTTGAGTTTAAACACAGAGAAAATTAGTAGGACTATGTACTTACAAAATGGGTATTACCCAGTCTATTTCTGCATATCCCCTCATGCCCCTAAACTAAGTAATGAAGGAAATAGAATGAATATTCCCAAGATTCTGCCAGATACAATCGAATTTTGTATTTGAATTCTTAAAAAAGAATTTTGCCTCATATACTAGAAATATACTTGCTCAGGCTTGAGAACCAGTCCTTAACCTCTTCTTTGGGAGCAATATTCCTGGTAAAGATCCCTGATGGTCCTCTTGTGAAAAAGAGGCTGCAAGAAGAGAAAAAAAAAAAAAATAAGTACCAGTAGAAAGAATCAGTGATGAATATTTCAACTCCCTAAACATAGAGATCTTTTCCTAAGCTATAAATACCAGTTCTTAAACAATCACAGCTGTAAGCTCACTACAAGTATCAACCATCTCTTCATAGGAAGATGGGAGAAACCTGAATCATCACCTTTCCTGCAGTAGACTACTTCTAAGGAGAATAGGCAGCATCAGTAGTTTCTAAAGATAAGGTTATGGATTACCCTGCTCCTAAGTGAAACACTTTTCAAGTACTAACAATTATATAGATAAACTCCAGTCTAAATCATAAAGTTTTCAAAATGAGTTGCCATTTATGAAAGCACTTGATACCCTAAAAACAAAAAATTAAGCTTTTCTGAGTTCCTCATCTTTTAACATCTTACAGCTAGACTAAATAGCTACTAGTTCTTTTTCTTTCCACCATCCCTTAGCTTTCTCCCTTCAGCATTTTTTGTAAAGTCTCACTTGTCTGAAGCACTGAAAATTAAAGGATGCTACAAAACTTGCTGCAGGCTTAATGCCAGAACAACACATACCCTTCATTTAAACATGTCTTTCTGAATACAAATAGAGAAGTGCTTCAGAAATGAGGCTTATATAGGTTCCTTACCTTATGTACCAGTGTATTATGGGAGGCTATAAGTTTCAGATGTTGCTACCTAAGGTCTTTTGTGTTTGCCTACAAAGGAGGAAATGAATGAGCAAGAAGGCGAGCATGGTAGGTACAAGATAGCTGTTCATAAATCTACCTTGAGAGAGGGAGATATTTGTCTTAGAGAACTGAGGTTCTAAACTAAGTGAGGATGGGTCAGGAAGTATATTTGATAAATAACAAACATTCATGTAAAAGGACAACTGGTGTTTCGTGTAATGTCAGGGGACTATTTGATCACTTATTTCTGTTTGTAAGCTCATGTTTCAGTTTACTGCAGAGATTTAGGAACAGTCTTACCAATACTCCTCAGTACTGCTAATCTTTGAAAATAAATGGATTACCTTAAGAATCAGGGTCATAAAAGAAATGCGTAGAGAAGTCACTTAAACAACCTCAGTCGTAGCTCACAGAAGCTGGAATGCTTTCTTTCTCAAAACAGGCTTTTTTATAATGAATGTTAAGGAAGATATCTTAAGGACTATACTTCTATGTGTCTTGCTCTGACTTCCAGCTAGAGTGGAGCTTAATTCTTCACTTCCTCAATTATACACTTTTTACCTTAACTATCCTGTATATACAATGTAGGGAACAGTGTGTTTATCTCTGAGGACCAGCTCACAGGTGCCTGATGACTGCTCCACCCAAAGCATATGTTCTGTGTTACTGCATTCTAAGCAAGAAGAAAGCTCATTTACAGCAGTGTGTTGACTGGACTGTTTCTTTCTTTAGAATAGCTAGTTGTGCACAGACATTGTACATGCAGATAAACTTCATAAAATGTATATATGCTTGCCACAACTCAGCTTGACCTGGAATCCTTTCTTTCCTGTGTGGAAATAATTGTTTAATGTTACTGTAATAAGAAACTGTTGGTCAGATGAGATGTATCCTTTGAATGGCTGGTTTGATCAAGGTCCCTGGAAATGCACCTTTTATAACCTCTTCATTAGGCAAACGTGCCAAAATTTAGGAAGAATTAAAAGGAAAAAGGCAAATTCTTCAATTCTGGGCTGAGAGAAACAACATTCACTGTGTTCGTAGCATAGCAAGTGGTGCTGCAGAAGAGTGAAAAGGCTGCAGGAAAACAGCTTTAACACACAGTCCCCCATATTTTATCCAGGATAATGTCACTTGTTACACCCATTGTACTTGAAGCATGTTAGCCTGTTCCAGAACCCATAATCAATACCTTTTACAATGCAAGAATCAACAAACTGTAAATGCTCCTTTATTCTGTCATGCAAGCTACTATAACTTCTGCCTTTACTTAACAAGCTACCCTGTATCGTCCTTGCTAACTACCTGCTTAGCTTTGTGACAGAAAGAGCATGAAGGAAGCAGTAGGATGATGGGATGTAAGGTGAGAAGGGAAGCCTCCTGTGATGGCAAGAACCTGCCAATTTATAAGTGGTGGTGGTCATTTGTAGCCTCGAAGCAATATATTTCTGCAATAGGTTATTACTACTTGTATCTATACAGCCTTTCTGTTGTCACAGTTCTGGGTAGTTACCCTCTGTATAGGTGAACAGTGGTCTTTTGCAGGAAAGAGCCACCTGCTAGTGCCTTGGGAAGGAACAATCTAATCTTATTACCAGAAACTGCATGCTGCTTAGGTAATGTGTATGCAAACAGGCTTTCCTATGGCTTAAGAAAGGTCTTTCTGTGGTGTTCATATATTTTCTGTTGTATCTCTTACCTGCTGTCTCTTTGACCTCTGTATTGCAAGTCCCTTGGGGTCAAGAATACACGTTTGGTGTGGTTTGTTGAGTTTGCACCAGCTAGTGCAAGGGAGTCTATAGTCTTTCACTGAGAGTCAGATGTGCTGCAGAAACATAGGTATATAAATACCTGGCTTGTTTTCTTTTTAGATATGTGACTGAATTCAGAGCTAGTACCTGATGACTTTGACAGAACAATAATTATGTGTGAATAGATTAATTTTCAGACAGGAGCAAAGGTGAATGAGTTTTAGCGTAAATGGAGGGGTTAAGTTACTCTTCCTGGAAGCACAATGAAAGCGAAAGATTGATGCATTCCAAACTCCCTCTCTCAGTAAGCAACAAAGCAGGACCCCCAGAGCTTTCTCAAATCAGCTTTTTCTTTGCTGTCTTTATGAAGGATCTTGTTCCTTTCTCATCCACTTTCTTCTGCTAAAATAAGGACATACAATTTGAATGTTGTTTTCAATGTCTGGTTTTAGAATAAATCCATTATTATATAAGCTCTAAACTTGAGAGTTGTTTCTTTAACATGCTATATATTCCACTTTCTTTGAAAATCTAGCTGCAGGTATTGAGATATGATGTGCAGTCTATTGTGGGTGGTAAATGAAAGTTTAATCCTTTTACGCTACAGAAAAGAATCAGTTCATCTTCAGAATTTTTTTATGGTGTTGGGGGCAAAACCAAATCCCCACAAAACTTTCTGACTTTTATTCTGATAATAAAAAACAAGGTTATCAAAGAGACTGACTGAAACGATGTGTTTTAGCGCTCCATCTGCCCTAATCTGAAGCAAAATTGTGATTTCCCTGAGAAGCTCTTGGATTCAGGCATATGTCCTCAAGATACATTTTTCTGAACAGCAGTGCCAGTAATGCAGAGATCGTTGGGGTCACTCAGTGGAAGAACAAGGCTCTGGTATATATTGTAGATCTCCATATCTACTGATAAACTGGATTTTTAACATTCTGGAATGTGAACTGTCTAACTTGACAAAGTTAGAAGCTCTTTCCCAGAAGCATAAGTGAAACATTAACAGAAATGCCAATGCAGGGAATTGGAATAGCAAGGCTGTTGCTGGAGAGATGCGCAGGAGGTACAGCTCTGAGACTAGCCATCAGGAGTAATTTCTGTGGCATCAAATGATTGCTCTGAAATATTTTCCTATAGGATCCCCAGGGTGTATCTGCAAGAGCACACAGTTTAGCACAACAAGAGGTGCTGTAGAGCAAAGCAGTACAGTTCAAGGGCCTTGTCATCCCTAGTGATCATTTGTGTCACCTAGGGCTAGGCTGGTAATTTTATTTCGCTGCCTGATTTTTACAAGCTGGGGTTTGGAATATTGTATACACAATCTTTGCCTGACTGGCATGTTTGCTAGTGTGTAGCTTCCACATAGGATTCTTTGTGGCAGGTCCAGCTAGGGCATGCTGCAAAGCATAGTCTAAAGTACTTCAACAGCAGATACCAAGGAGCTTTGCATCAGAAAAGCACTGACACTACGCAATAAATTGCTAAGGAAGATGCACCCTTATTCTGATGTTTTCGTTATTTCCTGGCACACTGTAAGAAAAGTATTTTATTTCATGTGTTTTAGGACCATGTGGGGGGCCATTCAGTTGATGTGGTAGTTGAAACTGCAGCTATTTTCTCAAAAGCCTTTTAAATGTTGTTTTCTGCATGCAGTATGCTTGCTGCTTTGACAGATCCCCTGGAGCTGTGTCAGCTTCTTTTATGCTACTGGTTCTCCCACTCAGGTATTCTCAGTCACAAGAAAGCCTGTCCCTCACTTCTGTGAATGTGAAAGGGTAAAACCCTACCCAGTAGTGGTGCAGTTGGCTATAGCACCTTGATGAATCTGGACATTATTATTATTATATTATTATTATTAGTGGCTAATTTATTACTTTAATTCACTTGTCATTGTCACTTAGATCAGAAAAAAGGCATGAACTAAACAGAAGACTGATTTGATTGTTTGTTTTTGTTTTGTCTCCAATGAATTATCTATGCAGTGATGAGCTGTGTTTCTTTAGATATTCAGATGTTTGCTGGGTAACTGACATGTCAGCCTCATGTTCTGCTTATGGGTGCAGATCTGTACTGCCACACTGCACTCAGATCAGCAAATGCTGCTACCATATCACAGGTTTAGTCAAAGGAAATATTCACAACTGCTTATTAATTTGTAGATTTGCAAACTGCTGTTTATGCAGGGATGGGTTGCCTGTTACTGGCATGGTGATGTGGGATGTGCAGAGCTGCATGTCAAAAAACATTGGGCTGTGGTGATGTCTGGCTGGTCACTGGGGGGCCAGATGGCTGGTGCTGTGCTGATGAGACCATGTAACATCCAGTTTGAGCTGCTGGATGAAACCCACATCTTGCTTTTAGCTACCCTGACAAATTTTTCTTAACTGCATACTTGGTCTGATTCCTTCCTGAGCAGACTTGTTAACACACCCTCAAACAAGACATTAGGTGGTCTGTTATTTTGTCATGGCCTTTTTGAGATTTATAACACTGAACCTGTACTTTATTGTGCCAACTGCAGTACAAAAAGACTAAAGGAAATTATCCATACCTCAATTTATGGATTGCACATAAAACAGGATGTCCCTTGAGTATGTATATAACATGAAAATGCAATTGCAAGTTTAGAGGTTGGGGATTAAAAAGAACGGTTTGTCTTGTATGCTTATTCCATGTAACTTGTCCTTGACAAAAAGAACTGATGTATCTTTAAAATGCAGTTTATTTTACCACCACAAGTTTTTGACCCTGCCCCTTTATAAGCACCAAGTGCTTTCACATCCTGTGCTTGGCATTTGAAAATATTAATCTATAAAGTTAATGAGAAGAACCACTCCACATTGCTTACCTGAATTCTGGTTGTAGAAGCTGAAGGTAGCAGAAAGGATGGAAAAAGCCAAATATAAATCATGTCATGAAGAATTACCTTCTGGCTTTAGCAACTTCTTTCCTTTTTGGTCCTTCCATCCCTCCCTCTCCCTGATATCTCCTATGCTTCATTGAGCCAACCTGGAAAACTGGGTCAGTTGTATGCGATCAAAAGGCAGATTTTGCTCAAGTATGGGTAGCTCAGAGGAGTTCTTGCTTAATAGGCTTGACAACGTGCACAAGTGCTGTGAAGATCAGAGAGAAAATGCATGTTTTGGTCTGCCTGTGCCCCACCCCTTGTATGCATAATTCCCTGATGTGGCTGATGAGTGCTGTTATAGAGCCAGACCTTGCTGCTCTGACTTGAAAGCCATAGCACAAATGAAGTCTGCAAGACTGTGATGAGCTATGTTTACTCCAGCCATTTCCTCATACCTGTCTGTAGGGCAAGATGCAGCAGTTTGGTTTTGCTATTCTTTAGGAAGAAGTGTCAATCTGTGTTTAATATTATCTGCTGTGGTGCTGTTCGAGTTACACAATTAGTTTGAAACTTGTTTAAATAAAGCTATCCCACAAAATTTTCCTTTTGTAGCTGCAAGCTTTGCTAGGAAACAGTGATATTTTATCTCCAGTGCTTGATAGTGCTGGTTCTTGCTTTTCTGACTGGGGAGGAGGAAATTGCAGTCACTTTTTAAAAAGAATATGGTTTGAAATTACAAAGCAGGGTGGTTTTAATGACATTCCTTGCCAGGACTAAGCACACTCCCAGATCAAAGTTATCTAGCTACCCATGTCTTTTTAATAGCTAACTATAACCACTTTAATTCTTCCCTGAGCAGTTGATTAGATGCGGTATAAATTGCCATGACAGCCTCCTGCCTCCTAACCACTAGCAGAAAACACAGTTTTTAGAATTCGCATAGGGTTTGTCTCTAGGACCCCTGCAAGGCGAACTGAAAAGAGTAGTATTCCACTCTTTCCCTATTTGGAAATATATTTGCATATACTCAATATGCAAATGCTGACTTTGCAAGCCAACATAGCTGTTTTCAAGCAGGAATACAGAACAAACTTCAAAAGAACTTTATATCCAGACCTCAGTACTCCAAGTACCCCAATTAGGCCTGGAAAGAGTTGACCAGATGTTGCATTTACAAATGCTGGGAGCTGGTGGCTGCTGGACGCTGGACATTTCAAAATCTGCTCTAATTTGAGAACTGTTTCTTCACTTCTACCTCCCAAAGGCTGTGGGATTTCTTTTTTACTCTTCATAGTCTCTGTTTATTACTTACCTCGGTGATACTGAGGCTTACACTAGTGCAGAAAACTCATAAATAAAGTCATAGCATGAATGTTGCTTTTATAGTGTAACAAAAAATATTCCTGAGCACCTTGTTTTGAAAGATGAGACATTTTTAAATACTTGCATAAGAAGAAGGCTAAGCAGTACTGAGAAAATAATTGAAATCAGTTGCTTGCTGTATAATTCATCTCCAGGACAGGGATGTCATTAAAAAAATATATATATTTTAGTATTTGGAATAAGTTAGACTAAATTTTTCAGCTTTGAAAATCTATTTTGAGTGTCAGTTTTTAAAATTCTGGGTTTCTGGATCTGAGATCTGGAAAACTGATTCCTGAAGTGAGGTGCAGAGATATAGCAGGAGTTAATATACCCTCCCCAGCAATAATGAAATCCATGAGCGATGGGGATGCTCTAGTGAATGTTTTCAAGGAGTGAAGGAAGAAAGATGTTCTTTTCTGTCCTGTTAACAAGACTACTCCCTGGCCTGCATTTGCAGAGTACATGTAAGGTCAGGCAGATTGCTATTCACTAAGCAGAATAAAATGTGCAGTTAAATAAATAAAATCTGTAAGTGAATTTTTATACTGACTGCATAAACAACATGAAGTTGATTTATGTAGTAAAGGATTCATGGTAGCCAAATCAGCATTTGTCATATGTGGTTTCCTTCTCAGTTGCTTGCATCAGGAGAAAAGCCATCCATCCTGACTCCCCTTTTAACAAGGGCTCTGCAATGCACTTTGAAAGCTCTTACATTGAAGACCTAAGGAGAGAGAGGAGAAGTAATTGCACTACATTGCCAATAAAATAATCAGCTAAGCATTCCTGACATTTGAGTTCATGAGCTTTTCATTGCCTTTGAGACTGGGAGGGGTGGTAAAAAATAGAGGTAGAGTACTATTCCCACAGTGGCTACTCATAGTAATGGCAATCTTTGATTATGCATTTGGTGTGCCTGTGCTACAGGGTTGGAAGTGGTTTGCTGATCTTAGCTTAGTCTTTCAACAGGGTTAAGCATGGGGGGTCTGTGCTGCGCAATCAGTGTGCAATGGCTGCACCCTGCAAAAGTATGGTGTCTTGTAAAACAAACACAAGAAAGAGGACTTCAGAGCAGACTAAATTCTGGCCTCAGATTTAATGTTTTTTCTTCAAATAAAAATTCCTGGTTTGTGTTCAATAGTCAGCTTGTAATGTTTTAAATACTGTGCCCTAATTTAGTCAATTTTACTGAAGAGGAAAGAAATACAGACTTTTTAAAAGTATTCTGTTGTTTATCCCAAATCTTCTAGAGATCAATTTCTGAAAACATAACTTTGCCTGCAATTATTGTGCTACATGGAAATTTCACATAATGGCATTTATATGGACTTTTCCTTCAAAGACAAGGGAATAAACTATGTAAGAAAATTACTTGGATCACTAAATCCTGCCAGTTAGGAAGATTCACGAAGATTAATCTATTGCTTTAAACCACCAAGCAGCCAATTAAAATTTTCATTCACTTATAAGCTGCTGCAAAATTAAAATTCAGCAATCCTAATTCTGTGGATAGTTTGATCAGAAAATAATCAAACAATTAAGAGTTTGTCATGACCAACATTGTGTTAAAACAAAGAAGTTCTGTTTAGCTGCTTTTTTCTCCTGTATCCCTCACAAAGTAGGGGAAAAAAATAATGCAGGACTGTAAGCTTACGCAGTAATTAGCTTAACAGATGCCTGAAGGAAATATACTAGGCCAATTATCAGAACCTTCCTTCCAGTGAAAAGAACATTCCTTTTAATATTGAAGCAAAATGAACTGTGTCTATTTACTGGAAGCATAAATGTGCTCCATATTTTATCTGGCAGAGGAGTATGTTTTCTACTGATGTAAATAAGTTCCACTCCTCTGGTTAAGTAAGAGTAAAGAAAAGAAATCATTGTTATGTTGGAAGTGGTTGGAGATCAGGACTGGATATGTGGACCAAAAATGCTGACTGAACTCCATGGAAAATACAGAGGTTTCAGATATTCCTGTCAGATGCAGAATGGAAATGAATGACAGTGTCCTTAAAAATAAAAAGTAAGCTCTGCCTCAGTATGAAAGTTTGATGGTTAGGTCTGTTATAAAAGCCAATTCGGCCACAAAAAAAAAAAAAAGAACGCTAGCACCAACATTAGTAGCCAATTCGTTTATTGTGCTCATTGATGAGAGATAAGCAAGCAGCAAGCTGGGTTCCTGGGGAGTCATCGCTCCGCCCAAGTCGCACACCGAGGAGTTAAGCGAACAGATACTAATTACACACAACCATGCATATTCAGTAGGTTTCCGAGAGAGAAGAGGGGATATTACAATTAGTTTAGGTACTTGATATCGGAAGTCTCCTCCCCTTTGGTGCTTGCGCACTGCCCTCCGAAAATTGTGGGCCAGGGTCTTCTAGATGAAGTAAGTAGTCTTCTTCTTGTGGGCAGGGGTCTTCGAGATGAAGTAAGCAGTCTTCCTCAGGATGCACTTTTTACCTTTAGCATGGTTGAATGCCCTAATAGTCCCAATTAGCTGAAATCAGCTTAATTGTCGAGTTTCTAAAAACTGGTAAAGATTTAGAGTAGGTTGTCTTCCTTACAAGAGATAAGCAACGCCATAGGGCAGATAGGGAGTGTTTGAAGCTTAGCAGATGCCCAGGAGGCACTGTTTCAGACTGACTGCTAAGTGAAAGGGCTACTAAATCATATTACCACATCACAGACTTACAACACATACATTGTTCTAAAAG
Organism: Myiopsitta monachus; assembly: GCA_017639245.1. Lineage (NCBI taxonomy): Eukaryota > Metazoa > Chordata > Aves > Psittaciformes > Psittacidae > Myiopsitta > Myiopsitta monachus. The sequence goes on from CM029926.1 coordinate 37,371,981, forward strand.
TTAACACATAAGTAGAAGGGCCATTAAAACTTATTATCACAGACGCACAACACAAACTTCTCCAAGTTAGGCCAAAAGTATTTCAACCCATGTTTTCCAAACACTTACTTTTCTTTTACCCAAGGAAATAACGGATGGCGACTTTTTATTAATATTGCCTTAGCTATGCAGATATAATAACCCAATCTCTTGTATAGTTACTTTCCGCCCCATACTAATGGTTTCTTGTTTCATAATTTTCTCCACCATATTTTGTTACAAACTATCACTTCTCTATTTCCTTTTTTAACACGAATCACAGTCTATCACAGGTCACTCTTCAGAGGTGACAGAGCTCAGTCAAGTCATGAATAAGTTCTTGGAAAGTGATTAAAGTTGCATTTACTTTAGGTAAAGTTTTAGACTTGAAAGAATGACTCCTTCAGCCTGGTTTGGGCAAGTTGTATAGATGCACAACTTGTTACACAGTTAATTTCATACTGTTTATTAAGCATAAGCTCCTACCAAATTCTGGGAACAAAAGCTCTTTCACGGGATCTGTGCTTTTTGCTTTGAATATAAAGGCTCCAGAACTTTAAGTAACAGCAGGAGTCCATTATTTTTCAGCAGCATTTTTATCCTACTGACAAGTACATGTCTCTTATCATGCCTGAAGTACCAGTTTAGCTGCCTTTGGTGGTGTCTTCCTGTGCCTGATAGCTACTGACAGGATTGTGGCTGTGCTTCAACTCCCAATGTCAGACAGCATGACAGGATGGGGCTGAACACCAGAAGACCTTTCATGAGTTCTGGTGACTGAGGACGTGCAGGAAAGAAAGCAAGTACTTGTGTTCACTGGTGGTAGAGCTGTCTGATATAGGCATGGGGCTGACCCAGGGAGGTCAGGAGTTAGCAATGGCTTCACCCTTCCTACCATATCGGTCTCTATAAGGGTTTGCTGTACATAACAAGCTGCAACACTCAAGCTGTCTTCTGAATATACTCTTTTTGCTAATGTTTTGAATTATTTAAATGTTGAAGAACCATTGTGCATTCCTGCCTTTGTGCATTAGTCCTTAGTGGGGATTTCTCTGGTCACCTCAAACTCACAGATGTGAGCAGGTGGTAATTTATGTCAAAAAATGTGGGACTGTTAGTCTTTCACAATGTAATGATGTGTTTTACAGTTCTGGCTTTTTGTGTTGTCATCCCCATTCCACGCCTGTGCACAGCAACTAAATGCTATCATTTCATTAAGCTTGTCTTTGTAATGAATAGAATTTTTTTTTGTGCAATAACATTCTTTCAAATCTGCTGCACTCCCTCCTGCCCACAAACATGCCTAATGCCAGATTCTCTGTTTAGACCTTCAGCTGACAAAAAAAAAGTAGGATTTGTCACTACCTGCAAGTTTATGTATTCTGCAATGATACATCAGTTATTACAGACAGTTTGCGTGTTTTCTGCATGGTAAAGAGAAGGTATCTGAATCTATTCTAGTATTGTCCACTTGAAATGTCTGGAACCCTGCAATGGATGTAATACATTTTTTCCTAACAACTAGTTGTTAAATTTATCTATTTTGGATTTTCCTATACCAGTTATTTCCAGTCCTATTTAACTGGTAAAGTAACTTTTTGTTGGGTGATTGGCTCAGTTTGAGTTTTGTCTGTTACTTGTGCTGAGAGCCTTTACCAAAGGTCGTTTCCATGCTTATCAAAATCCACTGTGTATATTTTTTCCACTGAGTTGTCAGTGACTTATCTCCTTCATTGCAAAAACATGTTTAATTCTGGCTTCAAAAGCTGACTGCAGAGATCAAAATCAATTTCAGCATTTGTGGTAGTTGGCCTATGTAAGTATAAAATAGCATATTGTGGGAGAATACTGGCTGGAGAAAATGACTGTAAAATGTGTTTTTCAGACTAGGGTGGGATAGGTTGGGGTGAAAACAATTTTTCAAAATGTTTCTAATTTTTCCCTTTGTCCTGCTTAAAAAGAAAAATTGCAAGGAAGCTGAAGAAAAAGGGGAGATTTTTCTAGGGAAACACTGCTTTTTTAATTTCAAAATAATATTTACTTTCCAAAAGCTGGGAATTGCACATGGTTTAGAAATGTTTTATACCTCCCAGAATGTTTGCCCAACACTGAGAATGTTGTTTCTGGGTTGTTTTGCTTTTTGTTTTTCACTACGTTGATTAGAAGAGCAGAGAAAATTGTCTTCCTTGAAATGTTCTGATAGAGCGGTGTGGGGAACCACACCAGGAATTTGTTGCTTTACGTTTCTAAAGAAAAGTTTTTCCTTTTCTTTTATTTACTTTCTCTGAACTGTGGGTTGAGGCAAGCAAAAACTGCTTCTGTTGGTGGGAAAAATTTCTTGATTGTTTTTCTGCCTTTTCATCCTACAGTGTGACCTTCCTGCTCTCACCGTGGAAATATAAGCCAGGATCCACTCCTGTCACTGTTTCCCTTGCTTTTAAGATATTCACTATAGATTGCAAAATTCAGTTTGTAACTCCCAAAAATCTTTGCAGTGATCTCCATTTTGCCTTTGAGCCATCCTTCATGCCTTTGGTATATGTTATCTTTGCAGGCTTGCATACGTTATTTATCTATCTGGGAATACCTTTATGTATGACAGAGACAGATTCTAGGTGGACATAATTGCTTGACTCCAGCTGCAGTGGAACCATGCAGAGCTGCTGTCTTTAGGAAACAGCATCTTACTGTCTTTGGGTGGAGGGGAGGGATGCATTCTGAGGAGTTGTGGCTCCTCTGGTGTCCCTATCAGACAAGGAACAAAATTTGCTATGGATTTGTGAAGCCTGTTGCTCTTTTGTGTTGTTTTTGCACACCAGGACTTTTTGCCTAAGGTCTAAGAATTAAACATTTCTACTCAGTAGTTAATACTTGATAAGAGCTCTTTCAAATGATTGCTGGAAACCAGATTGGCCAAAAGCTGCAGTCCGTCCAGAAATGACTCGGTATCTTACTGAGAAATGACTTTGCAGTTGGAAAATCCTCACAGGATCAATGCTGTGTGGTGGCTGAGGAGAAAATAGAACTGAGTTATGTACACCAGGATTCAGCTATAAAATGAATTAGTCTAAACCACTGCATAGTATTCAATCTTGGTTATTGAAAAGTGCTGTATGAACAGAGCAAATCCATTTTTATTTTGGCAAAAGATCTTTGTTTCTCTTCTGTATGGAGGACTTTCAATGCAGTTTTATCTGACAGCTCTACTCTAATCTGTTCCTAGTAGATTTCTCCCTCTGGTTCTTATTTTGGTTGTATTCATGGCATAGACAATCTAAAGAGCAAGAAATCATCATATCTAATGTAATGTTGAGTGGTGGAATGAAGTGGGTTTAGTCTTTCTGCTTCAATTGTGATTTTGGGAATCAAGAAGGTAATTAACTTCTATTTGATTCCACCTTGAGACAAGGTGGAGGAAGAGCAAAATCTGTAACACCTTCTTGCAGTCCCAGGAGCTGGCTAGGTGTGCAAGAGGTGGAAGGTCTGCTTCAGGACCAGGTAATAATTTCAGTATTACAAGATTGGATGCATCTGTGGAATCAGTTCGACAATTCTTTCCTTGCTCTTTTCCTGGGGTAATGCAGAGACTTGCAGTAGCTTTCAGCTCAGTTCATCACCAAGTCAAATGATAAAAAAAGTGATAGTTTGCAGAACTCTTTAGCATCCAAATCACTTTTTTGAGAATAAACCCTGTTGATGTCTCCTCAAGAAAAAAAAAAGGTATCTTGAGGCAAATAACGTGCTGGGAAATTTTTTTTAGAATGTTGTTTGATCCTTCAACCAGTTCTCCATAGACACTTATGAGTGTGTGCATGCAGGCCAGAAAGCCAACCATATGCTGTGCTGCATCAAAAGAAGTGTGGTCAAAGGAGGTGATTCTGACTCTCTGCTCTCGTGAGATCTCACTTGCAAAACCGTGTGCAGTTTTAGTGCCTTAAGCACAAGGACATGGAGCTGTTGGAGGAAACCCAGAGGAGGCCATGAGGATGATCAGGGACTGGAGCATGGCAACAGGCTGAGAAAGTTGAGGCTGTTCAGCCTGGAGAAGAGAAGGCTGTGTGGAAACCTCATAGCAGCCTTCCAGAATCTGAAGGGGGCCTACAAGGATGCTGGAGAGGGACTCTTCATTAGGGACAGCAGTGATAGGACAAGGGATAATAGGTTTAAACGTAGAAAGGGGAAGTTCAGGTTAGATATAGTCATAGAAGTTCTTTACTGTGAGGGTGGTGAGGCTCTGGAACAGATTGCCCAAGGAAGTTGTGAATGCTCCATCCCTGGCAGTGTTCAAGGCCAGGCTGGACAGAGCCTTGGGTGACATGGTCTAGTGTGAGGTAACCCTGCCCATGGCAGGGGCTTAGAACTGGATGATCTTGAGGTCTTTTCTAACTCTAACTATCCTATGATTTTGAGTCAGATTGTGCCTGCAAGAAATCTCTTGTGTGGCCAAAGGAGTGTTTTTCCTTCCTCAGAACTGTTGCTGTCATTTCACAGCGAGTAGGAAACTTTTAAAGACTGTATGACTTAAACAAGCTGATTGTTAAGTGGAAGGATTCTATTTTGTCATTCTGGTGTTTCCTGCTTTTACGATGCTACAGGAGCCAGCATGTTCTTACCAAAGCTACTGTAGCGATCAGAGCTCGGTTTTAACCATGGAATGTATTAGGAAGATGTTATCTAGGCAATTAAAAGACAAAAACAGCCCTTTACTGATATTCTAGTTAGCAGACCAATTATTCTCTTTAAATACAAGACTGCAATTTTAGTCAAGGAGAAAACAATAGGTAGCTTTTCTTGTCACACAAAAGTAATTGCAAAGCATATACATATTTATATTATGGTATGTTCTGTAAAAAGTATAATTAATTGGCAAAATGCTTATTGTATTTTTCTTCCACTTTGTGTATGCATAATTTCTATTATCCAGTAATTGATATATGCTTATATTTGATAGAGCTGATTCCCCATGAAAGTAATATAATTTATTTTTTATTGGACTTTAACGTGTTTTCTTAATAAGATACATTTATTTAGCATGTGTCACCAACAGGTCTGACTAATCAAGTCATTCCTCACCGATAAACTTCCAGATCACTTCTGAAATTGCTGAAAATGGAACTTCTTATCTTGAATAACTGAGAAGGAAGAAGCTATGAGAGTACCAAAGTCATTATCAGCACAGAGGATGTCCACAGCTCTGCTCAGAAAAAGGCAGCAGGTATTAATAACAATCTTATTCACCAAATAGTTCCAGCTTTCTTTGAGCTTTATTAAGAGGAATTACTGTTTCTACTATGTCCTCTCACCACTGCTTGCAGTACCTGTAATGCCCTATCGTACTCATTATACCTCCTCCACTTTTTTTTTTTCCTGAAGCATAGGTACAAAAGCAATCCTGGCAGCCATACTGTTTCTTTTCAACAGCTTTTTATTTTCCTATTAACAGCAAAATTTTCCATGCTGGAATGAAGATTTGAATGCATGGATAGTTCATAAAGCAGTAATAATTCTGACTTTCCTGGCCAAATACAAGATAGCATTTGAGAAACTGGATTAGCCCTTCTGTGTCACTCACAGATCCACAGCACTTACAGCTGGGAACAATTAATAATCTGATATCAGTGAGCATGCTTAAATCAACAGATAGGATTTTGGCAAGACTTCAGGTCTGAAATGTCACTACCTGGTCTAATTTGGCCAGTAAGCTGTATCCCTTTTTCAGAAATGCTATTCATGGGAGACACAGACATGCTGTGCTGATTTTAGTAAGTATTCATATTTTCTTTACGGTACATACTTTGGGGATAGAACTCATAAAATTAGATTATCTGTGTTACACATTCGGTAGGTCCTTGGGAATGTTGCAGTTGCTTTGGTCCTCTAGCACAGGAAAAAAAATTCTTTCTTCCTATCCTGTCAGAATGTTGGCATTTGTTCTTTGTAGTGGAAAGAGACAACAAGCATGATGTTCAAAAGTGCTTCAGTACAGTTTTTAGGTTTGCCTGGAGTTATCTTTAAGTTGATCTGTAAAAGAGGTGTTAATTCCAACTCTGCCCCACCTGCTAGACCTCTGTCAAGAAAAAAGAGAATAATAGAGGTGGGAAAAATCTTCTCTTCACTGTATCTGGTATAGTAATTTGCGCTGGCACTGCTTCCCTCTTGTTTAGGGCAAATACAGGGAGGCAGTGTAACCATGGTTCTCAGCATCACTGTTCAACTCTTGTTTCACTCTGAGACAAGGGGGGACACAAAATCACAAAATGAAATATATAAACCTTTAGAATCAGTTTTAATCAATGTTAAGTTTGATGGCTTTGTAACAGTAGCAATGGAAAATTACTGAGGTGCATGATTCACAGAAAAAAAAGAGTACAGCTAGAGAACATACTGAGAATTCTTGTATAAGATACACCGTTGTAGTTGAAGTAGTTTTAGGCCTTTATGACCTTAGTACAAAATGAGTGTAAGAGAAACAGGCTAGAAGAACAGGACATAAGGAGTGTCTGGAATGGCAGGGGTCCAGGATGGGCTGCAGTTAAACTTACTGATAAGTAGAAGGACAGGATGATTGCTATGTCTGTGGGGTTAACGAACCAATTAAGCTGGTATAAACATCTACTGAGTGTGCTTTGAAGGCTGCCAGAAGTGATGAAGACTGTTGGAAGAAGTAAACGACCCTCAGAGACCACCACCACATTTTTATAGGCATGCGGGGAACTTTCTGGAAAATGATGTAATCCATATGTAGCCTCATGCATATGTATATGTGTCCAGTGGCTATATAAGGACGGCTTGTGTAGCAGTAAGGGGACACAGGTTAGGTGGAGGTATCGCCTGTGTCTCCCGGCGCCGCAGTAAAGAATACCTGCTTGTCAACTTGAAAGTTTGTTGGCGAGTTTGTTCCTGGAGTATTCTCCAAATCAACTCCAAAGTGAAAGCAGCTCTCCTGGCAGTTGCAAGTGATCAGAAGGTGATGAGCAGGGGCTGATATCACTAAACGCTTCTTACCTCCGCTGGAAATACCTATATCCAGCTTTGCTCAGAAAATATATCAGTTAATTCTCCCTTTACTAGTTCCTGTTCTAGTTGCTTTTGTTGCGTCCCTCAGGTTTCTAGATTTTTCCTTTCCAGTTACAAATTTATCGAAACCACAAGACATACTCCCATCCTTTTAAAATATTTTTGCATACCACTTTCTTGAGGGTAATTCAGAAGTGCCTGCAAGCATGAGTGCAAAGTGAGACTATCTGTGAAAATACATTTTCTTGGAGTGGCTGCTGGGCTACACCTTTGCCCTTCTCTGCCACTGCCCTCATATGGTTGTGAATCTATCCAGAAAGACAGCTATGGGCAGTCTTACAAAAATGAGAGTTTTCTAAATATATTCCTTCCAGTTTCTTTCTTCCTGAGCTAATTGGGATAAAGTAGATAGAAAAAGACCAGGTATTTGAAAAATAAATGTATGTTGGTGAGCTGTCAGCAGTAGGTATGCTATGTACACATGTATAAGCTAGAGTTGTTCTTATAAATGCTGTTTCTCACCCTGAAGTCTTGCATTTGTGTTAAGCTTACTTTCTGCAGCCAAAGAGGTTTGAGAGAACACTTGCCTGATGATGCTGGCACAGGGGAAACTGCTCTGGGTAGCACTGCAAGCGTCTGCAGCCTTCAGTATCCTAACTGCTGCCTTCTCCGGTGGAAACCGGGACCAAATGGTCTCTTTTTCTAAGAGTTAAACCAGCTTCACTGTTAAAAAGAGAAATGGGGCACTAATCTTATTCTGCATAAAAGTTCAACAGAAATTCTAATCAAAAAGCAAGGGCTTTTCCTGAGCTTTGCTCGTAAATTTTTTTTGGTTTTGTCTGTTTGGATTTTTTTAACACTTAAAATGCTAGAAATCGATCATTTCCACATATAATGTTGTTTATGCAGGTGAACGAGATCAAAGGAATTGAAACACGTATTTTTTTTGTTTTAAAATTTGATGCCCTCTTTTGTTGAGGTTGGTACCAAAAGCAGCCAGGAATATGAAGGCTGATGTGATTTGATCTTTTCTTTCTTCCCCCCCCCCCCAAAAAAAAAAGAAATTTCAAGAACATGCTGTTTAAGCTGGATCTTAGAACCCTGTGGCTGTGGGTTCATGACAGAAGTTTTTGTCAATGAGATTTAGGAGTCCAAGAGATTGGTGCTGACTTTTGTCTATCAAGAGATTTTTTCCAATTGCGAAAATCTTTTGTGATTTTTATCAAGAAAATGGGTGTTCGTGACATAATAAACTTTCACGGAAGCATTTCAAGGAATCTGAAAGAAAACTGTCCCAGTGTGGAACAAGACCAAACTGGTGTTTCTAAACTGTCATCATTTGGGCTACCTGGAGTTTTTAATGAATTTCTCAACAGTTTGGCTTTACTGATGATTATTCTTTCAGAACTCTTTTTGTACCTTTTTGCACAGACCTACTCATGGTGAAGCGTCAGTGCACCAAATGAAATATAAGGCTGAGTGAAAAACAGGCTGTATTAAATGCAGTAGATTTTGTTTATTAGTTAATGAGCACCACAAAAAGAACTACAAAACAGCCTGTGAAAGGTAAATGGATTTATGTTTGAGTCAGAAAAATTTGAAAGACAATTTACCCCAGTAGGGAAAGTCTGTTTTCATATATAACTAATCCTTTGAAAAGTGCTGGAAGGACTTTTCATAAGAAGAGAAGAAAATTGCTGAGATTTGAATTGCAAATATTTGCTGCAACCATTGTTTACCCTAAATATATGTTAAGGTGGTTTCAGATTTTGACTGCTATTTATTTCCGGGTACGACATGTAAACCTATTCCTTCCCTTACAAAGTCTAAACAATGCAAAGTGTGTTTGATTTTTCTATTTTTTTTTTTTTGTGGGTTGTTTTTTTGGTTGTCGTCCTTCCCCCCCCCCCCCCAAACTTTTATGCTCAGATGTCCTAAGCTATTGAGATCAGAAAAACCAAGGGATGTGGTTGCAGAAACTCAGTTATAAATTAGCTCACAGTAGCCAGGAGAAGACAACTGTAAGCCACTTTTTTTCAGAACTAATGATACTTTGTTTTCATGTATACATTTTCATCACAATTTAAATTTCTTACGCTTTTTCCATGAATAAAACCTAATGCTCTGCTGCTGAATTTTTAGTTTTGCCAGTGGACTGTATATGATTGATATTTTCTTCTATCTGAACCCAGCAATTTCAGTTATGTTATACTCAAGGAATATCATCTTTATTTTTGTGATAAAGAAGATTGCTAATTTAATCAAAGCAACCCGAAGTGAGCTTGCTACATCCAGTTTTATTTTGTCAATGTCAATGGTGGGAGATTAATTTAATTAATCCCTTACTGTGGAACAGGTGATAGAGTATGTTATTTTATCGAGTACTATTCACAGCCCAATTGTGTTCACTTAAGTAATGATTGAGGCTTAATGGGCCATTACACTGGCGAACAAGGCTCACTGGTGTAGGAGCTGGTATTCCAGGGGAGGAACAGGGATGGGGGTATTCAGCACAGTCTTCGGTTTGCGTCTTCATGAGTATTTTAAGTTGGAGCAGGAAGGTGTTTTGGGAAAGTGGCTGCTCTACCTTGGTGAAATATTGAACCACAACGCCAGCAGGGACTGACAGCAAATTCCTGCCCAACTAGATGCCAGTAACCACCAAATTTTACCAGACTAGGATTACGAGGAGAGAGAGAAAGAGGAGGTACCCATAGTTTTGTGAAGAAAAAGGTATGAGCAGTGATCTGCAAGCTAGAGAACAGGTATGGGTTCATTGTACAAGCTGGATTTATGTGATGAGCCTGGTGCCAATACTTTTCCACTACTTGGCTATTTACAGTTTAGTGACATGAAATCTTCATTTCCATACTAAAGTCCACAAACCAAAGAGATAATGACCAAAGGAACAAGTAAATATTTGTCAGCAATTTAAATGTTTGCTCAGTGTTAATATCAGGAGCAGTAAACGCTCTTTCATTTACATGGCAATGTTAATCCAGCTTCCCAGCCCATACAGTAATTATATGTTTCTTGTAACTGAGTCTATTACATAATTGCACTTAAATCATGAAGTTAAATACAAAACAGCTATTTAACCTATAACAAGATGCAACCTAAAATAAATATTCCTGCTATTGATCAGGCAGTTATTCTCTGTATGAACACTTTTATATGTGACTCTTTATGAAGACTTCTATATTTTCCAAGGTTGGGTTGGACACAGCCTTAGGTGACATAGCCTAGTTGAGAAATCCCCTGCCCATGGCAGGGGGATTGGCAGTAGATGATTTTAAGGTCTTTTCCAACCCGAACTATTCTATGATTCTATATACTGATAACATGTAATTTTAATGCATTACCATTTCATTGTTATGCCCTTAAATTTAGGGATTTTGACAATGGATGTGAATGTTAAATGAAGTCCTATTTCCCGTGGCAGTACAGAAGCTTTTGGACTCCTGCTACAGATTATCTCTGCTCCTTTCAGAATACCTGCGCTAAACTTGAAGAAACTGCCCTAATCCAGTGAAAACAGAATGTCCTCAGCTGCTTCATGGATCTTTTAGCCCACAGCTAATTTTTCATTAAAGGTAGCCATGCAACTGCCTCTCAGCATGCAGTGATTTTCAGACCTATTTGACTTAAATTGGTATTTATTTAAGGGAGACAAAATCTGCTGGTAATTCATCTTCTGAGTGTAATTGGTAATCTGCTGCTGTATACCAGCTATTGAGTTGAAATAGCTTTAGTTGTTATTTTTTATCTACTACCCTCAGTGTCCCAATTAGATTGCTAATAGACTGGTGAAAATAACAGAAAAATTGTTCATAGTTGCTTAATCAGAGTAAAAATCAGCATATTTAAATCCAAATAAACAATTGGGGAATTATTAAATATTGTATTATCTAATTTTATCTAAACACATAACTTCCTCATTTTTGGAGAGAAGGTATATAACAGCATCATTGTACCGGTATTATTTTATGAAACGGTTTGGATGCACAACTATAATTTTTCAGGTATAAGACCACTGATATTTAGAGACACAATCACTGTCATTAGCAACGTATTAGAAGAATTAAAATCCCTGGTGTTAGTCTCCTCTTTTATATAGTTACTTTGTAAATGCCAACATGTTAATATCTGAAGTGGCGTGGACTTTATTCTGTTACACTTGTGTTCTTAGAATTTTTAGTTTCATTACCTTAGTTTCAACTCAGTCTCTGATAGCCAGAGTTAATATTTTTCTTTAAGTCAGCTACCAAGAATATTTTCTCCTTAAGTTTTTTAAATCCTTTAGTACTTCAAATCTATATGTGCAGTCACTGATAATGGAAAATGCAGATTTCCACCGTGCATAACAGCCATACTAAAGCTTTTGCTTGGCAAAGGGACATTGAGTTAAGGGAATTGGTGTTAACAGTCAAATATTAACAGTTAAGAGCATTCTCATTTGGAGCCAAAAATGATTGACTGAGAGATGGAGCTACCAAGTGTTTACTGGAATGTGTGAAGGTTTATTAACATTGGCACAGGGATGGTCCTATTTGTCTAGACATTTACAAAATCTAGTGTGTCTGGACTGCGATTTGTGGGAACCTTTTCCCTTTGTAAACAGTATTTTGTTCTAAGTGATAGACATGACCCCAAGTACAGGCGAAATTGGCCTGGAGCATCAATTGGTTTTGACAGAAACCTGATAATCACAAACAACAGGGTAAAACTATTGCCTTTTTAATTCCCTTTGAGCTAGAGTTCTGCAATGAGGTTTTGGAAATCTGTTACCTCCTTTGTTCCTTATAAAATGTTGCTTTTCTGATATTACCATTTCAGATTTTTTTTATTTCTTTTTTTTATTTTATTTTTCTTTTAGGACATCTGAAAGAAAAGGATGTGAATATGTGAGTGAAGAGCATTTCCTAAATTATTGCAGAACACTTTGTGTCTTGGGAACAGATGTTTCTAAATCGATCTCTTTCACAAAGTCATAAAATGGTTAATAAATACAGAATGCAGAAAATGTCCAGAACCCATCTTCTTCTTTGCATTAAGTTCTGTATGCATTCTCTCACTAGTCTTTACCAGAAAATGACTGTTTTCAAAAGACTACAAATATATACTCTCACTTGCTATGTAGGTATTTAATGCTGTCACTCTATTCTAAGCTAGACAATAGGACAAGTGCTTTCCAGCTTAAATATAGTATCCATGATTGATGAATGTATTGCCAGTGCCTATTAAAGTCAAGTCATAATGTCATAGCAATTTTGTCACAAACCAGTGTGGCTCATTTGTAAGAAAACCTTTGACTGTGGAAAGCTGCCATGTAGGTTTAAACCAGGCTTACACACAGCTTAAAGGGGGATAGTCCAGTAATAAAGCAATGCAGTCATCATTCTAGGAGATATGCCCCAACACAAGACATTATCTCAAATAATGAGCTATGCCTGCTACTTGCTTTCCACTTTGGAATCAGCATGGAGATGTGTAGCAATACTAGTTTATCTGTATTTAAATATTCATAGGGCAGAAAAACAAGAAGCAATTTTCCTGACATAAATGGAGTCCTTTCAGAGCTGTGTAATAGCTATTGCTCATCTTACCTTTTGCTGCACTCAGGTGGAACAACAAAGGAGATTTTACTAGGTACTCTATTGCATTAATTTGATAAACAGACAAACCTGAACAGCACAGAAACCCCCAAGCCTTAGATGATTTAACAGATAAATCTCATTAAATGATAAGAAAAGGCTGTCTTATTTTTCTTTCTTTTTTGGAAGCTCCCAGAAACAGAAGTGGAAGCTGCTGCTGATTTGTGTTGGTTTTGTTTTGCTTCTGGAAGAAATATAATTTTAATGCAAATAAATAGAATTTTCTCTTAAACAAAAACCTGGTTTCAGAGAACTGGGTATTTTCTGACAGATTCTACCTCCCCATGGAACTGTACCCCTTTGTTCATTGGAAACATTTTCAGTTGTTGTATTACAACCAGCCCTACTCACCATTTTTTTCATCATGCATAGGCAGAAGAGTGCTCCTGTGCCAGTGAGAGACTTCAGCAAGCTTTGGATAGGCTTTATGTCATGATGAGTTTCTTTTGCTGTAACAAAAGCTGCTAGTGGTAAGAAAAGATCATCAGACACTTTTTTTTTTTTTTTAAATGGCTACTCCATTACAGCCTCCATTCTTTGTATGACACCTGGTAACACATTGTACTCTTGCAATTTCGCTGTCAAAATGGATGGAGGCTTATGGATAGTATATCTCATGGAAATAGATTGCATAGCTCTCTGTAGAAGCAGTTAGTCAACAAAATGCACTCTGGCACTTGGTGTAGAGGCTATAATTATTTGACTGGTGGCCAGCCTAGGTAGCACTTGGGAGTCATAAATAGTATTTAGAGGTTGCTGTAAAAGCTTTTTAATTTGTTACACTGGAGTTCATTTACATTGTGCACCGTATGTCATGGCAAAAGCACCCTCTCTTTGTAGATCATTATGCACAACACAATATGTTATAAACACTACTTTTTAATGGCCTCCAGAGTAGCTGTAGATAGCTCATCCAAAAGTCTGTTTAAAGATGAATCTTACATGGCTGGAAATCTGAGGTCACTTCATTTTGGTTAATGAAATGAGTCAAGATTTGCTCTGCATTTGAGATGAGAACATGGCTCACCAGCAGTTTAATCTCAATAATGTGAAGTCATTCATTACAGATTAATGCAGGAGTTGTTACTTTAATCAGCGAACACATCCTCCGGAAGCAGAGGAGGAAGTCTCTAGATGAACCTGAAGCCACTGCTGGGCAGCTGACATGAAACAATAGAAATGTAACTCCAGAGATGTACTGGGGAGAGGTTACCAGCACATATAAAGTAATTAGATGTTGTCCAAGGCTACATGAATGTGCTCTATAATTCTGTCACTTAAGTTCAAGAAGCTGAAATGGGGAGAAGGACAAAGAAAGACTACCAAAGAATGGAGTGTGTGTTTTCAGAAGATGAAAAGAGCTTAGCTGGCTTAGCCTGCAAATTGAAGTCTGAGAGGAGATAGGATTATTCTAAATAAGTGCATGAGAGAGGATTAAGCATGAGGGAGAAGAACTAACTATATAAACTGAAGGACAATGATGGTAGGTTAAAAGTAAAGGTTAGGCACTGTACATTAGCAAACTTAGTCTGTAAACTGAATGTTTCCTAACCATTAGAGGAGTAACTTTCACTTACCCATCTGCATCACCTCAAGCTACCTGAGGAAAGAAAAAGTTAGAGACGACTCTCGGGAAATTTGATCTAATTATTTTTCCTTTTTTAGGATCTTGCATTGGTTTGGTGACTTTTTTGTTTTCCCTTTCTCTTTCTGCTCCGTTATTTCTAAGCTTCTACTGGAAAAAAACCCAATTTTTTGGGTTTTTTTTTTTTTTTTTTTTGATGTAGTGGTGCAGGACCCAGGCTTGGTTGGGGGCTACAATAATGCTAATAAGCATCATTCTTTGCTGTCAGTATATTTCTATGTACGTGTATTTGTCTTCATCTTTGTTAAATTATTCTTATTGTTAAGTTAACATGAATTCCAGAATATTGGTAACTTTCTAAAGCGCTGAGGGTAGAAAGAAACGTGTTTTGTTTGGTTTTGTTTGTTTGTTTGTTTGCTTGGTTTTTTTTAAGTAAATATTTCTTTATCAGTATAATTCTGCTGTGGCCTTTGTTACAGAGAGAAGTATCCTGTTTGGTTCTGCCAAATCAGCTATCAGAGATCTAAAAAATAAAATGATGGCCAGTTTATATGGAATTTCATCCCTCCATGAACTTTAGTGGTTTTGAGGTTCTTGCAAATAAATTGCAATCACACTTGTGAAGGTTGTAAACATGCTTTATGAATCATGCAAACCTAGAACCTGCTTCTGAAGTCAACCCGCTTGGGTCTCAATGCCTTTTACTTTGAGTTTTAGCTTTTCTGTCACCTCAGCTTCAAATTTGAGCGCTTGCTGCATTCTTCTAAGAAATAGTGAGAATTGCCATCACTGGCACTAGGCAGTATCTCCATGTGAATGGAACTGGATAGCCACTGGAGAAGCTGTCTCCCTGCCACCAGTGTTACATGGCTTCATGCATAGAATCATAGAATAATAGAATAGTTAGGGTTGGAAAGGACCTTAAGATCAAGTTCCAACCCCCTGCCATGGGCAGGGACACATCCCACTAAACCATGTCACCCAAGGCTCTGTCCATCCCAGCCTTGAATGCTGTTTTTGAAATCAATGAAGTTTATATACTATCTGTCTTCCAAAGGAAAAGATTATTTTTCAGTGATTAAACTAGGGTGTAGTTAATATGTATGTCTTGCTACCAAAACTCTTGCTAGCTCCTGAGGGGAGGTGATACCCTAAGGACTTGCTCCTACCAGGGTAGTGGGATTCACAGAAGTGTGGTATCTACACCTGCAGAGCGCTGCTCAGTAAAAGAGGGGGGGAATGTGCAGATATGAGACAGTGACAGTAAGCCCACTAAAGGACCCATGCTTGCTATTCTACTGTTTTCTGCATTCCACGAGTCTTCCCCTTAGAGGCATTGTCTGCCTTTCCAGAGCTGAACAGAAGGCAACAAAAACAAAGGTTGTTGCTATCAGACTTTGTGTATTCCTATGGCTAGAGGTGGCTTTGTGTATGACTTATCTTCTATTGAAGAGTGTGTGTTACAGCCATTATAGCTTTGAGTTTGGATATTTCTCAAAAAACTTTTACTAGGTGGAAGAATGAGGAGTTATACCATAATGCTTTGCAAAGACTGACAGTGCCTTCAAAGGTAGAAGTGGCTCTGATCATCCAGGCGCATTAACCAACTTACGCTTGCAAAACTTCCCTCCCTGTAGAAAGAGCCTTTTTTTTTGGTTTTTTTTTTTGAAATGTCAGGACTCCCTCCAGGGATGTGTGGTGCTCTTCTGCCAAGGCAGGGAAGTAATTAACTGCCATGATCTCTCACCCATGCTGTGCTTCTCACAACACTTTGAAGGAGCTTGTTGGATGCATATAACTTACCATGCTCATCTCATGTTTAACCAATCAAGTGCTAAATCCACTTTTTCAAGCTTGGGCCAGAGCCAGAGGAGTGAGTCAGTGATGTGGAGCAGGTGTGGCTTCCTGATTCCATTAATTTAGATAATTGCAGGTCCTCTTCAACAGCATCAATCTCTTCTGTGTCTTATGCGGTAAGTCCCTGGTTTATAAATCTGATTGTTGGGGTTGTTTGATGATCAGTTTTAAAAATTCACTTTCCCTCATGCATGTTGACTCTGCCTGCCTGCCCACTTGACCAATCAAGTCCAATTTCTGTTTTAATGAGCTTTTGGAGATGTGATGAAGTTTGAATGCCAACGGCTGGCAAGGAATTACAGTATTACCCAACTTTACCCTCTGATTCTTTCCTTCCCTGAAGCCTTTGTTGCTGCAGCACTACAAGTAGGGTCAGCTCTGAAGAGATTTTGATTGTGTAAGGAAGGATCATGCAATTTGTAAAAGTAAATAAATAATTACATGGGGAATATGAATGTTAGGTTGAATAACAGTGGTAAAAAAGAGAATGTTGTGGTTCTGATTTGGAGAAAGGAAACTGATATATTCAGGGGTTTACTGCTGTTAGACCAGGTTTACAGATTCTCAGATAGCTACCTCTGTTTTCATACAACACCTTTGTACCTTGTTTTTCTAGCAACTTCAACAGTCTTCAATATGCAAAGACATGAAGGCTTTTGATGGATTTGTTTAATCTTTTTTTGCCAAATACTGATAAAGTACTGGAAGACAATACTTAACCCAAGTTTTCACATCTGTAAGTAAGAATTCTAAGCTGGAAATCCCATAAAGTTAAAAGCTGAAATCTAGCTGTTGAAGTCAAAGGATTTGTGTATGCATAACCCAAATGTGTGTTTGTTTGCATATGTAACATCAAACAACACAAAAAAGAAAATATTGCTTTATGTGAAACTTTTTGAAGTGGTTTTTTTTTGGTCTTTTTTTTTTTTTTTTTGTGCCTTGGAACTCCAGATCGGTGTAGAAATACGTTCATTCTAACAAGTTTATTGTTTGTCACTGCCAGTGTTTAATTTCGGACTTTTTTCTTAATCTTTGTGTGGCTTTCAGATCTCCTTTGTGGCTTTTAGAGCATTTTCAGAAGTATGCCTACATTATCTGTGTGTTTGAAATCAGGAAAATCTGTTGCATAAATATAATTCCTAAGTTTATTTGGAGAAATTTAATAACAATAATGAAGCCAATAGATATGTGGAACGTTGATCGTAGCTTATTGATTTATTCCTTTCAGTCACTTTATTATTTATCTCTTTAAAGGGTATTCTATCATGCTGTAGCAACAACAGCCATTCTGGAATTTAGCCTTTATTCTGCTTAAAGATGAATCTTGCAACCTCTCTGAAAACACATAGATATAATC
The DNA here is from genome assembly GCA_017639245.1 of Myiopsitta monachus. NCBI lineage: Eukaryota > Metazoa > Chordata > Aves > Psittaciformes > Psittacidae > Myiopsitta > Myiopsitta monachus. The sequence goes on from CM029926.1 coordinate 37,389,469, forward strand.
AGAGAAGCTTTAATCTGGTGAACCAAGTAACAGACCTAGGGGTATTTTAATAAATATGATTAGTTATTCCCAGAATAAATAAGTGATAAGGAGTTAACTGTCAGCTGTCTTTGTTAAGTGTCTGTCCTGGGTTCAGCAGTAGCAGTCATTTTTTCTCCTTCTTAGTAGCTGGTGCAGTGCTGTGGTTTTGACTTTTGGCCTGGGAACAGCACTGATAACACCGATGTTTTTAGTTACTGCTCAAATGTTTAGTCTGACCAAGGACTCTCTGAGCCTCATGCTCTGCCAGGGAGGAGGGGAAGCCGAGGGGAAGCAGAGACAGGACACCTGACCCAAACTGACCAAAGAGGTATTCTGTACCACAGCACGTTATGCCCACTATATAAACTGGGGGCAGTTACCCAGAAGGGTGAGATCACTGCTCAGTTGGGCTGGGTATTGGTCGGTGGGTGGTGAGTGATTGTATTCTCTTCCCTTGTTATTTCCCTTATCATTATTATTATTGGTGGTAGCAGTAGCGATTTGTGTTATACCTTAGTTATGGGACTGTTCTTAACCCGTGGGAGTTACATTCGTTCGATTCTCCTCCCCATCCCTCGGGGGGGGGGAAGAAAAAAAGGGAGGGGAGACTCCAGAGACTCTGTGGCTTTTCCTAAGTTACAGCTGGGCTTAAACCGATGGTGTCTAATTCCCAAGCAAGTGATTTTAGAGGTAAGCAGAGTGTTTAAAAGTCTGCAGACTTGCTTTCTACAAGAAGTATTCCTTCTCCTTTTTTATGGATCAAATTCTATATGCTCTGAAAGCACCTGCAGTGGTCTCATTTTAGCGTAGTGGATGGTGCCTTATGAGGCCATAGGAAAATTTCAGCTGGCTTTGTGGGGCCTAATCCAGGCAATGGTGAGTCGTGTGGCTCGATGAACTGCACTGTTATTGTGAGAAATAACAAATCCTCTCAGATGCTTGATCAGCCAGTGTTCAACTCAAGGGTGATTTCACAAATGAAGGCCAGGACCTTTTGCAGGCTGTAGGACAGAAAGCGAGATAATGTGATGTGGCAGATTCTGCATGGAGGAGAATTGGGGTCATTTGGTATACCCATGTATAATGTAACCTTATGCCATAATTAAGATGCTGGATAGAAGCTGTTGAGAAGGATTAGCTACTGATCCATACATTTTATGTTTCTGTTTATTTAAGATAAAGCCTTATGCTGGAGATCTTTTTTTATGTATTTATATTTATATATTAAGCCCCCTTAAGGCTTTATTTTCCTTTATTTTCTTTGTAGATGTTTAGGGTTTGAGTTTTTTTGTCTTTATCTCTGTTTAGTTTAAAAGAAGGATTTCTAAAAGTTGGTCTGTCTTTAGAAGGTGACCTATAAAGCAGGACAGAGATCTATAGAATTGAACCGAAACTCCCATGATTCATTGCAGCACAATACTCAAGGGGAAGTATATCACTTATTTTCAGGGAAAAGTGGAGAAATCTCATTTTTCATGTATGCAGAAGAGATTGTGTGTGCTTTCTTTGTAAACAGTGAAATTTCCCATAAAAACTGGGCACTCCCACTGAAATATTCTTTCCTCAAAACCCATTATTTCTGTCAGTAGACAGCTGTGACTGAGAAATGCTACCTGCTCAAATTCTGGAGACTGAGAGGCATGAAATAATTATGTAGAAAGAAGTCGTGGATTGAAGGCCAGAGCAGACATGAGCTTAAAGACCCCTGTTGGAAGTCACCTTTGATAGAGGAGAAAGGGGACAGGCAGAACCAGGTTGCATTCAATTATTCAATTCTATCACTGGTTATTTCAAATCTTCAAGATGGTGCTTAGGAACAAAAGGTTGGGGCACCCATATGTTTCGAATGTGTGCCAGTGAAAATAAAATGATCAACTAGTAACAAAGGTAGACTTTTCATCTTGCATGCAAATGTGAGCAGACCCCTTAAAGTTTAAGTTGTATTTGAAACTGATCTTTGTTTTCCTACCTAAAGAAAAATAATCCTGCTTCTCTTTCGTTGCTTTTCCACTCTGTTTTCTTGCTCTCAGCAAATATCACAGTTGATTTCCAAGTTAGATTGTTCAGCTTTATCAATTTTATACTTGTTTGGTCCTTTGCAGTTCCCATGGTACTTCAGTGGACCTGAAGGCTATTTCAGAACATTTAGTCTGAAGATCATTTTCCTCCCATATTAAAGAAATTGGGAGATGGAAAAAAAACCACAGAAAATGGGTGAATCAATTCTTGAGGGCTATATCAGATCTCTTCTAAGTTCCCAGATGATCAGATATTTTTTGCTTTCCTATGCTGGGTAGGGCCAGAGACCCATCTACACCACAGCTGAAAACAAAACATAGTATCCCCTTGTTCATGGATGGTTTGCCTATAGGGGAATTAAAGATTCGCCTCTATTGTGGTATATTTCCTTTCAGAGGTTGCATAGCTATGGTTAGGCAAATTCACCATATGCAGAAGTCTTTCTTGTCACTCAGCTGAAATAAGGCTTAGGAATAGCCTTTCTTCAGCAGCTCAGAAAGCCAGCCGTATCCTGGGCTGCATCAAAAGGAACGTGACCAGCAGGTTGAAGGAGGGGATCCTGCCCCTCTACTCTGCTCTCGTGAGACCTCACTTGGAGTATTGTGTACAGTTCTGGTGTCCTCAATATAAAAAGGACACAGAACTGTTGGAACAAGTCCAGAGGACGGCCACAGGGTTGATCAGGAGGCTAAAGCATCTCCCGTATGAAGATAGGCTGAGGAAGTTGGGGCTGTTTAGCCTGGAGAAGAGAAGGCTGTGTGGTGATCTCATAGCAGCCTTCCTGTATCTGAAGGGGAGCTATAAGAATGCTGGGGAGGGACTATTCATTAGGGACTGCGGTGACAGGACAAGGTTTAAAACTTAAACAGGGTTAAAATTTAAACAGGGGAAGTTTATATTAGATATAAGGAGGAAGTTCTTTACTATAAGGGTGGTGAGGCACTGGAATGGCTTGCCCAGTGGAGTTGTGAATGCTCCATTGCTGGTGCTGTTCAAGGCTGGGTTGGACAGAGCCTTGGGTGGCATGGTTTAGTGTGAGGTGTCCCTATCCACGGCAGGGGGGTTGGAGCTAGATGATCTTAAAGTCTTTTCCAACCCTAACTATTCTGTGATTCTATGAATACAAACACACAAAGCTCTTCCACTGGAAAAATCAATCTCAGAAGCAGAGCTGTGACAAATAATCTCATGTGCCATATAGATTTCACCAAGAACAAGCAATAGGTACAAAATGCAAGACTTCAGAATTAAAAAAAAAAAAAGTCTATTAAATATATTTGTATCTCTCATTTTTCCAGTTCAGAAAATAGAACATAATTCATATGTATGAGTAATTTGTATCAATTCATAATTATCATGTGTAAAATTAATTCAGCGCAAAAGTAAAATATTCAAAGGCAAAATGAAATGGCCATAATAAACCCATTTGTAATAGAGACATGCGCACTGCACTGAGTAAATGAGTTTTGGGACATTTGCAAGATGGTGGCACCCAAATGAAAGACCTGGTGCTGTTCAGAGCAGGAAGCCTTGTCTCTTCTTTCATTTCCCTCTCATCCCGCACTGCAGGAGCTTGTTTAATCTGTAGTCATGAACTATAGAACTAATAACTGGTTTTCCTGTGGATAAAAATTCCAAGTTCAGCTGTTTCCAATACAAGCCTTTTCCTGTTCCTGGATCCTTCTTAAATTCATGTGGATTACAAATTCTTTGTGCACTCTTGAGTCTGCTTTTCTAGGATATACAGGCTGAAAGCTTCTTGGATCTAAGGAAAGGAAAACTTTAAGAATACACCAGCCGGTACACCTCAGCTTTTGCAACTATTCTTCCTCCTGCCTCTAGGATAATACCTTTGTTCTGCCATGGTCACTGTTTCCGTGCGCTGCTTCTATTAATAGTGTTTCCCAAATGACTAACACATTTGCCCACCCTGGTCATTGTGGTCAGTCAGTGACCTTTAACAGACGAAAGCTTGAGGAAGTGGTGAATGAACTTGCTTCCTGCAATCAAAGCAGATTCAGACAAATAATTGTTTCATTAAGCTTTAACCAATGATTTTTATGACAAATTTATTCTTCTTGTTGTTGTTATTACACCAAATGGCATCAATGAGAGAAATACATCATTCTGAGCTATTAACAGTTTGGAGATTTTTAACTCTTCACCTGAATCCCAAGGGACCAAGGGATGAAGGAAGAGTTCTGCTAAATTTTGGGGGGTTTTTAGAATTAGTTTTGCCACACCTCTATCCATATCATGGATTTGACCATGAAGAGATAGGTAATTATATCAAGTTCTGTATTAGCTTAGTAATCTGGGGATATGCAGTGTGTGCTGTACATGCTATAAAAATGGTTTCTCTAGGCGTGTGTTACTGTACAATAAAGTGTGCAAAGAGGTAATTTATTAGTATGATCCACCTGGAACAATTGGCCATCAGCAGGCAGAGTGCACCCCAGCCATCTTTCTCTGGAGATGTGGTTAATTCACAGCATTCTTTTGAGGCTGAAATACAACTCTGTAGTGTCAGGATTCTTGGCAAAAGCAAAAATTATGAGGGTGGGAGAAAGTGGAGAGAATGCTTCAACAATGGCTTTGGTTGCATGTCTAATTGGTTCCATTTTTAGACGATATTTTATGTACACATTAAAACACCTCAGCATGTAAAAGCACACATTCAGGCAATTGAAGGCAGATGGCCCAAAAACAAAGATTCTTAAAAATCAATATGGACCACTGGAAAGCTCAGGCCACTTGATTGCTTCTAGCAGAGTCAATGGCTAATAAGGAATGGAAAAGGAGATACCCAATTTTCAGTGACAGCAGAATGATATCAAGTGGAAATTTATCTGGCAAGGTGATTTTACAGTCAGAACAAAGGAAACGTTTACAGAGGACACTGTTTTTGAGAATCGGTGTGAAGCACTGAGGTGACCATAGTCTGACCCCTTCAAGATTGGTCCTAACACTACCACTTTGCTTTTAAATTGTTACAATTATGAAGTTAAGCTTGTGTTTCAAGCATACTCCTCTTAGCCTGCTTCCTGCCTACATAATCTGCTTAATATTTTTCTTCTGGAAGGTGTCTTTCTTCTCAGTTGGACAAACAAGCTGTTTATTCCCAGCCAGGGCTGTGAGCGTCCTGAGAGTCTGACTGTCTGTTCTTGGGTGTATTTGATCCTGGTTTATGGAGTTTCATGTTTTCTGATTCTTCTTTTGAGAGAAGTAAGATGCATGCAATGTGTCATCTCCAAATTATTTTTAGCAGTAGGCAATTTAAGGTAAAAATAGAGAAGGCATTCATTAGATCTTAATGCAATGACTATTTAAACAGTTGCTATATTTAGTAGAACAAAATAAGAGACAATTGTTTTCTAAGTACTTGCACAGTAGTTTTGCTCCAAGAGGTTCACTGTCTGGTTCATCCATCTAAAAAAGTCAACAAGATGTTTATATCACTGTCTATTTTCCTCTACAAATACTCTAAACAACAGTCTTGATATAGGGACAAACCTATTTTCTCTATATATCTGTTTTTCTCTGAGATTCCATTCAAATAAAAATTCTCCTTCTCTGCTTAAGGTTATGCATAATAGAGTTCGTGAATTACTGGAATAAAAATATCAGTTGTCACATTTCCCTAACATATTAATGGTTGCCAGTTTGTAAATGCTGCTGTTGTCCCTTGTGTATTGACAGTCAGTAAACAAAAACCTTTACTCAATGTACATGTGAAGCCTAAGGACTGGTTTTGTAGTTAAATAAAGTTTAAGTGGGTAACTGATCCACAGAAAATGCAGTGCTGCATGCGACACTAGTGGGGCTCAGAGCTGGGCAGGAGATTTTCAGAAGAAAATGTGGTAAGAAAATGTTGATTAATTAAAGCCATTAAGGAATCTAGATATGTTTTGAGAACTTTTATCTGGAAAGGTTTATCTCAGCCCCAGGATGGGAAGAGTATTTTGAAAAGGATTGGAGCTCAGTAAAAACACTAGGGTTTTCCACACCAGCTTTGCAGCAGCATCAGGTTTTATTTCCCACTAATCCACTATCCCACATATTTTACACTTTCGGTTATTCCAGATCAATTCTACCATGAATGTTCTCACTCTCCGAAGAAACAGATACTCAATGGAGAAGAGAAAACTACAGGATCCCTGCAACCTTACGGCAGTGACTGGACATGCCCTCCCTGTCTTCATATGAAAGACAACAACAGCAACAACAATGAAATTTCTTTGAAGCAGGAGGAAGGAATTCAAGCACTTTGGTCATCTGATGAAAATGCATTTTCCCTTTCAGATTGAGGCACCTTGAGAAGCGTAGAGTACAAGCTTCAGTTTTTTGCTGAACTCCCTGGCGGCTGGAGGTGCCTATACCCCAGGGACTAAAGGCAGCTTTGATTAACTAGCTCAGTTAAGTTCCTTAAATCTTCTTTTGACACAGCACCTACTGCGGGAGAACATGAGGCTCAGATCTACAGAGAGAATTGTATATCTTAACTTTCTTGTTTAAAGAGACAAGCCCATTGATATCAGTAGGAGTGGGGCACATAGATATCTCTGGATCTTCAAATTTGCTGGGTAGTGACAACATCAAAGAAATGTCAATCTTCTGTCTCCTCAGATTTTTTGTTAATCTATGAATTGTCTTTATGATGTGAATGTAAATTCATTATGAAGAGATATGTTCCTCATTATTACTTCTCACTGAAATGTAAAAATATTAGGCTATTTTATCTGACTTCTATGAATACCCTTTAGGTGTTAATGTAGTTTGCTAACCCTCTTCCTTTTTAGCATTATATTTCTTCTAGATCTCTTCATGGCTTTACTCTTTGGTTAATAACAGTTTGGGAATGCACAAGCCAGCAGGACTCTTCCTGCTTTGCAGAGTCTTGTGACTGGCTGGCTGCTGCCAATGCACCTGCAATTACCCATTCCTGTTGCACTAGCAGAGAAAAGCTGTCTCGAATTATTAGCTCAGGCATTGCTTCTCCCCCTGTATTAATTTAAACGTAGGTATTGCATTGAAGGCCCTGAAGCTGTGCTGTCAGTCCTTGTTTTGTGAAATAATTCATTAAAATGCTTGTTGTTGTTGGTTTTTTGTTTTTTTTTTTTTTTTTTTTAGGGACTGTGGTAATGTCAGTTATAAGGTTAAGTAAGCAAATTGCTGCTACCTCTCTAGAAATACTGGATTCTTGAGAAATGAGTTGGACTACTCTTATTATTTACAATAAGAAAGTGCAGGGACTACGGCTCAGTTACTCTTGTCAGCAATGAGCACATCAATGAGGCAAGAGAAGGTCATGTTTCCAAGATAATGGGATTCCCTACCAAATACAGCTGCTGCTAGTGGGAAGTGAGGAATGGGTTTCCCAACACAAGGCAAGACATGTGCTTTTAAAATATTATTTTGATTTAGAGTGAATAGAGATTTTAAGAGAAAGCGTCCTCTAAATTCAAACTTTCACCCATGAAAACCTGAAGAGTTTTTATTTTGATAAAATGGGGATATTGGAATTTTGTGTCAACCTCATGTGTATGTGCACAAAAATATAAATGTGCATAATCATCTAATCGTTCTACACAGAGAGGTTGTTTTATATAACATGAAGAAAACCTTTGGAAAATTGTGAAAATAAGGTGTTATCAAATTTTTTTAAATGTTGCTTTAAAAATAAGCAGAAATGCTTCTATAACAATTTGCCAGGAGAAAAGCTGAATGGGTTTTGTTATATAAGCAGTAATGGAAGTTTCTGCCTTATACTTATGGCAACTTACTTAAACAGGATGAATAATATGTCCAAGGCAAGACTAGAAACTTTTGGGTGATGCAGAAACTATGTTAAGATACTGTGAATTTCAGTCTGTAACCCATCTAATCAGAAAACCTTTTCTTTCCTTTCAGTACCTGCTAAATCATTTATCTGCTTGGCAGAAGCTTTTCTAATATTTTCCTCTTCTGTTTTAGACTGATCAAAACCAAAATTTTATAGATACGCATGAAAGAGATGTGGGGCAGGCCAGATCCCAGGCTTAGACTTTACTGATGGGTTTGCAGTACTGAGGAACCATGCAGAATGCTGGGAATATTGTGATTTCTATGAAAGCTCCTCTCATGTTCTTCTTTGATGTCAGCTTCACTTGGAATTCTGTCTCTTCTCTTGATCCTTTCAGTGCTTGGAGTTGAGAAACTCAGTGCAGAATCGGCAATTTGGTTAAACTTCCTGCTAAGGTGGTTGCTAATTTAAACTAGTAGCTGCAACCATAAATCACCAGGAAAAACAATACCTTAAAAAATCAGTCTGCATCAGCATCTATCATTAATTCTACTACATCACTGAGTTAGCAGCCATATCCAGCTCTCTGAGGCAGATCAATCATACTGTTAGCAGGTTCCCATTATACTGTCCCACAGCAACCAGTCTCTATCCATTTTATCCTGCACAAAGCATCACCAACACCACCTTATATTCATACCAATCCCTAAATGTTTATTGCACCAAAATCTCTGGAACAACCTGCCCTGAACAAAAAGAGACACCACCAGGTTCAGCCCTGCTTTTCAATTGTCCAGACAATCAGCACTGGCATGTTTCACTGTATGCAAATTGGCTTGGAAAAAGAGAGACAGTCTTCCCTCCCGGGCAATCAGAACTGCTAAAGCCATGATGGGCTGATTGGTAGTGAATCTGAGACTGTCCTATACATTCTCATTCTCAAAACATTTATATGGGATTGTGACTGCATTACATCTGGTCTCTTAGGGAATGTGCAATAAGTTAAGCCACTTCCCTTGCAGATGGCAGATACAATTGGGGTAGATGGACTGATGACTAACAGAAAAATCTTTCCATCAGTATCCTTATATCTTATTGATACTAGAGCTAAAGTTGTTATACGTTGAAGCAGAGGGAAGGCTGTTTCTGAAAATATTAGGGAAGCAATATGGAGCGAGCAAGATACTTTCACCTTAAAAACCCCTGCAGAGTTGAACAGTCTCTTGAAAGAATTTAAGGGTGACAGAAAATGCTCAGATATCCTTGAATTGTCATTGGGATAGATACAGAAGAGAGACATTAATGGGTGGCATATCCATTTTCTAGATCAGAAGGAAGAGAGTCTCTCCAGAGTCAGGGATCCTAAGTCTGTGAGGACTGATGTTGATGGTAGGCAAGTGAATATTTAAAAGTGGTTGCCCTGTGAAGCATCAAGGTATCAATGAACGTGTACATGGTATGAAATTACATTTATATCAGCTGAGGCTTGGACTCTGTATGTGTCAGTGCAGGGTAGAGAATGTCACCCCAGTGCTCAGAAAGATTATGCCATGGACACAGTGGCTTAGGACCCTTTATTTGTCTTGCAAACAATGCTTACTTTCTACACCATTGAACAGAGGCATTGTTGAGGTGTCAAAGCATTGTAGTTGTCCTTCTCCCTTGATTTTTGCTTCTCTCCTGTTTGGCCATCTGGCATGCGATCTCTTTCCTGGAACTGAGTCATGCTGGGGTGTAGCTGCCACCTTTTTAACTGCAAAGACCTCTGCAGCCTGCTTGAAGCCTTGTGGTTGAGTTGGCGAAGGATGCTGTCAAGTGGATTGCTTCTGTATTCTCACTGAAAGCCAAAGCACAACACTTTGTCCCACTGGAAGGTGGTAAGCCAGTGTGGATTCAATGAAATAAACATTCATATCCATGAGCTGAATCTTGCCTGAATTCCCCAGGTCTGATGGTTTGTTTGGATTTTGCAAGGAAGGATGAAAAACATGAACTCTGCTCCTCCAGAGATAGAAAAAAAATTATTTTTTCATAGGTTTGAGAGCAATTTTTGTTTTATTTTCACACTGAATTCAGCTGGGTTCTGCAGAACAATTCCTCCTTGCCTCTTGCCCAAAGGCTGGAGCTCAGAGCTGATGGCTTTTTTAGCTGTGGCTTGTAGCAGTGCCCTCAACAAATGTAGTTCAAGTTCAAAATGTGTTTGCTCCTCTGTAGTCTTCTGGAATGGCAGGACTCCAATTCAGAAAGCTGCCTGCAGCTGTAGAGAAATTTTAATGCTGAAAGAAATGGGTTTTAAATGGAAGGTGATGTTGCTAAAACGTCTTCTATGGTACGTCCACTATGGGGTTGGGATCTCTGTGACTAGGTGATTAAGAGTGCCTGGACTTACTATACTGAAGTTGTATGAAACCGGATCTCAAATTGAAGAAATTCTGTTCACATGTATGTTTTCTCCTAGTAGAAGAATGTTGTTGCCAAGTCAAGAAAAACATATAAAGTGTGGAGGAAAGGTTGACATGTAAGGAAGAGGGTACATCTCCCATTTGCATTCTGCAGATATCTTGTCAATTAATATTGCTGCAGTTAAATTCACAGCAGATGGACCTTGGGTCTCACCTAATGCAACAGTTCTTGAACTTTTAGCAGCTCAGTTTTATCTGAGCAAATGTAGGCTCAAACCATGTGAAGTGTCTCAAAGATTTTGAAAAGAAGCTTTATATAAAAAAATGAAAGGTAAATGACTTCAGATGGCAAACTGCATCAGGAGACTTAAATAAGGAAAAAATATTGTTTCAGTGACAGTAATATTAGCTGCCACAAACAAAATCAGTCAATGAAAGCACCTTGGAAAGTTTAAAAGCCAAATGAATGAATAAGTCTCTCCCTAAATTCAATATTCTCTTGTATAAAATATTAACACTTGGACTAAAATCACCTCCTGAGTATAGTATTTTTTTCTGTTTTATCAGCAGTCTCTCTCTTCCACCTAGTAAATTCATTTATTTGTTCAAAACTGCAGTGTGTTGCCAGCATTTTCTAATACACATATATAAGATAATGCACCCTTCATCCACCTTAAGTCTCTTATTCCACAGCTTATTGATTTAGCCATACTGCTGTAAAGACAAACAGACAAATTCCCTGCCTTTCTCTGACTCAAGTGATCAAAGCTTCTCTTGCCTCATGAAGTCTGCCTCTGATAATGAAGGCATTAGGGACTATGTTTGCACGTGGCCCAGAGTGGAGAGTCTCTGTGCTGAGAGTCACTTCCCCACCATCCCGGTGGCTCACAATTAAGGTTATGCTCTGATGCAGCTCAGACCAAGCTGCAGCGGATTTTTGAAGAGGGAAAAGCCAATCTTTGTAGACTCAAGAAGTTCATCACTAAGAACAATTAAAGGCAGGGAAGAGTTCTTCAAATCTATCCCTACTTGTGTTTTTCTACGCAGCTGAGGTAATGAACTTAGTGTGTTGGCTAATTGTCAGCAGTATGGGTAATGAAAAACACCTCAAGGACTGGAATGGTTATATTAATTTTTGCATCCTATGTTTCTGTTAGGAGCATAGATATGTTTATATCAGTGATAGTTTGCATCAGTGATAGTTTATATCAGTGCTGTAAAGAGTTAACGCTGTCTACATGAAGAGAAAGATTTTCTATCATAACAATGTGGAGTGATGTGTGTGATCCCTCATGTTGTCAGTGATTCCATTCAGGACAATGAGCCAGCCAGCTCATCTGCTTTCTCGAGTAAAGCCTCATAAGTTTCATTACCCTTAACTCCTGCTCTGCGGGAGATTGAGGTCTGTATTTTCATGCACTTTTGAATGCACTTGGATCAACAAGGCTTACTCTGCACTTTCCGTCTGCAAGATGCACTTGAATTTTGAGCAAAATTTGACCAAATTGATTGAGAAGTTTTGACCCTGCCTTCCAGGTAAGAAGCCAGGTCAGTGATCCAGGCTTCCTCCACCTGCAGGAAGGGTTTTTGTGGCTCAGTGTGTCACAAGATAAATTCAAAGAGGATGTCCAAATCCCAGTATCAGAGACTGTGGCTGCTTCTACAGGGTATCTTCCTTTTGTGAGCACACAAACGCTGCCTGTGTCATCCAGCCAACCTCTGCTGCTACTTATAGACTTCTGTGATAAGTCTTTGATTTACAAGCTCTCTGATAGTCACCTAAAATTGTCACAAATGAGCAGGTAGAAGCAAAAGCAGAACAGTTCCTAGTTGGCAGCTGTGGCTGTGGTTTGCATCTTCATAGACTCACAGAATGGTTTGGGTTTGAAAGGACCTTAAGACCATAGAGTTCCAACCCCCTTGCCATGGGCAGGGGTGCCTCACACTAAATCATGCCACCCAAGGCTCTGTCCAACCCAGCCTTGAACACTGCCAGCGATGGAGCATTCAGAGGTTCCTTGGGTAACCCATTCCAGTGCCTCACAACCCTCATGGTAAAGAACTTCTTCCTTACATTTAACCTAAACTTCTCCTGTTTAAGTTTGAACCCATTACCCCTTGTCCTATCACTACAGTCCCTCATGAAGAGTCCCTCCCCAGCATCCTTGTAGGCCTCCTTTAGATACTAGAAGACTGCTATGAGGTCTCCATGCAGCTTCTCTTCTCCAGGCTGAACAGCCCCAACTTTCTCAGCCTATCTTCATACAGGAGGTGCTCCAGCCCCTGATCATCCTCATGGCCCTCTTCTGGACTTGTTCCAACACTTCCATGTCCTTTTTACGTTGAGGACACCAGAACTGCACACAGTACTTGAAGTAGAGTCTCACAAGAGCAGAGAAGGGGGGCAGGATCACCTCCTTTGACCTGCTGATCATGTTCCTTTGGATGCAGCCCAGGATACGATTGGCTTTCTGGGCTGAGAGAGCACACTGCAGCTGGCTCATGTTCATCTTCTTCTTGGCCCACACCCCCAGGACTTCTCTCAATCTCTTCTCCACCCAACCTGCAACTGTGACAGGGATTGCCCCAACCCAAGCACAGGACCTTGCACTTGACCTTGTTGAGCTTCATGTGATCGGCATTGGCACACCTCTTCTGGAGGCAAACATATAACCTGAATATTTAAGAAATACCTGCAAAATGTTCTGGGGTCAGGAAGAAAAGCCAAGAAGATAAGAGACTGTGGCACTTTGCTGTTTCCTTCTCTGCATGACCTGTTTTGTACCTCTTACAGGCAAAATTCAAACAAAGCCACATAGGACAGGTTAACTTTCAACTGAGTAGAAGGAGAATCTTCTGGTACTCTGGCACATCCCAAATGCCTGATGGGTCCCTCACAGCCAGGGAAATGTGTTATTTTCCCTTCATTTATCAGTATCTCTGGGCTCCTAGATCCAGTGTTACTTCAGCCCATTCTTGCAGCAACCCAGCAAAAAAAGAACTGTTTGCAGTTCACTTCCAACTACCAGATCATACCAAATTTGATGGGGTTTTGTTTGTTTATTTTCTCTGACAAGGACATCTGTTAGCTAGAACTCATCTGCAGCTTTAGTGAACATCAAAAGGGATGTCTGTGAGACTGCAGCTGGATTTTGATGGTACAAAGCCCATCAAATGATTGTTTAAATCTCTTTTTCTCTTATGCATCTCCAGTCCTCAAATAGAGATGGGCTAATTTTTAATAGATCTTCAGCTTTTCCAGATTAATTTAATGTGACTTACCTAACTTGTTTTTAGGATCACCTTTGGGGTTAAGTATGCCATTTGTTGATTTTAAGAAAACAAGCAGGAAATATATCCTAAAATGCATGCATGTATTTTTTCCTTTAGTAAAACCAGGTATCTGGAGAAGTGAAGGGAAAGCAAGTAAATTGGAGAGCATTCTTCTTTGTAATTCCTCTCCTCCTCATACCAACCAGCATACCCTTAATCTCAGGAAGATCTGATTTAGGAGTACTGTGCTTTCATGTTGTATGCCTATATGAGTGTTTATTTAGTTGTGAGTTGATTGATTAGGAAATAAATGCTTTTCAAGTTGACAGTATAAATAATGAAACTTTATTAGTGATATATGTGACACATTTAACAATGCTAATTTTCTGTACTGCTCTGTGTAATTCATTTGCCTTTTTCAGTAGGCTGTAAACAATAGCAGGTTTGAGGGAAATCGTTAATTTGATGGCTTTTTAAAACACAATGGAGAGGAATCCAGAATTTAGAAATATTTCCAGAGTGCCACCCAGTGGCAAAAGAAGTGAAATCACACGAAAATTGAACTCAGATTCAGCTCTGGAGACTGTCTTAATACACAGAACTGTCTTTCCATTTTCCTCTACAGCTAAACACAAGCAGTTATTAATGGCTTTTATGCAGTTTAATGGTAATTGCAATACTATTTTTTTTTAATATTGAAAATACATGTATGGTAGAAATAATGAAAATTGATGCCTTCTCTGCTTTCAGCTTTTAGGAAAAACAACAACTGTCTGGCCTGAGCCCAGACTTAAGATTTGATTTAATCATCCTTTGTTCTCATACCTCAAAAGATTTATCATTAAATCTTGACTACATTTTCACTCTTTTAATTAAAATATAGACCTTTGCATTTAAGATGGTGATATACATAAATTGAAGACCACTTATGAAAAAGGTTTTAAAACAGATCTTCAAAAAATCAGGTTGATGCCTTGTTGCTTACAGGTGTGATTTTATCACAGGTGGTACCTGGTGTTTCCTAGCAAAGACACAGCTCCCAGAGTCCTGTGGTTACAGTCGGCTCATTGCTATCCTTGAAGCAGATTTCTGCTACTGCTCAACATCTCACTAGACAGGCAATATTGAGGGTGTTTAAAAAACACAAATTCTGCAGTCTTTTTAGATGTTAATTTTGCAAGTGTGACCCCAGATTTGGTGGTGGAGGTACCAGGAACTCAACAAATTCTTTTGGCTTCAGGGAGGCTGGAAGGTGATCAGGGCTCAGCTGGAGCAGGCTGACATAGCTAGAGGCCAGGGAAAGCCAGCAGACCAGCCTGTGTTTGCAAATATAATTGCATCTCTCTACCTGTCCACTGTGAGTAGATTTGGTATAGCACTTCATAACCCAGAGAGCTCCTTGTTGTTGTTTTTATGGAATCAAAGAATGGTTAGGTTTTGTGAGATCCAAGGCTTTATGTAGCTTGAATAAGCCTGGGTCTGCAACCTCTACTGCCTTTAGCTGAGGTATGGATCAGGACCATCACTGTGTGATGCTGAAGGTGCTTTTCTGAGGATGGATTCTGAGAATCTAGACAGATGCATGCATCTCTTCTCTTCCTGCTGCCTCCTGGGAGGAGAGTTTGGGGATCTGAAAACGACAATTATTGCTCCTGCAGCTTACTTTATGAGCAATTGCTGTTGGTGCTGTGTTGGGGGTCTCCCATTAGCTTCATTAACTTGGTGAACATCTGCAGTAATATAAATTCTGAGAATTGCATATTGCACCAGATATTTCTGTGGTAGATGTTTTTCCAGTCAAAAAGCAGAAAAATCAAGTCTGCTTCACTTTCATTTCTACCTGCTTCAAAATTAGTGTTCCTCAAATTTCTACCTGTGGCATGTTGCAGGGAATAATTTACATCAGAGAAGAGATGTAGTTACATTCACAATGACTGGCTTTGGGATTTAGAAATGTTTTCAGTAAGCATGTCATCTGGTAGGGTTGTACACTTTTGAGAGGGATACTTTATGGTAAAAATAACATAAATTATGGAAGCTAAGTGTACTGTCTTGTTATGTCCATTTGGTATAAAACTGTGGTAATTTGTTGATCTCAAAATGAGATAACACAGGCAGAATGACAAGAAAACTCTGAGAAAGGCAATGTGAAACTGAAGAAAGAAGATCTTTTTTTCTTCTCCTGAAATTTGCATGAACTGTGAAGGAGAAGTCTCTTAAAACAGTAACAATGAGCAGTTAGTAGGGACAATGTGGTTTACAAAGTACTGCTTCCTGCCCATTTTAATCCAAGCTCTGCTCTTGCCTTTCTTGGGTAAAAAAATCCAGCAAAATTATGTAGGGATCATACTTTCAGCCTTTGTGTTTTCAAAGCCTGAAGTAGAAATATATACTGAAGAAAATGTTTAATGGCAGCATGGAAAGTCCTCTTTCTAAATGTGTTTCTAGCCTCTTGTTGGCAATAGGTGGAGAGAAACTGGTGGAAAAGGAAGGAGCAGAGGGAAGGTACTTTGGTACTAAGGGGAGGCTGTGTTTTTTTTAATGATATCAAAAAAGTAAATTGAGTGTTGTCTGCACTAGAATATAATATCAGCTTTGCAGGTAGATATTTCCCTACAGCTAAGGGTTCTTAAATTCTTCTGAAAGGGACATATTAATCATCTGCTTGGAGGTATAGTGCAGGAAATATTTTCCTCTAGTTTTTTCCTCTAGGAAATATTTTCCTTTCTAGTTTTCTGAGAGAGAAGCTCTAGCCTAATTACTCAGTATTTTTGTGGTTCTCAGTACTGTGTAGAGTAGGTTTCAGCTGTGTATGTGACTGAAATCTGGAAGGAAAGGATCAGAATGGCAGCTGTGAATGGTGCAGACCTGAGATACAACGGCAAGGGTTCAAATAAACAATAAGGATCACGAGCTTCTGAGAGTAAAGGTTGCATCCTACTTCTATGACTAATGTTCCTGAAAGCAAATGACTGTAGGTGGGTGCCATAAATAACTTCCATGTCACAAGCACAGCTCTTGAAGGCAGTGGTATCAGTAAGTTGTACTTTTCCTGCAACTTTTTTCTATTCCACTTCTGCTTTCCCCACCGGGGTTGATTCATTCTGCTGCAGTTTCAAACAGCTACATGAGATCCTTTTAGAATAAGTTTGGAAGCAGCTTGTTACAGAAATGTTTTCAGTTTCCACTTGTATTGCCAAATCACTCCTACTTGGGTCTTACTGTGCTCCTGAAGTAATTTGGAAGGCCGAGAGTGGTCTTGCGGAAGAAGGAACTTAAACTTTATGGCCCTGGAAAAGAAAAAATTTTGCAGGTTTAGTTTAGTTGCAGTTCCTCAAACTCTGGAAGATCCTCTGATGGTTGACTCAGAATATCTGATTTTTTTTTGTTTGTTTTCTATAGAAAGAAAACATCCTAAATCATGCCTAGAGATGTCTCCAGTTGATTAGTTGTAGGTATTTTTACTCCCTCTGATCCTAGTTTTATTTCACATGGGAACCATGTATACAAGCAGAAGGACACTCATGCTCTTGAATTATTTTTGTTTCACTAATAACTCTAAAGTATTTTTGTAACTGGTTGAAATATGTGATCTCCACAAAATGCATGTGCTAATACAGTCTGATAAGAAGATCTGTGTGCCATTTTTGCATCTTAAGCTAACCCAGCAGGATAAAAACCACTTTCTGCTTCACCAGATATTCTTACCTTCCCCTTTCATCTCGTTGGTCACTGTCAATGTGGGTGAGTGCTACCATGCTAACTGTCAGGCCTGGGAGTTCACTAGCATGTCTCAACATATTGCTTCTAGTCTGGTGTTTTCTAACACATTATTTTCACCAGCCTTTACTATTTTCTTTCTTCTTCGTACTAAACTGGTCAACATTGATTTTCATACTTTCTAGTGTCTGTGCTATGTATTCGTTTCAGTGGACATTGGATCAGTCCCTTCAGAATGTCAAGATTAGCCAAAAATGAAAAGAAGATACCATGGAAACAAAAGGCTTGAATATGAGCTGTAAATAAGAATCTTCTCATTGCAAATACATTTGTTCAGTTGACTTTCCTTGAACCTCAAATATAAGAAAAGGCACATTAACCTATGTGTTAATATAATGGTTGTATCTTTTTAATAATTCTAGAATGTGTAAAAAAATTTAAAAAAATTGTCTGGTAAATATTTAGAATCATAGAATAGTTAGGGTTGGAAAGGACCTTAAGATCATCTAGTTCCAACAACCCCTGCCATGGGCAGGGACACCTCACACTAAACCATGCCACCCAAGGCTCTCTCCAACCCAGCCTTGAAATGCTCCAGCAATGGAGCATTCACAACTTCCCTGGGCAACCCATTCCAGTGCCTCACCACCCTCACAGTAAAGAATTTCTTCCTTACATCCAATCTAAACTTCCCCTGTTTAAGTTTGAACACATTACCCCTTGTCCTATCACTACAGTCCCTCATGAAGAGTCCCTCCCCAGCATCCCTATAGCTCCCCTTCAGATACTGGAAAGCTGCAATGAGGTCTCCACACAGCCTTCTCTTCTCCAGGCTGAACTGCCTCAACTTTCTTAGCCTGTCTTTGTATGGGAGGTGCTCCAGTCCCCTGATCATCCTCGTGGCCCTCCTTTGGACTTGTTCCAACAGTTCCATGTCCTTTTTATGTTGAGGACACCAGAACTGCACACAGTACTCCAAGTGAGGTCTCATGAGATCAGAGTAGAGGGGCAGGATCACCTCCTTCGACCTGCTGGGCACGCTCCTTTTGATGCAGCCCAGGATATGGTTGGCTTTCTGGGCTGCAAGTGCACACTGCCGGCTCATGTTCACTTTCTCATCGACAAACACCCCTAAGTCCTTCTCCAAAAGGGCTGCTCTGAATCTCTTCTCTGCCCAACTTGTAGCAGTGCCTGGGATTGCTACCACCCAGCTGTAGAACCTTGCACTTGCCATAGTTAAACTTCATCAAGTTGGCATCAGCCCACCTCACAAGCATCTCAAGGTCCCTCTGGATGGCATTCCTTCCCTCCAGCGTATCAACTGAACCACACAGTTTGGTGTCATCAGCAAACTTGCTGAGGGCACATGCAATCCCACTGTCCATGTCACCGACAAAGATGTTGAACAAGACTGGTCCCAACACCAATCCCTGAGGGACAGCACTTGTTACTGGTCTCCAGCTGGACATGCAGCCATTGAGCACAACTCTTTGTGTGCAGCCATCCAGCCAGTTCTTTATCCACCGAGTGGTTCACCTATCAAATTGATGTGTCTCCAACTTAGAGACAAGGATGTTACGTGGGACAGTGTCAAACGCTTTGCACCAGTCCAGGTAGATGACATCAACTGCTCTACCCCTGTCCATCAGTTCTGTAACCCCATCATAGAAGGTCACCAGATTGGTCAGGCAGAATTTCCCCTTACTGAAGCCATGATGGCTGTCACCAAGCACCTTGTTGTTTTTCATGTGCCTCAGCATGCCTTCCAGGAGAATTTGCTCCAAGATTTTGCCAGGCACAGAGGTGAGGCTGACTGCTCTGTAGCTACCTGGCTCATCCATTTTCCCCTTCTTGAAGATGGGGGTTATATTTCCTTTTTTCCAGTTGTGGGGAACTTCACCTGACTGCCATGATTTTTCAAATATGATAGAAAGTGGCTTAGCAACTTCATTCGCCAGCTCCTTCAGGACCCGCGGATGGATTTCATCAAGTCCCATGGACTTGTGCATGTTTAGGTTCTTAAGATGTTCTCGAACCAAATCCTCTCCCACAGTGGGCCCTGGGTCTTCATTCTCACAGTCCCCAAGTCTGCCTTCCAAGACTTGTGGTCAGAGCATTTGTCGGTGAAGACTGAGGCAAAGAAGTCATTAAGAACCTCAGCCTTCTCCAAATCCAGGGTAGCCAGTTCTCCCAATAGCTTCCGCAGGGGGCCTGCTTTGTCCCTAGTCTGCCTTTCATTCGCAATGTACCAATAGAATCCCTTCCTGTTATCTTTCACATCCCTTGCCAAGTTTAACTCTAAGTGGGCCTTAGCTTTCCTAACCTGGTCCCTAGCTTCCCAGACAACATCCCTGGGTTCTTCCAGGCTGCCTGTCCTTGCTTCCACCTTTTATAAGCCTCTTTTTTTCCTTCGTATGTTTTCTCAGCAGCTCCTTATCCATCAAAGGAGGTCTCCTGGCCCTCCTGTTGCACTTCCTTCTAGTTGGGATGCAACGCTCCTGCGCCTGTATTAGGTGATCCTTGAATATCAACCAGCAGCCTTGGGCCCTGCTGCCCTCTAGGACTATATCCCATGAAACCTTACTAAGCAGGTTCCTGATGAGGCCTAAGTCTGCTCTCTTGCTATTTCATTAGCAACTTTAATAAAATATTGATTCTGATTTCTCCATTAGCCCATATTATTTGATTCTGTACTTTTTCACTTTTAATTACTTTAACATAATCTTTTAGTGGACAGTTCCCCCTCTAACTACCCCAGTATGGGGGCAGGAGGGTAAAATCACTGTGGAAATTTCCCCTACACATTCACTCCCCTACCATCTCTTCTAATTCAGTTAATTGCATGTCCTATCATAACCTTTGTTTTTATTTTATCTTTTAAGCATCAATTTAAACTAAACAGTTAATCTTTTCTTGAAGAAAATCTTCCCCCACACTTTTGAGCCTCCAGAATGACTGTTCATAGCATGAGCTAATTAGCAGTTAGTAATATTTCTGTATGGATAGTATCCAAACAAACCCCAATCCCTTTTCATGAAGAAGAGCCTCAGAAAGAGGCTGGCCTATTTTGTTGCACCTAGCAGCTTGAAAGAAAAGTGAAAACAACAGCTAGATACAAAGGAGGATACAGAAGAAGATATCAAAAATCTTTGCCTGTTAGCTTGTAAATATGGTTATGCATCAGAACTAATAATCAGGACATCTAAATGTCCTCATACAAGTCTTTACAATAATAGATATTTTATCCTTTAAAACAGCTGAAGTCAAAGCAGTGGTTTGGCTAAATATGCTGACCGTTTACCACAATTTGTAATTGCAAGGTATGTGTTCAATCTCATTTTATTTTCAGTAGTGCATTAGTACATGTTGCGTTAAAGGGCGAAAATAAACCCTTTGCTGTATTAGAGGGACCAGGAACGGCTCTGATATGCAACTACCAGTCCAGCCGCATTCGCTATTTCGAGCCTTACTGGTCCGGATTCACCGATAGTGCGCCACACTGCCAGTCCAGTCATGATCATGAGCCCTCACGGCCACACTGAGAGATGGGGATGCGTTTAGTGAGAAAATTACGATCGGCTACAGAAAGAGTGCAGTTAATTGCGATTGGCTACCGAAAGAGTGTAGTTTATTGATGCAACAGGTACAGGTTCTTATGGATTGCCAGTGATAAATACTGTCTGCAAAAGCACGTGCAAATAATAGTTACATGGATACAAGCGCTCGATAAAGTTAACACAGCCTGGCTTTAAAATATACAGGTAACAGTAGAAAGTAACTCTATAGAGATTCTAAGTTTTCCCGGGGAAGCACTGGACACAGTGCAAGTCTTACCCACAGGCGTCCCTATGGGGGGGAAAAGGAGGGTCCATCCCATCGACCGGTCCCAGGAGTCTATTGATGTTATCTTCCACGATGGTATCTTCCCCAGTAGATATGACTCTCTCTTGTGTCATTTTATACTATTTTTTACCTTCAAGGTGGAGCTTGAGTGACTCTAGTCATGCATACCTTTATTATTATTGGTGCAAATCTCTCTCATTTCACTTTTAAAGGTATATGACACCAGAAATTCAGAGCTCATGCTCAGTGGGGGTGGTCTCTTTCTGGGGGGGGGGTGTCACATTGGAGATGGGAGTGTATTTTAGCATGTAAATGCATTATAATGACATTATAATGAAGCAAAGTTGACACAGAGGACGGTATTCTGTCAAAAGATGACAGGTCGCTGACTCAGGGTAGCATACGTGCAGCTTATCAGTTTCTTGTACCACCTGGTTCCTGTTTCTTGTCAATGTTAGGACAAACTATGGCCGCGTCTTCACCTCACTCCATCATCTGTCTGTGTCTGTATGGGAACCGCTGTGGAGTGCACATTCGAGGGGTGGCTGTATCCTACTTTGAGAGGCCCCAAAAATCCGTTTTTCCTTTATGTGTGGACAATGCTGCATTTCAAGTATAAGTTTAATTCCTAATTATTCCACAGTACAGAATCTGCTCATGGCTTCTGATTTCTTCTAGAAAGTCCGAGTATGGGGCTGCTTTATCAGTTCCTCAGTGGCAACTTGTAATTGTATGTTAATAAATATATAATGGTTAAATACAAGTTGAACACTGAGTAAATGCCTGAAAAATGTGTATACAGCTTGATATTCTGAAATCTGGTTTAAATAGACAGTGGTAATACCCTTCTTTTTAATTTCCTTGGAACTATTAAGCCTGTTTTTTAATTCCTGTTGGTGATGAAGAAACCTGTTGGCATCTGAAGTATTTACAGTAGAAACATCATAAATATGGAAACAAAGACATTAACTATACAAGTGTTTCTGGCAGACTTTTGGCATAGTGCTTATGGCACTCTCCAGGTCATCAAACCAGTGAAAGTAGTAATTAATGCTCAATGTAGCAGCTAATTTCTGTCACATGGATATTTGTCTGAGAAATTAGCCTGGGACTGAGCCAGCAGTATTGTATAGTTCCACTAACTTTGCAGCTTTATTAGTTTGAAGTCAAGAGTGCAGGCATGGCCTTGACAAGCGTACGTTTCTGTGCCGCACTGCCTGTCCTGGGAAGCTTTTCTATATTTAACAGATGAAAACAGACAAAAATGTCTCCAGAGTTCATCAAACACATAGTCAAGATATCACAAGCTGGCAGCTGTGAGCAATGAGGTTCAAGGTGAATAGGACATTAATTAGTAAGCATAAAGGCATATCAGCATGTGCAGCACTCACTTTTTGAGCAGACAAATGAACTAATAGTCAAGAGAAGGAGGGACCTTCTCCAGCTGCCTCCAGCTTCTCTGTGGCTCTCCTCCGTCAACTGGCTTCAAGGATGAATGCCAGAGAGAACTCGCACTGACACAGCTGGGAGTATTAGGGGAGCCTTTAAGGGTTGACTGGCAAGGGGGAAAGCCAGGTTACCTGTGGAGGAGGTCAGGGACAGACTCTAGATTGTCCCCTTCCAACCACGTCACACTGTGAAAGCCCAGTAATGTGGCAGGTTTCAAAAATACTTGGCAGTCTCTAGTTATGGAAACTATCCTAATGCCAGAGGAAACTAGCAGAGAGAAGTACGCAGCAGACAAGCAACCTCTCTTCTGGTGTCAGCAGATACTGAGGGTAGAAGAGAAGATAGGATTGCAGATTGCTGGAACACTGACTTGAATAATAACCTGGGAATGATCCTTCTTAAAGTGGGAAAGAGCAAGATTAATGTGCATTTTACCAAGAGATAACTCTTTTGCACTTGCTATTAAGTATCTAGAAGTCCCTAATTCAAAATACAGATAAGTTATTGTAAATCTTTCCACTGACTGCCATATTTTCAGTAACTCTTGGCTGTAAATTTAATAGCTGCAGGAAAAATTCAGTTCAATGTATGTAAAATCACACCCTTCTCAAATCTTCTCTTCTTTCCAACAGCCATTCTTTCAGAACTCAGAAACACATTTCTTTGTGTAGGAATCCCATCTGTATAATTCTGAATTATCCAAGCTAAGCCTGGGGGATAATATTAAAAGCCAGGTTTGATGAGGTTGGTTCTTAACTTCCTTGTCATCTGGCTATCAGGGACATTGATTCTTGAGATGGCTTTACACCTGACAGCCCATATTCCTTGTAAATTCAGAATTAGTAACTCTCTGTTCACAGAGATCTCAAACTAATTTTTGTCGGAGACTTTTGAAAATATAGGTTACACAAACGCGTCAGTGGTTCAATAGCTTTAACTGTCTCCTCCTATAGCTGAGCTTTTCATTCTTGCCCAGCTGATTCTTCATTGCATTCCCCCTATTACAATATATGCTCCCTATTACAATATATCCTCCTTAGTTTGTAGTCAGCATTAGCAATGAATGGGAGGCAAGGTGAAAGCTTCATGCATCACAGAAGTAGCATAAAAAGGAATAAGCTACTCAGATGTCAAAGCAGTAGTAAGTCTAACCAAAAGGATAGCATGATTATATGGGAATATTCAGGGAAATATGTAGATAATCATAAGCTGAGGTTCTGTGGGTATGGAGAGGAATGAAGCTGCCTTACAGTTGGGGAAAAAAAAGCAATGAGTAAAGAGTACACCTATAATATTGCTTCAGGAATTATTTTAGGTAGTACTGTTAATAAAAGAGGTGGCTCTGCTCTCTTAGACTTCTTTCATAAGCTAGGAATGGAAGTTTTGCTTCTCATAGGATTATTCTCAGATGCGAGACTGAAAAGTTTTAATGGTATCAGCTAAGACTCATACACGTAAACTTGAATCTTGAGACCTTGGAGGACTGCTCTGATGTGAATTACACTGAATCCTACTCATGCAAAATTTGACCTCTGGAAAGGACCACACTTAGTTCTTGTGGTGCGGCAGTGTGTATACACACCTGAATCATGAAGAGGCTGACACCAGGTGATCTGTCATGAAGACACAAAAAGAAAAGAAAGGTCAAAAAGAGTTTCACATATAACAGTAAGGCCATATAAAGACACATAATTCTGGATCGTGAGGGTCCTATTCAACTGTGCCCATGAGCAGTGCAAAGTAGTGTGCAGAGACAGGTGGTACTAAGGCTTCCACCACTGTCTAAGGTCTCAGATTTTCGAAGTCTGCTGATGTAGGTGGGAATCCTGACAAACTGACCAACATGCCATAAAAGATTTACCGATGAATCTTGTATCTCACTTTTGGTCCCAATCAAATGTACCAGAAGACCTGACTATCTTGTGGCTCAGTCTTAGCCATTCTCAACTTTCCACATCACAGAAGATTTTCACTTTTGTTGACTGTTTGTCTGTCAAATCAATTTATACAGTCATGGGCAGCAGCAGAACTAAACACATCCAGGGGCTGTTATCTTGCTGGCATTCCAGAACTGTGGGTGGGTTCCAAGTAGAGCCATGCTGTTCTCTGTGGGATGGATGTGGCTTTGAGCTTGAGGTGACTTTTAGTCCAGTTGATGCAGCTCCAGATTTGTCCTACTGAGCTTTAATTAGCTTCACAGAAATGCAAGCAGTGAAACTGCAAGCTTGAGATGGTTGCTTGATAAACCTTTGGGATGCTGGGATTCGGTAACTGGAATGACACAGAGACATTACATCAATTTCTTTGTTAGAAAAACACAGTAGTAATATTCTCAACTTATAACATTGAGTTGCTTTTTAGAATGTCTCTCTAGTTAATACCAAAGTGCAAAGTGATGTTAACCATGATAATAAGATAGCAAATGCTGATGGAAATTTGATTGCAAATGAACGATTTGTGTAGCAAATAAGAATTTGATACCCTAATGTATTAACCAAATAAGAATCAGGGAGCACTTGGGAAATTAATGTGTAAAGTAGACAAAATAAAGCATTCAAGGCATGCTGGCTCCTGGAAGTTTCTTTTTCTTTCTCAATTGTCAAGCCAAGAATGAAGGTTGTAAGTAAGAGAAGAGAGAGCCCACTTCATTTGCATTCACAGGTGTTCTGGTTTTGGCTGGGATAGGGTTAATTCTCTTGCCAGTAGCTGGTACCGTGTTGTGTTTTGGATTTAGTCTGAGAATGCTGATAGTTTTAGTTGTTGCTAAGTAGCCCTTACCCTGATCAGGACTTTTCAGTCTCTCATGATATGTCAGTGAGGAAGGGCACAAGAAGCTGGAAGGAAGCAGTGACAGGACACCTGAACCAAACTAGCCAAAGCGATATTCCATACCACAGCAATATACCAGGTGGTCAATATATAAATGGGGGGGAGTTGGCCAGGAGGGGCAGATCCCTGCTCAGGGATGGGCTGGATATGTCAGTGGGTGGTGCAACACTTGTGGTTTTTTTCAAGGTTGGGGTTTATTCCTTTCTCACTCTTTATTTCCTCTTATTACTATTGTTATTATACTTTATCTGATTTGCTTATATTTCAATTCTTAAATTGTTCTCCTCTCAAGCTACAGGTATCAATCTCATGGCTGTAGTTCCTCAGTGTTTCCAGCTATGAGACCCAATCTGGTTTAAACTACGCTGTCACATCTGAACAGCTGAAAAACTCTTTACAAACCCATGCTGTTGGTTAGAGCTTTCATTACCTGAATATTTTCTTTGATAACCATCTTTTTTACTCACGTTGTCCTGTTTATGCTGTGGCTGTTTTGAACCCCCTAAAGTACATTTTCTCATACTGTTGCATCTCATATTTATATCTTCAAATAGCAAAATCCTGCCACCCTGGTAGCTGTCCAAAGCCTGCTACTTGGAATGAGACCCTGATCTTCTCAAACAGGCTGCAATTTGAAGGGACCAGGCAGAAAGAAAATCCTACCTTTGTCACACTGCGTACAGGATTAATTGCATGAATGCATAGAAATACTGCCTTTGCACATAAGAAACCTCTGGCAAGATGAACACTGCATGTAAGCCTCCTGAGTCCCAGTCCAAAATTTTATCTATTTTTCCATCCTGTATCTCATGTTTCTTTTTATCAAGGGTCTTTGTTCCTTAGTCAAAAGCTGTGAAGACCTTACTCGACAAAGACAGCAAGTCATAAGGTTTAATTTGTAGATTCCTGTTTTTTTTCTTTTCCTTTTACTTAATAGTATATAAAAATTGTTTTAGGGCCTCTTAATGAATCCAATACTTTATATAGCGCTGTAATTACTTTGATGTAAGTGTCTAAAACTACAGCCAATCTGTCTTTTATATGGTTTAAATGCAAGTGAAGCACTTATTTCTCCGGTAAATCTTCAGCTTCTCTAACAGAAACTGATTTTAAAATAGTGGAGAGAGAGAGAAAAAAAGTCATTGATATTCTTACAAGCTGTCTGCAAAGTATTATTATAAAAATAATTGCATCTTCAGCTAATCAAAGATGTGTTTAGGAGTACTTGGGCTGCAGGGATTATATGTTCAGAACTTAGATGGAGCTTTCAACAGTTGTATGCTTGAATCTTTCAAATAAATCAGGATATGCTATTCAGTACCACAGATTTTTATTTTCTGAGCATGATTAGACTGAGAGTTGCTTTATGAGATAACCCAGTCCTTTCCCTTCCATACCTCTCTCTTTTCACTGTTAGTACTCAGGGCGCTGGGGGAAGTTCGCATTGGATAAGCAATAGAATTAATTTAATCCCATGTGATGTCTGCCAGATGTTGATCAGTGGGTGTATAACTCAAATTTCATGCTGAGTGGCTGTTTTTCTTTTTTGTTTTTTAATGTTCTAGATGGTAGAATTGTGTCTCTCTCAAAGCCACCAAAACTGATCTGGAGACTCTTCACCCAGAACTGTTTCATTTCTCCTTTCCTGGAACCAAAGAAATTATTTCAAAGCAAGAGCAATCAGTTCATTAACAAACTCAGCAGAAGTGTGACAGGAAAGTACCATGGTGCTGGGCAAGGGAAAAATATGAGGCCTGTCTATCTCATTGCTTACCAATACCAGGGCAGCCCAACAAAAAGAAACTTTATGGTGTTTCCTGGGCCCATCAGGTCTTCAGGATCATGCTGCCATAGGATTTTGCACAACAGTAGCTCTGCAGTTACTTGTTCATTGATATTACTCAGAGATAAAAATGTAATACATGCTGATCAGAAGTTCACTTCACTGTTGTTTGGTCTCTGACAGTTTAATAGCAATGATAATCCAAGCTTAGGCAGGCATTACAATTGAAATCCTCCAAATGAAACAGAGAGATTAGTAACTCCTCAACAGATAACAATGCAGCTATTTCCTGTGATTGTTAAAGCTACACTTTCTATATAAGAAATGTACATATTTCTATATACATTGAAGTGCAGAGTTGCTACTTGCTTTCCTCAAGACTTTGCTGACAGTTCACTCAGACTGAAACATAAGTTGTAAGACTATTTGAACAATAACAGTTAATTTTATCTTTGTCATTATCATCATCTTCACATTAGCTTTTTTAAGATGTCTTCCAAGATTTTGTTTTGCATGTCTGAAGGGCTTTGAAAGTGGTGGTGTTTGCTGTGTACTCGAGCTTTCTTGCTAAGCTGAGCAATACCCAGTGTTTCAAAGAGGCTGGAACATATAAAAGTTGAATGGGAAAATACCCATCATGTGGTGTTATGGTATGAAGCAGTTTCTTTTTTAGAGACAATGTAATTTAGCAGAATTACTGCACTCTAGGCTGTTTCTACCTTCTAGTACAAAAAGATAAGGTTCATATTCTGTCTTCCCTTTCACAAGAGGCAAAATATGAGAACAGTGAAAACGGGTGAGCATTGCCTAGTGCTTTGCTTGCAGTATTGTGAGAACTGTAGAAATGTTCCTCCTGGTTTTTCATGAACTGTCTAGTTGCTGGGGTAACTCCATTTGAAATTGGTGCCTTATGGATCCCCACTTTTCCATGAGCTGCAAAGGAGTGATCAAACAAGCCTGAAAGGATGAGCCTTCTTTCTCCTCTTCACAGATAAAGCAAAAGTCACCTCTGGAACCAAAGAATTGAAGACTGAAAATGTAAGGAGGTGTTGAGAGACTCCCTCTGCAGCCTCTCAAGTGTCTCCAGTGTGTTACCTTGGCATGCTGTGTGTTGCTGGCACAACTGGAGGCATATGAGCAGGAAGGGGGACGCAGAATCTTGCTCTGGTGAATGTTCAGCCCCATGAGCACATGCCCTGGGTGCACTGCTGCCCTGCCCTGCTCCAGTTCTCTGAATGGCTGTTCACTGCATCTGTTGATTCACTGGAACATGAAGCCACAGAGTCTAGCAAAGGAAGTAAACAAGCAAAAATTCAGGTTGTCCTGGAAGAAATCAGTTGTGAACCTCTTGAACATAAAGGATCCTCCAGTTCTGGTTGCTGGGGGATTTATTTATTGTTTTGCTGGTGTTTATTATTTTAATCACGCAGTTCCTTCCATTGCAGAGGGACAACATCAGACCTCAAAGGCCTGCTTCATGCATCTTAGCTTAAGAAGGTATTTGCATCAGGGTAGATACCTCCTTACTGGTTTTCAATGCACATTTAATAAAAGTGGGCGGCAGGAAATCAGAAGATTGTCCCAGCTTTAGTCTTCCAGCTCATCTCCCATAATATGATGGATTTTATAATGAACATTCATGAGTCACCTTATTGACATTTCCTTTGTACTTGCTTATAAAAATACAGGGTACATCCATTTGTAATTAATTAACAATGACTTCATTACATAGAGCTGGTTGAAATTTACTAGCAGACCAAAAATATATCTTGTAGATAATTATTAAATAACTATTTTCTTTCCTAATAATTACCTAGAAATTAATTTCAAGTGCCTTTACTTGGTTGGGCAGAAATGGAAACACATAATGTTCTCTTTGAATGTTCTGCTCTCAAGATAGCTTTCTCAATAGTGGGGAATAGTAAAGAGTAAAAAAAATTTAAAAGTATTAGAGAGCTGTGTTCTTTTTCACTCTATGAACTGACCCACAGAGGCTTTATAAGGCTATAGCAGGAATGATGAATGATCTTGCATTTTAGTTTTGCAGAACTATATTTTTTAAAAAAGAGATGGTTTCCTTTGTTATGAGTTGACCAACATTTAGGGCTTACAAAGATATTTCTCTTATGCGGAAGCACTAATGGTAGATACTTCTTTTTTTTTTTTTTTTATTAACCTGAGTACATTGTGTGTGGAAAAAACATGGTGGGCAATTTATTTGTGCAGAAATCCCCACCTGTATGACCCCATTGAGCTCTGTGTAAGATGAAACATCTTCGCTTCCTGTAACATTCTTTCTAGCAGGTCTTTCCCTGTCATCCAATGTGTCGCTACCTTTGAGATGTTACCTGAATTATGTATTTCAGTGCATTCATGTAACCAACCGTTCAGGCCTTAAGTCATGATCTCTTTTTTTTTGTCTGTAGGTTTTTCTACTGGCCACAGGCTTTTTGAGCCTGAAAGCAAGATCTTACTCAAATCTTTGATGTATTAATAGGTTCTTTGATTTTCCAGCTGCTATTTTCATAGAGGTAAATGGCAGTTATTTCAGTAACAGTTATCTGTTTTGAACCTATTTGATCAAAGACTAATGTTAAACATGATGGGGGAATGACCATGTTGGATATAGACCATATGGCAAGAGAATGTACTGATTTCTCCTGAAAAGTCTTTTTGTTGGTGATGCTGCTTTTTTTGGTACTTGCGTATTTCAGTTACTGCATCTCTAAACTTGCTGATCTGATGTATAGCTTTGGAGGGAAGATGGGATTTTACAGCTCTCACCACAGAAAGCAATGCTCTTCCTGGCAGGGAAAAAGAAAAATGAAGCAGCACAGCAGCTCTTATGTCAAACAAAAATTTTGAATTCAAGTAGAGCTTCCTTTGAACTGCGTGTTCTTAGTATAGTTTAAGAGCCTTGGAAGCAAAAGAAGAGGCCTTTTCTGAAAACTAAGCACCTGAGATAGTTGAAATGCCTTGTTTTTTGACATTCTCAAGTAGAGGTTCAGTGCAATACTTAAGCCTCAGACAAAGGAACATCACAGCATATCACTTACTGTTCTCTCTTATCCAGTAAAAAAAAAAAAAAACAAACAAAACAACACTGTAATTTTATAACTGGAAGAGATACTTTTAAATTATCTGCCCCTTGTATCCCCTTCCTTGTATATGAATCGATAAGTAATTTGAAACTAAAACACTTGATCTGGTTGAATGGTTTGTATACAACACTGTGACAAAAGGAAAAGAACAAATGGTCTGGAAACAGTCAGCTCAAAATCCTGAATAGCAGTTTCACATAATTGATTTGGTTGGGTCTGTACTTGATATAGTTAGCATTAGAACTGGTCCCAGGGAGTTTTTCACCCTTCATAGCATCTATTTAACCTTATATCAGGTGGCAAAAGAACAGGCTGATGTACAGAGGCTGAACAGCAGGACAAAAGAGGAGTTCCCTTCCACAGGCAAAGTTTCATCCATTACCTGCTCCCCAGTGCATATTGCATTCATTACTGGCAATCTTTAGGTCACAAGCCACCTAAAAGGTACATGGATGCATATTAATTCTGGGACTGCAGCTCTAACACTTTGGTATTGCAAATCCCAAACCTTCCAGATGATGGAGCAGCTTCTATCATGCAGTAGCTTAAAGATCATGAGTTTTAAAATCTGAAAAATAGTTTCAAAGTCTCTTTTAATTTCTCTCTGCCTAGTACAAAGTGAATGAACCTTCTGCTCATATTGCTCCTTTTCAAGGATTTTTTATTCTACAGGTCAAGCAAGCTCAAAACACTTCAGTGGACTTTATTTATTTATTTTTAAAGAGGACATAGTTAATGTACTTAATCACATAATTCTAGAAAACATTGCCTTGGAGAAAAAAGTACAACAGCAAACAAAAGGCCTATTTCTCAAAGGAAATAAAAGAGTTGACTAGATTGAGACAACTTTAGCACTGCCAATTTACCTCAGTCATATAATTCAAACATTTTTACAAAGAACACAGTAGGGAAGTACATTTCAAGATTTCAGTAACACAGAGGAGGAAAAAAAAAATAAGCAGGAGGGATTGCAGTGATATTTCTGTGTTTAACCTGGCAACTTTTCAGGATATAACTGAAGTCTACTGTATTAAAATTGATTTGAATTAACATAATCTCATTTTATCCATGAGCTTAATATTGTTATTGTCTGTCACCCTGTTATTCATTAGATCTGCTTAGGAAGATGTGAGTTTGGGATGCCTGACACCTGCTGGGTAGCATTGGATTATGCTTTTTTTCCTCATTTTTGTCTGTCTGTGCCTAATGAGCATTGGGATGTGTGATGACAGGAAGCATCTACCATCCCTGCATGGCCCCAAAAGCTCTGCTGATATGGGGTAGTGATTAGCTTTGCTGCAAAGAAAGAGCATGGATCTTCATGTCTGTAGCAGTGTGCATTGCCTTGATAGGTTTTAGGTGAAAAGCTGCATAGAGGAAACAACATGGCATTTTGTATTGGTGGTGTAAAACCCTATAACTGGATTTTGCAATCTGTAGTGGAGCCTATTGGAAATTAGTCTGTAAATGAAGTATTTGCAGGGAGATACCTCACATGCAGACCACACCTGTGCCCTGTGGCAGCACTAAATACATTCTTTTTCTAAGCTTCTGTAGAGTTCCCTCGGAGGTTTGTAGCTATTTTTTTTAATAAAAATACAGCTTAAGTTGTATTAAAATGTTGTCCAGAAGAGACCAGGTGTATGTGTATGGTGGATGATGTAGACTGCTTTCTAATCCCTCTGTTCTTTGCTAGGAATCCATATGATAACATGCAGCATTAAAATGCTGGAACTTTCTGTACACCATAACCAAGATCGTGAGGGTACACACGAGCATATGTCCGAAGAGCTGAGAAACAAATGCACTGCTTTGATTTTTGTTGACCTTGAAAGAGGTTCTAAACAACAAAGTTGTGATTCTTGTTGTGTACAAGACCCAGACTGAATTATGCAATAGGAAAGCACTATCAGAGTCTGGAGATGAATGTGTTGGTCTGCAAGAGCACCTTTCTCAGTTTTCCTGCCTTCCTGTGAGTTTCCCTAGTCTCCTCCTTTCACACAGGAATGTATTCAGCTCTGAGGTTGACAGATGGGGAAAAAAAAGTAGAAATTACAAAGCTGCTGATATTACAGCAACAATAAGCACATATATAAATTTGATATGCCTATCCCAATTCAAATCCCATCTTTGGACTGTGGTGGTCACTGCATCAGAGAGAAGAACTTTTTTTTCTCTAGAATGGAGTTGACAGATGGAAGAAATTTATTCAGTGATATTTACCATTAGTGGCTTATAGAACTGTGTGTGGGACTATGCCATTGTTATATTCTCTGAAGAAAGAAGTAGATGCATCTTGTCAATGTGATGGATTCAAGCGACGAGAGTAATTCAGAGGTACCTCGGTGGTTTTCTGCTGTAAGAGGTTTCAAGGAGCCTAGCTTAAATCTGGCATAAGTTTTCATCTGCATTATTCGGGGAAGGGAGTAGAAAGGGATGCTTGATCTGATATTCTTTATTGTGGGAAATACAGGGACTGTAATTTCTAAATAAGCAAATAGTGGATTTGGGGGATGGCAAAAATAATGTGGACGGGCTGTTGTTACTGCTTATGTCAGCCTCATTCCCATTTAATTTTCAAAAGACTTACATTCTCTTTCTGTTTTCTTTTCCCTCTTCTGCAAGTGTTAACACACCATTTCTCTTGGGGTCCAGTCCTGTAAAGATCTGGGGAATGATCATGTGTAGAATTTCCCTTCTCGTGGTTCAAATATAACAATTCAGAAGATCCATTCCCAAAAGAGAATCCCAGCTGGGACATATCACGATGCATTTAAAATAAATATAGGGCAAAACTTCTTTGCATTGAAAAGAAGGAAAATAAATCATGTTATGACAGATTTCAGGTGTTACTAGAGTTTCCACAGACTGCATTTGGTTTTGTTTTGTTTTCTTTTCTTTTTCTAATCAGTACCATTCTGTGAATCAAGGAAGCACTTAGACTTGCTGCAGCTAGAGATCACCTTCTGTTAAGTGTATAGGTGGCTACTCTTTGCTAACAGGAATGCTGATAAACAATTTTATCTCTCCCCAGGGAGTTTCATTTCTCTATTTATTTATTTTGCAAGGAATCTGTATTTTAGTGATATCATTTTAAATCCAGGCCTGTTTGAAAAATCCATGCTGATTAAATGAAACACTGGGAAACCTATTAGCATAACAAGCATATTGGTTGTGAGACTGCTGTAGGACTGGTTTTAGGAACCTGGATAAATCTTATTTGAGGTTGTCTGTTGTTCTAGCATGTGAAAGCTTTCTCTATGTAAAGATGATTTCAGAACAGATTAAATCCGTGCACCTACTATGAGGTTGAAGTATTGTGGCCAATCTTTAAACTACATCAGAAATGAATCTCTGCCCTCCTTTAAAAGCTCTGTTCATGATTACCTTAACACACTTATCCTTCATTAAGAAAAGTTTAGTGACTGGTATACATTCTTGAATCCATCACACTTTGCATGTACACATGTGAGCACCATTTTGTTGAACTCAGCACAACCATGCCTGGAAAGCAGTTGTCTTAGGAAAGGAATGCAGACTCTTGTTTCAAGGTGCCAAGCTTGATGATGAATGTTAACATTTAGTTTGCTGATGTAAAGTCCCATCTTCCTTCAGCGTCCGAGACTTGTTTGCAAGCTTAGAGCCCGACAAAACCAAATTGGTCTCTCCTTACTGTCCCTAAAACATAGCACATGTGATCAGCTCATCTTTATTTAGATCAAAGTCATTGTCTGTAACTGAGGCTATTTTTTCTTTTCCTTCTTTTCCTTCTTCTTTTCCTGCTTCTTTTCCTTCTTCTTTCTTTTCCTTCTTTTCCTTCTTCTTTTCCTTCTTTTCCTTCTTTCTTTTCCTTCTTCTTTTCCTTCTTTTCCCTTCTTTCCTTTTTTCCCTTTAATTTTTTCCTTTTCTTTTTTTTTCCTTGTTCCTTCCTTCCCCACTGTTATTAGCTGGCAGCCTACCTCTGCTCCCTTGTGCTCTGGGTTGAAGTTCAAGAGTGCCCTAGAGCTACTTAGCTGAATTAATGATATCCAATGTGACCTGTTAGTTTGAGGGTGAGAGAGGGAATTTTCTAATATGATGTATATCAAGCAAGCTCTGCTCTTTTGTGCCCCATTATTATCTTAATTAAATGGTTATAACATCATGGCTTAAAAAAAATAAAATACATATACCCCATTACCGTAAATTAAAGATTATTCCTTCTTTATATCTCTTTTACTGGGAAATGCTCAAGAACTTCCATATTCTTGACCTTGTAGGCTCACAATGTGGAACTTCGCATGAATCAAGAGAAAATGTGCGAGCAGCAAGCCAAGGAAGAAAATGGTCCTGTCCCATTTTTGAGCATTCTCCTCTCTGTGAGGTGATGACATTGTACATTTTCAGTACGACAAGTTATGCACTGGAGATGGGTGCCAGGTGTTAATCTTAATGTCATTCAGAAGCAAACTTTCAAAATGCAGGGAAAAAAATGGGTAGAGAGTGGTGGATAACTGAGACTTTTATAAAATACATGACAGCAAATGCGGTGGCAGTGGACGATCAGGAAGGCAAGACTTCAATAGGAATTAAGGTCCCAGCTTTATAGAAATATATACGTACCATGGGAATGCTAATCTGGTTTTGCATAGACTTTACTGACAGTATGATGGTCTTGCTCAGGTCATATCAATGTCAGGCTTTTCCATCTCTACTGATAACAGCCATATTGCCTACAACATCAGCCTACTTTCTTAAAAGAATTCATGTAGGAATCACTATGCCAACATCAGAGGAAAAGCTTGCAATGTTGCTGGTTTGGGGAGATTACAGGCAGGGAGGTGTTTCTCTTCAGCCACCTTTCCTTCCTAAAAAGAAAAGTTTTAAGAGTCTTTAAAGCTTAGGACTCTATTTTTGCTATCTTGGGGTACAGGCCAGTGGGTTGCCTGGTCTAATAACTTACCTGCAGCAATGTATGATTTCAATGGCTTCCACAGATATGCACTGAAAAAATATTAACCTAGCATGTGCACGGAAGACTTAACTCTGAGATGCAGTTAGGATGTGAGGGGTCTTCAATTCCCAACACTGTGAAAGCACAAATCATTCTTTCCCACCTTTCATGACTTACTGTGCACTTTGTACTTGAACTAAGCTACACGTTAGCTACAAGTGCTAGAGCTATTTTTCTTCCTGGTGCAATAGTTCTGCTGCATGACTGTTGCTAAACAGTCCAGATCTCAGCTGTCTAGCACACCTATAGAAACATTTTCTATAGAAAGGCCTTTTCAGTGTATGTATTCATTTGTATGACAATTTGTGGAGCTATTAATGAGTCAGTTATTTCTATGGGAAAAATATTTCCTTATAAAAATTCCAATCAAATCTAAGGATTATTTATTTATTTTTTTTTAGGACTTAATTATTCCTTGATTGAATCCTATTAATATTAACATCAGAAGTATATTGATCACAGGTAGTATAGAATTTCAAATAGAGAACTGAGACTACTCAACTTGAGCTGATAGAACCAAGTAGCTGTTAAACGGCCAGGTCATCTCAAGCTAGTCTGTAGGATGTTCAGGTGAGAAAAATCTAGGAAAAACTACTGTCCAGCTTCGGATTTGTTCTTACAGCACAGAATTAAGAAATGTGGAAATCATGGATGTAAAACAGCCAGGAAAAAAAAAGAACTATAAAAGGAAATTGAATAATAAGAAGCATCACAATGAAAAAAAAAAATCTGATTAACCTATTAAATCAGGTAAATCACAGATGGACTGTTTTCCTAAAACTTTGTAAGATGGTAGGGCAGACATTTAAGCCTCACACAGCAGGCCCCATTTTCTCCTCCACCACTTCATGTGAGAATCTTTTAGAAAGACACATGCAACTCACTGGTGGTTTGGACCTAATTCTTTAGAAGTGCTAAGATTGATCAGTTATATTTTTCCATTTGGGAGAATGTTAATCAACTCTGCTGTGTCTAAACCAAAAGAAACATAAAAAACATACTGTGGGCTTAGACAGGCAGATGGCATTTTTGCTCAGTTCAGCAGAGAAGGACTAGAATTTGCAGTTGTGGAAGAGACCTTTTGTGAATTGCCAACTTCTTCTATACAGTCAAGTGACACAAACTCCATTGATCAAAGGCAGTTTCTCTGTCCTCTGAAAGATGAGCTGATGATAAAACACAGGAGTGGGTGTGGTAGTAGAGTGCTGCATAGTAGCATAAAACAAATCCAAAGTCATTGCGACTTTTATTTCTTCTGTCTGTATGTGTGAGTTAATGGTAACAAATGATGGTAAAGTAAATTAATTGTAGAATCATAGAATAGTTAGGGTTGGAAAGGACCTTAAGATCATCTAGTTCCAACCCCCCTGCCATGGGCACGAACACCTCACCCTAAACCATGCCACCCAAGGCTCTCTCCAGCCCAGCCTTGAAATGCTCCAGCAATGGAGCATTCACAACTTCCCTGGGCAACCCATTCCAGTGCCTCACCACCCTCACAGTAAAGAATTTCTTCCTTACATCCAATCTAAACTTCCCCTGTTTCAGTTTGAACCCATTACCCCTTGTCCTATCACTACAGTCCCTCATGAAGAGTCCCTCCCCAGCATCCCTATAGCTCCCCTTCAGATACTGGAAGGCTGCTCTGAGGTCTCCACACAGCCTTCTCTTCTCCAGGCTGAACTGCCTCAACTTTCTTAGCCTGTCTTCGTATGGGAGGTGCTCCAGTCCCCTGATCATCCTCGTGGCCCTCCTCTGGACTTGTTCCAACAGTTCCATGTCCTTTCTATGTTGAGGACACCAGAACTGCACACAGTACTCCAAGTGAGGTCTCATGAGATCAGAGTAGAGGGGCAGGATCACCTCCTTCGACCTGCTGGTCACGCTCCTTTTGATGCAGCCCAGGATATGGTTGGCTTTCTGGGCTGGGAATGCACACTGCTGGCTCATGTTCACTTTCTCATTGACCAGCATCCCCGTTGATGAGTTAATTAAATTAATGAGGGTTTAGTAGGTCTCAGTTCTCCACCAGGTCTTGTGGATAATTAGTCTTCTACCCAGGCTGTCATATTAACAAATCTTTGTTGTTTTAAGTGACAAAGCTTTGATTTGGTACACCAAGAGGCTCACATTATTTGCTCAATGTGTATGTGGAAATAACATAGTTAAAAAGGAGGCACATGATTGAACATAGTATCTCATATAAAAGATTCAAATTCAATTATTTTGTTTTGTAATATCTAAGCTTTCTGTATCCCTTTGTTTTAGTTATTTCAAGAAGGTATTGCAATAGTTTTGGTGATCTGTCTTTTCACTTGCATCTACATTTTCTTACTGTCGTCATAGCAATATTTGACCACAGGATCTGAGTCAAAAGCTCCCTGATATTAAAAGTGATATTTCCCTTGGCTCAGAGGCTTCCTGGTTGGCTCCTGCAGCCAACTGCAAGGACTGCAAAGTCCCAGTTCCTGTAAACAGATTAGAGCCAGGGGGCTAGTTTCACCTAGAATCTCACCAAATCTCAGTGTGTGTCAAGTTGTCATACTGAAGCATCTGAAATATTGGTAAAACCCACGAAGCTCTGCAGGTCTCAGGTGAACTCACTGTTTGTAGATGGTGCCGAGGTTTCTATCTTTGCTATTTTTCTATCTTTAGTGGATAAAAAAGGAATTTAAAAAAATCCTATATAAAATAACATTAGACAAAACAGCCATAAGGAACTCCACACTATATATTCAAACAAGCTTCGCTGACATGCCTCTACCCTCCCTGCTCTTTTTTTAATCATAAAGTAAAATATAATGATGGAAATTCAATAATTTGATTTCTCTATCAAAATAACATTCTGTTGAATTTAATGCCAAAACTACTGATGCAGGATGGATTGAGATTTTTAGGTTTTCCTCCTCAACACCACCCCCCCCCCAGCATACACATACATGTATGCACATATTTATCCAAAATGCACTTCTGAGAAAATCTATCCAATTTTGTAAAATATTGTTTTGTTTTGTGATCGGAGATGATTCCTTTAAAGAAAGTAAATTTGTTTTTCTCTTCTTCTAACTAGCTCTCCTCAGACTGTGCAGAAAAAAGTATGTCTTCACTTTTCCTTGAGTAATTGTGGTTGTTCCATGACATCAAGCCCAATGTTTACAAAGAGCTAACATTTATCATCAGGTTTAGGTCTCAGCATGGATCTGTGTGTCATTTCCTCAGAGAAGCAAATCAAAGGGACATCTGAGGGAGCTCAGGAGAAGTATAGGCAAAAGGCATTAACATTTCATTCATCAGCGTGCCTGACCTTGAAGGTGCATCTTCTTGCCCAGTGACTGAGAGATATTCATGCTTATTCTCTGGGGCATGAAGGCTCCAGAATGAGCAGTAACATGTGAATGCCTCCACCATTGCCATCTGCCAGTATATCAAATGTTTACTCGCTATTAATTTTCCTTGGAATGCCTTCAATGTCTATACTTTCTCAGCTCCAATGGAAGAGATTTATTCCTTCAAGGCAGGGAGTAATGAGATGCATTTATTGCCACCCTACATGTATAGCTAGCTGTGGTCTGTAATATCTTTTGTGATGCATCCCAGAATGATTATGTGTTGTGGCTTTCATGCCAGTTTCATGAGTTGGGAGTAGCAACCATACGCTCATAACTAATTTGCATTTCATTTTACA
Source organism: Myiopsitta monachus (assembly GCA_017639245.1). Lineage (NCBI taxonomy): Eukaryota > Metazoa > Chordata > Aves > Psittaciformes > Psittacidae > Myiopsitta > Myiopsitta monachus. The sequence continues at coordinate 37,428,369 of CM029926.1, forward strand.
GTTTTTAGTCTCAATTGCATAATTGGAATGACCTTCTTTTCTTCCTTTTAAAAATAAATCTTTAACTTGTCCTGGATTTAAACAGTTTTATGTCTAAGACACTATGTATTTAATATACGTAATGCTGTTAAGTGTTCAATGCAGAAGAGAGGTAGTGTGTGTCACTGGAAGGTTGCAGTGTCATTTTGTGGCTGCTCCATTTGCTCTCTGAGACTTGTGATAATTTATAATGCATGCGGAAAAGCTTGGGGAGCAATTAAGCTACTCCATTAAAGTAAATAACATAGATTGTGTTTGTGTATCTTATTTAAATCTTTGAAACATCATCTTGTCTCTAAAATAAAGAGACAGCTTAATTGTTACAGTATAGCTTGAACACAAAGCTCAACTAATAAGACACCCTCTAATCCCCGATTTTAAAGAGAACTATACCTGGCTATTCATAAAGTCAAACAGACTTTAACCTGGCTTGATGTGGTAGAAATCACAGTTTTGATGGTAATCCAAAACAACTGGATAGTTTTTGCTGTTTTCTTTTTTGGATTTATGTTGAAGGCAGCTGAATGAATTTTCTTCTCCTCTATCAGAACATTCATATCAAACAAAGCAACTCCCTGAACACCAGAATTTTGAATCTGCTTCCAAAAGAATTGATTTTTTCAAAACTAATGCATTCAGTCTGACTGTGAAACCAAAGATCATTTTATTCTCACAGATCTAATTTGGGCTGCTGGTTGTTATTACCAAGGTATCTCATCACTAATCTTTCTAAACTGTAGCTGATATGTTTGGCAGTTCTTACAAATGTCAAGAGCCTCCATATGTACGTATAGAAAAAGGGATCCTGAAAGAAGTCTCAGAATGGAACTCTGAGTTTGCTTCATTCACTTTCATTCCACCTTGGAAAGTTTTTTAAGTCTGTACTTCCCTGAAAATCAAGGGAGTCATATGCAATTTTTTGCTTAGGGATGGATTTATAAGCATACAGTTGCTTGGCATTCTGGGGGTTCAAAAAGTCCATTAGTACTTCTGTTCTTTCAGAGGCATTTTCATCTACAGACAAGATTATATCCCTGTCTCCTAGTGATGAAATAAATATGACTTAATTCACATATTCCTCAGCTTTGGAGCATGTTAAAAGACTGGCGTGAGATGCCAAATATTAGAGGTTAACACTTTCAAAATATACAAAGCGTTAGAATAAAAAAATAATAAATCTACCAGCTATATTAAATTCTTTGTCACCTTTGGTTTCTCCCACCTGCATCAGTTCATCCTGGCGACAAGCAGAGGGTTTGGCTTTTTAAAAGACCTGAAGTGGCTAGTCAAGGATAATAAAGATTAGAAATGGAAAGATTAGCTAAACCCATGACAGCTGTGAGGAGTCATAATGATCTATTTTATTAACAACCAGAACCACTTTGCCATTCAGGTGTAGCTGCTGGAAAAGATCCTTTCTTCCATAGTCAGCCTGATACTACTGCTTTAAAGGAAATCTGTCTTAGAGAAAGACTGTGTAAATACTTCCTTTGCCTTCTGTGGATCTCAGTTTATGTCCAAGTGGAAGGAGACTAAGTTCAGCCATTTCTAATGCATTACATGTTGTTTTCAAGTGCCCTTCTGATCACTCACATTGCAAAAAAAATCTGAGCATTATTCCAGGCTGTTATAAATCCTGAAGTGTCTCCTATTCAGCTAAGGCCTCTCGGAAACAAGTCCTGCACCACAATGGCGGCCACCAGTCTGAGTGTCCTTTCTACAGGAAAAGAAGCAACATCTAACGAGAACACAATGGAACTTTAACTTCTCATCTGAGATGTGCTGTATCACCAGACAGCTGGAGTCAGTAGTCCCTGAGAACTGAGCAGCAACAATGGACAAAGTGTTTTTTCTGCCTTAGCCCTGAAGGTTTTAACAGGCTTGTCCTACTAAGGAGGGCAGGTGAAGCAGAGAGGGCATACAGAGAGATATAACTAATTCCACCATGCTTAAAACATACTCTGAGAGGGGATTAGAAAAGCTTGAGGCTGTGCTTTCCTCTTCTTCCTCATGTAAAACATCTCCGCTTTACTTCACAGAACATTTTCTCCATTTGCCTGCATTACTTCTCTTCTGTTTGGGTGTTGGCGTATTTGAAAGTTAATGGGATGTGGGGTCTGAAAGAGAGGAGAGGGAGGAAAAAGAAAGGAAATAGGGCAAAAAAATCCAGGGACAGATTTTGAAATCCGAATCCTGTTCTCAGACTATTTTTCTCTTTGTTTGCTCAGCTGCTTTTCACAGCCACCTTACTGGCACAGACAAATCTGAACAGCTTGCAGAACAAAATGACAGGAAGATGGAAGGATAATGTGTGTTTAAATATCAATGACCAGCCTCTTTCTTGGCACTCCCAGCATGGGGAAAGCTTGTTATATACCGCCTCTTTTAATCATTTTAGACAAGGCTTTTCCTCCTGCCTATCTATCAAGAGGAGAGATGATCTTTCTGCAATTGTGAGTTGGAGTGATGGACAGGTGAATTATTAATATTGTTTGCCACTGACTTTCCTTGTTATTCTTATTTGTTAAGTCCCCAGCCGATGTGACACCCACTCTTTTTTGTCTGCTGAAAGCCTCCCCCACTCAATCACATGCAAACTGCATATGATCACCAAATGATATTTGAATTTGAGAGATTTTGAGACAGCACAGAAAAAAAAAAAAGGAAGAACTTTGGTTACCTGGATCCCAGTGAAACAGAATGGAGAGGAGCTGGAGGAAGGCTGACAATACACAGCTTCCAGTTAATGAACTCGCTGCCAAGAAATCCAGTGTCTACTGTCTCCATGGGACACTGATATGTGTCAAAATATAAATCCTGCACCTTCGGTAAAACCAGACCTTTGTTACAGCCGAGATGATTAAAATTTAGACACATCAAGGACTGACTTGAAGATAAAAATGGCTCTACCCTTAATTGGACATTGTGTTTTTCTCTTGCTTCCTGATGAGGAAGATGGTTTATTTCCTCTGGCAAATTTTGCTCTGTGTGTATGGATATACAAGCTTATTTGTGCAAACATATATAGACAAAAATCTTATATGAAAAGTTGGAGTGCTTGACTGTGAATCAATAACCACTGGCTGAAGGTTGCACAAACCAGTATAATTTCAGACAAAATGAAGGTAGGGGTTTTCTTCATATTTGTTTTGGAGCAGGTTAAAATGACAAAGTGCTTATCTGCATGTTACATTTCTGGAGTAAGAGAGACTGTAAGCTCCAGTTTACTGGCAATAAATTGACACATGTGTAAATTGTTCATGATTTTCTTTTAAATAAATGAAGCTAGCAATTTTGAGTGCTCACACATTCAGAGCTGGATTCAACCATCTTACCTATAACTTGCATATGAGACCCTGGCTGAGCGCTGAGGCTCTCTATTCATCAGGGAAGCACTCCAAGAGGATGAGTGATTTTCGCCAGGTGTGCTATCATCCTCCATCTATCCCAGGGGAATCTCTGGCTCCTCTAGGCAGGACTTAGGGTAACTGCAAAAATGCAAGTGCCTGTTCCAGAAGTTTGGGGAGGTGTTTTTGGTTTGGTTTCTTTAAATAAAATTAATCTCTTTTCCAGAATTTTTTCCCTAAAGAGATTAACTTGAAGTAGATGCTCAGCCTTAACCTTCAACCTAAAGCATTAAAGCAGCTGAAGAGAGGGTCTTGCCTCTGTCTATACTAAAGTAAATATTTTAGGTGAAAGTATTAGCCAGCTTTAACAGCTATTTCTTTTTACAAAAAGCACTTAAGAAGCTTCACATTAAGCATATGCCTATGTAACTTGTTGAATGGGGGACCATGTGCATTAAAAGGCACATTGAATAGGGATGTGAAGTGAGTAATAACAATAATGAATATTTATATAGCCTCCTGCAATTTCAAAGGGGTGTAGGAGCTGTAAGCATAGAGCAACAGGCACGGGAGGAGATATGAAAATGTAATGTATATTTAAGCTTCCCTTTTTGCCTGGCTAAATCCTACCTTCAGTAACAAAACTTCCAGCCTCAGTAAATACAATCAAGCTGGATTTACTAGCTAGACAGGAAGAGTGATTCAGATGAGAGTCTGTATGTAGGCAAAGAGCTGTTTCAGAAATGAAAACATCCTCTCTCTTATTATTAGTTATTTCCACTTTCCTATTAACTTACTGCAGAAATTATTGCCTTACTATGATGGTGTTCCAAGCTCTAAAATAGATCGATCAAATCAAGTCAGCCAAAGATGGTATTCCTGGCACTGGAGAGTAATTTACACAAATCCACAGAAGAAATATGTCTGGAAGCAGAGGAGGTGAAATAAAAACAACAGATTTTTAAGGATATAGACACGTAAATTATCTCTCTTCTGGACAAGTGACTGTATGCACCAAACCTTAGAATCAGTATTTAATTAACCCCTTGAAAAAAAACCAAACATTAAGCTCACTGGTGTGTGATGGACCAGGAAAGGAATGAATGAATAGGGAAACGAATAAATTTTGGCAGGATGCCAGGCAACATCAAAGAAGCTTTGGGAAGGCAAAGTTGAAATTAAAGGGAGAAGTTTGCTTTAGGAAAGTATCTCATTTATAGATCCTATTTCACAAGCATCATAAACAGGAGAGGTTTCACTGAGCCAAGCCCTGAGAGGTTCATAAATGGCTTCTCAGTCTATTTGGACAATCCTCCTCATAGAAATTAAATGAGGTAGCTCACAATGTCAGCTGCTGTCCATGGCTGGAGGTAGGTTACAGGGAAGACCTGTAATTTTTATGTGAAAGCAAGAGCAATGAGAGCTTACTAAGAGAGGCACCAGTTCATGTGGCTCCCTCTAGAAGGAGAGGCTGAGCTCCTCTTTGAGTCATTATCAAATTGACACACTCCCTGACAGTTAAACTTCATCTCCAAAAAGAAAAAGGATCTTTTAGTTTAAATCACAGTTTAAATTCCTTCTAGTGGCTTTCTGGAACTGTTTCTGCTTCTCTCTACCCTTCTGCTTAAATCTGGCTTTCTAAACCACCTCCCCAAACTGTATGCTCAAAGTTCAGCAACATCAAAATGATATAGTAATTGAATTTGAGGCATTAAAGTCTTGGTTGTGCAGTGTAGCAAGAAACACAGAGCCAAACCATTGATGATGGCTCACTTGACAGTCCAGCATCCTTGAGAGCAATGAAGCTTTCTGAAGTGTTCCCCCATTCCTGGCTGAATGACACTACAGAAGATGAAGGACTGTGCAGGTTTGTGCTGTGCTGGGCAACTTAATGAAAAACAGATCTACTTGATTGTTATTAAATGCACAGAAACTATGCCTGGCTCAAGAAGACTTCAGCCCTCCAATGGTTACAGACTGGAGATTATTTTGGGAAAGCACTCTGTATATTTACCTTTCAATTCTCGATGTTTCTGTTTAGTGATAGAGACAGGAGAGCAGCCTCCCATGCACCCTTGCTGTGGTTCACTAGAGCCGTGCTCTTGTTTTGTTTTGTAAAGAACGGTCTACTGCCTGTTACTGAACATCAGTGAGAGATGTTACTCTGGAAAGCGACATCTTTCAAACTTTCAGTACAGACATCACACTCAGCAAAAGTGCAAGCTAAACTCTGCTAAAGTCACATCTCTGGAGAAATTCCCCTGTCTGGGTATGTCCTGAGAAAGAAAGGAAGTTGAACAAGAGAGGAGAAATATGCTGCTGCAGACCTGTGACTCTCCCACATTGCTACGAGGGAAGCCACGTAGTTCACAACTCAGCAGGATGGAAAGCAATGCCACAGACTCTCTGTCCCCAGAACATAGCCATGGCTATGTTTCAGATGAAACCACCACCAACTGCATTTGACACATCGACAGTGTGCTTGTCCCTGTTGAGCAGAGACCCTTTCTGCTGTGATTTGATCTTCTGTCAGCATGGAGAGGGAAATTTTCTAAAGGAGGTAAATTAATTAATCAAGTTAACCCTGAGACTTCTAATGAGCATTATTGTATTTAACCACCAGTGAATCTGGCAAATATTAAATAGCACTTGAGTTCTGTTTCGTTAATGGCTTTTAAAAAACAAATATAAGGGGAGTTGATTATGTCAGGTCAACAACATTTAATTAAAATGGAGGGTAGGGGTAGCTGTAATTTGCAACCACCACAGAGAGGAACCAGATAGGAGAGTATTGTGCAAACCTGTGAAGTGCTACAGATTTTAATTAAAATTGCAGTTCTTTAAGATGGCCCTGTGTCAGATAGATCCTGGTTAATTGCTGTCACTTCTGCAATATTGCCAGCAGGACTCTTCAGTGACTTCATGTCCTTAATAAAAATCTATGTCTCAAGGGACATCTTAATGCCAGGGTTCATGCTGGAGCTGTCATGTGGGGTCCCCAATCCTCACTGAGGGTGATATTGCAGATAAGAATAACAATACTTTAGCTGTTTATCTCTCAGGAATGTACAATCTATAGATGGGATAAAAGCAATGCTGCTAGTTAAGCAAGTTCTGTGTCCTTTCATTTGAGGTTGGATACTTCAGTTATGAAAGCAAAAGTCAGTTTGCACTTTTTTGTGATACTGACGCTCATAATGCTGTTGAAAAGCTTTTGGCAGTGATCTGGGAGTCGAGAGATCTCAATTTTTTCATGTTTGATCTATTAATTAGCTGTCAACACTTGGTCATCTCTCTTTTCCATATCCTTGTGTTATCTGCTTTGGAATAATGGTCCATACAAACTTATAGTGGTGTTTGAGATCTACACGTGAAACTGTCATGCTGGTAAAACTGATGTATCTGCAATGTCCTACTGACACATACATATACACACACTAAACGTGAGGGAATCAGGTAGACTAACTACAGAAGCAAATAGCTCATGAACAACTTAGAGGGTCTAGAAAAGTTAGAGATGTGTAAGATTTTAACTTTTCAGAAAGATATTCAGAAAGCAGAAACAAAGCACAACCGAGCAAGAAAATGATAAAATCTGCATAGTGCCGAGAAACAGACAAATGACGGTCGTTAAACTCTCTGTCATGCACGTATATATTCACCTACTTGTTCTAATCTAGTTGGTTTTGTTTCCTAAACTACAAACATGCATAAACACATGCAAACATATTTAGAAAAAGTTAATTTGGGGTTTAGAAAAAAAAATTCAATTTCTTAATAAGATTGTGATGATGCAAACCACGCCAGGCAAAATCTGAATTATGGCTCGTGGTGTCTTCCTTTAGAGGTGACTGCAGTCTCTCTGGAGTTGTCCTTACTAGTATGGTGGTTTTTTTGATATAAAATAGCCTATAAATTTTAACCTTGGTTGCTCTAAAACCTATTTGTCTGTCTTCTGTCTCTATGTTCATACACTTTAACCTCCTTGGTGTCCAGTTATCCACAAAGAAAAGAAGCTGTATTTTTAAAGAGTTTCATACTCTTGAAGAAAATTGTGCTTGAAACAAAGGAATTTTCTTACTGCTAAAGACAGAGGGTATGTGAGAAGTATAATCAGTCACTGCACTACCAGACTGACTTAATTAACTCTATTTAGCTGGGAATCAGTTCACATCTGTGAAACTATGATATTAGGGTTACCCCCATGTTTTGTTTTTTGTCATTCTAGGCAATAAACTCTTCTTTATTCCCCAACAGTAGACACTTTTAAGATTCAGATGGACTACATGATGGGGTATCTAGTCTAGGTCGTGTTTTTCTTAGAAAGTTTGGACCAGATGATCCTTCCAACCTGGTGTTCTATGATTTCATGGTTCTAGGCTGTTATACAGATTAGATACTTAGCTATTATGGCTTTTATCTCAGTTCACTTCTGCAAAGTAATGTTTCCTACTGGCTAACAAGCACTTTGTGTTTTAATAAACAGCTAAACAAGAACAACAGTAAATCTAATTAATGTTACCTGTCAATTCAATTATGAGAGCATAAACTGTAAAGAAGTCTTTTGCTACAGAAAATTGTTTTCAGGTATACTATTTCACATGTTTTGAAAGCTGTTTTTTCTGGGTTTAGAGCAGATTTCTTTGAGGTAAACCTAAGCCTTTGTTGTTTATCATGAAGAAGCCAAAAAGCAAAAATAGAGCTTCATCTATCTAAATTTAATTTTCTTGTCCCTTTTTAACCAAAGACTTCATATACATTTATTTAAATAACACATTTTCTAAGGAGCTAAAAATTCACACAGTGCTCTGGGATAACTTCATTACACTCCACTTTGAAATCCCTTGGTCAGATTCTGCTCCCACAGACATGACTGTAAACATGCTGTAAATCTACTGAAACGCCTGTTTCTTTAACTCAATCTCAGCAAGCTGGAACTGGCCACCAAATGATTTATTTATGGATATTGCAACCCCATCGTCACTTAAAAGTAGATGTTTGTATTTCATGTTTTTGATTTTCTTGATTTTTAATCATTCATAGGACATCATCAAATATTGATGTTCCATCTATTAAAAATGTCATGAATAAATAAGCTACATACACAGGCCTGACCAGAAACAGCACAGTCCAAGATACTCCTGTCCTGTACACCAGAAACTGTCTTCTGTTTGATGAAGTATTCAACTGAGCCTGGAAGGTTGTGAGTAGATAACACTCCTCTAACTTCCTGACTGCTGTACCATAAACATAAGAAGATATTTCTCTTTCTTCCTGGCTAAAATAACCCAATAAATTTCTGAAAGGCAATATGAATAAATATAACCGGTTTTGATCTAAAAATAAAAAGAAAAAGGAAAATTATAATAATTAATGTTTTCTTACTGCCTGCAGTCTAAATGCTGTGTCTTTAGTCGCATTATTGGGGAAAGAGAAATCTAAAAGCAATTGGATCATTGAGGCTATTTGAGTGCTCAATTCTGATCTGTTATTACTTTTTGGAATCGCAAACAGAAAGGAAAAGAAATCTTAGTTAAAACCCAACCTTTTTACATACAGTCTTTTTACATTAATTGGTCCTCTTTAAAGAAAATAGATTTACTCTTATTTCCAGTTCAGAAGTTGCCCTTAAAAAAAAAAAAAGACTAATTATACTATCAGCACAAACATTTAGGCTCATAAATGTTTTATTCCTTCAAGGTGTGTTAAGAAAATTGATCCATAGCCCTGGTGTTTTAGTTTCTGGCTGAATTTTTACTTCCTACGAGGAGCCATACGCCAAAGGAACTGCCAGTCTTTACACCGTTCATGACAATGTGTAACAAAGTATTTTGACTCTTTTTATTCTCCCTAAAATATGTTTTTAAAGCAGAGTTGGCTTCCTCTGTCTTAAAAGAGCTGTTGGAGAAAGGGGGGGAAAAACTGCCACATAACTGGCTGTGATATAGCTGTTCTCTGTGCCTGCTTCCAAGAGGCAGTAAAAACTGAAGTGAGGGAAGCTGCCATCATTAATTCAGACATGGGAGTCAGTCACACCCTACCATTCATATGAGATCACCTGAGAGCCTGTGTTGTTGGCTCTTTTGCTATGTTATCTTTTAGGTAAAGCACAAGTTATTGGCGAAAACATTGCGGCTGCTGGGTCTCAGTTGACCTAAAAAGAGTCTGTATCAAAGGAGTCTCTGCTATTGTAGTGATCTTCTTGACTTTCAGGGTTTGGCCATAAAGTAGAGGTTGTCTGCCCTCAGTCATATGCCCAGGACGATTCTGACAGTGCCTGTGGGAAGTTGGCATATGGGGCAGGAGATGAGCTCAGCTAAAGGGATTCACCAGAGAGCAGGCTGATAGCCCTGTTTCCTAAAGAAGACAGATCATGCACTCATTCAGTGCTTGTGGGTATGGTTGTTCTGATATCTCTCTTCACCCTTCTTCCCTGCCTGTCCTTCATTTTTTATTAATGAAGCTGCTGGGCAGTTCCAACCATGCTTGACAAGTCTCAGAGAATCAACTTCTTATAAGCTTAATGCAGATAGGCAGCTGGGCAAAGAAGAAAGTCCACAATGTGTCTATCCCCTGCCTCCAAACTAGTCACAAACTGGGTCACTCCTGGAATAGCACATCTGCCAATACAAGGCTTCATGAAAGAGGAGTGCCACAAGCTTTGATGTGCCCTCAATTTCCCTCTCCATGGGCTGCCTCAGCTCAGTGATGGGAAACTGTGGGCACTGGTCTTCTCTTCAGCAGGTTCTTTCCCTTCACGAGAAAATAAATTAATAAATCTATGAAAATCTAGGCAGCTGGCTATGTGGACTCTCTTTGTGCCCTTTGATCTATGCACCCATGGCTCTATGATGATGCTTACAGCTGCTGACAGGTGATTTGCTGGGGTCTCTGTTCTTTGTCGTGCTTGGTCTTGGCATGGAAATTTCACAGTGGTTAATGAGATCCATTTGCCATGACAATCCATCCAGTGTGCATCGAGTGTTAATTAGTGCCAGCCTGTCACAATAGCAAGATGAGCTGCAAAATAAAGCCATCAAGTGCACTCTGATTCTGATTTATTACTTATTTTCCTGTCACTGTGGCTGAACAATAATAAAAAAAAAAGTCAGTCTGGCCTCTTATTTGGCTTCATGTGCTGTGGTGGTGATTTCCCTGTAACTAATGAGGTACATTATCTAACTCCTTCACCTTGCAGCAGGAAGAAAAGTCCTCTTTTCACTCTTTCATTGTTTCAAAGAGAAAGTCTCTGAAAACCTTGGGAAAACACAATCATGCAGAGTGAATGGCCTAAAAGACGGGCTCCATTCATGGTTCTGCATACTCCAAGGTCCTTTTGTTCATCAATTTAATTAGAATTAGTGTGGACTCCCTTGCCACACCAGTAAACGCAGCATCGACATTTCAGGTTGATGCAAAGGAGGTTGCAAGATAGGTGGCTGGAGCCTGATCCTTTTATGTTCATCCACCTCCAACAGTAATTTTTTTAAAATGGCTTGATTCATATTTATTGTATTTTGTGGAATCTGTGTGCAGAGTAGCATTTGCGATTAGAATAAGCATCCTATTATTAATAATGACGCAGCAAAATGAGAGTTGCTATAAAACTCATGTATGTCCATTCATCTGTGTGTGACTTGAATCATCCAGTTGTAGTGGGAGGAATACTTTCTTTAGTGCCATCTGGGGTTTTCTGGGGGACAGATGCTTGGGAGGGACTCTTCATTAGAGACTGTAGTGAGAGGACAAGGGGTAATGGGTTCAAACTTAAACAAGGGAAGTTTAGATTGGATATGAGGAAGAAACTCTTTCCTGTAAGGGTGGTGAGGCACTGGAATGGGTTGCCCAAGGAAGTTGTGAATGCTCCATCGCCAAGTTCAAGGCCAGGTTGGACAGAGTCTTGGGTGGCATGGTTTAGTGTGAGGTGTCCCTGCCCACGGCAGGGGCATTGGAACTAGATGATCTTAAGGTCCTTTCCAACCCTAACTATTCTATGATTCTATGTTGGTTTTTGTTTTGTTTTGTTTTTCATTGTTGGGTTGGGTTTTTTTGGAGCAGTATTATAAGGTGATAAGGTTCTGAAGAACGTAAAATAAGAATGATCTAGGCCAGGAGAGAATGGTGAATTATCTTTTAATACTGCTGTCTAGTCTCTCCCTCAGATTTCTTTCCACTGGGATTATGCTTAGCATCCCTGAATAATCAATGTTGCTGCTAATGATGCTCCTAACTGAAGACTGTTTCTTATACTGACCAGTCCCTTTTACACCACCAGTTTTTGTACCCAACTTAGTAGGATTAGTCATCGAGGCACTTTCTCACACAGTAGCTTAGAGTGATCCTGATAGAGTGTTTCAGCTGTAGCACCCCTAAAGTAAAGCAATAATAAATGTATAGGATACCCTATTTTGGAGCAGAATTCTTAGCCTACAAAGCTTTTGACTTCCTCATCACATTCCAAAGTCGAAACTAATGATACTAATTTTTTTAATTCAAATGTTTTAATTTGGTTTGCCTTTCTCTGTTACCTGTGTTGGGTAGTTGGGTATGATTTAGACCAGTAGCAGATAGACCAACTATTGCTTGTTTGCAACTAGTACTTGATCTCTCAACGCTTTGCAAATATGTCACTTCTCAGTCATGCACCAGCAGGATGCCAGCAGTAGCAAAGGGCTGTGTTGAACTTCTCACATGTGAAGGCAATGGAGACTTGAGAAAATCATCTCTCCGAAATAAGGGAGTTAAATGAGTGCAGCATAGTGAAAGAATCTGCACACTTAGCATACTCTTTGCACCTTGATCCCACTCCCCCCATTTTGTCACCTCCAGATTCTTTGTGGTTTGAGGGTTTTTTTATGATTATTATAGTTTTGGTTTGCCTTTTTTGTCTCTTAAGTTCTGGTCAAACAACACTGGATGTACTACTTTGGTTGTTAATGATGAGTTGGGGGGTTTTGCTTGTTTGTTTGTGGTTTGATTTTTTTCCCTACAGAGAGCAGACTCTGTAACAACTGATCAACTCACATAACAAGTCCATAACTGGAAGTGCTAATGTGTCCATGAGGTTTTTTAATTAATAACTTCCTTTTCTTCTTCATGCAGCATACTGCTGCTGCAGTAGCAACTAAAGCAGAGAACGATTTGAAAATCTGGAAGCTCTGTTGCTCACTGCTGTTCATGCCTGCTATAATACAGAGTTTTATTTCTATTTAAGGACCTAAATGCTTCATCGAGTTCCTTGAGTTTTTCTTTGTGTAGATGAAATTCTTCAGAAAAGTTTCCTGAAATTTCCTGTCCCCTACAAGAATCTGCTTATGACATGCTGTGTTTTCTTTTATTAATTGTTTTATAAATAAATAAATGGGAGAAATAGCTATAAAGTTGGAATATAAAATAATAGTTGAAGTAACTCTAGAAGAAGAAACTTAGAAATAGAATGTAACAGGATTATAGTTTTAAAATTTTTTAATTTATTACCTCTCAGCTTTAGATAAATTACATGACCGAAGTCACACAGGATCATGTAGCCTAGCAAAGTCATGAACTAGCAGGTCCTTGTGTCACTCTCCAGTATTTAGTCTAGAATTTATCTACCCTCAACTGTGTCATGCTATTATGCAACTCCTTACGATCCTAATTTTTAAGATCCCACTGGATAGTTTTTAGTTTAGGGAGCTTTTGTTTGGATGATCTTGAGTCTTAAAATGCTTCCTCAAGTGTCCCCTCTGAATTATGATGACCCATGTGTTGAAAAGCCTGCAAAATGGGAAGTGATTGACAAAAAGCCTTTATTTTTGTCTGAATTGGAATATATTTTAAATGAATATCTGGTCACCCTGCAGGCTGCATGTAGTGGTTTTTTTATATAACCTTTCATATTCAGAGCTTCAGGGTGTGTGACAGATAGGTAATTTTATAGAAGACATCTGTGCAAAAGCATGGCTTTGCTGAAATGACACTTATTTTTCCCATAAGTAGGTCAGAGGAAAGAGTAATCCAAAGTGACAGTCTTTGTTTGCTTAAATGTCTAAAACCAACCTATATGGACTGGAGACCATATAACAAAAACATCACATATGATGAAATAGCTTTTGAAAGAATGTGGTTTGTTTTCTGATATGTGCTTTAATTTTTATCAGTTACAATCCCCAAAATTGTATCTCTTTGAGTTAATTTAGTTCTGAAAAAACACAACTTGTTTTGTTAATTTAGCATGGAGTTAGTCTGTTTGCATAGAACACTCTAGCAAAAGAGATTGGCAGAGTTTGTGTTGTAAATACAGGGATCTTTTCAGTTAATTATATGCAAATAAGCTTTACTAACAAACACCTAAATAACTCTGCCTTGTCTTCATTAGCCTGGGAGATACAGTACATTTCTCTAGGAACTAGACTAGGAATATTAATCAAATCAGTGTGCAAGTTTTAATGAGCTTACTAATTGTTGACCTCTGTATTTCCAAGAAATGGCATTGAAAGTGAAAGATTTTTGTGTGAAAATATTATGCAGATATACATGAGAAAAATGACACGGTCAAATTTGGGTCATGTATAATAAATCCATGTTCTAGCTGCTACATATTGGTAACTCATGGTTTTTTCTGAAAAATTGTATACTGGCTGACTGAGAGTTTAATGGCATAAACTTGTTTTCTTATGCTAAAGGAACATTCAGTGTTATAGAGGAAGACAAGAGAAAAACGGAATAAAGTTCAGTTTTGTAGTTTTTAAACTTTTTCTTTTTTGCCTTTAACTGTCTGAATTTGTTTTCTAAATGGACTTCCAGAATGTCAGGCGATTCTAGCTATTAGTTCTGGGTTTGGGCAATCTCTTAAGGCAAAAATAATCTTGTAAAAAGCAAACAGAAAATTAATATGGAAGCGAGGCTGGGAAAGATCTTTGTCCTACATGGCCAGCTGACTTTCCACTCTGCACAACAAACCTATAAATGACAAGTGGAAAGGTGAGACTCACCCTAGGGAATCAGATGGTCAAGTCCATTGATGACTTCCTTGAGGGCAATCTTCAAGTTTGATCTGCAGCAGTGATCAACCCTCACTGTCATCCTTCCTAAATGGAGGAATATGCTACTTCACATGGTTAGTCCTAATGTTGTGAAAAAAGGTGAAACCCTCTTGAATTTCCTTCTGCTATTTTTCTGACCTCAGCTGTGGCAACAGTCTTTAATGCTGCGTGCAGGATCAGACTTCGGTATAATTAATCCTCTAATTCATTTCTAATAGCTGTCTAGCCATGTGTCAATAAACAAGGAGGGTACATGACAATAAAAGCATCTGTTAGAGTAAAATGCAGTGTTATTTCAGAAAGAGACAGACAAGAAGGTAAGGAAATGAATAAAACAAGAAAGAGAGCAAAGCAAAACACGGACCAAGATTAAATGGATCCTAAGTAGGAGAGACAAATTTTGTGTTGCCATCTGATCTTCCCTAATTTGATTTGGTCATTTCCAATTCTCAAGGATAAATGAGTTTCCAGGGTGGGAGAATAGATAGCTGATGATTAGTTTCTGGTACATGAGTTGCTCTGGCCTCCAGCTCTGATGCTTCTATGGCAACAACAGATGATGGTGCCTGTTTAACTTCTACAACTGCTGTCCACTTGAAGTCATCATAAATTGTTATAGATTCATTTATCTGAGAGACTGCACCTGTGTAGCAGTAAGTGACAAAGCTGGACAACAAAAATACCTCATTTGGTGCTGCAGATACAAGGATGAAACTTAAGAAAATGTTCTGCTATCAGCCAGTAATCTGTTACAGAACTTTTCCATCTAAACTTTCATGAGGCGGGGAAGAAATTAAAATCAAGCAGTTCTTATAGCCACATTTTGGCTTTAATGAGAGATATACAAGATGGAAATAATTTTACCCATTCTACTGGGCTCATTAAAGATGAGCTAAAAAGAATTTAAGAGAATTGTTTACTGAGACATTTCTAAATCCTGGAACTTTAGGGACCCAGGAAAGCTCAGATGACCATCGGCCCAGAGATGACGCCACTTAGGAAGAACAAAGCTGCAATGCAACCCATCATATTCTTAATTAGTCTTTGTAGTCTTTGCCTTCTGCATTCCAGTTTCCCAAGTTTTAGGTATCTTCTTGAGTTCTTGAGCCATGTGGCAATAACTCTGGGTGACATAAAAAAGAGCAGTTGCATGTGGTGGTGGCTGGATTTTTCTTTTGGTTGGGTTTTGTTTGGTTTGGTTGGGTTTTTTGTTTGGTTGATTGGATGGTTTGTTTTTCCCCTGTGAAAAACTATTCTGCTCTCAACCAGTCACATCTCTGAAATTTTTAAAGAGATTATTCACTTTCTTCTTTTCCATTTTAAATCTCCTTCAATCAGCTTTTTCTTCCTACAGTCCTTACTAGCATTGATTTATTTCAATTAAGATTCTTCTGCTCAAGTACCATAATTAGCCCCTGTCACTACTAATTCTCATCCCCTTGGATTATATAGACAAAGCTAAAATCCATTTGG
The DNA here is from genome assembly GCA_017639245.1 of Myiopsitta monachus. Classification (NCBI taxonomy): domain Eukaryota; kingdom Metazoa; phylum Chordata; class Aves; order Psittaciformes; family Psittacidae; genus Myiopsitta; species Myiopsitta monachus. The sequence continues at coordinate 37,444,252 of CM029926.1, forward strand.
ACTAGTTCAGCAGCACTTTCTCTGAACTAGTCCACATTTGCTCTGAACCAGCAAACTGAAAGAAAAAGCCCAAAGTTGCCAAGTAAGGCACACTTGCAACCGGGAAAATGTTTCAATGCCTATCTCACTGAGTTGATGGGTCTGGGTGTTTTGATTGGGTTCAAGTGCTTATTTTCTGATGCCATTTTATACAAATCTTCTTAGGGTAGAAATTAAATAGAAAACAGCTCTTTCTGTGAGGTTCCAAAGGGGTCTAATATAGATCCATTACTCAGAAGTGGCTTTAAGTTTCCAAAAAGGTAGTTTTAAGCAGTTAAACAAGTTTTTATCCTCAGAAGTAAAGAATATCAACAATACAAGTTACCTTGGATAGTTGTTTGTTATGCTAGAGCAAATTTACCACACTTCACTACCTGACAGTCCTTCAGTGATGCTATGAGATACCTATCACATGCCAGATTTCTCTTCATGCCAGTTTCCCTGCTTTCATTCTTACTTTAGGGAGGTACAGTTTGGTGTACACATGCAGCTACCTTAAGTAATCTGAGAAAGGTGCCTCCTACTCACTCATGCAGTGTTGGTATGCAACCACATAAACCAAAACAAAGACAAATATAGCAATGCATGCTGTTATGATGTACACAGGAAACAAGCAATTTGATAAAAAAAGGACAATAGGGACATGGTTGAGTTTTGGGGTTTGGTTGTTGGGTTTTGTTTTTTTTTCCCTAAGATATTATCAGACCTTGCTGTCTATGTCCTGGTTCCTCTAGTTGTTTTTTATCTTTTATCTTCTATAATACAGAGTGCCATATTCAAACAAAGAGGCAGGAGATGGATGCCTTGCCTGGTGTGAAAGCCCACACTGTTTGAGATGAGACCTTTTCACAGTCAATATGAAACATTGCCTCTCCTGCCCTCTAGCAAAAAGCCATTAGAAGGTAACATGGGAAAATATGTACCTCCAACTCATACATGCACTAAGTTTATTGTAAAATCTGGATTAAATTGTTGTCAAGCTGTGTAAACATGGAATTCAGCACTGTTACATCTGAGTCTTGCATTGAATGCTTGCAAAAGGCTCCAGTAGTCTTCAGGGGAAAGGCTGTATACATTATAATTGGTTAATGCTTCATAGGATAGAAAATCAGTGAAGCAGGAAAGTGCTTTTTTGATTACTTTTGGTAGACTTTTTGGGTTTGGATTTTTTCTTTCCTTTTTTTCTCTGAGGCTCTGGAGGCTCACTCTTGCAGGGATCTGAGGAAACTGGAGTTTGCTGAACCAGAACCTGTTTCAGACCTTGAGCATTCAGATTCAGCACTGCCAGGGATCGCAATGCTTTTTACTTTAGCTGAGCAAGTGGGATGAGTCTTGCACCTTGAGATACTTTCTCCACACCAGGAGACATGTAATACTGATTGAATTAATAGTGTTAGATAACCTTTCACCTCTATCTGATCAGCTTTCTATATCAAAATGTGAACTTGAAAATAAGAGTGTTAAAATCTGAGTCTTTTTATCCCATCCATACTTAGGAAAACCTGAATGCACTAAAGAAGCATTCAATATCACAGAAAGCAGCTGTACTTGAGGTCTGGGATCAGGCATCATTTGGGAATATTTGAATCCAGTACAGTTTTTTTGCTTCTCTTTGTGTACAGGGATCTGATTTTCTGATTCAGATGAAGAGAAAGACTTCAATTTTTTCTCTAAGCACAGCAGTGTTTAAACCAAAATAATGGGAAAAGCTGCTCTAGTTTTCATGTTTCAGAGTAGTTTTTCAAGGTATGAAATAAGCTGAAATTTATTGGGCAATTTAGTCAGGCAAGAGAGGTCTAAGTGCCTGGCATATACTCCTTGTGTACCAATTATATGCTGAAGCCACAAGTCTAGTTATTAAAGTGAACACTCAAAAGACATGTATTATATTCATACATAAAATAGCTCATGTTTTAGATTGAGAAGTTTTCTGTTGCCGTGAGTCAACAGGCACAGGGTTGACTGGGCTTTGACTCAAAGCCTCTTTGGTGTGAAAGCAGTTTAGTGATTAGCAGCGAAGTGCAAAGCATGTCCTTAGCCATATGGACAAAGAAGGGACTGAGCTTTTTTTGGTGCCCAACCAGCAGCTAAGTATGATCACTTCCTCCTCCCCCCTCAGTGAAATGGGGAGGAGAATCAGAAAAAGGTAAAAAGCCATGGACTGCAGTAAGAACAGTTTAATAATTAAAATCAAAGTAAAATATAATACATCATCAACAACACTACCACCACCACCACAATGATGATAATAATAATAATAATAATGATGATTAAAGAGCGAGAAAGGAAGGAATAAACCCCACCCCAAGAATACTCAACAAATAATGCGCAACATAACCGCTAGCCATCGCTGATGACACTCAGCCTGAGCAGTGATCGTCCCCTCCCATCTAACTCTGCCAGTTTAAATACCGAGCATGGCATACTGTGGTATGGAATTCCCCTTTGGCTAGTTTGGGTCAGGTGTCCTGTCACTGCTGCCTCCCAGCTTCTTGTGCCCCTCCTCACTGCTAGAGCATAAGAGACTGAAGAGTTCTTGATCAGGAGAAACACTAAGCAACAACTAAAACATCAATGTGACTAAAGCCAAAATACAGCACTGTACCAGTTACTAGGAAGAACAATAATTCTATCCAATTGAAACTAGGACACCATGGTCAAGTGTACAAGGACATATGGGTTTAAGAGATATTAGAGTAGCCACAGGTAAGAAACCAGGAAACCTTCTAATGGGAAAGATGGATATCAGTTCCTTGGGAAGGCTGTAAATCTCCATCACTGAAGGTATTAAAGAACTGTTTGTACTGCTAATTATAAAAAACGCATTACATAGTGTTGATTCTTATTTTCTGAAGCTGGGTGTGTGCGGTAGTCATCCTGAGGTCTCTTTTGACTCTATTTTCTGTACTTTTCATAATTATGTTACAGAAAATTACTCATTTTCTGGCAGTTAAATGTGGGTGCTTCTATGTGTGCTACATGCGCAGGCAGACAAACATGGAGAGTGTGAACACAATGCGTGTAGAGTTAATTGTTTGAAATTTAGTAAAGCATCCTTCAAGATGATCAAATTAGTCTGTCTCATCAAAAAAACAGCTTGATGTCCTACATTGGCAAATTACTGCTAGGAGGAAGTATTAACAAAGGAACAGCAGGAATAACAGGGCTACTCAAACGGTTAAAAAAGCCTTGGAAAACTCCTACTTTCACTCTGCCTATCCTGCAAATGAATGCAGTGAGGAAAAGGCAGAAAAGAAGCTTTATCTACCACAGCTGTGTGAAGTTATTTCTAAGTGAATACCATGAGCTGCAGTTCTTGCTGACCTCTGGGGGATGAGGGTGTGTGTAGTATCCTGGTGTTTGCATAGCATCTCCCTGGCCTGGCTAAGGGAGCAATTTTCAGAGCAGCACAGTGTGCTGCTACGTAACTAGTCTCACCTGCAGGCAAGGTTTATAGCTTAGCTTGGTACAACACCAGCACTGGGAACATGTTCTGTGTACAAGATGATGCAACACATCTGTGTGCTTCTAGCTTCTTCTTCAGTATGCCTCCACCAACCCTGGTGTAGCTGCGAAGCCACCCTTCCTGGGGGCTCACACAGCACAACACATCACTGCTGTAGCCACGTCTCCAGAGACCCTTCATGGATATATCAGAAGGAACTGCCTTTTTGATTATTTTCTTAATTTATTATATTTAGTAGTATTAATTTCTTCATGACCTTAGTGAAATGGAAAAAGCCCTTTTCCTGCTTTTCTCCTCTCTCCAGTTCTGCAATGTGATCCTGTGGGTGTGGTTTTGCTTTTTTTCTTTTCTAGATTCATCACAAAAACTACACCTGCAGAAATATGTTGTGAAGGGGAATTTAATTTTTTCCTGTCTCCCAAACCTGGATGGGATCACCAAAATTCCTCTTTATTTTTATTTTTTATTGACAGTAAAATTTCAAAGGGAGCATCTCAAGGCACGTGAGTTTACATTGTACAATACAGGCAGAAATTCCAGCACTTCCCATCACTGCACCTGCCTCAAGATCGTCTCTTTAATCCTGCCAGTTTGGAAATAGAACACAAAGAGCAGAGTTTCCAAGTTCATGGGAGGTTTGATGCCTTCTTCAGTCGTTTACCTGGTTGGAAACAGAAGCAGCTGCAGAAAGCTTAACACTGGCTCCAGACAGTAATAAAGTATCTATACCAGGACTTTAGAATCCCTCTCCAGGCTCTTGCCCAGAGTATCTGAAGCTCTCTGTCTTCTCCCTCAACCATATCTTTTCCTATAGCATCACAGCATTGATTTACAGGCTAAATTTTCTCTGCAGTGTAAGGTACGAACACATTTTAATCCTGGTTGCTTCTATTCAATCACTTAATCACTCTTGAAAAGAGTGTTTATCTGAGCCTAAGGCAGGCAAGGCTAACTGGTTTGATGAAAATTCATACCCTGTCTTTCCCACCTGAAATCTGGTTTTTTTTTGAGCCTGATATAACACTAAATGTTGTCAGCTCAATGATCCCTTTTGTTAGTTATGAACCAGTGTTCTGCATGTGCTTTTTCCCCACTATGTGTTATGTCCCATGCCCTCTCTGCGTGGGCATGTGCAACCCCGATTCATAGGAAATCTGCCTTTCTTTGCTGTGGAAGTTGGCCTGCAAATCTATTTTCTCAGGGAAAAAAAAAAAAAAAAAGCATACCAAAAAACAAACACAAACAAACAAAAAAACCCACCACCAACAAATCAGTTCAGTGCAGCAGTTCCAAGCCTCATGTATGAAGGTGTCTCTGGCTAAGCTTCACATGTGAAAACACTGGAACACATCAGAAGCCTATATACAGCCTTTGGTATAGCATCAGCTCCTTTCCAGCTAAGGAAACTAGACTTGCTAGCACAGCATGCATGTGTTTCTGCTTACCTTTGAACTCATGGGCCAATTTTGATCAGATGATGATAGAAGATGGGTATCTTAAATACATCATTTTTTTTACCTCTTTAGGTAATGCAAGCAACCGCAAGGAATGCAAAGAATTCCTTTCAAGATGTGGATCCACAGGCAACTCAAATGCAATAGTTCTGCCAAACCATAGGTACTCCTCTGTAAAACCTGTGGTGTTATATTTGATTTATGTTCCTTTGCATGGGAAAAAATATACTTTACCCTAACTACAGAGCATTAGTGATAAAAGTCACAGTAAATTCTCATTGTAAACTCTGTAAATATCATGCTCTTTGATCCCTTCTCTTTGTTCTTGAAATATATGCACACAAAGTTTCCAGAGGTGTTTCCAGAGGAATTTCCTCAATGCAGATGGACACCTGTGTAGATTTTCAGGTCTTATTGAAATATGAGTAACTGTCACCATCGCACAATGACATCGTAAAATTTGTCGGACAGCGTTGTGAGAGGAAGCAATGTCCTGTCTGGCTGTCATGCAATTACAGACAATGGCAGCTGTGAAGGGTGAACATGTTTGAATTTCTGCCTTTGCACTTCTGAAAATAACAATAAAATAAAATGTTAGCGTGACTGTGACACCCAAAATTCCAGAACAGAAAGAGAAATGGCTCTTCTGAAAGACTGCTGGGTAGAAATTATTGTTAGATTCACACAGTGAGTCCTTAGTAAAAGGTAACATAAAAATCTGTACTTTTGCCTCTCATCCACAGTTCCAATAGTGGCACATTTTCATTTCCTTCTTTTTTCTTCTTTCTTGGAGTAGTGCTCAATAACATGGTCCTGTCTGGGATTTACTGGCAATTGTAAGAGGTGAAAATGTTTTAATTAGCTATTAAAATGCATACTAATCTCAGGACTTTAGAGGATGTGCTCCTGTGATGTGTTAATTCATTTTTAATGTAGAAAATGAAGGTGCATTTTTTTTAAAAGTGTCTGTGGATCATTGCCTAAAGAGTTGGCTGGATGTGCCTGGTCATCACATAATTTCACCTTTCATGTTGCTGGACTCTTTTCACAAGGCTGAATCTGAATGACAGAAGTTACATATGCATTGCCCTCATAATGCAAAGTTCCTGGGTTTCACTCCCTCACTCCAGCCCTGTATATTGCAGGCCAGGTTACATGAGCTTCTGACATAGTGTTTGTTCCCACCCAGGTGCCACTAGTTGTATGTAATGAGGAAGAAGTGAAAAAATCAATGCAGGCTTGCCAGAGGTGTCAGTAGCAGCCAGAGAAAGATGAAGATTGATTCAAACATTACCCCTTTCTTTAAGTGCTTTTTATAACTGCTCAGCCCATAGTGTGGATCTCTTCTCTCTTAGGTTTATCTCTGATCATGATAATCATTTAAGTAACAGAAGAAGATACTTTGCACTTTCCCAGCATCACCTAGCTCTGTTTTCAAGATGAGCTGCTTCAGCTTGACTTTTTCTTTTTTCTTTGTTATTAAGCTTTAGAAATGATCCCTATATAACTGCCAAGCAACTTTTGATGTCTTCATACTCTAGTGATGTCAAAACTCCTATATAGACCACTGAGAGCCATAGGCAAAGTCTGTCCTTAGATGAACCTACCTTAGCTGATGCTACAAGCAGTTCATTCCATATGAAAGTAGCTCTTTAGAATAGAGAAACAATGTGCTTTCAAGAATTGGATATAGCAAGTCATAAATGAATAATATAACTTTGATTGTTGTTCAGTGTTACCCTAAGCGAATGACTGGGTGAATTTACAGCATAAACTATGATTGATTATGTTTGTATCTTTTCATGCTATTTAAAATTTCTTTACACCTCAGTGTTGTAAGTAAAATGCTCTAAAATATTTCAGTAGCATGAAAAACAGTGTAATGTACAGAGGTTATACCAGAATGAAACCCACTGCTACAGCATTATTGGTTTGATTATTAGATTTGCTTCATTTTAACTCATGTCCTATCCCTCCTCCCAGTGATGCACCCGTTGTCAAATGTCAATATTAATAATATTTCAGCTGAACTGATACAGTTGTACAAGATTATAGCCTTGTCAGTAGTACTGGAATTTCCGCTCTCGTTCACATGCATGAAAACGTCAGAGAGTTAATTTTTGGATCACATGTGATTCTATTGATTGAAGTCTACATGGGTCAAAGAGTAATCTGTAATTTGTATCTCCTGTGCCTGTGTTAGAGGCCTGTGCATTGCAGAGAAGATAACGGAGGGTAAATAAATGCAGCAGCTGGCAGAAAATTCATGCAATTCTTCTTAGAGTTTCTTGTTTGGTTGTTGGGTTTCTTTTGTTTTTTTCCTGTTAAGTTTTATCAGTTTCAACTCTGAAACTTGAGATATTGATCATTTCCAGGTAAGAAAGCTTTCTGATTCTTTCAGAATTGTAAATGGTACGGTAATAAAACTGTATATTTAGATTGGCCTTGTGTGAAGAATTATGTCAGGCAAGAAAATTATTTTCTTCCTCAACAAAAAGACTAAGTCACCCTCTGAGCCTTTAAATCTTATCTTTGCTATGGCAAAGATGCAGATCATAAAAGTTGTGTTCCTGTAGCTTTAGTTGCTCATGCTGTGTTCTCACCCCATCTCACATGTTTAAGTTGAGTCAGAAAGAGTCTGTTCCTTGTAATGGAGGAACAGAACGGAAAATTTAGGTGATTCAGAGGTAGTTTCTCTTCTCTCAAGCTGATTGCTAAATGTGATACTAGCCTGCTGAGCTGGAGACCTCTGCTGGAAATGGCGTTCATCTGACAGATGGATGTAATACTGCATCCTTGCCTATATCCAACTATGATAATCTGCCTCCACTATCTTCTTTCCAGACTAGACTTTTCCATTTGGGGTAATGGCAGAATGTAACTTTTCTTTGCCCTTTATTTTCAGTGATATGTCTTCATTCCTGCTACTCTTTATACACACTTTGCTACTTAGTTCCACCCCAGCAAAAACTGCATTTCTGTTTCAGTTAAGGCTTTGTATATTTTTTTCCAGTAATAGCTGTGTATCTATCAGTATCCCAGTGAATAACGTGACTCATTGGTTCTGTGTTGTTTTTTCAGACTCCTGCTTGGCTTATGTCTTATTGTCTTATTCTGATATTAAATTGAAGGAAAAGGAAAACTTTGTTCTTTTAGTTAAAAACATCCATGCGGCTCTCAGTTTGTGTTTGAGAATTGCCATGTGAGACAGAGAGTGTGAAACTGGAGAAGGGGGAATTATTTCTGGCAGTTTCCAGTGTAGCTCATTTTGCAGTCTTGGGACAGGACCTACAATAATTAAGTTATGTGCAACAACAACCTTTACCTTTTTGAAAGAGTCATTGCACTAGAGGAAATGCCACTGTAACTGTTTGCATGTGACACCTATTAATTGCATCTCTCTCTTGGAGATAAAGTGATGGACTGAATTGTGACTTCAAAAGATCAAAATATAGGAACAACCACCTCATTTGCTGGGTGCTAAGAGAAAGCCAAGTTGGAGAGACATTTATTAGGAGTTGCAATTTGACTATATCCCTACTATGAATTAACCTTGGGGTATCAAAGAGTAAACTAGAGCATGGAAGAAAAGCTTCAGTAAGTTTAATAACAGGGGCCACAGCAATGAATGGGAAATCTGAAAAAGGGTTTGTCTTTGCAGATTTCTTCCTTGGAAACAGGAAGTCTTAATGATTAAGATATATTCCATTGATTTTGCTCTGGGAAATGAGGAGGAAGACAGACTGAAAGGTGGTGGTGATGTACCTGGGAAGCATGTCTGAATTTGATATCAGCCTGCTATGGGCTGGTGAAGACTGGAGCTGGATGTCTCTGTTATACAATAGGTAGAATATTCTGTGGCAGCTTCCTTTTTTTTTTGCTAAAACAGAGCCACAGCCCCATTTTATCTTTGATAAAATGTGTCTTGTCCAGTTTCTAGGTTTTAAACTTGTAGAGCTCTCAGAGACAATGCACATCCTGACCCTTCTGTTCAACTTTGTTATTTATTCAATAGAGTAAGGAAGAATAAAAAGAAAGAACAGGGATCTTTGTTCCTTGCTGATGCTGTCCTAGTCTTGGGACATGGTGGATTGAAGTAGGATTCTTGAAGCATAGGGCTACTGGTTGCATTCTTATCTCCCCAGAATCACAGCCTTGGGCTAAGAACATGTATGAGCTCTGCCACTTCTTTAGAAAAAATTCCTCTAGCTCAGTGAAGAGATGCAGTATGAACGAATGTACAGCCACTGATGAATATTTAACAAAATATATCCCAAGACTGGAAGGCTAAAAAAACAATCTTTCCATATCTTTCCCTCCATCTTCAGCCTTAACTCAAAAGTAAATAACTACAGAATGTATTTTCAGAATGAGTTTCAATAGGGTTTTGTTTCTGTATATTGAGTCACATCTTCATGAAAATCTACTGTCATGGCATTCTAGGAGACTCTAGTGGCTTATCTTATTTAATGCTGCTATATCAAGCTTGCCACATGAACATAGTCCTGAAAATAAAGGACCCAAGACAAAGATGATCAGTTTCAGACTTTGACTTCCATTTGTATGCTTTTCTGATCATCTTTCCCCCATGGAAATCAAAGGCTGGAATATGCTGCCAGATTTGCAAACTATTAACTTTTTGTTAATCTATTTATTTATTCAGAGATCAGGGAAAACAGAAGTTTGCTAAAAAAAATTGCCATAAAAGTAATTTGAGTATACTTTCTTGGTTGGTCTTTGGAGTTTGGGTACCCCAAAATGAAATACTAATGCAGGAATCCCAAGACATGGGGAATGTTCAACACAAAGATATTTTATCTTTTTATTAAAACTTCCTTATGTATAAGAGAGTGCTGTAATGAGAAACTGCAAGAATCACGCATCAGGATAAAATCTATAGTCCTCAACACTTCAGTATTTGCTGTCTGAATTTCTTCTTTTATGGGAAATGAATGCTATTTTTGGAGCATGTTGATCAGTCACATCTTATTCACTTCATGTTGGGACTTGGATAATGAATTCTTATTTAATACTTCTGTGGGTGTTTGTAGTCCATTTTTTTTTCTCTGGGAAACACAATCAGTCAGTCTACCCTGTGATCTGGTGACTAACTGTGATGAGGGAAATCATGGATAAGAGTGATGGTGAGACCCTTTTGGGTGTCCATCAGATCTAAAGTTCACCTGCAGAGGTCAGACCAGTCACCATCTTGTAACTGGACATAACACTAGTAAATATAACCTATTTCTTGCAGTTACATATGCAAGAAAATGGCTTATATAGCACCTGTAATGGCAAGAACTTTTTACCAGTACAGCTCAGAGAGGTTGCTAGCCATTTCTTTAACAGACTAGAACTGCTGAGTTGGGTTGGCTTTGTCTTCTTATTTTCTTTCCTAAGTTAACTTCCATGCATGCTAAGAGAGTTTTTTAGGATCACTTTCTTTGGAAACCTTTTAAATTCAGATAAGGCCTTAGAGATGCATCAAAACTGAGAACTGTGAAAAGTACAGCTTGTCATGAAATCAGATAAATTCATAATCACACAATTTATACAATGTCTGAGATAGTCAAAACTCTGAACAGATATTAACTTATTAAATGGGACAGTGGTTACAAGCTGCCACAGCTTTGATTTGTAGAACTCAAAGCCACGCTCAGTTTAATTTGAAATAGACGAATTTCAACTTCTTTGCTTTGTAGAAAAGTTTTGTGTGTGTGCGTGTGCATGTGAAGGATACAAACAACAGATGATCGTGTGTGAGAAATATGACCAAATGGTAGTAGATATGAAAGCAAAAACACTAAAAATAAAATCCATAGCTGTTTATCTTCATATCCACATATAATAGCTGGAGGGTCACAACATCAAAAGGAAAGATGTCTCTGTTCACTTTCTGTGAATAGATCAGAGGAAGAAGTCAAAACATCATGTTCCTGAAACATCCAGAGATGGCTCTGGGGTGGAAGCTGATTCTGTATTTCGCTTTTAAGTTCAAGTCATTGAGAATTCTAAAAATTAGAAGTCCAAGAGTTGATCCCAGCATGTTTTTAAACATAAGAAAAATATGAATGGGAGGAAGTCTCATATGAGTTCTTGATCTTAATTGTGTGTGTTCACAGTACAGATGTCTCTATCTGAGCTAGTTTCCCCAGACTCAGTGGTAGTCAGTGAAATAAAATAACGGCTTCTCTGGACTCTTTCACAGTTTCATCTGGCCTTTTAGAAACATACGTGTTTTTTCCTCTGGTATTGGTTGTCATTAATACCTCTTATGCTTGCCAGAATTTTGAAGGTTATTCCCTACTTCCAGTGAGATCCTAACATGAGGTACACTGAAAAAAAAACCCAGCCTATCTTTCACTGATTTTTGTGACTGTTGTGTAGAAATCCCAATAAATCTTCTTTTCCATATTGTTTATAAACCTGACTTGACTGCCAACACAGAACAGTAGTTTCTCCACTGCTGAAAAGTAATCTGGTGTTCAGGAAGACTAAGAAAAGCATCAAGCAGTTCCTTCTAGTTCCAGTGCTACTGTTGAACTGAGTAAGTGGGATACTGCTGGATAGCACCTGCTAGCCACAGGCTGCTCTTACCTACCCTGGCAGCAGTCATGTAGAGATATGGAGTCTGTTGCAATGGATGTTCTACGATGCTAAGGTCTGTCGAGTGACCTGGGGCAAGTCATGTCCACTTGTTTTGTACAAGACAGCAGAGATTATCCTGGTGGTGACTGCTGCATTGCAAATTATGGGGAAGGTGACCAAGGGGAAGTGAGAAACATGGCTGAAAGATGGGTGTGTTTGTACTGGGGTCTGAAGGGCATGGAAAGGGTGCAAAACTCAATGTTAGTCAAGCTGAAAGGTTGACGTGCTTCAAATAAGAAATTAACAGTGAATAAAAACAGGGCTTCTTACCATAAACCCATTGACTTTCTCCAGCTTTATTCACAGCTACTGGCCTGTCTTGTGCACTGTGAAAAACTCAATGAAAAGATGTCTGCTGTTTTCTTGAACCCAGCTATTTCTATTACTGCTATTATTTTTAACCTAGTGACCACATAAAACTTTCCTTGAAATAGTGGTCATGTATGGAGCGTCTTGTGAAGCACAAAAAATTTCATTTAGAGTTAAATACATGTTAACTTAATTTTTCAACATTTGATTCTTCCTTCTGTTTCTTCTCTTTATGTCTGTAGGCCCACTATGAGTGGACACATGGTTCCTGTGACAGCCTGATGTATTAATCATGCAGTCATCTTGTGAATAATTTTTAATATCTGACAGGCTGCCAGTTGTTCAAAAACTGATCTGAGAGAAATTCTAAGTAAGCCTGTATAAAATAAAAGGCAAACATTGACCCTTAAGGACATTGACAAAAAAAATTGACCCCTAAATGGCAGAAAGACATGGTAATCTGTCTTTGTCCTATCAGGACTTTTTTTTCTCTTGACCTTTAACTTTGCAGTCTTTAAACTTCAGTTGAGAAATCTCTGGAATATTTGATTTTTAAAGAGACTTGAATGCTCATGTAGAGAGTAGCCTCTAACAGCACCTTTCTTCAGCAAGTTAGGGAACCTGAAAAGCATTACAAAATGGAACAGTCCTAAGATGACTATTAGCACACTGTCTCACTGTATTTTGTTTAAGAAGCAAAGCATCTATCGGCAAAGACAAGCACTGTTCCCTACTAGCATCACACGATTTTGGAAGCAAAGCTTTCTTATCAAGCTGCATATGATCATTTCACAACTGGACAGCAGCTTCTTTTGCATGTCAGTTTTGGTTAGTGTGGATGCAGCCATAAAACATGGAATTTCTATTGTACATGATGAACAACTGATGCGATGGTGTTTTTGAAAGAACCAGGAAAAAACAAAGCCTTTGAATCTGTTCAAGGTATACAGCTGAAAGACAGTTTTTCTGTGGGCCTGCATCCTGAAAAACATTTTGATCCCTGGGGATTATGCCATGAGAAACAAGAAAATTATAAAAACCAGTTACTGATATTGTTCCTATTGAAGAGAATACATTCAAGAAAATAAATATGCCTGATAACAAATAAAATAACAAGTTTTTATTCTCCTGCTTAGCTCCGTCAGGGAGGACAGGATCCATCTACATGCTATCTTGTCTGAAAACAGCTTTCATTTGTTTTTGCCTGCTTGGAGGATAAACTCCTTTAACTGCCTTAGTTTCCAGATTTGCTTTCAGCAGCTGATAAGAAGTCCCCTAATCTCCTGTTTTAAAAACACTCAATATTGCCCATAAGCAATCTGATTCCTCTGAAGTTTTGCCTTCTCGTGTGCACCTCTTATCTCAGCATCAGTGAGGGGAAAAGAGTTATCTGCATTATTTTCATACAGATGACTTTAACTGAAACTGCTGGCTATAGGGCAAAACAGCTCAGATAGTGCGAGATAGATCCGTTTAACTGGGCATGTTTTACTTTGAAGGAACAGTGGTTTTGTGGTCATTTTAATCCTCAGAATTATATGTTCCTCCTATCTGCAAGAGAATGTGGCAGTGGGGAATGCAAAGTCAAGTTCCTCTTGCCACAATAAAATGCTCATGATCACTGCTACGGAATGTCGTGGTTTAAGCCCAGGCTGAAACCCAGGCAGGAGGAAGGATTGTTCCCTCATATTTACAGCAGACATGGGAAAGGATGGTAGAGAAATATAATTTATACTTTTTTGATTGTCTTCCCAATCCTGATGATGATCCAGGGTGTTACTTTGGGTATATCTCATGCAGACTGTTTTGAAGCTCACTCCTGGCACCACAAATCTGCAGCCTTCAGCCCTCCTGACATCCTTTCACCTTGCCTAGAAATGCCCCAAATGGTATCAAGGGGAATAGACAGTGTTACTTTAGGACTGATGTTGTTAGGGTGATGAAAGTGAGAAAAAGAAGTCTCAGATAGAGGATTAGAATCTCCTTTATGTACCCAACCCATAAATAGTCCAGTTCAGTCAAGAGTAGTAAAACTAGCGTGTTTTGGTGGTTATTTTGTCCATGTTTCTCTTGCCCATAGGGTGAAATGTTCTTTTATGTCCTTTTTGGGTGACAATCACACTGGAAAATTTGCCGATGTAGATTGTTTTAATAACATGATGCATTTTGAATATCTGGCCTCAACAGTGGGATTTCATAACATGGAAAGCTGATACTCAGATTTTCAGAGACAACCCTATGTGCATATGTCCATTTTGAAGGAAGAGCATAAAAATAATGCAGGTAACTCTTTTCCCTTCTAACATATCCATTCCAACATGTTTATTTGTTCTTGCTGTGTTCCTTCATTAGCTGTTTAATTGCTGGCTATTGATCTGTGGTCCATTCATAGTTGAAATTAAAATAAAAAATGAAAACATGAAAAAAGAGTAAAAGGAGAAAGAGTGAATCAGGGAGAAGAAATGATGTGCTTATATTGCTCTTACTTAACATGCTGAAAGTTTGTGCCTCTACAGGTTTTCCACACAATTTGACAGAGCGGTGGGGAGCTGAGATTGCTCGATGGTCTAAAAATATTTACAAGTCTGCCTCACATTTCAGGCCTCCTTACAATATTATTAAATATTAAAACATCGAAGCTAGAATACAGCAAAAAAAGACAGTTCTCCCTCTCCCCACTACATGTCAAACTTGTCTTTAGTCTCTCCTAAACTACACTGACCTCTTCAGTTGGCTTGCTGTAGCCACTTTGAGTTTGCAGAATAAAACAAAACATATTCCTGCTTCAACACAGGTTAGACTTTAAATATGCATGTACGAATGTGTACATGCCTTTCTGAGGTACAGCAGTAAAACACAACCTCAAGCATTTGTTTGCCAGTGATGTCTGTGTGCTGAGAACTGAAAGTTCCCACTGCATTCGTTAAAATACATGCTTTGGGCTGAATGCATCATGAACAGTTTGGTATTGCTTGTGGCTTGGAGTAGAGCTGTTCACTGCCATACGGTATGTCAGTGGGGATCATGCTAATGATCTGGAACAACAGGGCGAGCTGGGCACCTGGAGGGTCCTCGCAACTTTCAGGCAAGGCTTTGGGGAAGACTTGCTTAAAATAAAAACACTGCTGCAGCAAGACTTCTTGAATTTTGACAGAAACATCTATGTTTTGGAAGTCTGTTTTATTGATATTTACTTTTTAACACACAATATTGTGATTTGTGTATGTAATGTGTACTTCTCTTAGTGTAACAATTACCAAAGAGGACCTTGCCTTAAAGTGCTACATTTTGTCAATATTTTAACTTAGATGGAAAATGTTTTATAGTCTTCATTTACATAAGTTTTATATGAACTGGATTTCTTTGCTTCCAGAGATCTAGGGTAGGTAATGGGTAAAGCAAGTGTGGATATCAGTGCAGTGGTTACTTGTCATTCATGGCTCCTATGAGGACACCCAAAGATCAAAGCTAATACTTCGTATGCATTCAGATGCATAGAATTCTGAGGAAAGTTACTTGATATGTTAGAAGTGGAGATGGGAGAGAGAAGCAGTGGCAGGGAAAAGTGTCAATTCTTTCTTTACATTTTTCCCCAGTAAAAACTGATACTTTCCAAACAACAAATTAAAATTCAGAAGGACTTCGACTTTAAACTTCTGCCTTCTAACTTTTTGTACTGTTTGTCTTGTTTTGTTTTCCCCTACATATGAACAGGAACAAACAGAACCAGAAAGAACTTTCCCATTCATCATTTCATGATTTCTTGGTTTCTGAAACAAAATTTCAAATGCAGTGCACCCCCTCAAACTAGTGAGCACATGTGCACAAAAATAGGACATTTCTGGAGTTTATTTTTTTTTAATACATCAATCAGTTTTTAAAAAATACTCTTGATTCTCAGCAGCAATTTCTGGCTAGTTCTTTGTAACTAAAAAACTCTCAAACTTCATCCATTAGAAACCGGAGTGAATCATGTGTGAGGAAAAACTTTCCTGCTCCAGCCTTTCAGCCAAGCCAGAAATAATCAACTCCAGATTTTTATGTCCTGTTCTCTCCATAATGTGAAAAAGTGAGTGGGGTAATAATGAAAACAAATGCCAATTTCACAAAGCTGTGTCAGCCTGGTTTGAGTATGAAGCCAAAGTTTGTACTAGAACTAGCTTCTGAGGTAATACAAATCCAAATAGCTTTAATGAGCTCAGTTTACAATCTGGCCTTCAGTTATTATTTAATCTGGAGAAGCCAGCTTGTCTTTACTAATTACACACTACAAATACCTTGCCATGCTTTGTTCTTTAAAGTAAAATAAGAAGCTCAATACATATAGGTTAATGATGTTTAGATCTACTCAAAAGCTTGTCCTGCAAATGCTTTGAGGTTTCTCCATGCAATCATGTTTCTTGAGCTTGGTCTCTGTGAAGAGTAATTGACAGATTATCTAAGATAGCAAAACATGGGCAGGTTCTGAATCTATCCTTCTCTATCATAGAATCATAGAATGGTCAGGGTTAGAAATGACCCTAAGGTCATCTATCAGACAAGGACTGATTTGACAGGGACTGGAGGTATCAGAAAATCATTTCCCTTTGACATTCTCTGCTGATGCTTTGCCACATCAGACCTGCAGAGCAGCAGGCTTGTAAACAAACATGTTTATGTTGCCGCCTTGCAAAACAAAATGCTATTGGCTTCAACTTAGATGCCATTAAATCTTCAGCTGGAGACTGCTGTGTGACATTCTTGATTTTGCATGCATAACCTACTGTAACTCAATGGCAATGTCTGCTCTCCATATCATTGCTGAACAAAATAGCGCTTTTAACCATGCGGGTGTTGATGACAGATGTTTCAGATCAATCGGTAGAAAGAGATAACAGGTGTGTCTTGGACTATTGCAGGACATGAATGCTTAAAAGTAATTATAGGTGGTAACAACCAGTATGACAACTGAGTCCCTCCAGCCTGTGTTTCACTGTAGAAAACAACTGTGCGTGATATTTCTCTGTAGGAATATGCTGCTGATTGCCAGATCCTGCTGCTTTTTGATGTGAAGTCACATTGCACATGTTAAATAGGAGAAACGTTCTTAGTACAAGTTTCTTATTAGCATAGTAGATCTAATTGGAATCTTAGGAAGCTGATAAAGCAATTGGATGTAACTTTCTCCTTTTTGCACAATTGAAGAAAGAAATATTATTCTTTTTGTGTGTTATCCTATTGAACTGTCATATTTAGCACATCAGACACCCATAGTGTATTTAATATAATCTCTCTTAACAAGGATATAATCTATACTTATTATTTGCAGAGATAAATTCTTGGCTTCAGCTGAAGCCAGAATATAAACAGAATAAACAATATTGAAAGACTTCAGGATTTGGCCTTTTCATTGGAAAATATAGAAAGATGATACTGAACCAAAATGGTTCTTTAAACTCGGAAATTGTTCTTCTTCAGTTTGATCACTCCAATTTGACTGAAATACTGCAAGGTCTACTTTGTGCACCTCACTAGAAACCATTTATAAAGTCTGGTTTGAAAATGGAGACATCCTTGTGTGCCCCAGTGTAGGTAAAGCTATTGCTGGAGTTAGCTGCTCTGCATCCTCCTTCTCTCATAAGCAGCAATTTCAAGTAGAGCACTTTAGGGTAACGAGTTTGCTAGAAAAGGTCCATTCCTCCAGCACCTCTGTAATGGTATTAAATTACAGCAAAGATGCTCAAATGCAGAAGTAAGAAACCAAGAACTGATGTTAATTTTCAAAATCACAGAGGCTAGCATGGGACAAGGAAGTTACAGAGGTATGTAGGAAGTTTGGATACTAAAGAGAAACATGGTAGTGCAGTGGGGATAGGTGTCAGCTATGAAACATATCGTCAAGGGGTAGTGCCTACCACAGTCTCCAGCCAGAAGTTTTAGCAGAGTCCAGGATCAGACTATTGAGTGTTAGATTTGCTTGAATTGTGGGTGCACACGTGTGTGCACAACTTGGAACCAAAACTGAAGCAGATGATATAACATCTAAGTAGCTCAGATACCAACCCTTTTTTCAACAAGAAGGACTTTGCTACATTTCTTCATACTAATTTCAGCAAATCTGTCATAATCACTTTCCGATAAGTATTTTTTAACTCTTTGTGCATCTATCTCTTTTTAATTTTAACCTGACCATACTTCCTCAGGTCCCTGATGAGAATGCCTGATGAGAATGTGACGTGTCTGGGTAAAAGAAACTTCATAAGGTCCATGGGTATTAAATTGTCTGCTACTTTTTTTTTTTCACTAACAAGAATATCCTGACAAACGAGGAAATTAGACTGCTTTGATATGGTCCAGTTTTGATAGAACCATTAATGTAACTTGGTTTATCTTTCAGGTACTTACAAAGAGATTGCATAATGTTTTGTTCCAAAATCAGTCCAGGTTTTCTGGAGTCTATCAAAGATAATATGGCTAGGCTTTAACTCTTATCCCTGAGAAAGTTATTCATATACCCTTAATCAGTCTTGTGAGATCTCAAGCTAATTGCTGAAGATTCATCGAGTAAGTCCCCCAGATAGTTTAAGGTTATTTTTTGATGACCTTGATGACATGCATAACTGCAAGTTAACTAAATGATCTTGATATTTTTACTGTCTTCTGGAGTCTATTTTTATCTGCTTATTGTAAATATATCATGGGTAATCTACCTTCTAAGTTGGTCTCAGTCACTGTTAATTAATTAATATCCTCCTCTTTTCCTCTCACTGAAGAGTCCTTTAGCTTAAGAATCACTTTCTGCCATTTCAAGCAGTCTGCATGTTATTGCAAACCTTTTCTCTTGTAGAACATCTAGCATCTGGAGAAGCCTTTCTTCCATCTATGCTTCATCAACTCCTCTATTCCTTATTCTTTATTTGTTCTTTTGTTTGTTTGTTTGAGTTTTTGTTTTGTTTTGTTTTGTTTTGTTTTTCCCCCAGCTTCCCTGGAAAGCTGTTCATGGCTTCTTGCATTACTTTTTATTTCCCTCTTTCTTTTACTATGGGGCTTTTAAACAGTCTTATTTAACATTACAAAATGCAATGGTTTGGAGGTTTTTTCATCATGGTGGTTAACAGGATAAAGCTGTACTGCCTGCCTGCTGTACTTTCACTTCGGGTCTGGAGATGTCTCTCCCTTCTATTTGCATAAAGCTTTAGTTAAACACAGAATATATCAGACAGATTTCACTGAAGGAGCATGTTAACTGTAGTAGTAAAACTACCAGACTTTTCACATGAGACAACCAGAATGGGAGAGGGAGAACAATCTGGGAAGCCCTGATTCTGAGAGATGCAGAGATGGGGCAGATTGTTGCTTTGCTTGAAAAAGAAATATTCCTGAGAGAAGAGACAGGTGAAATAAGCATACTGCAGTTGGAGGAAAAGGCATACAGATCATATTGTGAATCAGGCAAAATCATATATAATAATCAGTTATTCAAAGTCAGGGGCATGACTGAGCTTGCATCTTAAAGAAAGCTAAGGTAATTTCAATTTCTGTCAAATGGGGGTAAGCTGCAACTAGTGATGTTTTTACAATGGAACATATGCTGGCGCATGCTGCTTCAGGAAGAAAAATCCTGAATGTAATAGAAAGGGAAGATGCTCACATGTTGCAAATTTGCCTTGCTAATAGAAAGAATGTGATCTATGAAGAGACACAGCTTAGTCTTGAAATTAAATCACCCACTGCAACAGGTGCCAAAAGCAAAATGCACACATTGTGCCTTATATTGTCCCATTCTTATGTACTTTATGAACTCAGAAATCAGAGTGCACTCTCAGCTTTGTCTAAATAAACACATTTTAATTCTGTTGTGGTTTAAGCCCCATCGGCAAATCAGCCACACAATCATTAACTCAATCCCCCCCCTTAATCCCACCCAAGCCTGGCGGATGGGGAGGAAAATCGAAAGAATGTAACTCCCATGGGTTGAGATAAGAACAGTCCAGTAACTAAGGTATAACACAAACCACTGCTGCTACCACCAATAATAATAATAAGGAAATTTACAAGGGAAGAAAATACAACTGCTCATCAGCTGCCGACCGATACCCAGCCTGACCGAGCAGTGATCTCACCCTTCCGGGTAACTGCCCCCAGTTTATATAGTGGGCATGACGTGCTGTGGTATGGAATACCTCTTTGGTCAGTTTGGGTCAGGTGTCCTGTCTCTGCTTCCTCCCGGCTTCCCCTCCTCCCTGGCAGAGCATGAGACTCAGAAAGTCCTTGGTCAGAGTAAACATTACTGGGCAGCAACTAAAAGCATTGGTGCTATCAGTGCTATTCCCAGGTGGAAAGTCAAAACCACAGCACTGCACCAGGTGCTAAGAAGTAGAAAAATGGCTGCTACTGCTGAAACCATGACAGTATCCACCCCTTATTCCATACCATTCACATCATGCTCAGACCCCACATTTTCAGTATACCGTCACTCTTATCTCATATATATACAAATATACATCCACACATACAGAGAGAAAGCTATCATTCCATAGTGTATGGACCAATCCCTAGAAAGCTGCTGAATCCATCCAGTCCATGATGTAGGGCTCCATCTCTTCTAACAGCCTTTCAGAGCAGGAGAGACTGTGTGCAGTGCTCACACTTGTGAATAACCTGGGCAATAGTGTCCATTGCTAAGTCCACCCCTCGATCATGAGTCCATCTGTATGCTGCATCTCTGCCCTGATAGCCTGAAGTGGCATGGGCCCACTAGGCTCAAAATAATTCACCCTCCCCTTCAGCAGTTTCTTCAGCTTGTTGCTGGGGGCTCCATACAGCTGCCTTTCATCTCTGATGCTCCCAAAGCACTGGGGGCCCAGTGGACTAGATACTCATCCATACTTTCCCCCACACCCTGCCGCTCATGATTTTCCAGCCTTGGGGAAAATCTCTCGGTCCTCCTATATCATCATCTGACCCAAACACGACTCCGCTTATCTATCGAGATCAGAAGAAATGGTAATGGGTAAAACACACTCTGTATGCGTGTCAACATGGTGATCCCCATCACAATCAGCAGACAGGTCTCAAAGGGTACCCAAACGCCATTCAAAACCTTCTGAACTCTCAAATGACACTGCTGTATTTGTCACTGGTGCTGGTGTAGCTGCTGTGCTTGGAGCTGGAGTAGCTGTGCTGTATGTTGCGGTTGGAGTTTGAGTAGCTGCTGTGCTTGGAGCTGGAGTAGCTGTGCTGTCTGTTGCGGTTGGAGTTTGAGTAGCTGCTGTACTTGTCGCTGGGGTTGGTGTAGCTGTTGTGCTTGGAGTTAGAGTGGTTGCATATTCTGTTGCAGTCAGAGTTTGAGTAGCTGCTGTACTTGTCATTAGGGTGTGTGGGAATGCCTCCCTCATAGGCCGACCACACGAGGAGGGGAA
Organism: Myiopsitta monachus; assembly: GCA_017639245.1. NCBI lineage: Eukaryota > Metazoa > Chordata > Aves > Psittaciformes > Psittacidae > Myiopsitta > Myiopsitta monachus. The sequence continues at coordinate 37,465,569 of CM029926.1, forward strand.
AAAAGATGTGTAATTGCTATACACTTCTATTATATACCTCCCAAAGTATAGAGGTGGTGACCACACTGGGAACGCAAGCCAGATCAGTTTCATGATCAATGAGTCTATTATATTACAAGTCATTACCATAAAGTACAATGAAACAAGAAGCTTAGCCCAAGGCCCCCAATCAATAAACACTAACATAGCAAATACCAGATGTAAGTAAGGTATGACATGCTGAAACTGTGAGACCAAGAGCAACAACTTTGAGAGCCAATAAATCAGCATTGTGTCGAGTGACTATTAATCTGAAACAATGAATGCTTATCACAAATATGATTAGACAAACTCTGGTCAGATCTGTCATTATCTCAACCCTTCCTTCCCCACATTGGGTGCAAAAAGAACTGTTGTGATTTAAGCCCCATCGGCAAATCAGCCACGCAATCATTAACTCAATCCCCCCCCTTAATCCCACCCAAGCCTGGAGGGATGGGGAGGAGAATCGAAAGAATGTAACTCCCATGGGCTGAGATAAGAACAGTCCAGTAACTAAGGTATAACACAAATAAATACTGCTACCACTACAAATAATAATGATAAGGGAAATAACAAGGGAAGAAAATACAACCGCTTATCACCTGCCGACCGATACCCAGCCTGACCGAGCAGTGATCTCACCCTTCCGGGTAACTGCCCCCAGTTTATATAGTGGGCATGACGTGCTGTGGTATGGAATACCTCTTTGGTCAGTTTGGGTCAGGTGTCCTGTCTCTGCTTCCTCCCGGCTTCCCCTCCTCCCTGGCAGAGCATGAGACTCAGAAAGTCCTTGGTCAGAGTAAACACTACTGAGCAGTAACTAAAACAGTCAGTGCTCTTAGTGCTGTTCCCAGGCTGAAAGTCAAAATCCAGCACTGCACCAGCTACTAAGAAGAAGAAAAATGACTGCTACTGCTGAAACCAGGACAATTTCTTATGTCTTAAGAGCTGGCTTAAAGCTAGGAAAAAACCAGACCAGTTTCCTGGAAATTTCCCACATGTACTTATACATCTGTGGTTTTTCCATTTTCAGTGTTTCCTTACTTCCCTTTGGACTTGGATTTATGTACCTTACAGTGAATCCAGTTTGAACCATCTACCTAGTTTACATTAATTACACTGCAGTTATCAATGCCAAGCTTTTAATTTAAATAAAAAAAAAAAAAAAAGAAAGAAAAAGAAAGCATCTAGAGGAGGAGCTCTGCAGCAGGCTGCATACAGACAAAATTGCTAAAAGGCAGCTAGAAGGCTGTAGGGGATATCTCTGGGCCTAAGTTAATTCTGCTCATTCGCAGCGAATTCACACCATAGGAGCCCAGTAAGGGTGAGGATTTTAAGCAGCTCCTTAATGAAGCTCTTAAGCAGGTGACTAATAGGGAAGTTGGAGCTTGCATGGGCTGCCATTTGATGATGCAGTATCTGGATTTACCCTTAAATTACCTCGTCACAAAGGACATTGTGTGTCAAGGTAACACTAAGTGCTAGGCTACTACAGAGAGGAATAAAAAACTTGTAATGAGCAATTTGTAAAGCCCCTTTCTTTCTGGCTTACTGGAAAATCTCACAGCATGACAAATGCCTAAGACAGATATTATCAATTTAGTCATTCTATTCAGTCAATAACGTTGTCCAACAACTTTGCTTCTGAATCTAACACCAGCCCTGGCAAAATAATCCTATTTTTGCTCCCTGAGTAGGCTAAGGGGATTTGCAGACAAAGTCTATATGAATGCTTGTGTTTGCCAAACCAATGTATATTTTCAGTGAGACCTTTCTGTAACTTTTGCTTAAATGCTGTAAGAAAGAGAGGCTTTGCTGTAAACTCTTTACCAAACGACAACAAATCCAGCCAGTCAGCTAACCAACAGAAAAAGCCCACAATCTTTTAATAATAAACCATGGTTGAATAAAATTAATTTTAAATACGTAAATATAGACTGTAGAATACTGGATTCCCTCATTCATATACATGCATATTTTAATGAAGTGTGAATCAAATACCTATTTAGCAAGTCATGTTGCATATTCTACAAGAAGGATTGTCTATATTTCTGCCTATTACAGAGATGGTAAAACCAATTTGCCTAAACTGAAAGCATTCCATTCCATATCTCCTGTGGTGTTAAAAAGCCATTTTGACGTGATTTTCCAGGTGCTATTTACAGCTCAGGTATCACTAGGAGGGAAGGAAAAAGCAAGAACAACGATAGGAACACAGGCAGGAGGCAGAAGACAAAAAATGAGAGGAGAGAGAAAGAAAACGCAGGGATAGAAACACTATGCGCAAACCAAAGAACTAAATCAGGATTCATTTGTTTCTGAATACTGGAACCCAAGCAGAAGGTAAATCTCACTTTCATTACTTTGTGCATTGAAATATTTGAAAATATTTTTTATGTATATGGGAATGTTCACTCAGAGTACTCTGGAAGATTTTTTGCCATGTCTCTACTTCAGACTACCTTTGAAATTTAATGTTAGGCTTCTGCCTGGAAGTGGTGTGGGGTTGTTTGTTTGTCTGTTTGTTTTTCAAGTGTCATTTGTTGATTTACTTGATTTTTTCCTAACTCTAGATTGCATCTACATCTGTGATAGGTGCCTGGTGTACTCTGTGAGAACACCATTACGTACTAGTTTTCTTTCTGTGCTGTTGCTGCTATTAGTGAGTGAGAAAAAAGGCTTTTTTAGTTCCCAGCAGCTACAGTAGTTTAGCCTTCTGTATTTGAGTTCAGTACAGCCTTCATAAAAGGACACGTTTCTGCATAACATGGGGACAGACAAAATGTATTAAAAACAACAAAAAATGTTTTGAGATCCCAGTCTCCAAAATGTCAAGGTGTTGCTATTCCTGTTCAGGTTCCTTTTCTTTTTACCATGTGGACTGTCCTTGGAAAATAAGGAAAGATTAAGGTGTGTTGATGGCTCTTCTGTAACCAGGTTGTAATGTCCAAATTGAAATAGATCTCTCAAAGCTGGACATTATCCTCTGACCAAATAGGAGGAAGGATGGTTTAAAACCAATCTGATTCTGCCTCTGACACATGAGCAATTTATCCCAAAACTCAGAAAGATACTTTACCAAAACTCTGTACCAAACTTTACCAGTCACAATATCCTTTCCTAGTTGCTCTCACAGTAGATACGTGTCACCTCAGGGTAAATAATGAGTTAGCCTGAAAGCGACTGTTTCTAAGAAAACAGAGCAAGCTGATGATGGACAGCAAATCAAGCGTCTTTTGGCAGCAGCCCCCTGAGGTGCTCTGAGATCTAACTGCCTTTATGGTTGAGCTCTAAAGAAAACTTTCTAATCTCTATCAGAAGTTTTCCTCTCCTCAGATGACATCTTACAAAACACTTCTTTGGAGTGTTAGCCAAAGTTTGTAGGGCCACAATGGCCATAGATCTGCAACCTCAAACCTATTAATGGCTATCCTTGTGAGAAATGTTTCCTGAGCTTCACTAAATTATGGGGTTTTGTTTCACTAAGTTAGGGATTTCCTTTCTTTCTTTGCTGGTTCCCCATGGAACGTAAGGTGCAGTATCTGTTAAAATAATTGTTTCCAAGCAGTTTAAATCTAATGCTCAGTGGATATTCTACTTTACCATTCAACCAACAACAACTGAGGATCTTTAATGATCTAATATGAAGTGCAGGAAGCAATAGGCAACGGAAGCACAGTTCTCATCAACTTTCTCAGCCTCTGGCTCAGTCTCCAGCGCCTACCCTTTCATTTGCCTCCTTGCTATCAGAGTCAATGTTCTCATTGACATGTTCCTGGGTGAGCTATTGTAGAATCATATTGATCAAAAACATATCCCCTCCTCAACCTCCTCTCCCCCTTCCAAAAAAAGCCTATATGAACAAGGACAGCTGGTAGCATAGCTGACTGGATCAATGTCAGAGAAGAGCTCACTGTCCATTTCACTTTCCAAGAATTTGCAAACACTGTGACCAGGAAGAGAAACACTAGAGAAAGTTGTTTCTGGAGAAAAAATGAGTCAGAGGCTCTGAAACAAGATGAAAAGAGTGTTATTCAAAGTTGAGAGCATGTTTCTCATTAGGTGGGTGAGGGAACCTGAGTTACTGACTCAGTTCCAAAGACTCCTGTTATGAAATCTTTGGGGGAGGGTGAAGGATAGGGACAAAAAATAGTGACTTGGGGAAAGTAAATTAATCCTAATGCAATAACTTACAAACATCACTGATATATCAGTGTTTCTTGCCCACTGAATGCCATGAGCTTCTTGGTCACTGAGGTCGGGGCTTGATACCTGTTATTTATATTCTCACTTCCAACTTGTGTCTTACAGAAGGAAGTCCTGTTTGGCTAAAGATGTAACAAATATACTGTCACATCTGTGCCCAAATTCAGGAGGAAAATATTATCTTTTGACATCTGATTAGAAATAAGCAACAGAGACAAAGGCACAAAATATATTAATGGTAAAATATAGGCTTTCCGCAGCCTAAGACCATCTTTTTTCACCCCCTCTGTGTGCAAGCCATATTCCAGGTTGTGTGGTACCCCTTCCAGAGCTGGGATTGAATTGGTTAGTCCAGGGTGTATTAATTTGGGTGGCTGAGTGTGCTATTTTGTGATTAGCATTGGGTAAGAGTAGCTTTGTACATTGAGGCTTGAAAAACAGTCAGTTCAAGCACAGGATTAGAAATAACTGGTCACTGTAAGAAGCAGGACCTCCATAGAACAATTTCATGGGTGAAGTCCGTGTAGCGTTGAATTATTCTGTAAAATAAATATAAAACCACCAGGATTGATAGTGAAAGGCAGCCTCAGCTCAAGTTTTAAATTATTTGAATGTTTTGTTTCTTTAGTTGTCTTTATGTGAATGTCTGTTTTCTGAGAATGAAGTTAGACACAAGAAGTCATTATGAGACAAAGAGTGGTATAATCCCTTTTGTTCAGAATTTTTTCTTATATGAAACAGTCAACTACATAGTCAAATCTAAGAAAAATTCTGCTGTTGAGGATCAGTTCTTTCCAACAAAACATAACTGAATTAAAATAAAAGCAATTTTGTCTACTTTAAAACTTCAATTCCTGTTGTAAAAGCTATGCCCAGCACCTGTTTTGACTGGCGTATGTGACAACATGCCGAACTGAAATGAAAGTGACGCTTGGGATTCATGCCTATTAGTGGGCTTAATTCCTTTTGGTTTTGCTGAGCAGTTTTATTTTCCTAATTCTAGTAAGATCTAACATACTCTTTAAATGTGAAGATCCTGTGCCAGTAGAGATGGCATTTGGCTTCATTTTAAGTTCTATTGGATTTAAAAAAATGCATGAGTCTGTTTAGTATTTATAATTAATTGCACTTCTTTTTGGGCATTACTTTATGGAATTGTTTTAGAATATCCTTGTGATGAGTTTGGCTCTAGACAGAGCACCGTAGCTCAGTTATGGCATCTTGTGTTCCTAACAGCTCCCTGGATATGCCCTATTTTATTATACTTAATAGAGAGGTGGGTGATTTACAGCCTCTGGGTCACCTATGACTTGCAATTTTGTTTCAGAGAGCCTGTGGCAGATGATAATTTTATTCTGGATAGCACCAAGGTGCAAGTTAATAGAAGATCTACCAAACAAATTTGAAGAGACCTGTCTGGATGAGCAAAAATGTCCTCTTTCTAATCAAATGTAGCACTCAAAAGGGCAATAATGACAGGAAAATAAAAGTTTTTTGTGTATTCCTGTGTTTAGATGCGGACCAGGAATTTCCAAGTATAATCTCCATGTTAATTAGACCAGTTTTCTTTCTGCTATTGGACTAGAAATCTGCCGTTAGAAGGACTTCTGAGATGGCCTTGAAGTTATTAGCTGGTACCATAATAATAAATGATAATAGCTCTGGTGGCTGCCAGATTGTGTTGTCATGCCTGCATCTCTAGGAATCTTCTTCCTGAGGACTAGATCTGCTTGTCACTGCTGCCTGGTATGGGAGAAATGTGTTTAGCATAAATCATAGAATCATATGTTAGGGCTGTAAAGGACCTTAAGATCATCCAGTTCCAACCCCCCTGCCATGGGCAGGGACACCTCCCACTAAACCATGTCACCCAAGGCCCCGTCCAGCCCAGCCTTGAAGACCATCAGGGATGTAGCATTCACAGCTTCCTTGGGCAGCCCATTCCAGTGCCTCACCACCCTCACAGTAAAGAACTTCTTCCTTATATTTCTAAACTTCCCCTGTTTAAGTCTTTCTTCAAATAGTCATGGCACAAGAACTTCCTGCAGATATAAAAGATGCCCAAATAGGCTATGGCAAGTTATGTCCTTAATGGGGGAAAAGGATAAAGAAATGCCCATTAGTTTCTGAAGTCAATACAGAGAAAGCAAAGCCACAAATACTGGTGTTTGTCACCATGAAAAGCACATGTAGAAACAGTACAAGTCCCAGTAGCGCCACAAGGAACAGTCAAATTGTGACACTTCAGGCCTGACTGGGGGTTTCACATACCCTAGACTGCACTATGGTCAAAGCAATTATCAGCTGTTCACTAAATGGCTTTCCCTCTCACTTTTTTTTTTTGTTTTCTTTCCCCTGTCCCCACACTCCTGCTTCACAGCAAACCCCTGCAAGGGAAGCTAACTCGTTTGCACAGACTCTTATGTGGGTTTCAGGTAACAGCAGAGCAGTAGGAAAGAGCACTCAGGACTGAGATACAGCATCTTGCTCTGCAATGACCACGAGAAGGTATTTGTAGAGCAAGTGTTGCGACGAGGACTGGAAGCCTCCCATTTAGTCCTATACTGCTCAGAGAAAGAATGCCTATTAATTTTTCCACAAAATTTCTAATTGTGGTAATAGTTACAACTTCAAGAGATAGCTTGATTGATAGAAAAATCTCTAAAAATTAAAACATCGCAGGTTGTTGGAAGAGGTAACTGTCACTAGCAGATGAGAATTAGGAGAAAACCAAGTTTATGACCTCAGCACCAATACAAACACTTCTTTTGTCTATTGAATCAGTTCTAGAAGTTTCTTAATCTCTTGACTTTATCCATTGTCCTGATCTGAAACTGTTGGAAAGACTGGCAGCTCCCTTTCCCATATTGGTCTTGTTTTTTCCACCTTGGTGCTGTTTTCCCCATTTGTGTGTTTCCAAACAGAGTGCTGTAACTATCTGTGCTCAGTGCTTGAAAACAGACAATTTGGTGCATTGCAAATCAGTTTCAAACTCCATTTTGTTAGAATCACCCCTGGACTGCAAGTTATAAATAATTCCAACAATTCTAAACATCAAGAATGCTATGAATTATGAGCTTTTCATCAGAATAACATGCAGGATCAATAGAAACAGAAGGTGTCCAGATAAGCACATTTCATAATTACTGCTTAGATTTGCATAAATCAATTTACTAGTACAGTTCAGGAAAAAAAGCTCATTTTTTTAGATGCATTAAAATAATGGCATCTTGATGGAAGGTTACATCCCATCTACCTTTTAATAATACCTCTTAAGAAAATTTAATTTCAACTTCAAAAGGAGCTACATTAAATATCAATCCTTTATAAATGGATCTGACACATTTATGTTTCATTATTTTATTTTATTCCATTCCCTTCCCCAAAGGAAATGAATCAATCATTTGGTACTCTTCATCTTACTTTTTCTTGTGCAAAGCTATCTCCTTGAAATAATCAGGCCTCTCTGACAATCAGTTAATAAACAGACACTTATATACCCTTTTCTTGCAGCCTAATAGGCAGGCAATGAGGTTGAAAGACACTGCGTAGTGCACATTGTACTTGTTCTTTTTCTCAGATTAATCTAATAAACTCTCAAGCCATCCAGTGCTTTAAAGAAGATTTATTTCAACAGTCTACTCCATCAGTGTCCTAGGTTTAGCAGTAGCAGTCATTTCTTCTCCTTCTTAGTAGCTGGTGCAGTGCTGGATTTTGACTTTCAGCCTGGGAACAGCGCTGATAACACCGATGGTTTCAGTTGCTGCTCAGTAATGTTTACTCTGACGAAGGACTTTCTGAGCCTCATGCTCTGACAAGGAGGAGAGGTCACTGGGAGGAAGCAAGGACAGGACACCTGACCCAAACTGACCAAATAAGTATTCCATACCACAGCACGTCATGTCCACTATATAAACTAGGGGCAGTTACCCAGAAGAGTTAGATCACTGCTCGGTCAGGCTGGGTATCGGTTGGCAGGTGGTGAGCAGTTATATTCTGTTCCCTTGTTATTTCCCTTATCATTATTATTTGTAGTGGTAGCAGTATTTATTTATGTTATACCTTAGTTACTGGACTGTTCTTATCTCAGCCCATGGGAGTTACATTCTTTTGATTCTCCTCCCCACCCCCCCGGGAGTGGGGGAAGGAAGGGGGGCTAGTGAGCGAGCGGCTGCATGGCTGATTTACAGCTGGGCTTAAACCACGACAATCAGTTAAAAACAAGATGTAAAAATTCAGCAATTTAGATGAAAAGATTCTTATGTTGATAGGTTTGATCAGTCTTTCTTGGAATAAGTCCCATTTGCTTGGGTTCTGAATAGGAAACATCACTGTATCATTCCACATACAAGTGACCATGAATGAGACTAGTTTATCCAAGGAATTTTGATTTATAGGAAGTTATTTTTATTAGCATGTTGTGTTAGGAGGTGGTAGTGTAAGACTGCAGAAGAATGAAGAGTAAATATTTTTTTTTTTTATTTTTTTTTAATTACGATGTAGACCCATTTGTCAGTTCTTTGTAACCTTCAAATGTTTAAAACACTTTGGTAAAAAGAGTAATCCAAAATGTCAAAGAAGCTGAAAAATAGGATCAAATAAAATAGGGGTTTCCCAAAGGTAGATCACATAAGACTAAATCAATAACTGTATTTGATAAGGGAATTTTCCTTCCAGAAAAGACAGGTGTTCTTGTATTTAAAAAAAAAAAAAAAATCATTTTATTGCTTCCAAACAAGAAAATGTATAGACAAGGAAAAGAAAAGGGGAAAATTAAAAAAAAAAAAAAAAAAAAAAGAGGTATTATGATGTAGGAATTAGAAATTAGAAGACAACAAGCAGTGTTGAAAGGAGATATATGGAGCCCTGAAAAAGGTAACTAATACAGTTTGTAAAAGACATATTTTGTAACTGATATTTTCAACTATAACCTTGTATTAACACAATCCCACTTCTTAGGCTAATATGCTGATGAAATGAAGATGGAAAGTATTATTAATACAGACAGGTTATCCTACAGAAAGAATTCAGGGACTAGAGTCTTAATGTTGGGAGGGAATCAAGAATATGAAATGCATTATAAAAAAACCCATATCAAATGTATGTGTTTAGAAACTAAGAATAGGAGAAAATCAAGTTTGTCTGCTTGAAACAGCACAAGGGGGATATGGATGCTCTCAAGAGTCAAATACATATCCTTCTTGATTGTTAGACAAAGTGGTGTTGCACAATAAAAAGCCAAACACAATCCTAGTTAGTATGGAGCTAGGTATCAATGTTGTTATATAGAGATTTCTATCTAGTCCAGGATATGAGTAGTTCACAGAGATTTCCTTTAATGCATGTGCAATATAAGAAAAATAAGGCTGTGTCATTTTCTTCCTTCTTTCATTCTGGACTCAAGAAGTGAATGAGCTGTTTCACTGAGGCTCCTTAACAGCTGAATTCACAGCTGCTTTCCCTGTGTGAGGTTTTTGGTGTTAAACTAAACTTTCCCTCCTTGTCCAGTATACTTCACTACTACAAGTGAGAAATCTTCAGAGGAGGAGGAGAAAGAAGGTCTCAGGTGCTATATTTTGTCCTCTAGCTATAGTTCCCTATCAGACTTGGGTTTTAGTTTGGCAGAGTTCATGTGGTGCTTTTAAGTGTGCTAAATTTTTCTTAGGATCAAGAAAGAACCAAGACCATAAGATAAATGTCAGGAAAAATCTATTAATTCAGAAAATAAAAATAGAGGTTGAAAAGACCCAAAACATTGAACAATACTCTTTTTTTTTTTAATGATCTTTCTTTTTGTCTTCGCCTGCTTGCCTGCCTTTCTCCTACTTTTCACATTAACTGCTAAAACCAAGGAAATAAGAATCTTATCAAATCTCCCTGCAGGTATCAGGCTATGGTTTACAACTAATATTTACAGGTACATATAAACTAGGATTAAAAGTAATAGTTCAGACTATTCTTCTACTCATGTCTCCTGGCAACATATTGTCCTGAGTCTCCCTGACATTGCCTATGGCATTAAGATATAATCAAGTTAAAATTGAGACTGGCAGGAAAAGCAATGTGTTACTGCCTTTGGGGTTATTTGTTCATATTATTATTCCAGTGGAGGTTGGCACACAATTGGATTAGACCTATTTCCAGGCAACCGAAGTTGAAGTATAGTTTATGAGTTGCAAGGCCCCAGCTGAGCTATGAGCTGTATGTTTTTTTTCTAAAGGCTTCTTGAGGAAACTGCAAGATGGAGATAGGAATAATTATAATTTGTAGTTAAGTCACTTAGAAGGGTGCATACTTCAATTGCTCCAAATCTTAAAAGATTATCTTTAAATTATCATTCAGAACCTTCCTTATCATGAAGTAACAGCCTCTTCTCTCTTGCTCCTTTGAAAAAACTCTTGAAGAAATGCTCCTCTCGAGATTTACATATTCTTTTCAAATAAGGAAATAATATGTGTGTATATATATGTGTGTCCTCTATGAGTGCAGTCTAGCACCCTTAAAATGCATGTATTTTTGTATGACCCCTTTGAGGCAGACACAAGGAACATGTCCAAGACATTGTTTATGAGGCCTTGGTTGTGCACTTGCAGTCATGGGGGTACCGTGGTAGCCTACCCCTACATATCCCCTTTTGTCAAGCTAAGGCATCTTTCTGCCTTTCTTTGCCACTCTGCATAACCATGCCGACATTTCCTGACTCAAACTACCTCAGTGGAATGAACACCACCATACCCTTCCTAAGGACATCAGGAGCTGTTCCTTCCTTTACATGCTTAAAGCACTTAATTTTTCATGGCTGACCAAAACCACATCTGCTGCCTTTCCTTTTCCAGCCCGCAGTGCCTATAAATACTGCAGGCTGGGTAACATGATCTTCCAAGACCTGGATTTCAGGTATGTTTGATAGGTAGCTCTCCCTCACAAAAATATAGCCTGTCTGCTAGTAGTGTCCCCTTGATGTATGTTCACCTTAAGCTTCACATTTGTACATGGGTGCTTTAGCAAGACAAATTCTTTTGAAGGCCCTCTTGCAGGACAGCTATCTGAAGGATGGCTCTGGTTTGGACGAAGCATATCTGCAAGCCTTGGGGAGGCTTCAATATGAATTTGCTGTAGGAGAGTCTTTCTGGTGTTATTGCCTTCCTGATGTAACTCTTCTGAGCAGAAAGGAGACTGAGAACCATGTGGTGTTTTGGGTACTGTCTTTGAAAAAGAGGATCCAATCCCTGACACTCTGCACAGTGAGCATCTGGGGGAGGAGGACTTGGGTCTAAATCAAGAGTACTCTAATTTGATAATGTAAGAGTACCTGAAGGATGATGTGCAGAGGTACCAGATTATTTGATGACCTTAAAACAGTGATACAAAGTATATACATCTGACAGTCCTAGTCACCTAAGATCATAGTATCAGTCTGGGGAGCTAGTGCTTGTCTCAAAAACACAGGCTACTGCTCAAACTGCAGGACTGTTCTTCCTTTCCTGAGTCTCCTTTTCTACAGAAATAACGTTTTTTTCTGGATTGAGTTTCAATTTCTGTGGGCTTTTTTTGCTTGCAGTGGGCAGAAATGGACCCCTGTTTTACTCAGATTCAAGAGTATAGAAAGGCCATTAATTTCCCCACGGACTGTACGTAGCTCAGGGGTACAAGCACTGAACCTGATTTTCAAAGACGTCATCACTAGTATTGACTGCCTGCAAGCACTACTCAAAATCAGTGTTCTTTCTTGTCATCTGTTTCATAAAAAAGGCACTGCAGAGAGAACTGTAACTGTTCTCTGCAGGTGTGAAAATAAAAATCCTGGGCAATAACCCTAATAAAAAAGGGACATGTTCCCCACTGATTGAGCTCCCACCATGTTTGTCAACAGGCAGTGTGTGATAATGGCATGTCCTGTGGAAACAACAAAGTCAGAGCAATCACAGAACAAAGGGTTTAAGTTCACTTGATATCAGGCTTCGCTTGTGGGTTGTTTTTTTTTTTTTTAGGGGAGGAGGTTGTGCAGTTTTTTCATTTGATCTCTGCAAAATATATGATGCTTTTTTGACTGGCATTCAGAGCAAATCCAGAAACATCATGATCCCTTCAGAGTGGGAGGGAAATGGTGGAGATTCTAGTATGTATATTTGGGGGGTGGAGGGTCATTTTTAGACAGTAGGGGAAGTCTGCATTCAGGAAACATTACTTTGCTTCTCTCCTATCACCTAATATTTTCTTCATTCCATGTGGAAAATGACCTTCTCAAATAGCTCTTGCTGATGACTTTCATGAAAACCACACAAAATAGGAGGATAGGGGATGTTTCTTGCAGCACAACCAGGGAGGAACGCATTAGGTTGAGATTTGCTGGTACCAGTGTATTTTGAATATATTCTTGCTGAGCAGATCTCAGCCTCCTGAAAACTTGAGAGGCGGAAGAAAAAAAGCCTGAATTTTGACTCTCAGACATTCTGATACCCAAAACTGGGGACAGGAAGAAAGAGGAAGAGGAAGGAGAGCTAGGGGAAAATGAATAAAGTTGAGGAAGGAAACTAGTAAGGTAGAGTCAAGCACTCATCATTAATGCATGGAATCCCAGAATCCTCAATCAGGAGAGAAATTTTGCAAGCCAGTTAATAAGTTCCTTCTCCAAAACCCTGTTTATGTTAGGCAAGCCCATCCATTTTTCAACAGCTACTGCAGGCATCTATTTGTCAGGAATGATTTAGTCTTACTGAAAGACATGCTGATGCAGGGGTCTCAGGTTGTAGCTATTGGCACACCAGGATGTGCCAGAATATGAAACTCTGCAACTGACACTGATTTCATCTAATACCCGCTGTGGTGACAAGAAAAAGAAAATAAATGCCTATATCTTTGTGATCCAGGGCACAGAACTTAGAGCCAGGAAAGGCTGTTCAGCTCCTGTGTGATGTGCCTAGCCCCAAAGGGATAGGGAGACAAGCTGGATATGTGTATAGCAAGGTCTCATTTGGGATTACAGCTCATCTAATATTGTTGTTCTAAAAGCAGGATTCTTTTACCTGATGTGAAAAGGCAGCTGACACACTGAGTCAAGATATTTGCTTTCATTTTATTTTGCAGAAAAGGATGCCAGGATACCCAGCCAGCACACCTTCTAGGATACAAGCAAACCCTTGTACGCAAAATACTAGCAATGAGAGAATAAGTGATTGGTTACCTGCACTTTACATAACAGAATCTCAAACATACATCTTGATTTTCCTCCAACTCATTGTATCAAGGTGGTCCTATATTTACGTATAAAATCTCCTCCTAGAGGTGTGTTTGTTAGTATTATTATAAACTAAGGTAACTAGAGGTTATACCTTTATTCTATTAGCTACCACTAAGTTTCTGTTCAACCCTATATCATGATGCAGGTCCTGCTTAAACAATAGAAATATTAGTTGTATTTCTAAGGACTTTTCTCTCCTGTGCTCCTGTTGTTATGGGCTCAAGACACATCATAATTGCCCATTTTGTATACTTTTAACCTCTTCTGATATCAGTATCAGCTCCCTGAGGACAGACCCTACCTGAAGAATGACCTCTCCTGTCTCCTATATATCTCTGAATCATGGTTCATGAACTCAGGGCCCAGGAGAAAAACGTGGTTCCTCAGCTGTTTCAGCTGATTTGGATTAGGTTAAACTTTGTGGTTCCTCAGCTCTCTGGTTTCTCAAGTATCAAGCAGAAGTAATGTTTGTACACCTGTGCATTCACTTATGTATACATTTATGTGTAGGTATATCTCCATGTGTTTGTGTCTGTATATGCATAAATGTGTATTCTTGTCCTTTTTAGACTTCTAGGATAGGGACTGTTAGCCTACTATGAATCTACCAACAATATTTTTAATACAGTGTTTTCTACAAGGACCTTTTTAAGTCTGTGTGGCTTTTAATGCTCTTCTGAAACACAAATGACTGGTTTGAGATGATTTTAGAAAAACTGGTTCTTGAATATGCTTTGTCAAGGCTAGTAGCAATGGTGTTTGCTCATGGCATGCTCAGTGGATAGAAAGAGTACTTGATTCACCAGCACTGTTCAACACGTAACTTTGGTTGCAATTGTGAGAGCATCTGAAAAATTTGTGTCCCCTGATTACCTGAATATTAGCTGTATCTGAGACTCTGTTCATCCATAGTTTAATAAGGATGAACCAGGCGGTCACTCAGATCTGGGATTGAGGCTGGAGGCTACCTGAATAATTTTATGGAAAAGGTACATCTATCATTCATGTCCAGCTCAGGTCTGAGCCAGAATTTGTGCTGACTGATCCCTCTTTTATACAGCTGCTCTTCCCTTTAGTAGGGTCATGGCACTGTCATGATCTCTGCAGTCAGAGTAAGCACTAACCTGCTGAGTTCAGTCACAGGTCTTCCTAGGAGTGAATGGAGACCAGAGCTCTGACAAGGCAAGTAAAGTTCCTTTTCAGGTTAACATTGCTTTTAGCAGGTAATTCACTTCTTTGAGAGATTTTAGACCTTGCCAATTCCCAGAATAAAAGTGCATTCCTGTGCCCTTACTGGGTGGGACCATGCAGGTTTTCTGGCTCCAGAGGATCAAGGCCAGAGATTAGTACACTTGCCATAGCTGTGGAATTCACATCTCCATGGCCCTTTCTGCCTGAACATCAACCACCAGTAAGCACAGGCATTTGCAAATAACTGGGCTTTCAGATAGGCATCTCTGACAAGGGTAAATTTACCCTTTTAATCTGACTTCTGAAGAAGAGAAATTCTTTCTGGTGGAGAAATTCTTCCTGGTGTTGCAAAAAGCTGCTGTCTGCACATGGCTAAATCAAAGTCAGCCCTTCGGGCTTGATTCTAACATGGCAGCTATTATTGCACAGATTGTAAGAGCTTCTTTCAGCTGTAAGAGCATCACTGTATCAGGTTCTGGGAAATATTATGCCCTGAACATGAGGACATAATCAGGACTGTAGTGAGAGGACAAGGTGTAACAGGTTAAAACTTAAACAGGGGAAGTTTAGATTGCATATAAGGAAGAAGTTCTTTACTGTAAGGGTGGTGAGGCACTGGAATGGGCTGCCCAGGGAAGTTGTGAATGCTCCATCACTGGCGGTGTTCAAGGCCAGGTTGGACAGTCTTGGATGGTATGCTTTAGGGAGAGGTGTCCCTGCCCATGTCAGGGGGGTTGGAACTTGGTGATCTTAAGGTCCTTTCCAACCCTGACTATTCTATGATTCTATGTAGTATTAGCTGCGTCAATGAGCAGTTTTGAAATCACAGGAATGTTCCTGCAAATAAAGGCAAAATGGCTTATATTTTTGGTGCAGCCTGTTGAAATAGCAATGATTTTACATGGCCTAACAAATTTAAATATTTCCTAGCAATTCAGATAGATAGGTAGCTTCTTGACTAATATAATTCTACAGTTTTTTCAAATAAACACATTAATTCTATCTAAGCATATGTGTAAAGTACTAAAATTTATAGTATATATCCAGTCTAATTTCACTTTAAAATTATAACCTGCTATCTTTACAGTAAGACAGGTCTGTCACTGAAGTACAAGTCTGTAAGGAAAATGTGTTTAAATGAAGCTCAGTAGTCTTCAATTCAGACATGAATTCTGCTTGTCTCTCAATTTTTCTTTAATTTATTTATTTTGCCTTTCAGATATTGAGGAAGGGTTGCCAGAAGCTTTGTTAATCAATGGAATGTGAGGAACTAACTTTATTAATCTATTTCCTGTGTTCAGAAGTGTTATTATACACCTGCAATAATGAAGTGTTATAAAGTCTGTTTCACTAGATTGAAATAGGGTATATAGCCACTCAAACAGATCAATAAAAGCGTAGTGATTTTGAAGAAAAATGTCTTTTTAACAAAACAGGTTATTGCTTTTCCAGTAAATCAGCTTTTTACCTCAAAATCTTACAGTTTCAATCAAAACCCTCACAACAATTTTTCTTCTTCCCCTCATTCCAAGACCAGTCTTTATGTGAAAGAAAATGTCTTCAGAAATTGTTAATAATGAAAACTATCTTTGGATATAATTTTAATGATGAAAAGTCCCAACAGCTGTTCAAGTAGTTCTAAGGAATTTCCTTTCTGCATCAATATTCATGCTGGTGATATAGCTAGTAAGGAGAAAGCAGTCAACATAAAGTACAATCTTAATTTAAACAGTTAATGAGCTGAATTTGCAATCTAAGCACCATATTTTCAAACTACAAATTTATGATTTACACACAAATGTAACGCATTCTTTGGAATTTAAATACCAAAGTGAAAATTCGGTATCTAGAGGTTACAAGACAATACGCAAGTGTAAATTAGTGGATTTTTTCCCATTTAAAAAGAGTATGAGAAAAAGGGCCTTGATAAAGTTTAACCAAACTGTTTTATCTGAGTTTCAAGACCAGTCTAGGACATTACTTTTGAACAGAATGTCCAAAAAAGTTTGTAAATAAAGGTAAATGTGCAATGTCCTTGATGAGACACATTACACCTGAAATATACTCAGGTAGCCTTCTGAATTACCACATCAGTTGTTGTACCCTTTTAATATAGGCTAGTGTATTTCAGCTATGTTACACTGTGTCCTGTAGAGATTACAAAGACATAAATTGTCTATGTTATCTTTTGCAACAAACTGTGGCTTATCAAAATTCAGATTTTTATTATGATTACCAGAGGCAGAGGTGGGAGCTTGAAAGTCAGCTCTCCTTTGCTGGTGAGCTATCACTAGCAGGAATGAGCCAAAGGCCTCTTTCTATATCCTCTGTAGTCTAGCAGGAGACTCAGGGCCTGAGCTCTGGCAGCCTGGTCTTCTGCGAAGATGAGCACATTTCTATTTACTCCTTTTTCTGCTGTCCATCACTATAATGGAAATAATCAGGTTTAAACCAATCAAATTAATATGATTTTCATTTATTCTTGGACTTGGTGGAAAAGAGGATTGCACCCAGTAGTTTTCGCATATGCAAGGCTGAGGTTTTTCAGAGGACTGACAGAGAAAAAAGTCTGCTATAGCTACTTTTTTTTTTTTCAGTTGAGTATATATACCAACTATAGAAGTTATCAGGTGCCTACAAGGCTATATCTTACTTAACCTCTACTTTAATCAAGCAATACCTGGACCATCTCAAAATTCTGCATCAACACAATTTACTTGTGATGGTGGGAAATGTTCTTCTATTCAGAGTTTTTTATTTTCTGACACCCATTAATAATACAGTGTTCCCTCTGTTCTTAGACTGTGGAAAACAGTAACTCATCATCTCTTTTCACTGTCGTTACATAATATGTAATTTTTGATAATTGACTGTATACCCATGATTGCTGTCATCTGTCTACGAAGCTGAAAAATTTCAGGCTTTTTACTGTCTCCTTGCATGGTTGTAATTCTAACTTTCTTGATTAAGTTGTCATTCTGTTCTGTAGCCTTTTAAGTGTGTCCCTTTTTTGGCATAGAATGAGAAGTGCTCTTCTCAGGAGTCAGAACAATGGTGCACCATAGATGTGTGCAGTGGCTTGTATAGGGTTTTCTGTTAATTCTCCACAGCTTTCTTAATAATTACTCCATTGTTTTCATCACTGATTGGATGATGAAATGATCCTTATGAGTCTCTTCCAACATGAGTTATTCTATAATTCTAGGTGTAACTAAGTTAAAGGATTGATGTGCAATCTAGAATGTCTTTGAAATGAAGATTCTATCACCTTAATAGGCATTCAAGGTAAAGGAAAGAAAAGAGATTCTTTCCTGTAATCTCTTTGTTTGCACATCTCTCTCCTTACAGCATGTCCTAAAAGTACATCCTCAGTTATGACAGGTGTAGATGCCTCCATTATCAATACCTGGGGGTGGTATGTTATCTAGTGTGTGGTAGGTATATCTGCATTTGAAACTCATGCTTAGCAATAGTAATACCCAAACGATTTCAGGGTGTTGTTTGTTTTGTTTGTTGGGTTTTTTTTTTTTTAAAGACTCTTCCTACAAATTTTCCAGGGGAGATTCAGGGTTAGATTTCTGGAGAAATGATAAGAACTTGTTTTTAATGTCATCTTTCATGAATCGCCTAGAAATAATAGATCACAGGCTGAAAGTTCTTCTAGACAAGACTTATGGGAAATGTCATAGAGAAATGGAGCATTACTGCCTCTTGGGTGGTGACATCTTGAGACCTTACACTTTACTGTATTGCAGCACCGATCTTTATAATGTATGTGTAGAATCTGAATAAGGGTCAATGGTGAAATACAAGAGGTTGAGAACAGAAAGGGGTGTTTAACTCCCATCAAAGCTCCAGGGCTTCAATACTGATAATTGTCAGCATTCCTAATTTTGTTTAATTTTTATCATTTAATAAAAACCAGGAAAGCAGAAGGAAGTCTAGACTCTTTTTTCCTCCAATATTATTTCAAAGATGTCACAGAAACATAACTTCGAAAGAGAGGAAAAATAATGTATACGGATCTTCTAGGTCAAGTATGATTTCATTATGTCCTTCCAAATATGAATTTAAAATACTTAGAGATGGATGGCCAGATTAGACATATGTGACAGACAGACAGATAATTAGTGTTAATGACTACAGTGCAGTAATGAACAATTTAGCCAGCCGCTGTGTGACAATTTTGCAAAGTCCTGGACTTGCTTTAGAAAAGTAGTTTTCTTGTTCTCACTCCCCCTGTTTCCACCACTGCCCTCCAGCTTAGAACCGATGGGCATGAAATGATGTTTCTTGTCTGAAATGAAGCCAGAGCAACTTCATCCTTAAAGCTACTCAGAAGTAAACATTTAAGATATAAGCTACATTTACCTTGAGAACTAGAAGTAGTTAACACAATTTAAAGACTTGAAATAGAAACCAAAATTAAATGTGCTGCTTAAAGGATTAGACAATCATCTTCTTGTATAAACAGCATAAACAAGGAAATCGTATTAGCTTTTAATGTAATTAGCTGAGCCCAGCAGTCTATGGATTAAACCTTTCTATGCGCTTCTCAAAAAAAAATACCAAACAGGGCAATCCTGGGAGGACTTAGAACTTGACAATTTGCTTAAATTTCTAATGAGGCAAAATTCATTTAACTGATTAAATGAAATTCTTCCTATTACCTAATCTACATAAGTGCTAGCCCAGAAGCTCTACCTACTTCTACACTTAGAAAAAGCAGTAAAAATAACAAAAAATTCATAACCACACCATGACCTCATTCCCCCCCCCCCCTTCTGCTAAGTTACATAATATCTGGAATTGAATTACTTTACTTTTCATTCAGGGCAACACAACCTTGGGAACATTTTTAACAAACACAGCAGGGACCTGATCCAAAGGCTACTGAAGTCAAAGAGAATTTCCAAAGATTTCAATGCATTTGCATAAGAAACACATGTTGTGATATTTCCTCACTTGTAAGATGGCATCATTCCCTAGTTGTTCTCAAGAGATTAATTTGAAGAGGGTAAAGTGGGTTAGGAAATTATAAATAAGCAGATACAAAGGTGGAGCCTTCCAATATCTGAAGGGGGCCTACAAGGAGGGACTCTTCATGAGGGACTGTAGTGATAGGACAACGGGTTCAAACTTAAACAGGGGAAGTTTAGATTGGATATGAGGAAGAAATTCTTTACTGTAAGGGTGGTGAGGCGCTGGAATGAGTTGCCCAGGGAAGCTGTGAATGCTCCATCCCTGGCAGTGTTCAAGGCAGGGTTGGACATAGCCTTGGATGGCATGGTTTAGTGTGAGGTGTCCCTGCCCATGGCTAAGGGGGTTGGAACTAGATGATCTTAAGGTCCTTTCTAACCCTAACTATTCTATGATTCTATGATTCTATATGATTTTTAAGTAACTGTATTATTGGAGATAAACTAATTCAGAAATTGGTTTTCTCCTTCCGCATAAAATTCTGATATTTTTATTCCTGGTTTTATCCTAATTGGGAAAAAAATTGCAGAGCCTGGAATGGCTTTCCTGGAATAATTTTTTTTTAAAACATAATTCCATTTAGAAGTGTTTAATTTTTGTTTGGAGGAAGTCCAAAATTAAGTTGTTTTAGCTATGATGATAGTGCAATATGGGGGGAAATCTCAGCAGCAGTGACTGTTCATAAGACAGGTACCATCGCCATAAAATCAGTTCCATAGAGGAGAACGTGAGAAGCATTTGAATGAACCACACTTTCTATTATCTAAGGCAAATTTAACCCAAATTAAAAAACCGCTTTGTTTCCATTTGGCTTTCCTGCCCAAGGGGAAAGCTGAAAATAGTTGTAACTAATAACATTGTTCAAAATGAAACAGCAATTTTGCAGAAGCCAACATTTCTAGTGAACTAGTTGTTCCAATAAGCAATAGACCTGACAAAGTCTGGTTTTATATGAGTTTTATATTTGGTTGTGTTACATTGGATTTCCTACTGCATCCTCTACAACCCCACATCTTCCCAAAGCCAATAGCTTTATATCACATTAAACTACATGAATGCCCTTGGCTTTCCTACTTCATATGAATAAAAACTTACTTAAAGACTTATATGTTGTTCAGTGCCTACATAATTGTCCCTTGAGAGTATTCTGGATGCACACACCATAGGAGGGCTGAGTGTAGGAGTACTGCATCTCATCAAATTAAGTTGAAATTGCCCTGCTGATCAAAACATAGGTAGGAACAGCAGAAGCAGATGCTCTGTCATGCAGGTTTTCTAGTCCCATAATCCTTACCAGGTTTGGGGAACTGAAGTTAAAAGAGATTTTGGTGAAAAATTCCTAATCCAACAAGACAGGATTCTCTACTATTGTTCACTGGCTTGCTAAATGTACCCATTACTCTTCAGGAAATACTGAAGTGAAAAGCAGCATTTTTACTCAAAATAATATTGAAACAAACATCATTGTTTTAGACAAGATTCCTTCATCAGCAGAGTGAGATGGAAACTTCATGAGCTCCACTTGCAGGGAGACTACTGGTCATTTTGTTTAACTAGATAGCTGTTGAAATACCATTGCCTAATGCAGGGCTTTGGTAAGGTGTTTGGAGTAGGAGTGAGACAGGAACCACACTTACTTTATAGGGTTAGGGACATTTATTATCCACATCCAGTTAGAAACATTATATTTAGGGAGCCAACAAGCAACCCACTTGTTTTGTGCACATTTATGCAAAAGAAGAAATAAAATCTAGTGAGCACATTTTGCCTTTACAGTCCAGTCTTGTACATTTGTGGACAGTCAATGTCACATGAACAAACTTGTCAAATTTACTCCCACTTCCAGTGTCTTACTCCCCTTTATAAAGTGGGGCTGGACTTGAATCAGCCCAAGGATGTTACTTCTGCATCTCTGCAGAAACAGAAAAATAATAAAACCAGCAAATTCCTCTCACAGTAGTGAAGTGGTGCCAGGGGCTTCTGTTATGCCTTTCGGTGAGGGGGGACATTGCTGGTGGTGGCTTAATGAAAACAGTCTGCCTAAGCCTCCTGGGCTTACACAGATTGGGAAAATGCCCAAAGTAGTGGAGTAGTGAAGGTGGCTTTGCCTCAGCAGGACGATCTGGGAGCAAGGGAATCAGGGAGCAGAAATGAAGCCTAGAACAAACAGCCAAACATGATGTCTGACACTAAACAGGGAGTCTGTGGACATTAGAATGTCTCCTGCAAGGTGGGAGAGAGGCTAGACAGAGATGTGACTAGAAGGGATTGTTTAGTATGGCAACTGCAACGCAGTGATCCCTTAAATCCAGAAACTGCTGTAGTTGCCTTACTGCCATCACTTCCACTTGGGGTCTGTAAAGCTGATTGACATGAGCCCAAATACAAGGTGAGCATCTACCATTCCCAGGTTCGCTGCCTGGCATGCTCTTGGTTCGAGACAGTCAAGTGACAACTGAGAACTTGCTCAGTTGCTATACAGAGCTCAGATCCTCATTCAAGCGTGATGATGCATTGCATTTCACACCTTCATAACAATTCAATTCATCCTATAAGATGAAGCTCTAAGAGGACTTGACACTGTTATTGCATGGAAGTGAATGTCTCATTCTTATTTATGAATGCTGTTGAATTTCCTAAATTTGATCTTAAAACTATCATGATAAGGATCCTCTTGTTATGACTCACTGCAGATTATTGGGTACTCTATAAACATGTTACAGGACAATCCATACAACACTGACCATCACACTGAGCTATTGATAAGCAGAGTGAGCATACTGTAGGATGCAACTGCATGGCTTGTCATCATCTCAAATTTAGCATTGCTGAGGAGATCTGCTTTTTCTCCCAGTGACAATCAGTCTCATCAAGTAAAGGAATTATTTAAAAAGTTTCCATTCCAATGAGCAATGACTAATTAAAAGCACTGCATCAAGAGTGTAATTCCAATTGCTAACATAGCATTGAAGTAATTTTATTCTCTGTGGCAACTATTGTGGGAGTACAGTTATTCTGCATCTAAAGGAAATAAAAGCATATATGTTAGAAGGGATGGGATATTCCCCAGTTGAAATGGCACTGGCTTTTAAGTAGTATTACAAATTGGATTCCAATAGGAAGAACACAAAATAAAAATTAAATAATCAAATTGAGTCCTTTGGCATTGAAGTATATAAAATCAAAAAGATGCAGCAGATGTCAGTTGTGATGGAAACATCTCAATCTTTGCCCAGGTTTAGCTCTGAGCAAAAGCAGAAAGAAGCATTCACAAGCAGTCTTCTGTGTGTGGGTAGCAAAATGTTAACCTGAATGATTATATCAGAATTTTATTTCTTTGGGGTCATTTACTGCCTTTCCTCAGAAACACATAAAGGGTCAAAGTGGACTTTACCAACAGTGAAATCCTGTAACCAGCATACCAGTAAAGAAAGTTTTTTGGCCCAGTGTGATTTTCCTTCACGATACAAGTTTTCCTTCAAGTTTCATTGGGTAATTTCTCCCCTCTCCCAAACCACTGAAGCATGATGCTGCCAGCTTAGTAAATACATCTCAGAAAAAAACCAAAACACTCAGACTTGATTTAAGTTTTTAAAGTGATGGAGTATCTTCTTTCTTCCATGGCAAATTGTACGAATGATTACATATCATGACTTTAAAAAAAAAATAAAAAATCAAGGCCTGTTGTGAGACTGAATCTGACTGGCTTCCACTGCTAATCTACAGCTTTTGCTCTGTCTTTTCTAGGGTACCTTAGAACTCTCTTAGGTATGAGAAACATCATTTCTGTATGTGGCCAAAATTCTTGGGTACTTACTATATGATCTAGAAATCAGAGGTACCAAAATCACACAAATATTAAAGGGAGACTACCTTGTCTAGCATATCAGATTGGCCTAAAGAGTAGACCCCTTTGGAACTAAACTTGTGTTTTTATTTAATAAAAGAGAGGGAGAAAGTTTATCCGGCTTATTTAATCGTTTTTGTTTTCTCCTATGAAATCATTATTGAGCTAACAGCTGTTTCTTTCCCAATTGAACTTGCTTGTATTTCTGCTCTAGGATTTCCCTACTGCTCCAGCTAAGAATATCAATTGTTCCAGCTAAAAATATCAATTCTTTTGTAAATTCTTTCTGTCAAGTCTTGAAAGCAAATTTGCAAAGTGTGGAGAGTGAAGCAAGGATAAAACATTAGGGTTTGACTCTTCTACTACTGGGTCTCCCACAGATATCATCCATAACCTTGGATCGATCACATAATCCCTTTGTCTTCTCTGATATATGAAGACAATGATTTTTCACTACCTCCTAAAGTTGCTATGAAAACATTTCTATAATTAATACAGACTTATATATTAATGAGACTCGTAAAAGAATCTAATAAGAGATGCATGAATATTTCAAATTCAAACAAACAAGCAGTTATTATTATATACACTGTATTATGTACAAACTCTTTAAACTGTTTTTTGTTCATAGCCTAGATAATTTTGATAAAAATTGAATAACTATTGGCTATACATTCACTGACAAATCTTGGAGAGGATTTTTTCTCCTTACAGTGGAAAGCAAGTGGAAAGCTACAAATGAATGTGACTCAGATGAACCAGAACAATTTGTCTAAGGGAACCATTAAGCCCAGTGTTTTATCTGAACTAGGCTGAACATGGCCATGAATTTGGGTTTCCCCTGCCCTGACCTAAAATTCTCTCAAAAATCCTAGAAACCTTCCTGTCTAAACTGAAATTAATATAATTGCACAAAGTTTAAAGTTAAATGTCAGCTGTACCCATAGACATTAAACTCAGAGGGAAGCTCCGAACAAAAAACTATCTAAAGAGGCTTAAAAATTATGCAAAACCAAGTTTCTATGCCTTCAATAGTAACTAACAGAAAAAGGTGAAAAAAAATGACTTCTGAATGTTTTTTTAGCAATATCCACATTTTCTCAAGCTCATACTGTATTGTAAGAGGATTCTCATGTTATCAGAATCAAATAATTCACATCCTTGTTCAGCACAAGTAGTGAAGAGTACTGTCTATAAATCCCTTTGGATTACCACGTGGCTTTGAGCATGCAATAAATCTTTTTCCTTATCCCATCACCTCCTAATCTGCTAAAAGTCTTCCAAAAGATCAGAACCATTAAGATGTCATTTTATAATGGAGGAATTATAGCCTAATTTAACAAACTATGTCCTGAGGACTATAAACTAGGACTCATAAGTGAGAAAGAAATCCTGTGCTGAATTCAATCACTGCTTGGGATTTGTTGCTATAAGAGCCCATTCATTGGCTGAGTAGGTGTCAGCCTTGCAAAGTGGCTGATTTTCCTGGCCAGGTTTAAACTGTTCTATTCCAATAACTGTTGCTCCTTATCTGATTGCTTTGTGGTTTTAGTTTTTGGGGTTTTTTTTTTTGGTTGGGGTTTGTTTTTTTTTTTTTTTAATTTTTTGACCTTCTTGCAAATTCATTTCTATTAAAAATAATAATAATTTGCTATGTAGGGTAGATTTGTCCTTTCACTATGTGTTTTGATGTCCAAAATGCATATACAAAGGTATATATCAGTTTATGAAATGGCTGTTAAACAACCAGCAAGCAGCCTTTCAGCTTAGAAATTTATAATTCTGACCTTTCTTCTGCTGCTCTCACTTGGACAAAAAGAGGTACCTCTGTTCGCATAAATGTTTGTATGGCATGCAGTGCTGGCTGAGCCCCAGATACAGTTAATGTATGTAGCACTCCTTGCAAAGAACTAGCTGGGCTCATACCAACTTCCACACCCTATGATTTTTTGTGCATTCTCCCCTCTGTCCATCTTTTATTTCCATTAAAATTAGTTGATTTATGGGAGTGTAATTAGGTGGAAGGCATTAATTGGTAGTAAGGCAGCTGGCAAGAGAGAAACAGATTGCTCCAATATCCCTTTCCTACACACAACACACTCATGTACACTGCTATGTACAGTCTGGCAATTGGTCAGGTTTCCATGGAAATTATGGAAATTGGACTAGCAATGGCAGCTTATAAAGTCTGATTTCTTGCCATTTACAGATGCCTTTGCCTAAGGTGACAAAACAATAAAGATTGCCCTTTTCTTCTCTCTGTCTTCCTGTACAGCACCACTCTTACCCCTTCAACAGCCTGAAAGAAATATGTACATGTGCGAGAGGGCTTCCTGCTTGAGGAAAAGCAAAAGAAAACTTCTGGTGACTTCATGAAGGACTGGGTAATGGCTGTGATGCTGCTCTCCAAATTGGAGGGTGACTCCATCTAGCCCTCAGCATCACTAACATGGAGGAGGCAGTTTCAGATGCCTTCTCTTTACAATTGTAGCTTTTTTTCTCCAAAGTATGAAAATTGATTGCTTGTGTTTAAAGCCTGCATAACTGTAAGCTATGGTAGGGGGCCATATATTAATAGTCCTTTCCCAGTTTTGAACTACTGTGTTAACTAGCTGACCTCTTTCTGTGAGACAACAGCGAATTATTACATGAAACAATGACACATGGCATAACAAGTATCCTGTTAATCACTTCTAAATTTTCCAGCCATTAATTCCACTAAATAACCTCTTTATTACAGTATAATCTTGCCTTAAATTTTTAATAAAAAGTTCTATGAACAAAGGCAGGAAATGAAATCACAGCTTCAGCCTGAAAGTGGAAGTGCTTGCATTCCTGCAGTCTCATTTTTGTTCAGGTTTCTGTGCCTTGCTCATATCCTGAATGAAGCTTTACATTAGTTTATGTGCACTCTAAGGATGGAAACTAAGGAATACTACTTAAAGATATAGCTCAGGTGCTGAGGATCCTGGAGTAACTCCTCTGTGTCCTAGTGTTTTTCCCGTGGTCTTGTGATGCAACAAAATCATAATACTGAAACTCATTCACTGAATGATGCCGTTATTATTTTTATTGTTTTCTGACTGGGACTTTAATTGAAGTTTATGGATTCTAATCACCATATTCTCTGCCATGTGGCTCCTGTTTCTCTGAGCTCATGCTTCTATTGTTGGTGTCTGGGCAATTAATAAGAAATACCATGTGCATTATTCAGTATTCAATATTATCATTACAGCTGTCTAGCACTGCTTGATGAAGGACCAGTTACACGAGGCAACAATATGTTTTTTATGACGAAAAAGTTTAAACCCAGATATATAATTGTAAAATAAACATTGCCAACAACAGCTAGTTTCATGCAACTCCATGAAAGAAGTTCCTGTACAGTGCAGGGTTGTCTTACACATTCAAACAAAATCTCAAATGGACTAAACCAGGTGAAATGAAAAATTAGCCTTTATATTTAATTTCTTGATTTGGTAACAAACACTGATCATACCTCCTTTTCAGGAATGAGATATTGCTTTTCAGTGGTGAACAGCCTGCTTGGGTTCTCGGGTAGTCTGTGTCAATCTTCCTCAGATTTTAGAAGGCAAGTGAGACAATTTAAATTAGCCATGTCTGAAGGTTACTTATGCAATCCTGCATGACTTTAAACACCATGATATTTAAAGTGTTCATACAGTCAGTCCTTTTCAGGTTTTATAAACCAATTATCAGCAGAAGTGGGCAAGAGCAAGATGCCCATGAAAGCAGAGTTAAAATTATCTGAATACATAGAGTAATCAGGTGAAATGCAGTGTTTTTTACTTTACAAAGGACAAACCTAGAGCTAAATTGAGATATAATTTCTGAATCTGTCCTATAAACCATGAAGTTTTTACTACCTATGGAAAGATTCTATCAGATTAGTGGGAAAGCAGGTTTACTGCCATGTGTAACAGAAAGCCAGAAATAGTTCAGCATTGCAGTATATCTTGATGGGTATCTGAATTTAAAGTAGAGGTTTGGGGTTAGTTATTTCTGAGAGTGGTCTGACTTATCCTGTGTACAAATGATCACCTCACTGCTTCACTAGAAAATCTTTAAATTGCTGTGGAAGCACTTTTGTTTTTCTTTTGCCCAACAAAAGACAGCATCAGTGCAGCATTAAATGTCAGATAAATTCCAGGCTCCTGTAGTAAAAATAACATCATAAGAGATTATGATAACGCTGGACTCTCAGATATGTCAGAAAGGGATGGCAAAGACAATATTCCTCATGTTCCTCTCGTTACACCTCATCAGGGCACACAGTACTTAGCTTGAAGGCTCTTTCTGATAGCAGTAAACCAGCTCCACCTGAAGACTGGATTTTGATGGTGAGGATGTCTGACATACTGTAACAGAAATAGGTAACACAAGAGCACTGGAGTCTTCCAGGTCAACTGCACTCCTGGAATATTTTCTCCATGTGTTCCTTCTTCTTTTTCTTGCTTCAGTAGTTTAATGATCTGTGCTTTGCTTTTGGTGAATTTTTGGTTTGTTGTTTTCCTTTTGGTTTTTTTTTTTTGTTTGTTTTCGTTTCTTTTTCCCAAGTCACAGATATTTGAGATACATTTTTTAAAAAAAAAAATACCCTGCGACAGAATTTTCTTATCCTGTAGGTGGCAAAAAAAAAAAAAAAAAAAAAAAGAGAAGAGATGAAAGCAGTGCTATTCATCCGTGTGAAGAATTTTTAAATGAGGCTATATCATGGCTGGAGCGCCAGCAAGCTGTGTATGAGGTAACAACAACTGGATCTGGTACAAAATAGGCTTTCCAAGAGATGGAGTTCATTTTGGGCTTTCTCACAAAACTGAGGATAGGAGAATCTGAGTTTGACAGAGAGTGGAGCTGAGGTGTGGGTGTTCATGGCTCAGGAATTCTCCTCATCTTCAGCTCTTTATAGCATAATCCTTCCATGGCCTGGACCACTGGAGCAGGATCCCTGGAAACTAAAGACCAAGTGCTTTTCCAGACCACAGAACACACAGATTAAGACCCCATGACCTGGCTGCCTGCTTTCCTCTGTCTCACTCAAGGTCAAAAGAAAGAAGAAAATCCAAAAGGAACTTTTGCCAACAAAAAGAAAGGTGAGGGATTGTGTCACTCCTCAGACTATTACTTCTCTGTCTGCAAAGTGGTATTCTATCTTTAGGACAGATACCATTTTTCTCAGTGCGTAGTGAAAATTCATGGGAGAACATTTACATTAGAGCTTACTAGCAAGATTTAAACATATGCATCTTAAAAATAAAGGAAGAGCTTGTAAACTCTTCTTAGCAGTGTGAAGAGTAGAGTCTGATACTGTTTTCACAGCAGGAATTTGTGCAGGGTTTTGTTTAATTATTGTCAGGAGCTGCAGGGTTGTTCTTCCAGAGAATTAACAAAAGAAATGTCACAGCTGGGAAGTCACACTGAGAATTGGACAAGGCTCCTTTCACCACTGTAGTCTTGAAAAAGTGCATTTACCATAATGAACTTAGAATGACTGAGAACAGATTAGATGGCAAGAGGAAATAAAACCAGATTTCCTTTTCCTATGGAGATACATGTAGATTTATAAGCTTACTTTTTATTAGTATTTGAGCAGCTTCCTAAAATAAAGGGTATTAGCCCTTCCCCGCCTCTCTATCTATATTGAGGAATTCACTGTTGTATTGGGTTTGTGTGGCAAGGTCTTTGTAGCAACTGGAGCTACAGGAGTGAGAAGCTGCTAAAAGCTTCCCCTGTGTCCGGCAGAGTCAATGCCAGCCGGATTCAAGACAGGCCTGCCAAGGCCAAACCCACCAGTGACAGTGGTAGCACCTCTGGGTATTTAAGTAAGGGGAAATAAATACCCTAAACAACTGTGCAATGGCAGGCAGAGAGAAGAATGAGAATATGTAAGAGAAACAGCTCTGCAGACAGACAGGTCAGTGCAGAGGAGGCAGAAAGTGCTCCAGGTGCTGGGGCAGATTCCCTGCAGCCTGTGGTGCAGCCCATGGTGAAGCCCATGGGGAGGCAGGCTGTGAACCTGCAGTCCATGGAGGTCCATCATCGAGTAGATATCCACCTACAGTCCATGGAGGATCAACGCCAGATTGGATAGAAGCCCAAAGGAGGCTGTGACCCTGTGGGAAGCCTGCGCTAGTGCAGGCTCCTGGCAGGAGCTGTGGCCCCATGGAGAGAGGAGAATTATATTCATATATATGTAACATGGAGAAGTTGCATTATATCATAGTAGATATAGTCCAGGTGGTGAAACTTCCCTTTTGGAAAGAACTAAAATTGAGACAGGTCCAGTATGACTCTAGTGGGGCTTTGAGACATCTTAGACTGCTTTTCCCTGGAAAAACTATACTAAACACATTATTACATTTCAGCTAATCAAAATACTACTAAGAGAAATATGACTAAGAAGACTGAAAATATATTTTTTTAGTAGATTAAGTTTAAAACAGAAGAATAAAAAAGTTTTCTGTAGCAAAATACTTAGAGAACTTTTTACATCAAAATTTAGTCTCAAATTTTCCAGCAAGTTTCATTGCTTGTGCTCATGATTTAGGCTTTTACCTATACCTTGCTCAGCAGTTGTAAGGCTGTAAATTAACTGTGGGATCCTCTTGGAGAAGGTCCCATTAGTAGTTTGACACTACTTTGTTAGGAAGGCATTTTGAACCAGAACCCGAAGTGGCATAAATCAGTGTATCTGTAGTTGGGACCCTGCAAATGGATTCAGCTTAACCATGTGAACTTGTTCCACCTGTCATAAGCTATACTTTTTGTTTTAAATTCTTTACAGAAAGCTTTTTTCACTTGCTTCTCTTTTCCAGAAACGAAAGCATCAAATAAGTACCTTGACCAGAACATTTTAGTACATTTATTCTAAATTGTTAGTCTCCTGATAGTACTACAGATGAAAGAAATATGTCCACAGAGCATGAGGTCATTTGCTGGGATCCTCCTTCTCCCTTTTTTTTCAGATTTGAAATCTGAAGTACTCTTCTCCCAGAAGTAGAAGAAAAACATGTGCCAAGAATCCAAGCAGCTGGGTTAATAGCATTGCAATGTTTGTACCCAGTCAAAGCAAATTCCTCATTGCTACATGGCTGCTGCTTTTTTTATCAAGACTTGATCATGACAGTAGACCAAATGAACTCTTGAAGTCTCTTTAGTGGTCTTTTGTTATTCTAGACTATTTTCTACTTCTTTTCAACTTTATATTCCTCCTTTTCTACCCCTTGCTACCATATTTCTTTCATTTCTTGACATTATTCTATATAAATTATATAGAAAAGTTAAAGTATTTGTGTGCTTCCCCTGTGTGGTAAACACCCAGAAAGAAGTGTTATGAATCCTACCCTTAGACTCCCTCAACAGTCAACAGGTGGAAACAAGGACTTCCACAGGGTGCCACATGCAACCCTAAAGTCCTTATTGAAGACAGAAGGAACAAATTACCCATGTATGGATTCCTATTACTCTCACTGTATATTTAGGTAACTAACTTTTAGACACATGGTTAGATGAAACAAATCCTCACATAAACTTACCCTCTGCACTTTCTTTGTAATTAATGGAAGGGAAAAGGAAGGGAATGTATGTCAAACAACTTAGTCTTAAGCGAATCCTGAGATCAGAATTTCTTTCTGCATCTGCTTACCTATCCTCATTGACTGTAGAAGCCCACTGGTTCAGAATAGATACTCTCTGCTTCGGTGGCTGAGCAAAAATGAGGTGAATTGTGTCTGAAGAGAAAAACAGAATCACACAACAATCCAATTGCAGTGCTTGTAATTGAATCAGCAAATATTACTCTTAAATGGTTTTAGGCACTGGACCAGGACTTATATAGCTTCATGCCTATTTTTTCTGCAGTTCTGGCTCTAAGGACAAGAGAAACTTTGTGACTGAGAGCGAGGTTGAAAAGTACCTACTGAGGGCTGTAAGAGAAGAAATTCAGATAAATCTGCTGGCTAAAATAAATGAAACTGACAACTTTAAAGGCATCCCAGTTCTTCATGAAACTCAATGTTTGGCTCTCCAGCCTGGCAGCAAAGTAGAGTGAGAAATGCTGATAATGTCACTCCTCAGTGGTGGTTCTCCCACAGACTTGCAGATCTCGGTGGTGTAGAGCTGAAAATACTTAATCTTGAGGGATTTATGGTCCCCTCACTTTTTAATGTTAGTGAACCCAGTTATTTCAGCTCTGTTCCGGCTATTTAACTTACTGTTCTCCAAAGTATTATTCATTCATGGCTTTCTATAGACCAATAATGCAGACTCAAAAGCATTTCAGGAGGATAGGGATTTGATTAGGATGATGTATTTGAAATGTCAGAGGTCTCTCCATCTCATCTAGAAGAAATGGATATAGTTGACAGATGTACACTGTGATAATGGGAGCAGCATTATTCTTACAACATTTTTATAAACTACCTCTGTTTATTCTTTTCCTCCCCATTTCCCTTTATTTTCCTCTCTCCTGGAATAAACACTATAACAATACAGGGAAATAAATAAGGAAATAGACATGACCTTGGTCACCTAACTTAGTTTTTTTTCTTATTATCATTCTT